>LR991097.1:14067500-16567500 GCA_905163515.2 Lymantria monacha | reverse complement strand
AACGCCGATATTGACGTCAAACCAAGGCGATATTACATCATCCAGCCGCACACAAGCTCTACAGCCCATTTAACTGGACTGCACAGCTTGCAGCAGTTTACCGTTAATACCATAACCAACCACCCCGAGACTTCTTCACCTCCCTCCAAAAGAGTTTGGTGTTACCCTCGACGTTTTTAGTCAGCCTATTCTCTTCACTAAAAAATCAAATACAAATGCGATAAACCTTGTAAAATGTATGTCTTTTATATAAATATAATACTTTGCGTAAACATCATCATCACAGCCCATATATGTCCCACTGTTGGGCTTGGGCCTCCTCAATAATGGGATCCTCTTACGATCACGAGTAAGATAGGGGGTTGTGAATTGTATTCTTACTCCGTCACCAAACGGATAATTTCTTACGGATAGATTACTCTCTTACCCCGTCGCCATGCGTAAACATTAGCAACTACTAAATTTATTTTAATTATAAGGCCTATATTAATCAAATATTATATAATTCCAATTATAAAAATGTACAGAACCGTAAATAAATAGGATAATATAAAAACAATATACATATAATCAGTTATTACTTTCATTTTATTTTTTATGTATATACACGTAAAATTGTATAATGACGGAGTAAAAATATCTTTCACCAACCTCTCTCTTACACGTGGACGTCTTAAAAGACGGCTAAAAGATATGATATGCAAATAATAGCAGGCGAAAAAAATCGATGTAAAGCCTTATTTATACCAATCATTCTGACTTACGTGTTAATTATAAATATGAATAACCTATAAGAGTAAATTTCTGGAATAATGTAGGCTCAAGCCCAACAATGTGATGTATGTGAGCCGAGATTATAATAAATATTCAACGCCTTTGCATTCGATGGGGTAATTAGTAGTCGACTAATTAGTAATAAATTAATGTATAATCGACTTTTATTATAAATTGCCCGAGAAATACTGGAACAGCAGTATTTTTTTACCCGAGTCAGCATACATACATACATACATATCATCACGTCATATCCCTTGCAGGGTAGGCAAAGAGGATAGAATGCTAGAGAACTCTATCCTTGCATGCTGCACTCGCTTCCTCAACATTCATAATTCTCTTCATACACGCTCACCGGTTTCGGAGACTCTTGACTCCATCTTTCTTCAGTACGTGACCAATCTGGTCTAGGTAGGTCAGTCTCGGTCTTCTCCGGTACCTACATCCTTCTACTTTCGCATTGTATATCTTCTTAACCAGACGTTCATTCGGCATTCTTTTCACATGTCCGAACCATCGGAGCATTCCCTTTCGCATCTTTACACCAATACTCTCTTTCATACCTACTCACTCTCTTACCTCCCGACTCAGCAATCGAAGTTAAAGCCCGTTATGATCGATAACCATATGTTTTTACGACTACATTAAAGAGAAAACGTAGATTCAGACACACATGTATTGACCGCCCTATGAATAATTTACTATCTTGTATCGCACAATATTCATAAAAATATTTGTTCGTGCAATGAAGGACTAAATATATAACATCTCGCTTTCTTAGAATTCTATTGTAATAAAAAACAATACATGTATTGATTATCATAACCTAAGGGCAACTAATTGCAAACATTAAAAGCAAATTTGTGGTAAAGTAGAAAATGATAGAAACTATCCGCATTCCAAAATAAATCTTCTGAGACATCACACAAGGAAGTACACGTCACAAAGAGCACACAGTGCGGCGGATATTTATTGCAAATGATGTTGATAGTCCACTTAAAGTAAAATTGTTTCACACTTTCCTGCTCTCATACCTGGCGTATAGGTGCTACGTCAAATCGTAGCTTGCTAAGGAACAATTAAATTTTAACATGATTTTTTTAAAGTCCAATTCATAGAGGCACTATTCTATTAAGCAGCGTAAAGCTAGTTTTATTCTGGTTGGCGTTGACTAAAATGCATTTAGGTATCGCATTGCTTTTGATGATGGAGCATATGGAACTCGCCACCGTAGATTTGCCCACATATTCAATAAAACATTCTGTGAATATATATAATACAAACTTTCAAATCGATATCAATTCCTTATTTCAAACATCGAACAAGTTCTCAAATGGAAAAATTATTTGAAATCTGTTAATACAGCTAAAGGGATATAAAAGGAGTTCATGAATGTACGCGCCGTGGATGAAATTTTTACGTGACTCTTTTGTGTTATAGTTTATTTTGAGGCCTAGTCAGCCGTAACGCTATCTAATAGCGGAACAATATTATTTGATTTCTTTTTACTCGTTGTGACGGCAACTAGCTGAAAAAATCTGCGGCGAATTTTATATTTAAACTGCGACCCGCCCTCGCTTCGCTTCGGTTACGTCTACTTTCGCTACATAGAAGAATAGAAATAGAAAGAAGAAAAGAATAGAATAAGAAATGCCTCTTGGAGAAGGAATTTCTTAAAATCCTATTTTATCTGACTTTTACAGGGCAGAAGAAAGTCCACACTAAATTCCAAGTCTGTAGGAACAGTATTGGAAAATGTAGATTTTTTGGGTTAACACCTACGCAATCTGCTTTAGAGGTGGAATTTTTAAAAAGCCGTTCTTGGTTAACCTGTGTATTGTAACAAAAATATGCCTGCCGAAATTCAAGTCTGTAGGAGATATATTTAAAAAATGTTATTTTTACACCCCAGCAACCCACCTTGCGGGTGAAATTTCGTAAAATCCGTTCTTAGCTGACTTTTACTCAGCGAGTGGAGTATTCCTACCAAATTTAAAGTCTCTAGGCCTTATGGTTCCAGAGATATCGTGATGAGTCAATACATAGGTAGAAATCTCTTATATATATATATATATATATATATATATATATATATAGATTATAACTCATCCTTTCTGTCTCGATTTTTGCAAACATGTTGATTAAAAACTGGCTAAACAGCGAACGAAAATATAGCAGATGACTTATACTCCTTTCCTAATCATTATAGGGTAAAATAAAAAGTTGTAGTAGATATAATTTTATAAAGCGGTGTTTGTGGTATTAGTATCCCAATGGCTATATCCTAGCAAAATGCAAAGACCAAACAACTGCTGAAATAAAGAATCAACAATCGCCGTAGCATGAAACAAGCGGATATTGTCACACAAACTGTAATGCATCATGTGATCGATGGATTTCAGTTATTCGATGCAAGGTATTACCATGACTTGGTATTGCAATATTCTGCTTAGAAAATTACCGTCCAATCATTTCAAATTTCAAAGTCTACGTTCATATGAGGCCGTGTCCTAAAAGTACATGACCTCTCTAAAGCTTAGAAACCTATAAACACCGTACTAATATAGTGCGATGACATTCAAAACATTTCAATTTTAAAAAGTATTTACATTATACCAAACGTTTATGTGACATCAACCTTTTTAGAGTTCCATACCCAAAAGATAAAACAGGACCCTATTACTGAGACTACGGTGTCCATCCGTTGCTTCGCCTGTCTGTCACCAGGTTGCTCTCATGAACCGTGATAGTTGGACAGTTGCAATTTTCACAGATGATGAATTTATTTTGCCGCTACCACGACAAATACTAAAAAACAATAAAACAAATATTTAAGTGGGGCTCCCACACAACAAAGGTAATCTTTTTGCTCGTTTTTGCTCGATATTGATAACAAAAATATGTAGACGTTTGAAATATTCTCAGAATATTTAGTAATATATTCACTTTAGAAATAAATAATTAAATTAAAATAAAACAAATATCTCTATTTAAGAGGGGCTCCCATACAACAAACACGATTATTTTGCCATTTATAGATAATGGTACGGAACCCTTCGTGCGCGACTCCGAGTCGCTCTTGGCCGGTTTTTTGAATATAATCAAATTGAGTTTTCAAACATGTGTCAAAATAAAATTTCTTTTAAATCAAATCACAAAGATGTATTGATATCAACTTTAAAGCAAATCACCCCTAAAATAACTTTCCCCCCCTTTTTTCTTAACCCAGTTAGGAGATAAATCTTAATAAAATATGAGTCACGTCTTTCATCAATTCTGTTAAAGAATGTTATATGCAAAATTTGAAATAGATTGGACCAAGGAATCACGTTGTCCCATACAAACTTTGCCCTGATTTTCCACCCCCTTAGGAAAATAATTTCGTAAAATCTTAGCTGACCTCTACTCGGCAAAAGAAATATTCCTACCAAATTTAACGTTTGTACGCCTTATGGTTCCAGAGATATCGTGATGAGTCAATACATAGGTGGAAATCTCTTATATATATATATATATATATATATATATATATATATATATATATATATATATAGATGATAGATGATTAGAATTATAATAATCCTTAGTTCTAATAATAATTCTGCAAAGGATAAAGTATTATTATAATAAATTTCAATAATATCTGATTTGCATTTTACATAACTCACGAAAAATAAAACAATCAAGCAAAAATAGAATTACAATAAATTCGAAATGTGTTCTATGAATAATATTCTAACAACTCACACAGTATTAACCTAATCAATGCTAATCCCAAGCAGTATTAATTAAATTTCAAAAATGTTTTATAGTATGTCTAAATAACAAATAAAATCATACTAACCGGTCTGTCTAGCTACTATACTACACATTTCGCTTTCATTGTGGAAGAGACCATTGTATAATAAGCAGAATTTTAGTTCATTCCGTTGAAACACACATACAGGGAATTTTATAAATATATACTCCTATATTTAACCCTTAAGACCAACAAAAAGAAAAGAATATAAAGATGCTCTTGTAAAATAAGTAAACAAACATTTTAGACACGGGGCTTAAATTTAAATAGAACAAAGGTTAATTAAATTGTCTGTTTATGTATAAATGCCTTAAGGCAGACTTGTAATCAAAGAGTTTCCGTAATGATAATTTGGTCGGAGTAAATAACGCTAACAGGTGTAAAAGGGGTTTAACTTTTTGTGATGTTCATAAATATACAGTAACTCCATTTTTCCTGAAATTAACGAGAAGTGACTTTAAAGCCGCTTTGTATTTGTTATTCGTAATTATTTTTACTTAAGCTCTTCTTGGGTTTTTGCTTTACCACAGTATTTTTGTAACAAAACAAAAACAGTACTCATATCTTGAGGGATATAATATAAACATATAATCACCTTAATTTCAACCCTCTTCTCCAACCCATGTGTATACTATATGTATATATTACATGTTAAATAGTTAGCTATTGCTTTCTATAACATCACCATTCTCCTACTCTTATCCCAATTACTTGGAGTCGATACAATATGTACTCTTCTTTCATAGTACATATTGTAAAAGTTATTGGCAATATTTTTATGAGCGACCGCCTGCCAGACGTCAACTCTTCTTGGAAATGTAATTGTTGACCAAACGGCATCAGATGGGGTTGGCCCAAGTCGTTATAAGGCTCTTAGTTGTGTTTTACAACATCCACGAGCAAAGTAAGAGTTGGTAGTATTCGTAGCCGCTACCACACAAGTTTATTGCTTTCTATAACAGTGATAAGAAATACCGTGCGACAATTTAAATTAGAAGATGGACTGGCAACATATTGCACTCGCAAGGAACCATTGTATGTAATTAGCACAGGATCATTTTGACGATATTCTCGTCGAGAGGTCTACGTCCAACCATAGATGGATAAAAAACAAATAGGGGCTGAAAAATGAGAATCCTTTTTTATGAAAGGCCATGATCTACACATACCCTGCGCATACTATCCGGGGCGACGGAAGGGTGGTGGTGTACGGTCTCATAACCCACCTTACGCCCATCGCCATTGGGCCAACTACTGGTAATGATTCCTTGACATTCATGAAATAGAAAATCCTAACACTCCAAACGTCTAAGACAATATGAATCATTTAAAAAATGATTCATAACAATATATATGGCTATTTAAAAGAACAAAGCTGAAAGAAAATAGAATAGCTTTTCAAAGAAAGATTATGATTCCTCAATTGTATATTCCTTTCTACATACACTCATCATTCCGAAACCATTCTGTATTCATTCACGAGTAAACACATTTTATTTCTATTTCATGTTAATAAAATGCAAATCGAACCCTTTCGGATTAGGGCTTAGCAATTTCCAACAAATGTTACCTATTGAATTTTGTTTGATTTGCTTAATTGCTGACCTTTTTGATACCTAGTTGTAATGCTTATGGGACCATGGCTGTTTTAATCTTATTAACGTACACACTTTTGCATTAATTAATCACAAAAACTTTTCAATCAAATCATTCATGAACTAAAATTCTACCGGTACATAATCGTTAAAAATAACATTAAATGAAATACCATATTTTTTTTAAAATTTAAATATCACAATACATTTGATGTTAATAAATTGACTGTGTATTGTACTAACAATACACAGTCTACTAATAAGTAACTACAATTTTTAAAATGGATCGTAACCATATTATTTGTTTCTTTTTTAAAGACACCACTCTGCACTAATAAATAATTCTTGTATTGCGGAGGATTTTATAAACATATAATTAATGCAGACAAAATTACATCCAGACTTAGGATAACAGTTTGTGGATCACACAAAGTATTGTCGTAAGAATTAAATCCACGACACTGGCACGGAAGGTCGATATCTTAACCACTACGCCATCTGTGTTATTAGTTTATATATGAAACTATTTAAAGTTAACTTTAACCTATCAAGATGCCATGTAAAAGTTTTTCTGCGTTTACGGGGGCTTGCTTTATTGGGGTTAGCTTTCTAGTCTCAACAGTTTCAGCAGAGTATAATTTTTCTAATACACATTTACTATCTGACCGACCGCATTCGTAACGACGACGTAAGAGAGCGAGTAGGTATGAAAGAGAGTATTGGTGTAAAGATGCGAAAGGGAATGCTCCGATGGTTCGGATATGTGGAAAGAATGCCGAACGAACGCCTGGTTAAGAAGATATACAATGCGAAAGTGGAAGGATGTAGGTACCGAGGGAGACCGAGACTAACCTACCTAGACCAGATCGGTCATGTACTGAAGGAAGGTGGAGTCAAGAGTCTCCGAAACCGGCGAGCGTGTATGAAGAGAATTATGAATGTTGAGGAAGCGAGTGAAGTATGCAGAGATAGAGTTCTCTGGCACTCTGTTCTCTCTGCCTACCCTGCAAGGGATATGGCGTGATGATATGTATGTATGTGTGTATGTACATTTACCATCTGACATAACAATTTATAATGATATTCTAGAAATAGACCATTATTATCATTCGCCTTCTTTATCTCAGTTACTTGGAGTCGATGCAATATGTACTCCTGGCCTCAACCTGGACCGACTCCTGGTTAACTACCCTGGGCTGGGCCAACTACCCTGATAAAGTTCTGCGTCGTCTTTGACGACATCATCATTCTTCTACTCTTGTCCCAATTACCTGGGGTCGATTCAATATGCACTCTTCTTTCATAGTACATATTGTAGAAGTTATTGGCAATAGCATTATGACCGGCCGCTTGACGGACCTCAACCCTCCTTGAGAATGTAATTGTCGACCAAACGGCATCAGATAGAATTGGCCTAGGTCGTTATAATTCCTCGTCGGCTCTTAGTCATCTTTGGCGACATCCACGACCAAATTAAGTGTAGTTAGTATTCTTAGCCGCTACCATATAACTAATTCTAGAATTAGATCATATTTCAAGATATTGTTATCATTATGTCAGCCAGCACCGTCATTTAAAGTACTCTCCTTCGGCATGGGCACCCTTCCTTGGAAATATTCTTCTTAGATATAGGAATATGTTTATAAGGTTTTATTCGTTGTTAAAATATGCCTAATAAAATAACCTACCTAGACCAGATCGGTCATGTACTGAAGGAAGGTGGAGTCAAGAGTCTCCGAAACCGGCGAGCGTGTATGAAGAGAATTATGAATGTTGAGGAAGCGAGTGAAGTATGCAGAGATAGAGTTCTCTGGCACTCTGTTCTCTCTGCCTACCCTGCAAGGGATATGGCGTGATGATATGTATGTATGTATGTCAAATATGCTATAATTAGTCAATTACGTGTGTTTTGTTTTATATAATATTGAAATTAAATCCGAGACTTCAATGTGATAGTTTATTAGATTTCCACTTGTACATCAGTTATTATCATCATCATCAGCTTATATACGTCCCACTGCTGCGATCGAGCCTCCTTCACACTACTTCACGACATTTTGTTTCGAATATTCCTTCTCTTGCATAGATGTTATATACGTTTTATATCTCTTAGTCGTCTCTTATGACCAACCACGGTTAAGATAGGGAGTGGGGAATTGTGTTCTTATTCCGTCACCACACGGAAAACGGGTAAGATAGGAGTTGATGAATTGTATTCTTACTCCGTCACCACATGGAAAGGTTAAAATATAATAGGTAATTACATTTTAAAATATTCAAAATAAAAAAAAAGAACAGTTTCGACATGCAAAAGATACTGTGACTCTTACAAATTAAATTCAAGACATACGTTATCCAAAATTTTCTGTTTCATAAATCTCCATTTGGAGTCACTGCGCCACTGAATAGGCTCGTTAGTCATAAATAACCGAACTCTGCTCGTTATCTCTCATTCAAACGTCCATAAAGTGTGCACACTTATCTTTGTCCCATATTTTTTCTGAACAAACTTTAATTGTTTTAATATATACTTTTAAAGTCGTAAATATGGTGATATATTTACATTATGTTACCTATTTAAATCTCCTATGCGAGTATTAATTTAGAAATCTACAAATTTGACTAACAACCTTGAGTGTACACATATTTGGCAAAAGGAAGTAAATTATACTCATTCACAAGTATAATTTAGTAGTATAATGATATAATAATAGTGGTAGGATAGTGTGTTGACGCCAGGCGGGCCACCGAACACAAAGATCGGGTACCGGTGGCCCGCTCGCATGGCGAAGAGAGTCGCTTTGAAGGGTGGGTCTATGGGATCGCGCGTCGCCTCATCCGTCGCCCCGGACTGATCTGGCGGGGCGTGGCCAACTCCATAGTCCACTGAAACAATAAAAAAAATAGTATGTTAACAGTTTAAGTACTGTCTACAGCCGCGGGCCAGTCCGTCCAAGGTAGTACCACACTTTCACAGAAAATCTACACCTAAGCAGTGGCAATGTGCTGCTGCACTTCGTACAATGAATGAGAGAGCCGAAAGCCCAACTTTCTGGGTGGGGTCACGGTTTTTAGTTGTAAACAACGGTCTAGCTATACCCTTAGTACAGCTAAAGTCTATGGGCGGCAGTAACACTTACCATCAAGTGTGCTGCTTGCTCGTTTACCACCATAAGCCATAAATTAAAAAAAAAGTATTTAAGCTGAACTTTAGTGTAATGACTGTTACGCGGGGGACTTTTGGCGGAAATCTAAAACGTCATGTGGTGCTCTTGTATTATTTTCGATATTTTAGTGTTTTAACGTGTTATATTAGATTTTTTTTTATGGTATTTTATGTAATGTGATGTGACTGAACTGTTGAGATGTAGTGAATATCATATAAAAGTGCTTTACAACGTTTTCGTTTTCCATCAAAATTCCCACAAGATACCATTAACAGTGTGGCCATAGCACTGTTGATGGCGACAATTTGACTTACTGACGGACAATGACTAATCTGAAGACATTAAAAACTTGAAGATAATTATAACTCGACACTGGCAACAATGGCTCATTTAAGTAGCTGATTGCCAATACATAAAAAGAAGAAGAAGAAGAATGTTTACGCGAGTATTACACATTTGAAATAAAACTACTTTTACGGATTCTATCGCGTTTGTATTTGATTTTTAATTTCCCGACGTTTCGAACACTTTACAGTGATCATGGTCACGGGAGGACCATGGATTGTGAACTTTTGTGTTTTAAGGCATCATTACGCTTATCATCTATTACATTAAACTATTCAAAAGACAAACATCCCGTATAGCTTATTTCGATTATCTACATACTAATCAATAGCAACGATAGAAATTACTAAACTAATTATGTTAAGATCTTAACACGAACTTATATGGCGCAACAACTCCGTGTGAGAAATTAAGCAATTTAAATTTCCCGTTCTTACTTTCGCTACGCTCACGTCGTACTTGCTCTGAAAGTTTGATGTCCGTAATTAGCTTTGCGTAATTCGGTAATAATGTTAAAACCACTCTTCCTAAATGAAGAAGTCGTTGTCCAATGCTTAACGGAAGATTTTAATCATATAAGAAATTATCTACATCGGTTAGATTAATTGAAACTGTTATTATTTCGAATCCTAAGTCAAAGATGAAAATAACACTTGGAAAATATAATACTATGAATAATTTCACCATAGTTTTAAAAAATGACATCGTTGGTAATTTTTTACATGTGGTGACGGGGTAGGAAAATAATTCATCACCCCCTATCTTACCCATGGGTGATCGTAAGAGACGACTAAAGGTTATAAAACGCATATAACATCTATGCAAGAGAAGGAAAATTCGAAACAAAACCATATACCAACACGTCTGGGTCCCACTGTTGGGCTCGAGCTTACTCCTAGTGTGGAGGAGGTTCGAGCCCAACAGTGGGGCATATATGAGCTGAGATAATGATGATGATAATGATGATGATGATGATGATGATGAGGTCAATTTAATTAATGTCATTGAAAAATATCGTGATATTTGCACAGTGAAAAATTTAAAGACTGAAACTGAGTAGAGAAGATGCTGAGCAAAATTAGAATACCTATAAAATATTCTTTTGAGGCTATTTTGAGTTTCAAGTGCTTTTAATATAAAAAGTATTTAATATCTAGTGCAAAGCAAAAATCTGTAATGTATATAAGAATTATTTTTACATACTACTATTACATGCCGAGATGGAAGGTACACCACTGATATAGAGCGAAGAGTGAATGCGGGAAATAGAGTGAACGGAGCTTTGGGGCAACTTCTCGGCAGCCACCACCTCAGCCAGAAGGCACGTGTAGTAATACATAACGCAGTGCTTGTCCCAACATTACTGTATGGAAGCGAGAGTTGGGTATGCAGAAAAGAGTATGAAAGTAAAATTAATGCGGTCGAAATGCGATCTCTGCGGAAAATCTGTGGAGTTAGACTGACCGACCGCATTCGTAACGACGACGTAAGAGAGCGAGTAGGTATGAAAGAGAGTATTGGTGTAAAGATGCGAAAGGGAATGCTCCGATGGTTCGGACATGTGGAAAGAATGCCAAACGAATGTCTGGTTAAAAAGATATACAATTCGAAAGTGGAAGGATGTAGGTACCGGGGGAGACCGAGACTAATCTACCTAGACCAGATCGGTTATGTACTGAAGGAAGGTGGAGTCAAGTGTCTCCGAAACCGGCGAGCGTGTATGAAGAGAATTATGAATGTTGAGGAAGCGAGTGAAGTATGCAAAGATAGCGTTCTCTGGCACTCTGTTGTCTCTGCCTACCCTGCAAGGGATATAGCGTGATGATATGTATGTATGTGTACTATTACATGCCGCTGTTTGCAAGATAATTTAAGTCACCTGTCGGAACTCAGGAAGTAGAAATCTCAGTATCTTTGAGATTCTTAAGAATCTTGATATAATGAGGTTGCAATTGTGAAAACATGTCGTATGATTATATCTATAAAAATGGTACATAACGAATAATGCATAATTTGATTAATTAAGCAAAAACATTGTTTTATTTTACATTATGTATGTTTGAAATCTACTCCTGTATTTATTATATAATGTATGTTCTTTTTAAATTTTATTTAGACACTGGGAACAAATTATATCAGCATTTGGAAAAGAGCGGGCGTAATATACCTATAATAGGTACGTTCATTCGTTCGTTTTTTTTAAAGACAAAAGTTTGCACTAAGGAAATAATCCTTATATTTTAGGGGAGCTTTACATAAATATAATTAACGGACATAAATTACGTCAAGGCTCTGTACAAAAATTTTTGGATCGCACAAACTATTATCCTACGTGGGAATCGAACCCACGACACGACGTTGGAGATCAATATCTTAACCACTACTAAATCTGTGCAATCAGTCAGTCGTTGAGAGTCTACAAATAAAAAAAAAACAATAAACTTTAATTTTTTAAATCTCTGGGATATATGCAAGCATAAACCGTCGTTTCCACCATTAAAACTCTCTGCATCATAAAATATCTACGAAAATTTTACTACAATAGGCTCAAGATATTTTTCTTAAAAAATATTTTCGTTTTGGAATCGATAGATCATCGTCCGTTGGCTGCCACAACTTCCTTAACTTGTATAAATATTTGTAGGGTAACCCGTTATTTTGGCAGACTATCTATCACTGTCCAATGCCGAGACTAAACAAAAATTGAGATATAAATATTTTTACCGCCTATATATGAATATGTCAATAAAGTTTCATCCGCGGTAATGTAATAAATTTTAGTAAATTTATTGTGTGATATGAACCGTAATACGTTGGATATAATTGTATTTTATACGTGAATATTGTACATATTATCCGTATGGTGACGGAGTAAGAATACAAATCACCACCCCCTATCTTACCCGTGGGTGATCGTAAGAGACGGCTAAGGGAAAGAAAAGGCATATAAAATGTATGCAAGAGATGGAAAACACGAAACAAAACCCTATACCAACACGCTTCACCAGCGTGGTTTAATAGGTCAATTTCCCTCCCATTATGGAGGAAGCTCGAGCCCAACAGTGGCATGTATGTGGGCTGATATAAGATGATGAGATCATTATACATATTTATTTATAAGGGCTATCTTTTTTATAAACACAATGTCCTTAATTTCGAAGTGATATAATCTAAAAAAAACCTTTTCCTTCTCGTATCTATACAAAACTTTATTTGATGTTAGCTAACATTTCGTCTACGTAATTTCTTTTTTCCTTTCACCTTTGTTACCTTTTATTGTTCTATGTATAACAAACGAAGGAATTTTGTCACTATTTAACTTGCTTGGTTAATAATAAAGGTTCATTTAACATCAAGTGGAATATAGAATTTATTTTTCCTATATAAAGTTATATATTTATTAAAGATTCAATTGCTTGGTTAGTGTATTTATAGTATTTTAAATTAAAACTGGTGCATCTTTTTAACTTGAATCAGTGAACTAAATTATTTTTACTTTTTTAATCCTACCGTGACCATGAATGCTATAAAAGTGTTAGTCGTAATTTTAAAAATTAAAAAACAATGCTACAATATTCGTAAAAAAATAATAGCCAAAAGCAACATAATTTTTGTGTGGAATCGTTTTCTTTTTCTACTGTATATGAATTTGTACCAAAAATTTCAATCGAAATTTAATAGCCTATAAACGAGTATCACACATAACTATATTTCATAGAAGAACAGTATTCTCTAACACAATCACATCTTCCATTTGTATTTTTTCGCTCGAAGACTCTCTCTAGTTGTGGTAGGGCCTCTCTATTGACAGTCTCGCTCTACATCCGCTGGCCAATCCCTCGGGGTAGTACCACACTCGCAGAAAATCGCCGTCTGATCAGTTTCAATGTGCTGTTGCGCTTCGTTCGATAGGCGAGAGAGCTAGAAGCCCAAATTTATAGGTGGGTTTTGATTGGTAGACAACAGCCTAGCTGTAGCTCTGGTATTGCAAAGCCCATGAGCAGTAGTAACACTTGTTTGCCACTATCAACAATAAAAAAAAAACAACTTGAAAAAGATTAAAAAAATAATGAATAAAATAAAAATAAATAAAACATAAATGCATCTAAATGAAACGTTATACATATTTAAAAAATCTTTCTGTACTTTATACAGCGTATTTATTTAGTCTAATATATTTACCATGATTTAACGTGAATATTCTAAAATACTTTAAACTAAATATCTAAAATTGAAGCTGATAGCCTAAAATACACATTGCTGTGTGGTAGCGGTTATGAATACTACCAACCCTTACTTTGCTCGTGGATGTCGTAAAAGACGACTAAGATCCTTATAACGATCTGGTCCAAATCTATCTGATGCTATTTGGTCAACAATTACATTCCCAAGGAGGGTTGACGTCTGGCAGGCGGCCGATCATAAAGCTGTGACAACTGTAACAACGTGTACTATGAAAGAAGAGTACATATTGTATCGACCCCAAGCAATTGGGATAAGAGTAGGAGAATGATGAATGATGAGTCTGAAATACATAATTTGCTGAAACAGGTTATAAATACAATAGCTGCACTTTCGAATATGCCCGTTATTTTCTTTATTGTAAATATATACATAAATCACCGTAGAAGTATAATGAACTTACTTCTCTAGAGGTATGATACCATTCTAATTAAACGAGTTAAAAAAACTTGTCGTTTAAAAAAACGAGTCGAATCGTCGTCGTGTCGAGTTAAAAAAAAAAACGAGTTCCGTGACCATGATCACTGAAAAAATGTTCGAAACGTCGGTAAATTAAAAATCAAATATAAACGCAATAGAGTAAAAGTAGTTTTATTTCAAATGTGTAATACTCGCGCAAAAATTAGAAGTCATTAAATGAGTTAACATAGAATTTCTTTTTTAGTTTACCTTCTTTTTATTGATATAATTCACTTAAATCTTTTAATAAATTTTATTAAACCCAAATGAAAGGAATGGGTGGTGACTATTGTAATCGTACCCTCTTACCTCACGGCAATAATAAACTGTAACTAAGAAATTAAGTAATTTGGAATATTTGCTTCGTAAATAAGTTTGTCGAATTCTGCTTAAGCTCTTTGTTGAGATTCATGTCCGTAATTGGCTTGGCGTAATTTGGCAATACTGTTAATAAGCCTCTTTTTAAATTAGAATAGAGACATCAAAATAATACTGAAAATTTTATTAAATAATTCAGAGTTTGTGATATTATGTATTTTGTATTTAAGTCGTATATATACATTCCCACAATTGGGCATCAGCAAATTAATTAATATAACTTATTATGTATAAACTTACTTACATATAAGAGGAAGTAGGAAAGTTGCGCCAGTGACGGAAAAGTTAAGGAGTGAAAGATTGACATGTGATGAGACGGGATAAAAGTAATGTAGTGAGGAAAGTTTTAAATATGAATGTTGAAGACTTTAGGGGGTAAGGGAAGAGCGAAGAAAAGATTGATGGCTGCGTGAAACATGACATGGATAGACAAGGAGTGACCACAGCGATGACGTCTGATAGGGTTGTATGAAAGGAGAAGACATATCGCGTCGACCCTAAATAAATTGGGATAAGAGCAAGTTGATAATGATGACGATTATATATAAACTTTGTACTTATCAGCATTTATGGCCACGTGAGTCCTTCCTAATCATATGAACGCTGATAAGGGTTCGAAACGTCGGTAAATTAAAATTCATTTAAAAAGCGTTAAAATCCGTACATATATTTGAAATTAATCTAATAACTAGTATGGGTTCGGAATGTGGCCGCAATCTGAGAATATTAGGTCATGAGACTGAGTGGACTCTTAAATATTTAAATTAATTTTTCTAAATAAAATAAACTACATATTTAGTAAGTCGAGAGTGATTCCCTTTGCCAGAATTTATTCTTT
Organism: Lymantria monacha; assembly: GCA_905163515.2. NCBI lineage: Eukaryota > Metazoa > Arthropoda > Insecta > Lepidoptera > Erebidae > Lymantria > Lymantria monacha. The sequence continues at coordinate 16,551,903 of LR991097.1, read as the reverse complement.
TGTTATGAAAATGTAAAGCAAAAAATTCTAACTAGACTAATATTCATCTCTGGATTCTATAAGCGGTAACCAATCACGAGAGCTTCACCTACTCGTACAATGTATTCGTAAGAGATAGATTAGAGTACTATATCATGCACGTTAGAAAATTGATATATAATTCATAGTTTTTAATTCAAGTCTTCTTTCTTTTCTAGTCATCATAATCATCAACACAACCCATAAATGTCCCACTGTTGCGATCGGGCCTCCTTCGTAATGAGAGGGAAATTAACCCGCTATAGCACGCTAGTCGGATGTGTTTGTATAGGGTGTTGTTTCGAGTTTTACTTCTTTCGCATTGATGTTATATGCGTTTTATATCCCTTAGTCGTCTCTTATGATCACCCACGGGTAAGATAGTTGTGAATGGTATTCTTACTTCATCACCACACAGATAGTCTCTTCTAGTGTCAACTGCAAAATAGATTGAATTTCAATTTTATCTAAATTTATACTTATTTTATTTTAAGTTAGTGACAAACAAATAATCATCATCTCAGCTCATATATGTCCCATTGTCGGGCTCAAACCTCCTCCTTAATGGGAGGGTAATTGACCTACTATACCATGCTGGTCAGACGTGTTGGTATAGGGTTTTGTTTCCAGATTTCCTTCTCTCGCATAAATGTTATTTGCGTTTTATATCCCTTAGTCGTCTCGTACGATTATCCAAGGGTAAGATAGGGGGTGGTGAATTGTATTCTTACTCCGTCACCACACGGAAATAAAAAAATAATAAAACAAATAATGATATAAGTTAAATATGAATGTATACAACACTGACTGGGTTTCATCACAATAAACCCATTCGATGTCCGCTCGCAAATATGGTCCACATTCCAATTAACTGCCATGGATGAGAATGAAAATTCGAATTGTATCGTATTAATCTCAATTGCTTTTCATCCGCTTGTATCCAATTTCAATACAGTAGTTAGCTTAGGTTCAATAACATCCCGTAATAATAAACGTGACAATCCAATCATTAACATTGCAAAGAAACATGTACGTGTGTATTTATTTTGGCTTCGTTGTGATTTCTGTTTGGTAGTATATAATTTCATTATGAACAAAACATGTGTATTGAAAATTCAACTTTTTTTATTTTAACAGCATAATAATAAGATTTTGTGTGGTGACGGAGTAAGAATACTATTCACCACCCCATATCTTACCCGTGGGTGATCGTATGAGACGACTAAGGGATATAAAACGCATATAACATCTACGTGAGAGAAGGAAAACTCGAAACAAAACCCTTTACAACACGTCTGACCAGCGCGGTATAGTAGGTTAATTTCCCTCCAATTACGGAGGAGGTCCGAGCACAACAGTGGGACATTTATGGGCTGTGATGATGATGATGATGATGATGGTGAACAATAAGACGAATATTTTTTTTGAATTACATATTTAATAGCAACATATTTCTTACTAATATAATTGTAATAACAAAATACAGTTTGTTCTTTATTGTATTATTAGATATGATAAACTAATAAAAGTATGTTCGTAAATTTCATGTTCTGGAAAAAAAATTGTTTCCTCTCTCTTTTAGCTGAAAATGCTTAATTCTTTTTTAAATCGGAATACAAAATGTTTACTGAGGATTATACTTTAATGTTTTTATTATTAAACTTAATCACTATTTATGTTTGCTACCTTATTGTATTAACTACAACATTATGAGTACTAAAATGTAAATAGGCAGCAATACAAAATATCTAACAGAAATTTATATTAGATTTATATAGAGATTCATATTCGATATACAGAAATTTATATATATTTGATATTTATATTTTAAAGAACATTATATAGATAAAAATACAGTAACAATAAAACTACAGTCTGTAATTGTTACATATTTAATTTTTTGATTCATAAATGTAACCCCCTTTCGCTTTTATTATTTCAGTGCACAATTTTGGCATTCTATGTAACAATTTCGACAAATAATCATCGTCTATTTTGTTCTATCCGTTCTTCAGAACAGTCCAAAGATGTAAAGTGGAAGTAGGACACTGCTTTCTGACTTCCCTGTCTAATTTGTCCCACAACAACTCAGTCGGGTTGAGGTCGGGCGACTGTGACGGCCAAATCATTACTGCAGTACATTCTTCCTTTCCAGTTCTTTCAAATCTCTTTGCACAGCTTTGAGGAATGCTTAGGATCATTGTCATTCTGGAAGATAAGTTTTCTGCAGATCAGGCGCTGGCCAGAAAGTACTACATTTTCCTTTAATATTTTTATATAGCCTATTTTATTCAAAATCCCTTAAATTTTGATAAGGTCTCCAGTCGCCTTTCCTTCAAAACATCTTCAAACTATCACCGAGCCTCCGCCGTATTTTACAGTCCTTGACATTGCACAAAAACACTCTTATCTTAGACCTAAAAACCTCAAACTTTGACTCATCAACCATAAAACTCTCTCACACTTTTCATGCGTCCAATTTTTATGTTCTTTAGCCCAATGCAACCTCTTAATTTTATTTTGACGTTTAAAAAAAAGGTTTCTTCACTACCACCCTTCCAAAACGGCCAGCTTCTCTCAATCTCCTTTTCACTGAAGATGTTTTCAAAGGTAGATCCTTAGATGTATTGATCTGAGCTGCTATATCTGGGCCCATGAGTTGTCGATCATGTTTACTGATCAATACAATACGTTTATCTTCAGCGGTTGTGGATTTTCGAGGCCGCCCTGAACGTTTTCTATCGCTAAAGCTGGCCTAAGCGCTCCAGGCGCTAAGCCTTGCGGATGCATACTTTTTTACGTTGTAGTCCACGGTATGTCGAGATATTTTTAGTTCGACTACGGTTACTTTTGCCTAAACTATGAAGACTTGCGATTAATTAACGAGTTTCAACCGATAGTTCCTTGGTTTTACCCATCTTAAAACTTACAAGTGTGAATTTGCGAGAACGAAAACAATTCGTAAACGAACTTCACAAAAAGATGGTTTGGTTCAAAAAGTATAAATCAGAGCTCCTTTTTGCGTCTCACAGGGCTCACAAGCAATTTCATCATACATTATCTTTATGTATTTAGTTAAAACTCAAAAAGCTATTTTTTTTTGTGACTCACTTGACATTTATCGATACATTATAACAAATTTACACAATACATTATAGCAAATTTACATAATACATTACATAAAGTAAGAAAGATTCTGACAAAACGCTCTGTATTTAGTGTAAACCATATAAAATCGAGTATTTTTTGCATTTATTGTGAGCTTACATCAACGAGAGCTTTGTTTTATAACATGTTTATTAAGATATGGTTTACATCGATTAAAACAATATTATTTTACTTACGGCGAATCTTTTTTATAATGTCTCCTTGGTAAAGTCTGTTTCAATAAGGTTTCTTGTTTCTATTATTGGATTTTCTTTGAAAGCGGGATTTACTAATTTTCTTTGTTGACTTCTTGATCTACAAGATTTACGGCAAACTACCTTTTGAAAAAGCTTTGATTTGAAATTTAAGTTTGAATAAAAACTTATAAATTTAATAAGATTCTTAATAAGAGTTTTTTTTAATTTAAAATCTAAAAGGTTTTATATTTGATAAGATTTATTTAAGGACTTTCAAAGATAAGATTTCAGATTCACTAATACTAAATAAAAATTTAAGCAAAAACGTGATCAACTGACCAAACTTTGATTTTATAGTTTTTAATGTTACATAAAAAACTGACCCAGTACGTGAAATACCACTATTACAATTGGAATAGCGTTGCTCAATCATATTTCGCCTTTCTGAAATCATTAAAGAGACGAGTTAAAAAAATATTTGGTGACCCTAATTTATAGACTAATCTTGTAAAAGTATAGTATTAGAAAGTAGTAACTGCAAGATTTAATTCGGTCAACCACTTTCTACAAACGGTCGCTTTTTTTTTGCCGTCAAAGTCTGGCTGCAGCTCGCCCAGCCATCCAGGATCTACGATAGCCTACATAGCACCTAATCAGTAGGCCACCGTAACGATGCCTTAACTGCAATAGTTCAGCTCAATGGGTTACTCGAGGTATCCCAACTATCTTGATGAACCCATCGCGTGCCTAAACCATTTTTCCATTTATATGTTGTAAATATCCCATTCCGTCCGCATTGAAACTTTTAAACGATACGTATGTAATTCTCAATGGAATGGAATAAGTTACCTTTATTCCAATAAGTGTAAGTAAGTATACGTTATACTCTTATATTTATATTTGTAAGTGTGTTATTCTGTATTGTCATTGTCAGTTTCACTTGTACTAAAAAATCAGCTATAACATAGTTAATAATATGTGGATAACGTAGTCAGCTACACATTTGTCTTCTTTATAGATATAGTATAGATATAATTCTCTTCATACACGCTCGCCGATTTCGTCTTGACTCCACCTTCCTTCAGTACATGACCGATCTGGTCTAGGTAGGTTAGTCTCGGTCTCCCCCGGTACCTACATCCTTTCACTTTCGCATTGTATATCTTTTTAACCAGACAATCGTTCGGTATTCTTTCCCCATGTCCGAAACATCGGAGCATTCCCTTTCGCATCTTTACACCAATACTCTCTTTCATACCTACTCGCTCTCTTACGTCGTCGTTACAAATGCGATCGATCAGCCTAACTCCACAGATTTTCCGTAGAGATCGCATTTCGACCGCATTAATTATTCATACTCTTTGAGGAAGCGAGTGAAGTATGCAAGGATAGAGTTCTCTGGCACTCTGTTCTCTCTGCCTACCTTGCAAGGGACATGGCGTGATGGTATGTATGTATGTATGTATAGATATATAACTTTGTTAAATAAAAGTAATAATTCTTTAATCTGTTACACTTCGATGTGAAATACGAAATATTTTGAATACTAAAGTGTTGTAGGAAAATATATATAATGTATTTTGGAAGCGGTTGTCGTTTACAGTATAGTGGACGTCAAGTGTTGTATATAAATGCGCAAATCCTATACTGTGGCCAGCGTGATTTCTTCAGTAAACTACTCACGTATAACGCTGCCCAACACCTGCACATGAAAATTTTGGTACAAGTAAACGAATAAAAAACAATAACAATGTTTTATTTGTATTTTACTATCAGCATTTATATGAACATAAATATCTCCTAATATGTATAACAGTTTCGATATTAACAGTTTTATTTTAAGAAACAAAAAGCTGAATTAGATGTCCTTCTATTTTATATCAAAGCGATTTGACTTATCCTCTGCCTTGAAAGTGTGGCGATCCTTCGGAGTACGTTAATTACTCCCATTCTTTTATAGATCTCTGATATTAGAACGGTATAATTTTATGCCGTTGGAAGAGACAGTAGGGTGCTACAGAGACAAGCCGTTGTGTCATTCCTCTCCTAATTTTGAGCGGCCCTCGGACACTTTAAGTATTAGGATTGCAATGGCATTGCCGCAGATTTATTCTTTTGGGTACCCTACTGATTAACACTACGATGTTCTTCAAGACGTTAGATGAAATCCTAAGCAATAGATTTTATTGTATATAGAGAGGACAAGAAGACTTGCTCCAGTTCGTCAACCCGTAGACTCTGCTAAAATGAAATTAAGTACAGGTAGTCGCGCGTCCATTCCTACGTACATATAAGTCATTAAATAAATGGAAATATAATAGAATTTAATCCTTATTTCCTTCTCTCGTGGTAACGTTATCCTGTTATATATTTTACTAGTCTTGTACTACACTCGCAGAGAAGAGGCACTCACTATTTACTAATACTGTCGCTCAAATGTCCCGCAATAATCAAAATTTTGCTTAATGACTTACATGATAAAATTCAATCCTTGGTATTATAATTTCTCTTTTTTTACGGTGGTTTATAATAAACCAATCAATGCTTATTACAAATGTAAAATTTTGTTAAGATTTTTGTACATTTTGATGTTTGTTATTCAATCAGGTGTAATCCGTTTAATAGATTAGAAAGATGGATGAAAATTGGTACGTAGACAATATATTAAATTAACACATTAACAATATTTTTTCTCGCGAACGAAACCACAGTACAGAAGCTAATGAGATATAAAATAATGAAACGCACAATTTCTTTCACTTGTACCATACGATAATATTATACCTGTTATATGTTTTATGTTTACCATTATGTTCAGAGTTCGAATCGCTTGAAGATGCAGTAGCCTGCAACTCTCTATTAACAGGTCCAATACACAAATTTGATTTAATTCTTTGAAACTGTTATATCTTCTTCTTCTTTTTATGTATTGGCAATCAGCTACTTATACGAGTCATTGTTGCCAGTGTCAAGTTATAATTATCTTCAAGTTCTCAGTCTCTTCAGGTTAGTCATTGTCCGTCAGTAAGTCAAATTGTCGCCATCAACAATTCTATGGCCACACTGTTAATGGTATCTTGTGGGAATGTTGATGGAAAACGTACTATTATTTTTAACTATTTTACGTCTATATGGATATACTAAGGATACTTTGAATACAATAAGAATACACAACTCTCCTATATTTCTGCATAGATGACGCTGCCATCGCAGTTTATATGTTTTTCATTGTATTATGGTGTTTTTATTTTATACAAAATTTCGACTAACATAATTTATTTTAAATAAAAATAGAATTTCACGACCGCTGTTAATTAGACTACTAAAATTCTCTGAAAAGTTCATGAATATTTTTAATGAAGTTTAATTTAATTATTTCTCATTTAGTTTTAATGTGCTAGGAGGACAATAGTTCTCGGAACGCGGGTGTTTATATAAAGACATATGTTCCTACTACACAAAAGTAATTACACCAATTAATGTTTGTATTTTCGTCAGAAAAGAAGCGAAATATTATAGTAACAAGCGAGTCAGTGCTACAAGCAACACTGAGCAAGACAGCGCCTGACACTAATTAATCTCGTACAACTATTAATCAACTAAGGAATACACGAAGAACATAAATTTCACATTTGTATTTGCTTAAATTACTATTACATAAGGCATTTGTTTCGATCGTCTAATTACAAAAATGTGATTATTTATACAAATAAATACTTATATTTACGTGATCATTCATCATCATCATTTCAGCCCATCACCGTCCACTGCTGGACGTAGGCCTCCCTCATGGTACGCCACAGAGTGCGGTCCTGTGCCGTGTGCATCCATCGACGCCCAGCAACTTTCACCAGGTCGTCTGTCCACCTAGTGGGGGGGCGTCCTACACTGCGTTGTGCGGTACGTGGTCGCCACTCTAGAACCTTTTTTACCCAGCGGTTGTCGGTTCTTCGAGCGATGTGGCCTGCCCATTGCCACTTCAGCGTGCTAATTCTTCGTGCTATGTCGGTTACAACCGATTTTCTGCGGATTTCCGTATTACGGATTCTATCACGCAGAGAAATCCCGAGCATAGCTCGCTCCATAGCACGCTGAGCGACTTTGAGCTTGGTTATGAGGCCTACATTTAGGGACCACGTTTCCGTGCCGTAAGTCATCACTGGTAACACACACTGGTCGTAGACCTGTGTTTTCAGACACTGAGGTATGTTGGACGAGAAGATCCTCCTAAGTTTCCCGAACGCTGCACAGCCGAGTTGGATTCGTCGGCTGACCTCTTTCTCGAAATTGGATTGACCTAACTGAACTGTTTCTCCAAGGTAAACATAATAATCGACAATTTCGAGAATCGCATTGCCAACTAGGACCGGTACAGGAATGACATAGGCATTTGACATGACTTTCGTCTTGTCCATGTTCATCCGTAACCCCACCAGTTGGGACACTCTGCTGAGATCGTTGAGTATAGTGCCAAGGTCCTCCATGGATTCTGCCATAACGACAATATCGTCTGCAAATCGAAGGTGAGTGATGTATTCGCCGTTAATGTTAATACCGAGTCCGGTCCAGTCTAAGAGCTTGAAGACATCTTCCAGTGCAGTGGTGAACAGTTTCGGAGAGATGACATCGCCCTGTCTCACACCTTTCTGCAACTGGATTGGTTTCGTACTCTTATCCCGGATACGGACTGACATTGTGGCGTTCTTGTACAAACACTTCAGCACTTCGATATAACGATAGTCGATTTGGCTCCGCTGAAGGGACTGCAGCACCGCCCAAGTTTCGACTGAATCAAAGGCTTTCTCATAGTCCACAAACGCTATACACAGAGGCCGATTGTACTCCTCGGTCTTCTGGATAATTTGCCGAAGCGTGAGGATATGGTGCCTTTTCGGAAGTCAGCTTGTTCGGGCAGCTAGAAGTCATCGAGCTTGCACGTGAGTCGATTGGTAATGACCCTCAAAAACAACTTGTAGACGTGGCTCAAGAGTGAGATGGGTCTGTAGTTCTTTAGAAGAGCTTTGTCGCCCTTCTTGAAGAACAGCACCACCACACTCTTGGTCCACGACTCTGGAACGTCGCCCCCGAGGATAACGGAATTAAATAGCTTCTGAAGGATTTTTAAGACCGGCTTACCGCCTGCCTTCAGGAGCTCTGCCGTAATTCCGTCATCTCCCGGTGCCTTACCGTTTCTAAGTTGTTCGAGAGCCATTCTGATCTCGCACAAGCTAATGTCCGGGATTTCTTCGGTATAGTGCCGAGTTAGCTTGGATCTGTGATCTTGGACAAAACCGACAACAGGATTCGGGATGATTTATAGTCCATAGAACCTTTCGACCTCTCCTAAGATCTCACTTTGGGATGAAATGACATTGGCGAATATCGCGACGCATAGACCTGCCTATTTAGCTGCCTGTATTCAGACCAATCATCTAAAGACTGTACTGTCATTTCTTTTCTCCGCTCCATGAGCCTGAGAGTCTGGTCAGAAAGTTTTTTAGGTCTATTGGCGCGGTGAGCCTTGAAAAACTTCGACCCAACCGCGTGGACAGTTGCCACGAACCTGTTGTTCATATTGTTCGGAGATTCCCACTCGTCTAGACATTGGAAACGATTGTGTAGTTCGAGTTGAAAGCTTTCGAGGTTCTGGTGTTGGACAGGTATAGGTCGGAGGGTAGACTTCATTAAGGGTGACCGTTCGACTTTTATGTGGATATTTAATATGCCTCGTACTATTCGGTGATCGCTCCCAGTTTTAATCCTGCTGGTCACTAAGACGTCATTAAATATATGTCGTTTGTCCGACAAGATGAAGTCTATCTCGTTTTTTGTTGAACCATCGGAGCTAATCCAGGTCCATTTCCTTTGTGGATGCTTTCTGAAGAAGGAATTCATCATAAAGAGACTTTCCCTCTCCAGAAATTCAGCCAGTTTCTGGCCCCTCTGGTTTCTCTGTCCATATCATTAACCTAGGGTAGGGTAACCTAGGGGTTATTAACCTAGGGTTTAAAAATAAAGTTCAACAGCTAACAATCACCGAAGTCAAAAAATCAATTGTAGTGCTTAATAAGCAGAAAAAAAAATAGCAGGTCATTTTGCCTCTTTTCATCCTTCCATCACCCCGGACATCTGGGCAAATTGTAGATGTCATCCCGACTCGGGACGTTCTCCAAAAATTTAATCATTTAAATCCAATAGTTAATTGTGCACCCTTTCAATAGGGTGTGTTGGGACGGAGCTATATCGAAATTATCTCTAGATTTTCCCTTTTTGATACTTTTTGCTCCAAATATAATACTGCAAAGTTCGTTATAAGTTCTGGCATTTTTTGTATAAACTTATTTACAAAAACAAATTTGCTTAAATATATATGAAATTCCTCAAGGCGGTCTGTAAAGTTTCTTATAACACTGATATGTTTTTATTGATAAATTACTTTGAAAAGAGAGACGATCTTATCTTACTTATTATAAATAATTCTCGAGTTTGTTACATTACTGTTAAGTTATTTTAGAGCTATAATACTGTCATCGTTATGATTCTCCTGTTCTTATCTCAGTTACTTGGAGTTGACATAATATGTACTCTGTTACCATCGTGCATATTTCAAAAAGTTATTGGCAATAGTTTTATGACCAGCCGCCTACCTGACGTGACGTCAGGTAGGCGGCAACCCTCCTTCGGAATGTAATTGTTGAGCAAACGACATCAGGTGAAGTTGGCTCAAATCGATATAAAGATTTTAGTCGTCTTTTACGACATCCACGAGCAAAGTAAGAGTTGATAGTATTCTTAGCCACTACCACACAGCAAAGTTATACGTCTATCATAGTTATGTAAATAATAAAGTTAATTACACCTCATAAGCACTATAGAATACATCAAAGAGAGATGAATGGATTGTGTAAACGAGGATATGTGTATGAAACTTGTGAGTGCAGATATGACGGCTGATAGAAGATTGTGGAAGGCAAGAACATGTTGTGCCGACCCCACTTAGCGTGGGATGAGGGCAGGCAAATGATGATGAATGATGAAGCTCTATTGAACAAGTATCCATTTAATCAATGAAAAAATAATTTATTTATTATTTAAAACGGAACCGTTTTAAATAATAAATAAAATTAAATTGATATATGCCGAGAGCGTATCATGAAAAATGACTTAAAGAAGTGAAACGCAGATAACATAAACACAAAAGAAGATAAACTTGACATTAAACCTTACGACAACCCATCTGATAAATGACGTACAGTAGGTCAATTTCCCTCCCATTGTAGAGGAAAACCGGGCCCAAAAATGAGATATATATGGGCTAAATAGAACAATATATGGATAATTTGTAGTAACGAGTGATTTGCCTGCCGAATAATAGGTATATATTGTCTACCACTGGCATTATATTATAAAAGAACGATGAAAATTATGTATTCTTTATATTTGAGTTTTGATTTTTTTGAGGCCAAATACGTGTCGAATTGATATTTGATGTTCTGCGGAAAATTGCAAGTCTCGAGGTTTCTCGTCACATAGTAATAGAGAGTTTTTTATATACTTTTCCTTTTTTTAATCGCATCACGTATTACTTCCTACTTGAGGTGTGTGGCATATTGATTGATCATGCAAAGTGATGGGGCTCGTACTTCCTGCATTTTTAAAATAAAACATTATCATTTCATAAAAATCTCAAGTTCTTAATCACATGCTAAGGCTATTCGAATATCGTGCCACCGAAGACAAAGATTGGGTATCGGTAGCCCGTTCGCACGGCGAATGGGTCTACGGGGTTGTGCGCCGCCTCTTCCGTCGCCCCGGACCGATTTGGTGGAGCGCGACCACCTCCGCAGTCCACCGCAAGAAAAAAAAGGCTATTCGAAAATGCGTAACTATCTTCTTATTTTTCCCTTTATAAATTATATCTTATAGTAAATGTTAATATACACATAATGTATTTCTAATGATGTAGTTTACTAAATTCAAAGCATATGATGCATTGAACTTTTTTCGCCAACGTAATAGGAATGCTAACAAGGTAGCCCAACGTCTACCACAGCGACAAAGCTTCAATTAGTTGCAGTGTCTTACATGCCAGTCTTTTGTGCCAAATGCTTAAGAAGTTGTAAATACATGTTATATTAAGGCTTTTAAGCTCTATTAAGATTGGAATGTATGTTTTTTTCTGATTAATGATTTTATGTTCTTATATTTATACATAATATCTGCATGATTAAGCTTAGCGCGGTATTTTCTTTTGTGTTTTATGGAAATCATAGTTCAATATTAAAAAAAATAATATAATAATATTAAAAAAGGGAATAATAATAAAAAATAGAACTAGGACAATCTGGATTAGACTGCTTTATTTCCCAACTGAGCCATTTCTATTCTGGTTGACAATGATCTAGTGAGACACTAAGTAATGAAACCACTTGTTTTCATTGGCTGAAAACTGATATTTTAAATCTATAAATATAAATATATATATATATATATATATATATATATATATATATATAAATCTATATCTAACGACGACGTAAGAGAGACGACGAAAGGGAATGCTCCGATGGTTCGGACATGTGGAAAGAATGCCGAACGAATGTCTGGTTAAGAAGATATACAATGCGAAAGTGGAAGGATGTAGGTACCGGGGGAGACCGAGACTAACCTACCTAGACCAGATCGGTCATGTACTGAAGGAAAGTGGAGTCAAGAGTCTCCGAAACCGGCGAGCGTGTATGAAGAGAATTATGAATGTTGAGGAAGCGAGTGAAGTATGCAAAGATAGAGTTCTCTAGCACTCTGTTCTCTCTGCCTACCCTGCAAGGGATATGGCGTGATGATATGTATGTATGTATAAGATCTATATCTAACCTGTCGATTTAACACCCCAGAAACCTCCTGCATACTCAAATTCATCGAAATTGTTCGTGGTATTACCGAGTTTCTTAAAATATAAAACTATACAAATATAGAAATATACGAGATCCTATGAAATGTTGTGCCTAATAGAGACAAGATTTTGTATCTAGAAAAGAAATAAGCTCGCAAAATTTCTGATATATAATCTTCTCTGAATTTTGTTAGATACTTCCTTTTCATTCTTTGCTTGAACAATAGTCTGGAGTACCAGTATAAACAGCAAAAATAAACATTTTCAAAATGGCCAATGTTTTAAAGCAATTTACTTGGTATCGGTAGGAACCGACTAAAATAAATAAAAAGACGTTATTGATTTCTTAAGCTCAGTGAGGAGTTTGTCGCGAGTACTTTGTGAAATAGGTCAGTTTCTCTCAGACAAAATAGTGATTACTTCAACTGAACAATGGCTTTAAGTAGAACCGAGTTTATTAAAGAGAGAATGCTCAAGTACCTAAGTACTTAGCAGACTGCAGACTCCGTAACTTTGAGGTCGTTTAATATTTACTTAGGTTTCTCTCCGAGTTATAAATAAAATATTATTAATAATAGCATTCTGTATTCTTAAGATTATTCATGCAAGAGACACCTTTTGAAAACCTCACAAACAAAGTAAAATAATATGATTTAAATATGATATTTAAATAACCATCTTTGATATAACTATTTTCTTAAATTATAATATAAATAAATATTTTACTAAGTATTCCGATTGATCAAATCTATTAAATGCGTTTTACCATAAAGTATGTACACAAATGGCAGACGAGTGAAAACACATCCAAACACAATCTGTCAAAAATTAACTAAACATTCAAAATGGCCGACCTTGTCAGCATAATTAAGTATTACATGAGTACCAACATAACGCTGCAAAAAAATCAAATACACGTAGCCCGCGGAAATTCAAAATTCGCGATACTTTTTAAACAGACCTCGTATGTATTTGCCGTATGACAGCTAATTAGAATGCAATGTAACATCACGCAGTCCCTTTTCTTATGAGATAGCTATAGTTCATCTAATCTAAGAAGTGCATTTGGACGTTTCGCATTTTTTAATACACAATAACTTTGGTCAAACGTATACACATGATTGCAAACAATAAATCTGAAATTTTAAAGAAATATTAAGTTATTTACATAATTAACGTTGCGAGTGAGTTACTTGTACAATAATGTAATGTTGAAACTTGTAAAACTAATTTAAAATTAAAATAACATTGTAAATAATAATTATTATGGACGATCTTAAAATTTCACGTCATAACGTTCTAAACAGTAGTGCTTGACAACTTCCAATTCGCGAATATCTAAATAATCGGTAAAAATATTAGATTAATATATTTAATCGAATATAGATTTTGACAGAGATGTACGTTTCGACAATTTTATTGATAAGGATATAATTATTAATGTTCGCGACGGTGACAATTCAAGTAATACTATAGATTCTGAACAAATAGCTATTTTCAAATCCAGTTTTTCTTTTTACTTAACCTAATCCTACTAAATATGATGAATAGATTTTATGATGAAATAATTAAATTTGTTTAGTGTTAATTTAGCACTTAATATTTCATCTCCTTTTTGAAAAATAAAAAAATCAACCGATTATTAATTACAAAGAATTAATATCGATTTCTCATCAAAATCGGATATTTTCGATAGCGATTATTTGGTTCACATACCTAGACACCTTACTCTGACAGCTGTCCAAATGCACTTCTTAGATTAGATAGACTATAGGGGATGTAATAAAACTCGAAAATAATGTTTACCTCAAGTTATCGAGGAACTTAAGTAGACTAGTTTCCTGCCATCATAGTGAAGACTTATGCAAATTATATGAGACTTCTAAGCTTGTAAAAAATAAAAATGATAAAATACCCATAAACAAAGCAACAGATTACAGTACAATTGCCATTTTTATCACATTGAAAGTGACAATGCAGAAGGAAGGTATCAATCAATTTAAAGGAAGTAAATACAATTTGGTTTTATCGTTTTCATTTTATTCGTTTTAATTCGTCGTCTTACTGTAATGGAATATGACATATCAATTTACTTTGCCATTAATTTCATATTAATAAGACTAAAAGATGCATGCAAATTGAGCTGCGTTAGAAAGTTTCGTATTAGTAGGTTTTCGTTTTCGTTAATTTCAATTTAGGGTAACCTAAATTGAAATTAATAAAAACGAAACCAATGAAGTTTTAGAGACTGGAGTAATGATTAATAGCTATGTGTAAATAAATATTACCCACTTATGATACTTAATTATATGCTAACATTTACGTGATCAACTTAACTGTGTGGTAGCGGCTACGAATACTACTAACCCTTACTTTGCTCGTGGGTGTCGTAAAAGACGACTAAAAGCCTTATAACGACCTGGGCTAACTACATCTGATGCCGTTTGGTCAACTATTACGTTTACAAGTAGAGTTGACGTCGGGTAGGCGGCCGGTCATAAAACTATTGCCAATTAGGTACTTTTACAATATGTACGATGAAAGATGAGATCGCAGATAGCCAAAACTTTTTACCCAAACCGAGACTCTCAATCCTCCCGAAACGCTCAAAAGTATTCGAAAAGTCGGAAAATTAAATACAAACGCGATAGAATCCGTACAAATAATTTTATTTCAAATATATAATACTCGTTAACATCAGAAATTATTAGGGTAGTTTACAACAACGTAATATATTTAACGTATTATACTTTTTGTTGAACTATTACTATTGTTAATCTGACCACTGTTTCCTTTATATATATATATATTTTTTTTTGTTTTTTTTTTCATATAATTGTTATTGTATTTTCTTTTATATGAAGTGTAAATTTGTTCTTGTTCACTATATACTATCTTTGACATATCTTCTGCCGAATAAATGAATGTTCTTTCTTCCTTTCTTTCTAATAATTCAAATTTGCTATCCTTGTATTTACTTTGGTAAAAAATAATAATTAATTGTCTCAGTAGTCCCATGATTTTGGCAAAATTATACTTTAAATTGGTAAATATGCTTTAATATTTTAATTTACTTTAATATTAAAATATAGTAAAATAGAGGGAGGAGAATTGTATTCTTACTCCGTCACCACACGGAAAGAATTTAAAAAACATTGTAACGTAATCTACATTCCAAGATTGCCAATCCATATGTTCAGCGTAGTATGGTAGGTCAATATCCCCTCCACTTTAGAGCAGGTTCGATTTCAGCAGTGAGATGTATATGAGTCGAAATGATAATAATTATGAATATGCTCTTAGTCCATGAACTTTAACTTATAAATAGCTTTTAAATGATTAAAATTTTCAAAATAAACTTAGAGTCATGCTACATAAAGAGCCTTAATTCGTACGAGAGGAGCACATTGTAAATCACTTTAATCGCCCGCCTGACATTTCAGATACAGCTCTGCCAGACCGCACCGAAGCAGGGATTACAGACCCGTGTTGAAGAAATCAGAAACTTCAGTCTTGTGCCATATGAAAACTCTTACATTTTACTCAAATAATAAACAGTTAAGAATTACTGTAATTTAGCATTTAATATGCTTGATTATTTATAAAAACTCGATTACGAGTGAAAAATGATTGTCACACGTGGAATCCCACTTATAAATTATCAGTTATAAATTACTTTTAAACATTTATGATTACTAAATTGATTGAATTAGGCGATACATGGCGGAAATCCATTATTATTTTGAAATGGAGGAAAGAAAGGTAGACCCAACACTTTCCCACGGTCAGTCAATATACCGCACACCTCAAGAAGGGAAGGAATACAGGATATGATTAAGGTGGAATAGGATATAAGGAGATTTTATTTAAATAAGTTTTCGTATATATTGATTGACCGTGGGAAAGTGGTGGATCTTCCTTCCTTTCCTCAATTTTAAGATGATTACCAAATTGCTGTTGTGAATGTTTGTAATAAAGAACTTTATTTATTATATTTACTTATTATACATATATGTGTAGATTTTTTTCTAATATTTATTTTTTTAAATAATAATCACCACAACCACACTTTCCGTGTGGTGACATAGTAAGAATACAATTCATCTACCCATGTCTTACTTGTGGGTGATCGTAAGAAACGACTAAGGGATATAAAATACATATAACATCTATTCGAGAGAGGGAAAACTTGAAACAAAACCCTATAATAATTTATTTAAAATGTACCAGGTGTTGGCAGAATATCAGCGCAATTTTATTTATAAAATAGCCAAAGCTGAGCCAATAACCTTTTCTGTTTCTCGTTAATGTCATTTTACACCAGAACTTGTTTTCTTTACATACATACATATCATCACGCCATATCCCTTGCAGGGTAGGCAGAGACAACAGAGTCCCAGAGAACTCTATCTCTTGTTTTCTTTAGTTCTGTTTATTTTCATTAGTTTTTAAAGAGAAAAAAATAAATGTTTTTCTTTCTTTCTTTCTATACCAACACCTCTGACTAACGTGGTATAATAGGTTAATTTTCCGCCTATTGTGGAGGAGACTCGAGCGCAACAGTGGGACATACATATATGAACTGAGATGACGTTGAATAAAAATCAACAAATTTTTATTTTAGAGACTGGTCATATGATTTTAAAATGTATGGGCGTTCAGTCAGTGCTATGATAGAATTTCATTGTCAGCCTGTTAATCAAACGTCATCATCATTCATATTGTAGTTTAAAAGAACGATATTTATATTATTTTATTATAGAAATACCTACTACAATATATTTGATATTCATTTTGTTTAATTTACAATATAGTAGAATATCTACCCAATAGGTATTGTTATTTAAAGGTTGTAAATGAGTAATTCTTGTGTGTCTATAAATTCAGAATGTCGAAAACGACTCTAACGTCATCATCATTCTCCTCCTTTTATCCCAATTACTTGGGGTCGACGCAACATGTATTCTGTTTCTATCGTACATATTGCAAAAAGTTATTGGCAATAGTTTTATGATCGACCACCTGACGTCAATCATCCTTTTGTTTTAAAGAAGCGACGCGCGACATAGATCCTGCCTACATGTACCTCTCTACGCCGAGCGAGCGTGCCATTGGAAACCGGTCTTTGTCTTCGGTGGTCCGCTCAGCGGTTTACCCTCGCGGGTATCCTCTCGAGTCGATGCCCCGGCAGCTTTCGTCGTCGGGGCATCGTCCCCACGCGGTATTGTGGCCTCGCTCCAGGTGACCAGAATAATACGTCAACCCTTCTTGGGAATGTAATTGTAGACCAAACGGCATCAGGTGGCATCAGCCCAGGTCGATATAAAGCTCTTAGTCGTATTTTACGACATCCACGAGCAAAGTAAGGGTTGTTAGTATTCTTAGCCGCTACCACACATTAAACGAAATAGACTCTAAAAATATGTATAAAATTCAGTGATGCAAAATGTTTCGAGAAGATAAATAGATCTAGCTAGGTTTTATTCAAATAAAAACTCATTTTATCAGTATTTTCAGTTAATGAAAAAAATATTGTAAGTATATGCACGTAAGTTGAGCCACTGGTATGAAGAATAGAAACGATTCAGTTTGGGCAATTGAGAATTACCCTAATCTAGACGGCCTCAGTTCGATTCTTGGTTTAATTTTTATATCGAAAATTTTATTTCAATAACCAGTTCATATAATTAACTGGGTAATATTAAAAAAAAACAGTATGTAATTTGTATCTAAATATATTCGATACTCACTGCGACTGACAGACTGCAAATGGCGTAGTGGTACCGACTTTCCGTTCCAGTGCTGTGAGTTCAATTCCCACGCCAATACTTTGTGAGATCCACAAACTGTTTTTCTGAGTCTGGGTGTAATTTGTCTTGCATTAACTGCATGTTTGTAAAGTCCCTTGCAATACAAGGATTATTTCTTTAGTGCAGGTCTTTTCTAAAGAAAAAAATATATCAACCCTTAACAACCCTATAATATCTGGGCGTATTTGCCTAAAAAAAACACAGCTTACTAAAAAATGTCCTTGGGCCAATATTTTCTTTACGCTCAGCATCCAATTCAGTCATCCGATGTTAATAGATAAAATGTCATTAAAATGTATTACTTACATTTTGTCATGTTTTACTTATACTATCCCCGTTTCACACATTTTATTATAATCCATGATCATATAAACAACTAACAAACCGAAAATATAATTCAGTAAATTAAAACTCAGTTGTTCAGTGTGTTCAATGCCTAAGGCAAAATAAATTTCTTAAAGACAAATTGATTCCTGTATTTTCCAAGATAGTTACTTCTGGCCCGGGGATAGAATTATAAGGGAAAGATATGTAAATAGCAACCAGACTTATTTCCTTTATAAATTTACATAATAGCATAAGAAATTACGGTACATAATAATATAATCTTGGAGGAAAAATCGTTCATATATTAGTTAATCTCAACTGCAAACAATAAACTCATTACTCATAAGAAAATATTTAAGATAATATAGGTTTTTTATTATTTACATCGCTAAAGTGAATTATTTATACATATTACAACATAAATATATGTATATGATGAAGAAGTAATGTGTTTGAATCGTTACCCTAGGTGTTCTATATGGGACTTAGAGGCAGAGATGCTCGTCGGATTTTGCCGTCCGACGTCATTGCCCATTGGATAGTCCAGCTGAAGAGTCCTCAATTCGATATTCGAAGCGTGGTGTTCCAGCCGGTGTTTGCAAACTATAGCCTGCCAAAAAGGTGTCATATAAGACTACCAATAAAAAGAAACTCATAACATTATTTCAACTAAAATATGTAAGGGAACGTACCTATTCTACGTAACATATATGTCCCACTCCTTTGTTCTCGCCTCCTCCGCAATAGGAAGAAAGACTGTTCTACTGTACCACGTAGATCAGACGAGTTGTTATAGTGTTTTATTTCGAGTTTTCATTCTCTTGTAAAGTTGTTATATGAACTATATATACATATCTAAGTCCAAAGAATACTACCAACCCTTACTTTGCTCGTGGATGTCGTAAAAGACGACTAAGAGCCTAATAACGACCCGGGCCAACTCCAGCTGATGCCGTTTGGTCAACAATTATAATCCCAAGAAGGATTGACGTCTGGCAGGCGGCCGGTTATAAAACTATTTTTATTTTATTTTTTGCCGTGGACTATGGACGTGGTCGCACCCCGCCAAATCGGTCCGGGGCGACGGAAGAGGCGGCGCGCAGCCCCATAGACCCACCCTGCAAATACCTCTCTTCGCCGTGCGAGCGGGCCACCGATACCTGATCTTTGTCATCGGTGGCAAAGACACCACCCTGTACTAAGGAAATAAACATTGTATTGCGGGGGACTTTACAAACATGCAATTAACGCAGACAAATTACACCCAGACTCAGAACAACACTTTGTGGATCGCACAAAGTATTGTCCTGTGTGGGAATCGAACCCACGGCACTGGTACGGAAGGTCGGTATCTTAACCACTACGCCATCTGTGCAGTCAATTGCCAATAACTTGTACAATATGTACTATGAAAAATGAGTACATATTGTATCGACCCCAAGTAATTGGGATAAGAGTGGGAGAATGATGATGATATATATCTCTTAGTTTTTTACGACACCCACAGGTCGTATTGATAGAGTGGATGGAGCGGCGGCACGGAGTCCTCACCTTTCGGCTGGTGCAGGTATTGACGGGGCACGGGTGTTTCGGGTTGTACCTGCACAGGATCGTGTATAGGGAGTAGACTCCGGCCTGCCACCACTGCAGGAGTGACGAGGACACGGCGCAACACACGCTGGAGGTGTGTCCGGGATGGGAGCGGCAGCGCCGTGACCTCGTCGCTGTCATCGATGCCGACCTGACGCAGCCGGCCGTCGCGAGGGCGATGGTCGACAGCATCAGGAACTGGGACGCGGTCGTCGCCTTCTGCGAGGCTGTCATCTCGCAGAAGGTAGCGGTGGAACGGGCAAGGGAGGATTCCCGTGACCCGGGCCGCCGCCAGCGACCGGGGCGGCGCAGGCGCGAATACCTGCGCCTGATGCCGCCCTAACCGAGGCTTCGGGTGATCGGACCGGGGAATTGTCCGGTCACCCGACGTGAGGCCACCGCGTGAGGGCGACGCCCCGACGGCGAAATCTGTCGGGGCGTCGACGAGAGGAACCCGCGAGGGTGAACCGCCGAGCGGGCCACCGAAGTTAAAAATCGGGTCCCAGTGACCCGCTCGCACGGCGAAGAGAGAGGAGTTTTTACGGTGGGTCTATGGGGTCACGCGCCGCCTTCTCCGTCACCCCGGAGCGATTTGGCGGGGCGAGACTAATCCATAGTCCACCAAAAAAAAAAAAAAAAAGGTTAGATAAGGGGGTAACGTGGGCGAACCCAGCTTCGAGGGCCGACGGCTGTATGCGGGGGTGATCCGTTCGATGGCCATGTACGGCGCACCCGTGTGGGCGAGGGCTCTGAACGCCCAGCTGTTCTGTGGAGACCACAGAGAGCCATGGCGGTCAGAGCCATTCGCGGGTACCGCACGGTATCGACCGAAGCGGCATGCCTACTGGCCGGGACACCCCCGTGGGACCTAGAGGCGAAGATGCTCTCCGACCTCTACCAGCGGGTTACCTCAGTGGGCGACGAAGGTGGCTCCCCATCGTTGAGCTCGCGAGATAGCCACCTGGCGCGAGGATGCACGCCGAGACGTCATCGCCCGTTGGGTTACGCGGCTGGAGAGGCCTAGACACGGTGTTGTTACCGTTGAGGCCCTCCAGCGCTTACTGATGGAGTGGATGGAGCGGCGGCACGGAGTCCTCTCCTTTCGGCTGGTGCAGGTGTTGTCGGGGCACGGATGCTTCGGCTTGTACCTGCACACGGTCGCGTATAGGGAGTGGTCTCCGTCCTGCCACCATTGCAGCAGTGACGAGTACACGGCGCAACATACGCTCGAGGTATGTCCGAGCTGGAACGGGCAGCGCCGTGACCTCGTCGCTGTTATCGGTGCCGACCTGACGCTGCCGACTGTTACGAAAGCGATGGTCGACAGCGTCAGAATCTGGGACGCGGTCGCCGCCTTCTGCGAGGCTGTCATCTCACGGAAGGAGGCGGCGGAACGAGTCCGGGGGGATTCCCGTGATCCGGGCCGCCGCCAGCGGTCGGGGCGGCGCAGGCGCGAATATCTGCGCCTGATGCCGGCCTAACCGAGGCTTCGGGTGATCGGACCGGGAAATTGTCCGGTCACCCGACGTGACGCCACCGCGTGAGGGTGACGCCCCGACGGCGAAAGCTGTCGGGGCGTCGACACGAGAGGAACCCGTAAGGGTAAACCGCCGGGCGGGCCACCGAAGTTAAAGATCGGGTACCGGTGGCCCACTCGCACGGCGAAGAGAGGTGTTTGCAGGGTGGGTCCATGGGGTTGCGCGCTGCCTCTTCCGTGGCCCCGGGCCGATTTGCCAGGGCGCGACCACATCCATGGTCCCACCTTGCGAAAAAAAAAAAGAAAAAGGTTAGATAAGGGGTTATGGTTTGTATTCTTACTACATCGCCCGACAGGAAAAAGAAAAGACAATATTAATGACAGCTAATGTGTCAAATCTGTAGTATTGAAATTTTCTCAAATCATCCTAAACCAATAGTCCAGGTTTTTAAAGCTACCTATCCATCCTGCATACGTGTATCTTATAGAGTAACACCTTTGAAATACTTTTGCTTTTAAAGCCTTTATTTGATATTACATGATGATTGCTTGCATTAGAGCCTATGGGAAAGCATTTCAAAGCCATTTAAACATAGTAAACATGGAATCCAATGATGGGTTCAAACCCATATCGTCAGTATAGCTAATGTTATTTATACCATCGTTACTAACATAGCAATCGGCATTATTGTTCCAGAACTCAGCCATAAATTGTGGTCAGTACCTACTGGATTACATTGCGTAATTCTGTGAGTTCACACTAATATGACAATAATTTATATTGTTACAAATATCGTTAGTGTCACAGTTTTCTAGTTAAATTTTACTTTTTTTTTACCCTTGGGCAAACGGAAGCTATAAATAATACATCATTCGAGCCTTACTTAAACTAAGTATACCATATATCATATAGGCGGGAACTCCTTGGGTTGTGACATAAAATACAGCTGAGGTAATCCTATCCATCTATGATTTAAATGGAAGGAGGGTCGTTGTAGAAATTTCATAACCATATATTGTTGTTTTATATGCAGTGATATGATTCTAAGAGCCCTGGCTGAATAGTTCTAAATATATATAATAATTATGAATAATCTATTGCAGTGGCTTTCGATTTGTAGGTTTCAACTCCTAGTGGCATTGCAAAGCCTTGATCCCTAAGTCGCCAGCAAAAGAAAATTGCAAATTATATTATCTACTAATACCTACTACAATAAAAAAAATACAATTACAATTAGTGTCTATTGTTCAAAAACTTATTAAAATGTAGTTCTATTTTGGAAATGTAAATAATCAAATTATTTTCTAGCTACGAATCTAATATTTATACTTTTTTTTATAGTTTCAGATCTCTCATAATTAAAGTAAAAAAAAAAAATATAAATATTTTAAATCGCTCTAATTTTGTTTATGACTTTAGGGAATCACGCGATTTTTGTAGTTGATAAATGCCATTTACCAACTAAAAAAGGAATAAAAAATCTGGTCCATTTTTTTATTGTTACGTTGTTATTAATCATTCATGTAATCCAACCTGATTGCTTCGATATTTCTTTGGCTGTTTAACCCTTTATATCAACATTCTTTTCGTGATTCGCTGTCGTCCTTTCGTATCAAATGTGTAAGGTAAGTTCATTTCCTGTCGTCTTTCTTATTTAATAAGGTATTAATCTTACTTTCATATACTCGTATTCATTTGATATTTTATCGACCCGCGTAAGTGATGAACGATGAGAATGAATGGAAAATTTCATAAAATACTTTTCATATCTAATAATTTATTTTACTACATGTTTATGTAAACCATAATCGTATAACCACATTACAAATATTAAGCGAAGAAGTTTTTCTATTAAAGAAACTTTAAATGGAAAATTCCTTTTTAGAAAAATACTATATTATTTTATCAACAATGAAAACAAAACAGGATATTACCACCAATATGCCAAGTTTTTCTTTAATATTTTTGTAAAAAGTTTTCAGCTACTTTCAGTAAAGACATTTACGATACAATGAACAGACACAATAACGCACAAAGTTAGAGAATATCATTATATTTAAATCCATACCGTTCCAATATTTTATATTGATTACTCCGTATATGATAAAAATAACTACAAAACAATATTCTTTCATGTTACTTGTTATATTATTTAAATAAATAGATCGCACATTGAATAGTGGTTAAGATCTACCTTCCGTTTCAGTTCTGGGTTCGATTGTTACGCAGGACAACACTTAACGCGATCCTCAAAGTCTTGTTCTGAGTCTGGGTGTAATTTGTTTGCGTTAACTATATGTGCGTGTACTATGCTTGTAAAATCCCCCGCGATAGAAGGACTTTAGTGCAGCGTGGTACAAAAAATGTACTTAAATCTAAATTTTAATATCTTTATATGTGCACAGCTAAACTCTGTCCCACTCCGACGAGTAATTTTGTATCGTCATAGCAATCATTGATACATATGTGAGCAGGATGATATGTTAACACTGATCCATGGTTACCATCTTCTAGAAGACAATAATCTTACGGAAAGAAGCTGATGTTATATAGTTAATTCTCTATACTAACTTTATTTGTCAAAGCCGGATACCCGAAAGGGTAACCCGCCGGGCTGGCCACGGAAGGCAAGGAAGCGGCACCAGTGGCCGGCCCAATGGCGATGGGGAAGGAATACGGTGGGTTGTGGGGCCACGCGCTGCCTTCCCGTCGCCCCGGACGGTACAGGCGACGTTTGACCGGGCCATAACCTACCAAAAAAAAAAAAAAAAGGCGTACACGCACGAAGTCATCCTAGCTGAAGATGCAGGGAGCACCACACTAAGTAAATACTCGCGTAAAAAATTAACTTAGAAAAGAGACTTAGATTGAGTAGTAGCCATTATGTATTGCGTTTTGTTCATATTATTTTTGTGGACACTTATAGTCCGAACAAATCCCGACCAATCTGTCCGAGGCGACGGCATACGACTCTACCTATAGCCTACCACATTTCCTTACCATCGCTTTTGGACTGTCCAACGCCAATCTTACGATAAAAATTGCATATCTCTATGAGCACCAGCTACTACTTACTATTAGGTGGACTGATAGCCTTTCTGCCAGCAAAGGCAATACAAAAAGATAGACTAACAGAGAATAATTGACAAACTGAAATAGGGTCTACTGTACTTGTAAAAGTAACCCGTCGGGCGAGCCACCTACGTCTAAGAATCGGTACAAGTGGTAAGCCCAAAAGTCATGGGGAGAGCATACAATATGTTTATAAAACTGCACCTGGCTGAGATTATGTCACCCTGGTCGGACAGGGCTGAATATGTCCAGATAACAGCCTGCCAAAAACAAAAAAAAACAAGGTATAGTCTTTTATAAGATGTGTGATGGCGTGCTCTACTGAGCATATACTCCCTGAATTGCTTCCATCATTACTACATCTAGGCAGTAGGTTTCATTTCGTTCCCGTTAACACATCGGCAAACAGCTTACAGTATCCACTCGCGGGCTTGCCAATGCGGGTGGCGGACTAATCCACAGTCCATCAACCCACAACTCCATGTCACCCTATCTCACTGTCATTCCGGACGACCAGTTAATTTACAGTCATTATATCTGCCTAACTTTTTTCCGTGTGGTGATGAATTAAGAATACATTTCACCAACCCCTATCTTACCCATGGGTGATTGCAAAAGACGACTATTGGATATAAAATGCATAAAACTTATATGCAAGAGAAGGAAAACTCGAAAGAAAAAACCTATACCAATACGTCTGACCAACGTGGTATTGTAGGTCAAACTCCCTCCCATTTTGGAGGAGGATCGAGCCCAACAGTGGGACATATGAGCTGAGATGATCTACCTAACTACCTACCACAAAATAAAATTTAAAAAATAAACACTATTTGTTAAAAAAATAACTATTCAATTTTACGTTTTATCGTGACACAAGAATGGATTTTATGGTTTCCTCAACATGGGCATGTAATCCCTTGCGTCGCGTCCGCCTCGTTGGGGCCTGTGCAAAGACCGTGTCTACCACGTCACTGAAGCGATTAAAGTGATTTACAATGAGCTTGTTTGGACTAATAGCTTATTTAACTTTAAAGTGATGAAATTTATTATTAATCGCTCTATGAATTTTACTATATTTATCCAACTACGAATTATTATTTAAACTGAATACAATTTTCCTTTTTCTCAGTCCATCCCTACCTTTGTTCACGGGCATCTGTCAAATTAAGGTAATCCCAGCCCAGCCCCATTATAAAACCTAAATGATTAGATAAAAATGTGTGCTTGGTTACTTAATTGAATGTAGTTTAATACGTCAAAGATTAAGAATTATAAATGGAAATATTATATCATTCCGTTCAAAATATTACATACATACATATCATCACGCCATATCCCTTGCAGGGTAGGCAGAGAGAACAGAGTGCCAGAGAACTCTATCTCTGCATACTTCACTCGCTTCCTCAACATTCATAATTCTCTTCATACACGCTCGCCGGTTTCGGAGACTCTTGACTCCACCTTCCTTCAGTACTTGACCGATCTGGTCTAGGTAGGTTAGTCTCGGTCTCCCTCGGTACCTACATCCTTCCACTTTCGCATTGTATATCTTCTTAACCAGACGTTCGTTCGGCATTCTTTCCACATGTCCGAACCATCGGAGCATTCCCTTTCGCATCTTTACACCAATACTCTCTTTCATACCTACTCGCTCTCTTACGTCGTCGTTACGAATTTCGTTCGTTTTTTTTTCAAAATATTAAAATAAATAAAACAATTAATAAAAAAAATCTAAATAAATAAAACAATTAATAAAAAAATTCTAAATAAATAAAATTAATTTAAAATACTATACTACTACTACTACTAATATATTATTTGTTTTTTGCGTGTACTTTTTCATTCTGTTCAATTATGCTTCATCCGGATTATTCTGAGAATAGATAAAATGGACGGGTGACAGGTGCGGTGCGGCGTGATGTCAATTGACGTATACACGATAACATGGCTTATATCATTAAAGGATTTCATCGAAAACAATATAAACAATCACAATACCTTAATATATAACTAAATGATTAATTGTAATTGATTAAATGTAAACTACATTTAATTAAAAAAACTTTAACTTTAAAACAGTGTTCGAATTTTAAAAACATTTATTTGATATACGCTGTTTTAGCAAATAAAATAACATAACACACGCTACAAAACAAATGTTGATAAATAATAAATTAAAAGCCTCATTGATGTTAAGACTTTACTCATCTGATGTGAATAACGGTCTCAACGAAATAAAACCAAAGGAAAAATCGAATTTAAAAGGAAAACGGAAGCAAGCGACAGAGCTCATCAAATAAATACGCCAAAATATGCGATCATGTACAAGCATATGCTCTCGAGGATCAAGAACAAAGGTTCTCTATTAATGAACAAATGGTGTAGGTAAATCTACAAATTACCCAGACGTGTTTGACCCAGACGTGTTTTTGTGTTTGTTTGTTTTGACGTGTGTGACCCAGTGTTTTCATGCTGTCAAATACAGACAGCGTAAAACAGCATGAGATGATCATTTTATTATATTTCTTGAGTTAATTTATTATCTGTTCCACTTATAATCTATTTAATTTTATTTAAAAGCTGTCATTTCCTGTGAGATATTAAATTATTATATCATTTTAATTTATTTTATCAAAACGTATTTTGTAAAAACAATTAATTTTTATTTTTATTTACAACCTTTTTGGTATTTCGTTGCAAAACATAGGCTAGTGCTAAGTGTTAATTATGATTTTTTTTATGATTTCTCACCTTAAGATAGTGATTTAGAAATAAATTATGTTTCCCTTACTACTTCCTTATAGAAAATGTAAACCTTGGTTCAGAAATTGCCAAGACAAATGACCGCAACTCTCCTGGGAAACCTCCAACTGCGATCACTCACCCGCAAGCTTTGTCACGCTTGTATGGCAATTATGGCATTGTTCACCCTGTTCTGAGAAGGTATAAGTCAAACAATGGACGACGGTAGCCTTAAATAAAAATCAGAAAAAATACAAACGTTTTAAATTTTAAACGGTTCTCTTGTAAAATTCCTTTCATTAGAGTGTCATTATTCATTAAAAATAGCGTTACGCTTTTATTATCCACGACCAAATAAGTCTTCGTCCGTATTTCTAGTGTAAAAGCGTGATTGACTTTTTTGTTAGAACTAAAAGCATCCAAAATTTACATTGCCTTAATAATTACCTTTGTATTATATTTTAGGTTATTTTTCTCAAACATGCTTGGAAATTTGAGCATTATTTTGACAACAATCGTCGAGATAAATTGAAATTGCTGTACTAACCAAATACTTGCGAGCAGCGGTCGGCAAGAAATGTATGAAAATCCAAATGTGTCGTATTTTAGCGGCCAAATAAATATATATGTAAATTCATATCTGTCGTGTATTTTAAAAATGGAACGATTTGTTACTTCAAAACATGGCAACCAAAATAGGCAACTTATCAGAGTTTTATTTAAGTTTCGAACTAGCTTTCGACTGGCTGGAAAAAAGAAACCTGTTTGATAATGAAAAAAACAAATGAGCACGTGAAAAATGTTGTTCGTTGTTCGTCATGTATACAGTTTTACTTGGTACTACATAATTTTATTTTCCGCACATTATTTGAGAAAATTACTATACAAGCCTTGGCCACAACTAGGTATTGATGGACTTACGTATGTGTGCCTCGGTAACGCATCGGCCCACATTTACACGTTCGTCCATCAATGCCTCTTTTACTGGCCGCTGCAGTAATGTACTATAATTTCAAAATAAAGACAGCCTATTAACAAATTCCTGTAATGAACAGCCTATTAAACAAATAGAAAATGTGCTAATTATTAAATATTTACTATTTTTCTCCATACATACAATCACTGTTTTAGTAAATTGTGATATGATCATATCACTTTAATTTGTTACCTACATAGATATTTTATTATCACAGTGATTTTTTTGAATAGATAATAAAAATAAAATCATATTTAACATAAAGTAAACATAAATATGTAAATAGATATATAAAAACTTACAAAATAGTTATTTACATATTATTAAAAATACATTTCTGTGTGGTGACGGAGTAAGAATACAATTCACCACCTTCTATCTTACCCGTGGGTGATCGTACGAGACGACTAAGGGATATAAAACGCATGTAACATCTATGCGAGAGAAGGAAACCTACCAAACCCAAACAAAACCCTATACCAACACGTCTGACCAGCGTGGTATAGTAGATCAATTACCCTCCCATTATGAAGGAGGCTCGAGCCCAACGGTGGGACATATATGAGCTGAGATGATGTGTTTATGAAAAATAAATTCAAATAGCAAGCAATATAATATTTTGTACCGGACCTATTTCCATACACAAGTAAAAATTGATACATACCTATCATCACGCCATATCCCAGCAGGGTAGGCAGAGAGAACAGAGTGCCAGAGAACTCTATCCTTGCATACTTCACTCGCTTCCTCAACATTCATAATTCTCTTCATACACGCTCACCGGTTTTGGAGACTCTTGACTCCACCTTCCTTCAGTACATCAGTACTCACTCTCTTACGTCGTCGTTGCGAATGCGGTAAGTCAGACTTTTTTTTTTTTTGGTGGACTATGGATGCGTCTCGCCCCGCCAAATCGGTCCGGGGTGACGGAAAGGCGGCGCGTGACCCCATAGACCCACCGTAAAAATCCTCTCTCTTCACCGTGCGAGCGGGCCACCGGTACCCGATTTTTGTCTTCGGTGGCCCGCCCGGCGGTTTACCCTCGCGGGTTCCTCTCGTCGACGTCCCGACAGATTTCGCCGTCGGGGCGTCGCCCTCACGCGGTGGCCTCACGTCGGGTGACCGGACAATTCCCCGCTCCGATCACCCGAAGCATCGGTTAGGGCGGCATCAGGCGCAGGTATTCGCGCCTGCGCCGCCCCGGTCGCTGGCGGCGGCCCGGGTCGCGGGAATCCTCCCGGACTCGTTCCGTCGCCTCCGATGACAGTCTCGCAGAAGGCGGCGACCGCGTCAGTTCCTGACGCTGTCGACCATCGCCCTCGCGACAGCTGGCAGCGTTAGGTCGGCACCGATAACAGCAACGAGGTCACGGCGCTGCCCGACCCAGCTCGGACACACCTCCAGCGTGTGTTGCGCCGTGTCCTCGTCACTGCTGCAATGGTGGCAGGCCGGAGTCCATTTCCTTTACGCGACCGTGTGTAGGTCCAAACCGAAGCACCCGTGCCCGACAATAACTGCACCAGCCGAAAGGAGAGGACTTCGTGCCGCCGCTCCATCCACTCCATCAGTACGGGCTGGAGGGCCTCAACGGTAACAACACCGTGTCTAGGCCTCTCCAGCCGCGTAGCCCAACGGGCGATGACTTCTCGGCGGGTGTCCTCGCGCCAGGTGGCTATCTCATTGAACGATGGGGAGCCACCCTCTTCGCGCATTGAGGTAACCCGCCGGTAGAGGTCGGAGAGCATCTCCGCCTCTAGGTCCCACGGGGGTGTCCCGGCCAATAGGCATACCGCCTCGGTAGACACCGTGCGGTACCTGCGAATGACTCTGACCGCCATGGCTCGCTGTGGCCTCCATAGCACCGCCCTAAGCTGGGCGTTCAGAGCCCTCACCACACGGCTGCGCCGTACATGGCCATTGAGCGGATCACCCCCGCATACAGCCGTCGGCCCTCGAAACTGGCTCCGCCCACATTCGGCATGAGCCGAGAAAGGCCGGCGCCGCGCCGCGGTCGGTCAGCCTAACTCCACAGATTTTCCGTAGAGATCGCATGTCGACCGCATTAATTTTGCTTTCATGCTTTTATCTGCCTACCCAACTCTCGCTTCCATATAGTAACGTTGGGACAAGCACTGCGTTTTGTATTGCTACGCGTGTCTTCTGGCTGAGGTGGTGGCTACCGAGAAGTTGCCCAAACGCTCCGTTCACTCTATTTCCCGCCTTCACTCTTCGCTGTATATCAGTGGTGTACCTTCCATCTCGGCTAAAACCACATCCAAGATATACAAATTCATCCACGTGCTCTAGTACATCATTACCTACTGTTACTCTTACATCTGTTCTGGCTTCATCTCTTTCAAAGACCATTATTTTGGTTTTGCACACATTCACGCGTAGAACCCTTTTCTTACAATCTTCTGTCATTGTGTCGACTAGGGTCTGCAGGTCAGTCACAGAGTGTGCCAGCAGGACTGCATCATCTGCATAAAGCAAAGCAGTGACTACTGAGTCGCCCATCTGGACCCCCACATTCATATCGTTCAACCTTTGGAGACATTTATCCAGATATATGATAAATAGCCTGGCTGACAGAATGCAACCCTGCTTAACGCCGATATTGACGTCAAACCAAGGCGACATTCCATCATCCAGCCGCACACAGGTTCTACAGCCCATGTAACTGGATTGCACAGCCTGTAGCAGTTTACCGTTAATACCATACTCCGGTAAAATGTCCTAAAGTTCTTTTCGTACAATCGTGTCAAATGCTCTCTCCAGATCCACAAAACTGCAGAAAACCCTCTGACCTAGAGCCAGATGCTTCTCCACAATGTTGCGCAGAGAGAACACTTGATCCATGCATCCCTTGAAACCTCCTTGTGTCTCACACAGTAAACCATCGGACACCATCCTCATTCTCCTTTCAATAATTTTTCCTTACACTTTTGCTGCCAAACTGGTCAAGCTTATGGCTCTGTAATTTGCGCAGTCATAACGTGAACCCTTGTTTTTAAACAAAGGCACGATGACTGCGCCATTCCAGTCCCTGGGAACCATTCCCGAGCTCCAACACAAATTGAGGAGCAACAGGAACGCCTCCCAGACACAGGAGCCACCAAGCTTGATCATCTCGGCAGACACCATTTCAATGACCGCTGCCTTACCATTTTTCAAACTTCTTATCGCCCATTCAACTTCATCCATACTGATGCCATCGGAGGACGCCGATGCTGAATGTTGATCTAATAAACCACATACGACACCGGTGGCAACTCGAGTATCCGTAAACATATCGCCAAAATATTCACTCCATTGGCTTAACACGTCTTGTGTTTGTGTAAGAACCTTTAGACCTTATTTTATACATTTTGAAGGCTGACCAACGACCCCGAGACTTCTTCATCTCTCTCCAAAAGAGTTTGGTGTTACCCTCGAAGTTTTTAGCCAGCCTATCTTCTGCACTCATACTTGCTCTATCACGTTTCTCTTTCACTAAAGCCTTGGTGTCATTCTTACATTGCCGATATATTTCTTTCTTCTGTTCAGTCATACTGTCATTCAGATTCAAAGAAGAGATATAGTCCAGCCACGCTTTCTTCTTTTGCTCTACGGAGGCTGCCACTGCCGCATCCCACCATGCATCACCATTTGTTTTTCTATGCTTCTTTGAACTTCCACATACTTCTTTCGCTGTATCTACCATACTCTCTTTCAATATTCTCCAGCATTCTTCAATGTCAGATTGCGGCTGGCTTGCCATCGTCTGCCGTTCTCGGACACCCTCTGCATACTTTTCTCTTACACACTCTTCTTGCAACCTTTCAACCTTTATTCTTTGAAGCCCTCCGAAGTGGACACGCTCTCGCCAGTGCCTCCACTTTCTGAACAGACCACTAAATCTCGCAATAACGAGATAGTGGTCCGTATTGACTGTGGGGCCTCTGTAGGCTCTTGCGTCCAATAATTAGCTTCGAAGGCGACTGTCTACCAAAATTAAATCTATTATACTTTTCTGTTCATTCCTTCTCCGTGTATACATATGGATGTCCTTATGTTGGAAAAATGTGTTTGACACAATAGAGTTTCTCTCCGTGCATACATCAGCTATGAGCCTACCTACGTCGTTCACTCTCTTATCACCAAATGGACCAAGTACGTCCTCATAGTCGGGACGCTTGATCCCCACCCATCCGTTCAAATCTCCGCATACAATCATGCGTTCACTGATTTCTGCCATATCCAGAACTTACCTAACATTATCTCAAAACTTCTCTAGGTCTGATGCCACCGAGGATCCTACGGGAGCATATGCTACAACCATGAATACCTTGGTGACACTTAGTTTTATACGGACCCAAAGAAGTCTGGGATCATACATTCCGTAATCCTTCACACCTGAGGCCAAGCGAGAGGACAACAGCACTCCTACCCCCATGCTGGCTCGATCGCTCTGTGGTACACTATACCACAGAACCATCCCGCCACTAGGAAGATCGCAGGCGTCGCTGCCCCTTCGCCTGGTCTCTGTTACACAAAGCACATCTAGCTGTTTGTCCGTCATGACGGATATCAACTCGTGCAACTTACCTTTCACACAACCTCTTACATTCCACGTGCCCACCCGGCACTCTGCTTTCCTCGACTCGTTTGACTGGGCAAGGCGTGATGGGTGGCGGCTCCCATCGCCGCATCTGCCGATGTTCGTACCGGCGGGGGCGGGTCGGTACGCGTCGCCTCCGGGGGACGCCCTAACCCGCACTGCGGTACGCATTGGAGCCGGATTAGCAGTCTAACTTGACTGGCAGGGGACGCGAGGAGCACGCTCCGGACTGTGCCCCTTGAAAAAAATGATACATAGGTAAATAATTCCAACAAACATGTTGTAATCCTAGAACAACATCTATTTCTAATAATAAATATATTGACCATACAAGAAAAGAAATGATATAAATAACAATAAAATAAAATAATACAGTCGCAATATTGCGTACCCGAGTCCATTGGCTTTTATGAGAGGCAGGCACGTTAATGTAATGTAATCACGTACATACGACTATAATACCTATGTGTATGAATGCACGTTCGCCCAGAATCACTGGACCTTTTGCCTTGTTTTTTTTTACAGAACTGGATTTATGAAAATTTATGTTAAATCGAATGTATTCATGAATATTTTTATTTACAAGGATGTATTGTTTTTTTAAATCATTTTTTGTTGTTTATTGTAGAACACTGGCTTAGGAGTTAATACGTAAAGGAAGAAAAAGAAAGAAAGAAAAACATTTATTTTTTTCTCGTTAAAAACTAATGAAAATAAACAAAACTAAATAAAACAACTTCTGGTATAAAATGTCATTAACAAGAAACAAAAAAAAGCTATTGGCTCAGCTTTGGCTATTTTATTTTATAAAATAGCGCCGATATTCTGCCAACATTTGGTACATTTTAAAGAAATTATAAAAACATAACTACTATAAAAGTGTCAGAATATATGTGTGTGTGTAACGATGTATGAATAGTTCTAACATAAGTATAACAACATTGTAAGTATATAAAAATATAAATAAAATTTTAAAAAATAAAATAGGCTTCTAATGTTTACGCGAGTATTACACATTTGAAATAAAACTACTTTTACGGATTCTATCGCGTTTGTATTTGATTTATAATTTCCCGACGTTTCGAACACTTTACAGTGATCATGGTCACGGGAGGACTGAGGTGTCTTACGTCCAATATGTCATTGTTACTACAGAAATTTATTTATATCTACCCTATAAGATATTAAATTTTGACCCACATTTTTATACAAAATTAATACAATTCATTGCCAGTACAAAAAGAGAATGATTCTATATATAAAATTTATGTTGTTTATGATTTGTTATTATTAAGGTATTTAATTTATGATAATTATTATTGTGGCAATTTTACAATTTTTACAAAACTAACAAAAACTATTCAGCTACTACCGGATCGGAACGCGGCCACTCTGAGAAAGATCCGGCGAGAAAACTCAGGAGGCATGATACTAATTTTATTATTGAAATTTTGAGTGGCGGCCTACTTTATCTTACTAAAATTAATTAAATTAAAATTTTAACTATTATTGTGGGTCAAATCTATACAATAAGTGCTCACAGTGTCTTGCAGTCTTGTGGTGGTTTTCTTAGTTTTATTTTTAATTAAGTGAATGACAGGATCCCAGCTTGATGATAATACCCAGCCATCCTCCCTATTGAAATTTTTATGTTTTTTGATTTCAATAGCCTCGCGAACCATTCTAGGAAGGTATCGGTGTTCTTTTGCGAGGATTTGTGGTTTATCAAACCTGATATAATGGCGGGCGCGGTCCTGACTATGCTCACAGACTGCAGACTTAGTGTGACGGCGGTGTTTCACATCAGCTATGTGTTCCTTGATCCGAGTTCTTACAGATCTCTTTGTTTGGCCTATATAAGAGAGACCACAGTCACAGTCTAATTTATAAACTCCTGCATCCTGTAGAGGGATCTGGCACTTGACAGGTGGTAAGAACTGACTAATCCTCTTCAGTGGCTTAAAATAGGTTTTTATAGAAGCATGTTTTAGGATATAGCCAATCTTGTCAGTGACTCCTTTTACATAAGGTAGGACTGCAGGGAGACGTTCAACTGTTGGTGGTTTCACACGGTCTCCGTGACGGGGGCGAGGAACTTGCAGCTTGTTTGCACGTAGAACCTGCTTGACATGCTGCAGCTCCCCAGCCAGGTGTTCATCGTCACAGATTCCTCGTGCTCTCTGTAACAAAGATTTTGAAACGGTAGCTAACTGTGAAGGGGGGTGGTGAGAATCACCATTCAAGTATTTGTCTGTATGGGTTGCTTTGCGATACACTGTATGACTCAAGGTGTTATTGGGTTTACGGATAACCAAAATATCTAAGAAAGCTAAAGAGTTATTTGACTCCAGTTCCATAGTGAATTGAATTTTTGGATTAATGGAGTTAAGATGGTTAAGGAATATGGTTACTTTGTCTGATGGTAATATTGTGAATGTGTCATCTACGTACCGCTTATAGAACCTGGGTGTGACAGGCGAGCTTCTTAGGGCAGTCTCCTCGAAGTCCTCCATGAATATATCGGCAACAACGGGAGAGACTGGCGAGCCCATGGCCACTCCATCTATTTGCTTGTAGAATTCATCATTCCACAATAAATAGCCAGTTGTTAGGCATTGACGTAACAGTTCAGCATATTCCAAGGGCATATTATTGTCAGATAGCTTCTTAGTTACAGTTTTGATGCAATCCTCAACAGGTAAGCAAGTGAAAAGTGATGTGACATCAAAACTGACCATAGATTAATTATCAGCGAGATGTAGATCTTTAATTTCGTTAACAAAATGGTAAGAGTCTTTAACAAATGCACCAGTGTGACGACACTGTGAGCACTTATTGTATAGATTTGACCCACAATAATAGTTAAAATTTTAATTTAATTAATTTTAGTAAGATAAAGTAGGCCGCCACTCAAAATTTCAATAATAAAATTAGTATCATGCCTCCTGAGTTTTCTCGCCGGATCTTTCTCAGAGTGGCCGCGTTCCGATCCGGTAGTAGCTGAATAGTTTTTTTAGTTTTGTAAAAATTGTAAAATTGCCACAATAATAATTATCATAAATTAAATACCTTAATAATAACAAATCATAAACAACATAAATTTTATATATAGAATCATTCTCTTTTTGTACTGGCAATGAATTGTATTAATTTTGTATAAAAATGTGGGTCAAAATTTAAAAATTTAATATCTTATAGGGTAGATATAAATAAATTTCTGTAGTAACAATGACATATTGGACGTAAGACACCTCAGTCCTCCCGTGACCATGATCACTGTAAAGTGTTCGAAACGTCGGGAAATTATAAATCAAATACAAACGCGATAGAATCCGTAAAAGTAGTTTTATTTCAAATAAAATAGGTACGAAATATGAAACGTTTTTATTGCTTATGGTGGCAAAAAAAAAGCAATAAAGCTGATAACAAGTGTTGCTCACGCTCATGGACCTTTCCAATACCAATGGTCCAGTTAGGCCGTTGCCAGTTAATCCGAACACAAGAACACTGGGCTTCCGACACTCTTACTCACTGAACTAAGCGCAACAGCACATTGCCATTGATCAGACGTTGGTTTTGTACGAGAGTATAGCGCTACCCCGGACGGGTCGGCTCGGGGCTGTAAACAAAAATCTGTCAATAGTGTAACTCTACCTCTACTAAACCTATAGTTATATAAATATTTTCAATAAGTTAATTTAAGCGAAAGCGAACCGTTGGATGCAGAATATGCAAATGGCACAGGACAACTTTGGGTGGCTTCTCGTAAGGAAACCTATGTCTAAAAGTGGACATTTACAGGTTGCTTGATGGATGGAAGTTAAGCTATGATTATTGACGCAATGCAGATTATTTGCTGATATCCTTATTTTTGCAAGTGCCACCCATTTCTTTCCCACTGTTGTAGTTTGAAACGGATAATGTATGAAAACAGAAAACATCAATGCAACAAAAGACAGATCGAAATAAATAAATATATCACCACCGATCCAGTCTTGTATAGTAGGCTAATTTTACTATCATTTTGGAAGAAGCGCATGCCGAATAGAGTAACATGCATATATATTTGGGTTTCATTATCAACTCATATATATCCCATTGCTGGGCTCTAGCCTCCTCTATAATTAGAGAAAATTTAGCTACTATACAACGCTGGTAAGGCAGATTGGTATAGTTGTTATATGCACAATAAATCCCTTAATCTTATTTTATGCACCTATGGGCAAGATGGTGGGGAATTATAATCCTTATTTCACCACTACAGTGAAAGATTCATGTACGGGTTTATACATATTAAATATATGTAATTATTTTCCGTGTGGTGACGAAGTAAGAATACTATTCACCACCCCATATCTTACCCGTGGGTGATCGTACGAGACGACTAAGGGATATAAAACGCATATAACATCTATGCGAGAGAAGGAAAACTTGAAACAAAACCCTATACTAGCACGTCTGACCAGCGCGGTATAGTAGGTTAATTTCCATTCCATTACGGATGAGGCCCGAGCCCAATAGTGGGACATTCATGGGCTGTGATGATGATGATGATGATATTCCATACATATATTTGTATTTATATTCCATACCGTGTTTTTCCAGCGTAATGATATTTTGCTTCTTTCAATTAAATAAATTCCACAATTGACAACGGAGCCGTTATCCGTGTGGTGACGGAGTAAGAATACTATTCACCACCCCATATCTTACCCGTGGGTGATCGTACGAGACGACTAAGGGATATAAAACGCATATAACATCTATGCAAGAGAAGGAAAACTCGATACAAAACCCTATACCAACACGTCACACACTGACTAGCGCGGTATAGTAGGTTAATTTCCCTCCCATTACGGGACGTCTATGGCCTGTGATGATGATGATGATGATGACAACGGAGCTACTCCATAAGTGATGTGAAATTGATATAGTTTATCAGCCCAATCAGATTGGTTGCAAAAAGTTTGACTCTGAATTATCTTTTTTTTTTTGCAGTGAAGTTATCTGCTTACGATCCTTAA
This sequence comes from Lymantria monacha, assembly GCA_905163515.2. Classification (NCBI taxonomy): domain Eukaryota; kingdom Metazoa; phylum Arthropoda; class Insecta; order Lepidoptera; family Erebidae; genus Lymantria; species Lymantria monacha. The sequence continues at coordinate 16,514,029 of LR991097.1, read as the reverse complement.
TCGTTTTTATAACACTCTCGGCAAAAGAAAAAGTGTCAAATTGTACTTTACTCGATCGCCATACGGAAAAAAATATTTATATATTATATATATATATATCACCATAGTAATCACCATCATGATCATGCTCTTATAGAAACTATTTGGTGTTGACGCAACATGTATTTATTCCATCGAACATATTGCAGAAGTTATTGACAGTAGTTTTGTGACCGACCACCTGCCTGACGTCAAACCTCCTTGGTAATATAATTGTTGACTAGACAGATTCAGGTGGAGTTAGTCCAGGCCAATAAAAAGCTTTTCGTCTTTTACCACATCCGCGGTTGGTAGTGTTCGTAGTGAAAGAGTAGCACCAAACAACTGATATAGATATACACCTAAACCTCCATAACTACATATAACTTATTAACAGGCTTTCTATCACAGATTAGATATCACAACAGAATCCCGTATACGCGTCTGTAACCGCTATTTACCCGTTTTCGCCACGAAACCACTCAACCGTAATGCTAATGTTGCCTGAGCACACTCTTGGAATCGCCACTTTTCGATGGGCGATAACAGTAGCTGCTCCCATACAGCAATATTTGACCATAGACCATATAGCAATATTTGACCATAGACCATACAGCAATATTTGACCATATGTGTACGTAATTAAAAAAATAATTTCTTACTTTAGTAACATGAAATAAATTCATAGTGAAACTTAAAATTATCTGGAATTTAAATTGACATAAAGTTTAGACCCTTTTCTGTTCCCGGGGTTTATTTAAATGTCCGTGTGGGTTTTAGGGACAACAAATTGATCTGTTATTTGTAACACCTTACAAACATATTTTCAGATAACTTTTGTTATATTATCCATAAACTTTTTGAGAATGAGGGTATTTTGAATGGAAAATATTTGCCAAATATTTCGGCTCATATTGTGAACATCGATTGATTATTAAAGTTTGTAATTTTGCCCTAAGAATGAAATCGCGGTCACGTACGAATGCGTAAATAATTCGCATAACCTACAGCAGCCAGAAGAATTATTTGATTTTACTTATAACACAGCGCAAATAAGAGTAATTTTTGAATTTTGATAAATGTAACTAAAGTATCTATCTTTTTTTTTTTAGGGGTGGGTTATGGTCGGCGCTCTTCTCGCACCACTCCGTCCGGGGCGACAGAGGGGTGTACGCACGCATACCCGTAACCCACCCACGAACCTCGCCTACGTCGTTGGACCGGCCACTGGAGCAGCGTGAACTTGTCGTCAGTGGCCGGCCCGACGGAATACCCCTGAGAGGTACCCTCCCCTTGAGCAACGTGAGGGGGGCGGACGTCGGTCCCTGCTCGCGCGGTCAGCCTCTCGGCGGGTGACGGACTAATTCCCCGGTCCAGTCACCCGCGGCCTCGGCTAGGGCGGCATCAGGCGCAGGTAATCGCGCCTACGCCGCGCCAGTCGCCGGCGGCGGTTCGCGTCGTCGAGGAGACGCTCCTCGCGCACGCGCTCCGCCGCCTCCTTCCGCGAGACTAATGCCTCTCAGAAGGCTGCGACCGCGTCCCAGTTCCTGACGCTGTCGAGCATCGCCCTGGCGATGGTCGGCAGCGTCAGGTCGGCACCGATGATTGCGACGAGTTCACGGCGTTGCTCTGCCCAAGCGGTACACGCCTCGAGCGTATGCTGCGCCGTATCCTCGTCGCAATCGCAGTGGTGGCAGGACGGTGTACTCTCCCTCCTGACGACCGTGTACAGGTATTTGGCGAAGCATCCATGCCCCGTCAAAAAAGTATCTATCTACCACTCTATCCACGTTTATTGGTAAAAATAAATACATCATTTTCATTCATCTCAGCTCATATATGTCCCGCTACTGGACTTCAGTCTTCTCCACAATAGAAAGGAAATTGACCAACTATATTACGCTGGTCAGACATATAGGGTTTATTTCGAATGTTTTTCTTATGATATATAGATATTATATTATATGCATAAGCTGTGTGGTAGCGGCTACGAATATTACCAACCCTTACTTGGCTCGTAGATGTCGTAAAAGACGACTAAGAGCCTTATAACGACCTGGGCCAACTCCATCTGATGCCGTTTGGTCGACAATTACATTCCCAAGGTTAACTGACGTCTGGCAGGCGACCGGTCATAAAACTATTGCCAATAACTTTTACAATATGTACTATGAAATAAGAGTACATATTGTATCGACCCCAAGTAATTGGGATAAGAGTAGGAGAATGATGATGATGAGATATTACATGCATATTATACCCCTTAGTTATCTTTTACAACATCCACGAGCAAGGTAAGGGATAGTGAATTGTATTATAAATTCGTCCCCTCGCGGAAGTGAATACAGAAAATATATACAATAAGATACTATCATATACTCGTATATCTGACGCACCCAAAGAGGATAATGTTTTAATCGTGACGCTTATAAGACGAGTTGTTGATCGAATTCCAGTTGGTTTTATAAGTTTAACAGAAGTGATACTAACTATTTTGTTTATGGTTGCTGAGTCGCTTTATTAGACTCCTATTCAAATTCATTTTTGGCAAAGCGCTTATATATTTTCAATTTTAACATTTTAAATTAATCCACTAAACTATCAACAAATCGGAACGTGACCATCACTCAAAATATCCGGCAAGAAACTCAGCGGTCTATTATTATTATTTCTTTACTAAGTTTTTATAAGAAAAAAATACTAAGGACGCATTTGTTTATATAACTTTAGTAGAAATGGACATAGGTTACAAAATTTATTTTTAATAGAAAATAAATAACGAACTTGTACTTTAACTATAAAATATCTTGTCTTGTCTTATTTATCGTTCTAAATACATAAAAAAATCCTCAATAGTAGCGCACTCATATATCCATCACAAAAAAATAAAAACAAATTTCACAACTCCAAAACTGTCACTTTCAGAAAATCAACGTAATAGGTATGCGGCCACAATAAATTTTCCCCATCAAGTCACAGTAAAAAACTCTGTCATTTGTTAAATTTTCTATGCGAATCATGACCTTTGGGACGCTACCTGACCCGAGAGCTGCGGTAGCATCCAATGTCGTAATCATAAAATATGTATACAAATTAAGATTTCCTTTCAGTCCCATTTTGGTCAATTTTAAACTTTACAATTGTAAAATGAGGGTATGCTTTACATATGGTGTGGTAACATATAATTTAGAACTGTATTATCAAAGTATCTCATTTAAAAAGTTATTTAAAATATATAATATTTGCTCGTGTTTGTGCATTAAGGGACAATATATAAACATTTTCCGTGTGGTGACGGAGTAAGAATACTATTCACCACCCCATATCTTGCCCGTGGGTGATCGTACGAGACGACTAAGGGATATAAAACGCATATAACATCTATGCGAGAGAAGGAAAAACCCTATACCAACACGTCTGACCAGCGCGGTATAGTAGGTTAATTTCCCTCCCAATACGGAGAAGGCCCGGGCCCAACAGTGGGACGTTTATGAACTGTGATGATGATGATGAGATAGAAAATGCAAACGCCAAGTACTGCAACGAAGACTAACAACCGTTAATTTTTTCGTGTATGTCGTAAAAGCACACTAAGAGATTTATATTGACCGGGCCAACTCCACCTGATGTCGTCAATAATTACATTTCCACAGAGGGCTCAACCTGGTTATAAATTGTTGACAATAATTTTTGCAATATCTACAAGTACATACTGAGACGACGCGGCGCCAAGGAATTGGGATAAGAGCAGAAAAAATGTAAAAGGTAATAATGACAACGCCTACCTTTCATGTGGGTTGAATTAGAATAAAAATGATTAGTGCTTGAATTATAACTAATTAAATAACCTCTAGTTGCTATAGCTATGATGCAACAATATAACAAATAATTTCTTTATAAAAAACCCGATTACGAGCGAAAAATTATCCGTTCCAATCGTGCAAGCAAAGCACGATTGGCAATAAGTGTGGGTTTGAATCCTACTTGTGACAATCATTTTTCGCTCGTAATCGGGTTTTAATAAATAATCAAGCATAATAAATGCTAAATTTCAGTAATTTCAATAACTTCTTATTGTATTTTTACCAGCAAATATGTGTCTCCAAGACTGCCTAATTTATACATCACCATCAATTTCAGAAAAAAGAGAGTAGAATACTAGAAGTATGCTACTAGTAAAAGTATCTGTATACTAATACGCGTATGCAAAATTTAGCGCAGAGTTGACATCTATAGTATTAAATACTATTATTTATTCTACCCACATTCTTACTAAGATTCACACATACAGCGCAAAAAAAAAAGTAAAAGTAAATTAGAATAACTCAATATGATTTTCTTACAATTCTACCTATATATTCAGAAATGAAATTTAAATAAAAAAAAAATGTATTTTTCATATTTAAAATTGAAATTAGCACTAAAAAGCATCGCAATAATTTATTTCAATATGCCTATATATGTTAAATGAACTGGAAATAATTTATAATGCAAATAATTTTCAATTTTCTAATAATGTTGGAATTTAAACCAGTTTGAATAAGACTAGACGAGTTTAAGTATCACGTTTAAAAGAAATCTATGATGTCTAGACACTTGTAAATGCTGTGTTCTCAGTTGACTTACCTTATATGAGAATTAGAGACGTTTAATTATTGCCTTGCTCTATGTCATAACAGTTCTAATAAAGCTAATTCAAATTTTATTGATAATGAATAATTTATTATCCGTATGGTGACGGAGTAAGAATACAATTCACCACCCCATATCTTACCTGTGGGTGATCGTACGAAACGACTAAGGGATATAAAACGCATATAACATCTATGCGAGAGAAGGCAAACTCGAAACAAAATCCTATACCAAAACGTCTGACCAGCGTGGTATAGTAGGTCAATTACTCTCCCATTATGGAGGAGGCCCCAGCCCAACAGTGGGACACATATAGGCTGAGATGAAATAATTTATACGCAAGACCCGTAGAAAACTTCTAACTAACATAAATACGCAATGAAAATTCCTATCATCTAGATAACTAGAACAAGTGTATAAAAACTTCTTCAAACTACCACCACTTTCACAAAACTTTACAGTAGGTACTATACAGCCATACATAAACATATCGACATAGACTTTTGGACATAGACCTCTAAAACGGTGGACAATGTGTTTATATTGTCCATACTTGGCAGTCAGCTAGGCATCGCGGTATAAGTCAAATCTTTCACAGGAGTTTGTTGTCTATTATATTCTTAAACCAGTACAGGGTTAAAAAGAATAATAGTATTATTCAGTGCCGGTTTTAACAGTACCAGCGCCCTGGGCGAGATTTTTACAGCGCCCTCCAACTGCAATTCAAGACTTTACGACTAAGTAGACCTCGAACTATGAGAATGGCCTGCGGCGCCCTTTTTTACCCGGCGCCCTGGGCGGTCGCCCAACCTCGCCCTACCCTAACACCGCTACTGAGTATTATAACTACTTGATATTTTAAATCCAACAAACCATGACGCAGGTGATGCCCATGTTCAAATTTCTCTTTTATTCGGGTTTAATATAGACATGTATTGTCTATAACATTATTTCTATAAAACATATTTTACAATTTCATGCCAAAGATAATTCTATAATCATAAGCCTAATATAATTAACCAACCGGTTGGTAGATTGACGTTACTTAAGCTGTTAAATATTTAACCAGTAAGGGTAGTACTGACCCTACTCAACTCGTAGCAAACAAAATAATTAACAATCTTTGACAGTAAATATATTATCATTGTACATGAATGTGATGTTATCTATATATACTAGTATTATAAAGCTAAAGAGTTATTTATTTGTATGAATGAACTAATCTTAATAACTAACAGCGAGATTTGAAAAATCCCTAATGTATTTGATAGCGTATTTATTGAAAAAGGTTATAGCTATATTTGAAGTCGAGCAGTGACCATAAGTGTTAACAAATCAGACAAAAAACAATTAATTGCGAAAAAATATTAATACGTTACTACACAAGCGTACATATACATAGTTATAAGTCATCATCATTCTCCTACTCTTATCCCAATTACTTGGGGTCGATACAATATGTACTCTTGTTTCATACTACATATTGTAAAAGTTATTGGCAATAGTTTTATGACCGGCCGCCTGCCAGACGTCAACCCTCCTTGGGAATATAATTATTGACCAAACGGCATCAGATGAACTTGGCCCAGGTCGTTATAAGGCTCTTAGTCGTCTTTACGACATCCACGAGCAAAGTAAGGGTTGGTAGTATTCGCAGCCGCTACCACACAGAGCATACATAGTTATAAGTAACTTTTTTTGTTATTGTTAATATTATTGTTAATATTAGTGTCAGGCGGTAATCGTACCTCTTTACAAAGAGAAAGGTTGACGGCAAGAATGTAGAAACTACAGGGGCATAAGCCTCCTTAGCATTGTCGGCAAACTGTATGCGAAAGTGTTGCTTGAAAGAGTAGTGAAAGTGACCGAAAAGAAAATATGGGAAGCACAAGGAGGTTTTCAAAAGAGTATGGGTTGCACGGATCAAGTATTCTCTTTACGATGCATGGCGCAAAAAAAATGGCTAAAGGTCAGAAAGTCTGCGCTTTCATTGATTTGGAGAAGGCTTATGACAAAGTGAGGAGGAATGAAATGTGGTCGGTACTATCCATGTATGGGATAAATAGCCATCTTATTCAGGCGCTGAAATTCATCTATAATGATTCCAGAGCCTGCGTAAGGATAAACGGGTCCTACACTGAATGATTTAACATTGATAAAGGTGATAGACAGGGATGTGTAGCGTCACCGTGGCTGTTTAACCTATTTATGGATAGCTGTTTGCAAGATTTGAAAAATAATGAATGTGGTTTAAGAATGAATGAGTTACTCGTTAAATGTCTTCTTTATGCCGGTGATCAGGTTTTACTTGCATCGTCAGCTGGAGACTTACAGGCGATGGTAACTACTATGTATGATGCTTTTGAAGGAAAAGGTATGCAAGTAAATATAAGTAAGACGAAAGTAATGGTCTTTGAAAATAATAAATGTATGACGAAATGTAATATTTTTATAAATGGTGAGGGATTGGAACAGGTGAAAGAATTTGTATACTTGGGTGTACTGTTTACTAGTGATGGTAAAAATGATGATGTTGAAAGACGAGTTAATGCTGGTAATAAAGTGAATAGGGCACTGTACGCTTTTATAAAGAGTAGGAATGTATCTAAAAAGGCAAGCCTAGCTGTAAATAAGGGAGTATTAGTTTCTACTCTCATGTATGGCAGTGAAATTTGGATTTGGCAGGAAAGACATGGAAGTAGAATAAATGCTGTAGAGATGAAAGCTCTTCGTAGTATGTGTGGTTTAAGTCTGAAAGATAAAATTCGGAATAGTGTTATAAGAGAGCGCTGTGGTGTGAAAGAAGAAGTAGTGACAAAAATAAAAAAGGGTGGTTTGGACACGTGGAAAGAATGAGTGAAGAGAGGTTGATTAAACAAGTATATAAAGCGAGTGTGAGTGGCACGATTACAAGGGGAAGATCACGTCGTACTTTCCTGGATCAAATTGAAGATGTGTTAGTGAAAGGTCAGATTAAGAGTACGCGTAATCGTGGAGCATGCCTGAAGACTGTGATGAGCGTGAATGAAGCGATGGAGGTATGTCAGGATCGTGGTTTGTGGCAATCCATAGTCTCTGCCTACTCCTCTGGGAAATAGGCGTGAGGCTATATATGTATGTTAATATTATTTTTTTAATTATGATAAATCCAATACTTTTGTGATGTCATGAAATTGACTATAACGAAATATTAGCAATGCTTACTCATGTACATTATTGTTAACAGCATATGCTAAGTTTCATCATTTTGTAACATTTTTTTAACAAATTTGAATTTTTTATCACTCTCTTTCTCTTGAAATTTTACAAAAATAAATCAGTCTTTCTTTCAATTAATGAAAACTGTTGAAATAACAAAATAAAATCTAATGGACATTAAGTATAATATTATGTGCGTTTATATGTATTAAAAAAGAAAATTAGTACTATAATATAAAAACGTGAATGTTCAAAATAATAATAATAATAATGCTAACTAAGATTACGTGGTAGGTGATTTTCTAATATGCTGTAATTTGAATGGGTTCTTCTATGCGGTAGCTGCTATGAATACTACCAACTCTTACATTGTTCGTTAATATCGTAAAAGACCACTAAGAGTTTTACTTCCTTCTGGGCCAACTGCATTAAAACTCCTTATAACAATCTATATCCCACAGTGGACGTTGCAGAGACAAAAGAGGATGTATGGATAGGTTATAAACTCAATAGTTTTAAAAAGGGTAGGAGATAAGTCTATAAAACTTCATAACAGGTCATTTATGTTCTAAGTAATATACAGTAAACATGATCGGGTTTTAGGTACTCAGGATATATGGAAAGTCAGGTTACATTACTAGTACTTATGAAAAGAAGAAACGACAAGTAGCTACTTAAACGTATTTTGCTTCATAATTCTACCCCGAGGATACCGGTACCAATCTGGGTAAATTCAAGATTCAATTTACCCTTGATAGCTAATTTATTCTCCCCTCCTAACTTCGAGCACATTCAACCACATTATTTACCCGAAGTATTGGAAGTTGATTTCTATATTGCTATATTATTTACTAGCTGATGCCCGCGTCTTCGTCTGCGTGACATTCAGTTTTACTACACACCCTTATTTGAAACTTAAAAATTCAAACTCGACCAAGTATTTCCGGCAGCCACTTGACCATTTTGCATCAAGGAGGACGCTTTCTCCAATTTTCTTTAAAACATCGGCAAATTCTTAAGCTTGTGAATTAGTGTTGCCCAAATGCAAGATTCTTGCGAGGCTCGCAAATCTTGCAACTTTTGCTTTTAGTATAACACAAAGTCACTTGTTTTGATAGAAATAAAAAATCGCCATAGACATTAAAAATCAAACTAAATTAATGAAATTCTATTCATCTAGGGGCAGTAACTGTACAACTATCAATAATTAAGTACATACCACTAAACGGAAGTGGGGTTATTATTCTCCCGTGTACTGGCATTACTCGTAAGAATACGAAATGTTGACAATCCTTTCTTTGCTAAGAAAATCGTAAAATCATGTCTAAAGGAGCACTGCGAAACTCTTGCAGCAAGTCTTGGTCTTGCACTTGGGCAACACTAATGTGAATGGTGACCTTGGCTTTGCTTGCATGTTGATGGTTAGGGTCAGCTTTCCTACTTGGGGCCACAGATAACAGATTAACAGGAAGGATTTGACGAAAATCTCCAAAGAAAAGCACCATTGACTTTTACAAGGATATAATTATTCCGCCACTAACCTATACTTTCAATTTGAGTATGAGCACTGGTATCTTTCCTAACCATTTCAAGAAGGCTATACTTTATCCTATTTATAAGTCCGGTGATCGTAATCAAGTTGTAAACTACCGTCTTATCTCTGTTCTTCCTGCTGTGTCAAAGATATTAGAAAAAATCTTGAACTCCAGACTTGTCGGTTATCTGGAAGCACACTCTTTAATATCTGCAAATCAATATGGGTTTAAAAATAAGTACTCCTCTGCAGACGCTGTTTATAATTTGATTAACCATATAGTCAGAAAATTGGATGAAAGACAAAAATGTGTTGGTCTTTTCTTGGATATCATGAAAGCGTTTAATACCGTTTCCACTCTTATTTTACTATCTAAGCTTGAGGCTCTCGGTATAAGGGGCACACAGTTGTCTTTGTTTCAAAATTATTTAAGTGATAGAACACAAATAGTCAAGATTGGTTCTCATGTTAGCTCTGAATTGCCTATATCGTATGGCGTGCCTCAGGGAAGCATTCTTGGCCCAAGTTTGTTCCTGGTGTATATAAAAGATCTATGTACACTTTCTTTAGATCATAGAGGTATTTTCACATATGCAGATGACACTGCATTTGTCTTTTCTTCAAACTCTTGGGCTGAGATCTACTCTTTTGCCCAAAAAGGATTTGATTCTGTCAATAAATGGCTACATGACAATGTTCTAACTCTAAATCTACCCAAAACTAAATTGGTAAGTTTTTCTATTCGTAATTTTGAAGATGAATTCCAAAATGACCTTGAAATAATAGCTAAACCTGTAGGTGCCTCTAATGTTAACGTTTATTGTATAGAAAAAAATCAATCTATTAGATATCTCGGGGTATTAATTGATAATAGACTGAATTTTAAAGAGCATATAGACAATTTATCTGGTAAAGTTCGCAAACTTATATACGTATTCAAAGATTTGCGTAATTTGGCTGACGTACATATTATGAAGATGGTTTATCAAGCACTGTGTCAATCTATTTTAACTTATTGCATTACTTCCTGGGGTGGTGCTGCGTAATCACACTTCATACAAATTGAAAGAGCTCAAAGAGCAGTTCTGAAGGTTAGCTATTTTAAGCCTCGTTTGTATCCCACTGCTAAGCTTTATGAATATTGTCAACTCCTAACGGTTAGGCAATTGTTCGTTCTAGCCACGGCCCTAAAGCAGCACTCTCTAGCGCCTCTTGTGTGCAATTCAACTAGTCGCAATCATTTTATTGTCTCTTCAGTTCCAATTAAAACATCATTTTGCCGCAGGTTTTTTGTTTTCCTCGGACCTTATTTCTATAATAAGCTGCACAAAATTTTATCATTGAACTTTCAAACCACTTACAAATGTAAAGTAATTTTGCAAGAATGGCTTCTTCAACAATCTTATGGTGATACTCAAAACTTTCTTGAGGTTATTATATGATCCTAGGCACATACACTTGTACGTAAATACACATGCATGAAGTACATGAGTACATGCGTATACATACCCAAACACTGATATACACATACATGCACGTGCACACACACGCAAACACAAACACACACAGACATGCACAGACACACACATATGCGCATACACCCACACACACACACAAACACATACACACATGCACACGCACACAGACACACATGCACACACACTCACAGACAGATACGCTCAAATGTATCACAGGCATATAATGTATCACACGCATAATATGTAACACACGCATACACTCAAATGGTTCTAATACTCACCATACAAGCGCTTACACATATTCCTATTGACACCCAGTTCAATTGTATATGGTCCCCGTGGATTTCCTGGTGACTTGTATTACAGGTAGTCTTTTTACCTACCACAAGCATCAGCAATCCATAATGATATTTGTAAATTTAGAGTAAATGTTATTGTGTACTGTGAAGTGTTATGGTGAGAAATAAATCAATCTATTATTTATTATTATTAATATTATTGTCTTTTCATTACGATCTCGTAGTGCTCGATCTACGGCCTCTACGATTTTTTTTATTTATCATTGTCCAATCAACGCAAACGATTAGACAGCAATTTTAGTATTAAAATTATCGTGAGTTTGACACATATTAAACAAATGTATTTTCGGCAATACTCACGCGTTAGAGTCGATTATGTCGACCCGGGTTTCGAGCATGTCCGATGCTCATCATCCTGGCGAGTGCGCAGCTGCGTCTGCGAGCCCTGATGATTGCCCTGATTCGCTTGTTGTTTAGACAGCAATCTATAATAAAAACACTAATAGTGGTAAATCCACAGTTGATAGTATTCTTTCTACAGCCACGGGCCGGTCCGACCCCCAGTCGGACCTAGTACCCCACTCTTGCAGAAAAGCAACGTCTGAACAGTGGCAATGTGTAATTTCCGCTTCATTTGTAAGAGGTGGCGGGGCGGCGCAGGCGCGATTACCTGCGTCTACTTGCCTTAGCCGACGCCGCGGGTAACTGGAACGGGGAATATTCCGTCACCCGCGGAGAGGCTGACCACGTGAGGGTGAAGCCCGATGACCCGGAGCGTCATCGGGGATGGTACTCGAAAGGCTCAATGGTAATGCGGAGGGAAAACGTTGGGTTATGGGGCCATGCGGACGGAATGCAAGGCGTGTGTCCAGACCATGGCCTGCCAAAAAAATAAGTGCATGCTGCTTGCTCGTTTACCACCGTACACAATAAAATAAAAAACACTTTAAATGTGTCGCAGTTTCATGTTATTGAACATCTCGGTGTTTCATTGCTTTATAAATCTATCGGGTTTATAAACAATGTGCATAAATCTATCGAGTTTTTAAACACAGCTCTTTTACCATCAAGAAGTAATGCAGCTGCAGTTTCTGACGTAGTTACTTCCTAAGTTATTTTACGCTCCTCATTTTGGTAAGATTACTCTGCTCAGATAAGTCTTTGCAGGGCTACCTGGGGACATGGACATCTATTATCTCAGCTTATATACGTCCCACTATTGGGCTCAAGCCTCGTCCGTAATGGAAGGGAAATTCACCTACTATATCACGCTGGTCAGACGTGTTGGTATGGGGTTTTGTTTCGAGTTTTCCTTTTCTTCCATAGATGTATAATATGTATGATGTCCTTTAGTCGTCTCGTGAGTGATCGACCCACGGGTAAGAAGGCGGTTGGTGAATTGTATTCTAACTGCGCAACCACACGGATTAATATATAATAAATGGCTTCCATTACGAAATAATTAATAAAAATGAAATTCTTGGTTCATATCGCGTTTTAGTAGCGTAGAATATCTTCAGATCTTTTATATTTTATAATAATGTCAAAGGATTTGAAAGTCTGTAAAACAATAACATCATTAAAAGCAAAAGACTCAAACGAATGGGGCTATGACTGTTACAGGCCTACTCAAGGGTGTCATCTCAGCGCTGATCACCTTCAAGTGCTCTGCAAGCTGCTTGAAACGTACTCTATGCTATCAACAGTGTATAAATATGTAAAAAGTAGGCCCTCGCACAATATGCAGCAACAGGCGGCAGTAACAGCACTATTGCTAAAGTGACTGGTGTAGTGATGGGGCACGGTTGCTTCGGCGTGTACCTGCTCACGGTCGCAAGGAGGAAGAGCACACCGTCTAACCACTACTGCGATTGCGAGGTGGACACGGCGCTGCAGACGCTTAAAATTTGCGTGGCCTGGGCAAACCAGCGCTGTGCACTCATCGCAATCATCGGTGCCAAACTGGCACTGTCGACTGTCGCAAACACGATGCTCGATAGCGTCAGGAACTCGGACTCAGTCGCCGCCTTTTGCGAGACAGTCGTCCCACAGAAAAAGGCGGCGGAGCGTGTCACAGAGGAGACTCTCCATGCTGACACACTGCCGCCCGTGCATCGGACATCACAGGCGCGGTACCTGCACCTGTTGCCATCCTAACTGAGGTCGCGCGTAGATGGACCATGGGAATTAATTTACCACCCGCAGAGACACCGACCGCGTGAGGGCGATACAACACTATTGTTTGCCGGGGTGTAGACGGAGACGATACCTGGAAGGGTAAACCCCCGGACCGGCCACGGATGTGAAGTAAGTGGTACCAGAGGCCAGCCTGATGGTTTGGGCAGGTAACACGATGAGTTATGGGGCCACACGACACCATTCTGTTACCTCGGATGGCATGGCCGTGTCCAGACCATAGCCTACCAAACAAAAACAAAAAAGGGTGCACTTTGCATATTCGCCCCAAAGTAGCATCTTAACTAAGAATGTACGTTTTGTACGCTCTATGATGTGGAATTTAATTTTTCTTTATCGTGTTTGACTTAATTGTTAGTCGCAGATGGCTATGACAACTTTACTCGGATTGTTAGGTGTATACTGAGAGCTTTCCACCCAAAGTACCTTTACTAAGTTCAAGAAGTTAATGTAGTAGCTTTTTGAAAATATAACGAAAAAATGATTTAAAGTTTTAAACTAAATTATAGCGCCATCTATTGCTCATTTAACAAACTAAATAAATCATGCATTTTATTAATTTATAGCTAAATTATATATTATTAACTAATTAAAACATTCTTTTTTATTACAAATAGTTTTAATAGTTATTTTTACTACCTGACTAATGTTATGTATTATGTCAACTTCCCTTCAACTTTGAAGGAGGTTTGAGCCCAGCAGTGGGATGTATATGAGCTGAATTGATGAAACTACTATATATTAAGTAATACAAATACTTGCCTTACACTATAGATAAATTAAATCATTATTTTGAATTGAACCTTCTAGTGACATAAAAGGCGAGCGGTGATTTTAAAAACTTAAATGACAATAACTTTTTTTATAGACATCAGATTTCAATGAAACAAAGAGTAAATGTTGCTCTGAATTAGGCTTAATCTTTTTATCAAAACTGCAAAACAATCCGTTCAGTAACTTCGGAGATTAGCGATTACAGACATACAGACAGACAAGAAATTCCAAAATATGTTTTTTGTTTTCTGTTAGTGTTTTCTTACTGCCTAGATTCATTTTTAGAGTTCCGTACCTCAAAAGGAAAAAACGGAACCCTTATAGGAGATCACTTTGTTGTCCGTCTGTCCGTCTGTCTGTCTGTCAAGACCCTTTTTTTAATAAATTTATCAAATGTACAGACACGGGATTTCTACTGATTTATTATATGTATAGATATCAACAACAGCTATATTAATATTATTACTTTCAAATCAAGCTGGTTTTTAATAGTTTTTAATAAAAACCTTTTTTTTATTGCTCTCGGTGGCAAACGAGCAAGCAGCCGACCTGATGGTAAACATTACTGCAGCCCATGAATCTATGCAATACCAGGCTTATGCAATACCAGGGGTATAGGTAGGCCACTGCCTACCAATGAGAAGCCCAAACCCACCCAGAAAATTGGGCTTCCAGCTCTCTTGTTCACCAAACGAAGCACAGCAGCACATTGCCATTGCTCAGACGTCGATTTCCTGCGAGAGTGTGGTACTACCCCGAACGGACTGGCCCGCGGCTGTTGACAGAGTAATTGTCCACAGTATGATCCTACCACTATAGAAATCTCAATAATTAACACAAAGTATAAAATGGTATGTATTAGTTAAAAAGACTTGAATGGAATAAACATTTTATAAACTCTGTAGTATAACAAGTTATTAGCATTAGTGTAATAAACGGCTTATGTCCGTTTTCGCCAATACACCTAAATTTTAACTATCATCTAAGGTTATTTGCATGATGGCCACCGAAGTCAAAGATCGGGTACCGGCGGCCCGCTCGCACGGCGAAGAGAGAGGAGTTTTACGGTGGGTCTATGGGATCACGCGCCGCCTTCCGTCACCCCGGACCGATTTGGCGGGGCGAGACGCATCCATAGTACACCAAAAAAAAAGGCTATTTGCATGATACATAAAATTTAAATGTTTAGTGAAAATGCGCAGAAAATCTCTTATAGTCAGGCGTCACAATATATTGAAACAGTATTGATTTTTGATAAAATTCTAAAAGACAGCGTCTATTTCTGACAAAAATTCACACATTATTTTAATAAAATCTTCACCTACGTCTAGCTTTTAACTCTCAAATGAATTATACTCAATATCACTACGCTGATAGTAGATAAGTAACAATAAGATTCTGCATAGAAGATATATCATAGTTATATGGATTTTTTTATTACATATAGTGGCAAACGAGCTTGCAGTACACTTGATGGTAAGTGTTACAGCCGCCCATAGACTTTTGCAATACCAAGGGAATAGCTAAGCTGCTTCCTACCAATATAAATCCCAAACTCACCCAGTTGGGATACCGGCTCTCTCACTCATCGAACAGAGCGCAACAACACATTGTCATTGCTTGGACATCGTTCTTCTGCAAGAGTGTGGTAATAGTAGTGTAGTAGATTCTGGCTTAGTAACCCTGCTAAGCTGTAGACAGAAAACTGTCATCAGCGTTGTCCTATCACTACCAGAGTTTACTACCAGGGTTCAGGACAGAAGATTATTTTGAGCTGATATTTCCGAATATAATTGTAATTATATTACGAAATAAATTCGAAAACAATCTAATATCAATTTTAATTAAATAAACCTTTTTGAAAGAAAATATAGTGACGTATAAATATCGTAGGGTTTGACTAAGTAGGTACATACTAAATGATAATGAGTTAGAAGGCAAAGCGATGAGGTAAACTCTCGCGAGTAAATTGTCGGCGACACTTGTCTTTCCTTCCAAGTTTGCATAATGAAATACTCTTGGAATTACAGCATAACTTGAGTAAGAGAATCTAGTTAAATAGGCAATTTGTATTTCACTAACTTTTCATTTATCTAGTTATCTTACTAGAATTATATAATTATTCTTTATATTATTTAATTAATTTATTATTCATATTATTATATATAGATTCGGTCGGTTTACGTTATTGAAAGTGGACGTGTGTCGGATTGTGAGCACAATTTGCTCCTCTAAATTCCGTGATTGGTCATTTTAAGTAAATTTTAATTCCTTGTTGCTCTTGTGGTGCGTAAACCTAAATAACACGCCTACTGGGCGGTCCCAGAATAGGATATGAATATTAATGACATTTCCGTCTCACAAACGATAAAAGTGAACGTGATATGTGCGGGTTCGAACTTGGCGACAGGAGTGACGTAGTGTGTGACTCGAGCGAGCCATCGCGCCACCGAGTGAGTTACGGCGCGCGACGAATTAGCCGGTCGGTTCGTGCGGCTGACGTCACCTGTATGTGCTACGGGCTGCTACGGGAGATGCCCGCTACGATTACTGCATCGTCTACGTTTTGAGCCTATAAACTCGAACTACACTTTTACACAATATCGTTTTGTCGTTTACTCGTACTCAGGTGGGTGCAATAAATCGGGTACCGGTGCACTATGGGCCCAAACAGTATTTGCCATCTCATAAATGGTTTTGACAAAAGTCGTAAATCCATAGATCCTTTTATACCCTCAAAGGATGCAACTTTCGAATTAATTCCAAAAAAAATTAAATAATTTAGTTTCATGTTTATAAAGTGAACCTCAAACATTGAGCATAAATATTTTCATGCCAATTAAATTACCGTTAAGGAAGTTCAACACAAAATTATTCGGATGTTTTCCATGGAAACATATTAGTGTAATACATCATTAGATAGATCAGAATGTACACTTTGTATCCACGTTCAGTTTTGTAAAAAAAAATAATGATATATATTTTTTTTAATTTTTTTTAGTAAAGTAAAGAAAATTTCGATTTTGTTTATTTCAATTGGACTTTTTTATGTTGCCGAAAGCTGCCGGTGTCAAGTTAATCACTCTATTTGAGACCTTACCTATTCAGTAATACGAGGATCAAAAAAAAATTGCACGTTTTTTGCGCGAATGGTGATTTCAAGGCAATATGTAATCGGGGGCAAAAAAAAATCTCGAAACTTATGTTCGGTTCTTCTTTTTTACTGTGATATATTATATTTGATGTCTAACTTGTCTTTTTTTTTCATTTCTATGATAGAAGCATACATTAACAAATAAATAGACTACAAGAATATTCACTTGGTACTTTCGATAGCGGTAATAAACCACAAGTATGATAAACTATATTGTTGCGGAAGTTCTATTTATTTGTTGCGGTAATTTATTACAACCAGTATCTACTGATTACACTATTTCGATGACAACTATCACAATCAATTACCCTGCGGTTTTTGCACAAGGCACCAAAATATTGGTCCTTTATATACGCGTGTTTTCAGCATACTATTCATCAAAGTATTCAGATACTTCTTTTCGATAACAATTAACAGAAAAAAAACATGAGTGAATTCGTTTGTGTTCGACGCGATCTTTGTGATCAAATAATAAGAGGGAAGAGTACTTCAGACCTTAGACAATATTTGTTGAACAACTTTCAACTGTCGGAAACTGACGTTATCACTGTAATAGAAAGTATTCAAAAAAATTTAACATCAAGTTGCAACCAGAAATGGACGAAAGCTCAAAGAAAGCCAGACAGGTTCGAGAGTCTATACTCAAATTGGTTAAACGGTGAATTTAAAGTACCATTGAATTCTTGCAGTACCTCAACCTCTGAAATATCTAGCTTGAATACTTCTGGTGATCGTGGTAGACCAACAAAACCATACGACGAGTGTTCGGAAAACACAAAAAAACGAAAAAATATGGAACTGCTCCAGGAGTATGGAATGGGACATGTCCGTAACGCTTATGTGCAAGGTTTACGATCTATGGGTGAAAATGACGAAGCGTCAATTGTGTCTATTATCAGAAACAAGGAAAAAGACGAGAAGAAAGCAATTCTACAAACCATAATCAGTCCAGATAGTGCACTTTCTTTTACAAAAGAAGAGGCATTGAGCATGTGTATTGAAACGGATCTAACGAAAGCCCAATATGGGTACCTAAGAAAAAGGCTCGTTGATAAAAATTTAAGTTCTGTTTTACCTTCGTATCAAATACTAAGTGAAGCAAAAAAGGCTTGCTATCCGCCTGCATCTAGCATAACGGTGACAAATATAAGCGCAAAAATTAATCTGCAAGATCTCTTAGACCATACAGTCTGCCGTATTATAAAGATAAAGTCAGGTTCGACAAACTACAATCGTCTCAAGCTGTTCACTAAATGGGGGTGTGATGGATCTTCCGGGCAAAGTGAGTATAAACAAATTCTACCGGAAGAAAACGAACAAATATCGGATGCTAATTTGTTTATAGTGTCCCTTGTACCACTGCGACTAGTAGACGAAGAAACGTCTACAGTTATATGGCAGAATCCTACTTGCTCATCTGTTAGATATTGCAGACCAATTTCATTAGAATTTGCAAAAGAAACACCCGAAAAAACTACAGCGGTTGTCAGTGAAATTGAAGCCAAAATTAATCAATTGATTTCAACTCTTGTGTCTATAGACGACAAAGTCATCGAGGTTAAACATGAACTGTTTATGACAATGATTGATGGGAAAGTTGCTCAAGTGTTAACGAACACATCATCCAGTGCTACCTGCACTGTTTGTGGAGCAACTCCCAGACAAATGAACGATCTTTTAAAAGTTACATCAAGAGTTGAAAATGAAGATGCATGTAAATACGGATTGTCGACACTACATGCATGGATAAGATTTATGGAGACGATCCTCCATATTTCTTATAATTTGGGTTTTGAGAAGTGGTCAGCAACAACTCCAGAAAACAAGCAACTTAAAGAAGACAAGAAAAAATATGTCCAAAAACGTTTCCGAGAAGTGCTTGGTTTGCACATTGATAAACCACGTCAAGGTTCCGGTAATAGCAATGACGGAAATACAGCAAGGCGATTTTTCCAAAATTACGAATGCTCTGCAGGGATAACTGGAATTGATGGAGAATTAATTAAGAGATTTTATGTAATTCTTCAAACCATGTCATCGGGATTCCCTATAAACGCAGAAAAATTTGGTCAGTATACATTGATAACCGCGCAATTATACGTAAGCAAATATAACTGGTATTACATGCCATCTTCGGTCCATAAAGTACTTATACATGGTGCTAAAATAATAGAGCATTATGCAGTTCTGCCTATAGGACAATTATCCGAAGATGCTCAGGAAGCCAGGAATAAAGATTACAAAAAATATAGGTTACATCACGCTAGGAAGTGTTCCAGATCAGCAACAAACGAGGACGTTCTGCATATTTTGTTATATACATCTGATCCTTATATATCTAGTTTAAATAAACCCAGTTTTGTAATATCCAAAGAATTGTTTGACGAAGCTAAAGAATTATTGGAAATAGAAGGTTATGAATAGGATCGCAATTTTTTTTATGGTGTCATTTTTTAGCATGTTTGTTTGATAATAATAATAATAATTAAGTCTTAAACTTATTTTAAGTAAAAGTGTTACTTTTATTGTCATTTTATTATAACTGTATAATTTTTTGTATGTAATTTCGTATATCGTTATCTTTGTCATTTTTTTATGAAAATTATATAACTTTTAAAATAATGATGTTTAATTTATTTTATTGCCTATATATTCATTAATACATAAAAAAAAATTCAAGGGGAAACATCACAAAACAACAAAGTTATCGATTTTTGAGATGAAATATACCGATCGGTCCCACAGTGCGGTGGCCCGCTCGTACGGCGAAGAAAAGGTGCTTGCAGGGTGGGTCAATGGGGTTGTGCGCCGCCTCTTCCGTCACCCCGGACCGATTTGGCGGGGTGCGACGTCCATAGCCCACCGCAAAAAAAAAAAAAAAAGCAAAGGAAAGGTGGGTGCATAAAGTAAAATACATAGAACTTTATAAATACGTACAAATTACCTATTAATAATTATGGCGGGTGTCCAGCGCATTCCTACCAAATCACAAAATAAATCTCTGAGTCAAACGCAGTCTGAACCAGACATAAGTCCGGCAATCACTATGAGTAGCAGCTTAACAAACAGAAACAAGCGACCCAGACCAGAACATTCTCCAAAAGACAATGTAAATTGTCTGGAACTAAATGATCTCCTATCTGGCTGGAGACAAGAACAGGACACTATAATGTCAAAAATGCTTGAGGAGCAGACAGCATTGATCACGAGACTAGTAACAGATGTTAGTGAAATAAAGGCGCAAAATAATAAAATACAGGCATCAAACAAAGAAATTTGCAAAACAAGTGAAGAGATAGAAAAATCTGTGTCATTTATGAATCAAAAATTTGATGAGCTAAAGAAGGAGGTAGAGGACCTAAAGAAGGAGCGTAAGGAACTGTTTGTTTATATAGAGTCTCTTGAAAGGAAGATCTTAGACCTACAGTTGAAATCTCGTTCGTCAGGAATTGAAATTAGGAATATACCCCAGTTAGATAATGAGTCTACTACTGGTCTAATAAAAACAGTTTGTAGCATCACTGGCTTGGTTGGAGTGACTGTGTCTGAAGCAGAGTTGCGGGATGTGCATCGTCTTCTCGGGAGGCCAACCGCAATGTCTCCATGCTCGATTATAGCGGAGTTTACAACAGTGCGAGCCAAACAAGACGTTTTAACAGCTGTCCGGACTTATAATAATAATAAACCAAAGGATAAAAAATTAAACACAAAATTGCTTGGTTTTTCTGGACAGCAGCGGGCGGTTTATGTTGCGGAGCAGCTTCCCCCAAGCTCTAAAAAGCTGTTCTTCTTAGCCAGAGAATTCGCCAAAAATAACCAGTATACCTTCTGTTGGATAAGTAACGGGAACATTTTTCTGCACAAGAAAGAGGGTGATAAGCCACTGCTTGTGGATTCCGAGAGATGCTTAAGTGAACTGGCCAATAAGAATATAAGAATGTGACTATATAAATTATTTTATTTTATAGATATGCATGTTTATTTTTTTGTGTTACTTTTGTTAAATTTGATTATTTATTCTAATTTTGTAACCAAATATACTATAACGTTAACACTCACATATACAATTTCACATCACGTACACCACATACCTTTACTATACCAATGTAGCTATACCATTTCATATTATATGTTATTATTACCACAATTTACATTATATGTTCTACCGCTTGAGTGTGTTACCTTAAACACAAATGGCTAATATAATTAATAATATAAATAAAGAACTGGATGTCTTAATCCTTGATCACTCTTTTTGTTGTGACCCACATGAATGCACAAAATATATAAATATGTCAAGTCGCAACATAAAACTTCTGCACGTAAATATACGCAGTGTAAATAAAAACTTTGATAGTCTCGTAACATTAATTCACTCAACCAAACTTATCTTTGATATACTTGTGCTCACCGAGTGTTGGTTGAGTAAAGTCCATAACTTGCCTTATTTAAATGGTTACCAATCACATTCGACCAAAAACACATCAAACCAAAATGACGGTATTATTATTTATACCAGAGTAGGTCTAGAAGTATCGATACGAGAACCAAACATTATGTACTCTAATTGTCTTGTATGCAACATAGATAAAAAGTTTTCTATTATAGCGGTCTATCGGTCTCCATCATATTCCACGAAAGACCACTTTGATTTATTTTGTAACAGCTTAAACAATACATATAGTGATCTATCTAACTATCCTAATATTATTCTTGTGGGTGATTTGAATATAAATATTCACCCAAATAATAGAAATGACCATACTATGGAATACCTTGTATTAAACGCGTCTCATGGATTAATACCTACGCATCTAATGCCTACCAGGATGGGCAATTGTCTAGACCACATTTTCATTAAAACTAAATTACCTGCTACTACCTTAGTACTCAAATCTAACATAACTGACCATAACCCGATTATTCTCAGTATATCAAATGCTAACCCCGTGCGCACAAAGACCTTTACAATCTTTCGTTAGAATTTTGAAGCTATCAGAGTTGAGTTAGAAAGCACAAACTTTACAGATATTTATAACATAGATGACCCTAACGAAGCGATTTCTACACTAATAGTGATAATATCAAATATATTAAATAAGCACACAACGGAAGTCAAATTAAATAGGAAGCAAAGAACCCTAAAACCTTGGATAACCCCTGGCCTTATAAGATATACATCTTCGAGACACCGCGATAAACTACATGCAAAATCTAAAAAATCATCTGATAATGTAACACAAAAGCTAATCTACACGCGATATAGAAACTTCTTTAACACCCTACTGAGGAAACTAAAGAGAAACTATGAAAAGAGTGAGTTGGAAAAGTCCAAAAACAATCTAAAGCCCTATGGCATACTATAAAAGAAATAACAAACACCAGCAAACCGCGTTCTAGTCCTACTGAACTCCTCAAATTATGTGATACCCCAATAGCTCCAGTGAAACAAGTTTGTTCCTATTTCGCTAATGTAGGCAATAATATGGCAAAGATAATACTAGAAGACACAAACAAAAATTCTCGTCAATATAACACAGCCCGCATAGATGACGTTAACACCCGTTTATCTCCGGTAAACTCCCTTGTTATACAAAATGTGAATGAAAATGAGGTACAAGCTATCATACAACAACTACGCAGTGATGCCGCTGTGGGCTGGGACGGGATATCTTCCAAGCTACTTAAAATAGGTAGCCATGTATTAGTGCCCCCAATAACGTACATATGTAATCTCTGTATAGACAAGGGAATCTTTCCAGACTGCCTAAAGAGAGCTATTGTCCACCCGGTTCATAAGGAAGGGACCAAAAGCTGTATCGAAAACTATAGGCCTATATCAGTGTTATCACCGCTATCTAAAATACTCGAACGGATTTTAAACAATAACTTTCCTATGCAGTTGCGGCATCCTGGCCGATAACCAGTACGGTTTCCGAAATGGTGTCTCGACAGAGGATGTCGTACTGGACCTCACACAAACTGTGGCAATGGCACTGGATAATGGCACTAAATGTCTAGGCATCTTTCTAGACTTGTCCAGAGCTTTTGATACAGTTTCTGCTGCTAAACTCATAAAATTCACTAAACTTTTTTAATAAAACAAAGCGCGGGGCACTCGAGAGCACTGCGAAGTCTGGCACGTATGGGGTTAATTTAACTTTCACGCAGTTTTACACGATTTCCTGCAAAAAAAAAAAAAAATACGTGATATTTGCGAAGACCTCCTCTCTCTCCCAAAATTTAGTAAGATCCGGCTCGATTGACTGCCCCCTCTCCCTTGAATATTTCAAGTAATTAATGGACGCCCTCTTAAAAGTACTTTAAGATATTTTATTAAATTAGGTTAGGTATTCGCTATAATCAATTAAAACATACAATCATAATATCATCATCATCATCACAGCCTATATATGTCTCACTGTTGGGCTTGGGCCTCCTCCTTAAGGGAGGGAAATTAACTTACTATACCAGGCTGGTCAAACGTGTTGGTATAGGGTTTTGTTTCGAGTTTTCCTTCTCTTGCATAAACTTTATATGCGTTTTATATCCTTTAGTCGTCTCTTACAATCACCTACGGTTAAGATAGGGGGTGGTGAATTGTATTCTTACTCCGTCACCACACGGATAATCATAATATATCATATCTCATTTATTAGAAACAGTACATTCAGATATTATTTCTAGTAAATTCGACGAATCTAACAATATTATTTCTAATAATAACTATTTTTCTAGTCCTTTGTATGGGTTTATATATTCATATGTCATTTTACAAGACAATTATATATAATACCGATGAAAATTGAACAGTTCAATAAGCAAGAAATTGAGATTACAAATAAAGGTCCCCGTATCCAATTATATATGGGGGCGTTGGGTGGGATTCGGCTTGATAGTAATTAATGTCGTTTCTGTAAATCCTCTGACGGATGGTATTTATCCCTTTTGGTATTAGAACTGATTACGTATCAAACAGATATTTCTGATACATACACATACATACATATCATCACGCCATATCCCTTGCAGGGTAGGCAGAGAGAACAGAGTGCCAGAGAACTCTATCTCTGCATACTTCACTCGCTTCGCTCCACCTTCCTTCAGTACATGACCGATCTGGTCTAGGTAGGTTAGTCTCGGTCTCCCCCGGTACCTACATCCTTCCACTTTCGCATTGTAAATCTTCTTAACCAGACGTTCGTTCGGCATTACGTATATGTTCATTTGCATACGTGAGTACTAATGATTAATTCATTTTTTTTTAAAGACACCCACACTTTTATTTTGTATTTTTTTTGCGGTCGACTATGGACGTGGTCGCTCCGCCAAATCGGTCCGGGGCGACGGAAGAGACGGCGCGCAACCCCGTAGACCCACCCTGCAAACACCTCTCCTCGCCGTGCGAGCGGGCCACCGGTACCCGATCTTTGTCATCGGTGGCCAAAGACACCCTCCCTTCTTTTTTTTTATTTTTTTTTTCTTTTTTTCCGCAGTGTGGACCATGGATGTGGTCGCGCCCCGACAAATCCAACCGTGGCAACAAAAGAAGCGGCGCGCAACCCCATGGACCCACCCTGCAAACACCTCTTTTCGCCGTGCGAGTGGGCCACCGGTATCCGATCTTTGTCTTCGGTGGCCCGCCAGGCGGTTTACCCTTACGGGTTCCTCTCGTGTCGACGCCCCGACAGCTTTCGCCATCGGGGCGTCGCCCTCACGCGGTGGCCTTACGTCGGGTTCCCTGGTCCGATCACCCGAAGCCTCGGTTAGGGCGGCATCAGGCGCAGGTATTCGCGCCTGCGCCGCCCCGGCCACTGACGGCGGCCCGGGTCACGGGAATTTTCCCAGACTCGTTCCGCCGCCTCCTTCTGCGAGATGAAAGTCTCGCAGAAGGCGGCGACCGCGTCCCAATTCCTGACGCTGTCAACCATCGCTTTCGCGACAGCCGGCAGCGTCAGGTCAGCACCGATAACAGCGACGAGGTCACGGCGCTGCCCGTCCCAGCTTGGACATACCTCAAGCGTATGTTGCGCCGTGTCCTCGTCACTACTGCAATGGTGGCAGGACGGTGTCCACTCCCTATACGCGACCGTGTGCAGGTACAAGCCGAATCAACCGTGCCCCGACAATACCTGCACCAGCCGAAAGGAGAGGACTCCCTGCCGCCGCTCCATCCACTCCATCAGTACGGGCCGGAGGGCCTCGACGGTAACAACACCGTGTTTAGGCCTCTCCAGCCGCGTAACCCAACGGGCGATGACGTCTCGGCGGGCGTCCTGGCGCCAGGTGGCTATATACGCCGCGCTGACCAGCCGGGGAGCAATCCTGCGGAAATGCTCCGGGAACCACCAACGCCCGTCGAGCACCAGACCCAAATACTTCATATGGGCCTGGATACTGATGTGGATGGAGTTGACGACTAACGAGGCGCCGATAGGCAGCCTTACACGGGGCCCATGAAAAAGAAGGGCCTCCGTCTTGTTTAGGGCCACCCTGAGCCCCAGCGCCTCCATTCGCCTCACCATCTCCTCGGTGCCGTGAGTGGCCAGGCTCGCCGCCTCTTCGAGTGTCCTGCCCCGGGCTGTGACGAGCGTGGGGGGGGGGGAGATTCCCTCTCAACGCCCAGTCGTAATCGATGTTCCACAGAGTCGGCCCCAATACCGACCCCTGCGGAACACCGCACGACATGGGCGTCCGCACAATGTCCCCTGCGGGACTCGCGCAGAGGACACTGCGCCCCTCCGAATAGTCTGCCACCAGCCGCCTCAGGTACAAGGACACTCCATGGAATCGGAGCGCCTCCCTGATGCAGCTGAATGGCAGACTATTTAATGCGTTGGTGATGTCCAACGACACCGCCAACAGCACTCCTCTGCCGGTGACAGCCTCCGCGGCCGTCTGCCTCAGGCGTAGCAAGGCCCCGATGGTCGAACGCCCCCTTCGAAAGCCGAATTGAGCGTCCGACAGATCGGGCCCCACCTCTTCTAGATCTCGGACGATGCGGGCAGCAAGGACACGCTCCAACAGCTTACTCACATCGTCAAGAAGGACAATGGGCCTGTAAGCCGACGGCGAATCCGGGGGCCGTCCCGGCTTTGGAAGGAGAACCAACCTCCCCTCCTTTCAGCACTCAGGGAACTGTCTAGACGTCAAACAGGCGTTGTACAGTTGCCTGAGGCGAGGTCCCAGGTGCTCGAGGAGTAACGTCAACACCCGGACTGGAATGCCGTCCGGGCCGGGGGCCGTGATGGCGGAACGAATCTTCGCCACAGCCGCCCCCGCTTCTGACTCCGTCACGGGCGGAACACTCTCGTCGGCCTCCCGGTCGTGATATGGCGAAGCCATGACCGGGGGCGTGTACTCCGACTGCCGCGGGAACAGCTCCTCGTCCACCCTACAGAGGAAGTCGGGCTGGAGGGTCTCGGTGAGGAGGGGACCCTGCGCGCGAAGCTTGTTCAGCGACGCGCGATACGGGCGACCCCAGGGGTCACGGTCGAGACCGTCCAACATCTTCTGCCAACTCGCGTCCTTGGCGGACCGGATGGCCAGCCGAAAGGCAGTCCGCGCACTGCGGTACGCCTCACACAGCTGGCCCTCCCACTCAGCATCGCGGCGACGCCGCCGTCTGCGGGTGTAGGACCTTCGGGCATTAATGCACGCCGCACGAAGGTCCGCCAGTCTTGGGGACCACCAGTAGTCCCGTGCCTCGGAGGCAAACGCCGTACCCTGGGCACTGCCCGTCCTTATCCCTTTTGGATAGGGGCGAGGAATTTGTCGCTACGGAATGGGGAGGGGTCACACTCTACAGCGTTTACCTCTCCCTTAACAGAAGAATGGACGATTTCGGGGCCTCCCTCACCACCTTGGAGGCTTCGATACGGCGACTGGCAACGGGCCTCGTCCTGGTCCTGGGGGACTTCAACGCCAAATCCACGGCGTGCGGGTCCCCGATGACGGACGATCGCGGGCGGGCGATCGTGGAGTGGGCGGCGTCACTGGGCCTCTGTGTCCTAAACAGAGGCTCAGTGAACACGTGTGTGCGACAGCAGGGTGGGTCGGTAGTGAACTTGTCGTTCGCTAGCCCCGCTGTCACACCACGAGTGAGGAACTGGCGTGTCCTGAAGGAGGCGGAAACCCTGTCGGATCACCGTTACATCCGGATGGAGGTGACTCTTTGGGAGCCCAGCAGGGGTCACAGGGCGGACCGAGCTCCCGCATTTCCGCGGTGGGCTGTGGGGCGTCTGGATAGAGACCTACTGGCGGAGGCGGCCATCGTGAACACGTGTCTGTCCTCACCACCCCCAGCGGACGGAGTTTACGTTGAGGCTGTCCGCATCCGCAGTGGGTTAACGCGCCTGATGCCGCCCTAACCGAGGCTTCGGGTGATCGGACCGGGGAATTGTCCGGTCACCCGACGTGAGGCCACCGCGTGAGGGCTCCTATCCTGTCGACGCCTCGACGGCGAAAGCTGTCGGGGCGTCGACAGGAGAGGAGCCCGAGAGGGCATACCGCCGAGTGGGCCACCGAAGACAAAGATCGGGTACCGGTGGCCCGCTCGCACGGCGAAGAAGAGGTGCTTGCAGGGTGGGACAATGGAGTTGCGCGCCGCCTCTTCTGTCACCCCGGACTGATTTGGCGGGGTGCGACGTCCATAGCTCACCGCAAAAAAAAAAATAGTGAGTGGATTGGGCAGCCATTAGTGGTCCGTTTTCAACACCTCGCTGGCGGGCGATCGGGCCACGCTAGGAGCGAGAGCGGCCGTGGTCGAAAGGCCGCTTCGCCCTTTTGGGGTCGAAGCTGGAGGTCTGCACGCCCCAGAGCCCATACGGTGCTTGGCAGGCTTATTGCCCGCCGCACTCGCGGGGCAGTGGGGCAGGGCGGCGCAAAATGCCGCCATGTGCCCAGTCTGACCGCAGCGGAAGTAGAGTCCGCCACAGTCAAAGCAGTTGGTGCATGTTGGCCGGGTATGCCCAACCGCCATGCACTTGAAGCACCTCGCAGACTGGTGCTCCAGCACGGTTAGTCGCGCTGAGCTCCAGCCCACGAGGAGCCTACCGCTGCCTGAGCCGGCCAATTGCCTGATCGACTCCACTGGGCACTGCACCCAGGTGGCACCCACGCCTCCCGGACCGGGCCGGATGGCGCCAACCCGGACGGTGTCCAGGGGACACCCGGTTTGCGAGGCAATGGCCTCCCGGATGTGTTCAACCGTCACGGAGTCGTGCAGACCCGCGATGCGCATTTCGGCGCATTTCACGGGTCTGGCGATTCTAACGCCACCCTCCTCGGCGAACAGACCTCGAAGATTCGACGCCACGCTGTCGGCCGTCCTGGTGCCCTCGGCCCCAGGGAACTCTAGGATCCGAGCCCCTGTCCGGGCCTTGCGTGTCCTGGCTTCAACGCCTCTTATGTCGGAGACGTCGAGCTCGCGCCGGGCTTTCCTCAGGACGGCCTCGTAGCTGAGGCCCCTTTCTGCTGCCTCAGGCAGCACAGTGATCACCACTGCGGCTGTCTTCGGCGGCCGGAGCCCCTTGTGCGGCCTCTTCCTCTTGTTTCCGCCTCCTTCGGCTCCTGCCTGGGGAGTGGGGACCTCAGTGGCGCGCTTGGCCGCCGCTCTCCTTCGCTGGCCGCAACTTTTCCTGTCGCGCTCGGCCACCTGCCAACCCTGATCGGGCGCAGCAGGCGTGCCAGGCGCAGAAGACTCAGTCGCGGGCACGCTGGTCGTCGCCGGCGGCGCTGCTGCGGGCGACGACAGCGTTCCGGCAGGAGCCGGTGCCGTCTTCTTTTCATCGGAGCGGGCCCCTTCTTCTTGGGCCCAGCCGCGGCCGCGGCGTAGCTTCCCTCCACACGACCACCCTGACAAGGCAGTGGGGCGGGGGCTGGTGCCGCATATAGCCGCTTATCTTCGGCGAGAAGCGGTCGAACACGTGGTTCTGGAGGCAGCCTTGCCTCCAGAACGGCCAAGCGCGCATTGACCAGATTACCGACTGAAGACACCCACCCTGCACTAAGAAAATAAACCCTTATTGCAAGGGAGTTAGATTACAATTTACAAGTAGTAAAGTAAGATTACAATTTAACTTATGCCTTTTCTCCATCATTCACGGGTCCTAAGGCACTTGAAAAGACCATCATCGCAAATCAATGCAAGAAACCGAAGGCAAGAAATAAAACCCTGTTACAATCTGTTGAGAATAATCATGCTATCATGCCAACAGCTATACGTATGTGGATTGAAAACAAAAACAATCGCAATAAAGCTATGGAGTAGCAATCTCACGTGGGTTCGATTCCCAAGACAGTTCTTTATGCGATCCCCAAATGACTGTTCTGTAGTCTAGGTTATTTGTGTAAAAATGTATATGTTATGTAAAGAAATTTGAATGTTTTTACTCCTTAAGGGATAAAATTGTAGTGTATAAATAAATAAAAAACATTACAAATCTATAAATACGATCGTGTATATCGTTTAATGCAATCAAAACAGATTAACATAGTAACTTGAGTTATCATTTGCCGTCGCATCGTGCCCTATCACAGGGGTGCAGAATTAGCTATAACGTCTAAATTGAAATACTGGCAGGTTAACTCAATTTCTGGGGAACGGCCGGAGGCGGGACGTTATGTCAGCCCGTATAGTTTTGCCCCAACAAATAAAGACTATGTACATACCTACTACATTGATATATCAATTTAAATAAAATACATATTTTTAGTAATTTAATTGTTATATATTGTGCTTTGTGGTAGCGGCTACGAATACTTCCAACCCTTACTTTGCTCGTGGATGTCGTAAAAGACGATTAAGAGTTTTATGGGCCAACACCACTTGATGCCGTTTGGTCAACAATTACATTCCCAAGGTGCCTGCCTGACGACAACCCTTGACGCCGGGCAGGCGACCGGTCATAAAACTATTGTCAATAACTTTTGCAATATGTAGGAAGAAGAGTAGATACATATTGCGTCGACCCCAAGTAATTGGGATAGGAGTAGGAGAATGATGATATATTATGATTTTTGATATTTTTACCGTTAAACATTACTGATATGAATTATTTTTTTAAAG
Organism: Lymantria monacha; assembly: GCA_905163515.2. Classification (NCBI taxonomy): domain Eukaryota; kingdom Metazoa; phylum Arthropoda; class Insecta; order Lepidoptera; family Erebidae; genus Lymantria; species Lymantria monacha. Next base: position 16,483,677 of record LR991097.1, on the reverse strand, counting down.
ATTTTTTCGGTTTTTAATATTTAAATTAATGACTGTGTATTAGCATTTAATAGGCTATATTATTTATAAGCAATGTTGTTACATTGTTCCAATAGGTGGCATGTCGAACGTCTCCATAAACACGAAAATACAAGTGAATAAATTTTATCTTATATGCACGCCAGTCTAATTTAGTAAGACTATTGCCACGGTTTCCCAGTAGATGTGAATTCAAATCTTACGTGTGGTAATTATTTTTCGCTTATAAAACAAGTTTTTTTTTAATATTATTTTCACTATACCTACTAAAATTTTAAATCATCATCTCAGCTCATATATATACCACTACCACCACTGTTGGGCTTGAGGCTCCTCCCTGATGGGAGGGAAATTGACTCACTATACCATACTATTATTGGTCCAACATGTTGATATAGGGTTTTATTACGAGTTTTTTTTCACTTGCATAGATGTTATATGCGTATTATATCCCTTAGTTGTCTCTTACGATCACCCACTAACTTCTGTCTTGAACTTTTGTCTACTTAACACGAAAAGTTAAGTAGACATATAACTATGTCTACTTAACTTTTCGTGTCTACTTGTGTGTCTACTTAACACGAAAAGTTAAGTAGACATATATGTCTACTTAACCTTTGTCTATTTAACACGAAAAGTTAAGTAGACATAACTTTTCGTGTCTACTTGTGTGTCTACTTAACACGAAAAGTTAAGTAGACATATAACTATGTCTACTTAACTTTTCGTGTCTACTTGTGTGTCTACTTAACACGAAAAGTTAAGTAGACATATATGTCTACTTAACCTTTGTCTATTTAACACGAAAAGTTAAGTAGACATAACTTTTCGTGTCTACTTGTGTGTCTACTTAACACGAAAAGTTAAGTAGACATATATGTCTACTTAACCTTTGTCTATTTAACACGAAAAGTTAAGTAGACATAACTTTTCGTGTCTACTTGTGTGTCTACTTAACACGAAAAGTTAAGTAGACATATATGTCTACTTAACCTTTATCTACTTAACACGAAAAGTTAAGTAGACATATATGTCTACTTAACTAACTTTTGTCTACTTAACATGAAAAGTTAAGTCGACATACATATATGTGTACTTAACTTTTCGTGGATGAGGTGTAGTATACCACACTTACGTTTCACCATATAATATTTAGCCCCAAATTCGAGAGAAAGCCAACAATTTTTCCCTGAATTAGAATTCAAACCCAAGAACTCAAAATCGCAATAGAATTCTTATGACAATGGAGCAATAAAACAAATTATATTCTTATTCTTTATCTCAGTCCATATAGGTGCCACTGCTGGACCTAGTCCATAGACAAATCAAATCATTTATTATACATAGCCCTATAAGGGCACTTGCATATTGTCATTTACATATTTTTTTTTTATTTATTTAAATTAAGCTAGTTACCAACCGGATTGGTAAGGTAGTGCGAGAGAAATAGACCCACTATGCTATGTTGATCAGACAAGTTAGTATAGGTCATGTCAAGTTTTCCTGCTCTTGCATTGCTGCACGGGTACGAGTAAGAAATAGGGTTGATGAATTGTATGCTTAATTGATCATCACACGGTTATTTACATATCAACTTACATTCAGTATTATTTCTATATCAGCGCATATGCCCCACTGACGGGCTCAAGCCTCCACAATAGGTAGAAATTCGACCTGCTATACCACGCTGATCAGACGGGTTGGTGTAGGATTTTATGGGGTTGGTATAAGGTTATGTTTCGCTTTTCTTAAAATTGATAATAAAACTACTTTTACGGATTCTATCGCGTTTGTATTTGATTTTTAATTTCCCGACGTTAAGAATACTTTACATTGATTTGATACGTCAGGAAATTAAAAATCAAATACAAACGCGATAGAATCCGTAAAAGTAGTTTTATTTCAAATGTGTAATACTTGCTTAAACATTAGAAACCATTATTCTCTTAAATTTATTAAACCCGTGGTGTATATATATTACATGAAAAGTAAATATTATGTATATATTATACATAATATAAATTCTAGAAATATTATACCCTTGTGTAACATTTTTACAAACATCAAAAGTGACTCCACCCATTTTAAAGTTAATACTATAAATCAACCTAAAACTTGAATATTCCATTACTTTTTTTTAGAACTACACATGACCTTTATAAAATAAAATAACATTATTAAAATGAATTGTTATGTTCTCTCTTGAAAAGTTCTTTGTACCTTTTATGTACCTACTCTTAGCTTAAGTAGTAAATGACTGCGAACTTCTTAAAATATATGATTTTAATCAAAAAAGCCTAAAGTAACGCTCAGAATAGAATGTATCGCATTCTATTCTGAGCGTATTTTTTTTTTAAATTTAGGTATTCTTATATGTTCGGGATGAGTCCTTCACCCGCGAAGGGTTACGGTTGTTAGTTACTGAGTAGTCGACAGAATATGGTAACCAAAAGAGCAACCTGCCAGAGGGCTCATCGATAGTCTAAGGCAAGGGTCTTACCCAGTCCTTACTCAGTACGGATTGTCGTGTACGAAAGAGGTTATGGGGTTGCACGCCGTCCTATGCAGCGTCCCAGACAATTTAGGCGAGATGAAACAAGACCTTTACTTGTCCCAAAAAACATATAGCTAGGTATATCATTTCGACTCGTATACTTCTCATTAGGTTCGAACCTCCTTAACAACTGGAGGGAAATTGAGCTACTATACCACACCGGTCAGATACTTTGGTAAAAGGTTTTCTTTCTTATACATAGAAGTTCACCGCACGGAAAATAAGCACAAACGAACACATGAAGAATATATTGTAAAGTATATTTATTATATAAGATACTATTAAAATTTTAATAAATAAAATATAAATTCTTATTGTTTATTATATTTGGTTTGTCCGATGATCAAGTAAGAATATAATGTGTTAAAAACCCGATCACGAGCGAAAAATGATTGTCCCAAGTGAATTTTAAAAATTAAAAATCCGTTCCAATCGTGCTGCCACTTGGAATCGAATTGTGGCTTCGAATCCCACTTGTGACAATAATTTTTCACTCGTAATCGGGTTTTTATAAATAATCAAGTATTTAATATACTTGTTGTATGTTAAATTTTAGTAATTTGGATATAATGTGTTATTATACTTTTCTCTCCCGTATGTTATAGCAAAAGAATAGAAGACATCCCCATCGACCATCATAGAGTGAATACTCGAAATAAAGGCCAAGCGAATCCATCTAGCAATACGATTATAGTAAACCCAATATTACACATTAAATTTCTAATTAGTAAGATAGTTTTGGCGTAAATAAATAAGGCATCATTTAACATCGCAGTCTTCGTGACAGTCTTTAATTAAACTTTGCGAAACAATTCCCTATCTCGCTTATTTGCTAAATATCTTTATAATAATAGTATAATAATAATTAAGACGTATATTTAACATTCTGAAATTAGTTCTATCACGTGTATTTCTAATATAAACGAAGTAAATTAACGTCAAGAGCTGTCTTGTGTAGTGTTAATTGTAGCACTAGCCCGCATTATACTAACATAATGTTCTCATATGCATACATAGTTATGAGTAGAGGTAGGTTATGGACGGCTGGTCGATATATGGCCAAATCAAAACCACTACACAAAGAGATAGCTTAATAATTTGCTTGTCTGTTAATTTATTATCAAACTGCAGTTGTAGTAGCCAGCGTCGTTTTTGATTCCCACGCACGACTATATATGACTATATGAGATAAATAATTCTTTGTTTAATTATTACCCGTTAATTTTAAAAGAAAGTTTATTAGTATTGGTAACTATCTCTTTCTTAATCTATTTCCGCGTGACGACGTAATAAGAATACAATTCACCAGCGCTATCTTGCGTATGGGTATCGTAAAAGATGACTAAGGGATATATTACTCATACAAAAATCTGTAACTGAAAATAAAACTATATACCCGCCCGTCTAATTAGCTCGCTATAATAGGTCAATATCCATCTTGTAGGAGGATCAAACTCGAGCTCAACAATGGTTTATGAGCAGTGCAGATGATGGTATATTAAATCAAAAATATTACGTAATCATACAAATACTATAAGAGTTCAACAAACAAATGACATAGATATACACTTAAACATTTATTACTACATATAACTTATTAACAGACTTCTACCACAGATTAGATATCACAACAGAATCCCGTCTACGCGTCTGTAACCGCTATTTATACCCGTTTTCGCCACTCAACCGTAACGCTAATGTTGCCAGAGCATACTCCTTGAATCGCCACCTTCCAATGGGCGATAACATCCGGCCGTCCTGTGGCTGCATCCGTCCCTGGATGCCGTGATAGTCCACTGCGCTTGCTGAGAACATAATTATAAACCATCATCATTTTCCGCTCTTATCCAAATTACTTGGGGTCGAAGCAATATGCATTCCTCCTCCATCGTACATATTGCAAAAGTTATTGGCAGCAGTTCTACGATCGGCCACCTGCCTGACGTCAACCTTCTCTAGGAGTGTAATTGTTGACCAAACGACATCACATGTGTTGGCCCAAGTTAACATAAGACTCGTATAATGCGTTTGAGATTTCCATGAGCAAAGCGAAGGCCGATAGTATTCGTAACTAATACCACATAGCATTCGTAAACCATCATAATATACAAATAATGATATAATACAAAATCGTAAACCATCGTTAACAATGTCTTATCTTTCAATCTTGGTAACTCTCGTAATCGCCACCTTTCGAGGGGCGACACATCCGGCCGTCCTGTGATGGCATTCGTCCCTGGATGCCATGATAGTCTGATGCGATTGCTGAGGACAAACAACGTACATAAAATTATGTCAGTATTCTGCAACTCGTGGATACTTTGTGACAAGCGTTAAAGACACGCCTTATCCAAGGCCATTATCTTCCAAATCTTGCCAAACTATTCGTTTATATCATGGAAATCGACCAAAGATGCAAACAACCTCTTGAGCTATTCCATCGGCGGCCAGCTCAAGACCTAATCTGCCAACTTTGTTCGACTATCTGTATACATTATTGGATTACAAGCAAAACATTCGGCAATTGAACCAGTATTACTCTCATCAATGTGATCACAGTTTGCATTTTCCTCTAGGCGATGCCTTTGGCCAACCCTAGTTGCATCTTAGCACAACTGACAACATTAAGACAATTATTCCTTTGATACATTGTCTGACGAGGCGACCACCTACTGTTCAATTGTCCGAAGCAAGAGCATTAACCGTGAATTAAAGAAAACATTAAATCGGCTACCTTCAATAATGTATACAAACAAAGCCGTCGGAAAATGAACAAGCAAGATAGCCACTCATCAATGTGATCACAGTTTGTGTTTTCCCTAGGCGATGCCTTTGGCCAACCCTAGTTACCTTTCAACACAAACTGACAACATTAAGACAATTCTCCTTAATACATTGTCCGACGAGATAACCACTCACAGTTCACTTATCCGAGGCAAGAGCATTAGACGAATCCTGAGATTATATATACCAATTTTAGTCCATCATCCGTGTCGTAACATATAACACTCTTTTAGCTCGGCCACACCTGAATTTTAGTGACTAACACGATGTCATCAATAATAAATTACTCGTGAAGCATGGTCGTCAGATAATCTCGACGATTACTTTGACAACATTAGAAGTTCCAGGGCTGGTACATAATGCCTGTTTTATGTCATGGGTTTGAAGACCTTTTTCCATCTCTGGGAATACATTGCCCTTTTACATATACAATTAACAGTAAATACCCCAAGAATACAGCGTCATCCTATTATCGGTAAACATACTTATCACTTACAATGTTTCAATAGATCAACAGATTATTGTCATAGTATACTTTCTTTTGCATCGCGCCTTTACCGACATATACACTTTGTCCATTAATTAATCTCAGCATTTTTAAGGCATTTATGCAGTACCACTTTTGCATCGTGCCTTTACCGACATATACACTTTGTCCATAAACTAATCTCAGCATTTTTACCATAATCGTACAATGGATAGATCTCACCACATGTTGGACGGTCGCACCTATCTACTTCAGATCGATCAACTTTGTGTCACAAGTAACCTTCTGCAGCCACAGCGGTATCATACGCAGATACATGGTTCATCCGACTGCACTTTTGACATACTGAAACTTATTCGGTTTGGTTAATACACTATTATTTTACCTTTCACTAATAGATTTGTATCACATTAAGATGAGCTATGTTCAATGCGTTGTCATTATCTTACTATATAGGTATGTATACCGTGAGAAAACATACGCTTCTAACTTTATTTACATGCGAGGGTAGCATAAGAATTACTAAATTGCAGAATAGTTATTTTATATATGCATTCATTATCATTTCCTAGTTATAATACTCAACAAAACTCGTGTCATTTTTGTATACAAAGGAACATACGGCACGATCTTCACTAAACGTTACAATCCATCGCTAATTTTACAATATAACCTGCTCACGATTACAATTGTTAGTGGTACGCGCTACCTATGGTTTCAGATTATCCCTTTACATACACCATTCCAAAATAAATCCTGTATTTTAACATACAATCATCACACTTACATATTTTACAATACAATTATCACCTTTACGTATTTTATATATACATACAGTGAATAAATACCGGCACATCCAAAATCACTTTACAATATTTAGCAAATATTTTGTACGTTACCCGCATACATGTATCCTTGCAGAATGGAGCACGGTGGGTTTTATGTGGGCATAAATTCCTGCAGCACTTCTGATATAAGAGTTCAACAAACAAATGACATAGATATACACTTAAACATTTATTACTACATATAACTTATTAACAGACTTCTACCACAGATTAGATATCACAACAGAATCCCGTCTACGCGTCTGTAACCGCTATTTATACCCGTTTTCGCCACGAAACCACTCAACCGTAACGCTAATGTTGCCAGAGCATACTCCTTGAATCGCCACCTTCCAATGGGCGATAACAATACTAAGAACCAAATGAATTTCAGCGAACATAAATATTAATTTTAACAAGATTTAATCTTGTAGAAGTTATATTTTATTTCAATAGTTCAAATAAAATTGGAAATACAATTTGATTCTTTTGTAGCATAAAATCGGGTAGGTTGTCAAGATCGTTGCTATTTGTAATTGAATGGCTCAACAGACATGGCCGCTACGCGCAATGCGGTCGCAGGGTTACCCAACGGGTAAGTTTTTTCATAACCAGTTTTAACAACAAGCTGTGTCGAAAATAAAATAGTGCAGTGTTGAAATGAAGTTGATTTTTTTTGTATTCTTTTCATATATGAGAGCTTTATTTTATTAGTGTATTGGATAAGTTGATAAAAGTAACTTAAATATTAATGCTAATGTCTAATTTACTTTTCTATCCTAAAGAGATATATTATAATTAAAGGCATAAAGGCCTTAGTGAATAGACTATATATAATCTGCGAAAAAAAAAATTAGGTACCCAAAATTAGAGAAAATGTTTCACGGTTTATTGTACGCACATTATTAAAAAATATTAATCATTCGCTCATATTTACATATATTTACGTATGTTTTATAGCTCCTGGTTTTTACTGAAGTTTTACTTAGTATAAGACAAATAAAATAATAACGTCTCTAACCTGTAAACCAAAGGTTACTCTTTTATCATCATCATCATTCTCCTATTATCCCAATTACTTGGGGTCGATACAATATACTAGGTACTCTTCTTTCATAGTACCTACATATTGTAAAAGTCATTGGCAATAGTTTTATGACCGGCCGCCTGCCAGACGTCAACCCTCCTTGGGAATGTAATTGTTGACTAAACGGCATCAAATGGTGTTGGCCGAGGTCGTTATAAGGCTCTTAGTCGTCTTTTACGACATCCACGAGCAAAGTAAGGGTTGGTAGTATTCGTAGCCGCTTGTCGGCGGTCATTGGAGCGGACCTGTCATTGTCAACCGTCATCAACAAGATGCTTGACAGCGACAGGCACTGGACGTCGATGGCCTCCTTTTGCGAGGAAGTCATCTCTGCAAAGGAGGCCGCGGAGCGAGAACGCGAAGCACTCGCGTCTGCGAACTCGCTCCGCCGGCGGCGACCAGGGAGAGGGAGGCGCCGCTACGCGCACCTCCTCCCCCCGCCTTGACGGCTGACTGGTCGTGGCCAGATGGCTAAGCGTAGGGGTGTCGGGGATAGAATGTCAATAGACGATCTCTCCGGCATCCCGTAAAAGCGCAGAAGGGACCGCTGTTAGGTTTTAGTGGGTATTCCGGCCGTCAATCTCATGGCCGGCGAGTCCCACACACCCCCCCGTATGTCACTGGCGGGCGATGTGCGCAAAAGCATTTCCACAGCGTAAACAAAAAAAAAAAGTATTCGTAGCCGCTACCACACAGCTAATATAATAAATATTCTGAGGTGTAAATGATTATTATTATTACATATAAAGGTTACTCTTTTATATGTAATATTAATAATCATTTATAAAACCCGATTAAGAAGCAGAAAATTATGTCACAAGCGGGATTCGAACCCGCGCCTATTGGGATTCCGGCCCAATCGTGCTGCCACTACACCACCGTGACTTATTGTAGGACATGCAAATTTCATTTCGTATCATATTTACGTCTTAAGGTGACGGTATGCCATCTACCCGACAATGTTTATGCATTGTTATAGGCTTAATATCTACTTCAAACTTTGCAGTTAGAATTGTATTAAACGATGACATAACTTTGTTATTTAAATTACTGAAATTTAGCATTTAATATGCTTAATTATTTATAAAACCCGATTACGAAGTGAAAAATGATGTCACAAGCGGGATTCGAAATCGCGCCTATTGGGATTCCGGCCCAATCGTGCTGCCACTACACCACCGTGACTTATTGTAGGACATGCAAATTTCGCTTCGTATCATATTTACGTCTTAAGGTGACGGTATGCCATCTACCAGACAATGTTTACACATTGTTATAGGCTTAATACTTCAAACTTTGCAGTTAGAATTGTATTAAACGATGACACAACCTTGTATATTACTGAAATTTAGCATATATGTATAGTATTTAAATTACTGAAATTTAGCATTTAATATTTACGTTGTAATCATTACTGTTATTATTTAGGCAACATAAATTAACTAACTTACATAGTTTTATTTCTCGCTATAGTACAGCACATAGTTTCGTCCTTGCTCATTTATATCTCGACAAATAAGCCCATATAGATAATTGTTAAATACATGTAAATTTTATTTTAACGAATCTTATTAATTTAATTATGTTATTGCATTGTATTCATTAATTATTCAACGTAAATAAATTTAATATTTAATTAATTTAATTTTAATAGTTACCGATTCGATTCGATCACACTATAGGTACCTGACGATTATTGTATTATAATTAGTATTCAATTATTCCTGTATATAATTCCAGGATATAGCAGTTGCCTCCCATAATGTCAACAAAGGATGAATTTGCAATGGAAGTGCTCAAGGAAATTACCGATCTCACTAAAAAACGCAGTAGCTTCAAAGGTCATATTACAATATTTAATAGTTATTTAAATTTATTAAATCTTTCGTCTTTAACGTCTAAGGATGTAAGCGAATTAGAATTACGTATAAGGAAGCTTGAATCATTGTATGCTCAATTTGACGAAGTACAAACTCGTCTGGAATGTTTAACAGATAATCTCGAGGGTCAAATGGCTCATAGAGAGGATTTTGAGTCCAAATATTATAAAATTCTCTGTCAAGCACAGGAGTTAGTGGATAGTCACAAACAACCTCTTAGTGCAGCACCCAGCCAGTGTAGTTCTCGTAGTGGTAATAAACCCATCAAGATACCTACCATACAGCTCCCTAAGTTTAGTGGATCTTATTCTAATTGGCTAGAATTTCACGACACCTTTGATAGCCTAATACACTCTAATGAGGATATAGATGTAGTAAATAAATATCACTACTTACGTGCCTCATTGGAGGACTCAGCTACTGTGGTAATTCAATCCATTCAGTTCTCTGCGGCTAATTACAACATAGCTTGGGCATTGCTGTGCGATCGGTTTGATAATAAACGATTATTAAATCAAAATCACGTCACAGAATTATTTAACATAGAACCGATCGCCCGAGAATCTTCTATTAAATTAAAACGTCTATTAGACCAATTTAATAAAAATATTCGTGCACTGGAATCCTTAGGCGAACCTACACATCACTGGGATACACTTCTCATTCATATCCTTACACATAAGCTGGAAAACAAAACGTTCTGCGAATGGGAAGAGTTTAAAAGCCGTTTAAACAAGGAAGAGTCAATTATTATTAAACACTTTATTGACTTCATAAAGGTTTGCACTGATTTACTAGAAACTATTGAATTATCACGTGTATAAATACAGCACAGTAACATTATGTCAAATAGTGAACCGACAAAATATAAGGCGATGGTTTCATTGGACAATAATAACACATCTCTCATTTCGAGTTCGACTAGTTCATGTCCTAAGTGTAATAGCGATCACAAACTTAACCATTGACCTCAATTTCTTTCTTTAAGTAATGAAGCACGATTTTAAATATTACCTGGTTTTAAGATTTGTTTTAATTGCTTTCGCAGCGGTCACTACGCGAATAAATGTAGGAAGTCTGGATGTAAATTATGTAAATGGCGTCATAATACTTTAATACATGTTGCAAATAGTAAACAAACATCAGTAGTGCATAGCGGGCGAGCTGATAGCAGCGCGCTCCCCGCCACCATCGATACGAATCATTCTTTATCTCTGTCGGCGAGCGTCGCGGCCTCAGGTAACCCGGGACACGGTCATCGTGTAGAAGTCCTGCTATCGTCAGTATTAATTAAGTTATACGATTCTCATAATCGCGAGCATATAGCGCGCTCCCTTCTCGATAGTGGTAGCACATCTTGCATTATGACAGAAGATTTATTCTGTCGTTTAGATTTGTCATGTATTCGTATAGATAAATTTATACTAGGCATCAATAATGTCATATCACGCGTTAGTAAAATGTGTCATGTGCCTATGAAGTCATTAGACGAAACATTCACAACTAATTTACGTTGTTTTGTTTTGCCGTCGATTGCAGGCGACTTACCAAGCAGTTCAATTGATTTGTTGAACCTTAACATACTTACTAATGTATGCTTGGCCGATCCCAACTTTCGTACGCCCGCGTCAGTAGATATGATAATAGGCGCTGATATCTTTTGGGATATATTGGGATCGCAAAGGATTATTTTAGGCACAGGTAAACCAATTTTACATGAAACTAGGTTAGGTTGGATAGTTTCTGGCCCTATAATACTGCGAATTCTGTCATGTGTAATTATGTACATGTCGATACATCGACTGATAACTCTAATGCGCAGATTCAGCAACAGCTCTCACGGTTTTCGAGCTTAGAAGAGGTGAACGATTGTTCTACTCATTCACCAGAACATAAATTATGTGAAGAACATTTTGTAAATAATACTGAGCGTTTAAGCGATGGTCATTTCAATGTGCGGATTCCATTAAAGGATTCTCCAAGCATATTAGGCGAATCTTTACATCGCGATAAACAATGCTTTCTTTCTTTGGAACATAGACTGATGGGTCAGCCACGTCTTTGCCAGTTATATCGTGAATTCATTTGTGAATGCAAGGCCTTAGGTCACATGTCGGACTGTGAATTTAGTTCTAAGAATAATGCTACTTTTATTTCTCATCATAGCGTTCTACGTAAAAGCAGTGCCACTACAAAATTAAGTGCAGTATTCAATGCGAGCAGCCCTACTACTACCGGTGTTAATTTGAATAATATTCAAATAATAGGTCCCGTTGTACAAGATGATCTGTTGTCAAAGAAAATGTATAGACAGATCCTCGTTCATCCTGATGATAGATACTTACAACAAATAATATGGCGCGATGATCCAAAGATATCATTAGAAGTATTTCAAATAAATACTGTTACTTATGGGACGTAATTTAGCGAAAGCTCGTTACCGTCACTGCATTAGATGTTTGCGGATGAAAGGAAAGGTTGTGACACCTTCGATGGGTAATTTACCACAGCAGCGGCTCAAGCCGGGTGGATTTCCCTTTGAGACCGTGGGTGTAGACTACGCGGGACCTATATCCTCTGTTAGTCGTCAAGGGCTTGGTTGTCGTATTGTTTAGGTGTATATCGCATTATTTATTTGGTTCACTACCAAAGCGATATACCTGGAGTTGGTAGGTGATTTAACGAGCAATAGTTTTATATTAGCATTGCGTAGGTTTAAGGCTCGTTGCGGTAAACCTATTGACTTTATTCCGATAACTGTATGACGTTTATCGAGGCATACAATGATCTTGCTAGGTTCTTAAAAGGTAATTGTGACTCATTCTTTAGCGACCTTTCAAGTGATGGTATTAGATTCCATTTTATACCTGCATATTCCCCACACTTTGGTGACATATAGGAGACAGGTGTAAAATCTGTAAAATATAATTTGCAAAGAGTGTTGGGATATTGTAACTTGAGTTATGAAGAACTCAATTCCACCCTAGTACAGACTAAAGCCATTTTTATTCCCGGCCACTCACACCACTATCATCGCTGCCTAAAGACATGACACCGTTGACACCTGGTCATTTTTTAATTGGTCGTCATTTAAATTCATTGTCAACAAAGGACCTCCGGGACTACGACACTTCGCACATTAGTCGATTTCATAAAATCGAACAGCTTCGATAACATTTCTGGACAAGGTTTATCTCCAGGTGGATCTCCAGCAAGGAAGTAAATGGCGAACTTCCGATGAATCATTGACATTGGACACTACTGTCCTGGTGAAGGAAGACTCCTTGCCACCTCTAAAGTGTAAGCTTGGTCGTGTCGTCGCAATTTATCCTGGGCTAGATCAAATCGCTCGTGTTGCAGATGTCAAAACTACTACTGGAGTCGTTCGACGGTCCTTCAATAAACTGTCCACTGCCTATTATTGAAGATTAATATATATCTGGTTTGTTGAAAGGCAAGCATTCAACGCCCGGGAGCATGTTCAAGCGCCTTCTTGAATATCACCCGCAACAATACACAATTCAAACTTCGGGTATTATAAATACTCCAGCGCATAATTATTTTCACTTACTCTCATTGTCGGTAATGTGCTGTACAGTCGCAATATACGCAAATTAATTTACAAAGCTTTTTATTTAATCATACAAACTTAAAGACCCCAACAAATATTTAGTACCTACATTTAAAATTCTAAACATGTTTAATTGCTATTCTTTTTTTCATTTAAGGCAATGCCAATAAATTATAACGTATAAAATCCTTTTATTACATATATTTCACCAAATAAATAAAAACACAAATAAATATTTTCAGCAAGCACTGTTAGTGAAGCATCTAAGACTTCCCGCTGGTATATAGATAAATGATCGTCATTTGTTTCTGTTGACTGCCATTAACCCAGAGTTTAAAGATTACTGAGGTCATATTCCCCTTTCTCGAAATTAATTCGTAATATTGCTAATACCTCGGAAGACATTATAAGCTCTTGATAATAAATGCTTATATTCTAGATAATGAATAATAAGTATTTATTATTTAGATACTTCAGTATTTAATAAATAAAGGAAATAACGAAATGAAGTGATAAATTCTTGTGTGCTTCTTTACTAACAAACAATTAATAGACACAATTTATACCCAAACAAAGAATAAATATTTTTATTTTATAGCTTATGGTGGCAAATAGCAAGCAGCACACCTGATGGTAAGTGTCACTGCCGCCCATGGACCTTGCTATACCAAGGGTCTAGCTAGGCCGCTGCCTACCATTACAATCCCAGAACCCGCCCAGCTGGGCTTTCTGTTCTCTCGCTCATAAAACGAAGCGCAATAGCACATTCCCATTACTCAGACGTTTATCTTCTGCGAGAGTGTGGTACTACCCCGGATGGACCGGCCCGCGGCTGAAGACCGCGGCTGTAGACAGAGAACTGTCAACAGCGTGGTCCTACCACTATATAAATTTTTATGAATAAAACACTTTGAATTCTTTTATGCGATAATTGAGTCCAGGATACATGACGAGAGTCATGTTCATGTATTTATTTTTTATTTCTAACTATGAGAACGGTCAGTATGTTTTTTTTATTATAGCTGTTTCGAATAGACCGGGAATAGTTATCTCGATGCTATCATTTTCAAAGACTGTTCTGAGATACGCTAGACTAGACACTAGCATAGTGGAGTAACTTGGGTAGACAAGCGTGGATGAACTTCTCGCATTTACCCATGGCTGGGTCTCTATATTATGATCTGGAGCAAGACTGGATAAGATGCCGCCATCTCTTTATGTGAGGAGGTGAGTTGACTAAACGTTTGACATAAAACAATTTGACATAAAACAGAATACAGTTTATTATTTATTCACGTGTTTTTAGTAAATTATATTTCACTATATTTATTATTTAATATACGATTATTTCTGTAAAATGTTTGAGAACATTTCGCACTTTAAATTTATAAAAATAGTACTTAACTGCAGTGGCCAACAAAAAAGGCATTAATGGACGAACGTGTACGAAAATTATACACACATACGTTAGTCCATCAACTGTTAAAACTGAGTAGTACTAATTAGAACTGTGTACATGACAAACAACGAACAACATTTTTCACGTGCTAAAGGGTTCATATGTTTTTTTCTTTCATTATTAAGCAGGTTTCTTTTTCAAGCCAGTTCGAAATTTAAATAAAACTCTGATAAGTTGCCTATTTGGTTGCAATGTTTTGTACTAACAAATCGTTCCATTTTTAAAATACACGATAGATATGAATTTACATATATATTTATTTGGCCGCTAAAACACGACATATGTATATGGATTTTCATACATTTTTTGCCGGCCGCTGCTCGCATGTATTTGGTCAGTACAGCAATATCGATTTATCTCGAAGAAGGTTGTCAAAATAATGCTCAAATTTCCAAGTATGTTTGAGAAAATGTAATTATTTCTATTAGATATAAAAATTAATAACTTTTAAGCGAAAGTATAGGCTTCTTATAGTTCGGTTGTAACGGTTACCATAATTGCATAATATTACTTAGCCTTTGTATCATTATGTATCATTATGTATATATCATTATGTAATGTATGTCATATATCATTATGTAAAGTTTTTATATAGTAACAAAGTTATTATTAATATTTTGATATATCAGGTCAGAAAAATCAAATTATTGTTTCTATACATAAGATTAAATCGATGATTGCTTGATGATGACATGCATCATGTCATTATTTTCATCTTACAACGAGTTCGTTATAAGATGTAAATATTTTATTATATATAACGGGTGTAACAGAGAATAGAGCAGCTGGTCAGAAAGGTAGGTAATGGTAGCGGAGTGGCGCGCAAATTGATGACGCGCGTCACACCCTGGAAGTATGTCCCGCCTGGGGGCCTCAGCGCCACGACCTGTCGGCGGTCATAGGAGCGGACCTGTCGTTGTCGACCGTCATCAACAAGATGCTTGACAGCGACAGGTACTGGACGTCGATGGCCTCCTTTTGCGAGGAAGTCATCTCTGCAAAGGAGGCCGCGGAGCGGGAACGCGAAGCACTCGCGTCTGCGAACTCGCTCCGCCGGCGGCGACCAGGGAGAGGGAGGCGCCGCTACGCGCACCTTCTCCCACCGCCTTGATGGCTGACTGGTCGTGGCCAGATGGCTAAGCGTAGGGGTGTCGGGGATAGAATGTCAATAGACGATCTCTCCGGCATCCCGTAAAAGCGCGGAAGGGACCGCTGTTAGGTTTTAGTGGGTATTCCGGCCGTCAATCTCATGGCCGGCGAGTCCCACACACCCCCCCGTCTATCACTGGCGGGGGATGTGCGCAAAAGCATTTCCTCAGCGATAACAAAAAAAAAAAAAAAAAAGGTAATGGTAGCGGAAACCCATAACAAAAAAATAAGGAGAAATGTCGATCCGTTAATGAAATAGAATAACTTAAATTTTCAATTTTGTCATGGCTTTTTCTTTGAAACTGAATGAAATGTACCAAGTATCATCATCATCATCATTTGCCTGCCCTCATCCCACGCTATGTGGGGTCGGCACAACATGTTCTTGCCTTCCACAATCTTCTATCAGCCGTCATATCTGCACTCACAACTTTCATACACATATCCTCGTTTACACAATCCATCCTCGTCCATTTCCCACAGGCGCCGGGTGCTGCACCTGCGCGTCGCTTCGGGGGACCATGTTGTTAAGAGTTATGGCTATGGTTTTATGACCGGCCGCCCGCCTGACGTCAACCCTCCTCGGGAATTCTCGTTAATGGGGAAGGGATAAGGGCCATACCCTTGGAGGTATATGAGGGAAAAGTAGGTTACGGATACTACTATCATAGGATATAGGATAGGGAGGTATGACAGCAGTAGCTGGAGTAGTCCGGGATTTCGTGCCCATAGTGACACCAATCAGTTGACGGACAGACAACTGGTAGTGACACCCTCTGGACCAAATGAAATGTACCAAGTAAATAATAAATAATCTACTACATACTCATACTTTCTTAAATATTCATTATAACCTAAATAAATCAATGTTTACGTTTGCTACAGTATGACAAACGTCGCCTTTACAAACAGATGATGAGTCAATGACCCTTGAGGTTTTCCCTTCAAATTTTTGTTATGAGTTCTTATCATTATTACCTACCACCGATCTCACCAGCTGTTCCATTCTTTGTTACACCCGGTATATGTAGATCATAAATTAAATTCTTATAACCTCAAAGACTTATCTATATTTAATATGATGCCCGATATTTGTGAATTATTTGTTTTAAAAATTCATCGTCACCAATAATCCGTATAAAATACATATTTGGGTTTTCTGCAGTTTTGTGGATCTGGAGAGAGCATCTGACACGGTTGTACGAAAGTAACTTTGGGATATTTTACCGGAGTATGGTGTTAACGGTAAACTGCTGCAAGCAGTGCAGTCCAGTTACATGGGCTGTAGAGCTTGTGTGCGGCTGGATGATGGTATGCCGCATTGGTCTGACGTCAATATCGGCGTTAAGCAGGGTTGCGGTCTGTCAGCCAGGCTGTTTATCATATATCCGTATAAAATACATAATTTGAATCTGTAATTTGGTCATAACTATTAAATGTTAGTAGGTACTATAATCACACAAATGAGATAATAAAAAACTAAATAATATTACCTAATCTTTACTGTGTCTAGACAACGTCTAAATTTGGAGTAGGTAAACATGTTGACGGTATATTTGTAATATTAATTAATGGTATAACAAAGCTAATTATCAAGAAAGTTACTTCCAATTAAAATACTTAATGTCTACTTCATATTTCCATCTGTAAACAAGTATCAAATTCAAATTCATTTATTTTGTATAGACCCTGCGAGGGCATTTACATATAGTCAGTATTAACATTTTAATTTAATCTAATAAACTACCACCGGATCGGAACTAGACTAGTACTGAAAAGATCCAGCAAGAAACTCAGCGGGTTTGTCTGTTATTTCTTTTCATTTTTTTGTATATAAAAGAAGAATGGTACATGTAAGAAATAGTTATAGTAGACCAGATCCCACAAGCGGCACCCGATCACGAGTTAACTACTAGAGCAGCCATTACTTCCCTCAACCACCTTGGAGGAAAGAGAGATATAGATGTTTAAATTATCTCTCTATATTTACAGTCTTTGTTTTGGCGGCGGACTGTAGTATAACAAACATACCTATATTTACAGCCTATTGGTATTCGCTGTTGGACACAGCCCATTCTGGTGGGTAATACTGTCGTAACTGTCGCTTGGCAGGTCGGTTGGCGAATGCAACGTGTACTGCTTTACTAGGAGAATACTGTTGCCACATAATAGGCCAAATGGCCAAAGTCTTCAGACAGTTTATACGATTCTCACAAATATAGAGTGGTAACACATAGTATTTTTAATATATGCATGATAAATTTTAACACTTTTTTTTTAATATTATAGGTAGTAATCTATTGCATAAAGACGTCAAAGATACATACTTTGTTGAATACAGATATGTAATACTCTACGTAAATATTTGCATCGTATATATTTGGCCGAATATTAACCCGTGGAGCAGAGGCCTTTACGTTGACTGTGTTATAAAGTTGCTTTCTTCGCGTTTTATTAATATAATATATGTATGTTTATATATTTTAGTGAAAATAATTTTAAAAGGTTTATCTTCAGATTATCATCATCATCATCACAGCCCATTAATGTCCCACTGTTGGGTTCGGGCTTCCTCCGTAATGGGAGGGAAATTAACCTACGCTGATCAGACGTGTTAGTATAGGGTTTTGTTTCGAGATTTCCTTCTCTTGCATAGATGTTATATGCATTTTATATCCCTTAGTCGTCTCGTACGATCACCCACGGGTAAGATGGGGGTGGTGAATTGTATTCTTACTCCGTCACCACACGGGTAATTCTATTTATACATCAGATTATAATGTAATTCTATTTATACATCTAAAAGAAAATATGATTGATTGATCTATTAATGCACATCAAGTTGATTAGATGGATTGGGCTAAAATTAATAGAAATAACTATTATAACTTAGGAATATGAAGAAAGAGGTGCGCTATAAAAAGATTTCAGAAAATTTAATCAATAGATTTCTTATTTCTCTAAGTTTAGCAAATTTTTCTAGTGATAAATGTATAGTTTTATATGAATTTATTTATGTGTTTACAAGACATGTCAAGCGAACAGCTGTACCTATAATATAACGCGAATATAGGTAATAATGCAAGTCATTAGAGACTAATTACTTGGTAAGTAACTACTTACTGAAGATTGTATTCAATTTACTATATTAATTTTAAACATTTTTATTTTTAATATATATAATATTTAAAATGCATCATTATCATTATCATCTCAGCTCATATATGTACCACTGTTAGGCTCGAGCCTGCTCCATAATAGAAGTAAAATTAACTTACTATACCGTGCTGGTTAGACCTGTTGGTATAGGGATTTGTTTCGAGTTTTCCTTCTCTTGCATAGATGTTATATGTATTTTAACTTCCTTAGTCGTCTTTTATGATCACCCACGGGTAGATAGGGGGTGGTGAATTGTTTCCTTACTCCGTCACATATAGCAGTGAACCGTTTTGATAGTGAATAACCCACATGACGTAACGATATATTTAATCTATCTAATATATATATATATATATATATATATATATATATATATATATATATATATATAGATGAAACAGGTCAAGTTTTGATAAAAGAAGATGAAATAAAAGAACATTGGAAGAACGAAGAGAATTTATGGAGTGGAGTGCTAGATGATGTGCCAGAGAACGTTGGCTTGGTAGGATCAATTACAATAGATGAGGTAAGAGAAGCAGTGAGAAGCATAAAAAATGAAAAGTCTACAGGGCCTGACGGTATACCAGTTGAAGTATGGAAAATTTTGGAAGAGGATGGATATATGTGGCTGACTTCGTTTTTCGATAAGCTACTGCATGAGGAAGTAATCCGCAGTGAATGGTGCAATAGTACACTAGTGCCCATTTTTAAAAATAAGGGTGATGTCCAGGACTGCGGCAGTTATCGAGGAATAAAGCTCTTGTCGCACAGTATGAAAGTGTGTGAAAAAGTTACTGAGAAGCGATTGCGAGAAGAAAGAGAGATTACCCAAAACCAGTTCGGATTTATGTCGGGCCGAGGGGCAACGGATGCCATATTTGCACTGCGCCAATTATGCGAAAAATATGCACATAAGAACTTGCACATGGTATTCGTTGACCTCAAGAAGGCTTATGACAGAATCCCGAGAGCGGTTTTGTGGTGGGCTCTGAAAGAGAAAAGTGTGCCTGTGTAGTATATTAGGTTAATCTGTGCAATGTACTGGCGATCCAGGTCGTATGTAAGATCTGCTGGGCCACCTCAACGTTGAACCCGTCGGAGTTGGAGACTCCGACGGGTTCAACGTTGAGGTGGGCCTGCACCAAGGGTCGGCGCTAAGTCCCTACCTCTTCCTGTTGATAATGTATGCTTTAACATCGGAGATACAGGAAGAGGTACCCTGGTGCATGCTGCTCGCTGATGACGTTGTTCTCGTGGGAGAAGATGGGCTTGAGGTCCAGAGCATGCTGGTAAAGTGGCGCTGTAAGTTGGAGAATGTTGGCTTGAAAATCAGCAGACCTAAAACAGAATACATGTTCTGCAATTTCAGCAGTCTCTTCAATGTTACACCCATAGCTCTAAATGGAGTACTTATACCAGTATGCTCGAATTTCGATACCTCGGTTCGCTTATCCAAAGCAGCGGCGACCTGGATCGTGCGGTGAAGCACAGAGTTGATGCGGGATGGATGAAATGGCGGCAGGTTACAGGTACAATATGTGATCCCAGAGTACACCTTTAATTAAAGGGCAAAATTTACAAAACTTTAATAGGACCTGCTGTATTGTATGAATCAGCATGTTGGGCGACAAAAGCGACGGATGAGAGACCATTACATGTAGCGGAGATGCGAATGTTGAGATGGATGTACGGCGCGACGAGAATGGATAATATAAGGAATGAGCGTATAAGAGAATGCGCCAGTGACAGATAAGTTAAGGAGTGAACGTTTGAGCTGGTATGGACATGTGATGGGACGGGATGAAAGTAATGTTGCGAGAAAGGTTTTCAGTATAAATGTTGAAGGCTCTAGGGGTAAAGGGAGACCAAAGAAAAGATGGATGGACTGCGTGAAGCATGATATGTATAAACAGGCTTTTTATTTTTTTTAATTTTATTTAATTAATTATTTGTATTGTATTTAAATATATCTTCAAAAAGCACAAAAAAAGAAAATATCGAGCGAATGCTCGATCATCCAGATATTGATTTTTAACAAACGGTTTACTTTGATTTTATGAGTACTTATGACGCTTACCGGAATTATTACGAATTCATTAGTATGACAGAGCCTTACTGTGGATAGTTTTTTTATCTGCAGACACATGTAAATGTGTCGCCTCGTTAGAAGTAGTCTATGTTCTTTTAGAAAATCGACAACAGCGCAATTTGCTACTATATGCTATGATATACTCACCCTTCTGACCAGCGTATTATAGTTGGTTATTTTCCCTCTCTTTATAGAGAAGGTCTAAGCTCAATATCAAGTCTCTTAGAATATAATTAGAAAATTTATTACAATCGTTATTTTTCACTACATTTTTGGGACTAATCCCAACACATTCCCACCATTGTAACTCCTGTAAGCCAGGACCCACAATGGTCACTATAAATGACACCAAGATTTGACCCTCAGGCAGTCCCGGGATATGATTTTAATTGTCTTGGAACCCGCAACAAATTTAATTAGAAAAGGTTAAAGAGGAGGAGTTGGAAAGAGTGATTCCACTTTCCTCCTAGGCAAAGCGGGTGACAGGAAAACAAAATGACTAGTCAGCCAATAATTAAAGAGGTGTATGGCTACGATAAGCGCAGTCGTACGGCACCACGGATACGGAAGAGCTTAACGGGGCCTATATGTGAGCGTTAAGATTGATTGCTACAGTAGGTATGGCAGAAACGCATGAACACACGGAAATTTTCTCGAGTTGCCACAAGGTCCGTATAGTATACTACTCCACAGGTGACTTGCAAACTGTTTAACATAAGGTTACGCTCGTTTCGCCAGAGATCATACTCCCAGAGAAAGTGATGTGCTGATTGTTCATACTCATGGTCAGGTGTGGAACATTGACATAGTGGTGAAGGTACGAGTTTAAAAGAAAATAATTTACTTTTAAAGTTGCCATGTCCAGTTAAAAATTGGGCCACAAAATGGTCAACCTCTAGCCACACTTTCTCCAGGCGCTCTCGGATGCTTGAAAAAATTAATAAAGATGACGGCCTTTCGATGATGTATCCCATCTTTCTTGCCATTCAGTTAAAAGCTCTTCATAGATATTGAATTGTGGCGCAAACAATCTAGCAATTTTAATTCAGTCGCGTGGTAGAAGGAAATCGGTATTAATAGTTTCCCTTGTGGTGTAGAACATTGACGCTCGTCTCTGAATCTCCAAATCAACCGGAAGCACACCCGCTAGCACTGTCAAGGCCTCGGTACTAACCGTTCTATAGGCTTTACATAAGAATATTAGGGCCAATCGTTGGATCTGTAGTAATTTAAGGCGAGCCGCCACTATGGTGGCCCTATCGGCCCATAAAGGTGCAGCGTAACAAATACACCCCAAATATGTGGCCATATATATGGTTTTAAGTGTATTAAAGCGAAGGCCCCAAGTAGATGTGGATATTCTAGTAAGTGCGTAGAAATTGCGTTTCGCTTTTTCACCTACAGTTTTAATATGCTGAATAAATGAAAATTTTTTTTCTAAGACTAGGCCGAGATAGCAAACTGATTCTTTCTTTTTGACAGTCATATTATTGAATTTTATACGCGGCGCCGATTGTAAATTTCCTTTTAATAAAAGAAGATATGCTTTTTGTGGTGCGAAAGCAAGCCGGTTTCGTGTACCCCAATCGAATATATCATTGAGACATGTTTCCGCTAATTTCTCTAAGCCATCCCTAGTGTTTGATTGTATAAGTAAAAGACCGTTGTTCACTACATACATAACTTTGCGCAAAAGAATATTTTTTTATGCCGAGGGCGACAACAATATCTAATTATACAATAAACACACACTGAAATAATACCGAAACTCAAAGCAATCATTTGTGAATCGCATAAAGAATTTACCTTTTTTTTTAAATTTCCGGCGGGCTATAGTCTGAGCGAACCCCGCTAAATCCGTCTGGGGTGACAGATGAAGCGGCGCACGTCTCCACAGACCCGCCCTGCTATATACCTTTCGATGTCATGCGAATTGACTATCATAGCCCGGTCTTTGTCTTCGGTGGCATAAAGAACTAACCTGCGTGGAGATTGAATTCATGACACTCCATAATAGCCGCTTTGTTTGTGCGTGTCGTTTGCGTCTATATATAACATCTATTAAAGGCTTATTAGTGTTTGAATACAAAATTATATGAAGTTTTTATACTGTGACAAGCCAATTTCAAAGTTTTAATACTAACCTTATATATTTATCGTATTGGAAATATAAAGTAAAACTTTCACTTAGTTAAAGACCCTTAAGTAGTGCCTTTATCTGCACAAGGTGATTACATAAACGAGCGGTTAGGGACTGTTCCAAACACCGAGGTTGTTACTACAAAGCTTTTACATTTACTTCTTGTTACTTTTTGTTTTTTTTACATGCCCTTAGCAATGGAGAAAAGAACTTTGGATTTTCTCTTGCTGACCTTGTATTAATATAGGCTGACCCAGCTGACATTTTGTTGAAAAGTTTGATATTTTTTTGTGTCTATTTTTCTTTATTTATATGAACTAAAAAATCAAACTTTAACTTAATTTATATATTTTTTTTTCATTTATATGAACTAAATTTACACGACTGCATGTAGCGGCGATGGCAATGTTGAGATGGATGTGTGGTGTAACGAAATTAGATAAAATAAGAAATGAGCATATAAGAGGAAGTTTGAAAGTAGCGTCAGTGACGGAAAAGTTAAGGAGTGAAAGGTTAACATGGTATGGACATGTGATGAGACGGGATGAAAGTAATGTTGTGACGAAAGTTTTAGATATGAATGTTGAAAGCTTTAGGGGTAAAGGAAGACCAAAGAAAAGATGGATGGACTGCGTGAGGTATGACATGGATAGACAGGGAGTGACTGCAGAGATGACGTCTGATAGGACTGTATGGAGGAAGATGACATATTGCGTCGACCCCAAGTAATTGGGATAAAAGCAAGATGATGATAATGATGAACTAAATTTGTATAAATACATTTATAAAATATAATTATATACAAATTAATTGTATTTTGTTCTCATTAAAAAATCGAAAACATAATATTCTTATTAATTATAATATTATGCTGCATATGAGGAGATAATTATTGTATGTATAGTATTTTTACTCCGTCACCACACGAAAATTGTCCGTGTAATGACGGAGTAAGAATACAATTCACCATCCCCTATCTTACACGTTGATGATTGTAAGAGACGACTAAGGGATATAAACATTTATTTTTATTTTTTTTTCAAGCTTATGTTAGTATTCGTAGCCACTACCACACAGCAATATTTACTTCCTTTCTTGTTAAATAAGCTTTCTGATAAATTATAACAAATGTACAACTCAAATTCTAAACAATTTAAATACCAACTTAAAAAAAAATGTATGTAAGTAATAAATAGAAATAATAAGTATTATATGCATATAATCTGTAGTGACAATGACTCACCGCAACGCAGATAAACCCTTCGTGGTTTATTACTTTATAAGAATATTGGAAATAAATAATAATAAATAAATAAATGAACTTTTCAAAAATATTATCAACCAGTTAACAATTAGTTAACCTATTATTATGGGATATATACAAATCCCATACCACCAAAATACCCAACCAAAATACCACCAAAATAAAAGCAATTATTAGGTTAAAAATATCTCTTATGAGCGAAGAAGGTGTTATAAGAGGTTATTAGACTACAACGATTAGGTTAATTTTTAATACTAGCGATTTTTTTTATGAGCTAAAGAGATTATAAAAACTCCGTTTTCGTTTTAAACAGATAATATTTTATAACTAAATACGTATATAATTTGAAAATATTAATGACTAAGTATTCATCACAGCCCATAATGTCCCATTGTTGGGCTCGGGCCTCCTCCATAATGGGAGGGAAATTAACCTACTATACCGCGCTGGTCAGACGTGTTGGTATAGGGTTTTGTTTCGAGTTTTCCTTCTCTCGCATAGATGTTATATGCGTTTTATATCCCTTAGTCGTCTCGTACGATCACCCACGGGTATGATATGTGGTGGTGAATAGTATTCTTACTCCGTCACCACACGGAAAGACTAAGTATTATAAATATAAAAATAATATTTTTAAGAGCTTAATAGATTAACTCTAAACCGATACTTTATCTTTGTCTAGCGATGCAAACCTTGCGAAGTTGAACTTTATAAATTAAGATTTATTTATTAATTAAGGTTTGCGTGCGTAGTTATTATTTCCGTATTATTTTGGTTGATTCAGCGATGTTAATAAATAAAGGATTCTTTATATAATCCATGCAGCTATATTTAAAAGTGGTATATGTATATGATATTAGAATTTCGTGAGGCGATGAAATAACAATATAGTTGTCGCCATGTCACATCACTTTCACGTTTGTGTCATAAAATAGGCTGTAGGATCACCAGGTGCATGTGCAGTAGTATTCTTCTGGGAAACGTATACAATTTTACAATCCCAATCTGCTTATTAACTATAGGAATTATTGCTTCTTCTTCTAACTAAAGTAACCAATGGTACCGAAACTTCTATATAATGAACTAGAAAGTGACTAACTATGTTATCAAGTGGTGGAAAATGGATTTGCGTTTATTTAGACTTTTCCTTCTTGTTCATTGATGTTATCTGCGTAATCAATATATAATTTTGATGATATATTTTAAGGATCTAAAGAGGACCACAGACGCAAATATCAATATATTAGAATAGAGAAAGTTTCTCAATCATTATAGTACTTAATAGGAATTAAAGGAAAAGCTTTGCTGTGACGGAGTGAAAATACAATTTACCACCCTTAAAATAAAGTCCTATCTGACCAACCCGTCTGACCAGCGCAGCGTGGTAAAGTATGTCAATTTCCCTCTTATTATTGAAGAAGCTTGAGCAGCTTGGTTTGGCAGTTATATTTGAAATATGGTATCATATATATATATATATATATACCTATATGTATTATATTTAAAAATATTATCATCAAATAAATACTGTATATAGTTTACTATGTGGTAGTTAGTGGCTACGAATACTACTAACCTTTACTTTGCTCATGGACGTCGTAAAAGATGACTAAGAAATTTATAACAACCTAGGCTAACTCCATCTGATGCCATTTGGTCAACAATTACATTCCTAAAGAGGGTTGACTTTAGATAGATAGCCGGTTGTAAAACTATTACCAATAACAATGTACGATGGAAGAGGAGTACATAGTATGTCGACACTAAATAATTGAGATAATAGCAGGAGGATGATGATGGAATACCATATATAATATAGAACAATATATTTTCAAATTTTAGAATTAGTGATTAGGATTCCTTTAGAATAATTATATATTTTTTATCAACATTCTGCTGCGATCCGTTATGACAAAATTATGTTTATTAAAGTTGCCAAGTAAGCATAATCTCCCATCAATTCAATACTCGTTAGAAACATATATAAAGGCAACATCAGGGCTCAATAGAGTCAGAGTACAGGCTTTTTTTTGGCGGCGGGCTCTGGTGTATTCACGCCCCGCTAATCCATCTGGGGCGACAGAAGAAGTGGCGCACGACCCCATAGACCTGCCCTACATGTACCTCTCCACGCCGAGCGAGCGGGCCACCGGAACCAGATCTTTGTCTTCGGTGGCCCGCCCGGCGGTTTACCCGCGCGGGTATACTCTCGAGTCGACGCCCCAGCAGCTTTCGCTGTCGAAGCGTCGTCCTCACGCGGTGGCCTCGCTTCGGGGCGACCAGACTATTCCCCGGTCCAGTCACCCGCAGAGTAGAATCTTACAGTACAGTTCAGTGCTTATTGTATCTTTTCATTAATATAATTCTAGCAGTATAAAAGTGTGTTTTTTTTTTAAAAGAACCCACAGGGTGCCATCGTGATCACATGTCTATTTA
This sequence comes from Lymantria monacha, assembly GCA_905163515.2. Classification (NCBI taxonomy): domain Eukaryota; kingdom Metazoa; phylum Arthropoda; class Insecta; order Lepidoptera; family Erebidae; genus Lymantria; species Lymantria monacha. Next base: position 16,456,773 of record LR991097.1, on the reverse strand, counting down.
TTAGTTTTATAACTAAAACACTTATATGTAAAAGTGATAAAAAATACAACATTAAAGGAAGTTTTTTTTAAAAAACCATTGAGGTTCATTTTAAGAAATATTTTCGCCGATTTCGTAGAAGCATCGGTTTATAATGGCGGCAGAAAGCTCCTGCTACGTGATAGATGACCTGTTCAGAGCGAATAATGCTCCTCTCAAACTACTTTTGAAAGCGCCTATCTTTACTAGTCACCTAATACTAATTATAGAACGAATCACTCGGATTTTTTTGTTGAAATTCTAGTTTTGATAAGTTAAAATATTCTTTTTCTCCTTTATATTTCTTAAAACGCTCACTATTAGGTACCAGATTTCTTTTTCATAGGTGGAAAACTGTATCTACTATTATCTTCTAATTCTGTAGCATGTGGTATGACCCAAACTAGTTAGCATCGTGTTATTTAAAGTTCTTGCAAAATTTTCTTTGCTTCGTGTTTGCCTTGTACCACCTATCTATATAAATAATTAAGTGCGAAGCATTTGTGATCAGGTGACAAAATACTTATTAATTTCCAACTTTATATTTTTTGTAGGTATTCTACATGGACTAACCACAGGTATATATTAAAAATTGCTTTTCTATACAGTGAAGCTATTTCTTAGTCGAGTCGGCGTGTGAATGAACAGGTTTTAGTCCGAAACCTACAGAGATTCTAACTATGTTAATTGGATGGTATTACCGCTCAGGAAGCATGTCCTATAAAAAGTAAACCTGCTTTAAATGGTGCTAGTCATCCTCACAAAAAGCGGAGATTTGTGAGGGGATGCATGACAGCTTATGACTATCGTCATCAGAATGCCGTCGCCAGTAGCAAAACAGAATTTACTAGATCATGGTGTTGCAAAGATCCACGAGATGCAGCCACCATTACCATCAGACCTATCTGATATAATTTCAAGCAAGTAGCCCACTTTTTACTTATCTAACATTAAAAGCAAAAAAAGATTATTCAGTAGCCAAGGTCGTTTAAGTAATCAACAAGTCTAGACAGAATAATAGTATATAAGTCCAATTAATTCTTAAAACATATTAAAATAATTTATTACAGTAGCGGTTTCGTGTTATTAGAAGCACGCTACGTGCAATCTAAAACCGTTTAATTATGTTTTAGAAATTAGACTAAACAATTCTTTCAAACTCCTTGTTGTTTCTGCCGTATATTATTATTTTTTTAACAGAAAAGAATGATAATAAATATTTATCTAGAGAATTAGGCTCAAAAGATTTTTAAAGTTAGGAGATTAAATGAAATTATTTTTACGCATTTTATCGCGTTTAATATTTGGTGTCACACAATATGATTTTGATGTAAAATAAAAAAAAAAATCCTAATATGAATGTTATCGCCCATTGGAAGGTGGCGATTCAAGGAGTATGCTCTGGCAACATTAGCGTTACGGTTGAGTGGTTTCGTGGCGAAAACGGGTATAAATAGCGGTTACAGACGCGTAGACGAGATTCTGTTGTGATATCTAATCTGTGGTAGAAGTCTTTTAATAAGTTATATGTAGTAATAAATGTTTAAGTGTATAATCTATGTCATTTGTTTGTTGAACTCTTATATCAGAAGTGCTCTGAAATTCTGAATCACTGCCCACACAAAATCCACCGTGCTCCATTCTGCAAGGATACATGTAGCGGGTAACGTATATACAAAAATATTTGCTAAATATTGTAAAGTTTTGGATGTCCCGGTATTTATTCACTGTATGTATATATAAAATACGTAAAGGTGATAATTGTATTGTAAAATATGTAAGTGTGATGATTGTATGTTAAAATACAGGATTTACTTTGGAATGGTGTATGTAAAGGGATAATCTGAAACCATAGGTAGCGCGTACCACTAACAATTGTAATCGTGAGCAGGTTATATTGTAAAATTAGCGATGGATTGTAACGTTTAGTGAAGACCGTGCCGTATGTTCCTTTGTATACAAAAATGACACGAGTTTTGTTGAGTATTATAACTAGGAAATGATAATGAATGCATATATAAAATAACTGTTCTGCAATTTAGGAATTCTTATGCTACCCTCGCATGTAAATAAAGTTAGAAGCGTATGTTTTCTCACGGTATACATACCTATATAGTAAGATAATGACAACGCATTGAACATAGCTCATCATAATGTGATACAAATCTATTAGTGAAAGGTAAAATAATAGTGTATTAACCAAACCGAATAAGTTTCAGTATGTCAAAAGTGCAGTCGGATGAACCATGTATCTGCGTATGATACCGCTGTGGCTGCAGAAGGTTACTTGTGACACAAAGTTGATCGATCTGAAGTGGATAGGTGCGACCGTCCAACATGTGGTGAGATCTATCCATTGTACGATTATGGTAAAAATGCTGAGATTAGTTTATGGACAAAGTGTATATGTCGGTAAAGGCACGATGCAAAAGTAGTACTGCATAAATGCCTTAAAAATGCTGAGATTAATTAATGGACAAAGTGTATATGTCGGTAAAGGCGCGATGCAAAAGAGGTACTGCATAAATGCCTAAGTTAAGCATATGCACTGCGTCTTACTATTTTGTATAAAATCGTAAAATGGTCTTCTGTATGACGACGTAGTAGTAACATGAGTGATTAAACGTTGTGGGTATTCATATGCTGTAAATTAGCCCAACTAGCTCACCATGTTAACGGGTAGATTGCTTGGTATTTACTTGAAGCAATAATTGGCAAGTGTTATGAAAACTATTGTAGTGGTAATACAAAACTATTCATCTAATGAACATCATTCAGTTCAAGCCACTCCCAAACTGTTTGTGTACCTACACAATGCTTGCTGGACGGACTGTGCATATGTACCTGCGTGTGCATGGTCTGTTTAGTAGGCATTGCAATAGAGATTCCAAAAATTGGAAGGTATACTATGACAATAGTCTGTTGATCTATTGAAACATTGTAAGTGATAAGTATGTTTACCGATAATAGGATGACACTGTATTCTTGGGGTATTTACTGTTAATTGTATATGTAAAAGGGCCATGTATTCCCAGAGATGAAAAAAGGTCTTCAAACCCATGACATAAAACAGGCATTATGTACCAGCCCTGGAACTTCTAATGTTGTCAAAGTAATCGTCGAGATTATCTGACTACCATGCTTCACGAGTAATTTATTATTGATGACATCGTGTTAGTCACTAAAAGTCAGGTGTGGCCGAGCTAAAAGAGTGTTATATGTTATGACACGGATGATGGACTAAAATTGGTATTGGTATATATAATCTCAGGATTCGTCTAATGCTCTTACCTCGGATAAGTGAACTGTGAGTGGTTATCTCGTCGGACAATGTATTAAGGAGAATTGTCTTAATGTTGTCAGTTTGTGTTGAAAGGTAACTAGGGTTGGCCAAAGGCATCGCCTAGGGAAAACACAAACTGTGATCACATTGATGAGTGGCTATCTTGCTTGTTCATTTTCCGACGGCTTTGTTTGTATACATTATTGAAGGTAGCCGATTTAATGTTTTCTTTAATTCACGGTTAATGCTCTTGCTTCGGACAATTGAACAGTAGGTGGTTGCCTCGTCAGACAATGTATCAAAGGAATAATTGTCTTAATGTTGTCAGTTGTGCTAAGATGCAACTAGGGTTGGCCAAAGGCATCGCCTAGAGGAAAATGCAAACTGTGATCACATTGATGAGAGTAATACTGGTTCAATTGCCGAATGTTTTGCTTGTAATCCAATAATGTATACAGATAGTCGAACAAAGTTGGCAGATTAGGTCTTAAGCTGGCCGCCGATGGAATAGCTCAAGAGGCTGTTTGCATCTTTGGTCGATTTCCATGATATAAACGAATAGTTTGGCAAGATTTGGAAGATAATGGCCTTGGATAAGGCGTGTCCTTAACGCTTGTCACAAAGTATCCACGAGTTGCAGAATACTAACATAATTTTGTGTACGTTGTTTGTCCTCAGCAATCGCATCAGACTATCATGGCATCCAGGGACGAATGCCATCACAGGACGGCCGGATGTGCCGCCCCTCGAAAGGTGGCGATTACGAGAGTTACCAAGATTGAAAGATAAGACATTGTTAACGATGGTTTACGATTTTGTATTTCATTATTTGTATATGAGTCTTATGTTAACTTGGGCCAACACACGTGATGTCGTTTGGTCAACAATTACACTCCTAGAGAGGGTTGACGTCAGGCAGGTGGCCGATCGTAGAACCCATGCTAATAACTTTTGCAATATGTACGATGGAGGAGGAATGCATATTACTTCGACCCCAAGTAATTTGGATAAGAGCGGAAAATGATGATGGTTTATAATTTTGTTCTCAGCAAACGCAGTGGACTATCACAGCATCCAGGGACGGATGCAGCCACAGGACGGCCGGATGTTATCGCCCATTGGAAGGTGGCGATTCAAGGAGTATGCTCTGGCAACATTAGCGTTACGGTTGAGTGGTTTCGTGGCGAAAACGGGTATAAATAGCGGTTACAGACGCGTAGACGGGATTCTGTTGTGATATCTAATCTGTGGTAGAAGTCTGTTAATAAGTTATATGTAGTAATAAATGTTTAAGTGTATATCTATGTCATTTGTTTGTTGAACTCTTATATGAAACAGTGGTAGGACCACGCTGTTGACAGTTCTGTCTACACCAGCAGGCCAGTACAACCGGGGTAGTATCACACTCTCGTAGAAGATCGACGTTTGAGTAATGGTAATGTGCTATTGCGCTTCGTTCGGTGAGCGAGAGAGCCGGAAGTCCACCTGAATGGGTTGGAATTTGTATCGGTAGGCAGTGGCCTAGCTATACCCTTGGTATTGTAAAGGTCCATGGGCGGCAGTAACACTTACCATCAGGTGTGCTGCATGCTCATATCAGACTCAATAAAAAAAAACTTAACTATTAGAGCTTTTTAATAAAATTATCAAAATTGTTCAATTGAAACTTTACAGATTGAATTGATAGTTTCATTGCCTATGAAGTTCAGGATAAATCTAGATATCTATCATTAAAACTTTATTAATGAATATCATAATTTAAAAATTGACCGTGATTTATAAAAAAATAAGTGATTCATAAAATATATTTAAATCTAAACGGAATGGTTAACTAAAATAATATAGTCCATCCATCCATCAGCCCGTAAACGTCCACTGTTGGACATAGGCCTCCCCACGAGAATGCCTTTTGCAATAGTCCAACGGTCAATAATACGGACAATAATATAGTAGCGCTAATGAATTGTGTAATATAATATAACGCCATAGAAAAATGTAATTATTAGAATGAATTTTTATTGCATAAGAAAAAACATTGAAAAATGAATATTTAATAGGATTTTTGATATTAATATTTCAACTAAATGTTGCTGATAAAGCTAAAAAGTTTTTAGGTTATTAAATACTAAATTAGCTTTGAAATAAAGTTAGAACCATGATCCGGTAATTTCCTTCCCTTTTTAGAAATCTTCGTCTTATATCATATATATTTCAATGTTAATTTCGTGCCATCTTGCAATAGAACATTAACTATCCTTCTAGATGATCCTGGATAGATAGGTTGACGTAATACTTATTTGCATTTTCTATCGCTGATATTATTTTGTCACCTTAGGGTAAAATTACTATAATTGTCCGGTCACCCGACGTGAGGCCACCGCGTGAGGGCGACGCCTCGATGGCGAAAGCTGTCGGGGCGTCGACGAGAGAGGAACCCGAGAGGGATATCGCCGGGCGGGCCACCGAAGACAAAGATCGGGTACCGGTGGTCCGCTCGCACGGCGAAGAGAGGTGTTTGCAGGGTGGGTCCATGGGGTTGCGCGCCGCCTTTTCCATCGCCCCGGGCCGATTTGCCGGGGCGCGACCACATCCATGGTCCCACCTTGCGAAAAAAAAAAAAAAAAGGGTAAAATTACTATATATACTCTTGTCAGAAGAACATTTATAAAACTGTGTTCTTACTTCGTTTTCCGTCTAAAACAAAAAAAAAAGCATTGTTCACCACTTCCTTTCTTCTTCACTTCCATCTTGTCCGTAGTAAGGAGTGTAATATGCATACAAAATTTATGCAAGAGCGAGAAAATTCTACCCTAAACCAAATTGTCTGACCAGTGTGGTATAGTAGATCAATTAAACTTTTATTCTGGAGAGAATTTCCTATTATTCTCGAGACTAGCAGTGGAACTTGGGAAGATGTTGATAATGATGATTATTATTATTAGACATTACTTTCTCAGTCTATAGACGATAGGATAGTGTGTGATAAATAGATGTATTTATCACACATAATCAGGCACTATTAAAATAAGGAGGTAGTGACACATCGTATTTCAAACCCATCAACAGGCAGCTTATACATGAATCACCATTGGCCCGGTTGCCATAATGGGAGTGGACTTGAAGTTTCATAGCACGCTGGTCAGACGAGTTAAGTTAGTTCCTTTTCTTGCAAATTATCCACTTACATTTCTAAGCCATTGCGATACACATGGGAAAGGAAGAAGTGATGAATTTGACCATATGTGCATTATACTATAGTGCTTAAAATATCGACCTAACGTGCCAGTTGCATCAGTTCTGTTCCTATTTAATACAATACTGTGTGCGATCTAAAAATTATTGTTCTAACTCTGGGTGTAATTTGTGTCGATTAATTGTATGTTTTTTTTTTTTTTTTTTATTTTTTTTATTGCATATGGTGGCAAACGAGCAGGCAGCACATCTAATGATAAGTGTTACTGCCACCCATGTATGTCTTTGCAATACCAAAGGCATAGCTAGGCCGCTGCCTACTAATACAAACCCTGAACCCACCCAGTTAGCCTTCCGGTTATGTATGTATGTTTGTAAAGTTCCATAAAATACAAGAAACATTCTCTCTATGAAGAGTCACCATCATCAACTTGCTCGCAATCCAATTACTTGGAGTTGATGCAATATCAACTTCCATCGTACATATTGTAAAAGTTATTAGCTTTAGTTTTATAATCGGCCGCTTGTCTGACGTCTACCCTCTTTGGGAATATAATTATCGATCAGATGGCATCAGATTGAGTGGACGCAGGTCAATGCGAAGCTCTTAGTGGTTTTTACAATACCCATGAGCAAAGTAAGGGTTATAAAAACTAGTTTACGAGCGAAGAATAAGTTGTAGCTTGTCAAAAGTAATAGGACACACTTGTCAAATTGGTAGGACGATTGGAGCGGATTTCCAATAGATGCGAGTTAGAGAAACACGTGTAATAATCATTTTTCGCTCCTAAACAAGTTTTTATAAATTTTATTAATAGCATGCCAGGTGCACATTAACTGCAAAATCTGAGTAATTTGGGCAAAGTAAAGGTTTGATAGTATTCAAAGCTGCCGTTATATTGCAATAATTCCTTTATAAATATAAAAAAAAACTGTTGTCATTTATTAAAAAATCAATTTAATCTACCATCACGAAAAGTGTTAATTAATATTTATCATTAGAAAGACCAATTTTGTCAACCAAAATTTCATTTATTTTTTGAAGTTAAAAAGGTATCTGATATATTCTTTGAACAGATAGATCACTAAAATTGGTTTCATATTGTAAGACATTTGCTCTTATTACATCAACATTGTTCACAGAAATGTTTTATGTGCATGAAGCCATGAAACAAGCTATAATAAATTGTCACGCGTAACAAGAGTTTCACGAAAATTCCTACTATTGCCGCCAGAAATTACAGGCTGAGATAAAGAATAAAATCCGTTATGAAAATTTTCCTTACGATATATAAGGTACATGGCAAAAATAATGATACTGTTTGATGTAACGTAAAGTTTACTTTCTGCTGAAGTTTCTGCTCTTCATGTCAAATATATCATTAAAATGTGCTAGAGTATAATTTAGAGTGGTGTAAGTATTTGTTCTTTGTGATAAAATTACATAGAATTCTTTTATTACATAAATCAGTGACTTCTAGCGCCAACTAGGTAAAAATTTGTTGAGCAAATGAAATGAGGGTATTAAGGCAGCTCATATTAACGGGTTTTAGTCAGTTATGCAATCGCCAGTCTGCTTATCGATAACTCTCATTGAGAATCCTACTTTTGTTTATAAATATTGCTAATAATTACCTATTTTATTAATATATAAGCTATTCAATAATAGAATTCCCAAAAATATCCGATACACTTCAGTCTATAACTTTAAAAAAGTTATCAAGTATAGATTTTGTTGGTTATTTTAAAATCTCGGATGTTAATACAGAATGATTATGAACAGCTTTGCACTCGGTAATTCATTATTATTATAACTAATTATTACTTATTATTTTTAGTGGAAGGACCACGCTGTTGACAGTTTTCTGTCTATAGCCGCGGGCCGATCCAGCCGGGGTAGTACATACTGAGTAATGGCCATGTGCTATTGCGCTTCGTTAGGTGAGCGAGAGAGCTGGAATCCAAATGGGTGGGTTTGGGGTTTGTATTGGTAGGCAGCAGCCTGCTATTGCCCTTGGTATTGCAAAGGTCCATGGGCGGCAGTAACACTTACCATCAGAATTCTTTCAAAATAGAATCTCCTTTGCTTTGATATAAACATAAAACATATCATTCTAACAAAGTATAGTTAATTTTTAAGTCTTTTTAAAGAGAGTTTCATTATGATTTTAAAAGTTTTAAATTTGTATCGTGTAAGAAATTGTGAGATTAGGATATGTCATAGAAATCAATAAGACTCTGTTACAAAATGTCCATATTGTGATGAATCATATTGATAATAACTTAAGTTTAGTCCAAAATTATGTAACGATGTTCATTGATGGTATTTGCGTCATTCAAATAAAACCTAATATCATATATATTTGGTAGGCGCTCGGGGCTCCTTAAATCGTTCCTCGTTAAGATCAAGATAGTTGATATCGTCGTATATCCAAGAACAGGAAGAAGAAGGGATTCTGTAAGTGCAATCTCCGTAGCAAACGGAAGAAAATTACGTAATCTCTTTAAGGGAATCGAATAATATATAAATCACTTGCAACCAGAGTACCTACTTGGCTGTCTTGCCTATGTCTTTGTCTATAAAAAATTCAAAATCAATACCTTTTTATTATCAAATAAATCAACGCAACGGTACAATTAATGGAAATTATTATTGCCGATATTTGTATGTAATTCAGTTACTTTAAAGTTTTAGGTAAGGTTAAATAGGGTAAGCAGTTTTATTCCTTACCCTATTTAAATTAAGAATTAATGAAAGTGAAAATAGGTGTAGAATGCGAATCGCTTGCTACAAGCACGCATTCCGCAGTGGGGTTGTACGGCGAAATGGTATTGCCAGCGCGGTCATCGTCATTGTCATATAAGCCTATCAGGCACATACAGATCCACCAGCCGGAGAATGCTAGCGTTTTGTTAAAGCAAGAATCCGTTACGACTAAAACTTTGTCATCGTCATCTCATCGCCTGATGGTAAATGTCACTCCAGCCCATGGACCTTTACTATATCAAGGGTGTAGTGTAGCTAGGCCGCCCCCTACCATTACAATCCCCAAAAACCACCTAGTTGGGCTTCCCCGGCTCTCTCGCTCACCGAACGAAGCGCAATAGCACATTGCTATTACTCATACGTCGATCTTCTGCGAGAGTGTGGTACTACCCCGGACGGACCGGCCCGGGGCTGTAAACAGAAAACTGTCAACAGCATGATCCTACCACTAAGGAAATGTATATATACATTTTATAGATCTACCAAAATCATTACGCACATTACTATGTAGTTCGTAATTATATCTGATGAGAACAAGCTAATATGTTCGGTTCAAATTATAAATTTATATTTCATGCTTGTTTTGTCAACTTGCCTATCACAATAAATTAATATCATTAGTTGTACGTGACATCTGTAATTTTAAATTCAGTTTACATAATTTGTAATCTAGGGTATTATATATATTCGTGGGTCAATGAGGTTGCGCGCCGCCTCTTCCGTCACCCCGGACCGACTTGGCGGGGTGCGACGTCCATGGCCCACCGCAGAAAAAAAAAAAAAAAAAAAAGAAGGGTATATATATATTCGTTTGGTTTATTTAGTTGTAATATATTATTATTTTTCGTTATTGCTTATGGTGGCAAACGAACAAGCAGCGCACCTAATGGTAAGTGTTACCGCCGCCCATGGACATTTGCAATACCAAGGGTATAGCTAGGTCGCTGCCTACCAACAGAAACCCCAAACCCACCCAGTTGGGCTTCCGGCTCTCCTACTCACTGAACGAAGCGCATTGTCTTGTCTGCCGAATTATATAAGTATTATTATTTTAAGACCCTGACTTAAAATTAGACTAGAAAAAAGGATTATTGAAGATTACACATTATTCCAACTTCTCGAAATTTTCGGTAAATATACATTATACATCACTAACTAGAAATGCAAGACTGTACTCGATTACCGGCTCACATTCGAATCACATCTTGTGGGAATAAGGATTGTGTGGCGAAATGAAGGTGTTTATATTTCTATTAAATACAACCCGTCAAGGATAATGTCTTGAGACCATAAAAATACGATATTGAATTAATATATACGTATAGCTTATATTACTACTAGTTCCCAGAAATTGACACTTAAAGTGGAGAAAATATGCAAAGGGAATCCATAGCAATTCGTGGCACACCTGATACATGTAATATTCCTTTGAAAACTATACTACTGAGATTTAAGTTCATATACCATTTACGTATAGATTTTCTTTAATATTACAATATTGTTTTTGTATCTACCTATATGATAAAACATTTTTTTTTTGAGTGTAATAATAATTATAATTATGTTAGAATGTATTCTAATTAACATTAAAATGGTAGCTGTTAGCTGTGTGGTGAAGAGCTACGAATACAATGTTTTAGTTTTTCTTACTTGCCTGTGATAGTAGCAAAAAGCGACCAAGATATCATCAGGAGAACAACAGCAAGCAGGACAGCAACATCATCTAAAAAACTTATAACACAAACTATGATCGCTAATCTACTTATCAAGGTTGGCAATTATGGCATTATCTCCCCAAAGAGGAGTGGAGAGCGAGAGTGGAGGAGAAGAGCATCTGTGGAGTTAGGCTGACCGACCGCATTCGTAACGACGACGTAAGAGAGCGAGTAGGTATGAAAGAGAGTATTGGTGTAAAGATGCGAAAGGGAATGCTCCGATGGTTCGGACATGTGGAAAGAATGCCGAACGAACGCCTGGTTAAGAAGATATACAATGCGAAAGTGGAAGGATGTAGGTACCGAGGGAGACCGAGACTAACCTACCTAGACCAGATCGGTCATGTACTGAAGGAAGGTGGAGTCAAGAGTCTCCGAAACCGGCGAGCGTGTATGAAGAGAATTATGAATGTTGAGGAAGCGAGTGAAGTATGCAGAGATAGAGTTCTCTGGCACTCTGTTCTCTCTGCCTACCCTGCAAGGGATATGGCGTGATGATATGTATGTATGTATCTCCCCAAAGATGCCTATGTTTAGCTTTATTACCAGTTACATTGTTTTGTATATTGTTTTAATGCTTATACTGTAAAATTAAATAAAGGTGCTGTGTGGTAGCGGCTACGAATACTACCAACCCTTACTGTGCTCGTGGATGTCGTAAAAGACGACTAAGAGCCTTATATCGACCTAGGCCAACACTACCTGATGCCATTTGGTCAGCAATTGCATTCCCAAGGAGGGTTGATTTCTGGCAGGTGGCCGGTCATAAAACTATTGCCAATGACGTTTGCAATATATCGGAAGATGGGTACATATTGCGTCGACCCCAAGTAATTGGGTCAAGAGCAGGAGAATGATGAATGATGACTGTAAAATTAATCATTAGTTAATCTCATAGCTATATATTAATTATATACTGTGAGCCTATATTGAATATTTGGTAACAGCCTCCGCTGCACTTTAGTTAATTCCTATCAAGTATCGTCGACGTTCAGTATTTTTTGCAAGATAAAGATATTAATTAATAAATAAAAAGAAATGTACAACCTGATACTCGTCTAAACTTTGTTTAATTATATAAATATTGCAAATTACATTGGTTTCTGATATTTACGCTAGTATTACACATTTAAAATAAAACTACTTTTACGGATTCTATCGCGTTTTTATTTGATTTTTAATTTCCCGACGTTTCGAACACTTTATTATGATCATGGTCACAGGAGGACGGGTCGAAATCCGTAAAAGTAGTTTTATTGCAAATTATATCATTGAAAATTACATATTTAGCAATAGAAAATCGTTCAGGTATTACTTGCATCATCGGCAGAAGATTTGCAGGCGATGGTAACTACTATGCATGAAGCTTTTGAAAGAAAAGGTATGAAAGTAAATGTAAGTAAGACGAAAATTATGGTTTTTGAAAAGGATAAATGTATGACGGAATGTAAAATTTTTATAAATGGTGAGGAACTGGAACAGGTGAAAGAATTTTTATATTTGGGTGTTTTGTTTACTAGAGATGGTAAAAATGATGATAATGTTGAAAGAAGAGTAAATGCTGGTAATAGAGTGAATGGGGCACTATACACCTTTATGAAAAGCAGAAACGTGTCCAAAAAGGCACGTTTAGCTGTACATAAGGGAGTATTAGTACCTACTCTCATGTATGGTAGTGAAAGTTGGATTTGGCAGGGAAGACATGAAAGTAGAATAAATGCTGTTGAGATGAGAGCTCTTCGTAGTATGTGTGATGTAAGTATGAAAGATAAAATTAGGAATAGTGTTATAAGAGAGCGCTGTGGTGTGAATGAAGAAGTAGTGACAAAGATCAAAAAGAGTATGCTGAGGTGGTTTGGACATTTAGAAAGAATGAGTAACGAGAGGTTGACGAAGCAAATATATAAAGCAAGCGTGAATGGGACGAATACAAGAGGAAGACCACGTCATACTTTTCTGCACCAAGTTGGAGATGTGTTGACGAGAGGTCTTATTAAGAGTATGCGTAATCGTAGAGCATGCATGAAGACTATTATGAGTGTGAATGAAGCGATGGAAGTATGCCAGGATCGTGGTTTGTGGCAATCCGTAGTCTCTGCCTACCCCTCTGGGAAACAGGCGTGAGGCTATGTATGTATGTATGTAGAAAATCGTTTTCTTTTTCATAAGCTTATCATTTTAACATTTTCTACAAGGCGTTTTAAGATGCAAAATAAGGAGTGGGCCATTTAAATGCTAATATATATTTATGTACATAAAATTAAGGAAGATTAACATCAATTGACCATGATATTTAAATTAATTTGAGAATAATGTAGTGGCCATTACCTCCACTTATTTACCATTTGAAAACATGATGGTATATTCTTCCCTGTATGGCAACGGCATATGAATCGAATTATTGCCATCCCTTACTTCAAAATTGGAGTCTTAACAAAATCGGCAAAGGTTTCATCAGGAATGCGGGCAATAGTGTTGGGCTTGAAAACACCTTACTGTGATCGCCGGGATTATTTCAGTGTAGTAAGGAATACTCCCTCAAATGATTACGGTACTATTTTCTTATACATGTGACAAAAGATCTAAGGGGAAGGCTTACGTCCAGGAGTTAATAGCAATTTTAATATTTTCATTAGTAATATAAAGTCATAATTGTTTTATATACCACAATTTCAATGCTCTGTGCAATCAGATAGATAGTATGAGACAGGGACAGCGCTCTACAAAGCAGATTAGTCGGTTATTTCTTTCTAACGGTTGATGTGCAATATTTATTACTGGTAAGCACACGGATTTTTTTCTCACATAGAAGTGTTATTTTCTAATTCTTTAGTCGTCTTTAACGACACCCGCACGTATAAGTGATGGATTATATTTTGACTCCGTCACCACAAGATAAAATATTTTGCGTGCGATGACGGTATCATTTTTTTATTGCTTTTGGCGGCAAACGAGTAAGCAGCACACCTGATGGTTAGTGTCACTGCCGCCCATGGACCTTTGCAATACCAACGGTATAGCTAGACCGATGCCTACCATTACAACCCCCAAACCTACTCAATAAGGCTGCCGGCTCTCTCGCTCACCAAAAGAAGCGCAATAGCACATTGCCATTACTCAGACGTCGATCCTCTGCGAGAGTTTGGTACTACGCCGGACGAAGCGGCCCGCGGCTGTCGTGACAGTTCTCGTCAACAGTGTGGTCAGACCACTAAAGTGATCACGGCATCAAAAAATGTTTTACAAAATTTGAGTAAATTTTCTTAAACGTATTAATTTCAAATCAAATAATTCGATATGTAAGATGAATTTTTAAATCTTAATATTAAATGAAAACTTAGTAAAACCAAACAATTTTTCTTCCTCAACTTTTGTAAAGTCACGAAAGGAATTAATCTCGCAGATTTGAATCGGCTCATTTTTGTGGCCTCAATTACATTTTGTAAAGCTTTTCAAAATATACCTTTAATTTTTTTTTGTAATAAATTAGGAGCTTTTTGTTCACTATTTCAATTAATTTAATTAAAAAATGCTGTGTAACTGCTAGATAGTCTATATTTATCAGCTTATTAATGTCCAGTATTGAACATAGATGTAAATTAGAATAAAACCTAGTGCATTCTACAATGTACACATTAGGTTACTAGGTACAGTGTACTAAGTACTTGTTACAATGTACTACTTGGTACATTGTACTACTAGGTACAATACTAGTCTATACATTCATCTCACTCTCAAGAGAGTAAGCAGAGGTATAACATATCCATCCATACATTAGCCTAGACGTCCACAGCTGGACATAGACCTTCCTACGAGAATACCTCTCAGAACGATCCTATGCCACTTGCATCCAACGGCTTTCTGCGAATTTTGAAATGTTGTCAATCCACTTAGTGGGTGTTCGTCCTACATTGCGTCGTCCGATACGCAGTCGCACTCAACGGTTGTCGGTTCGACGAGCGATATAATCTATTAATTACCACTTCAACATGCTAATTTTTCGGACTATATCAGTTACATTCGTTTTTATACGGATTTTTGTGTCCCGGATTTTATCACCTAGGAGAGAAGGACAAAGTCTTCTTTCCAGCATGCTGAGTGACTTAGAGCCTTCTATGAGGTCAACAATTAAATACCACATTTCAGTGCCAACGTATCAATATCTATATATATATATAAGAAATTTCCACCTATGTATTGACTCATCACGATATCTCTGGAACCATAAGGCCTACGAACCTCAAATTTGTTAAGAATAGTTCTTTCGCCGAGTAGAGGTCAGCTAAGAACGGATTATACGAAATTATATCACTAAGGGGGTGAAAAAGCAGGGCAAAGTTTGTATGGGACAACGTGATTCTTTGGTCCAATCTATTTCACATTTTGCATAAACATTCTTTAACAAAATTGATGAAAGATGTGATTCATATTTTATTGAGATTTATCTCCTAACTGGGTTAAAAAGGGGTGGAAATTTATTTTAGGGGTGATTTGCTTTAAAGTTGATATCAATACTCCTTAGTGATTTTGAATTAAAAGACATTTTATTTTGACACATGTTTGAAAACTCAATTCGATTATATTCAAAAAACCGGCTAAGAGCGACTCGGAGTCGCGCACGAAGGTTTCCGTACCATTATCATTATTTAATTTTTTTTTTACCGTACCATTATCATTATTTAAATTCCATTATCATATAAAAGGCAAAATAATCATGTTTGTTGTATGGGAGCTTAAATTCTCTATCTGTTTTATTTTAATTTAATTATTTATTTCTAAAGGGAATATATTACTAAATATTCTGTGAATATTTCAACGTCTACCTATTTTTGTTGTGTGGGAGCCACCTTAAATATTTATTTTATTGTTTTTTAGTATTTGTCGTTGTAGCGGCAAAAGAAATTCATCATCTGTGAAAATTTCAACTGTCCAACTATCACGGTTCATGAGAGCAACCTGGTAACAGACAGGCGAAGCAACGGATGGACAGCAGAGTTTTAGTAATAGGGTCCTGTTTTATCTTTTGGGTATGGAACTCTAAAAAGATTGATGTCACATAAACGTTCTTCTTCTTCTCTTTATGTATTGGCAATCAGCTACTTATACGAGCTATTGGTGCCAGTGTCAAGTTATAATTATTTTTACGTTTTTAGTTTTTCGGGTTAGTCATTGTCTAAGTCAAATTGTCACCATCAACAGTGCTATGGCTACACTGTTAATGGTATCTTGTGGGAATTTTGATGGAAAACGAAAACGTTGTAAAGCACTTTTATATGATATTCACTACATCCCAGTAGTTCCGCCGCATCATCATCACAGCCCATATATCATCCATGCACTCTTAAAGTACTTAACCGATTTTAATCAAATTTTCATAATATGTGTAGTTTGATCCAACTTAAAAGATAGGATAGCTTCCATCTCAATTTATAGTCACAATATTATTTTGTTGCAAATTATTTGTCTATTATTTGACAGTCACAATTATCTGTTATCTCCAAACGATTCTAACAGATGGTGGTATCTGTTGACTGGATTGAGTTAGTATTTAATAGATGGCGCTATGTTAAACGTAGAAACGTTTCGTATAAACTACAATTTATTAGCCAAACCACCACGTGTTACTGAGGCTACCTTAGCCACAGCAACGCGTGGCTGGGTTTGCTAGTTACCTATAAAATTTTGAGTCGAACTTAATAGGCAGTTCTGACATTCTCGCTCAGTTAGTTTTAAGTATGCTTAGTTCCAAAAGAAAAAGATGAGTTGGTTACAGTTCCAATATTTTATGACTCATCATCATCATCATCAGTTTTGGTCATGTATGTCATGTACTGCTGGTCTTAAGCCTCCTTCGTAAAGAGAGGAAAATTTACCTAATCAATCTGATCAGATGGGTTAGTATAGAGATTTCTTTTTTTAATTTATCTTCTCTTGAAAAAAGAGAAAATTATAAATCTGCAAATTATATCCCTTGGTCGTCTTTTACGACAATCATGAAGAAGACGTGGTGAATCGTATTTACTCTGAAGGAGTTACCACCTAGAATGTTTTTAGAGGCTAAGTACATATTGTTCTCTACTCTTTTTTACATTAAATCATAGTTGCGATATTCGTAATTAATTATTTGCATAATATAAGCACTAATACATATAATAAATGTATGATATTCAAATTACTGAAATTTTTAGCATTTAATATGCTTAATTATTTATAAATACCCGATTACGAAACGAAAAATGATGTCACAAGCGGGGTTCGAACCCGCACCGGTATTTATAAATAATTAAGCATATTAAATGCTAAAAATATCAGTAATTTGAATAACAAGGTTGTGTCATCGTTTAATACAATTCTAACTGTAAAGTTTGAAGTATTAAGCCTACACAATGTGTAAACATTGTCCGCTAGATGGCATACGTCACCTTGAAGACGTAAGATATAATATGAAGAGAAATTTGCATGTCCTAAAATAGTTTGCGATGGTGTAAGTGGCAGCACGATTGGGGCGGATTCCCAATAGGTGCGGGTTCGAACCCCGCTTGTGACATCATTTTTCGTTTCGTAATCGGGTATTTATAAATGTATGATAATATTCGCCTCGATGTATTCTTCGATAGTGATTAGGTTTTGTTTCTGATAAGAATACGGACATAGGTATGAAAGCCTAATTTGGTCTGAAACATTCAACCGCAAGTATAAGCATAAAAGCTGACCGTTATCGTTCCAAACATATGTGCTATTCGGGGACGCGAATGGTAACTAAATACATTTTTTTTTACTAAGACTTAACAATGAATAAAAATTCTTCTGATCAATTATTTTTATCTGTTATTGGAGTTATATTTACTAAAACGTGAGATAAATAAATTTAAGTATAGGTATATGATGAATTTTCTCTTTGAAACTGAAAATATTAATCCAGTAGCAGCGGAACGCAAATAAGTGACCTTGCACGTCCACCGCAAAAGATTGTTAATTATTCTATTTGTTTCGAGTTGAGAAGGGTCGGCGGTGGTTATTTATTTAATAGCTTAAGTGACGTCACCCGCCATACCTAATGGGACTGAACGGTATATTTTAATAATTAAATTCTAACATATTTGCTAGATGGTAGTAGGACCGCCATTTAAATATTAGTGTTGTAGGCTATATGGTATAGAATTGTAGGTCATCCGTGTGGTGACAGAGTAAGAATACAATTCACCATCCCCTATCTTACCTTTGGGTGATCGTAAGAGATGACTAAGGGATACAAAACGCTTACAACATCTATGCAAGAGAAGGAAAACTCGAAACAAAACCCTATATCAACACCTTTGACCAGCGCGGTATAGTAGGTAGATTTCGCTCCTATTGGAAGAAGGTACGAGCCCAACAGTGAGACATATATGACCTGAGATGATGATTGCAGGGACAGCCGAGCCGCTTTAGCTTACTCGTTAGTTACTTTGTAGCTTATATGTGATTGATTGATTGCGCAGAGGACAGAATAATTTCAATCGCTACCTCACTTATCAATTCTCTTACGAATAAATATTTTGTACGACCTACAAATTTGAATGATTTTAGGTCTGAGTATAAATTATGTCTTTTATTTTTTTGTTCTACTCTTTCTTTAAACAAGAATTTATTTTTTAGTACTAGATGTTATATTTAAGCTGTTATATTTTCAAATTGTCAAAATTGTAAATGCATAAAGAAAAGAAAATAATAGGCAAACATTGCCAGTTTCAACTGGCGTACAAAGCTAAGTATGAGGAAAACCTAAAGAAAAGCGAAACCGCACTGATGAGGAAGTAAAAAATTGCGTGTTGTAAATGATACGGATTACTGTACAAAAACTTAGTGACCCTCTCAGTACTTAGGAGATACTCTCATAATATTTTTTTGTGATAGTCTAATGACCTCGTTTAGAGGGTTATCCGTCCAATAAAATGTAGCGGAACAGCAAATACACAATATAGCAAGTAATTTGAGTATTTATAAGTGTATATATAAGTAAGTAATTGGCTGTGTGGTAGCTACGAATACTATCAACCCTTACTTTGCTCGTGGATTTCGTAAAAGAAGACTAAGAGTTATATATCGACCTGAGTCAACATCACCTGATGCCGTTTGGTCAACAATTACATTCCCGAGGAGGGTTGCCGTCAGGCAGGCGGCTGGTCATAAAACTATTGCAAATAACTTTTGCAATATGTAGGAAGAGGAGTACATATTGCGTTGACCCCAAGTAATTGGGATAAGAGTAGGAGAATGATGATATAAGTAAGTACATACATACATATCATCACGCCATATCCCTTGCAGGGTAGGCAGAGAGAACAGAGTGCCAGAGAACTTTATCCTTGCATACTTCACTCGCTTCCTCAACATTCATAATTCTCTTCATACACGCTCGCCGGTTTCGGAGACTCTTGACTTCCTTCAGTACATAACCGATCTGGTCTAGGTAGGTGAGTCTCGGTCTCCCCCGGTACCTACATCCTTCCAATTTCGCATTGTATATCTTCTTAACCAGACGTTCGTTCGGCATTCTTTCCACATGTCCGTACCATCGGAGCATTCCTTTTCGCATCTTTACACCAATAATCTCTTTCATACCTACTCGCTTTCTTACGTCGTCGTTACGAATGCGGTCGGTCAGCCTAACTCCACAGATTTTCCGTAGAGATCGAATTTGACCGCATTAATTTTACTTTCATGATCTTTTCTGCATACCCAACTCTCGCTCCATACAGTAATGTTGGGACAAGCACTGCATTATGTATTGCTACACGTGCCTTCTGGCTGAGGTGGTGGCTACCGAGAAGTTGACCCAACGCTCCGTTCACTCTATTTCCCGCATTCACTCTTCGTTCTATATCAGTGGTTTACCTTCCATCTCGGCTAACTCCACATCCAAGATATACAAATTCATCCACTTGCTCTAGTACATCATTACCTATTGTTACTCTTACATCTGTTCTGGCTTCATCTCTTTCAAAGACCATTATTTTGGTTTTGCTCACATTCACGCGTAGACTCCTTTTCTTACAATCTTCTGTCATTGTGTCGACTAGGGTGTGCAGGTCAGTCGCTGAATGTGCCAGCAGGACTGCATCATCTGCATAGAGCAGAGCAGTGACCACTGAGTCGCCCATCTGGACTCCCACATTCATATCGTTCAACCTTTGGAGACATTTATCCAGATATATGATAAACAGCCTGGCTGACAGAACGCACTCCTACTTAACGCCGATAAAGCCAAACCGTCAAACCAAGGCGACATTCCATCATCCAGCCGCACACAGGCTCTACAGCCCATGTAACTGGACTGTACAGCCTGTAGCAGTTTACCGTTAATACCATACTCCGGTAAAATGTTCCAAAGTTCCTTTCGTACAACCGTGTCAAATGCTCTCTCCAGATCCACAAAACTGCAGAAAACCCTCTAACCTAGAGCCAGATGCTTCTCCACAATATTGCACAGAGAGAACACTTGATCCATGCATCCCCTTCCACTCCTGAAACCTCCTTGTGTCTCACACAGTAAACCATCGGACACTATCCTCATTCTCCTTTCAATAGTTTTACCATACGCTTTTGCTGCCAAACTGGTCAAGCTTATGGCTCTGTAATTTGCGCAGTCATAACGTGAATCCTTGTTTTTAAACAAAGGCACGATGACTGCGTTATTCTAGTCCCTGGGAACCATTCCCGAGCTCCAAAATAAATTGAGGAGCAACAGGAACGCCTCCCAGACACAGGAGCCACCAAGCTTGATCATTTCGGCAGACACCATATCAATGCCCGCTGCCTTACCATTTTTGAAACTTCTTATAGCCCATTCAACTTCATCCATACTGATGCTATCGGAGGACGCCGATGCTGAATGTTGACCTACTAAACCACATGCGACACCGGCGGCAACCGTAGTATCCGCATACATATCGCCCAAATATTCACTCCATCGGCTTAACACGTCTTGTGTTTGTGTAAGAATGTCTCCACCTTTAGACCTTATTTTATTCATTCTGAAGGCTGACCAACAACACCGAGACTTCTTCACCTCCCTCCAAAAGAGTTTGGTGTTGCCCTCGAAGTTTTTAGTCAGCCTATCTTCTGCACTCATATTTGCTCTATCACGTTTCTCTTTCACTAAGGCATGTGTGTCATTCTTACATTGCCGATATATTTCTTTCTTCTGTTCAGTCATACTGTCATTCAGATTCAAAGAAGAGACATAGTCCAGCCACGCTTTAATTAAGTAATTGCCGTATAGTTATAAAGTAGGAATATAATTCATTAACTCTATTTTTCCGTGTGTGTCTCAAAAGATGACAAAAGGGTGTCAACAGCTTGTCTATTACTCAGCGAAATAAAACCTTATAAATAAGGCTATTTTCATCTCATTGTGGAGTATGCCCGTGAAATAGGCCTATAATAAGACGCATATATATATATATATATATATATATATATATATATATATATATATATATATACATATATATATATATATGACCAGAAGAAGTAACACAAGTATATTGAAATAATCCTTTTCGTGACTTATCATTTATTTTTCGATATCACAGGTGCGTAAGAAGCCCCTCGGGTTCATTCTATATTTGCCATAATATAATAGCGCGTCTATTAAATTATGAAATAATGTTACAATATCGTATATCAGCTCCTGCTCGCGACTTCGTCCGCGTAAAAATTAAGTTTACCGAAGTTGAATTATTCCAAGGGAACATATATTATCCCAAGGGAACAGATTATTGGGATAAAATGTATATGCTAATCTAGGGAATAGTCTATTTGTGAACCAATTTTCATCCAAATCCGTTGTACGGCTTACGCGTGATCGAGTAACAAACATCCAAAAATCTTTACAAACTTTCATATTTATAATACTAGCTTCTACCCGCGGTTTCGCCTGCGTAAATAGTATATTTTTCAAAGTTGAACCATTATCCCAGAGGATAACATTATTGGGACAAAAAGTATGTATGCGTACAAAAAGTATACATTTATAATATTAGTAGGACTAGCATGCGGCCGCCGAGACGTCATCGCCTGTTGGGTTTCGCGGCTGGAGAGGCCTAGACACGGTGTTGTTACCGTTGAGGTCCTCCGGCCTGTACTGATGGAGTGGATGGAGCGGCGGCACGGGGTTCTCTCTTTCCGGCTGGTGCAGGTGTTGTCGCTGCATCGACACGAGAGGAACCCGCAAGGGTATACCGCCGGGCCGGCCACCGAAGACAAAGATCGGGTAACGGTGGCCCGCTCGCACGGTGAAGAGAGGTGTTTGCAGGGTGGGTCCATGGGGTTGCGTTCCCCCTCTTCCGTCACTCCGGGCCGATTTGCCGCGGCGCGATCACATCCATGGTCTACCTTGCGAGGGGAAAAAAAAGGCTAGCATGCGGCTTCGCCCACCAAAATAGTAACTTTTACAACAAAAAATATTTATCACTTAATTATCACAAAGGAATACATTACCGAGATAAAAAAATGTATGTATTAATTCAGGTAATGATCAATCTACATGCCAACTTGCATCCAAATCTATATAACGGTTAACGCATGGTTAATTAACAAACAACCAAACATCTTTACAATCTTTCACATTTATAATAATAGTAGGATATCTATTGTTTATCTATATATTGGTATCTGATGTTTACGCGAGTATTATACATTTGAAATAAAACTACTTTTACGGATTCTATCACGTTTGTATTTGATTTTTAATTTCCCGACGTTTCGAACACTTTACAGTGATCATGGTCGCGGGAGGACTAAGGTGTCTAACGTCCAAAAGTCTTCTCCTTCTCCTTATGTATTGGCAATCAGCTACATATACGAGCTATTGGTGCCAGTGTCAAGTTATAAATATTTTCACGTTTTTAGTCTTTCAAGTCAGTCGTTGTATAAGTCAAGTTGTCACCATTAACAGTGCAATGGCCACAATGTTAATGGTATCTTGTGGGAATTTTGATGGAAAACGAAAACGTTGTAAAGCACTTTTATATGATATTCACTACATCCCAGTATTGCCGCACATCACATTACATAAAATGCCATCAAAATTATCTAATATAACACGTTAAAACACTAAGATATCGAATATAATACAAGAGCACCACATGACGTTTTCAAATTCCCGTCAAAAGTCCGTCCAAAAGTCATCGTTATTACAGACATTTCTGATAGGTCAAATAGTTTCTCAGTTTAGCGATGTCATATGTACAAACATCCTCTTTTATATATATTTTGAACACTGATGTAACTAATTACGTAAATGTACTAAGGCGTATCTTAAATTATATGATTTTGGCATTCATTTTGTAAACACGAAATATATGCTCTCATTATAATTAATTATTTTAATAATTCATAATTTTTGACAAAATGCTATTGAATATAGTATACCGTTCTAACTGGCATTTTCGTGGAGAGGGCTATGCACAACGTTGAAAGTCTACGGGCTGATGGATGGATGAACTTCATACATTACTTCATCATAGCTATGCTTAATATACATACATCCTACTTGAGCCCCTTTACAATAGGAGAGAAATTGATCTACTATACGACGCTCGTCAGACAGTTTGGTATAGGGTTTTATTTCGAGTTTATTTTCTCTTACATAGATTATATATTATTATATATTCCTTATTTGTCTCTTACAATAACCACAGGCAAGATTGAGAGTGGTGGGTGTATTGTATTCTTACTCCATCACCACATAGAAATATGTTACTTATGCTATTACATTTTTTTATTATCCTTCAATTGGGTTTGATAACCTTCTCTCTCTTCTCATATGTCAGCTTCCTTCCCTTCATCTCCTATGATGGCTTCTGTATAATGAAACCGTAATTTTTCGGATAATTAGAAAATACTGTCACAACTTCATGAAGAAAATCATTTATAATCATTGTATTGCCATTCAATATTTTACGACCGCGAAGCCCACAAAATATCATACTACAAATACTTTACTTTTCATTCATTAAATTAAATAATTAAAACCGTTATCTAAATTGTGACCTGTCGAAATTTAGTAGTATATAGTTACATTATTTTCTTTATGACTGTACATGGTTGAAGAAATAATTAATGAACATCTTTTTATAATTAACCAAATAGAATGTAATGAATGAATCAAATAAAAAGTATTGTCACACCATTACTTGCAACGCTTCTGGAGGATTAAGCGCTTAAAGTAATCCTTATAATTGATGGCCATAATCGCAATACCCAGGCGGACGCAGATTGATTATAATTATTCATGTCTAAAAAATACGCATATTAAATAAAATGGAATAATCTTTTCGGTCCATAATCCTGTACCTACACAAATACTAAACCACTTCGTCAAATAAATCATTTATGTTATTCCCAAACCCTTTTCGGTGTTCCTTTTTAACCTTTGTTATTTTTGGTTAAACATTTTCGAGTGCGATCAATTTTTTTGCCAACAATTTTTTTTTATTAGAAACGAAACCTTTTCGCCGATTGGTGATTATATTCAAGTCCATTCTAAGCACACTCAAGTATTTCTATTATAATTTTAAGGATAAAAAGATACAGCTTCATAGAAGGATATTTAATAAATATATTCAACATTTTACGATTACGTCTGAATTTCAAATCATAATATTTTGTACTTTTATAAGCTTTGAGTTTATTTATAAAGATGAAAGAGCCGTTCTCCTTAAGTAACTCGGGCCTCCAGCACACTTCCCATTGGGATCCCTCATGCAATACGTCAAGCACCCTCGATTCTTCACAAACTGGATTTTACGGGCTACTGAAATCCAACAGCGAGGACACTTGAGGATGCCAGTGTCCTTCCAGTTTGTTAGTCGACATTATTATATTTTGTTTTGGTTCTTTGTTTGAAACGTATTTATATGATAATATATTATATTGTATGAAAATTTGTTCATATATTGTTATGTGTACATTTTATATAAAATTAAATCTGCTAAATAGTGACGGGAAAGAAGACAATGAGTTACCAACTTAGCCGTTTTTATGGAGAGAGGATTAAGGGATATAAGCAGATAATATCACCATAAGAGAGGTAATCTCGAAATAAAGACAAGGCGTTTGATTTTTGTGGTAAGTTAATGTCCCTTCCACTTTACAAAACACTCGTGGTTAAAAGTGGAACGGATGTCTTAACAAATATTATAAGGTGAAGGTGAGTTTTTTGTTTGTTAGACATTATTACAACTATTCAATTAATTCTTATTCGAAAAAGAAACCAATATTCACCTTGTCAGGAATTATGAGAAGGACATAGGGTATCCATTATTTAATAAAACTTTTTAACAAGAAAATTAAACCACCGAAAAATTTAAAAAGTAAATAATAAAAAACTTTGTTTTTATTGTATTTATATATATTATTGTATAACTAAGTTCTTTGACCTTAATAACTAAGTTCTTAAACTAATTTAAGTACACCTAAGTCATTTTGAGTCGGCGCCGAACAATCAATGAAGAATGATCACTAAATTACTTTCGACTATGTTAGTTACTTAAATTAGTTTAAGAACTTAGTTATTAAGGTCAATAAAAAGAAAGTTTATTATTTTTTGCTTTTCAGTGTTTTTTTCGGCGGTTTAAGTTTTTTGTTCCCGTGTGGTGAGGGCGTAAGAATACAATACACCACCCCCTATTTTACCCGTGGGTGATCGTAAGAGACGACTAAGGGACATAAAACGCATATAACATCTAAAACACAAAAGAAATTATGCGAGAGAAGGAAAACTCGAAACAAAACCCTATACTAACACCTGTCTGACCAGCGTGGTATAGTAGGTTAATTTCCCTCCCATTATGGAGGAGGCTCGAGCACAACAGTGTGACATATTATATATGAGCTGAGCTTATGATGATGATGATGCTGAAGTTTTTTGTTAAAAAGTTTTATTTTAATTTTTTTGTGGCTATATTAAAATTTGTGAATAAACTATAAATTATCGCCTATTTTCCTACCTTTATTCGTTTTTTACTGTTCATTACCCGGATTCGATTTTTTTCCAAATTTATATGGGACCAACTTCGGGGTATACTTTTTCCAGTAAAAAAATAATTATCAAAACGGACTACTCTATAAAAAGTTGTGCATGCATAAAAAAAATATATACGCGTCGACTTGAGAACCTCCTCCGTATTTTTTCGTCGGTGAAAAAAAAAACAATGTATTGTGTTTCATAATTGTTTTAAAATTATTCATGAGACAAATGCCAGAACGTATCGACATTAATACTGTTGGAATTAATTTCCAGAGAAAATTAATTTGACGCAAGTAAATTCTTTGTGTACCTGTGGGAGAGAAACATTTGTTGTTCAAAAACAAATAATAAATCTGTTTCAGAGCTGTAAATTGCTACAGAAAATTGGTTTGCTATTTGTGTTTTCCGTAAATGTTTTTGACTGTGACCAAATGAGGCTCTGTCCTCAGTAGGAACGAAGTGAAATTGGATTCATCATTGATTCAAAAAGGTCAACCCAACGCTATTCTAGTCACGTATCCATGTAAGTGCAAATAAAAGTATTTTTTTTAATGGTGGATATCTGATTGTGGGCTTGTTGTGATGAATTTTAAAGTCAGTGTCTACAAAAAGTAAATATAATATCATGCTTTAATTTACGCAGTACATTAAATCTAAAATATAGTAACATCATTGGCAGAGAAAGACCATTAGAAAAAAGCAATATTAATCCCCTTTATTGCTGAGGAGGATCATATTATAGTCTGGAATGTATATAAAAAGAAAAAAGTTACATAAGACGTTCCGTTGTAATGCTGCAACTTTTAAGTGATAAAACGAAATAGTCTTATATTCTGGTTTTATCTATTATATTGGAACGCGATTTGCATCATCCTGGTGTTGCAGAGGTCAATAGGTGGCAGTAACATTTTACATCAGGTGTTCTGATTGATCGTTTGCCACCAAGAGCAATAAAAAAGTGCTGGTCAGGCCACATGAGTAAATAAACGTACAGAGACAAACATTCAAACAACCGCGCCACTGAAGGTACATCACTACAAGTATGATGCGCGTGTGTGCGTGAGCACTGGCGGCTCGTAACGTACGGAACGAAACCCGTTTAGGCTGGTTCGGCCAGTGCTCAAACAAAGGCCTCACTCACCGCTCGCTGTGCATCGCGTCGTGCGTGTTTGTTTAAATTTGAAATTTGAATTAATTAGAAATTTCTTGAGAAGAAATTTTGAGAATATTTCGATCTAGAAATAAATATTGTTAATATTGGTAGTGATATACTAAAACGTATATAAGATACTTATACAAATTTGATATGCCATGCAAGTGCTTTCCAATTGATTATTTAAAAAAACTTTATATTAGATTTAGAATTTATCATTCGATTAAGAGTTATAACAAATTATTAAAAATCAAAAATTACAAAAAAAACACTATTTAGAGTAAGCAATTTGTAAAAAAATATCCATACATAAAAAAGCTTACCAACGTTTTGTGTATTTATTCTCATCCTCATGTGCCAACCCTATCAGAATAGGTAACAATTTTGTTCGCTTCTTAGAAGCTTGGTCTCTGTACGTTTATTTACTCATGTAGTCAGGCTTCGTTACTAACTGTTCTGTGTGCCATATACGAGTATATGAACATTGTTAATATTATTATGAATTATTGATCTCTAGAGTAATTAACGCTGTATCAGGCCTATCGAAGTTCTGTCAGCTCAGGTTGCCGCACCATAACATATATACTTTAGATATATAGCTGTCTATATAATTTTAAGCGCATTAAAATAAAGACCCCAGGTGGACATTGAAATTCTGTTAATTCTGTTGAGATATTTAGTAAAATGTAAAGTAGACAGGATAGAATAAAATGTCGATTAATTTCACTATTAATAATATTACAGTTGTAACAGTCACTCCTTTACTTGAGCGTGGAAATCGTAAAAATCGGCTGAGAGATCAGCAGTAGAGTGGACAGTAACGCTAATCTGATTGACAAGTGTGGCGATTATGAAATAACCGTACCAAAGAACGACCGCGTCATATGATGTTTTTAGGGACGACTTATGTCAAGAAATCTGAAGAATTATTTGTCAGATATCATCATCATTATCTCAACTCATATATGTATGTTCCACTGCTGAGCTGGAGCCTTTTCTACAGCAGGAGAGTAATTGACCTTCAATAGCAGGCTCATTATAGGTATCCGGCCCTGGCTGCTTGTTGCAAAGGTGGTGGCAGAGGTTCACCGACTCTGCGCCACATCACAGACCAACAGCGAGAAAGTCACTGCAAAGTTGAAGTTAGCACAAGAAGTAACCCAAAGGAAAGTTATCCAGCGGTGGAGGGAAGGTCTGAAGTCCATAGTCCCGTAGCAGGAAGAGGGACTATGCTGGCGGTTGCTCCACTTCTCCATGGCTGGCGAAGAACCACAACAGCCTAACGTTTAGGTTGGTGCAGCTACTTATCGGCCACGGGTTTTGGGTAAGTATTTGCATAAAATTGGAAGAGAAGGGTCACCAAAATGCCATGAGTGTAATACATCATTTAACGGATATGTAATACTCAATGGACGTATGCTTCTCCCTACCTAGGGGCCTCAATGCCAAGTCCGGACGGTGGAATTTGGAATGGATCTGTCGTTGCGCATCATCATGTCTAAAATGCTCAAACAGGGAAAGGAGGCAACGATATGCGAGCCTCCTGTCACACCATCCTGAATGACAAGACACGGCCAGACAGCCATGAGTTGGAGGTAAAGACTTTGAATGTCATTAAAGGATTTCTCCAGCTCCCGGTAAAAGCGCGCAAATTTTATTGAGTACCTGGTTACGTAGTAGTCGGTGAGTTCTACACAAATCCCTCGAATGTCACCGGCAGTGATAGAGCGTAAACACCACAGCGTGAACAAAAAAGTCTGGTCGAAGGATAACTTCCATAACCAGATTTTTGTACAGGTTTTTATAATGACTTTACGTTTTCTTAGAGTAACATGATCTGCTTGAGGCATTTAGTCGAATTGTAGAACGAACCATGGTACAAGAAAGGATGGTGACTATGGTTTTCTTACTGCACCACACGGATATTCATATTATTCATGTAATATTCCCACGATAAATTATTTAAGTTGTTCTGTATATCAAAATCACTATGTTTTATGGTAGTGAAATAATAATATCGATAAGGTACTGTTGTTGGATACGTAACGACTTTTACCGATTGTACATAATGCTACGCAATAGCCATAACGGAAATTGGATAATAAATCTTTTTGTTTTACTTTGTAATTTAAACATAATTATTTCTCAATGTTACAGTTTAAACAAAGGTCCGTGGAAAATTATTTTCAGAAATTTATTCTCATCCTGTTAAATTTATTTTAAACGATGCGATGGCTACATTTATTTTAGATACCGATTACAGTCTACCAATAAATTGGCCATCTCAGTGGAATAATGGGACAATACCGTTCATGTTTAATTTTTATTCAATGCGTAAGTTGTTTAAAATTTGTAATTTTCTGTATAGTGACGTAGTAAGAATACTATTCATCTCCTTTCTTGCCTGCAGGTGTCTTAAAAATGACTAAGTGGTATAAGATGTACGTAAAATCTGAGTAAGAAAAGGAAATTTCGAAATAAAATCTTATATCAAGCCGTCTACCCAACATAAGTCATCCTATTGCATCCGAGGCTCGAACCCAAGTAATTGGAATAAGAGCAGGTTGACGATGATGTAGAAAAGGCTCAAGTTCAGCAGTGAAACTTATAGGAGTCGAGATGATCGAGATGATTATTATAATAAAGTCATTTACTTTATTTTAAGGAACTTTTAAATATATCTAAGATAAAAGGAAACTTATTTTTTTCTTGAGAAAGATTTATCTGGTTTTGGATCTCTGAGGTTTGCTCCACGATTACACAATGCCAACCGAGCCGCACTTTTGTGATTGAGAAGCACGAAGACGGGCCAAGCTACCGCGGCGTTCTTCACATGCAATATGTTTTTCTTCTTCGAATCCTGATTATATTATGGCTTTGTTGGGAAAATATTAGATGTTCTTGGTTGTTAGTAATAATATCGGCACAATACAATTTAATATAATAGTACTCGTAGCACTCGCACAAAATAAACACATTGACCGGTCAACTTTAATTTTCAAGGTCAAGTCAAAGTTTTTTTTAAGAATTAGTATCCAATAGGATACTATCCGAGTGGTGACGGAGTAAGAATACAATTCACCACCCCTGTCTTACTCGTGGGTGATCGTAAGAAGCGACTAAGGGATATAAAACGCATATAACATCTATGCAATAGAAGGAAAACTCGAAACAAAACGCTATACCAACACGTTCGATCAGCGTGGTATAGTAGGTCAATTTCTCTCCCATTATGGAGGAGGCTCGAACCCAACAGTGGGACATATATGAGCTGAGATGATGATGTGGTCTTAAAATAAAACACAATAATGATAAAACAAAATAGCTCTTTATGTTAATATTATGTATGCGACATAATTTATTTTCATCTATAATGGAACCATTTTAGTAGCAATAATAGCCTGCTGTGCTATGAATTTGATTTGTAGCATACATTTTATGTAACTTGAATGTATTCTTGCATGTAACCGTGTAATAAAAAGAATTATGATTTTGATGAAAGATTGTGTAGCATAGCATAGCATAGCAGCGCGGTATAGTAGGTTAACTTCCCTCCCATTACGGAGGAGGCCCGAGCCCAAAAGTGGGACATATATGGGCTGTGATGATGATCCAATAGGATAGACTACTAATAAGTATCTAGTGTCTAATATTATATATATTTTATGTACCCTTAATGTAATATTTTATTCTTTTTCATTAGCCAGAAATCGCAAACGTTTAATAAGTTTGGTGAAAACTGCTCATAGTTATATAGAACATCGATCTTGTTTAGTGTTTGTAGAGCATGATCCTCGAAAAATGAGTAAAATAAAAAACTTTACATACATTTACTATGTGTTCTCTGGAGCACTTGAAGATTGCTGTTTGACATTTTATAAGAATGATGTAGGACGACGGGTATGTTTTACTTAATAAGACCATTACTTATATTCTGCTCTTATTTTCGTATTATAATAGTGACATATTTAATTCTATATGATATATTATGATATAAGAAACAAAAAAAACCAGGGACAATTTGAATTTATTATTTATCTAGAGACGAAGAAAATATATAAAGCAAGCGTGAGTGGGACGAATACAAGGGGAAGACCTCGTCATAATTTTCTGGATCAAATTAGCGATGTATTGACGAGAGGTCATATTAAGAGTATGCGTAATCGTAGAGTGTGCATGAAGACTGTTATGAGTGTGAATGAAGCGATGGAAGTATGCCAGGATCGTGGTTTGTGGCAATCCGTAGTCTCTGCCTACCCCTCTGGGAAACAGGCGTGAAGCTATGTATGTATGTATGTATTTACGTTTTTGTGAGATGCCGGAGTAAGTATAAAATTCACCACTCTATATTTGAGTGGGTATCGTAAATAACGACTAAGGTATATAAGGTATCTATGACATCTATGAAGAAAAACAAGAGAAGGAAGACTTGAAATAACACTTCATACCAACTTCTCTCTTATTGTGTAGGAGGCTTGAGCAAGCAGTGGGACGCGTGTGAGCTGAAATAATGATGTGATAATTTATGTTTCCTAAATTGATTATTATTATCGCTAAATTACGGTTTTAAATAAATTAAGCTACCATAGTAAAATACATTTTCATAGTGGTAGGACCACGCTGTTGACAGTTCTCTGTATACAGTCGCGGACCGGTCCGTCCGGGGTAGTACCACACTCTCGCAAAAGATCGACGTCTGAGTAATGGCAATGTGTTATTCCGCTTCGTTCGGTGAGAGCCGGAAGCTCAACTGGGTGGGTTTGGGATTTGTAATGGTAGGCAGTGACCTAGCTATACTCTTGGTATTGCAAAAGTCCATGGGCGGCAGTAACACTTACCATTAGGTGTACTACTTGATCGTTTTTCACCATAAGCAATAAAAAAAATAGGTCATTCAAATATACATAAAACACCATGTCGTGATAGCATCAATAGATAAAACTACTTTAGTTTAATTTGTCTTTTGAGCTAATTTATCACACATCGAGAGCAACTTAAGAAAAATAAAATTAAAAATATTAAATTACAGAAAGATACAAAATAGCTATTTGTGAATCACGTAAATATTAGTAGGAGAGTTGATATAATGCATGTGCACAGAAGGTTGAAATTTATAGGGCGATGACTACTCTATCAGAGTATTCAGCAAAAAAGCAATTAAAATCAGTTGCGATATATTCCCAAAAGATTTTAGTTCAAGTTTTGTTTCAACTGTTTACTACTACTTGATAAGGTTCTCTCTGCATACCCTGCAAGGGATATGGCGTGATGATATGTATGTATGATAAGTATTTTAATCTTTAATTATTTCAGATTGTATTAATAACGCCTTTATGTGGAATGCCCGGGGAAATAGCACATGTGACTCTTCATGGCATGGGCCTACAACATAATAGGCACGAATCATTTATTGAATATAACGTCAAATCTGTGCTATTTGTTTACTATTGCGAAGAAATAGAACGAAAACTTGAGACGTTTAATAAAAGTTAACATAAAATTGTGAATAATTTCTTTCTCTCTTTAAAGTTAAGAGGCACGAGTGTCCTGCAGATTGAGAATTCACATTGGCTGGTATATGGTTTCATTTCAGATTTTCTTTTAATGAAATTAAGTTATCTATTTAGACGTCTATTACGACTACCTCGTTAAACAAACGCATGTGCTTATTTTGGTTCCTTAATGATTCACCAAAAAACTATTGACAAATGGTCATTCGACAAACAACGTTTCACCAAATGATCATTTGGCAAACGATACATTTGACAAAAGTATCATCTTACAAAAACTTACTCAGCAAATGATCCATTAGCAAACACTACACTTGTTAAATGTGTTAAGTATTAAAATGTCATTTAACAAAAAGTTATTTCTACCGTCATATCGCCGTGACAGTCAGTTGTTAGTTATTTTTATTGCAAAATGGGTGATAAGGTTGTGTGCGAAGTGTTTAAATCTAAGAGGGAGAAATGCCCTAAAGTCGCTTCTGGCACTCGCCGGCCGCTGCCGCGGCACGCTCGCTTCGCGCGCTCGGCTCGTGCGTTTGGGGTTAAAGTTCTAACCTAACCTCACCCAACCTAATAAAATAAATATATCTCCAAAAATGAACGTATATCTCCAAATAATGTATAATATCATTTTTTTATTAGTTTTATCTGATAACTCAGTTGCTAAATGTTCGTTTTGTAAAGTAATCATTTATCAAATGTAAATATAAGTGTTGATCATTTGGCAAAGTGAAACATTTGTAAAATGATCAATAGGCGAATCCATTGTTTTGCCAAACGTTGTTTGTCAAGTGTAATTTTGCCAAATGACTTTTGGTCAAACAGCCGGACCCCGCTTATTTTACATTGCATCACTTTTTTTTATACTAGTTATATAATAAAATTTAAAAGTGTGTGGGTATATTAACTATTATAATGACTACTACTATGTACTAAGACGATTACATACAAAATGTTGTGGTTAAGATACCAAAATACCATGCCAAATGTCATGGGTTTCATTCCCACGGAGCAATACTTTGTGTGATCCACAAATTGTTGTTCCGAGTTTGGGTGTAATATGTGTCCGTTAAATTGCATGTATGTAAAGTCTCCCACGATACAAGGGCTATGTCCTCAGTGCAGTGTAGTCTTTAAAATCCTTACTAATATTATAAATGCGAGAGTAACTCGTCTGTCTGTCTGTCGCTCTTTCACGCCAAAACTACCAAACCGATCTAAATGAAATTTGGTACACAGATAGTCTAGAACCTGACAAAGGACATAGGCTACTTTATAGTGCAAAAAGGGTTGTAAAAGGGGATGAAAAGTTGTAAGGAGGTATCGTCATTTTTAAAGCCAGAAAAGAGTTGGAAGTTATTTTTAGGCTATTGAGTAGATATAAATAAATATGACATTAAAAATTTGTAAAAAAATTACCCCTAAGGAGTAAAATATAAATAGGGGATGAAAAACTTTAGGCAAGTAACCTTTAACGCGGGCGAAGCCGCGGGCAGAAGCTAGTATATAAATGAAAAAGACATCGCTCATTATTACTTAATTAATTTGCATCCTATTTTTACGTACACAATAAATATTTTCTTCTTGATTATTGCATTTTTATTTTTTATCATCATCATCTATCATCAGCTCATATGTGTTCCACTGTTGGGCTCGAGCTTCCTCCGTAACGGGAGGGAAATTGACCTACTATACTACGCTGGTCAGACGTGTTGGTACAGGATTTTATTTCGTGTTTACTTCTCTTGCATAGATGTTAAATGCGTTTTACATCCCTTAGACGACTCTTACGATCACCCACGGGTAAGATAGGGGATGGTGAATTGTATTCTTACTACGTCACCACACGGAATATATTTTTTTAGGTATTTATTCTTTATAAGAAAAGGAAGTACCTAGAAATTATTTTATGTGGTTCTAATATATGATTAGATAATAAAATAATGACAAAGTTCTAAACATGATGTCGTCGAGTTACCTGCTAATTAGTTATTCGGTACTAATTAGTGTTCTAATCTATTGATGTCAATT
This sequence comes from Lymantria monacha, assembly GCA_905163515.2. NCBI lineage: Eukaryota > Metazoa > Arthropoda > Insecta > Lepidoptera > Erebidae > Lymantria > Lymantria monacha. The sequence goes on along the minus strand of LR991097.1, from coordinate 16,422,091 downwards.
TCGGTGTCAACGTCTAGTAAATAATTAGCGAGAGCAAACTTCCTGCTATTAACATGACAAATGGGACTTCACGGAGTTGTGCAATGAGTGTATGCAGACATTTGCATAATGCACGCCATGACATGATCACGTCATTAAATGACGTTATATTAATTGGCATTACGTGAAAATTTAACGTTATTTATCATTTTAAAGCTATTTAATAAAATTCTACCTGATGAGAAATGAACAAAGTTGGAGACTTGAACGCATAGCACAAAAGAGAGAAATTTAATGCGCATAAAACGTCGGAAATAGGCAATATTTATTAAAATCTATAATAAAGCAGTAGACAGACGAAATATGTGCGTTGAAGATATTTGAGAAAATTAATATAGGGGTGTTTAGAATATGAATAGAATACGATCCGATAATTTTTGGAAACATATCTTGTTTGTTTGCGAATTACGCAAAATATTTACAGAATTTCTTAAAATTAGTTATGCTTATAATTTACACTGTGCTAAAATGTAAAATATCCTTTTAATTCCAGTAATTTAAATTAAAAATCATCGTGAGCGCGATCTGGGTACAATCACCATCATCCCGGCTCATATACAACCAATTATTGAGTTCAAACCTCTTCCAAAATTAAATAACAAAAATCTAATATACTAGGCCTGATGGTTTTGCGGGCCACCGAAGACAAAGATCGAGTACCGGTGGCCCGCTCGCACGGCGAAGAAGAGGTGCTTGCAGGGTGAGTCAATGGGGTTGCGCGCCGCCTCTTCCGTCACCCCGGACCGATTTGGCGGGGTGCGACGTCCATAGCCCACCACAAAAAAAAAAATAAAAAAAAAAAAAATTGTGGTTTAATTAGGGTTTATTTCGAGTTTTTCTCATCTTTCATATATGCTATCAGCACGCATAGTGATGTCAGATGGTATAATATTTATATACCACGAAGAAGAGAGTTCAGAAAGATACGACACAGAATTGACGAGCTTATCTACTCTGTGATGTATAAAGTTAGAGTATGACTCAACATTTACGTATAGAATCATATTTGTAGAATCAAAGTGTTTACAGGCAGCTATGTATTATATAATCATCTCTCAGTTCATATATGTCCCACTGTTGGGCTCGAGCCTCTTCGGCGATGGGAGGGAAATTGACCTACTATACCAGGTCCTAGTCAGATGTGTTGGTATAGGGTTTTGTATCGAGTTTTCCTTCTCTTGCATAGATGTTATATGTATGTTTTATATTGCTTAGTCATCTCTTACGATCACCCACGGGTAAGATCGGGGTAAATTGTATTCTTAATCCATCACCATATGGGAAATAGCTATGAATATGCGTTTCTATTGCAATAACTTTAGACCATATTCAACGATTCTGCCCTACATAGCCTTGTGTTTATTATATAACATAAATTAGATGTCTTTTATTGTGCTTTATAATTGTTTTAAAGTTATTCAAGAGACCAATGCCAGAACCTATCGACATTAATACTGTAAGAATTAATTTCAAGAGAAAATTAATTTGACGCAAGTAAATTCTTTGTGTACCTGTGGGAGAGAAACATTTGTTGTTCAAAAACAAATAATAAATCTGTTTCGGAGCTGTAAATCGCTACGGAAAATTGGTTTGCTATTTGTGTTTTCCGTAAATGTTTTTGGCTGTGACCAAATGAGGCTCTGTCCTCAGTAGGAACGAAGTGAAATTGGATTCATCATTGATTCAAAAAGGTCAACCCAACGCTATTCTAGTCACGTATCTCTACCATGTAAGTGCAAATAAAAGTATTTTTTTTAATGGTGGAAATCTGATTGTGGGCTTGTTGTGATGAATTCTAAAGTTTCTGTATATTTATAGTAACTATAAAGTTATGCCTTAATTTATGCAGTACATTAAAATCTACATTATAAAATAATATAATATCGTCGCCAGAGTAAAAAAATCGATATAGAATCCCCATATGATTGACGAGGGTTAAAATTACTAAGGGGATTAAAAAGAGAAGAAAAAAAAGGACGTTCCGTTCTAGCACTGCAATTTGGTGTTAAAACAAATAGTAGTATTTGGTTTTTCTCTTTTATATTTGAACGTAATTTAAATCTTTACTAAATGGGTTATAAATAAGGGCAGTCAAACTCTACAATATACAAGTTAGTAGAGCTCTTCCCATTTTGCAATTGGTGGCAAATGCTGGAGAATTAGGGATGTACTGTATCTCTTTTTCAACTTTTTATCGCCTCATTGTTGGATTTAAGTCTTCTTTATAGTGGATGGAAAGTTCACCTAATGTATTGTACTGACCCAATGGGTTTACTTTTGGTTTTATTTTGATTTTTCCTTTTTTGGCGATGATGTTATCTGCTTAAATTCCTTTATCGTTTTATACGGGATGTATAGAAAATGATGTTATAGAGAATTATATTCTTATATTATCAACTCAATTCATCATCATCATCACAGCCCGTATATGTCCCACTGTTGGGCTCAGGACTCCTACGAAATGGGAGGGAAATTAACCTACTATACCGCGCTGGTCAGACGGTCAGTTGGTATAGGGTTTTGTTTCGAGTTTTCCTTCTCTTGCATAGATGTTATATACATTTCATATCCCTTAGTCGTCTCTTACGATCACCCACGGGTAAGATAGGGGGTGGTGAATTGTATTCTTACTCCGTCACCACACGGATATCTCGGAAATCAATTATTTATCCATTAAAAGCTTAACATATACGATGATAAAGTTTTTAGTTATTTTAAGTAAAAACTGAGATAGAGCATAAAAACACAAGAAAGTGATATAACAGTAAAATAAAATGACACAGTCCCACTATTACGCAGCCAAGTCCATTGGCTTTTATGTGAGAAGACGTTAATGTAATGTAATCACGTACATATGATACCTATGTGAATGTGGGTTTTCCAGAATCACAGTACCTTTTATTTTATTCCGTGTCTTTTTTTTTCATCACAATAAAGTTGATGTGGTATCAGATCATAAAATTATTAGCCTATATCATTAAAATATGAAATTGAAACAAAGATATACGAGTATATGTATATACCTTTTATGGATGCTATCGCGTTTGTATTTGATTTTTAATTTCCTGACGTTTCAAACACTTTACAGTGATCATATAGACATTTAATAAAATATTACTTACGAAATCATTCTATTTAGAGAGAGTATTTTCTCTTATTAGAGTTATAACTGTCTCTCTCTCTCTTATATATATAAATATATATATATATATATATATGTAATAATTTTTGACTTGTACGTGAATTTTATACATTTGATAAAAACTATTGAGTTTTATCGCCTTTGTATCTCTTTGATTTTTAATTTCCTAACGTTTCGAACATTGCCGCGACCATGAATGAACATGAACTCTGACCGTGACCACTGAAAACTGTTCCAAACGTTGGATAGTTAAAGTTCAATACAATCGCAATAAAGACCATAAAAACACTTTTATTACACAAGACTTACTTTATTGAAACTATGAGCACAGTAATCCGGTACCAAAGGTCTAATTTGAAGTTATACTAATAGTTTGCGGTTTATTAAAGAGAGACAATATACGAATGCTACTAATTAGTTACACTAAATGTTTCTGATTTGATAGTAGTAGTTGTTTTAAAGACGTTTCACGTTACATGTATTTTGATTGCGCTGTATTTAATTTTCGTTGTGTGGTCCTTTCCGTGTGGTGACGGAGTAAGAATACAGTTCACCACCTCCTCTCTTACCCGTGGGTATCGTAAAAGATGATTTAGGGATATAATGTAAATATATTATCTGTGTAAGACAGGAAAAACTCGAAATAAAACCCTCTACCAACACGTCTGACCAGCGCGGTATAGTAGGTCAATTTCACTCCCATTATGGAGGAGGCCCGAGCTCAATAGTGGGACATATGTGGGCTGAGATGATGAGATGATGATGATGTATTTAATTATTGAATGAAAACTGCGAGTACATATTCTATATGTTACATACTTACATATCATCACGCAATATCCCTTGCAGGGTAGGCAGAGAGAACAGAGTGCCAGAGAACTCTATCTTTGCATACTTCACTCGCTTCTTCAACATTCATAATTCTCTTCATACACGCTCGCCGGTTTCGGCGACTCTTGATTCCACCTTCCTTTAGTACATGGCCGATCTGGTCTAGGTAGGTTAGTCTCGGTCTCCCCCGGTACTTACATCCTTCCACTTTCGCATTGTATATCTTATTAACCAGACGTTCGTTCGGCATTTTTTTCACATGTCCGAACCATCGGAGCATTCCCTTTCGCATCTTTACACCAATACTCTCTTTCATACCTACTCGCTCTCTTACGTCGTCGTTACGAATGCGGTCGGTCAGCCTAACTCCACAGATTTACCGTAGAGATCGCATTTCGACCGCATTAATATTACTTTCATACTCTTTTCTGCATACCCAACTCTCGCTTCCATACAGTAATGTTGGGACAAGCACTGCGTTATGTATTGCTACATGTGCCTTCTGGCTGAGGTAGGGGCTGTCGAGAAGTTGCCCCAACGCTCCGTTCACTCTATTTCCCGCATTCACTCTTCGCTCTATATCAGTGGTGTACCTTCCATCTCTGCTAAATCCACATCCAAGATATACAAATTCATCCACTTGTTCTAGTACATCATTACCTATTGTTATTCTTACATCTGTTCTGGCTTCATCTCTTTCAAAGACCATTATTTTGGTTTTGCTCACATTTACGCGTAGACCCCCTTTTCTTACAATCTTCAGTCATTTTATCGACTAGGGTCTGCAGGTCAGTCGCTGACTGTGCCAGCAGGACTGCATCATCTGCATAAAGCAGAGCAGTGACCACTGAGTCGCTCATCTGGACTCCCACATTCATATCGTTCAACCTTTGGAGACATTTATCCAGATATATGATAAACAGCCTGGCTGACAGAACACACCCCTGCTTAACGCTGATATTGATGTCAAACCAAGGCGACATTCCATCATCCAGCCGCACACAGGCTCTACACCCATGTAACTGGACTGCACAGCCTGTAGCAGTTTACCGCTAATACCATACTCCGGTAAAATGTCCCAAAGTTCCTTTCGTACAACCGTGTCAAATGCTCTCTCCAGATCCACAAAACTGCAGAAAGCCCTCTGAACTAGAGCAAGATGCTTCTCCACAATGTTACACAGAGAGAACACTTGATCCATGCATCCCCTTCCACTCGTGAAACCTCCTTGTGTCTCACACAGTAAACCATCGGACACCATCCTCATTCTCCTTTCAATAATTTAACCATACACTTTTGCTGCCAAACTGGTGAAGCCTATGGCTCTGCCATCAATATGCGCATCTGCCTGTATTTGAGCAGTCATAACGTGAACCCTTGTTTTTAAACAAAGGCACGATGACTGCGCTATTCCAGTCCCCGGGAACCATTCCCGAGCTCCAACATAAATTGAGGAGCAACAGGAACGCCACCCAGACACAGGAGTCACCAAGCTTGATCATCTCGGCAGACACCATATCAATGCCCGCTGCCTTACCATTTGTCAAACTTCTTATCGCCCATTCAACTTCATCCATACTGATGCCATCGGAGGACGCCGTTGTCAAATGTTGATCTACTAAACCACGTGCGACACCGGCGCCAACCGTAGCATCCGCATACATATCGCCAAAATATTCACTCCATCGGCTTAACACGTCTTGTGTTTTAGTAAGAATGTCTCCACCTTTAGGCCTTATTTTATTCATTCTGAAGGCTGACCAACCACCCCGAGACTTCTTCACCTCCCTCCAAAAGTGTTTGGTGTTACCCTCGAGGTTTTTAGTCAGCCTATCTTCTGCACTCATACTTGCTCTACCACGTTTCTCTTTCACTAAGGCCTTGGTATCATTCTTACATTGTCGATATATTTCTTTCGTCTGTTCAGTCATACTATCATTCAGATTCAAAGAAGAGACATAGTCCAGCCACGCTTTCTTCTTTTGCTCTACGGAAGCTGCCACTTCCGCATCCCACCATGCATCACCATTTGTTTTTCTATGCTTCTTTGAACTTCCACATACTTCTTTCGTTGTATCTACCATACTCTCTTTCAATACTCTCCAGCATTCTTCAATGTCCGATTGCAGCTGGATTGCCATCGTCAGCCGTTCTCGGATACCCTCTGCATACTTTTCTCTTACACACTCTTCTTGCAACCTTTCAACCTTTATTCTTTCAAGCCCTCCGTATTGGACACGCTCTCGCCAGTGCTTCCACTTTCTGAACAGACCACTAAATCTCGCAATAACGAGATAGTGGTCCGTATCGACTGTGGGGCCCCTGTAGGCTCTTGCGTCCAATATTTTGCTTCGTAGGCGACTGTCGACCAAAATTAAATCTATTATACTTTTCTGTTCATTCCTTCTCCATGTATACATATGGATGTCCTTATGTTGGAAAAATGTGTTTGACACAATAAGGTTTCTCTCCATGCATACATCCGCTATGAGCCTACCTGCGTCGTTCACTCTTTTCTCACCAAATAGACCAAGTACATCCTCATAGTCGGGACGCTTGGTCCCCACCCATCCGTTCAAATCTCCGCATACAATCACGCGTTCACTGGTTTCTGCCATATCCAGAACTTCCCTGACATTGTCCCAAAACTTCTCTAGGTCTGATGCCACCGAGGATCCTACGGGAGCATATGCTATAACCATGAATACCTTGGTGACACCTAGTTTTATACGGACCCAGAGAAGTCTGGGATCATACATTCCGTAATCCTTCACACCTGAGGCCAAGCGAGAGGACAACAGCACTCCTACCCCCGTGCTGGCTCGATCGCACTGTGGTACACCAGACCGCAGAGCCATCCCGCCACCAGGAAGATCGCAGGCGTCGCTGCTCCTTCGCTTGGTCTCTGTTACACAGAGCACGTCTAGCTGTTTGTCCGCCATGACGGATATCAGCTTGTGCAACTTATCTTCCACACAACCTCTTACATTCCACGTGCCCACCCGGCACTCTGCTCTCCTCGACTCGCCTAACTGGGCAAGGCGTGATGGGTGGCGGCCCCTATCGCGGCAACTGCTGATGTTCGTACCGATGGGGGCGGGTCGGTACGCGTCGCCTCCGGGGGACGCCCTAACCCGCATTGCGGTACGCATATCGAGCCCGATTAGCAGTCTAATTAGACTGGCAGGGGACGCGAACGAGCACGCTCCGGACTATGCCCTCCAATTATAATTAAATAAAAAAATCTAATATACTAGGCCTGATGGTTTAGTTAGGGTTTTATTTCGAATTTTTCTCATCTTTCATATATGCTATCAGCATGCATAGTGATATAAGATGGTATAATATTTAAACGTCACGAGGAAGAGAGTTCAGAAAGATACGACACAGAATTGACGAGCTCACATACTCCGTGATGTATAGAGTTAAAATATGACTCAACATTTACATATAAAATAATATTTGTAGAATCAAAGTGTTTACAGGCAGCTATGTATTATATAATCATCTCTCAGTTCATATATGTCCCAATGTTGGGCTCGAGCCTCTTCGATGATGGGAGGGAAATTGACCTACTATATAACTTTTTTTTTTATATTATTGCCGGTGGTGGCAAACGAGCCAGTAGCACACCTGATGGTAAGTGACACTGCCGATCATGGACTCTTGCAATACCAGGGCATAGCTAGGCCGCTGCCTACCGTGAAAAAAGTGCTCTTCTTAAACCTCGTTTAAAAAAGGACATGTCATAGCGCTCGGGAAACACAGCAGCAGGTAGTTCATTCCAGATGAATGATTCCGGACGCGATCGCCGCCTTCTGCGAGGCTGTCATCTCGCAGAAGGAGGCGGCGGAACGAGTCCGGGAGGATTCCCGTGACCCGGGCCGCCGCCCGCGGCCAGGGCGGCGCATGCGCGAGTATCTGCGCCTGATGCCGCCCTAACCGAGGCTACGGGTGATCGGACCGGGGAATCGTCCGGTCACCCGACGTGAGGCCACCGCGTGAGGGCGACGCCTCGACGGCGAAAGCTGTCGGGGCGTCGACGAGAGAGGAACCCGAGAGGGTATATCGCCGGGCGGGCCACCGAAGACAAAGATCGGTTACCGGTGGTCCGCTCGCACGGCGAAGAGAGGTGTTTGCAGGGTGGGTCCATGGGGTTGCGCGCCGTCTCTTCCGTCGCCCCGGGCCGATTTGACGGGGCGCGACCACATCCATGGTCCCACCTTGCGAAAAAAAAAAGGTAGTTCATTCCAGATCTTGCATGTACGTGGGAGAAATGAACGTTGAAAACGTACAGTTGACGTCTGTATCGTTTCCAGGTGGAATGGATGAACCCTGCTGCGGTGTCGAGTGGTAAGGTGATAAAATGGTGACGGTGGTACCAAGTCAAACAGTTCCTCAGAGTACTCCCCGTGAAAGAGCCTGTAGAGTACACAGAGAGACCCAAAGTCTCTCCGGCTCTCCAATGACTCCAGTCCTTCCTTGATATTGGGATCACCGACGATTCGAACAGCACGTCTTTGCAGGGAGTCAAATGGGTCTAGCTGATATTTGGGCGCGCCTGCCCAGAGATGTGAGCAGTACTCCACATGAGGGCTTCTACGGGACAACGTCTTGTGCTTTATATAGCACAAGACGTTGTCTCGGTGTGAAGTATCGCCTGGCTCTGTTCAGGACGCCCAGCTTTCTACTTGCCAATTTGGCTTTGTCCTCCCAATGACTCCCAAACTGGACTTTGCTTGATAGTTCGACGCCGAGGATCCCAATACTCTCGAAAATTTGGAGAGTTACTCCTTGGAACTGAGGCGCCACGACGAAGGGGTCCTTTTTTGCAGTGAACGCGCAAACTTGTGTCTTAGTGGGATTGAACTGGACTAAGTTCCATTCACCCCATTCGGAGGCCCGCCCCAGAGAGCGCTCGACTTCAGACACAAGTTGAGTCCTTCTTTCCTGTAATATACTCCGAGGGATATTCTGATGCTCGGTATACCGCTCGTCACCCGTGCTGTCATCCGCATAGCAATGCATACTCTTTATAGAGAGCATGTCATTGATATGCAGGATAAACAACGTCGGGGAGAGCACCGAGCCCTGTGGTACACCAGCGTTAATGGTCATGGTATCGGAGCAAGAGCCATCGACGACGACTCTTATACTCCGACCATCCAGAAAGCTGGCGATCCATTTACAGAGTCCCTCGGGGATTCCATAAGACGGTAGCTTCGATAGAAGGGCTCCGTGCCAGACCCTATCGAACGCCTTTGCGATATCTAGGCCGAATGCTAGCGCCTCACCCTTGCCCTCCAAAGCCTCTGCCCAACGATGTGTAAGGTACACAAGAAGATCACCAGCCGATCGACCATGTCGAAAGCCGTATTGTCGATCACTGATCAGCTGGTGATCCTCAAGGTACTGCAGAAGCTGGCGGTTTATGATTTTCTCCATTACTTTGGAGAGCAAGGATGTTATCGCAATCGGCCTGTAATTCGATGGGTCCGACCGTTCTCCCTTTTTAGGGATCGGGTGGACTTGAGCTACCTTCCACGAAGATGGAACCCTATTAGTATCGTAGGAAAGACGGTATAGGCGCGTGAGGACGGGGGTTAACTCAGGGGCGCACGTCTTTAAGACCACTGCAGGGATGCCATCCGGCCCACTCGACTTATGGACGTCTAAAAGCCGCAGCTCTCGCCTGACCGCACGCTGTGAGATACGGATTTCAGGTAGAGAGCTATCACACCGCGGTATGGTAGGTGGTGTGGCAGCTCCCGCATCCAAAGTCGAGTTACAGGCAAAGAATTGACCTAAAAGATCGGCCTTCTCCTTTGCGCTGTAGGCCAGACTGCTATCGCTTTTCTGTAGTGGTGTGAGATTGGACCGGCAGAAGTTGCCTTGAGCAGCCTTGGCGAGCGACCAGAATGCACGACTCCCAGCAGGATAGTTCTCTAATCGCTCGCCAATTCTGGCAACATGTTCTGCCTTGGCTCTGGCGATAGCCTTCTTACTAGATCTGGAAGCGGCGTTAAATTTTCGCTTCACCTCTTTGACGTTCGGGTCTTGACAGTTTTTAGCCCGGTTCCAGGCCCGATATGTGGACTGCTTCTGCCGTGCAGCCGTCCTGCAGGTTTTGTTAAACCAAGGGCGGCTGCGGCCGACGACGGGTATTTGAGTATTGGGGATAAATAAATCCATCCCCATAATAATCGTTTCGGTTACGCAGTCTGCACAAACGCCAGGATCCTCAGAGGCGAAGCAAAGCCGCTTCCATGGGTAGGATGCATAAAACTCGCGAAGTCCATCCCAATCTGCCGACTTATATTGCCAGACTCTGCGAGTCCCAGTCGCCGTAGAGCGATCAGGCCTCGCAACAGGGGCTCTGCTACGGACTAGGCAGTGGTCAGATGACCCAAGAGGGGCTTCGACTACTACTCGGTATCCTTGCTGGTGTGTAGTCAGCAGAAGATCCAGTAAAGAAGACTCATGGCTCTCAATGTCTAGGACACGGGTGGGCTGTGTCACCAGTTGTGAGAGTCCATAGGCCGAGACCATATTGAAGAGATGTCGACCCTAGAGGTCAGTGGCTCGGGACCTCAACCACTCTTTATGATGAGCGTTGAAGTCTCCAAGAACCACCACCTCCGCTGATGGACACTGCTCCAATATTTCGTCAATCCCCCATTGGACGTTCTCAAATAACTGAGTTGACCCCGAATCACTGCCATGCGACCTGTAGAGGCACGCGTAGATGCGGGTAAACCCTCCATAGTCTACGCGCAACCACAAGATAGACAGGTCACCATGTTCGAGGGCCCGAAGCCGGCGACAAGAGATATCACCCCGAATGAACACGCACACCCCGGCCTTACGACGGAAGGAGTGCTCTAACTCGTAGCCAGGGTAGTTAAGGTACGAAATATCATTTGGAGCGCCTATCTGTGTCTCCGTTAAAAAGAGCAAGGCAGGCCGTGCCGTCTCGAGATGGTGGTGAACGGCATCGAGATTGCTATGTAAGCCCCTGATATTACAAAAATCCACATCAAATGTGGATAAGGGTACCGCCGTAGAAAACCTTCTCTTTTTTCTAGTACTTTTCATACGGGTTTTTATTTAAGAAGAGGAGGAAGGGAGTGTGGATGCGTACAATGAGATTCGGTGGTACCAAAAAAAATAGGTGCGGGGCACAGTGCATGGCTGGAGGGTGAGTTTTGTGAGAAGCTGACACGAAGCACGGAAGGGCCCCCGGTGCCCCCCCCCCGCGCGCAGTCGCCGTAATCCACTCCGGTTTCCTGCTCCGGCACAACGACTACACAACGGGATTTTCGCCGGTTGGCGGGACAGCCTCCCAGGGAGGATAATCCTGGGTTCGGGTCCCCTGCTGACCGGCAGGTGGCCGGCGGTGACCATTCCCACCGGGTCTCCCTATACCCCATGTCAGCCTCTCACGCTCAATGCCCCAACCAAGACTTCACCACTGCAAGTTTCAGGCACCACCTGAACCCACCACACGTAAACACACCCAGAAAGTTGGGCTTCCGGCTCTCTCGCTCACCGAACGAAGCGCAGCAGCATATTGCCATTGCTCAAACGTCGATTTTCTGCGAGAGTGTGGTACTACCCCGGACGGACCGGCACGCGGCTGTAGACAGAACACTGTCAACAGCGTGGTCCTACCACAGTAAAGCTCTGGTCAGATATGTTGGTATAGGGTTTTATTTCAAGTTTACCTTCTCTTGCATAGATGTTATATGTATGTTTTATATTCCTTAGTCATCTCTTACGGTCACCCACGGGTAAGATCGGGGTGAATTGTATTCTTACTACGTCATCATATGGAAAATAGCTATGGAAATGCGTTTCTATTGCAGTAACTTTAGACCATATTCAACGATTCTGCCCTACATAGCCTTGTGTTTAATATATAACATAAATTAGATTATTGTGCTTCATAATTGTTTTAAAGTTATTCAAGAGACAAATGCCATAACCATCGACATTAATGCTGTTGGAATTAATTTCAAGAGAAAATTAATTTGACGCAAGTAAATTCTTTGTGTACCTGTGGGAGAGAAACATTTGTTGTTCAAAAACAAATAATAAATCTGTTTCGGAGCTGTAAATCGCTACGGAAAATTGGTTTGCTATTTGTGTTTTCCGTAAATGTTTTTGGCTGTGACCAAATGAGGCTCTGTCCTCAGTAGGAACGAAGTGAAATTGGATTCATCATTGATTCAAAAAGGTCAACCCAACGCTATTCTAGTCACGTATTTCTACCATGTAAGTGCAAATAAAAGTATTTTTTTTTAATGGTGGAAATCTTATTGTGGGCTTGTTGTGATGAATCTTAAAGTTTCTGTATATTTACAGTAAATATAAAGTTATGCTTTAATTTATGCAGTACATTAAAATCTACATTATAATAGTATCATCGACAGAGTAAAAAGATCGATTTTGACGACCTTATTATTGACTAGGATTGAAATTACTATGGGAAGGAATATGAGAAGAAAAAAAAATAGGACGTTCCGTTCTAGCACTGCAACCTATTGATGTTAAAACAAAATAGTGTTGTATTTATTTTTATCTTTTATATTTGAACGCAATTTACATCTTGACAAAATGGGTTATAAATAAATCGCGGTCAAAGTATACAATGTGCAAGTTAGTAGAGCTCTTCCCATTTCATCATTGGGGGCAAATGATGGAGAATGTGGGATGTATTGTGTCTCTTTTTCAACTTGTTATCGCCTCACTGTTGGACTTGAGTATTCTTTATAGTGGATGGAAAGTTCACCTAATATATTGTACTGACCCAAAGGGTTAACTTTTGGTTTTATTTTGATTTTTCCTTTTTTGGCGATGATGTTATCTGTTTAAATTCCTTTGTCGTTTTTTACGAGATGTATGGAAAATGAAGTTATAGGGAATTATATTCTTACATTATCAACTCAATTCATCATCACTATCATCATTATCACAGCCTATATATATGTCTCACTGTTGGGCTCAGGCCTCCTCCGTAATGGGAGGGAAATTAACCTACTATATTCTTTGGTTTGGCAACACCGAGCTGACAGCTGCGTCTTAGTCTGTTCTCGTATTTTAAATTGATTTTATATTTAATTTTATTGATTTTAATCACCCATTTGCCAATTTCCCGCTAATTTAGAGCTGTGATTTAATATTTAATTGTTTTTCAAACACCAAATTAGCTTCTAAAACTGTATATTGTTCAATTAGTGTCAGTGACAGTGCATTTCTTTACCGGTGTTTTTTGATTTGAAATATCATTGCTGTTGTCGCTGTTATCTCATAATAAGGTACATTATACACATACATACATACATATCATCACGCCATATCCTTGCAGGGTAGGCAGAGAGAACAGAGTGCCAGAGAACTCTATCTCTGCATACTTCACACGCTTCCTCAACGTTCATAATTCTCTTCATACACGCTCGCCGGTTTCGGAGACTCTTGACTCCACCTTCCTTCAGTACATGACCAATCTGGTCTAGGTAGGTTAGTCTCGGTCTCCCTCGGTACCTACATCCTTCCACTTTCGCATTGTATATCTTCTTAACCAGGCGTTCGTTCGGCATTCTTTCCACATGTCCGAACCATCGGAGCATTCCCTTTCGCATCTTTACACCAATACTCTCTTTCATACCTACTCGCTCTCTTACGTCGTCGTTACGAATGCGGTCGGTCAGCCTAACTCCACAGATTTGCCGCAGAGATCGCATTTCGACCGCATTAATTTTACTATCATACTCTTTTCTGCATACCCAACTCTCGCTTCCATACAGTAATGTTGGGACAAGCACTGCGTTATGTATTGCTACACGTGCCTTCTGGCTGAGTTGGTGGCTGCCGAGAAGTTGCCCCAACGCTCCGTTCACTCTATTTCCCGCATTCACTCTTCGCTCTATATCAGTGGTGTACCTTCCATCTCGGCTAAATCCACATCCAAGATATACAAATTCATCCACTTGCTCTAGTATATCATTACCTATTGTTACTCTTACATCTGTTCTGGTTTTATCTCTTTCAAAGACCATTATTTTGGTTTTGCTCACATTCACGCGTAGACCCCTTTTCTTACAATCTTCTGTCATTGTGTCGACTAGGGTCTGCAGGTCAGTCGCTGACTGTGCCAGCAGGACTGCATCATCTGCATAAAGCAGAGCAGTGACCACTGAGTCGCCCATCTGGACTCCCACATTCATATGGTTCAACCTTCGGAGACATTTATCCAGATATGTGATAAACAGCCTGGCTGACAGAACGCACCCCTGCTTAACGCCGATATTGACGTCAAACCAAGGCGACATTCCATCATCCAGCCGCACAGAGGCTCTACAGCCCACGTAACTGGACTGCACAGCCTGTAGCAGTTTACCGCTAATACCATACTCTGGTAAAATGTCCCAAAGTTCCTTTCGTACAACCGTGTCAAATGCTCTCTCCAGATCCACAAAACTGCAGAAAACCCTCTGACCTAGAGCCAGATGCTTCTCCACAATGTTGCGCAGAGAGAACACTTGATCCATGCATCCCCTTCCACTCCTGAAACCTCCTTGTGTCTCACACAGTAAACCATCGGACACCATCCTCATTCTCCTTTCAATAATTTTACCATACACTTTTGCTGCCAAACTGGTCAAGCTTATGGCTCTGTAATTTGCGCAGTCATAACGTGAACCCTTGTTTTTAAATAAAGGCACGATGACTGCGCTATTCCAGTCCCTGGGAACCATTCCCGAGCTCTAACATAAATTGAGGAGCCACAGGAACGCCTCCCAGACACAAGAGCCACCAAGCTTGATCATCTCGGCAGACACCATATCAATGCCCGCTGCCTCACCATTTTTCAAACTTCTTATCGCCCATTCAACTTCATCCATACTGATGCCATCGGAGGACGCCGTTGTCGAATGTTGATCTACTAAACCACATCCAACACCGGCGCCGACCGTAGCATCCGCATATATATCGCCAAAATATTCACTCCATCGGCTTGTCGTGTTTTGACATCTTGTGTTTGTGTAAGAATGTCTCCACCTTTAGACCTTATTTTATTCATTCTGAAGGCTGACCAACCACCCCGAGACTTCTTCACCTTCCTCCAAAAGAGTTTGGTGTTACCCTCGAAGTTTTGAAACAAAAAATAAATCTTATAACCGTTCAGTTTAACTTTATCTCTCTGCTTTTGCTACGCTTTTCATTTGCTTTTAACGGAATTCCATATATTTTATTACATTATGCTTACTCGCAAAGCCTTCGCTCGCTAGGAGGAATCTAAATTCCATTTGGCCTTGAAAGAATTGAAGGCAGCAAAGGAAATGTGTATTGTTTTGAGCGGAGAGAGAGATGACAGCGAAAGGGAACTGTTAGATCTGCTTGAATTAAATAAAAATTTAAAATTAGAAATGGCCCAGCTTCATACGGAACTCAGTGAGGCTGTACAAGCACGAGACAACTTCCAAATTATTGTGGATGGCCTTCAAGAGTGTAGTCTTGAATATGTAAACTCCCTTAATTGCATAAGCACTCTGGAACACCAACCGCAGGAGGCTCATAACCAAATAACTGAGCTAGAAAATGCTAAATATAATGTAACGTCCTCACTGAACCAAAGTTTGTTTGATGAGTTGGTTAGCAGTGCCCCAAGCTTGGTTCCTGTTGCACCTGATATATCCTCTGCATATCTTAACACAGCTGAATTATTACCATCTTGTAATGGAGAGAAAGCCAGGTGCAGTAGGAACAATACATTCAAAAAATTTAAAAAGTTTGTCAAAATAAATAAATTTATTAAAAAAACTCAGAAACTTGTAAAAAAGCATAGTTAATTTATTAAAAATGTAAAATCAAAAAGAGAAAGAATACAAAAATACCAATACTTAAATGATAAGAAAGGTTATGAACTCATTACTGGAACGCTACTCAGAAAACCCATTGATAACGTTATCTACGCCCAAAACCCGGCAAGGTGACCATTTTAATTGAATTTGATAACTTTTTCCTGTTCGTATTTATTTACGTCAATGGATGGAACAGTGATCCTCGTCGTAATTACCATAGAAATGTTTAAAAAAAAGAATTCAACACGCATATACTTCACGCCTGCACTCCTAAATCTGATGAAAATACATACACTATCAAGAGGAAAAGAGTGAAAAAATCAGATATTATCATTCATCCATTTATTGATCTTTAAAACCCACAGCACGAGGCGAGTATGCTAATATGTTAGACGCAGCTAACAAAACCTGACGCTATCCTATCATGAGGCACAATGAAACTTTTATAAACCATAAAATTAGGGAGAAACCTGAGAATGAATCAATTGTAGATTGGGATGGTGGAAGAAGTCCAACACTTATTATCTGAAGAACGTTCTCGCGGCTGCAGCCAGGATGGCTACCACCGCCGCTCCTTGAGCCCATTCTGCTCCTCTTCGAGCTTCAGCGGCATTTTGCTTGGCTGCCTCGAATTGTTCCCGAGCTCTTTCGTCCCACCTGCGAGATGTGGCCGCAATGTCCTGCGCTTTTTCTACTAGTCGGCGAAGCTCATCTTTCCGAAGGTCCTCCTCTCGCCGAAGCTTCTCATATCGCTGACGGTCCTCATCTAGCCAATGCTGTTGCTCTGGTGGCTGTTTCTCTCCTGAACGACGAACGTCTGGTGGATCAGCCATGAATAATGCGGTTTAGGCAGATAGCAACTGGTACGTCGTGACTGCGCGAGTGTTTATTACGCAAATGGTACATTGTGACTGCGCGAGTGTTTATTACGAAACTGGTACGTTGTGACGTCGCGAGTGTTTATTACAAACTGAACCATTTGATTCGTTGTCGTAGCGTGTGTTTGTGGTAGGTGGTAGGTAGGTAGTGGGGGAATTTACAACTATATGACTCATACGTTACAACGGTTAACCGCTTGTTGCGTCATCTACGTTCAACACACACACAAACATTCTAGTTCATTCCGATAACCTTTTTCCTGTTCGTTCTTATTCACGTCGTAGAATAAAATCGAGATCGACAAGCGCAAAACAGTCATAACCGACATGACCAAGCAAAATATTATTAATATCGGAATAAATCCGAATGAGATTTGGAATAGAGATCATCAAATAGCAGATGAGCTATTTATTATACCGACGAAATCTACTTTACTCTAGTGAGATAGATTTCATTGATCTAAATCCACATGAAAAAAGAACCACTTCTTTCATTTGAAGTCGCGAACCTATTTATAGTTCATCTAATCTAAGAAGTGCATTTTGACGTTTCGCATTTTTTAATACACAATAACCTTGGTCAAACGTATACACATGATTGCAAACAATAAATCTGAAATTTTAAAGAACTATTAATTTATTTACATAATTAACGTTGCGGGTGAGTTTTTTGTACAATAAGGTAATGTTGAAACTCGTAAAACTAATTTAAAATTAAAATAACATGGTAAATATTAATTATTGTTGACGATCTTACAATATCACGTCATAACGTTCTAAATAGTAGTGCTTGACATTTTCCAATTCAAGAATATCTAAATAATCGGTAAAAATATTAGATTAATATATTTAATCGAATAGTGATTTTGACAGAGATGTACGTTTCGACAATTTTATTGATAAGGAAATAATTATTAATGTTCGCGACGATGATAATTCAAGTAATAGTAATGATTCTGAATAAATAACTATTTTCAAATTCAGTTTTTCTTCTTACTTAACCTAATCCTACTAAATATGTTGAATAGATTTTATGATGAAATAATTAAATTTGTTTAGTATTAATTTAGCACTTAATATTTCATCTCCTTTTTGAAAAATAAAAAAATAAACCGATTATTAATTACAAAGAATTAATATCGATTTCTCATTAAAATCATGATTATTCTCACTCACTCATTAAAATAGTGATTATTTGGTTCACATACCTAGACAACTTACTCTGACAGCTGTTAAAGTGCACTTCTTAGATTAGATAGACTATAGTAACAAAAATAAATTACCTACTGTAATAAGTATACAGCGTAGCGTTACTAATCTAAGTAGCGACCTGTCATATCAAGTATCATAAGATCGATTTGTCGTACAACAATTTTTGTGCTCTCTCAAAATAATTATTTGTGAACTACGAATCAATATTCTGACTCTGAGTGTAATTTGAGTCCGTTAATTTTATATTTGTAAAAGTACTAGAGACAATTATACCTAAGTGTGGTCTTAAAATCTTAAATATCCGTGTGGTGACGGAGTAAGAATACAATTCGCCACCCCTATCGTACCTGTGGGTGATCGTAAGAGACGACTAAAGGATATAAAACGCATATAACATCTATGCAAGAGAAGGAAAACTACAAACAAAACCCTATACCAATACGTTCGATCAGCGTGGTATAGTAGGTCAATTTCTCTTCCATTATGGAGGAGGCTCGAGCCCAATAGTGGGACATATATGAGCTGAGATGATGATGTGGTCTTAAAATAAAACACAATAATGATAAAACAAAATAGCTCTTTATGTTAATATTATGTATGTGACATAATTTATTTTCATCTATAATGGAACCATTTGAGTAACAATAATATACGCTGAGCTATGAATTTGATTTGTAGCATACATTTTATGTAACTTGAATGTATTCTTGCATGTAACCGTTTAATAAAAAGAATTATGATTTTGATGAAAGATTATGTAAAATGTTAAGCTTAGTATTCATCATCTCAGCTTTTACACGTGACACTGCAGGGTCTGGGTCTCCTACATAATTGGAGAGAAACCACGCCGGTCAGACGGGCTGGTATAGAGTTTCATTTCAAAGTTTTCTTCTGTACTTCTTTGATCTTTACTATCGGTGGAAAGCAAGGCTTTTGTGATTTTGAAATGACTTATTTATTTATTACGAGTAAGGGTTATAACTAATAAATATTCTACAACTTATTATCACTGTAAGCAAGCAGCAAGATACTTAGTCTAATTGACAAAACTTTGTGATTAGTTTGACCTCGCACTGTATTTGTCTTCACTTCAGTAATTATAGTTTGAGGTGAGTAAATGCGGCTCTTAAAATGTAATTTAACAAGTTGATTCAATTCTATTTGATAAAAAGCTATTTTTAAATAATAATACTTCGTTATAAATACAGTTGTAGTATCCGATTAGCCAACAAACAAACAACAAAAGGAAATATTTATGTAGATGAATGGATCAGGCACGAGGAACAAAAATGCGGATATAAAGTTGCAAATGTCCGTACTGCAAGTAATCACAATTATTTTCACAGCTTTTTTTTTTATTGCTTTCAGTAGCAAACGAGCAAGCAGTACACTTGATGGTAAGTGTTACTGCTGCCCATGGACCTTTGCTATACCAGAAGTATAGCTGGGCTTCTTTTTTTTTTTTTTTCCGCGGGGTGGACCATGGATGTGGTCGCGCCCCGACAAATCCATCTGGGGCAACAAAAGAGGCGGCGCGCAACCCCATGGACCCACCCTGCAAACACCTCTTTTCGCCGTGCGAGTGGGCCACCGGTACCCAATCTTTGTCTTCGGTGGCCCGCCCGGTGGTTTACCCTTACGGGTTCCTCTCGTGTCGACGCCCCGGCAGCTTTCGCCGTCGGGGCGTCGACTTCACGCGGTGGCCTCACGTCGGGTGACCGGACAATTCCCCGGTCCGATCACCCGAAGCCTCGATTAGCGCGGCATTAGAAAAAAAAAAGAAAGAAAAATGATTTATTTCTCCCTCGCAGATGGACACATAAGTATATAACATTGTATTAGGTAATAGAAAAATAACATGAGAGATATGTAAAAACACAAACACATAAGAACTAATGTCCCAACCGCGAGCAAGTGAAAAGGATCGCTACTCAGCATAATGTTGTGGTAGCTCATATGAGAAACCACAACGCTGTTCTTCCGTAGCGTCCTGTAGGATGTGGCGATTGACAACAGACCCAAAAAACAAACTTTTGTGTACATATTCGTTAACACATTCATTAACGAAGACTACGTAAAACAATAATGACAGATTTCAAAGATATTGTACCTGTGACGTTAAAATAGAATTCTTAAAATAGTACATTAAAACAAAAATATAAACAAAATTTAAAAAAATCATATCAAAACATTCTAAAAGTATAAAAATAAAATAGCAATAAAAATAAAAAACGAAGATAAATATAAGTAACATAACAAATATATGATTAGGCTGAATGTGATTTATTCCCTTTGCCCATTCGAACAGACGCTATAGTTGTGTCAATGTGCTGTTGTCTAATAGATACATCGTAAAACAACAAAATTTACCCAAGAACATGTTCAATGCCATAAAATTGGTGAGATTTAGAGAAACTGTGATGGAAAGCTTATTCACTGAAGTATAGGCATCGATAAACTAAACACCTCACAGCAAATGAAAAATGTAAGTAGAGTTATTGTGTCACATCTTACTGTCAGAATAAAGAAGTAAATCGTGTGTTCAACTATTCAAAATCAGAATTTCTTTATTACAGATGTGTACTCAGTATTTAAATATAAAATCTTCGAGTGTCTATCAACATATTGGTATGTATGAAATATTTCCATAAGACATGCAATACATATGAGCACATATACACAAATTTAAAGACACACACTCAAAAACATACAGATGCATATATATCAGATTTGATACATAATTCGCCATTGTAATAATCATTCATCAGGCGCAGGTATTTCATCAGGCGCAGGTATTCGCGCCTGCGCCGCTCCGGCCGCTGACGGCGGCCCGAGTCATGGGAATTTTTCCGGACTCGTTCCGCCGCCTCCTTCTACGAGATGACAGTCTCGCAGAAGGCGGCGACCGCGTCCCAATTCCTGACGCTGTCGACAATCGCTTTCGCGGCAGCCGGCAGCGTCAGGTCGGCACCGATAACAGCGACGAGGTCACGGCGCTGCCCGTCCCAGCTCGGACATACCTCGAGCGTATGTTGCGCCGTGTCCTCGTCACTACTGCAATGGTGGCAGGACGGTGTCCACTCCCTATACACGACCCTGTGCAGGTACAACCCGAAACACCCGTGCCCCGTCAATACCTGCACCAGCCGAAAGGTGAGGACTCCGTGCCGCCGCTCCATCCACTCTATCAATACGGGCCGGAGGGCCTCAACGGTCTCTACACCGTGCCTAGGCCTCTCCAGCCGCGTAGCCCAACGGGCGATGACGTCTCGGCGGGCATCCACGTGCCAGGTGGCTATCTCGCTCAGCGATGGGGAGCCACCTTCCTCGCGCGCTGTGATAACCCGCCGGTAGAGGTCGGAGAGCATCTCCGCCGCTAGGTCCCACGGGGGTGTCCCGGCCAACAGGCACGCTGCCTCTGTCGACACCGTGCGGTATCCGCGAATGGCTCTGACCGCCATGACTCTCTGTGGCCTCCACAGAACCGCCCTGAGCTGGGCGTTCAGAGCCCTCGCCCACACGGGTACGCCGTACATGGCCATCGAGCGGATGACCCCCGCATACAGCCGTCGGCCCTCGAAACTGGGTCTGCCCACGTTTGGCATGAGTCAAGAAAGGGCGGACGCCGCGCCGACAAGCCGGGGAGCAATCTGTCGGAAATGCTCCCGGAACCACCATCGCCCGTCGAGCACCAGACCCAAGTACCTCATATGGGCCTGGATGCTGATGTGGATGGAGTTTACCACTATCGAGGCGCCGATGGGTAGCCTCACACGGGGCACATGGAAAAGTAGGGCCTCCGTCTTGTTTAGGGCCACCCTGAGCCCCAGCGCCTCAATCCGCCTGACCATCTCCTCGGTGCCGAGAGAGGCCAGGCTCGCCGCCTCTTCGAGTGTCCTGCCCCAGGCTGTGACGAGCGTGTCGTCAGCGTAGCACACCAAGCTCAGCCCGGGGGGGAGACTCCCTCTCAACGCCCAGTCGTACCCGATGTCCCACAGAGTCGGCCCCAGAACCGACCCCTGTGGAACGCCGCACGACATGGGAGACGCCGCACCCTGGGCATGGCCGCATCGCAGACCTGCGTTAGCGCACTGCGGATGCGGGCAGCCTCAGCGTCCACTCCATCCGCTGGGGGTGGTGAGGACAGCCACGTATTCACGAAGGCCGCCTCCGCCAGTAGGTCCCTATCCAGACGCCCCACAGCCCACCGCGGAAATGCGGGCGCTCGGTCCGCCCTGTGACTCCTGCTGGGGTCCCGGCGGGGGGAGACCTCCATCCGGATATACTGGTGGTCCGACAGGGTCTCCGCCTCCTCCAGGACACGCCAGTTCCTCACTCGTGGTGCGAGAGCGGGGCTAGCGAACGACAAGTCCACTATCGACCCGCCCCGCTGCCGCACACACGTGTTCACTGAGCCTCTGTTCAGGGTACATAGGCCCAGTGACGCCACTCACTCCACGACCGCCCACCCGCGATCGTCCGTCATAGGGGACCCCCACGCTGTGGATATGGAGTTGAAGTCCCCCAGGACCAGGATGAGGCCTGGTGCCAATCGCCGTATCGAGGCCTCCAAGTTGGTAAGTGAGGCCCCGAAATCGTCCATTCTCCTATTTGGGGAGAGGTAGACGCCGTAGAGCGTGACCCCTCCCCATTCCGCCGTAACAAAATCCTCGCCCTTATCCAAGAGGGACAAGGACGGGAAGTGTCGCAGCGTGGAGGTGACGATTGCCGCGGTTCCGTTCCGGCTGACCACCCAATTGGGGCGATCAGGCACACAGTACGGTTCCGCGACTACGGCTACACCAATCGACCACTCCGCCATGGATTGCAGGAGGAGATCCTGTGCACCGGCGGAGTGGTTGATGTTGGCCTGCAGGAGGTGAGTGGATTTGGCAGCCATTAGTGGGCCGTTTCCATCACCTCCTCGCTGGCGGGCGATCGGGCCGCGCTAGGAGCGGGAGTGGCCGTGGTCGAAAGGCCGCTCCGCCCCTTTGGGGTCGAAGCCGGAGGTCTGCACGCTCCAAAGCCCATACGGTGCTTGGCAGGCTTATTGCCCACCGCACACGCGGGGCAGTGGGGCGGGGTGGCGCAAGATGCCGCCATGTGCCCAGTCTGACCGCAGCGGAAGCAGAGTCCGCCACAGTCAAAGGAGTTGGTGCATGTTGGCCGGGTATGCCCGACCGCCATGCACTTGAAGCACCTCGCAGGTCGGTGCTCCAGCACGGTTAGTCGCGCTGAGCTCCAGTCCACGAGGAGCCTACCGCTGCCTGAGCCGGCCAGTTGCCTGACCGACTCCACTGGGCACAGCACCCAGGCGGCACGTACGCCGCCCGGACCGGGCCGGATGGCGCCAACCCGGACGGTGTCCAGGGGACACCGGGTTTTCGAGGCAATGGCCTCCCGGATGTCTTCCACCGTCACGGAGTCGTCCAGACCCGCGATGCGCATTTCGGCACACTTCACGGGTCTGGCGATTCTAACGCCACCCTCCTCGGCGAACAGACCTCGAAGCTTCGACGCCACGCTGTTGGCCGTCCTGGTGCCCTCAGCCCCAGGGAACTCTAGGATCCTAGCCCCTGTCCGGGCGCACCCGCAAGGCCCGGACAGGGGCTCGGATCCTAGAGCTAGGCTAGGATGGTCACCGCCGGCGGGCACAGGGCGGAAGCCAGGGCTTCAACGCCTCCTATGTCGGAGACGTCGAGCTCCCGCCGGGCTTTCCTCAGGACGGCCTCGTTACATCACTACTGCGGCTGTCTTCGGCGGCCGGAGCCCCTTGCGCGGCCTCATCCTCTTATTTCCGCCTCCTTCGGCTCCTGCCTGGGGAGCGGGGACCTCAGCGGCGCGCTTGGCCGACGCTCTCCTTCGCTTGCCGCGACTTTTCCTGTCGCGCTCGGCCACCTGCCAACCCTGATCGGGCGCAGCAGGCATGCCAGGCGCGGAAGACTCAGTCGCGGGCACGCTGGTCGTCGCCGGCGGCGCTGCTGCGGGCGACGACTGCGTTCCGGCAGGAGCCGGTGCAGTCTTTTTTTTCATCGGAGCGGGCCCCTTCTTCTTGGGCCCAGCCGCGGCCGCGGCGTAGTTCCCCCCCACACGACCACCCTGACAAGGCAGCGGGGCGGGAGCTGGTGCCGCATATAGCCGATTATCCGCGGCGAGAGGCGGTCGAACACATGGTTCTGGAGGCAGCCTTGCCTCCAGAATGGCCAAGCGCGCGTTGAACAGATTACTGACTGTGTCGATAATGGCGCGCAAGGCCTCGTCCGACACGCCCCCCACCGTGGGCAGCGGGGTCGCTGTTATCGGCTGGGCTGCTGTAGAGGCCTGCTCCACGGCGTTAGGTGGGCTGGCGCTGGTCGGCGGCGCACGCTCCGTGGTTGGAGGCGTCTGCAGTGCGGCGGTGACCACTGAGCGGCCAGCGCCTCGGGGCGGCTTCGGAGCGACGACATCTCGGCGGCTAGCACTGGCCGGTAGCGCAGGTGGCGTAGGCGGCACGAGCCGCGCCATTGAGGCCCTCAGCTCGGCCACATCCTTTGAGAGGACGCGGTTGGCCCTCCTTACCGCGGCTAGCTCCGCCTCTAAGCGGCGATTCTGGGCCCGCAGGCCTAACACCTCGCCACCAAGGCGGGCGTTTTCGGCCTGCAGGGCCTCCATGTCCGGGGCGTTACCGCTCGCGCGGGCACCAGCGTCCGCCACTTCTGTGGGAGGGATGCTGGACAACACCCCCAGCACCCTCGTGGCGACCGCCTCGTCGTCGGCCCGCTTGCGAGCCTCCGCCCCTCCACGCACTCCGCTGGCCGGGGAGTGGGTCGTCCTTCCCGACGCCGCGGCCCCTCGCCCTCTGCGAGAGGCCGGAACTTTGGGAGGAGGCATGATGACAGCACTCCCCTCGGAATCGGCGCCCGAGCTGTCCTCCCTGTTCAGGGGGCGCTTCCGCACCTTCGAGGGAAGGGCCACCGTCCTTCTTCAGTTTGGCGGCATCCCGCTCCTGCTTTTTTGCCGCCGCCCGCTGCCTCTCGTGAGGGTTCGCTTTCCCCCATGTGTACCGGGTCCGGCGCTTCTTCTTCTTCGAGAGGGGGGCCTCTGCGGTCGGTGCCGGGCCCTCGGCGGACGCCTCCAGTCCTAAGGACGAGGCGTCGTTTTGGTCAGTTTTACATTGGCTTGACGAGGCCGTGATGTGGGAATCCTCTGGATTCCCGTCTTGAGTTGGTGTAGGTGTGAAAGAAGTAAAATCCATATTGATTCCCACGATTATGGGAGAAATAGAGCGTTGACCCGGGCAGAGATTCCTGTACCCGGGCAAGCCTACATTTACCAACCAGGGGGTCGGCCGGTACCCTGGCTGGAGCGTGCTAAGAACAGAACAGCCCATCTGCCATGCATCTTCTCGCCGCACGCCAGAACTTAAGATTCTGGGTGATTTCCGAATTCGAACGTCGAATTCTTTATAGAGGATGTCTTCCTCGCGGTCCGGGCGGTTAAGCCAAGACCCTCGTTCCTGAAACTACGCCTCACGACAACTTGTCTTGAAGCAAGATATCAAGTTTACGATATGTCGGCAGTGGCATAAGCCTGCCCAGCCCTCAAGTTAATGAGTGACCGGGCCCGTCCGAAATTTCGCGTCCTGTACCGTCTACAACTAGAGGGTCAGGAGAATTGGGGCTCTACCCATTGCTGGGGAACCCCCCCTCGCGCCAGCAATTCGCTACGAGCGACAATTCGGCAGAAGGATCTGGGGGACTGTCGCTCGCACCCAGGGTACACCACGTGGAGGTTTCTGGCATCGTACCCCAGAAGTATAGCTGGCTGGGCTGCTGCCTACCAAAATACAAACCCACCCAGTTGGGCTGCCGGCTCTCTCGCTTACCGAACGAAGCGCATTACCATTGCACAGACGTCGATCTTCTGCGAGAGTGTGGTACTACCCCGGACGGACCGGCCCGTGACTGTAGACAGATATCTGTCAACGGCCTGGTCCTACCGCTATAAACCAATTACAGTTCACACCTTAATTGAATTCACAGAAAAGACCCAGGCAATCGCATTTGTACAAAATAACTATATGATAAGGATGGATGACACAGGATAGTCTTTCCCGTGCGACCACGGGACAAGACTACAACCGGCACCAACCCTTTACCTGCCCGTGGGTTCCTCAGCCAAATAGCCCAAGGGTTCACCAAGAGAACAAGCAACACCTTTTCCCCGGGAAACGTACAACACCCACCGCTACCGCCAGCCCACCTGCCAAACGCGGCAACCATGGCACTACTGTCTCACACAAGTGACAGAATATCACGTCTAAATCGGACAAGTCGTCAAAAATTTTAAAAATTATTGTTTTGGGTTCTATTTGTGTTGATAAAGGTCCCAGTAATATTTTTTCTCATATATCTTCCATGTACAGACATTGGGATAAGAGTAGGAGAATGATGAGTCGTCTCTTACAATCACCCACTGGTAAGATAGGGGATGATAAATTGTATTATTACTTCATCACCACACAGATGAAAACATCATTTTGTTTTAAATAAAAATATTCAAATATCATTAATATACGTAATTACTCCTAATCATACTTCAGCTCCCTATTCTTATCACAGTAGAGAGGAAATGAAAGTCTATTTAATTACATTGACCCGGAAAGCTGTTTTGTTGGTGACAGTGAATGATATCTTGTGAATAATAGCGAGAGGTGGAATATCTTAACGGAAAACACCTAACATCTATTCGGTAGCAACTCCATCGTTACGTTCGGAACATGAATATTCCAGGAGGGACATAACATGGATACGTAGTGATATTAATTAATTATAAATTTTAATTAATTAAAAATAGATTCGTGAATCATCACCCCCTTTCTTACCCGTGGGTGTCGTAAGATATGTTTAAGGGAATTAAGATATAAGCAAATAGTCACCGCAAGAGAAGGAAAAATCGAATCCGTCTGACCAGGGTGCCATAGTTGGTTAATTTTCTTCCTATTACGGAAGAAACTCGAGCCTAATAGTGGGGCGTTTATATATTGAGATGGAAATTAGTATTAAAAGTAATATAAGAAAGTTTAGTAGATAGAAAGTAAGTAATATAAGAACGCAGACTAGGGTCATACATTAGTTTCGCTATTTCAGTTGAAATCCAAGATCGTACGGAAAGAAGTTATTGGATTTCTATTCCAAAATGAAATACCTATTGTTATCTGAGAATAAAAATTAGTACAAAGAAAAATATAGTAGTTTTTTACCAAAAGATAATCGGATAGGTTTTTTTTTTATCTTAGTTCATATATGTATCACTGTTGGGCTCACGCCTCCTCTATAAAGAAAGGGAAATTGACCTACTATACCACTATACCACGCTGGTTAGACTGCTAGATTTTGTTTTGAGTTTTCCTTCTCTTGCATATATGTTAAATGCGTTTTATATCCCTTAGTCTTACGATCACCCACGTAAAATAGAGGGTGGTGAATTGTATAAAACCTCCGTTACCACATGGAAAGAGAATCAGTTTGCAACATTGAGAGTTTGTTGGTGAAATAACCAACAATCCTTTCGTTGACCTGGGAATCAAACTCAATGTCCCACTGCTGGGCGCGAGCCTCCTCCAGAACGGGAGGAAAACTGACCTACTATACTACGCTAATCAGATATGTTAGTAAAGGGTTGTATCGAGTTTTCCTTCTCTTGCATAGATATTATATGCGTTTTATATCGCTTAGTCGTATCTTATTATCACCCACGGGAAAGATCATCAATGAGACATTTTATTATTTGATGTAAAATATTGTACTTTGTTGTTTCAAAATTAATAACAGAAAAATGCAGGCAAAGAATTCCTTTGTCAACTTTATGATTTAGTAATATCATGTTAAAGCGTCCTTATCTTTGCCAGGCTTCACTTTATTTTTATAATTTACCGTTTCCTTGGCCGTTACTATAAAGTTATTTACTCTGTGGAAAGCATATTTTACGTTTTATGTAATAGAACCGATATATTTACTCTATGAAAAAAAAAATACAGTAAATTTTAGATATTTCAATTTAGTTTAGTTTTAGCTATAAATATGTAAATTTTTAATACATAGTGCTATTTTATTAATGTTATTAAAAATATATTTTATGCCTTTCGAAATATATCCAATGCAAGTATGTATCTTTGCTAAGAAGACCCGAATGAGGATCTCGCTTTTAACGACATTGCACATATCTTTATACGGACTATGACTGTGATCTCTACAGAAATACCCATTTTGTGCGTTCAACAGTTAGTCTACATGGTTGCACTATATACCAAAGAGAGTACTATGCCTGGACGCAGCCCTCGCCGTAAAACCTTGATCTTTTGATTCTAAATGACAAATGAAGGCGGAGGCACAGATGAGCTGCGCAGCAAGACTGGAAGAGTAAAACTAAATAAATTTTAGCTCTTAGGACTCACTTTTACTCATGGGTGAATTTATTACCAACAGTTCATGTCTCATGTGTAATGCTAAGTGTATAAAAGAATAATATTAAAAAAAAATACGACATACGTAATTTAATGGCTTTATATAGGCGTTACAATTACGCACTTTACAAATCTATGAGAATCAACTTCTGCTTCACGCCTTCTTCAGTCGTCTTTTACGACATCCACGAGCAAAGCAAGGGTTGGTAGTATTTGTAGCCACTACCACACAGCATGTCGAAAGATTAAAACATGAGCCGAAAACAACAGTTTAGCTACAGAGATCCCTGTTAATATTACGAATGAATAGTAACTTATGATGAGAAAAATACGGCTGTCTTCTCGCGCTAGGATTATTAATCAAATCTATTTGATACGAAAAAAATATAAAATTCCACTTCAATGGAAGGTCGCGTAAAAGGTTTCTGTGTGTTTTTATAACATAAATTTAAAAGATGTTTTTTTTTTTGCCCTGAGAAAAATAAAGCAATGTTTGACCAACATTAATTAGTTCTATAAAGTTAGCGAGTTATTGAAATATCTGTGGATGACAAGTTTCGAAGAAAAATGTTGAATTTTCTAGTTATTCATTGGGCAATGCTAAAAAAAAAGAAAATATTATGCAAATGTTAAACGACGTATTTTGATAAAGCTTCTCTACCCTAATCAAATCTTAAATTTATTTTAATATCCACTAAGGAAATAATCATTGTATTGCGGGGAACTTTACAAATATGCAATTAACGCAGACAAATTGCACCCAGACTCAAACCAACGCTTTGTAAATCGCACAAAGTATTGTTCTGCGTGTAAATCAAAACTATAGCGCTGGCACGGAAGTTTAGTATCTTAACCTCTATACTACCTGTGCAGTCGATATGTACAATAGTAATGTTGAAATTCTTTAAACCTAATAAGGAAAACGATTTCATGAATATACGAATTTAAATTATGTCTTTACTATCGCTACGTATTTTTTTTAACATAATTATCATCCACAAACTTTATAGTCGTAAACTGAGATATGTAAGAAAATACGAAAGAATGTTTTGAAAGAAATATTTCTAAAAGATTGACGAGATCGGAAATAAAGGCTGTAAATATTTTATTGATTTATACAGATTAGTGAACATATTTAGAATAGATATTATAATTGATTTAATGTAAATAATTATGTTTTTTTAATGATTTTTACAGAGAAACGCCATTATTTAGAATGACTGGCTTTTATATAAATATAAGTTACAAGTGATACATACAAACGAGGTTAACACATACAAATATACTACACATATAACGGTTAAGATACCGACCTTCCGTGCCAGTGCCGTGGGTTCGTTTCCCACGTGGGATAATACTTTATACGATCCAGAGAGTCTCCCGCAATACAAGGATTATTTCCTTAGTGCAGGGTGGTTTCTTTATCTGCGCCTGATGCCGCCCTAGTCGAAGCATCGGTCGAGGTGATCGGACCGGGGATTAGTCTGGTCACCCGAAGTGAGGCCACCGGGTGAGGACGATGCCCAGATGGTTAAAGCTGTCGGGGCATCGACTCGAGAGGAACTTGTGACGGTGAACCACCGGGCGGACTACCGAAAACAGAGATCGGGTTCCGGTGGCCCGCTCGCTTGGTGAAGAGAGGCGCATTGCCGGGCGGGTCTATGGGGTTACGCGCCTCTTCTGTTGCCCCAGACGGATCTGTGAGCGGGGTGTAATGAAACCATAGCCTAAGCCTAAAAAAATTACTGCCTTTAAAAAAAAAACAACAATATTCATTCATTCATCTCGGCGCATATAACAAAAATATTTTAAGGTCTGATCGGTATGATCTTCAAATCTGAACTTTTTAAAAAGTATGCACTACTGTGTCTATTATTTTTAAAGTATACTTACAACTATATTATTAATAAAACATTTAATATATTTTTTATACTTATTTCCACCAAACAACAAGAATCTCGTTTTTTACCGGACACATTAATATTATTTTTATAAGAATCATATATAGCAAATTTTATTGGCACATAGGTGGTAAAATGGTATACTTATTTTTTTATATTTATAACCTATAGTTTTATGTGTAACTGGAAATAGCTTAATTTATAACATTATGTTTTTAAGATGTCAATGAAAGCGCTATTTTGATTTTTATAACGCGACTTACTTATTATTATTAGTTATTTCAAATGTGTTGAAATTGCTTTTACGTTTTTGTTTCACCGTTATGTTGGTTTTTATTTACTTTTCCTTTTGATTTGAGTTGGTCGTGCAAAACCAAACAAACAATGACGCAGCCGAAGTATCCTTTTTTCGAAGCTATTCAGGACATATTCAACCTTCCTCTACGTGAGTTGTTAATAAAGCTAGAATTCTATATATTCAGTGACCTTGAGTCAATACCGCTAGATATATTTTGATTTCACAGCTGGCGTAGTAGTTGCTAATGCCCTGTGATACCGGCTACGAATATTACCAACTCTTGTCTTAGTGTGGATATGCATAGCGCTCGGGAAACACAGCAGCAGGTAGTTCAATCCAGATCTTGCACGTACGTAGGAGAAATGATCACTGAAAAGGTACAGTCGATGATATATCGTTTCCAGGTAAAATTAATGAACCCTGTTACTGTGTCGTGTGGTACGGTGGTAAAACGGTAACGGTGGTATCAAGTCAAACAGTTCTACAGAGCGCTACCCTTGAAAGAACCAGTACACAAAGTGAGCCAAAGTCTTTGCGCCGCTCCAATGACTTCAATCTGTCCATGAAATTGGGGTTACCGACGGTTCAAACAGTACGCCTTTGCATGGAGTCAAGTGGGTCTAGCTGATATTTAGACGCGCCTGCCCATAGATGAAAGCAGGTGACTCCACGTGACTTTACGTGAAGACGAACTTGTGCTTTATATAGCACAGGATGTTGTCTCGGCGTAAAGTAACGCTTATTATAAGGTGCGAAACCATGTACAATTAACGTATTGTATAGAATCGCTCACCTAAATAGGTACTGAATAAATTAATCAACTGATTTATATAAAATGTCACAATTTATTTAAGGTAAATGAACTACGTTGCAGGACTTCCCTTTCTCGTCGTGTTTTTGAATGGATTCTCATACTCGTTTGTGTACAATGTATAACAAAAAAGTTTTTTTCCAGACCTCATTCACCTGCTCATTTCGTTATTTAGACTCTCACAAACAGATTGACAACTATTTTTGTGCTCTTTTGAAACTATCCTAGCGAGAGAATCATGAACTAAATTTAGAGGATAGTGCAATAAACAATGTTCAACAAAATTACTATCATGTGCAAATGGTAGTCATTTTGTTGTATGTTGTTATAGTAATACTTTATTTTTATAGAATATTTTATTTAAAATATTACAAAAACTTTTATTAAGGCGAAATAAATTATATTTTACAGTACAAATATTTTGATAAGTGCGTTACCAAATCGAGATTGAATTTTAGTAACTTTAATATTAGAGTCGTATACTCTCACTACAATGAATATAAACATATTTTTACGGATTCTTTCGCATTTGTATTTAACTTTTAATTTACCGATGTTTCGAAAACTTTATAGCGTTTACGGTCATGGTGGGTCCCCCCTTGAATATAAAAGCAATAGAATTAATAAAAATAGTTTTATTTCAAATATGTAATACTCGCTTAAACACGAGTAATCATTACGTACAATACAATTTTCAGCAAATGGGTGAAAATCAAGACTCTTCGTTATAACGATGACATTTGCTTATTCAATGTAGGTACTTGTATAGATGTTCTTTATGGTATAGTTAAGTTTCTATCTGTACCTTAACTTTTCTTGCTGCTGTTTGTTAAGCCAAGCAAGTTTGAATGTATCAAATCATGTATCAGGGTTCATGAAATTAAGTTTGGAACTTGCCGAAGCTAAGAAGTAAATGCTATGCGTTTAGTTCCAATTTACCATACTATTCTCGTTCATGCCGAAACTTGTGACAGCATTCACTTACAGTATCTTGTCTAAAACTATTTGATTGGTTGAACATTGTTCATTATTTGAAAGGTTGCTTAAGTTTTAGTCGGGAAATATTATTGGTGAATTAAAAATATACTTTCTTATAGTTAATCTATATACATCATCATCACAGCTCATATATGTCCCATGTAATTGACCTACTAAATCACGTTGGTCAGACGTGTTGGTATAGGGTTTTGTTTCGAGTTTTCCTTCTCTCGCATAGATGTTATAAGCGATTTTTATCCCTTAGTCGTCTCGTACGATCACCCACGGGTAAGATAGGAGGTGGTGAATTGTATTCTTACTCCGTCACCACACGGAAAGTAATATATTACTATTATAAAACTGCTAATTTTTGGTAATAACAATTAAATTAAAAAAAAATGTATTTAATCGCTTATTTTTCAAGAAAACTATATAATTTATAAAGTTGCAATAAATAAGAGCGAATCAATGTTAATGAATCGGGCAACATATAGTTATAATGGCTGATAGGCGTGTGTATGGCTGTGCTATCGTTGTTTTCATGGTAACAAAAATTGTAACTGATGTGTTATGAATATTATTAATATTGCAATTTATACTAGTATACTCAGAAGACGTTAGTATTCAAATAAACTATAAGTAATATTAAAGCCGATGACACACGTAATCAATATGGCACGATAATCAGTTAATCATTCAATTTCAAAAACCTGCACTAATAAATAAGTGCTTGTACCGCAAGGGAATTTATAAACATACAATTAACGGACACAAATATCAACCAGAATAAGAACAATCATTGATGAATGGCACATATAATTATTCTGTGTAGGAATCAAACCCACGACACTGGACATGATAGTTCGTTACTTAGACCATTACACTATCTGTACATTCGAATATTATTATCCCTTGGTTTTCTTCAATCATCATCGGCCTACTCTTGTTCTAATTATTTCGGGTGGATGTAATACGTATTTTTCTTTAATCGTATATTTTGCAAATAGTTATTGGCAATAGTTTTATGACTGACCACCTGCCCAACCTCAACCTCCTTGAGAACGTAATTGTTGACCAGAAGGTATTAGATGTTGGTCCAGTTCAATGTAATATTCTCACATTTCTTTTATGAGTCTCACAAGCAATGGAAAGTTTTGTAGTATTCATAATTGTCACCAATCAACACTTTTTTTCATCAATCATACCATATAAATATCTTTAGAAATTTATATAAATTGTAGTAATATTTATCCTCCACACATGTGCAAATTATGATGCAATATTTGCCAGAAAAAGTTCTAAATTTCAAACATTAAATACAGCCAAAAGCGTACGAATGTTTTGATATACCAAACTCCTCTTTGTTCTACGCTTTCCCTTGCCAAATATTTGCTTCGTTTTTCAATATTGGTAGTGCAGAACGCAGTTTGGCGAAACGTTGAGAGGAAATGAGAAGTGGTGTCACCATTCTAATATAGGCTGTGTATTTGTTTTCATAGTAGTCAATAGTTCAGCTGTAGATCAGGATCAAAACGAGCGCCTTTTTGGTCTTTTGTTAAATTTCATACGTTAGTTTTTACTTACTGTTTCAATATGTAAGAATAAAGTTTTAAAAACACAGTTAGAGGACAGCGTTCTGCCATCACTGCGATTACGATAAAAACACCTAGTCAGGGCAAAGCAGCGGTGTGAACTCATCGCAATCTCGACCTAACGCTGGCGTCGGAAACAACGTCATTGGGATGTGGTCACCGCCTTCTATGAGGTGGTCACCTCACAGAAGGATGTAGCAGAGCATGTCAGAGAGGTCGCTCTTTACTTCCTGAGGGAGTCATACATCCTGGTAAGGGAATAACAAAAGAGTGGGCATCAGAACTCCTCTTGACAATTTTAAACACTAAATTCATATTAACATTCCATTGTAGGCAGCTAATATCCAACGGTGGACGTGGATTAGCTAATGGGTGGATAAATAGATTTTTTTTATTTTTATTTTCTATATTAATAAAAGGCTAATAAGCATAAAATATGAAGGATTTGATATATGAGCTGTAAAATAAATGAACTATTTATCCTAGTTCATATACCATGAAAGTGCCAAAATTTAGTATGCGCCAAAGTATCCTTTACCGGGTTGCACAGATCATTTGTCTTTTTAACTCCAGCTTCATATTTGCCAAATAGGCAACAAAAATGTCCATAGTGCGAAACTCCACAATTTTAGGGCGCTGTAAGCTGGAAATAAATTGAATATTGTTGATCTATCTGTAAAAGTAATGATATATTATTTGATACGGAAAAGCGCTGACATATTTTTGTTGGGTAAAATCAATGATGTAAATACGAGTGTTATACCAGGGCTGCCAGTAACGCTTACTTATTTTATATAGTCTGATTTTAAAATTATACAATACCGAATCTCATTGTAAAATGTCTATTATTTATTAATGGCGTATGTTTTTTTTATTGCTCTTGGTGGCAAACGAGCAAGCAGTACACCTGATGTTAAGTGTTACTGCCGCCCATGGACCTTTACAATACCAGGAGTACAACCAGGCCACTGCCTAATAATAAAAACCCCAAACTCACCCAAAAGTTGGGCTGCCGGTTCTCTCGCTCACCGAACAAAGTATAGCAGCATACTACCACTGCTCAGACGTCGATTTTCTGCGAGAGTGTGATACTACCCCGGACGGACCGGCCCGTGGGTGTAGAACAAAGAACTGTGAACAATGTGGTCCTACCACAATTAATAATGTAAGCTAATAAACATATACAGGGTGGAAGGGGACCGCTCCCGAAAACAAAGACAGGTAACCCTACTAGTCCTACTTGTAATGATAGGCTAGAAAAAAAATCGATTCGGATGAAAAAAAATAATTTTGACAAAAATTTTGGAAGTTTTCCACACACCATCGTACTAGGACAGTGCCTTGTAACGATAATTTAAAAAAAAATACGCAACTTTACTCATATGAGAAAATACGCAATGTATTCATAACCCAGATCAGCTGTTACAGAGGTGATGCTACATGCCCGCGGTGGATGACCGCGGTATTGGGTCGATACCTACACGCGCGCGGTTACTAACTGCGCGCGTGTAGGTATCGGCCGAACAGATGTTTTGATTATTGATTACATTGCGTTTTTTCTCATCTGAGTAAAGTTACGTATTTTTTTATGAAATCATCATTACACAGCACTGTCCTAATATGATAAAATGTAGAAAAACGCAAAAATGCTGTAAAAAAATTTTTTTTTTCATCCGAATCGATTTTTTTTCTAGACTGTCTTTGTTTTCGGGAGCGGTCCACTTCCACCCTGTATACACAGGTATTAGCATAATGCAAAAGTCGACTAGGTAGATGAAGTCGCTGGAAGAGAAAGAAATGTTTAAATACTACAGAATACCAACTTTACTTACAATAAATTTGCCTTATATTGTGGAGCAGTCAGGTGCCGATTCAAAATTTTTGAGCTAGGAAAAGAAAAAAATATAGATCCGCCACTTTAGTCTATCATCAATTAACAATCGAAATACAGTGTGATTATTGAAACCCATTATCTCATATGTTCCAGAATATTATATAAAAATAAATCTAAGAATTGAAGACTGCCTTTTTCACTATAATTTAATAAGCGAATAATCAGGAAATTTAAATAAATATAAATTTGGTTTATGACGGGTATGGTGACAAGTTAGATTGTAATTTATCTCCTCTTAATTTTCCTATAGAAATAGTTAAAATCAACTCAGGGGATCACCGAGGAAATTGGTCTCAGAAATTGGCCTTCTCCTAAAAAATGTATAAAACTAAATACGATACCAACTTGTCATCCAAGCGTGATATTATCCTTACGTAATAACTACGCCAATATGAATATTTATAGGCTGATTATGATGAATTATTTTGAAACGTTATAAATGTGCGCCATGAGCTTAAATTGAATATTTATGTGATTTATTTATATGTATGTATCTATTAAATTAATCTCATTAGTAGACTAGGTCTAGATGGATCACTGTTTTTAATAAATAATTGACGCTATAACATTTTTTTTTAATTGCTTATGGTGACAAACGTACAAGCAGCACACCTGATGGTAAGTATCACTGCCGCCTATGGACCTTTGCGATACCAAGGGTATAGCTTAGGCCACTGCCTACTAATAAAATTCCCAAACCCAACAGTTGGGCTTCTGGTTTTCTCGCTCACTGAACGAAGCGCAATAGCACTTTGCCATTACTCAGACGTCGATCTTCTGCGAGAGTGTGGTACTACCCCGGACGGATCGGCCCGCGGTTGTAGACAGAAAACTGTTAACAGCGTGGTCCTACCACTATTTAATTACCTTGAGTAAAGGTAGAACTTTTTCGAAGTAACAAACTAACTCTGTTGCAATCAGAAAATTCTTGGCACAAAGTCACTTATTATATTCTTACATATTTCTGAACGAAATGGCGTTGAAATATATATTTTCATCTAGTTTCTATATCAACACAGGGAAGGAGGAAAATTGTTTTTATAGATTCGATATGCCTCAATTTCTATTGGAGTTGCGTGTCTTACCATATTCAGAGCAATGTTTAAGGAGAAAAAAATCAATTTGCGTTTGAATATCACAAAAATACTGTCTTTTTTATTGCTCATTTATTGAAAGAAATAGGTGTAATTGTTAAAGAATATAAAAGTGTATGTTGTACTATTTCATGTTCCACTTAATTCGTGTACACGTTTTGCTCGTTGTTGTCGTAAGGTTTCATTCGCGTGGCAAGCATAGATTTTTGTGGGTTATGATGTGACTATATCCCGCGCGGTCGACTAGTGGATTAACGAGTGAATATAGTCCCCCGTGGGACCTGTCTTCACTTTTTGGGCGGATCACTAACAACGTATTTGCCTTTGTTGGCCTCCTAAAAAGTAGATTAGTCGCTCAGATAAATCTTCTGGTTTTTGGATTAAAAAAATATTAAATGTTATAGCAGTTCTTAGATTCTGCACTTGGTGAACCCTTATTTTTAAACATTAATTTTAATTTTAGTATTATCACAAAATAGAACGGGAAAAGTGTTTTTTTTTTTTCATAATGATGTAGCAAAGGACTATCAATACTTAGATATTGATATGCATTTAAAAAAGAATCCGGTTTTGAGTCAGATTTTAAAGTTCTAGGTTTTCCTCCTCTTAAAGTTCTAGATTTTACTCCATCAACATACGGACATTTTTTTTTGTTTATTATCGCTGTGGAAACGCATTTACGCACTATTTCCCGTCGGTGACGGGGGTGAGTGTGGGAGTAACTGGACAGCTGAAGTCAGATCGGAATACCCACTAAAACAACAGCGGCCCCTTCCGCGCTTTTACGGAGCGCCGGAGAGATCGTCTACTGACATTCGATCCCCGGCACCCCAACGCTTGGCCTTCTGGCCACGTCCTATCGTCCCTCAAGGCGGTGGGAGGAGGTGTGCATAACGGCGCCTCCTCCTTCCCATTTGTTGGTGGCGGAGCGCGTCGGCGGATACAAGCGCTTCGCGTTCCTCGCGGCCTCCTTCCTTTTTGATGATGGCCTCACAAAAGGAGGCCATCGACGACCAGCACCTATCGCTGTCAAGCATCTGCGAGATGAATGACAACGACAGGCCTCTCCCAACGACCGCCGATGGCACGTGGCACTGGGTCCCCCAGGTAGGTCATACCTCCAGAGTGTGACACGCATCGTCTACTGGCGCATCACACTCGTGACATACTGGGGCCCCTTCTCTTCCAATTCTGTACAGGTACTTACTAAAGACTCCGTGTCCAGTAAGCACCTGAGACACGGACAACATCTAAATTTTATGTTATTTTAAACTTTAAAGTAATAATTGCGTCATGGCCTCGTAGATTTCTTCAGCAACCTTTGAAATGTAGTATGTACTTAAAACCAAGAGTAAATGGATAATAATAAATATAATTAACAAGAATGATGATTCATTCACACATATTAGGTACATATACAATTTTATAAAGTATTAACATCTAAAATAAAGTTATAAATATAATTGAAAAATATAGGATAAAAATCACCATAATAGTAATGTGTTTCAGCACTGTCTTTGAATATATTTATCGTTTTCACTAAACACTCATCCCAAGTGAAACATAACAGTAAGTAGAAATTATTTAGTAGATATATACTGCGGGATTTTACCTCTTAATTTTTGGTGAAGTTAGCCCCAAGGGGACGTTGGACGTTGGCGGATCCTGTCGGAAAAGTACCTGTTGTTTTAATTTTCTATATTTTTCTACAGAGGCAGAAAATTGTTTTCTTTTCTTAAGTGATAAAATCAAAATCGTTAATTACTTTATTATTTAGTGACAATATCTCTTTAAATTATTCTGCTGTGAGTATATCTCTTTGAAAACTAAGCGTTTCAGTGCAATTTTCTTTTACTTAAATGAATTATGAATTCGAAGTTATATATATATAAGCTATTTGGTAGAGATTCATAAGTACTAATCATCGTCTCAGCCCACTTACGTCCCACTGTTGGGCTCGAGCCTCCTTCATAATGGGAGGGAAATTAACCTACTAAACTGCGCTGGTCAGACGTGTTGGTATAGGGTTTCATTTCGAGTTTTCCTTCTCTTTCACAGCTGATATATGCATATTATAGCATTTATATCCTATAATCGTGTATAACGATACCTACGGGTAAGAGAGTGGGTGGTGAACTGTATTCTTACTCCGTCACCACACGGATGTTAGTACTAATATGAAATAATATGTATTTGAAGCTAGAATAAAATTATAAACATAACTTAGATCTAGATTATATAACAATCTTATCAGATCTAGATAATACAGCAATATTGTCTGCCAATTGATTTGGTATATTTTGACCTAATATTCAAAGAGATTAATATCTCCCACACACACACACACATTGACACGTGTCAATGAGATATTCTCAAACTCTTTAACGTCTATGTTGTGTGTGTGTCTTTAACATCTAACGTGTATATATGGCGTTAAAGAGTTTTTGTTATTGATATTTTCTTAGGTAACCTTGCACTCTCTGTCACCCCGGACGGAGTGGTGCGAGGAGTGTGCCGTCCGTAACCCGCACCCAAAAAAAAAAAAAAAAGGTAAACTTGCACTGAGAAGTAAAAGTCTCTATTAAGGAAACATTTAATTATCTAACATAAATCAAATTTAGTAAATCTATTACTGGATATTATGAAATTTTAGCTACAGACAGAGCTACCAATATTTTTCTGATTTGCAGCTAAAAGGCGACATCGTCCTGGATAGTATTACACTCCTGTAGAAAAACGAGGATCTGAGTAGTAGTAATTTATCACTATG
Organism: Lymantria monacha; assembly: GCA_905163515.2. Lineage (NCBI taxonomy): Eukaryota > Metazoa > Arthropoda > Insecta > Lepidoptera > Erebidae > Lymantria > Lymantria monacha. The sequence goes on along the minus strand of LR991097.1, from coordinate 16,382,343 downwards.
CCTTGTTCGGTGAGCGAGAGAGCCAGAAACAAAAACCATATCTTACAGCTGGTAGCAACCTGGTTGTGGCCTTATTATTGTAGAATTCTATGAGCAACCACTCAGCCATTTAATATGATAGAAAAAAAGCCCTTCATAAGAATTGGATTTATGGCTTACATCACAGAATGTTGGCGCTTCATATTTGGACTACTGCATCATTCAAATTTGTTTTAATGTTAACTGTTTTTATTTTAACTGTTTTATGTTCAAGTTCGAGAGCACAATTTTGCTGGACAATTTATAAATATTAATATCGTCATCATTTCCATTCTCACTCAGCCCTTTGTCATCCACTGCTGGACGTAATCTACCTGTATAAAAAGTTACATAGTACGGTAATTCATTGGAAGTGGTAGGTGGCTTGGTAAGTAGGTTGACGATCGCAGTAAGGTGTATATAAATTTTAATGTTTTCCGGGAGAGCGGTGCTCATCATTCTCAAGTAAGGGGTGGTTATAATTGTATTCTTCTTCTGATGCCAAACGAGGAAAAGTCGTGGCATTAATGTATTGAGGTAGCCTTTCTAGTCCTAACTATATTTATAATAATTTATAATTTGTTACAAAGTGATTATCAACTTAAACTCTGCGATCCAAAAAGAAGATAGTATACCAAGTTTAAATACAAATGGCACTGTTTTAATTCGATCCCAGTGGGATCGACTTGAAAATTTTCAAAGCATTTAAAAGAAGCCTTTTAAAACTAGAAAATAGTACATAACAAAAATAACTTGGCATAACTTAAAAGTTATGGCAATTTTTTTATTAGATTTCATTATTTATTAATATCACATATATGTAATTCTGGAAAGGAAGTACTACTTTATCTTGTATGATTGCATTGTTTTTTAAACTCATAAGTGTGTTTTCTCCACGTGAGCGAGAGCGAACTTATTACCATTTACCAAATATAGTCCATGTTTTTGAGGTAGGTACTTAGTTACTTTTAGCAGCAAAGTTCAAATAGACTATTTATCTCTTGAAACTATATACAATATAGAGTGCTCTAAATAATTTGATCTTAACATGCTAGATCAACTAACTTTAATTACCACAAAAAGTTGTAGTTTATCTGGTTATTCAAAATTACTCGTGTGAACGAAGATATGATGTAAATTGAGTACCGAATTATTAAATTTCTCTTAACTTGTTTTGTTTATAATTTCGGACTAAATTTTGTTACATTGATGCTCAGTTTTTATCTTTAAACGCACTTTGTCTTGTATTGATTTTACCAGCTTCATCGTGACTTCATCGTAGTACAAAGGCCGTTTACCTCATTTAGGACTTTACTATGATATAAATACACTTTATTAAAATAAAATACAACTGCGGAAAGTAAACTTTTTTCTGGGACATATAGTGTATCACTATAGACTTTTATACATCCCTCATAATGCTTGGGCAAAAGATCAAAATTATCACTTGACTACTTAAACCGTGAAAGTGTTATTATTTGCAAAAAAAAAAAATCACTATCATATTTGTAACACGGTGGAATTTTTATAATTTGAATCTTATTAAGTAATATTCCTCATTGAGACGAAAAAAGAAATGCCAATCCCTTTTATTAAATACTTAAAAACGCAGTTTATATTAGATTTTGTAACTCAAAGAATTCATATTTCCCTACAAAGTATCGCAAGAACGTATTTATACTATAACTCTAATTTCAAAATATAAACGCCGGTAGAAAAGATTAGTAAAATATACCTAATAACGTCTTACCAGAAATTCTCTGAACTTATAGCAATAAAATCTGAAACAAGTATATGGTGTTTTTAATTTATTGTTTGTGCGTGTACACCTGCAAGTGCAATGATGAATTAATTAATCTTTCTAAGTAACTTAAAACCGCGCATTTCTATGTCAAACCTTTAGCGATTACACACTCTGTATCTTGAGCTACTTGTAAAATACTCATGAAGTCGAATTTCTTTGAATTTCTCTTAATATTTGAACTATTATGATTCCACTATATTGAGGAGAAGAAACGGAGTCGATCAATAATTAGTTAATGAGGTATCTAATAAACAGTCGAAAACACGTACAATCTTAATAAACTTATTTAATAGTAAAACTGAGATGGATAATAAATATCTCAAATAAAAAAATAAATCATTGTAGTCCTATTCGGAATCAGGTTCAGTCCGTAAAGAAAGAGGTGGAGAATAGTATTTTTATTAATGGAATAATAGACCATATCGAAAGATGCGCAAAAGTATAATATAGAGAGACTAGACTCATGGATTATATAATTGTAGTTTGACACCCGTTACCGTAAAGTGACTGGTGGAAAAGGTGACTGCGTTTGATTTCAATAGACAATCAAATGCTTGCTAGAAAGTAAAAGACCAATAAAATTTGCAATATCAATTTGGAATACAAGCAAGCAGAACGAGTACTTCAGTGAGCACATTTTATTAATTGTTCATATCGTATACAAATCTCTGTTCCTTAATTCATGCGCATATTACTCTGCGTATCTAGGGCTCGCCCCAACATCTATATACATTAATTGAGCGCAATTACTTTACCAATTTAAGCTAATAGCTACAATATAACTTTGTTAGGCGAAATAATCCGTAACAATAGATGAATCTAGTGCTTAATAGCATAACGAATCAACGAAGTATTTCCTGTATAATAATTATTACCTAATAGTTTATGTTATAATATATAGAGTGATTTTTATTCAACATTTTTTTTTAATCGGTCCTATAGTGAAATTTTGTTGAAAGTACCCAAAAAAATATTCCCTGAAAGTTTGGGTCCTTAATATTAATATTAAGTCCTCGACCAAGGCGTGTAAAGATTTCCCATTAAAAACATAGAAACTCTGATTTTCCTTTAATTTTGTATAGCTCTGTGGCATTTCATAGCATCGCTTCCACCATGTATGGTTTTTTTTTCAAAATTGAATGCTCAACAAAAATGTTCATTGCGTCCAAACCGTAACTCAACCCGGCGTGGGTAACAGCTCTCTAAACTTGTTTCTCCATGAAATTCGCGTATATTCGTATTTATCTCGTAAATGACAAGAACTATAGAAAAATTGTGAATAAAAAACTTGTAGAAAAAGCTTGTAAGCATCAAGTCGTTAAAATGAATATTGCCGGAGATATTTAATGATAAAGTTTTTGTAATTTCAAATTATTATCGAAAATCGCGTCAATTTATAAAAAAAATAACTTAATCATTGACCATGAATGCTGTAAAGTGTTCGAAACGTCGTGAAATTAAAAATTAAATATACTTAGCTAGCTAGCTAACTAGCGTTAGAATCCGTAAAAATAGTTTTACTTACACTCGCGTAAACATCAGAAATCATTATCCTTCAGAGACTTAATATCTGCTTGCTTTTAATCGTAGGTACGTGTCTACAGTTTTAAATACTGCGTCAAACATGCAGTTTAGTGCATACTTAACCACCAACAATCTAGATGTATAATTAAATATAATGCAAAGATAGTAAAATATTAATGTAAATGGATAAAACTTCGTGTCGTATCGTGATAAGGACTTATCACTTCTTTTGCTAACTCTAAACACATTAACAATATTGAAACGCGATAAAATTCTTATAAAACAATTTTGTTTCATGTATAATACTTTTTTTTTTTTTTTTTTTTTTGGTGGACTATGGATTAGTCTCGCCCCGCCAAATCAGTCCGGGGTGACGGAAAAGGCGGCGCGTGACCCCATAGACCCACCGTAAAACTCCTCTCTCTTCGCCGTGCGAGCGGGTCACCGGGACCCGATTTTTAACTTCGGTGGCCCGCCCGGCGGTTCACCCTCGCGGGTTCCTCTCGTCGACGCCCCAACAGATTTCGCCGTCGGGGCGTCGCCCTCACGCGGTGGCCTCACTTCGGGTGACCGGACAATTCCCCGGTCCGATCACCCGAAGCCTCGGTTAGGGCGGCATCAGGCGCAGGTATTCGCGCCTGCGCCGCCCCGGCCGCTGGCGGCGGCCCGGGGCGCGGGAATCCTCCCTTGCCCGTTCCGCCGCTTCCTTCTGCGAGATGACAGCCTCGCAGAAGGCGGCGACCGCGTCCCAGTTCCTGATGCTGTCGACCATCGCTCTCGCGACGGCCGGCAGCGTCAGGTCGGCACCGATGACAGCGACGAGGTCACGGCGCTGCCGCTCCCATCCCGGACACACCTCCAGCGTGTGTTGCGCCGTGTCCTCGTCACTCCTGCAGTGGTGGCAGGCCGGAGTCCACTCCCTATACACGACCCTGTGCAGGTACAACCCGAAACACCCGTGCCCCGTCAATACCTGCACCAGCCGAAAGGTGAGGACTCCGTGCTGCCGCTCCATCCACTCTATCAATACGGGCCGGAGGGCCTCAACGGTCTCCACACCGTGCCTAGGCCTCTCCAGCCGCGTAGCCCAACGGGCGATGACGTCTCGGCGGGCATCCACGCGCCAGGTGGCTATCTCGCTCAACGATGGGGAGCCACCTTCCTCGCGCGCTGTGATAACCCGCCGGTAGAGGTCGGAGAGCATCTCCGCCTCTAGGTCCCACGGGGGTGTCCCGGCCAACAGGCACGCCGCCTCTGTCGACACCGTGCGGTACCCGCGAATGGCTCTGACCGCCATGGCTCTCTGTGGCCTCCACAGAACCGCCCTGAGCTGGGCGTTCAGAGCCCTCGCCCACACGGGTGCGCCGTACATGGCCATCGAGCGGATGACCCCCGCATACAGCCGTCGGGCCTCAAAACTGGGTCCGCCCACATTCGGCATGAGTCGAGAAAGGGCGGACGCCGCGCCGACAAGCCGGGGAGCAATCTGTCGGAAATGCTCCCGGAACCACCATCGCCCGTCGAGCACCAGACCCAAGTACCTCATATGGGCCTGGATGCTGATGTGGATGGAGTTTACCACTATCGAGGCGCCGATGGGCAGCCTCACACGGGGCCCATGGAAAAGTAGGGCCTCCGTCTTGTTTAGGGCCACCCTGAGCCCCAGCGCCTCGATCCGCCTGACCATCTCCTCGGTGCCGAGAGTGGCCAGGCTCGCCGCCTCTTCGAGTGTCCTGCCCCGGGCTGTGACGAGCGTGTCGTCAGCATAGCACACCAAGCTCAGCCCGGGGGGGAGACTCCCTCTCAATGCCCAGTCGTACCCGATGTCCCACAGAGTCGGCCCCAGAACCGACCCCTGTGGAACGCCGCACGACATGGGCGTCCGCACAATGTCCCCTGCGGGACCCGCGCAGAGGATACTGCGGCCCTCCAAATAGTCTGCCACCAGCCGCCTGAGGTACAGGGGCACTCCATGGAACCGGAGCGCCTCCCTGATGCAGCCGAATGGCAGACTATTGAATGCGTTGGCGATGTCCAACGACACCGCCAACAGCACTCCCTTCCCGGCGACGGCCTCCGCGGCCGCCTGCCTCAGGCGTAATAGGGCCCCGATGGTCGAACGCCCCCTCCGAAACCCATACTGAGCGTCCGACAGATCGGGCCCCACCTCCTCCAGGTGTCGGACGATGCGGGCAGCGAGCACACGCTCCAGCAGCTTACCCACATCGTCGAGGAGCACGATGGGCCTGTAGGCCGACGGCAAATCCGGGGACCGTCCCGGCTTTGGCAGGAGAACCAACCTCCCTTCCTTCCAGCACTCAGGGAACCGTCCAGACGTCAGACAGGCGTTGAACAGCTGCCTGAGGCGAGGCTCGAAGTGCTCGAGGAGCGACGTCAGCACCCGGACTGGAATTCCTTCCGGGCCGGGGGCCGTGGTGGCGGAACGAATCTACGCCACGGCCGCCCCCACTTCCGACTCCGTCACGGGCGGAACACTCTCGTCGTCGTCGTCCTCCCGGTCCTGATATGGCGGAGCCATGACCGGGGGCGTGTGCTCCGACTGCCGTGGAAACAGCTCCTCGACCACCCTACGAAGGAAGTCGGGCTGGAGGGTCTCGGTGACGGGGGGGGGCCCGCGCGCGAAGCTTGTTCAGCGCCGCGCGATATGGGCGACCCCAGGGGTCACGGTCGAGACCGTCCAGCATCTCCTGCCAACTCGCGCCCTTGGCGGCACGGATGGCCAGCCGAAAGGCAGTCCGCGCACTGCGGTACGCCTCGTACAGCTGGCCCTCCCGCTCGACGTCGCGGTGACGCCGCCGGCTGCGGGTGTAGGACCTTCGGGCACTGATACACGCCGCACGAAGGTCCGCCAGTCTTGGGGACCACCAGTAGACCCCCTGCCTCGGAGGTGGACGCCGCCGCACTCTGGGCATGGCCGCATCGCAGATCTGCGTTAACGCACTGCGAATGCGGACAGCCTCAGCGTCCACTCCGTCCGCTGGGGGTGGTGAGGACAGCCACGTGCTGACAATGGCCGCCTCCGCCAGTAGATCCCTGTCAAGACGACCCACAGCCCACCGCGGAAACGCAGGAGCTCCGTCCGCCCTGTGACCCCTACCGGGTGCCCGGGGGGAGACCTCCATCCGGATGTACCGGTGGTCCGACAGGGTCTCCGCCTCCTCCAGGACACTCCAGTTCCTCACCCGTGGCGCGACAGCGGGGCTAGCGAACGACAAGTCCACTATCGACCCGCCCTGCCGCCGCACACACGTGTTCACCGAGCCTCTGTTCAGAACACAGAGGCCCAGTGAAGCCGCCCACTCGTTGACCGCCCGCCCGCGGTCGTCCGTCGTAGGGGACCCCCACGCCGTGGATTTGGCGTTAAAGTCCCCCAGAACCAGGACGAGGCCCGGTGCCAGTCGCCGTATCGAGGCCTCCAAGGTGGTGAGTGAGGCCCCGAAATCGTCCATCCTCCTAGTGGGGGAGAGGTATACGCTGTAGAGCGTGACCCCTCCCCACTCCGCCGCGACAAATTCCTCGCCCCTATCCAAAAGGGACAAGGACGGGAAGTGCCGCTGCGTTGAGACGACGATTGCCGCGGTACCGTTTCGACTGACCACCCAATTGGGGCGATCAGGCACGGCGTACGGTTCCGCGACTACGGCTGCACCAATCGACCACTCCGCCATGGATTGCAGGAGGAGATCCTGCGCTCCGGCGGAGTGGTTGGTGTTGGCCTGCAGGAGGAGGTGCATGGCTGGTGTACCCATTATCGGGTTATGTCCATGACCTCCTCGCCAGCGGGTGATCGGACCGCGCTAGAAGCGGGAGCGGCCGTGGTCGTAGGGCCGCCCCGCGCCTTTGGGGCCGAAGCTGGAGGTTTGCACGCCCCAGAGCCCATGCGGTGCTTGGCGGGCTTATTGCCCGCCGCACACGCGGGGCAGTGGGGCGGGGCGGCGCAAGATGCCGCCACGTGCCCGGTCTGACCGCAGCGGAAACACAATCCGCCGCAGTCGAAGCAATTAGTGCACGTCGGTCGAGTGTGTCCGACCGCCATGCACTTGTAGCACCTCGCAGGCCGGTGCTCAAGCACGGTTACCCGCGCCGAGCTCCAGCCCACGAGGAGCCTGCCTGAGCCGGCCAGTTGCCTGACCGACTCCACCGGGCACTGCGCCCAGGCAGCACCTACGCCACCCGGACCGGGACGAATGGCACCGACCCGGACGGTGTCTATGGGACACCCGGTTTTCGAGGCAATAGCCTCCCGGATGTCTTCCACCGTCACTGAATCGTCCAAACCCGAAATGCGCATTTCGGCGCACTTGACGGGCCTGGCGATCTTGATGCCACCCTCCTCGGCGAACAAACCTCTCAGCTTCTCGGCCACGCTGTCGGCCGTCTTGGCGCCCTCGGCCCCTGGGAACTCGAGAATTCGAGCCCCCGTCCGGGCCTTGCGGGTCCTGGCTTCGACGCCTCCAATATCGGAGACGTCTAGCTCCCGCCGGGCCTTCCTCAAGACGGCCTCGTAGCTGAGGCCCTTCTCGGCCGCCTCGGGCAGCACAGTGATCACCACTGCGGCCGTCTTCGGCGACTTGAGCCCCTTGCGCGGTCTCTTCTTCTGTCCGGCTCCTGCCTGAGGAGCGGGGACCTCAGCGGCGCGCTTGGCCTCCGCTCTCCTCCTTTGGCCGCGACTCCTTCTGTCGCGTTCGGCTACCTGCCAACCCTGTTCGGGTACGGCAGTCGTGCCAGACGCGGAAGGTCTCGTCGCGGCCTCGCTGGTCGTCGCCGGCGGTGTTGTTGCGGGCGACTTCAGCGGTCCGGCAGGGGCCGGAGCCATCTTCCTCCTCAGGGCGGGTCCCTTCGGAGCTGGGCCGGGGCCTTTGGGCTTAGGCCCGGCCGCGGCCGTGGCGTAGCTCCCCACGCGGCCACCCTGACAAGGCAGCGGGGCGGGGGCTGGTGCCACATGCGGCCGCTTGTCCGCGGCGAGAGGTGGTCGGACACGTGGTTCTGGAGGCAACCTCGCCTCCAGAACGGCGAAGCGCGCATCGACGAGCTTGCCCACTGCGCCGATGATTTTGGCGAGGGCCTCGTCCGATATGCCTCCCACCTCAAACGGGGTCGGCTGAGCCTCCTTAGGGGCCCGTTCTACGGCGCCTAGCGGGTTTGGCGCCGCAGGGGCGCTAGCCGGCGGCAAGCGGTCCGCGGGGAGAGGCGTCAGCCTCACCACGGGAACAGGGAGTTTCACCGCGGTGACCGCGCCAGCGTCAGCCGGCGGCGCGCGCTTCGCGGCGGCAGGCGTCTTCCTCGCCGCGGGGACGGGTGTGACGCTGACGCCATCACCCAACGTTGTCGGCGCCGCAGCGCGAGGCGGCTTTGGCGCCGCAGCGCGAGGCGGCTTTGGCGCCGCAGCGGCCGCCGAGTATCCGGCCCTGGCCGATAGCGCGGCTGGCGCGGGTGACACGAACAGCGCCACCTGCGCCTTGAGGTCGGCCACGTCTATCAACAGCTGGCGGTTTGCGCGACGCATTTCCGCCAGCATGTCGCCCAGGTTCCGGTTTCGGGTCCGCAGGCCTGACATCTTGCCTCTAAGGCGGACATTTTCGGCCTGCAGAACCGTGGCCTCGCCGGCGCGGACAGCGACCGCCGCCGCCCTTTCCATGACCGAGGTCCCTCGCCCTCTTCGGGAGGCCTGGATCTTGTGTGGAGGCATGTTGGCCACGCTCCCCTCGGTTTCGGCGCTCGAGCTGCCTCCCTTGCTCAGGGGGCGCTTTCGCACCTGCGAGGGGAGGGCCTCCTCCTTCTTAGTCGCGGTCGCCGGCGGCGTCTTTGCTGCTAGACGCGCCGACGACCTAGTGGGGCCTTCACCAGCCGACCCACTGTCCTTTTTGGACGGCCCTGCGGGAATATCACCGCCCTCGTCCATTCTGACGGTAGATCCGCCGCCCTCGTCTTCGGACGGCTCTGCGACATCGCTGTCGCCCTCGTCCGTCGACGGCTCTGCTGCGAGTCTACCGTCCTTCTTCTCTTCAGCGGCGGCAGCCTCCCTGCGCGCTCGCCGCTCCTCCAGCCGCCTTTTATGGCTCAGGCCGTTGCCCCGAGACTTTCGAGGCGACCTCCTCTTCTTTTTCTGGGCCTCCACGATTTGTGCCGGGCCCTCGGCGGACGCCTCAAGTCCTGAGGACGAGGCGTCGTCTTGGTCAGTTTTGCGTTGGCATGACTGGGCCTTGGGGTGAGAATCGCTAGGATTCCCGTCGGTTTTTTTTAAATTTGCAGTATCCATTAGATTCCCACGAGAATGGGAGATACATTTCGTCGACCCGGGCAGAGATCCCTATACCCGGGCAAGCCTACATTTACCAACCAGGGGGTCAGCCGGTGCCCTGGCTGGAGCGTGCTAACGACAGAACAACCCATCTGCCATGCATCTTCTCGCCGCACGCCAGAACTTAAGATTCTGGGTGATTTCTGAGTCCGAATGTTACTTCGAACTCTTTATAGAGGTTGTCTTCCTCGCGGTCCGGGCGGTTAAGCCAAGACCCTCGCTCCTGATACTACGCCTCAAGACAACGTGTCTTGAAGCAAGATACCAGGTTTACGATGTGTGGGCGGTGGCATGTGCCTGCCCAGCCCTCAAATGAATGAGTGACTGAGCCCGTCCCAATATTTCGCGTCCTATACCCTCTACTACGACTGTAGTAGAGTAAGGAGCGAAATCGCGCAGATATTCGCTACGGACGACAGTACAACAGAAGAACTGGGGACCGCCGCCCGCACCCAGGGTACACCGCGTGGAGGTTTCTGGGATAGTACCCCTTCATGTATAATACTAGGGTAATTGTCAGAAATTAAAAACTAATTTAGATATATTTTAAATATCGTAATCTATTACAAATACATATAAGAGAGTAAATATTGATTTAAGAATCATTACATAGCCTACTGTAAAAATCACATACTATCTGAGCGTGAGATAAAAAGTAATTTCTGGAAGTTAGTAGTAATATATGCTTCTGAAATTAATTTTAGCGCAAGAACGTCATTGTGTTTTTATACATGCTAAGCTGGCGATTATTAGTACCATATAATGACACAATTATTGCCATAATGAACGATAGAAATAGTTGATTTTTAATAGATAAAAAATGTACTAATCTGTCTATTTATTGTATATTTGATTAAAGTTTAGTACTGTACCTTTTCGAGGAACAAAACAATGTTCAAAACTAAACAAATCTGTTACAATAAATTCAATATAAACTACTTGAGACATGTTGTTTATTTTGTGTACTATATTGAAATTATTGAAGCGTATCGTAAAACGATGATATCTTTGAGTGAGCGGTTGACTCAAAGTTTGTAGCTAAAACTAAATGCATTTTTCATGTAGTGCGACCAACTTTAGAAAAGTTACCACTTACTTTTACGAAAGACGTACACTGCTACCGCTATCATTTTATATGCTAGCTGTACTTGCATCTTCACTTGCTTGACGATTACTTACATTTATTCTTCCATACCTGGGCAGCAGCAGTATTTTACTTAGGAAAGGAAACCTGTATAGGGGAAGCCCCTAAAATGTGAACAAAATTGAGGTAGGAAATATTTCCTACCTCAATTTTGTAGAGAGAGATTAATCGTGGAACGTATATGTTTCGAGAAGAATAAAGTATAAAATTCTTGTTAAAGAGGCTGTGAACTTAGAGCAAAATGTTATTGGTTGTACATTGTGGTACAAAAGTTCTTAAAAGTGTGCCCGAATAATGTATTGCTACGTTATTTCACTTGCAGTGTACACGTACTCACAAATAAAATGTATGAGTGCACGTACGAAAAGAACTCTTAAGCTGAACTTGTTTATTTCACAAAACTTTTGGACGAAAGGGGTCTTGGAGTAAAAGCTACTTTACGTTTGATGATACTGTAGTAAACTTTCAGTTTACTTTGATAGATAAATTTAAAACGACTACACAGATTTCGGAGTAGTTTAATTACCAAGTTCGGATGACGAGTGTCGTGGTTTCCATCCTCATGTAGAATATTGTTTGTGCCAAACTAATTTTTTTTTTAAATTTTATAATTTAAGTTTGTTATATAAATAATATGGTTATGAAGTGTGCTATACAAAGAAGTCCAAGTGTTTTTTAAAGAAATTAAATAAATGAAATAATACTTGTAAATTTTTCAATATTTATTTAAATTATAGTTAACTAGCTTCTGCCCGCGGCTTCACCCGCGTAAAAGGTTACTTTCCTAATGTTTTTCATCCACTATTTTTATTATATCCCTTAGGGGTAAATTTTTACGAAATTTTAATGTCATATTTATTTATATCTAATAAATAGCCTAAAAATAAATTTCAAGCTTCTGGTTTTAAAAATGATTATAATTCGTTACAACTTTTCATCCCCCTTTACAGCCCTTTTCTGCATTAAAAAGTAGCCTATGTCCTTTATCAGGTTCTAATCTATTTGTGTACCAAATTTTATTTACATCGATTACACGTGTACAGTAGTTTTGGCGTGAAAGAGCGACAGACAGACAGAGTTACTTTCGCATTTATAATATTAGTAAATTGTAGGTAAGAAATGTGTAGCAGGTAAAGAAGATTTTTTCACTGTAGATAGTTGTAGGTTCAAATGGCTATTAAAACTTTAATCGATAAAATATATATATACTGGGGGATCTCAAATCAACATCTGAGATGCAAATGTAGACCCAATTGCCTCAAACTATTTATTATAAAGAGGGACTATTTTGTACTCTTCATATATATTAACTATACGCTATTTTTATTGCACTATAAATACAATTGTAATTGTGGTTTAATAAGAACTGATACAAAAACATTCACTTACTAGACTGTACTTCAGAATTGAAAGCTTCTTAGCTTCCCAAACTTATCATCATTATTTTGGAATGGCTAAGAAACAATCTGTAGAAAGTGTTTTTATTGGAAATAGTTTTTATTAACTTATTGATACAGTAATAATATACTCATTTCCTTTGGTGTTTTTAATAGTGGTAGAGTCACATTATTGACAGTTTTCTGTTTAATTGTAGACCGGTCTGTTCTGGGTATTGCCACACTTACGCCGAAAATCGACGTTTGAGCAGTGGCAATATTGCACGTGAGAAGTTGTAAGTGAGAGAGCTGGAAGTCCAACATTATGGGAGGGTTCAGGATTTTCATTGGTGGGCAGCAGGCTCGTTATACTTCTGGTATTGCAAAGGTCCATGACCGGCAGTAACACTTGCCATCAGGTGTACTACTTGCCATCAGGTGTACTGCTCGTTAGCCATCAGAAGCAATAAAAAAAACTGAATTGTATTATATTAAAGCAAATTTATTGAAGTTTAACCTTACCAAAAGTGATCAACGTGCTCTGAAAGTTTTCCTACAAAAATATATTTATAAAAATAACAAACACTTGCAAACACGTACTTGTCTCACATTCATTTCACAAAAAAAGAAAACAATTAATAATGGATAAAACAAATTTAGATTAAGAGACTCTAATTATTCACGGAGATACGGCATTCGGAGTGACTAACTGATCTCATAAATTAACTAATAACAATAATAGAAATAAAAAAAAAACTTTTATTGATTCGATCGTTACTAAACTTTACAAGATCACTCTTTAGGCTCTAGGAAATCTTCACATTGGATTTCCCGAAAACTGCATCAAAATCAATTCAGCTATTTTAGAGTATGTAGGAACTAGGAACATTGATTTTTATATCCATAGAGGATTACGGATTATGTTATTTCTGAAAACATTCAAAATATGATGAAATTGAATAATAGCTCAACTAAAATATTGTTAAAATGAATTCTCATATATAATAAAGAATATTCTGTACCTGCTCATCTATCAGTTTATCGTCATGTACTGTTTGATACAGCATTCCCCAAGGGGGCATTATTCTATAATCATCCATTCATTGGCAGACGAGTTGGCATTCGAAGCTAGTATAATAAACTTCCCAGGAGAGTACTCCGGTTATGCTTGTATTGTAATACAAATATGGATAATTATATATATATATATATATATATATATATATATATATATATATATATATATATATATATATATATATATATATATAAGAATAAACTAATATTAAAAAAAACTTATATTATTCATATATATATATATATATATATATATATATATATATATATATATATATATATATATATATATATATATGAATAATATATATATATATATACATATATATATATATATATATATATATATATATGTACACTAACTGACGCCCGTGTAGTTCCCGTAGCCGTGAGAAAAACGTGGATACACTATAGCTTATATTACTCGCTGATTATGCTGTGGTAGCGGCTACGAATACTACTAACCCTTAATTTGCTCGTGGATGATTATGTGTTTTTTTTTGACTTCCATGGAAAACTAAGGCGAAATAATCCGCCTTCTTTATTCTTTAACACAATGATAGATTTCTATTGTGTGAATATATAGTTTAAAACTCAATTTTTGATAGCATATGACCAGTGTACATCCAATTTTAGGTGACAGTAGAATAACACGGGGTCACGAGCGTTTGTTTTTAATAGGATAATCTAAGAAACTACTTTCTAATTTCTTTATGTGGTTTTCCTTTTGGTGGTTAAGCATATAATCAACAGCTCATCTACTAAGAATCGATAATCATAGCATTATACGAATTGGGTTGGCCTATATCTAACATGGGACATACAATAGTCTATCGATATACCATGAGTAGTATTGGGACAAGAATGTCTTGCCCTTTACTTACGTGTGGACGTCATAAAAATCAACTAAGGGCTTCACTAGATGATATCTTCTGGGAAACGTATAACGCTTCACTGTGATCCCGAAACTGTCTACCAAGCGTAACGTTTCCTTACTTATATGAGGAAGGCCTACGTATTGCAGAGGATGAAACTTATGCTAAGTTTGAATAATGATGATGAATCAATGGACAGATTTGTTCGTTTTGGAAAATTCTATATTTATATGGTCGGTCGCTCATATAAGTAATAATTGCTACATTAACTTTTGCGAAATATAGATATATAGTTAAAGCGCTATCTAACAAAAGAATATTATATTTATCGGCAATCCTACGCGTATAGATTAATTAATTAATAGATTAATTAAATAGCGTTCTGCGAATTACGAATTATGGATTTCTGATATTACCTAATACATTCTCTATATGAAATTAGCTGTGTGGTAGCGGCTACGAATACTACCAACCCTTACTCTGCTCGTGGATGTCATAAAAGACGACTAAGAGCCTTCTAACGACCTGGGCCAACTCCATCTGATGCTGTTTAGTCAACAATTGCATTCCCAAAGAGAGTTGACATCTGGCAGGTGGCCGGTCATAAAACTATTGTCAATAACTTTTAAAATATGTACTATGAAAGAAGAGTATATATTGTATCGACCCTAAGCAATTGGGATAAGAGTAGGAGAATAATGATTCTTTATATGAAATTACATATTTATGTACAATAGAAATTACTTTATGATAGCTGTAGTAAGAATATCTTCAATTAATCACACACCATTCATATTTTAAAATGAATGGTGTGTGATTAATTGAAGAGAAAATCGAAACAAACCAACCAATTCAACAGCGTGGCAGATCGAATTTGAGCTCATTTTGGATAAGGGCATTCATTAATAGGACATTTATGGGCTAAAGAGAACTTATACAATTTAGTCATTAAAATTATGTTATTATACAGTTAATAATCATTCAAAAGATCTTGATGAATAAAGTTCTATTTCTAAGAATATGAATGCTTATTTGCGTGAATGATCTATCGTACAAGGTGTAATATAATTGCAGACTTTATGTATGTATACGAATCAAAGCTTTTCAAGAGTATACAATATTTCAGTTCAATAAACAAGAAATTTACCTGCCAAATAAACGTTTGGGTCTCCAATTATATATGATTTATATTAGCGAGTTTAATTAATGTCGTACCTGTTAACCCTTTGATGGCTGATATTGATCCTTTATATACTGATTTCAGGTATATATTTCGAACATACTTTCTATTTTTGTAATATATTATATTATAGTACACCAAACAAATGACATAGATATACACCTAAACCTCCATAACTAAATATAACTTATAAACAGACTTTCTACCACACATTAGATATCACAACAGAATGCCGTCTACGCGTCTGTAAACACTATTTATACCCGTTTTCGCCACAAAACCACTCAACCATGACGCTAATGTTGCCAGAGCACACTTTGGGAATCGCCACCTTTCGATGGGCGATAACAATTATCAAAATAATAAATACAGGAGAAACTTCTGGTAGTAAGTAAATAAGTCGGTTTGTTCGAGGTGAGTTGTAGCCATTCGTTATTACGTTTCATTCGGTGGGCGAGTGAGCCGGAGACTCAAACCCCATCTTGCGGTAACCGATGACTTAATTGGGTGCTGGTATTATAGAGGTCCATGAGCGTCTGTTATGGTTATTATTAAAGTGTTTTAAAGATATAGGTTAACACAAAGTATTATGTTACGAATTATGTTACGATTATGTTGTTAGAAGTCATGAGACGCTCAGCACGGCATGTCACTACAAAGTAGTGAAATGCTGCGATATCACTACTCCATTGGCACCGTTATATTATGTAGTATATGGTTCAAACAAAATCAAACATAAGTCTAAATTGCAACAAGTATAATTTCTGTATTGATCGTTTCAACCACTGCCCCCATTTCCGTAGTTGCAATATAACAAAAAGTTAACAATGTTAAAATTTTAATTCATTTTGATAAATGAGGTTACAAAATGAAATAAGTTTGAAACTCTCTTTCCCAACAATTAAGTTCTAAATTTCGATAAACATTCTCTAACTTTTATAATTTATCACGATTATTGGATTTGATGAAAAATTGATTTTTTTATGTCAGTATTTCGTATTGTTCATTATTAATATAGTTACATCATCATCCTACTCTTATCCTAATTACTTGGGATGATGAAATATGTACTTCTTCTTCTATCGTACATATAGCAAAAGTCTTAGCAATAGTTTTATGACCGATCGCCTGCAAGACACCGACCCTCCTTGGGAATATAATTGTTGACCAGACGGTATTAGATGAAGTTAGGCCGATGTTAAGCTCTTAGCCCTCATTTACAACATCGACGCCTAATTTAAGTAATTAATTAATAGATATAACCTAATTGATTAATACGTAGTGGAAGTGCCAGTAACTTTGTGATATCCATGAATTACTTACATTATAGAAGTACTGAAAAATGGAATATTGGATAGTAAATAAACATCCTTACTAATATTATAAATGCGAAAGTAACTCTGTTTGTCTGTCTCGCTTTCACGGCGAAACTACTGAACCGATCTAAATGAAATTTGGTACACGGACAGTCTAGAGCCTGATAAAGGACATAGGCTACTTTTTAATGCAAAATAAGGATTGTAAAGGGGGATGAAAAGTTGTAAGGAAGTATCGTCATTTTTAAAGCCAGAAGCTTGAAACTTATTTTTAGGCTATTGTTTAGATATAAATAAATATGACATTAACATGTTGTAAAAATTTACCCTTAAGGGGTAAAATAAAAATAGGGAATGAAAATAGTAGAGATATAACGACATCTATATGTAATTGCAATAAGAATTTCATGATACTTTTGTATTGAAAACATTTGTATTATGTATTATTCTATCATTCTAACTCTCCTTTTTTTTTGTGGTGGGCTATGGACGTCGCACCCCGCCAAATCGGTCCGGGGTGATGGAAGAGGCGGCGCGCAATCCCAATAACCCACCCTGCAAGCATCTCTTCTTCGCCGTGCGAGCGGACCACCGGTACCCGATCTTTGTCTTCGGTGGTCCGCCCGGCGGTATGCCCTCTCGGGTTCCTCTCTCGTCGACGCCCCAACAGCTTTCGCCGTCGAGGCGTCGCCCTCACGCAGTGGCCTCACGTCGGGTGACCGGACAATCCCCCGGTCCGATCACCCGAAGCCTCGGTTAGGGCGGCATCAGACGTAGGTATTCGCGCCTGCACCGCCCCGGCCGCGGGCGGCGACCCGGGTCACGGGAATCCTCCCGGGCCCGTTCCGCCGCCTCCTTCTGCTAGATGACAGCCTCGCAGAAGGTGGCGACCGCGTCCCAATTCCTGACGCTGTTGACCATCGCTCGCGCAACAGCCGGCAGCGTCAGGTCGACACCGATGACAACGAAGAGGTCACGGTGCTGCCCGTCCCAGCTCGGACTCGAAGCTTATTCAGCAACGCGCGATACGGGCGACCCCAGGGGTCACGGTCGAGACCGTCCAGCACCTCATGCCAAATCATTCTAATTCTCCTAGACTTTATTATTTTTAATCGAAAAAACATTCCAGTTTAATCAATTACAGCGAAATTGTCTAAACAACAATAATAAACAGCGTATCTGAACGCTCCTACCCAAAGGAATAACCATATTCAAGAATTAGACTAAATGTTAGAATGTTTTGTTCAAAGGTACTAATAATAATATTCTTAAACTTTATCGTGATATTATATTAAACTAACCACGTTGCTCGTTTAAGTGTTGAAGACAATTAGAGTATAATTATGGCGTATTTAATAATCTCATAACAATTCTAAACTTCGGAACTAATAACTTTTCTTCACGGCTAGCAGGCGGTATTATAAAATCATATTAATTTTAGATATACTTTAACGTTTTTTATATCTCTTTCTTTCTATTCTGCTTTTGAAGTTACACTGTTGGGAATAAGCTCCCTTCAAAATGATTGATACATTGCAATATATGTCCCACTTCTGGGCTAGAGCCTCCTCCACATTAGGAGGAAAAATGACCTACTACACCACGCTGGTCTGATGTGTTGGTAAAGGGTTTTATTTCGAGATTTTCTTCTCGAAATGTTATATGCATATTTTATTTCTTGGTATTTTTTTACGATTAGCCACGGGTAAGATAGTGGATGGTGAATTGTATTCTTACTCCGGCACCACACAGAAAATTTACAGCGTTACAGTCATGCTTATCATTCTCCTACTCTTATCTCAATTACTTGGGGTCGATACAATATGTACTCTTCTTTCATAGTACATACTGTAAAAGTTTTTGGCAATAGTTTTATGACCGGCCGCCTGCCAGACGTCAACCCTCCTTGGGAATGTAAATTTTGACCAAACGGCATCAGACAAAGTTGGCCCAGGTCGTTATAGGGCTCTTAGTCGTCTTTTACAACATCCACGAGCAAAGTGGATTGGTAGTAATCATAGCCGCTACCACACAGCTTCATTGCAGTCATGCTGTTGAATATTATATGATATTATTTTACAATTTCTTCATAACAAAATAGTTAATCATTCAATATAATATCAGATATTAATATAATTATATTAAAATTATAATACCTATAACAGCTATGTGAATATTTGCTAAAGTTTCGTAGACAATTAAAATTCCATCGTAACGTATTTAACGATGCCACATATTTCAACTGCATACAAACAGTAAATGGTGAAACTTCAGAACTAATAACTTTCACCTTACGGTTGGCGGGTAAACGATATTTCAAACTCGTATTAATGTTTGTTGTACAAATTTATTACCCAAACTAGATCCCATTTAAACCTTAATACTAGTTTGAAGCGCCCTGGGTTTTGTGCAGATGGGATTTTATTATTTTGATTTATGTTTATGTAATAAAGTTATAGTGCAGTAGAAAGAGCAGCAATGCTTGCAATTTAATAATAATATTTATAGTAACTTCTCGTAGAACCAGCCGTATAAATAAGCCATCGTTAGCACAGAGTCTTGACTCTGCCTTTCTTATTGAATTTAGTGTCAAACATTATACAATAACATTTATCCTTCTTGTTAGACGGAAATACATAGGCATTTATATTAATGAAAATAAGAAGGAAAGAATGTAAGAGTAACAATAGGTAAAGATGTACAGGGCAAGTGGATGAATTTGTATATCTTGGATGTGGATTTAGCCGAGATGGAAGGTACACCACTGATATAGAGCGAAGAGTGAATGAGGGAAATAGAGTGAACGGAGCGTTGGAGTAACTTCTCGGTAGCCACCACCTCAGCCAGAAGGCACATGTAGCAATACATAACACAATGCTTGTCCCAACATTACTATATGAAAGCGAGAGTTGGGTATGCAGAAAAGAGCACGAAAGTAAAATTAATGAGGTCGAAATGCGATCTCTACGGAAAATCTGTGGAGTTAGGCTGACCGATCGCATTCGTAACGACGACGTAAGAGAGCGAGTAGGTATGAAAGATAGTATTGGTGTAACAATGAGAAAGGGAATGCTCCGATGGTTCGGACATGTGGAAAGAATGCCGAACGAACGTCTGGTTAAGAAGATATACATTGCGAAAGTGGAAGGATGTAGGTACTGTGGGAGACCGAGACTATCCTACCTAGACCTGATTGGTCACATACTGAAGGAAGGTGAAGTCAAGAGTCTCCGAAACCGGCCAGCGTGTATGAAGAGAATTATGAATGTTGAGAAAGCGAGTGAAGTATGCAAGGGTAGAGTTCTCTGGCACTCTGTTCTCTCTGCCTACCCTGCAAGGGATATGGCGTGATAATATGTATGTATATAAAATAAGAAGGGTTAAATTTTGCATGGTGAAATATCAATACACTTAATTAAAACAACCTTTTAATTTTATTTTACCTTTCAAAATTTATGGTCACGGGAAACCATGATATTTCACTGAAAGTTATCACTATTACAGAGGCTTTTAATTTGTCTAGCCAATATATAATTTTTTAATATTATCAATATTGTAGCGGCAAGAAAAATAAAAAAAAAAACAAGTGCTGTAATAACGATGACTTGTCGAATATCAAATAGATTAGTGCTCCTTTGACCATGAATGTTAAAGAGTATTCGAAACGACGGAATAAATAAAATTGAAACACGATACAATTTGTAACCCCATTTCACATTTTTTATTTTATAAAGTCAGATATTATTATCTCGATATGTTTTTTTCTATTTATATCTTAAGGAATAAAAGCATGCAATTTTTAAAAGAAATTATTACATCAACGAGCTAAAATATGGTATAGTCAATAGCTAGGGGTTTTTAGACCAGAATTTTAGAATAGACTTAACGCATTACATTGAAAGAAAGATGGAATATGAAAGAAAGATCATTTGAAAGATATTTGAAATCAAATAAGACAGATTTATGACTTAAATAAGCAGATATCTTAAAAAATAGGCATTAAAATTATGCTGAAAGACTTTTATCATCTAACCTCAGCGCTTCATTTTTACGATGCTATTCAAGTGAGCAGTTTATTTAAGTATTAACGACAGTTGAATGAAATTATATTAAGTATTTCTCGCTGGTAACTCGTCTAAATTTAAAATTTACGCCTCATTACGGAAATCGTAAAAACCGGCGAATAAAGTTCAGAGCTAAAAAGAATATCCAGTCTAGATCTTGTGATTGTATTATTCAAACGTCAGTTACAATTATCTTTTCACTTTGTTATTACTATTTAGTACTTTTTGGATTTTTAACCGACTTCCAAAAAGGAGGAGGTTCTCAATTCGAACGCTAACTACGAGAGTAATTCCTTAAAATGTAGGGCAAAAATGCTTTTTCTGACGCCTCTGTACCTAATTTATAGTTCATCTAATCTAAGAAGTGCATTTTGACGTTTTGCATTTTTTAATACACAATAACCTCGGTCAAACGTATACACATGATTGTAAACACGAAATCTGAAATTTTAAACAACTATTAAGTTATTTACATAATTAACATTGCGGGTGACTTTCTTGTACAATAATACATACATACATACCATCAAGCCATGTCCCTTGCAGGGTAGACAGAGAGAAAAGAGTGCCAGAGAACTCTATCCTTGCATACTTCACTCGCTTCCTCAACATTCATAATTCTCTTCATACACGCTCGCCGGTTTCGGAGACTCTTGACACCTCCTTCCTTCAGTACATGACCGATCTGGTCTAGGTAGGTTAGTCTCGTTTTCCCCCGGTACCTACATCCTTTCACTTTCGCATTGTATATCTTCTTAACCAGACGTTCGTTCGGCATTCTTTTCACATGTTCGAACCATCGAAGCATTCCCTTTCGCATCTTTACACAATACTCTCTTTCATACCTACTTGCTGTCTTACGTCGTCGTTACGAATGCGATAGGTCAGCCTAACTCCACAGATTTTCCGTAGAGATCGCATTTCGACCGCATTAATTTTACTTTCATATTCTTTTCTGCATACCCAACTCTCGCTTCCATACAGTAATGTTGGGACAAGCACTGCATTATGTATTTCTACACGTGCCTTCTGGCTGAGGTAGTGGCTACCGAGGAGTTGCCCCAACGCTTCGTTCACTCTATTTCCCGCATTCACTCTTCGCTCTATATCAGTGGTGTACCTTCCATCTCGGCTAAATCCACATCCAAGATATACAAATTCATCCACTTGCTGTAGTACATCATTACCTATTGTTACTCTTACATCTGTTCTGGCTTCATCTCTTTCAAAGATTATCTAATGTTGAAACTCGTAAAAATAATTTAAAATAAAAATAACATGATAAATAGTAATTGTTATTCACAACCTAACAATGTCACTTCATCACGTTCTATACAGTAGTGCTTGACAACTTCCAATTCACGAATATCCAAATAATCGGTAAAAATATTAGAATAATACAATTAATCGAATAGAGATTTTGACAGAGATGTACATTTCGACACTTTGATTGATGAGGAAATAATTATTAATGTTCGCGACGCTGATAATTCAAGTAATAGTAGTAATTCTAAATAAATAGCCATTTTCAAATCCAGTTTATGATTTTAATTAACCTAATCCTACTAAATATGATGAATAGATTCTATGCTAGTACTAATTTAGCACTTAATTTATTCATTACCTTTTTGAAAAATGAAAAATAAACCAATTATTAATTATAAAGAATCAATATCGATTTCTCAGTAAAATCGGATATTTTCGATGGCGATTATTTGGTTCACATACCTAGACAACTTACTCATACAGTTGTCAAAGTGCACTTCTTAGATTAGACAGACTATAGTTTGATTATTTGTGTATGGAGATTATCTTTATGAGCTTTTGCCTGATGGTAAAACAACAATGTTAATAAGGGGTAAATTAAGGGTCACGGGATGAACATTTATATGGAAGTTTATCATTTTCAAAGTTAGAAGTACGAAATTTCGCACACCTACATATTTTTAGAAATAAAAGAATATGTGTGTTAGCGTTTTTTCAAAATTTCACTTCTAAGGGGTAGTATAAGTAGTATAAAATAGGTAAAAACAAGTGAAAAAAAAAAAAAATATATTTTTTTAATGAATATTAATTATTTTTTTTAAATGATATATATATTTTTTTTAATATTGTTAAACTTTCGTGTATTAAGCTAATACGTTGATATCGTTGCTCCTCATTTGGTTTGATAACGTTCGCGAATCAAACTGATTCGCTGAGAATGACTTTCTGAAGTTTCATTACGCCTAGATAAGTTTGTGTATGCCCTCATCTGAGAAAGCCTATTGACCCGCTGCTCGACACTCTCATTTGTAATATTTATCCCATTTCCTAACCCCATTTTTCTTTAAACGAGTGTCTCTCTTGTCACTCGTATCTTCCAAACGGTGCTGTCTCATTTGAGCAGCCCGTTTACTAGGTCTACCTATTAAAAAAAATCTGAATTCACTTATTTTCCACTAAACAGCGGCAAATAAAAAAATATTTTATAAAAAAAACAAAAACCGACTTCAAAACTATACCTACGATAAACGATATACAATAAACTTACACTAAAAAGTAGAAAATAATTCTTTTAATTAGTTTAATCTCAAAAGAATAACAGAACGATTTACAAAATTATAGTATACCTACATATTTACAGGTAGGTATGTAAAAACTTATACTATGTCAAGAAAAATGGATAATAATATTATATTTTGTATTTCAAAGCAAGGAGTATTGAAATATAATGAACGAAATTATTAATATTTATTTACAAGTACTATTTTCTTGGAGTCGGTGCCAGCCAAGGACAGTTTTCTACTTTGCAAATATCACGCGGCTCACGCGGTACCTACCTGACCTACGCAAAGATGGATGATCACTGCGAATAGGGCGATAGCCGGAGCGAGGCAGGTGCGAGAAAGGAGGGGCGATGTCACTGAGTGAACTACCCGAACGCGGGTAGATTTCGTTGATGATTTAATGCGCTTAAAAGATTTATGCAAGGGAATTTAATTTTGATTTAGCTGGCACCGACTCCAAAAAAATAGTACTTGTAAATAAATATTAATAATTTCGTTTATTATATTTCAATACTCCTTGCTTTGAAATACAAAATATAATATTATTATCCATTTTTCTTGACATAGTATAAGTTTTTACATACCTACCTGTAAATAGGTAGGTATACTATAATTTTGTAAATCGTTCTGTTATTCTTTTGAGATTAAACTAATTAAAAGAATTATTTTCTACTTTTTAGTGTAAGTTTATTGTATATCGTTTATCGTAGGTATAGTTTTGAAGTCGGTTTTTGTTTTTTTTTATAAAATATTTTTTTATTTATTGAAATCTTTTCTTTTTTTCTCCTTTTTTCACTTGTTGAAAAATAATACATGTATAGTTTATCTAAACTTACCACTGCCTACCATTACAATCCCCAAACCCAACCAGTTGGGCTTCCGGCTCTCTCACTCACCGAACGAAGCGCAAAACATAGTTCAATAAAATCAGATACGCTGATAGCTAGATTTATGTCTAATATAATATTTACATATCATCGCAATAGTTACTGTAATAGCATAAAATTAAACTACGAGGAAGAAAACAATGTTAACAAAAATGAGGTTTAATTTTAAGATAAAAATCACAATATTTTTTGTTATAAGAAAAAAAAAAAGTAAATAAACAAAGTAAAGAAAGCAATCAAAATTTGCGTAAACAACCTTTCAACGCTTACGTAAAGAGGGTGGCGGCTTCCTAAAATATCTTATGATATTATTATATTCGACCTCTTAGGGGCTTAAGGTGTGCAAGATTTCGAGCGGGGCAGACTATGCGTATTTAGTTATGTGATGACATTCGACAGGGCACTGTTACATATTTCAAGTATGAAAGGATTATGTAAAAGTACAATATGTTAAAAATCTATATGTAATATTTCAAATTATATTGCATAGATAACTTTTCTAAAGATATGTAGTTAAAAAAAGTGTGACCAATTTTAAGAACTTCTAATATACCATTCAGCAAGCTATTAAATTTTCAGTTTTTTTGACTAAAGTTGAGAAAAATCATTGCTAGAAAAATGATAGCGGTTTGCATCTGAAATTTATAAACTTTTGATTGTATTATTTACACATATTTTCCTTAATCATTTTGCTGCGAGGCCAGATATAATAACAATCTGGCAAATTGCAGGATTCAATTTACTCTTAATGGCTTATTTATTCGCCCCTCCTAAATTTGAGCAGGTACATTCGTATTAAGCAGGAAGTAAGATAAATAAACGTATTTTTTCATTATTTAATATAAAAATTACTATACCATCTGTAAATAATCATTGGGTAATATATAATAACTAGAAGACCATGCAAATGCTACGTACCATATTTATGTTATATACATCACCCTAACAACGGTATATTTATACACTATGATATACATTATTATGTTCTTAAAGGATACGGCAAAGAATAATTACTATCAGATGTGCTAAAATGTAAGCTTAAATAGTAGCAAAAATATAAAAAAAGTGTGTGTGTCAGCTCCGACGCACGACTGGAGTTTACTACTTTAGTACGATTATCAAAACAGGCGCAAAAAAAGCTCATTTGACTAAAAATAATATATATATTTTTATTTACATTTATTAAAACTATTCAGTGAAGTATTATCTCACGTCAGAAAGTGAAAGGTGCGCAGAATAGGTTGCGCACCAAAAACGTAACGAGGTCATTCGATCACTAGGTTTTATTCCTCAAATTTTTGTCATTCCGGGCGCCTTATATGAAAATCGATTCTTAAGGACTAAACTCCAAAAAAAAACATAAAGTATATTAGTAATAAACACATTACATTTGAGATATTTACTTTTTTTTGGCATTGAAGCAAAAAAATATTTTTCAAACGATTACACAAATAGCGTAGTAGTCAAAATACTGACTTGCAGTGCCAAGTGTAATACTTTGTGTGATTCACACATTGTTATTCTGACTATTGTTGCAATTTGAGACCTTTAACTATTTATTTCCTTAGTCCAGGGATCAAACAGCTATACCTTAGTAAAAGCGGTTGAAAAATTATTTTCAAATATTTCATTATGATAAAAGCAAATATCCAATAATACAGATAATCATTATAATTATATTATAAAGATTTTAGTAACATAACATATATTGACAAACTCGCCGACGCAATATATACTCCTCTTCCTACTTATTGCAGTATTAGTTGGCAATAGCTTTATGACCGACCACCTGCCTGATGTCAACTTTACTTGCGAATGTTATTGTTGACCAAACGGCTTTAGGTGGAGTTGACCTAGATGGATATATAGCTTTTTAGTCTTCTTTGGGGCTCAAAACATATTATCTACAATTTTCTAACGTCACTTATAATTCATAATTTATAATTGACAGTAATACCACCTAGCTTTTATCAGTTATTTTAGCGTTATGACTATAACATGTGATTTCGCCCGATGGATACTCTGATTTTGAACGAATTTGGTTCCAAAGATCTGCCAATGGGCATGTTAGGTTTCTCCTTGCTATTTTGTTCTCACTCTGGTGAATCGCATATCCATCAGCCCGTAAACGTTCATTGTTGGATATAGGCTTCCCCACGAGAATACCATTCAAAACCTATCGAGCGATGTGGCCTGCCCATTGCCACTTCAACGTGCCTATTCTTCGGGCTATGTCAGTTACACCCGTTCTTCTACGGATTTCTGTATTCCGGATTTTATTACGTAGAAAAATACCAAGCATAGCCCTTTCCATAGTACGCTGAATGACTTTGAGTCTTTTTATGAGGCCATAATTTAGAGACCACGATTCAGTGCCGTAAGTCATCGATGGTAACGCACTAATTATAAACCTTTGTTTTCAGACACCGCGGAATATTAGACGAGAAGATCCTCCTAAGTTTCCCGAACGCTGCCCAGCCGAGTTGGATTCGTCAGCTGACCTCTTTCTCGAAATTGGATCTACCTAATTGGACAGTTTGTCCTAGATAATATAATGATCTATAACTTCGAGAATCGCATTCCCAACCAGGACCGGTACAGAAATGACATGGGCATTAAACATGCCTTTGTCTTCTCCATGTTCATTTGCAGACCTACTAGTTGAGAGACCTTGCTGAGGTCATTGAGTATGGTGCCAAGGTCCTCCAGGGATTCTGCTATGACTACGATCGACGACTACGAAATTGAAGATCAGTAATGTATTCGCCATTGATGTTGATGCCGAGTCCGGTCCAGCGCAATGGTGAACAGTTTCGATGAGATAACGTCTTCCTGTCTCACACCTTTCTGCAACTGGATCGGTTTCGTACTCTTATCCTGGATGCGGACCGACATAGTAGCGTTTTTATACAAACATTTCAGTACTTTGATATATCGATAGTCAATTTGGCATCTTGAATCAAGGGGTCTTGAATCAAGCCGACAACAGGATTTAGGGATGGCCATAGAACCTTTCGACCTCTCCCAAGATCTCACTCTGGGATAAAATTACGGTATCGTTATCGGTCTTTAGCTTAGTCATTTGGCTCTGCCCGATAGATAAATCTCGTGCGAACACTTTAGAGCCCCAATTTCGCTCTATCGCCTCTTCAACACGCAGTGTATTGAATCGGCGAAAGTCGCATCGCATAGATTTGGTGATTTGTCTATTAAGCTGCCTATGTTCGCACCAATCGGCTGAAGACTGTACCATCATTTCCTTTCTCCTCTGCATGAGTTTGGGAGTCGGTCGAAAAACTTTTTTGTTCTAGTGTCTTCTAGCTGCACGAAGGGACTGAAGAATTTTGACCCGACCGCGTGGACAGTTGCCACGAACTTGTTGTTTATATCGTTTGAAGTTTCACACTGTTTCAGGCATTGGAAGCGATTATGTAATTCGAGTTGAAAGCTATCGGGGTAATACCAGAGTATTGGACAGGTGTAGGTCAGAGTGTAGACTTCATCAAGCCAGACCGCTCGATTTTCGTACGAAGATTCAATGTGCTTCGTACCATCCGGTGATCACTCCCAGTTTTAATCCGGCTGATCACAGAGACATCATTGAATATTTGTCGTTTGTCCGTCAAGTTAAACTCATTTCTAGTGGATCCATCAGGGCTAATCCCCATTGCATGGCCCATTCTCAACTCATCGTTCTGTCCTTTTGCCTAGTTTTGCGTTGAAGCCTCCCATCACTACCGTGAAGTGGGTTTTGAACGTGTGGATGGCTTTCGAGATATCCACATATAACAACTCCACAACGTTGTCGGAGTATGTCGAGGTTGGTGCGAAAACCAGTATGACACTCAAGGAATACCGTTTGGTAATTCTGAGTATAAGGT
Organism: Lymantria monacha; assembly: GCA_905163515.2. Classification (NCBI taxonomy): domain Eukaryota; kingdom Metazoa; phylum Arthropoda; class Insecta; order Lepidoptera; family Erebidae; genus Lymantria; species Lymantria monacha. The sequence goes on along the minus strand of LR991097.1, from coordinate 16,354,326 downwards.
ATGCTACCCTTGTCGATACATTTTCGATCCTCTACAGGTTGTCTATATTGAAACGCTTTGTAATCTTCCAGTAACGACTGACTTTATTGCACAGATAATATAGACAATCAGTATGACATTTCTTATGTAAGTTGTAGATGACGCTAGTTTGTATATAATATTATTTTGTTACTAAACAAGGTATAAATAACATCCTGACTTAACAAAATAATCTAGAGTTCAAATAAATCTATCATAACAAAAATAGTTATACCATGAAATATACATACTACACTTCACTTCTCAATTTCAGACATGCCAATAATATTTAAGAATTTATAATGTTTATTAGCACTTAAACTTTTTGTAAATATGTCAGCTGGCATTTCTGAGGTTGACACATATTTAATTTCAATTTTATTTTGTAATACACATTCTCTAACAAAATGATGTCTTGTATCAATGTGTTTGGTACGCTTATTATTAAACAATGGATTAGTTGCTAATTTAATAGAACTTTGATTATCACTGTACAAACACATAGGCACATTTTCATCTAGTTCAATTAATTCACTCAATATATTCCTGAGATATATAGCTTCTTTACAGGATTCAGACAGGGCCATATACTCTGCTTCCGTGCTGGAAAGCGCTACAGTTTTTTGTTTTTTTGCTTCATATGAAATCACTGATCCTGACATCATGAAACAGAAACCAGTATATGATCGTCTATCTAAAGTACAAGATGCCCAATCAGCATCAACAAATCCACTAAGATTACATCTAGTCTTTCTATATACTAAGCCATAACTTTTTGTTTTCTTTAGGTATTTCAATAAACGTTTCAAATGTTTCCAATGAGTTTCATTAAAACAATTATTATATTGACTTAGAAAACTAATACTATACGAAATATCTGGCCTGGTGAGCACAGATAAACATTAGGCTACCAATTAATTGTTGATATGGAAATTTTTGTATTACTTTACTTTTTATATCCTTTTGCAATTTTAAATTAACTTCCATTGGTGTATCTGAATATGAACAATCAGTCATGTTAAATTTCTTTAAAATACTCTCAACAAACTGCTTTTGGTCTACAGTAATACAATCTTTATAAATATTTATATGCATACCTAAACACTGCTTGAGCTGACCTAAATCTTTTATTCTAAAATTTGCTACCAACTCATTTATTAATTCTACATAAGTATTCTGACAGTTATAAAAAACAAAAAAATCATCCACAAACAAAGCTATGTAAATAATTACATTATTATCACTTTTCATAAAGAGACATGGTTCATGATTTGACCTTTTAAAGTTTAATTTCAACAAACAATCTTCAACACGAGTATACCAAGCTCTTGCTGACTGCTTAAGACCATATATAGCCTTTTTTAGCTTTAAAACTTTACTGTCACAATTTACAATGTTTGAATATTCTGGTATTTCCATATAAACAGTTTCATGAAGAAAACCATTAAGAAATGCAGTAGGTACATCAAGATGATTCATTTTAAGATCTAATTCAACACTTAAAGCTAACAATAACCTAAATGTAGAATATTTCAAAACTGGTGAAAATGTCTCATTAAAGTCTATGCCCTTTTTCTGGGTAAAACCTTTTGCCACAAGTCTGGCTCTATAACGCACTTCACCTTCAGTGTTATATTTCTTTTTGAACACCCACTCATTTTTCATAACTGTACCTTCACTTGGCCTATCCACTAGTTCCCATGAATCACTATCTTGAAATGATTTCAGTTCCTGTTGCATAGCACTAAGCCACTGGGCTCTTTCAGACCCACTCATAGCTTCACTAAGAACAATTTGATCGCCTGACATTTCTACACACATGTTCGCACTTTGGTAGAAGTCCGGTTTGCGCCTAACACGTTTTTCTGATAGATTCACATTGCTTTTCTCTGATATAATATTCTCTGCTTCTGGTGACAAAGTCATTGTGTCCCAGTATGATTCCTCAGAGTTGCTTGCTGAATCATCAGGAACATATGTCTCATCATGTTGATTCTCTTGATCTGAGTCACACACAGGAATTTCTGCTGTGGATCTTTCTGGTTTCATACTCTCTTTGATCACAATAGATGTTGACAAATTGTCATCTATTTCCTCCATAATTACTACATCTCTGGCTATAATAACATCCTGCGATACAGGGTCATATAAGCGATATCCCTTGACATTTTCAGAGTATCCCACTAGGTACATTTTCTTCGCTTTCTTGTCCCATTTCCTCCGCTTTTCTTTTGGAATATGAACCATTGCTGGGCTGCCAAAGATCCGTATATGATTTAACTCTGGCTTTCTACCCATCCATACTTCATAAGGAGTTTTATTGTTATCTAAGCCTGCTGCTGGTGATCGATTTTTTATGTATACTGCTGTGTTCACAGCCTCAGCCCACTTTTTTCCAGCCAGCAGACTTTTTTCAAATTTGGCATCATAAAGGAGACATCGTGCCTTCTCAACTATGGACCGGTTGTATCTCTCACTAATTCCATTCTGTTCTGGCGTAAAACTGTTAGTTTTTTGATGGATTATGCCGTTTTGCTTCAGAAAATTAGTCATTTCTGCCGAACAAAATTCTCCTCCATTGTCAGATCTTAGTATCTTAATTTTCTTCGACTGCTGATTTTCAACAAGCTCTTTGTATTGCTTAAAGTACATGAAAGTTTCACTTTTAGATTTTAGAAAATAGACAGTGCACAATCGGCTGAAATCATCGACAAATATTAAGTAGTATTTTGCTTTTCCGAGTGACACATTCTCCATTGGCCCGCATATGTCAGTATGGACCAGCTCTAGCATATTTTGACTTTTACTAGTGCTGCTAGGAAATGGTAGTCGAGTTTGCTTGCCTTCACAACACACTATACAGCTATTTTTACTACTTTCACTTTTATCATCAAAACTAACTCCCTTTGCTGCTCCATTCTTAAGTTTATTTAAATCACTTGTATTAATATGGCCTAATCGCCTATGCCAAACATTACTTGAAGACTTTACAGCTGCTACTAAGGGTCGTTGCATCTTTCTTACTACCAATCGGTATACCCCATTTTCTAGGATCGCCTCGCCAATACAATCATTCTGTGAGTTATAAATTAGACAACCATGTTTATTAAACATCACTCTGTTGCCACTAGCGATTATTCTGCTCACTTCACTCATTCTGGGCCCATAACCTATTGAAACGCTTTGTAATCTTCCAGTAACGACTGACTTTATTGCACAGATAATATAGACAATCAGTATGACATTTCTTATGTAAGTTGTAGATGACGCTAGTTTGTATATAATATTATTTTGTTACTAAACAAGGTATAAATAACAGTCTACGAGAGATTTACGAACGGTAAACTCTACACCGCCTTGAGATGGGTAATCTCCCTTCCGGTAAAAGAGCAGTTTTTCAAACCGGAGGATTATCGTGCCCTCCCCCTCCTTTCTTACCTTTGATAATCGTACATATCCCATCGGATTTTGCTCAATTCTTCTTCCAGCTCGATGACCCTCTCGTCGGTCCTAAGAGTCCGAATCTTGTTACTAGGGCCAAGGGTTAATCCTTTTGGTAGTTGAATTGCGACCGGAGATTCTTAGCATCCCCTGCCCCGCCACCAATGGGCCCACTACAAAAATGAGCCCGTGGCACATCGGAAATGCCGTGACTGGAGGCCGTCACTTTTTGTGCATACATATTGTTTTGGAGGGAAATATTGCCATAATCGCCACGATTGGCGGGCGGATTGGCGATCGCGGTAGATGTTATTTAGTTTCCCAGCTGATTTTTACGACTCCCATGGGCAAACAAGGGGTGAAGATATTTGTATTCTTTACCCGTCGCCGCACGGTGAATCGCATAGAAAGCGAGAAAATCACGGCCTACTAAAAAATCAATCAGTGTGTGTCTTCCTAATGTTTATTGTGAGATCAATTTTTGATTGCTTATGGTAGCAAACGGGTAAGCAGTATACTTGATGGTAAGTGTTACTGTCACTCACAGACTTTTACAATATCAGAGGTCCGGCTACGCCGCTGCTTACCAGCCTAAACCTACCCAGAAAGTTGACCAAATTTTTCGTCCCAGCTCTCTTGCTCACCGAACGAAACGCAACAGCGCATTGCCATTACTCAGACGTCGATTTTTAACGAGAGTGGGGCAATACCGTGGATGGACTGGCCCTCAGCTGTAGACAGAAAACTGTCAACACTGTGGCTCTACCACTACTAAATTTCCTTTTTTGATTTATGTAGGAAATATTTTAACCTGTGATTCTTTAACAATGATTTATTTCCTATCACTAAAGATTTATACCATCTTATACTCTGCCTGGAATATAATTTACTACTGCCTATTTTGCCCATAAGTGTCGTAAAGTAGGCGTCGACTCGCGAGGATACCCGTGAGGGTAGACCGCCAGATGGGTCACTGAAGAAAAGAACGCGTTCCAGTGACCCACCCGCACGTCGTCGAGAGGTATGTTGTAAGGCGAGTCTACGGGGTCGTGCGTCGCTTCTCCCGTCACCCCGGACGGATTAGCGGGACGTGACCGCACCGTAGACCGCCGCCAAAAAAAAAAGTGTTGTACAGTAAGGGCTATAGAATGAATATAACAAGGGATGGATGAATATGCAAGGGAAGGAAAATTCAAAACATACCTTTATACTAACCCGTCTGAGTCAGCGTGGTATAGATTTTATAGGATACTTTGGCGTACTTTGTATACGAGCTGAAACAATTTAACCCACAGTATTAACTAAAATAAAGTAATATTTTAATTAAATTTTCTAAAAGGGAGTTGTTGTACTGTTGGCAGTTAAAGTAGTTCTTGGATACTTCGAAAGAACTATATAAAAGAAAAGCCCAATATAAAAACGAAACTGTGTCACTCGTCTGTATCTCAGTCGCACATAAAACTCACAAATTGGGCCATTTCAAGTTGAGCATAAAACTTAAGGCCCCCTGTACACAGTAGCGAATAACCAAGGACGATACTTTACCACTTACAGTCTAATAAAAACCAACGCGTAACAAAATTGCGGTAATAACATTATGAACCTAACCTCTATGTGAAATATATAATGCTATTATTTAATATAAAATGAAACTGATATTAAAATTTGACACCTGTAAATAAATACATCATCATCATATATATATATTTTCTAAATGTTAGTTATTAATGTTGATACAAAGTTTAAAAAATCAAAGTTCGAGTATTCGTGAAAAATCCCTATTTTAGTACAACATTGAATTTTTTTTTTTAAAGACTACCTGCAATAAGGAATAATCCTTGTATTACGAGTGACTTTATAGACATATAATTAACGCAAATATAGACATATAAATATTACATCCAAACTCAGAACAACATTTTGTGAATTACATAAATTAATGTCCTATGTAGGAATCAAACCCCCGGTACTGGCACTGATAGTCTATCTGCGCTGTTAGATTATACTTAACTTTTTTTTTTCAATACAACTTTATGATGATGTTTTTAAATATGAACTCTAAGTTTTAAAATTAGAATATTTACAGAATCCTTAATATTATAAATGCGAAAGTAACTCTGTCTGTCTGTCTGTCGCTCTTTCACGCCAAAACTACTGAACCGATCTAAATGAAATTTGGTACAGAGATGGTCTAGAGCCTGACAAAGGATATAGGCTACTTTTTAATACAAAAAAGGGTTGTAAAAGGGGATGAAAAGTTGTAAGGATGTATTGTCCTTTTTAAAACCAGAACTTATTTTTGAAACTTATTTTTAGGCTATTGATTAGATATAAATAAATATGACATTAAAAAAATTACTATTAAGTAAAATAGAAATAGGGGATGAAAAAATTTAGGGAAGTAACCTTTTACACGGGCGAAGCCGCGGGCTGAAGCTAGTAGAGAATAAAAACAAACGCAATTAGTCATCAAAAAATTCCTCCGCATTACTTTTTTGTTATGTTCGTGTCGTTCTTGGCATATCGCTTCAACGTTCCAACTGCTAAATATGTTTTTAAACTGTTTAGCTGTTTATAGTATAATGTATGCTAACGTAAACTGTACATACATACATACATACATATCATCACGCCATATCCCTTGCAGGGTAGGCAGAGAGAACAGAGTGCCAGAGAACTCTATCTCTGCATACTTCACTCGCTTCCTCAACATTCATAATTCTCTTCATACACGCTCGCCGGTTTCGGAGACTCTTGACTCCACCTTCCTTCAGTACATGACCGATCTGGTCTAGGTAGGTTAGTCTCGGTCTCCCTCGGTACCTACATCCTTCCACTTTTGCATTGTATATCTTCTTAACCAGGCGTTTGTTCGGCATTCTTTCCACATGTCCGAACCATCGGAGCATTCCCTTTCGCATCTTTACACCAATACTCTCTTTCATACCTACTCGCTCTCTTACGTCGTCGTTACGAATGCGGTCGGTCAGCCTAACTCCACAGATTTTCCGCAGAGATCGCATTTCGACCGCATTAATTTTACTATCATACTCTTTTCTGCATACCCAACTCTCGCTTCCATACAGTAATGTTGGGACAAGCACTGCGTTATGTATTGCTACACGTGCCTTCTGGCTGGCTGCCGAGAAGTTGCCCCAACGCTCCGTTCACTCTATTTCCCGCATTCACTCTTCGCTCTATATCAGTGGTGTACCTTCCATCTCGGCTAAATCCACATCCAAGATATACAAATTCATCCACTTGCTCTAGTACATCATTACCTATTGTTACTCTTACATCTGTTCTGGTTTTATCTCTTTCTAAGACCATTATTTTGGTTTTGCTCACATTCACGCGTAGACCCCTTTTCTTACAATCTTCTGTCATTGTGTCGACTAGGGTCTGCAGGTCAGTCGCTGACTGTGCCAGCAGGACTGCATCATGTGCATAAAGCAGAGCAGTGACCACTGAGTCGCCCATCTGGACTCCCACATTCACATCGTTCAACCTTTGGAGACATTTATCCAGATATATGATAAACAGCCTTTTTTTTTTTTTTTTTTTTTTTTTTTTTTTTTTTTTTTTTTTTTTTTTTTCCCCCATAAAATCCTCTCTCTTCGCCGTGCGAGCGGACCACCGGTACCCGATCTTTGTCTTCGGTGGTCCGCTCGGCGGTTTACCCTCGCGGGTTCCTCTCGTCGACGCCCCGACAGATTTCGCCGTCGGGGCGTCGCCCTCACGCGATGGCCTCGCGTCGGGTGACCGAACAATTCCCCGGTCCGATCACCCGAGGCCTGGGTTAGGGCGGCATCAGGCGCAGGTATTCGCGCCTGCGCCGCCCCGGCCGCTGGCGGCGGCCCGGGTCGCGGGAGTCCTCCCTGACTCGTTCCGCCGCCTCCTTCCGCGAGATGACAGCCTCGCAGAAGGCGGCGACCGCGTCCCAATTCCTGACGCTGTCGACCATCGCCCTCGCGACAGCCGGCAGCGTCAGGTCGGCACCGATAATAGCGACGAGGTCGCGGCGCTGCCCGTCCCAGCCCGAGCATTCCTCGAGCGTATGTTGCGCCGTGTCCTCGTCACTACTGCAATGATGGCAGCCCGGAGTCCACTCCCTGTACACGACCGTGTGCAGGTATTTCCCGAAGCACCCGTGCCCCGTCAACACCTGCACCAGTCGGAAGGTGAGGACCCCGTGCCGCCGCTCCATCCATTTCATCAATACGGGCCGGAAGGCCTCGACGGTCACGATACCGTGTCTAGGCCTCTCCAGCCGCGTAACCCAACGGGCGATGACGTCTCGGCGGGCGTCCTCGCGCCAGGTGGCTATCTCGCTCAACGATGGGGAGCCACCCTCCTCGCGCAATGAGGTAACCCGCCGGTAGAGGTCGGAGAGCATCTCCGCCTCTAGGTCCCACGGGGGTGTCCCGGCCAATAGGCACGCCGCCTCTGTCGACACCGTGCGGTACCCGCGAATGGCTCTGACCGCCATGGCTCTCTGTGGCCTCCACAGAATCGCCCTGAGCTGGGCGTTCAGAGCCCTCGCCCACACGGGTGCGCCGTACATGGCCATCGAGCGGATGACCCCCGCATACAGCCGTCGGCCCTCGAAACTGGGTCCGCCCACATTCGGCATGAGCCGAGAAAGGGCGGACGCCGCGCCGACCAGCCGGGGAGCAATCTGTCGGAAATGCTCCCGGAACCACCATCGCCCGTCGAGCACCAGACCCAAGTACTTCATATGGGCCTGGATGTTGATCTGGATGGAGTTGACGACTAACGAGGCGCCGGTTGGCAGCCTTACGTGTGGCCCATGGAATAATAGGGCCTCCGTCTTATTTAAGGCCACCCTGAGCCCCAGCGCCTCGATTCGCCTGACCATCTCCTCGGTGCCGAGAGTGGCCAGGCTCGCCGCCTCTTCGAGTGTCCTGCCCCGGGCTGTGACGAGCGTGTCGTCAGCATAGCACACCAAGCTCAGCCCAGGGGGGAGACTCCCTCTCAACGCCCAGTCGTACCCGATGTCCCACAGAGTCGGCCCCAGAACCGACCCCTGTGGAACACCGCACGACATGGGCGTCCGCACAATGTCCCCTGCGGGACCCGCGCAGAGGATACTGCGCCCCTCCAGATAGTCTGCCACCAGCCGCCTGAGGTACAGGGGCACTCCATGGAAACGGAGCGCCTCCCTGATGCAGCTGAATGGCAGACTATTGAATGCGTTGGCGATGTCCAGCGACACCGCCAACAGCACTCCCTTGCCGGCGACAGCCTCCGCGGCCGTCTGCCTCAGGCGTAGCAGGGCCCCGATGGTCGAACGCCCCCTCCTAAACCCATATTGAGCGTCCGACAGATCGGGCCCCACCTCCTCCAAGTGTCGGACGATGCGGGCAGCGAGGACACGCTCCAACAGCTTACCCACATCGTCGAGAAGCACGATGGGCCTGTAGGCCGACGGCAAATCCGGGGGCCGTCCCGGCTTTGGCAGGAGAACCAACCTCCCCTCCTTCCAGCACTCAGGGAACCGTCCAGACGTCAGACAGGCGTTGAACAGTTGCCTGAGGCGAGGCTCGAAGTGCTCGAGGAGCGACGTCAACACCCGGACTGGTATTCCGTCCGGGCCGGGGGCCGTGGTGGCGGAGCGAATCCGCGCCACTGCCGCCCCCACTTCCGACTCCGTCACGGGTGGAACACTCTCGTCGTCGGCCTCCCGGTCTTGATCTGGCGAAGCCATGACCGGGGGCGTGTGTCCCGACTGCCGTGGAAATAGCTCCTCGATCACCCTACAGAGGAAATCGGGCTGGAGGGTCTCGGTGAGGGGGGGGCCCTGCGCGCGAAGCTTGTTCAGCGACGCGCGATACGGGCGACCCCAGGGGTCACGGTCGAGACCGTCCAACATCTCCTGCCAACTCGCATCCTTGGCGGCTCGGATGGCCAGCCGAAAGGCAGTCCGCGCACTGCGGTACGCCTCGTACAGCTGGCCCTCCCGCTCAGCGTTGCGGTGACGCCGCCGGCTGCGGGTGTAGGACCTTCGGGCACTGATACACGCCGCGCGAAGGTCCGCCAGTCTTGGGGACCACCAGTAGACCCCCTGCCTCGGAGGTAGACGCCGCACCCTGGGCATGGCCGCATCGCAGATCTGCGTTAACGCACTGCGGATGCGGACAGCCTCAGCGTCCACTCCGTCCGCTGGGGGCGGTGAGGACAGCCACGTGTGAACGATGGCCGCCTCCGCCAGTAGGTCCCTATCAAGACGACCCACAGCCCACCGCGGAAACGCGGGAGCTCCGTCCGCCCTGTGACCCCTACCGGGTTCCCGGGGGGAGACCTCCATCCGGATGTACCGGTGGTCCGACAGGGTCTCCGCCTCCTCCAGGACACTCCAGTTCCTCACCCGTGGCGCGACAGCGGGGCTAGCGAACGACAAGTCCACTATCGACCCGCCCTGCTGCCGCACACACGTGTTCACTGATCCCCTGTTAACAACACAGAGGCCCAGTGAAGCCGCCCACTCAACGACCGCCCGCCCGCGGTCGTCCGTCATAGGGGACCCCCACGCCGTGGATTTGGCGTTGAAGTCCCCCAGGACCAGGACGAGGCCCGGTGCCAGTCGCCGTATCGAAGCCTCCAAGGTGGTGAGGGAGGCCCTGAAATCGTCCATTCTCCTGTTAGGGGAGAGGTAAACGCTGAACAGTGTGACCCCTCCCCATTCCGCAGCGACAAATTCTTCGCCCCTATCCAAAAGGGATAAGGACGGGAAGTGCCGCTGCGTTGAGACGACGATTGCCGCAGTTCCGTTTCGGCTGACCACCCAATTGGGGCGATCAGGCACGACGTACGGTTCCGCGACTACGGCTGCACCAATCGACCACTCCGCCATGGATTGCAGGAGGAGATCCTGCGCACCGGCGGAGTGGTTGGTGTTGGCCTGCAGGAGGTGAATGGATTCTGCAGCCATTAGTGGGCCGTATCCATCACCTCCGCCTCGCCAGTGGGCGATCGGGCCGCGCTAGAAGCGGGAGCGGCCGTGGTCGAAAGGCCGCCCCTCCCCTTTGGGGCCGAAGCTGGAGGTCTGCACGCCCCAGAGCCCATGCGGTGCTTGGCGGGCTTATTGCCCGCCGCACACGCGGGGCAGTGGGGCGGGGCGGCGCAAGATGCCGCCACATGCCCGGTCTGACCGCAGCGGAAACACAATCCGCCGCAGTCGAAGCAATTAGTGCACGTTGGTCGAGTATGTCCGACCGCCATGCACTTATAACACCTCGCAGGCCGGTGCTCAAGCACGGTTACCCGCGCCGAGCTCCAGCCCACGAGGAGCCTGCCTGAGCCGGCCAGTTGCCTGACCGACTCCACCGGGCACTGCGCCCAGGCAGCACCTACGCCACCCGGACCGGGACGAATGGCACCAACCCGGACGGTGTCTATGGGACACCCGGTTTTCGAGGCAATAGCCTCCCGGATGTCTTCCACCGTCACAGAGTCGTCCAGACCCGAAATGCGCATTTCGGCGCACTTGACGGGCCTGGCGATCCTGATGCCACCCTCCCCGGCGAACAAACCTCGCAGCTTCTCAGCTACGCTGTCAGCCGTCTTGGCGCCCTCGGCCCCTGGGAACTCGAGGATTCGAGCCCCCGTCCGGGCCTTGCGGGTCCTGGCTTCGACGCCTCCAATATCGGAGACGTCTAGCTCCCGCCGGGCCTTCCTCAAGACGGCCTCGTAGCTGAGGCCCTTCTCGGCCGCCTCAGGCAGCACAGTGACCACCACTGCGGCTGTCTTCGGCGACTTGAGCCCCTTGCGCGGCCTCTTCTTCTTGTCGCCAGCTCCTGCCTTGGGAGCGGAGACCTCAGCGGCGCGCTTGGCCTCCGCTCTCTTTCTTTGGCCGCGACTCCTTCTGTCGCGCTCGGCTACCTGCCAACCCTGTTCGGGTGCGGCAGTCGTGCCAGACGCGGATGGCCTCGTCGCAGCCTCGCTGGTCGTCGCCGGCGGTGTTGGTGCGGGCGACTTCAGCAGTCCGGCAGGAGCCGGCGCCGTCTTCCTCCTCAGGGCAGGTCCCTTCGGAGCAGGGCCGGGGCCTTTGGGCTTAGGCCCAGCCGCGGCCGCGGCGTAGCTCCCCACGCGGCCACCCTGACAAGGCAGCGGGGCGGGGGCTGGTGCCGTATGTGGCCGCTTATCTGCGGCAAGAGGTGGCCGGACACGTGGTTCTGGAGGCAGCCTTGCCTCCAGAACAGCGAAGCGCGCATCGACGATTTTGCCCACTGCGTCGATTATTGCGCGCAGGGACTCGTCCGGCAATCCCCCTACCGCAGGCAGCGGGGTAGGCAGCGGGGTCGGCAGCGGGGTCGGCGCCTCCGGTTGAGTCTCCACCAGGGCCCGCTCCGGGACGCTTGGCGACTTCGTCGCCGCGGCGGGAGGCGTCCTCCTCGCCACAGGGACGGGTCTCGGCTCGGTGGCCGCGACGACTTCAGCCGGCGGCATGCCCTCCGCAGCGGGAGGCGTCCTCCTCGCCGCAGGGACGGGTTTCGCCGCAGCAGCCTTTTTCGCGCGCGCCCTGATCGTCGGCTGTGGCGCAGGCGGCAGGCGGTGGTCCACTTGGGCCCGCAGGTCGGCCATATCCTTGGCCAACAAGCTGTTCACCCGCCGCACCGCCTCCAGCTCGGACGCCAACTGGTGGTTCAGGTCCCGCAGGCCTGAGACCTCGCCACTAAGGCGAGCATTTTCGGCCCGCAGGTCCAGGGGGTCGTCGCTCACGCGAGCAGCAGGCGCCGCCTCACGCCGAGGAGTCGTCGACCGTCCTCCTGCTACTGCGGCCCCTCGCCCTCTGCGAGAGGCCGGCACCTTCGGTGGAGGCATGATGGTCACGCTCCCCTCGGAGTCGGCGCCCGAGCTGCCTCCCTTGCTCAGGGGGCGCTTTCGCACCTGCGAGGGGAGGGCCTCCTCCCTGGTCGTCACAGCCGCCGCCGCAGTACGCAGCAATGACCTAGCGGCTTCCGACCCGCTGTCTTCTTCTCTGGACGGCCCTGCGGATACACCGCCCTCGTCCATCTTAGCGGCAGATCCGCTGCCCTCGCCTACGGACGGCTCTGCGACGTCACTGTCGCCCTCGTCCGTACACGGCTCTGCAGCAATTCTGCCACCGTCCTCCTTTTCAGCAGCGGCAGCCTCTCTGCGCGCTCGCCGCTCCTCCATCCGCCTTTTGTGGCTCAGGCCGTTGCCCCGAGTCTTTCGAGGCGACTTCCTCTTCTTCTTTTGGGCCTCCACGATTTGTGCCGGGCCCTCGGCGGACGCCTCAAGTCCTGAGGACGAGGCGTCGTTGTCAGTTTTTCTTTGGCTTGACAAGGCCGTGGTGTGAGAATCACAAGGATTCCCGTCGGTTTTTAAAAATGTTTTTAAATTTAAGGTATCCATATGATTCCCACGAGTAGGGGAGATACACAACGTCGACCCGGGCAGAGATCCCTTTACCCGGGCAAGCCTACATTTACCAACCAGGGGGGCAGCCGGTGCCCTGGCTGGAGCGTGCTAACGACAGAACAACCCATCTGCCATGCATCTTCTCGCCGCACGCCAGAACTTAAGATTCTGGGTGATTTCCGAGTTCGAATGTTACTTCGAATATGATAAACAGCCTGGCTGACAGAACGCACCCCTGCTTAACGCCGATATTGACGTCAAACCAAGGCGACATTCCATCATCCAGCCGCACACAGGCTCTACAGCCCATGTAACTGGACTGCACAGCCTGTAGCAGTTTACCGCTAATACCATACTCCGGTAAAATGTCCCAAAGTTCCTTTCGTACAACCGTGTCAAATACTCTCTCCAGATCCACAAAACTGCAGAAAAGTCTCTGACCTAGAGCCAGATGCTTCTCCACAATGTTGCGCAGAGAGAACACTTGATCCATGCATCCTCTTCCACTCCTGAAACCTCCTTGTGTCTCACACAGTAAACCATCGGACACCATCCTCATTCTCCTTTCAATAATTTTACCATACACTTTTGCTGCCAAACTGGTCAAGCCTATGGCTCTGTAATTTGCGCAGTCATAACGTGAACCCTTGTTTTTAAACAAAGGCACGATGACTGCGCTATTCCAGTCCCTGGGAACCATTACCGAGCTCCAACATAAATTGAGGAGCAACAGGAACGCCTCCCAGACACAAGAGCCACCAAGCTTGATCATCTCGGCAGACACCATATCAATGCCCGCTGCCTTACCATTTTTCAAACTTCTTATCGCCCATTCAACTTCATCCATACTGATGCTATCGGAGGACGCCGTTGTCGAATGTTGGTCTACTAAACCACATCCAACACCGGCGCCAACCGTAGCATCAGCATACATATCGTCAAAATATTCACTCCATCGGCTTAACACGTCTTGTGTTTGTGTAAGAATGTTTCCACCTTTAGACCTTATTTTATTCATTCTGAAGGCTGACCAACCACCCCGAGACTTCTTCACCTCCCTCCAAAAGAGTTTGGTGTTACCCTCGAAGTTTTTAGTCAGCCTATCTTCTGCACTCATACTTGCTCTATTACGTTTCTCTTTCACTAAGGCCTTGGTGTCATTCTTACATTGCCGATATATTGCTTTCTTCTGTTCAGTCATACTGCCATTCAGATTCAAAGAAGAGACATAGTCCAGCCACGCTTTCTTCTTTTGCTCTACGGAAGCTGCCACTTCCGCACCCCACTATGCATCACCATTTGTTTTTCTATGCTTCTTTGAACTTCCACATACTTCTTTCGCTGTATCTACCATACTCTCTTTCAATACTCTCCAGCATTCTTCAATGTCCGATTGCGGCTGGCTTGCCATCGTCAGCCGTTCTCGGACACCCTCTGCATACTTTTCTCTTACACACTCTTCTTGCAACCTTTCAACCTTTATTCTTTCAAGCCCTCCGAAGTGGACACGCTCTCGCCAGTGCCTCCACTTTCTGAACAGACCACTAAATCTCGCAATAACGAGATAGTGGTCCGTATCGACTGTGGGGCCCCAGTAGGCTCTTGCGTCCAATATTTTGCTTCGGAGGCGACTGTCTACCAAAATTAAATCTATTATGCTTTTCTGTTCATTCCTTCTCCATGTATACATATGGATGTCCTTATGTTGGAAAAATGTGTTTGACACAATAAGGTTTCTCTCCATGCATACATCCGCTATGAGCCTACCTGCGTCGTTCACTCTCTTATCACCAAATGGACCAAGTACGTCCTCATAGTCGGGACGCTTAGTCTCCACCCATCCGTTCAAATCTCCGCATACAATCACGCGTTCACTGGTTTCTGCCATATCCAGAACTTCCCTAACATTGTCCCAAAACTTCGCTAGGTCTGATGCCACCGAGGATCCTACGGGAGCATATGCTACAACCATGAATACCTTGGTGACACCTAATTTTATACGGACCCAGAGAAGTCTGGGATCATACATTCCGTAATCCTTCACACCTGAGGCCAAGCGAGAGGACAACAGCACTCCTACCCCCATGCAGGCTCGATCGCTCTGTGGTACACCAGACCACAGAGCCATCCCGCCACCAGGAAGATTGCAGGCGTCGCTGCCCCTTCGCTTATTTTCTGTTACACAGAGCACGTCTAGCTGTTTGTCCGCCATGACGGATATCAGCTCGTGCAACTTACCTTCCACACAACCTCTTACATTCCACGTGCCCACCCGCCACTCTGCTCTCTTCGACTCGCCTAACTGGGCAGGGCGTGATGGGTGGCGGCCCCCATCGCCGCAACTGCCGATGTTCGTACCGACGGGGGCGGGTCGGCACGCGTCGCCTCCGGGGGACGCCCTAACCCGCATTGCGGTACGCATATCGAGCCGGATTAGCAGTCTAATTAGACTGGCAGGGGACGCGAACGAGCACGCTCCGGACTATGCCCCCCATAGGCATAGTCCGGAGTAAACGTAAACTGTATATACGTGTAAATAGCATATCTATATATAAAGTTGTACCATATCAAAAATAACCTCATATAACATAATAACCGTAGCTAATAACGTCGCACAGAACTTAGGGTACAAATTAAATAATAATGAGCTAGAAGGCAAAGTGATGACATCAAATCCCGCGGGGAAATTGTTGAAGACACTTGTCTTTACTTCCAAGTTTGCATAATGAAATACTCGTGGAAATGTAGTATAACTTAAGTAGGAATCGAGTTAAGTAGGCAATTTGTATTTTGCTAACTTTCATTTAGTCAATATTATTTTATAACAACTTTACGCTTGGAAATGAATTAATTTTATTTTATGGAGTTATTTAAAAAAATTAAAATGCTGTATAATTATATATTTATTTATCTATTATAACTTATCATCATAATCAACGTGCTCTTGTGCCAATTAATTAGGTTCGACGCAATATGTACTATTATCATACATATTCTAAATAATTATAGGCAATGAATTTATGATTAGCCTGCTCAATATTTACCCTCTTGGGAATATTATTATTGACCAGACGGCATCAAATAGCCTAGCTATATATAAAGCTTTTAGCCATCTTTTACGACACTACCGTGCAATTTAAGGGTTAATAGTAATCATAGTCGCCATCACACACACAGCACACAAACACACACACACACACGCGCACACACGCACACACACACCCACACATACAAAATTGTACTTATTCGTGTAAAATCTCTATTTTTCTAATTGAAGGTATAAAGTGACTAAAAAAAAAACATTAAGTTGCATAATTTAGTATACAAATAACTTATTAATTAATACATTATTGTTTACCTACTTTTATTCCAATTACTTGGGGTCAATCGCAATATGTACATCTTTTTTTCATTTGCAAAATGTTGGCAATGTTTTTATGACTGGCCGAGTCATAAATTCATGAAATTATTTCTTATATGCATCATCATTGTCCTACTCTTATTACAATTACTTGGGATCGACGAAATATGTACTCATATATATTGCAAAAGTTATTGCCAATAGTTTTATAACCGGCCTGCGGTCAACCCTGCTAGAGAAAATAATTGTTGACAAGACGGCATGAGATGGAGTTGACCCAGCTCGATGTTAAGTTTTCAATCGTCTTTTACTACGCCCACAAGCAATGTAAGGATTATTCGTAGTCGCCATATACAGCAAGTTTTTTTTTTTTTTTTTTTTTTTTTAAGACACCTCCCTGCACTAAGGAAAATAATCCTTGTATTGCGGGGTACTTTACAAACATGCAATTAACGCAGACAAATCACACCCAGACTCAGAACAATACTTTGTGGATCGCACAAAGTAATGTCCTGCATGGGAATCGAACCCACGGCACTGGCACGGAAGGTCGGTATCTTAACCACTACGCCATCTGTGCAGTCATTAGTCAATTAATTAATACATATGACCTAATTAATTTATATGCATTGGAAGTCATTGTAACTTGTGTGAACTATTTTAGGTTACTCCTCATAGTACGCGCAGTAATAGAATAATTTGCCAAAATCCACATCCAATTATAATTTGGGGACTGTCATGATAAAAGGTATTTTATTTTTTAATAAACTAAGCGTAGTAGTGACTTATACAGCCACGGAATTCGTTTAAATTGACTGAGTGCTGAATGGGTAGAGGGTCTTTTTAGGAAATTCATAAAACGAACTGCCATAGTCAAAGCTGTTAAGTGTGGAGATAGTAATATTATAGTACCATAGATAGGACTTAGTTCAGAAGTTCGTGAGTCAAATAAACCAATATTTGTAAACAAATAAATTCACACGCGCTTAGTAAAACAATTGAAATGTATTCACGTACATCTATTTTACTGATTTTATATTTATGATTACGTATAAATAACTAGTTTCTTTTTTTTAATTTAGTATAAACATGAATGCCACAAATCTTGTACATTATATCCCCGTTCATCAATGTATTCTAGAGATTATTTACGTACTTTGTCAAGATGGTCTCGAAGTTTTTTGACTTATTACACTAACTTATTATAACAGAATACTTTCAAAGATGAAATAAGATGGATTAAAAATACTTTTATGAACTAAATAATTAATTTGCACTATTTTCGATATATAGACATTTTTTATACTTTTAATAATTACATATTGGACAGGTTAATCTTTTTAGTCTCGAGATTTGTCATAAGATGGTGCAATATCAATTTCAAACAGCAACTGAAAAGAGTATATAAAAGTAAAGTAAAATACATGTAAAAGCTAAAATAATAAAATGTAAACCAATGGAAATAAGAGTTGACTTAATAGTTATTTAAAAATAGTCCTTAGAAACATTATAATAATTCGTTCTAGCCGCACAATTCATTTCCAAGTTTAACAGGTCTTTTTATATATAGTTTTTTTCATGAAATTAGAGAGATTTTGTCTCATATTTTTAAAGATTATCTCTGGAGTTCATTTGAAACTTTACCTACCTTAATTAGAAACGTAAGTTATCTTTAAAAGTAAATGTAAAAATGGGTCAAGGAAGACTTTTTTAATTATAAGTACTTAACTTTTTTATTGGCAACCATCCAAGATGAGAGCAGGATGTGAATCCCGTTAAACCACCGCGTACACATTCACCTTTAGAGTGAACTATCGCTACTCTGTATTTTATAAGTTACCTCAAACATCATTATATGTATTATAATCTTAGTTGTTACATATTATATTTAAGTTTTTGAGATTAAAATGTTGGTATTTGTCAGTTCATTAGATTATTTTAAATTTTAAAGAGTACGTCAACAGCATGATCGTTTCAGCTTATATTTGTTCCATTGATGGACTTAAGCCTCTTTCAGAATAAGAAGAAAATTGATCTAGTATACGATGCTGATCAAACGGTTTGGTATAGGGTTTTATTTCGAGTTTTCGAGTAGTACAATGTGCAGTATATTTTATTTTGTTGGCAGAATACGGTTTGGATAGTATGTATCCATCACATTACATCTGGGGCAATGGACGGGCGGTGCATGGCCCGTGTTCACTCACCGTGTTCCCTCATATTTAAAGACATTCACGGGTAGGACAGGATGTAGTGAGTTATATTTTTATTCTGTCACCACACCGAATGCTTTATGATAATACAATAATAATTATTATATTAGAAACTTTAATTTAAAATGTAATGTCCATTTACTGTTAAAATATACGGATAAATATACATATATACACAAAATAATATTAACAAAATACTTTGTAATACCTTTCGCCCTCTACCTGGGGCGGGAAGATGCGGGCGTCAGTTTGAAATCACAGTTTACCCATTAAAAACTTGCAGTATTCCTTTGCCCATCTATTGCCGGAGAGTGTTATGACCATCACATTTTTTCTTTTACTCTCCGCGCCGCTTCTCTAAAAAAGGGGTGCGCAGTACACGTGTTATACTAGCACGTTATAATTACATATAACAGCTGTATTGTTATATATACTTAACGGTAAGGTATTTACTGTTATTATTTCGATTTTAACACCCACATTGTCCCGTAGCATTAATAATAATATAAACCTTAATAATATTTGCAAGAAATCATCATCATCAACCATTTTTGTTACCCCAAGCGGTTACTATGTAACAGCAACTGCGCAGAACGCTTATTGCTGTGTCCTTTTTTACCATATATTATCTAATTTGCTAACATACATACATATCATCACGCCATATCCCTTGCAGGGTAGGCAGAGAGAACAGAGTGCCAGAGAACTCTACCAGAGAACTCCTTGCATACTTCACTCGCATCCTCAACATTCATAATTCTCTTCATACATGCTCGCCGGTTTCGGAGGCTCTTGACTCCACCTTCCTTTCCTTTCCTTTCCTTCAGTACATGACCGATCTGATCTAGGTAGGTGAGTCTCGGTCTCTCCTGGTACCTACATCCTTCCACTTTCGCATTGTATATCTTCTTAACCAGACGTTCGTTCGGCATTCTTTCCACATGTCCGAACCATCGGAGCATTCCCTTTCGCATCTTTACACCAATACTCTCTTTCATACCTACTCGCTTTCTTACATCGTCGTTACGAATGCGGTCGGTCAGCCTAACTCCACAGTTTTTCCGTAGAGATCGCATATCGACCGCTTTAATTTTACTTTCATACTCTTTTCTGCATACCCAACTCTCGCTTCCATACAGTAATGTTGGGACAAGCACTGCGTTATGTACTGTTACACGTGCACCGACACTTTTCTTACAATCTTCTGTCATTGTGTCGACTAGAGTCTGCAGGTCAGTCGCTGACTGTGCCAGCAGGACTGCATCATCTGCATAGAGCAGAGCAGTGACCACTGAGTCGTCCATCTGGACTCCCACATTCATATCGTTCAACCTTTGGAGACATTTGTCCAGATATATGATAAACAGCCTGGCTGACAGAACGCACCCCTGCTTAACGCCGATATTGACGTCAAACCAAAGTGACATTCCATCATCCAGCCGCAAACAGGCTATACAGCCCATGTAACTGGACTGCACAGCCTGTAGCAGTTTACCGTTAATACCATACTCCGGTAAAATGTCCCAAAGTTCCTTTCGTACAACCGTGTCAAATGCTCTCTCCAGATCCACAAAACTGCAGAAAACCCTCTGACCTAGAGCCAGATGCTTCTCCACAATGTTGCGCAGAGAGAACACTTGATCCATGCATCCCCTTCAACTCCTGAAACCTCTTTGTGTCTCACACAGTAAACCATCGGACACCATCCTCATTCTCCTTTCAATAATTTTACCGTACACTTTTGCTGCCCAACTGGTCAAGCTTCTGGCTCTGTAATTTATTTTTAACTAGCTTTCGCCCGCGACTTTATCCACGCAGAAGTCATCTCTGACAGAGTTAAATAGAAAATGCAATGCAAGGTGTTGAAGGTTTGTCGCCAGGACGATCATTAAAAGCGTCAGAAACTGTGGGATGCGGTCGCCGCCTTCTGCGAGTCAGTTGTCTAACGAAATTAGGCAATAAGGAGGGTTCGGGAGAAAATACTTTTCGTTAACACGCTCTACCGTCGGTGCTTTGGGCGGCGCAAGCTTTGACTCGAGATAATACCCGATTGCGGTGGCCCGCCCACATATCGTAGATGTACGTGTACGGCGCGCTATGGGGTCACGCGTCACCTCGAACGGATTGGGTGCAGTGTGTCTATATACCATAGCTGGTCACTAAAGAAAAAGGTTGTTCAAAGTTCTATTCATTCTATAAATTATATTGTCTTTGATATACTATTTACGGTATGACCATGGGATAAAAATAACTAACTATCGCCACCCTTTACTTGACTGTTTTCTTTCACCAGCATAGTTGCGAGCTCGTTAGATATGATTTATTATTTGAGTTATAGAGTGAACATTTTTGAAGCTAAAGTTAACCTGTATCTTAAACCCTTAGGTAAGAACCTATTGCCGTCTACTATGTATATCATGTGCGCTCTAACGCCGGCACTCTGATTGCCATGACGGCACTGGTGCAGGGTTGATAGAGAGGGAGAGAGAAACACGTGTTTATTTATTTTTACCGAAGAATATTTGTATGTAATTTGAAAAGAATCGATAAGGAAATTTTCAATGGAATTCATAAACCTCTTTCATATTGAATCTCTATGTCATAAAAAGAAACGTGCGTCAAAATTGAATGTTTCTAGCTTTAATAGTTTCGGTTTGGCGGTAATGAGTCGTTCAACCCGCTTCACAGGCCTAATTTACACAACCAGAGAGTAAAAATTGACAAATGCCGGATATTACCGTAGAATATTTGATTCGACTCGTAATTTGAAAAGAATCAATAAAAATTTTTTTCTCCCCATACAGACTTCGCCACTCTGTTCCACCCCCTTAGGGGTATAATTTCGTAGAATTCTTTCTTAATAAATCTCTACGTCATAGAAAGAAACCTCTGTCAAAATTTCAAGTTGCCAGCTTCAATAATATCAACTTGGCGCTAATGACTTAATGAGTCGTCCAAGCCGCTTCGCAGGCCTAATTTACACCCCCAGAGTATAAATATTAACAAATGCTGAAACACATGTTTATTTATTTTTACTGAAGATAATTTGTACGTAATTTAAAAAGAATCGATAAAGATTTTTTTCTCCGAACATTTTTTAAATTGACATAACTTTTTTATTTATAAACCAATTGACATAAAATAAAGCCTAAATGTTAGTGAAGCTTATCACAATATATTAGTGAAGACTGCGTCTAAATCGGATAAGCCATTTCTGAGATTAGCATGCACAAACGCACAGACAAACAGACAAAACGACAAATAGATAAACAGACAAAAATGTTAACAATCATTGTTTTGGGTTTTATTTGTGTTTATAAAGGTCCCAGTAATATTTTTTTCATATATCTTCCATGTACAGACCGCGATCCGTTACATTTTTATTATATGTATAGATTTGCTAACATTTATTAATAATGCTTTGCAACTATTCGTTGCAGTGTTAAATAAGCTATTTTACACTGTGCATAATAATGGTAGGACCACGCTGTTGACAGTTCTCTGTCTGCAGCCGTGGGCCGGTCCCTCTGGGGTAATACCACACTCTCGCAGAAGAGCGACGTCTTAGCAATGGCAATGCGCTATTGCACTTCGTTCAGTGAGCGAGAGAGCTGGAAGCCCAACTGGGTGGGTTAGGGGTCTGTATTAGTAGGCAGCGACCTAGGTATACCCTTAGTATTGCAAAGGTCCATGGGCGGCAGTGACACTTACCATCAGGTGTGATGCTTGCTCGTTTGCCACCACAAGCAATAAAAAAAACTGTATTATAAAATTGTATTACAAGAACAGTTCGCTCAAAAAATTAAATATATTTTATTAAAAAACATAAAAAAAAAGTTGAACATAAAAAAAAAGTTTTTTAGAAATGTGCTAATGAAACCATTAACCAACTTTATCGACCGTATAAATTAGCGCCAATCAGCTATAGGCTAGCCAGCGAGAGACGGAATGATAACGTTTGGTGACGGATCAATAATACAATTAATGGTATGATAGAAGATAGGTTTGCCCGTGAGTGTCGTAAAAGACGACAAAAGGATTGCATGCATTTAACATTTATACAAGAGAAAGTTACCTCGAAAGTAAAACCTAATAACACAACTTACCACGTGGTATATTAGGTCAAATTTTTTTCCTATTGTGAAGAGACTAAAACTGAGCTTTGGATAGTATATGAGTTGAGATAATGATAATGATAATATATGTATATAGATTCATCGAATTTCATGACATCGTTTCATGTCGTACGTTTGTTATTTGTCATGCACTGTATCGTTAACACGCCGTTGTGCCTCGGCATAAAAAATGATGCTGAATTCAATTTGGCGCACCCGTTACTACTAACCGTTTCGTTTCTATTATGGTCGACATATTTTTAAATTGCATTCCTTTACATATAAAAGAGGAAGAATTTGAAATTTGAATGTATTATAAAAGTTAATATTGTTTTTATTTCATATTTTTAAAAATTACATCTGTATTTGTATTATATAAAGGCGAATAGATTGTTTGAACGCGTTAATCTCAGATTCTCGTGGTGACGGAGTAAGAATAAATTCTTTCACTAAACCTTTCTTGCCCGTGGGTTTTGTAAAAGACCAGTATTGGATACGCAGATAATGTTTATAAATCTCTATACCAACCTGTCCGATCAGAATGAGCTTAAGTTCCTTTTTTTTGAAAGAGACTCGAAATCAGCAGTGAATAGTGAGCAAAACTAAATCTCATGTATATTCCTTGTATTCCAAAAAAAATATTGCCTAAGATAGACTTATCATCGTTATTCTACTCTTATCCCAATTACTTGTGATCGACGCAATATGTATGTACTCCACTTGCATCGTGTATATATAGCAAAAGTTATTGGTTTTAGTTTAATGACTGGCCGCCTGCCTGACGTCAAATCTTCCTGGGATTGTTGAGCAGATAGACCTAGATGGAGTTGGTTCAGGTCGATGTTAATTAAGTAAGATAGACTATGTATCTAGAAAAAATTTAGGCTATACTACATACCACATCGAGAAAAAGAAGCAGTGTCTATAAATTTTAGGAAATTAGAAAAAAAAATTAAATAAATAGGACATCACGCATCAAGCGTTCTTCATTTTTGTTATATCCGTAATTGTCATTGCAACAAGTGATATAACAAAAAAAAGGATTAATGTGGTGTTTATGTTATTAATATTTATTTACTTATTTTAGTATATTGCACACCATAAGTGGATGAATTTGTATATCTTGGATGTGGATTTAGCCGAGATGGAAGGTACACCACTGATATAGAGCGAAGAGTGAATCCGGGAAATAAAGTGAACGGAGCGTTGGGGCAACTTTTGGTAGCCACCACCTCAGCCAGAAGGCACGTGTAGTAATACATAATACAGTGCTTGTCCCAACATTACTGTATGGAAGCGAGAGTTGGGTATGCAGAAAAGAGCATGAAAGTAAAATTAATGCGGTACCGAAATGCGATTTCTACGAAAAATCTGTAGAGTTAGGCTGACCGACCGCATTCGCAACGACGACGTAAGAGAGCGAGTAGGTTAGAAAGAGAGTATTATGGTACATACATACATACATATAATCACGCCATATCCCTTGCAGGGTAGGCATAGAGAACAGAGTGCCAGAGAACTCTATCTCTGCATACTTCACTCGCTTCCTCAACATTCATAATTCTAGTATTATGGTTATTTATAGTAAAGAGAGTAAAGATGCGAAAGGGAATGCTCCGATGGTTTGGACATGTGGAAAGAATGCCGAACGAACGTCTGGTTAAGAAGATATACAATGTGAAAGTGGAAGGATGTAGGTACCGGGGGAGACCGAGACTCACCTACCTTTTTTTTTTTTTTTGCTGTGGGCTATGGACGTTGCGCCCCGCCAAATCGGTCTGGGATGACGGAAGAGGCGTCGCGCAACCTCATTGACCCACCCTGCAAGCACCTCTTCTTCGCCGTGCGAGCGGGCCATCGGTACCCGATCTTTGTCTTAGGTGGCCCGCTCGGCGGTATGCCCTCTCGGGCTCCTCTCCTGTCGACGCCCTGACAGCTTTCGCCATCGAGGTGTCGTCCTCACGCGGTGGCCTCACGTCAGGTGACCGGACAATTCCCTGGTCCGATCACCCGAAGCCTCGGTTAGGGCGGCATCAGGCGCAGGTACTCGCGACTGCGCCGCCCCGGCCGCGGGCGATGGCTCGGGTTACGGGAATCCTCCCGGGCCCGTTCCGCCGGCTCCTTCTGCGAGATGACAGCCTCGCAGAAGGCGGTGACCGCGTCCCAATTCCTGACGCTGTCGACCATCGCTCGCGCAACAGCCGGCAGCGTCAGGTCGGCACCGATGACAGCGACGAGGTCACGGCGCTGCCCGTCCCAGCCTGCACATACCTCGAGCGTATGTTGCGCCGTGTCCTCGTCGCTACTGCAATGGTGGCAGGATGGAGTCCACTCCCTCCGCACGACCGTGTACAGGTACTTGCCGAAGCAACCATGCCCCGACAAGACCTGCACCAACCGGAAAGAGAGGACTCCGTGCCGCCGCTCCATCCACTCCATCAGTACGGGCCGGAGGGCCTCAACCGTAATAACACCGTGTCTAGGCCTCTCCAGCCGCGTAGCCTAACGGGCGATGACTTCTCGGCGGGCGTCCTCGCGCCAGGTGGCTATCTCGTTGAACGATGGGGAGCCACCCTCTTCGCGCATTGAGGTAACCCACCGGTAGAGGTCGGAGAGCATCTCCGCCTCTAGGTCCCACGGGGGTGTCCCGGCCAATAGGCATGCCGCATCGGCGGTACCCGCGAATGGCTCTGACCACCATGACTCGCTGTGGCCTCCACAGCACCACCCTGAGCTGGGCGTTCAGAGCCCTCGCCCACACGGGTGCGCCGTACATGGCCATTGAGCGGATCATCCCCGCATACAGCCGTCGGCCCGAAACTGGGTCCGCCCACGTTCGGCATGAGCCAAGAAAGGGCGGACGCCGCGCCGACCAGCCGGGGAGCAATTTGACGAAAATGCTCCGGAACCACCATCGCCCGTCGAGCACCAGACCCAAATACCTCATATGGGCCTGGATACTGATGTGGATGGAGTTGACGACTAACGAGGCGCCGATGGGCAGCCTCACACGGGGCCCATGGAATAGTAGGGCCTCCGTCTTGTTTAGGGCCACCCTGAGCCCCAGCGCACTGTGGGACCGATCGGTATATTTCATCTCAAAAATCGATAACTTTGTTGTTTTGTGATGTTTCCCCTTGAATTTTTTTTTATGTATTAATGAATATATAGGCAATAAAATAAATTAAACATCATTATTTTAAAAGTAATATAATTTTCATAAAAAAATGACAAAGATAACGATATACGAAATTACATACAAAAAGTTATACAGTTATAATAAAATGACAATAAAAGTAACACTTTTACTTAAAATAAGTTTAAGACTTAATTATTATTATTATTATCAAACAAACATGCTAAAAAATGACACCATAAAAAAAATTGCGATCCTATTCATAACCTTCTATTTCCAATAATTCTTTAGCTTCGTCAAACAATTCTTTGGATATTACAAAACTGGATTTATTTAAACTAGATATATAAGGATCAGATGTATATAACAAAATATGCAGAACGTCCTCGTTTGTTGCTGATCTGGAACACTTCCTAGCGTGATGTAACCTATATTTTTTGTAATCTTTATTCCTGGCTTTCTGAGCATCTTCGGATAATTGTCCTATAGGTAGAACTGCATAATGCTCTATTATTTTAGCACCATGTATAAGTACTTTATGGACCGAAGATGGCATGTAATACCAGTTATATTTGCTTACTTATAATTGCGCGGTTATCAATGTATACTGACCAAATTTTTCTGCGTTTATAGGGAATCCCGATGACATGGTTTGAAGAATTACATAAAATCTCTTAATTAATTCTCCATCAATTCCAGTTATCCCTGCAGAGCATTCGTAATTTTGGAAAAATCGCCTTGCTGTATTTCCGTCATTGCTATTACCGGAACCTTGGCGTGGTTTATCAATGTGCAAACCAAGCACTTCTCGGAAACGTTTTTGGACATATTTTTTCTTGTCTTCTTTAAGTTGCTTGTTTTCTGGGGTGTTTCTTTTGCAAATTCTAATGAAATTGGTCTGCAATATCTAACAGATGAGCAAGTAGGATTCTGCCATATAACTGTAGACGTTTCTTCGTCTACTAGTCGCAGGGGTACAAGGGACACTATAAACAAATTAGCATCCGATATTTGTTCGTTTTCTTCCGGTAGAATTTGTTTATACTCACTTTGCCCGGAAGATCCATCACACCCCCATTTAGTGAACAGCTTGAGACGATTGTAGTTTGTCGAACCTGACTTTATCTTTATAATACGGCAGACTGTATGGTCTAAGAGATCTTGCAAATTAATTTTTGCGCTTATATTTGTCACCGTTATGCTAGATGCAGGCGGATAGCAAGCCTTTTTTGCTTCACTTAGTATTTGATACGAAGGTAAAACAGAACTTAAATTTTTATCAACGAGCCTTTTTCTTAGGTACCCATATTGGGCTTTCGTTAGATCCGTTTCAATACACATGCTCAATGCCTCTTCTTTTGTAAAAGAAAGTGCACTATCTGGACTGATTATGGTTTGTAGAATTGCTTTCTTCTCGTCTTTTTCCTTGTTTCTGATAATAGACACAATTGACGCTTCGTCATTTTCACCCATAGATCGTAAACCTTGCACATAAGCGTTACGGACATGTCCCATTCCATACTTCTGGAGCAGTTCCATATTTTTTAGTTTTTTTTTGTGTTTTCCGAACACTCGTCATATGGTTTTGTTGGTCTACCACAATCACCAGAAGTATTCAAGCCAGATGTTTCAGAGGTTGAGGTACTGCAAGAATGCAATGGTACTTTAAATTCAC
Source organism: Lymantria monacha (assembly GCA_905163515.2). NCBI lineage: Eukaryota > Metazoa > Arthropoda > Insecta > Lepidoptera > Erebidae > Lymantria > Lymantria monacha. Next base: position 16,326,962 of record LR991097.1, on the reverse strand, counting down.
CGTTTAACCAATTTGAGTATAGACTCTTGAACCTGTCTGGCTTTCTTTGAGCTTTCGTCCATTTCTGGTTGCAACTTGATGTTAAATTTTTTTGAATACTTTCTATTACAGTGATAACGTCAGTTTCCGACAGTTGGAAGTTGTTCAACAAATATTGTCTAAGGTCTGAAGTAGTCTTCCCTCTTATTATTTGATCACAAAGATCGCGTCGAACACAAACGAATTCACTCATGTTTTTTTTCTGTTAATTGTTATCGAAAAGAAGTATCTGAATACTTTGATGAATAGTATGCTGAAAACACGCGTATATAAAGGACCAATATTTTGGTGCCTTGTGCAAAAACCGCAGGGTAATTGATTGTGATAGTTGTCATCGAAATAGTGTAATCAGTAGATACTGGTTGTAATAAATTACCGCAACAGATAAATAGAACTTCCGCAACAATATAGTTTATCATACTTGTGGTTTATTACCGCTATCGAAAGTACCAAGTGAATATTCTTGTAGTCTATTTATTTGTTAATGTATCCTTCTATCATAGAAATGAAAAAAAAAAGACAAGTTAGACATCACATATAATATATCACAGTAAAAAAGAAGAACCGAACATAAGTTTCGAGATTTTTTTTTGCCCCCGATTGACATATTGCCTTGAAATCACCATTCGCGCAAAAAACGCGCAATTTTTTTTTTGATCCTCGTATTACTGAATAGGTAAGGTCTCAAATAGAGTGATTAACTTGACACCGGCAGCTTTCGGCAACATAAAAAAGTCCAATTGAAATAAACAAAATCGAAATTTTATTTATTTTACTAAAAAAAATAAAAAAATATATATATCATTATTTTTTTTATAAAACTGAACGTGGATACAAAGTGTACATTCTGATCTATCTAATGATGTATTACACTAATATGTTTCCATGGAAAACATCCGAATAATTTTGTGTTGAACTTCCTTAACGGTAATTTAATTGGCATGAAAATGTTTATGCTCAATGTTTGAGGTTCACTTTATAAACATGAAACTAAATTATTTATTTTTTTTTGGAATTAATTCGAAAGTTGCATCCTTTGAGGGTATAAAACTATAAAAGGATCTATGGATTTACGACTTTTGTCAAAACCATTTATGAGATGGCAAATACTGTTTGGGCCCATAGTGCAGCGCCTCAATTCGCCTGACCATCTCCTCGGTGCCTAGAGTGGCCAGGCTCGCCGCCTCTTCGAGTGTCCTGCCCCGGGCTGTGACGAGCGTGTCGTCAGCATAGCAAATAACGCTTAACCCGGGGGGAAGACTCCCTCTCAACGCCCAGTCGTAACCGATGTCCCACAGAGTCGGCCCCAGAACCGACCCCTGCGGAACACCGCACGACATGGGCGTCCGCACAATGTCCCCTGCGAGGCTCGTGTAGAGAACACTGCGCCCCTCCAAATAGTCTGCCACCAGCCGCCTGAGGTACAGGGGCACTCCATGGAACCGGAGCTCCCTGATGCAGCTGAATGGCAGACTATTGAAGGCGTTGGCGATGTCCAACGACACCACCAACAGCACTCCTTTGCCAGCGACAGCCTCCGTGGCCGTCTGCCTCAGACGGAGCAGGGCCCCGATGGTCGAACGCCCCCTCCGATATCCAAATTGAGCGTCCGACAGATCGGGCCCCACCTCCTCCAGGTGCTGGACGATGCGGGCAGCAAGGACACGCTCCAGCAGCTTACGAGACTCACCTACCTAGACTAGATTGGTCACGTACTGAAGGAAGGTGGAGTCAAGAGTCTCCGAAACCGGCGAGCGTGTATGAGGAGAATTATGAATGTTGAGGAAGCGAGTGAAATATGCAAGGATAGAGTTCTCTGGCACTCTGTTCTCCCTGTCTACCCTGCAAGGGATATGGCGTGATGATATATATGTATGTACGTAGTATATTGTAATATCTTATATTACACTGGCAATACAAAGAATTTTTTAACTCACATGATTACATATATTGTGTAATACAAACAAAAATGGAAACATTTGGTTTTCGCATTAGTCAAGTCGCATTACTCAAGACTGTCATCATAATTATCTTGCTCTTATCCCAATTACTTTGGTTTCGACGCTACAATTAGTCCTCTTCCATGGTATATATTACAACAGCTATTGGCGATAGTTTTATGACCGACTGCCTGCCTGACGTTAACCCTCCTTGAGAATGTAGTTGATGACCAGACGACATTAAGTGGAGTTGGCAAACTCTCTTCTCGATATCCAAGCGAAGTAAGGATTGGTAGTAATTGAAGCCCTTACCACACAACGATAGTCAAGACTGTATTACGGTAATATTTTTTTTTCTTTTTTTATTGCTTGTGGTGGCAAACGAGTAAGCAACACACCTGATGGTAAGTGTTACTGCCGCCCATGGACCTTTGCAATACCAAGGGTATAGCTAGGCCGCCGCCTACAAATAAAAACCCCAACCCACCCAGTTGGGCTTCCGGCTCTCTCGCTCACCAAACGAAGCGCAGTAGCACATTGCCATTATTCAGACGTCAATCTTCTGCGAGAGTGTGGTACTACCCCAGATGGTCCGGCCCGAGGCTGCGGACAGAGAACTGTGAACAGCGTGGTTCTACCACTATTAACGTGGTCCTACCACTATTATTTTATTATTTTTTATGTTTTTAATGTTGATATGTTGATATTATTATTCAAGCCTACGGGAGGCAGTTTAAACAAAATAATTACATTAATTTGGGTACTACTCTACTGAAGAGACGCTGCTGGTACAACTAATATAATATAAAAAAAAAAACAAAGTAAAAATATAAGAAAGTAAAGGTTAGAAAAATGCGTATATTAAATATTTTTATCGACTTACAAAAAATGAAGTTTCGAAGTTCGATTGTGTATATATTTTATGGATGTTCGGGCATAACTTCTTTGTTTATGAATCAATTCAGATGATTGTTTTTTTATTAGATGAGGGATACTCTTATCTCGAGGCTCGATGATTCATTGGCGTTGCACCATAGACTTGCTAAGATATACTACTCAACAATATAAGTAAATATATGATGCGATGTGATATCCCTTCTAGTGTGGCGGAGGATCGAACCCAGCTTTAGGACATATTCTACCCGTAAATATACCAATTTCTAATTTATTGTTTCATAGAAAGATCTAAATAAGTTACTAATTATAGGCAGGAAATCAATAAATCTCGATATTACTGTTGAAAACTACAAAGTAATATAAACAAAAGTCATACACACATAACCTCACCCCTGTTTCCCAGAGGGGTAGGCAGAGCCTACGGATTGCCACAAACCACGGTTCTGACATACCTCCATCGCTTCATTCGCGTTCATCACAGTCTTCATGCATGCTCTACGATTACGCGTACTCTTAATCTGACCTTTCACTAACACATCTTCAATTTGATCCAGAAAAGTACGACGTGGTCTTCCCCTTGTAATCGTCCCACTCACACTCGCTTTGTATACTTGTTTAGTCAACCTTTCTTCACTCATTCTTTCCACGTGTCCAAACCACCTCAGTATACCCTTTTTTATCTTTATCACTACTCCATCCTTCACACCACAGCGCTCTCTTATAACACTATTCCTAATTTTATCTTTCAGACTTACATCACACATATTACGAAGAGCTCTCATCTCTACAGCATTTATTCTACTTTCAAAACTACTTTACTACTTTATTTCTACTTTCAACTTTGCCTTCCCTGCCAAATCCAACTTTCACTGCCCTACATGAGAGTGGGAACTAATACTCCCTTATGTACAGCTAGGCGTGCCTTTTTAGACACATTCCTACTCTTCGTAAAAGCGTACAGTACCCCATTCCACTTTATTACCAGCATTAACTCGTCTTTTAACATCATCATCATTTTAACCATCACTAGTAAACAGTACACCCAAGCATACAAATTCATTCACCTGTTCCAATCCTTCACCATTTATAAAAATATTACATTCCGTCATACATTTATCCTTTTCAAAAACCATTACTTTTATTTATTATTTATATTAAACAAAAATCACGCAATAATAATTTTTTTTTTTTGGGACTAATCCCACCACACATTCCCACCATTGTAACTCCTGTAAGCCAGGATCCACAATGGTCACTATAAATGACACCGAGGTTTGACCCTCAGGCAGTCCCGGGAAATGATTTTAATTGTCTTGGAACCCGCAACAAATTTAATTAGAAAAGTTAAAGAGGAGGAGTTGGAAAAGAGTGATTCCACTTCCCTCCCAGGCAAAGCGGGAGACAGAAAGCAATATTGACTAGTCAGCCAATAAGTAAAGGGTTGTACAGCTACGATAAGCGCAGCAGTACGGCACCACGGATACGGGATAACTTAACGGGGCCTATATGTGAGCCTTAAGATTGGTTGCAGTAGTAGGTATGGCAGAAACGCCTAAACGCACGGAAATTTTCTCGAGTTGCTACAAGATCCGTGTAGTATACTACTCCAGATGTTACTTGCAAACTGTCTAACATAAGGTCGCGCTCGTTACGCCAGAGATCGCACTCCCAGAGAATGTGATGTGCTGATTGTTCATACTCGCGGTTATTTGTAGATCATTGACATAGTGGTGAAGGTACGAGTTTAAAAGAAAATAATTTACTTTTAAATCTGCCATGTCCAGTTAGAAATTGAGCTACAAAATGGTCAACCTCCAGCCACACTCTCTCTAGGCGCTCGCGGACGCATGGGAAAAATAGATAGAGGTGACGGCCCTTCGATGATGAATCCCATCTTTCTTGCCATTCAATTAAAAGTTTTTCATAGACAACGGACTGCGGTGCAAACAATCGAGCGATTTTATTACGGTCGCGCGGTAGAAGGAAATCTGTGTTCATATTTTCCCTTGTCGTGTAATACATTGATGCCCGTCTCTGAATCTCCAAGTCAACCGGAAGTACACCCGCGAGTACCGGCAAAGCCTCGGTACTGACCGTCCTGTAGGCTTTACACAAGAATATTAAGGCCAATCGTTGGCTTTGTAATAATTTAAGGCGAGCTGCCCCTATGGTAGCCCTATCAGCCCAAACGGGTGCAGCGTAGCAAATACACCCCAAATATGTGGCCATATATATAGTTTTCAGTGTATTAAAACGAAGGCCCCAGGTAGACGTTGATATTCTAGTAAGCGCATAGAAATTTCGTTTCGCTTTTTCACCTACAGTTTTAATATGCTCGACAAATGAAAAATTTTTTTCTAAGATTAGACCAAGATAGCAAACTGAATCTTTCTTTTTGACTGTCATATTATTGAATTTTATACGCGGCAACGATTGTAAATTTCCTTTTAATAAAAGATGGTACATTTTTTGTGGGTAAATGTAAGCCGATTTCGTGTGCCCCATTCGAATATATTATTGAGACAAATTTCTGCTAATTTCTCTAAACCGTCTCTAGTGTTGGATTCTACGAGTAGAAGACCGTCGTCGGCATAGCCGATCAATTGACAGTGTTTCGGCAGAGGTAATTCGAGGAAATCGTCAAAACCTAAATTCCATAGATATGGACTTAGCACCGAACCTTGGGGGCAGCCCATCGTCAGTGGCTTCGACACAGCATGGTGACCAAGTTTCAGTTTAGTCGAGCCTTGTGAAAAGTATGACTGTATAATTAGGTAGATGTTCCTATAGCACCCACGAGTCTTTAATTTAAGAAGTAGCATTGGCCACCAGGCGTTGTCGAAGGCACCTGAGATATCCAGGAAAACGCCTAGCACGTATTTAAAAGCGGATGTATTAATAACTTTTCTCACCGCAATGGCTGCGTCGATAGTTGATTTACCGCGAGTGAAGCCGAATTGCTTATGGTTGAATGTTGGTCCACCCGGCAATAAACGAGGAATAATTAGCCGTTCTAAGAGTTTGCCTAGTGAGGGCAATAAGGTGATTGGTCGATATGATTTCGGGTCATCTGGTGGCTTATCACCGCCTTTAGGAATTATCCGTATATATCCGCGACGCCATGACCGAGGAAAAATACCTTCAGATATACAACGATTAAAAACCATTAACATTGAGCTGCCCGATGCTCGACTAGCTTCTTTGATCATTTTATTTGATATTTTGTCTTCACCAGCAGCTTTGTTGAGGGGAAGAGCTCTAACGGTATTCATAAACTCGGCAAAAGACGGAAGGTCAGACATAGGCGAGAGAGGTGGGTCAGCGGCCCACGCGCGTATTTGTTTATGGTGTTCGCTGTCGACTGATATGTTATCGTCTGGAATTAACGTATTTAATAAATACGCAATAATAATATCAGAACGAAAAAACTGCAAGATATTTATCGGTGTAAAGATGCGGAAAAGAATGCTCCGATGGTTCGGACATGTGGAAAGAATGCCGAACGAACGTCTGGATAAAAAGATATTCAATGCGAAAGTGGAAGGATGTAGGTACTGGGGGAGACAAGTACTGAAGGAAGGTGGAGTCAAGAGTCTCCGAAACCGGCGAGCGTGTATGAAGAAAATCATGAATGTTGAGGAAGAGAGTGAAGTATGCAAGGATAGAGTTCTCTGGCACTCTGTTCTCTCTGCCGGGTAGGCAAGGGATATGGCGGGATGATATGTATGTATTTTTATCGGTTATTGGTCATCTAGCATACGCCACTATACTCAACTAATTGTGGCGCTTATATAAGCAGAGATGTCGATAATAATGTTAGCAATTTATAACTGAAAATAAACGAAAAATTATCAATAAGTGTTTATGTGGAGTAGTGTATGTGAATGTTAAATTATTAATTTATAAAAAAAAACACACTAAGTGCACTTACATCAGAACACTATATTATTCATAGCAATATGCTATATACATTATGTGTATACGTTTTATAAAGATGAGTGAAAAATTTAGACGTTAAACTACCGTTAACGTAATGTTGGTTTTGCTGTACTTTCGTACTACGCCGAGTAAATGTATACAGAGAATATTTTATTTCATGGGTCTGGGATTTACTTTAAAAGCGTACTATTTGAACACTCAGCGATGGCGAGGTTCATGTATTGACGTGTGTTTTGTGATGCGAAAATCTCTTTGCGAGTGCACTGGTGTAATAAGTATAAAGACCGATATTTTTTAATATTTTTTTTGTCATATTTCCTCTTTTGGTTTTTTTTTATTTTGCAGTTTATTATTCGTGTTCATTACATAAAATCTTAATACTCATATTCAGCAGTTTTACGTAGGTATTTATTTGTTTCTTTAATAGCCACTTGTTCAAGTAAAACATGACCTATTATTGTTGTGTTATAGCAGCGATGTTGCCAATCCGTTGGCATTTTACATTCAGACAGTCATTTTCCCAGGTTTACTATGCTTGTCATATATAGCAGTGAAGTGTTCCTAATTTTATCTGTTTCTTTTACTACTCTCAAAATGACCTATTTTTTAATGACTCTGAAAAGTCTGAACATTTCGGCCGATTCGTCAGCCCGAAGACTACTGCTGGACATATGGCTTCCCACTAGAATCTCTCTTAGAACTGTCCTGTGCCACCTGCATCCAATGATTTTCTGCGACTTTTAAGATGTCATCAGTCTACTTAATGGAGAATGAGTTCTCCTTCTACGTGGGGTCGTCCTATGCTGTGTCATCCACTTAGTAATCGCTATTCGAGAACCTTTCTTCCCCAATGGTTGTCAATTCGAATAGCGATGTGATTAACTGATTGTCACTTTAATGTGCTGATTTTTGGGGTTACATCAGTTATACTCTTCTTTTATGATTTGCCGTTTTTCCGTATACCATATAGAAGCAGAGCATAGCCCTCACCATAACATACTTGGAACCTTGAGTAACTTTGAGCCTTGTTATGAGATTGATATTTCGAGATCACATCTCAAGGCCATAAGTAGTTTGCTGACAATACACTAGTTCAAACCTTTGCTTTTCAGATACTACTGCACATTGGACGTGAATTTCCACCCAAGTTTCCCGAACGCTGTCCAGCCGAATTGGTATCATCAGGTAAAGAAAGAATATAAAGTTATATAAAGTTAAGTAATATTGTGAAAAAATCTATCAACCAATCTTTCTCAGTGTTATTGGGTATAGAACTAAACTATTAAACTAAAGGAAAAATAATGATCCATAAGAAATATTCTTTTTCTTCAGCCCACATTTGTTGATAATAAAATACCAATAGAAATTATTTATAAACAAAACAATAAATATATAATTTAAAACTGATAATAAATAATTTAAAAGTTCAAGTTCTGAAATTATGGTATATATAACATATATCAAGTACTGTGTGGTAGCGGTTACGAATGCTACCAACTCTTAATTTGCTCATGGATGTCGTAAAAGACGACTAAGAGGCTTATAACGACCTTTTTTTTTTGTTCTCACTGTGGAAATGCATTTACGCACTAGCCCTCGCCGGTGACAGACGAGGGGGTGTGTTGGACTCGCCGGTCAGATGGTTCGATCGAAATACCCACTAAAACCACAGCAGTCCCTTTCGCGCTTTTACGGGATGCCGGTAAGATCGTCTATTAACATTCTATTCTCAACACCCCAACGCTAGGCCACCTGGCCACGTCCAGTCGACAGTCAAGGTGGCGGGAGGAGATGCGCGTAACGGCGCCTCCCCCTTCCTGGCCGCCCGCCTACGGAGCGAGTCTGCAGAAGCAAATGCCTTGCGTACCTGCTCTGCGGCCTCCTTTGAAGAGATAATCTCCTCACAGAAGGAGGCCATCGACGACCAGCACCTGTCGCTGTCAAGCATCTTAGATATGATGGTCAACAACGAGAGGCCTATATCTATCACTGCCGACGGTAAGCTTCGCCCGCGTAAAAGGTTACTTTGCCTAAAGTTTTTCATCCCCTATTTTTATATTACCCCTAAAGGGTAATTTATTTACAAATTTTTAATGTCATATTTATTTATATCTAATCAATAGCCAAAAAATAAGTTTCAAGCTTCTGGCTTTAAAAATGACGATCCTTACAACTTTAGATCCCCCTTTACAACCTTTTTTTGCATTAAAAGTAGCCTATGGCCTTCATCAGGCTTTAGACTATCTGTGTATCAGATTTCATTTAGATCGGTTCAGTAGTTTAGGCGTGAAAGAGCGTCAGACACGACAGACAGACAGAGTTACTCACGCATTTATAATATTAGTAACGATGTATCATTGAAATTAATTATACATACAACAAGACCATATAATACATATAATAATAAGAGTTTCTATCTAAAAGTCATATATAAATATGAGTACATCTCGATTTATGGTTTCTCCAATGAAATCATATATATTCTTTGTGTTGGATTTAGTCGATCATATTTTACGCGCGGCCTGTTCAGAGGCGTGACATAAAAATACTTTCCAGAGCTTTCTGTTCTGATTTATACACAAAACATATCAAAGGAACTGGTTTTTTATATAATCTGCTTTGATAAATCACTCGATTCATTAAACATCAACTCAAACAGATGTGGATTATTACACAAAAAAAGGAATTCAATAGAAATACAAAATTTGTTAAAGTAAAATAATTACAATGCTGATGATTTTATCAGAAAAAAGAGAGCTTATAATTGTTTCATAAAAGATATTGACCGAACCCATAAAACAGAAATATACAAGTAGTCAAATAAAAAAAATACAGAAGTAAGAACGAAAACTTTTAATTTATTTAAAATTCAAAACAATTTTTCTAAATAAATGTTAAGGTGACTATAAATATAATTGTATATTATTGCTTTTATAAACACTCACTCATGCCTGAGATAATGAATAAAAAAATTAAATACATCTTTTAGATGTAAAAGCTATGGAAAGCCTTACAACTTATTAGCCTTTTTTATTTTTGCTTGAAGGTATGGTATAACGGCACTCCGTCGAATCATCTGGGGTGACAGCAGGGTAATTGAGCTCCATAAGCTTTTAGCTAGCAGCTCCATAAGCTTCTAGTAGCTTACTTTCGCTTTCTGCCTTTTTTGAGGATTATTCTGATCGTGTGTATTTAAATTTAAGGATCTGTGTTCGATAAGATGTAACTCTGATGTGTCGTTTACTGCTTCAGTCCATATTTTTCTGCCACTCAATAACGGTTTGTCCATCTTGTGAACTCAGTACAGAATCTTGCAATAAGCGATATATTAGAGATATGCTTACATCATCAGTCGTTGGCTACCGAAGAAAAAGACCGGGTTCTAGTGGCCCACTCGCTCGGCGAAGAGAGATACATGTAGGGCGGATCTATGGGGTCGCGCCGCTTTTTCTGTCGCCCCGGACGGATTTAGCGAAGTTTACATAGCGCTGCGCCAAAAAAAAATCATCAGTCATAGATGACTGTCAAATAGGTATTAATACCTACTTCATCTGACCTTCACAGGGAAGAAAATAGGTCCACACCAGATTCCAAGTCTGTAGGAGCTATATTTAAAAATTTGATTTTTACACTCCAGCAACCTCCGTTACGAGTGGAATTTCATGAAATCCGTTCTTAGCTGACCTCTACACGACGAAAGGAATATTCCTACCAAATTTATTAAAGTCTGTAGGCCTTACAGTTCCAGAGATATCGTGATGAGCCAATACATAGGTGGAAATCTCTTATATATATATATATATATATATATATAGACTAGCAAAGTTACATCAATGGGAAGAGCATATAAACCTTCTCCGTGAAAAAATACAAATACATTTAAATTTTTATAATGATTGGTCAAATAGTTTCTCAGTTTAGTGATATTATATATACAAACATCCTCTATTATAGATATAGTTCCAAAGTTTCTTGCTTGGCAAATTCTTGAAAATTAAAAATATTTAAATAAATTCAATAACACTTTTCAAGTTAATAATATATGTACACAATTAAACTTTATGAGTATAGTTATATAATAAAATAGCAATCATTTATACATCCTCACAAAATTTAATAGTGATTCAATCATAAAACATCTGATTTATGTGGATTCAATATTAAATCAAACTTGGAATCATAAGTCAGTCGTGCGTGCGAATGCTTGATAAAGTTACCCTGGACCCCAAGCAGACAATAAACGTGCCCAAAAACTAATATATTGTTATTGTGACCTATATTTCTGTGGCGTCAATGAAGTTGGTTATAGCTTCACTTCAGTCAGGTTGGATACAACAAATTGGAATCACAAGGATTTTGGCTCTCGCATATTATAAAAATGAGAGTCTGCCGGAGAAACATTTTGAATCCGGATATACATATTTGTGTTGATGGAGCTACGAGTACCGGATGGATAGGTAGCGATATTGCCTCCGGTGTTTATTTTTCATTTTTGTATAGATCATATTATTCAAAAATGAACGCCATTTTTGCTATAATTGTATATCAACCAATCATTTTCTAAATTATTATTTTTAAATTAATTTTATTACTAGGTATATAAGTATATTTAAAGTTCATCACTTTCCTACTCTTATCTCAATTACTTGGGGTCGATACAATATGTACTCTTCTTTCATAGTACATATTGTAAAAGTTATTGGCAATAGTTTTATGACCGGCGGCCTGGCGGACGCCAACCTTCTTTAGGAATGTAATTGTTTACCAAACGGCATCAGACGGAGTAGGCCCAGGTCGTTATAAGGCTCTTAGTCGTCTTTTACTACATCCACGAGCAAAGTAACGGTTGATAGTATTTGTAGCCGCTATCACACAGTTATACAAGTATTTTAGTTAAGGAATAAATTGTATTACAATCTCTGTTATAAAGAGAGACGTATGCAATGATTATGGAATGAAGGTGATCAACTTTTATAAAAAAAAAAAAAAAAAAAAAAAAAAAAAAAAAAAAAAGAGACACCTCAAAATAACATCAATGCCAACTCGTCTGGCTGACGTATATCAGGCTAATTTCCTTTCTATTAAGAAGGCAATTTATTTAACCTGCGCCTAAATGTAGCAAAAATGTGACCACCGCTGTTACTTTTATGAAAAGATTAGGTACTTTTAATTATAGAAAAGAATACAAACGGCAGAAAATTATGAGACATTTTTAACATGATTTTGAGAAAATCTCAATGGGACAGAGTGCTACGGCGGGCGGTACCTTTTAACAAACACGAAGAGTGTACTCCAATTTATTGTCAGTACATCCCAATAAAATAACGGTTGCCAACATTTTATATAAAGCAATCAAGATTTTTATAATTTTTGTTATATTTCTATAACGTTCTAGTGACTAATGAAATAAAGACATTTGAAAAAGTCTCATATGAAATATTTTTATAAAAATGTATATTTTATTTTTAACATAATGTTAAGTCAAATTATTATAAATTATGGCCATATATAAGAGCCTTCTAGAGTTATAAGTAAAGTACAGGTATCATATAAATAACAATTAAAGTTAACACGTTTCAGTAGATTTAAAACTCACGCTATAATAGTATTATAATCAAAATATGTGTATTAAAGTAATAATTATATTGAATTAAAGTAAAATTTGTTTATTAGTAGCTCCTGCCCACGGCTACGACCGCGTAAAAAGTGACTCACAATATGAAATTTTATAACTAATTTATTCCAAAGGAAACAAACACATTACCGAAATAAAAATAATTCTATTTTAAAACATAGGGGAAATAGGGAGAGCTATGTGTAATTTGCCCACATACAACACAAATATTAGTATTAATCACAATTATAATATTAGTAGGAAGTAAGATTTATTTGTTTTATATATTCTTATTCAATTTGTTTTATGCATTTTTATGAGTTGTCAGGCAATTCATTCTAAAATACAAGCATCAAATATTCTTGTACTCTTGCTCCGTAATTACTATTTGTCTTAGATAACACTATAGCTTCTGCCTGCGCAAAGATTAACTTTTTTAAAGTTGACCTATTATCCTAAGGGAATGAATACATTACCGACATAAGAAGTATCCTATGTGTTAATCCAGGAACTGTTTTATATAGGTATATGTGCCAATTTTCATTAAAACAGTTTACGCGTGATTGAATAACAAAATATCTTCAAAAACTTTCACATTCATAAAAATTAGTAGAAGTTATTTATTTAGAATTAAAAAAATGCAGTTTATTTAGAAAATCAATTAAAAAAACTATATTTTATTTTATATTTTAATTGATTTTAAGCCGGCTAACTATCTTTCCGGGTGGGGTTTCGAGTTTTCATTGGTTGGCAGCGGCCTAGCTATACCACTGATATTGCAAAGGTCCACGGGCGGCAATGCTGTGATGTGCTGGTTTCTCATTTTGCCACCATCAGCAATAAAAAAAATGTGCTAAAAAGCTATGGTAACGTTAAGACAAAGTATCTTGTATAGTAAATACGGTTGCACGTGTTTCGGTAATTGCAAAATTATATGAGGAGACAAACTCCAGTTGTCACAGTTCAAAGTTAAGCTTTAATGGTGATGTTTGGATGTTTAGAGATGACGTCTGATAGAGTTGTATGGAAGGAGAAGACATATTGCGTCGACCCCAAATAAATTGGGATAAGAGCAGGTTGATGATGATGTTTGGATGTTTAGAGAATCATCACTACCAGCAGTGGATGATTTATCTGTATATATAGTATAGTGCATTCCTTATTGAGTGAAATCATCAGCAATAGAGTTACCGATGATATCAACTGAGTACTTATGGCCAGCCGTACGCCAACCTAAATTGCCTAAAACAAATGATGATAAATCAATGAAAATTGGTCTAAAGAAAATATATATTGCTTTAAACTATAATTTCAAATTACTTTTGTTAGAGTTTTATTTATTTTTCAATATTAAAAATAGACAGTGCCCAAGTAATAGCTGTGTGGTAGCGGCTACGAATACTACCAACCCTTACTTTGCTCGCGAATGTCGTAAAAGACGACTAAGAGCTTTATAACGACCTGGGTCAACTCCATCTGATGCCGTTTGGTCAACAATTATTTTCCCAAGGCGGGTTGACGTCTCGCAGGCGCCGGTCATAAAATTATTGGCAATATCTTTTACAATATGTACTATGAAAGAAGAGTATATATTGTATCGACTCCAAGTAATTGGGATAAGAGTAGGAGAATGATGACAGTGCCCAAGTAAGTGGGTGTGCACTCACTACCTTTTTTAACTTCAAATAGTTTAAGCAAACTAAAAACCTTATAAAATTCTTAAGCTCTAAAATATGTAATTTAGAATTTATCTTTAAAATGTAATTAAGGAATATTATTCTCGAAAGTCTTGTACCTAAAATATAAACTCGAGCACGTAAACAATTTCCTAATTATTAGTCTGACAAAGTAGATGTCCATGTAATAGTAATTTAGGCATAACTTTATGAAATTAATTGTACATCGTGTATACATAGGTTGATTAATATTAGTGTGAGATAAATTACTGAGGTGCTATCTTGTACGGTGTTAGTTGTAACACCGTCTTACATATTATAACTACAGTAATTAATTCACAAATGCTTTCAGAGAAAATTTCAGAAATTAATTAAACTTGATTTGAATTGGATGAATTATTTGCTTTTGTTTTTAGTATTATCGTCATATGATGATAGAAAACAAACATATAGCTGTGTGGTAGCGGCTACGAATACTACCAACCCTTATTTTGCTCGTAGATGTCGTAAAATACGTCTAAGAGCCTTATTTCGACCTGGACCAAAACTACCTGATGCCGTTTGGTCAACATTACATCAAATCAAATTACATTACATCAAAATTACATTCCCAAGGAGGGTTGACGTCAGGCAGGCGGCTGGTCATAAAATTATTGGCAATAACTTTTGCAATATATAAGAAAGAGGAGTACATATTACGTCGACCCCAAGTAATTGGGTTAAGAGCAGGAGAATGATGATGTGAAAACAAACATATAGTAAATAAATATAATTGGACTGTATAGACGGCGTAGGGGATAAGATAACGATCTACCGCGGGCTAGTGTCACGACTTCGATTTCCACTCACTACATTACTAAATGCGATTCACATCACAATCAACATGATTGTGTGTTTTAAGAAAGAGTATTACTACGTATATTTGTAATATGTAATTAAAACTAGTAGTAGTTCATGGCTATATCATCTTCCTTTCTTATTTTTTGCCTTGTGGTGGACTATGGATGTGGTCGCGCTCCGCCAAATCAGTCCGGGGCGACGGAAGGGGCAGCGCGCAACCCCATAGACCCACGCTGCATGGACGCTTCTCTTCGCTGTGCGAGCGGGCCACCGGTACCCGATCTTTGTCTTCGGTGGCGCTACACTACTGTCTGGTAATAGAATAAGAATGTGTGCTATTTCTCTGTTGGTCTGTACTATAATAAAAACTAGTATTATGTGTAGGAGTGTTATTGTTATAATATTATTTTTCATTATGGATGTTATAGTTAATTAAACATATGAAATTTGAGAAAACGACAATTAATTCACGTTTAGAATCGATTACATCAATCTGGGACGCAGAAAGCTCATAGACATAGCTACACAATCGAAACCCCGATCATTATAATCAATCCTAAATGTGAACCCATTGGAGTTTTAATATTTTTTTATATTACTGTTCTGGGATGGAAAACTTTACTTGAAATCTAAACCAATCTGTCTGATCAACATAGTATAGTAAGTCAATTTTACTTTCATTAGGAAGAGTTTTCTCCATACAGTTGTATGTTGTGACAATATATAAATTGAGTTAAAGAAATACAATTAAATAAGTATTAGGTCTTGTAGGAAAACTCGAAATAAAACCCTGACACAAGAAACCACACGTCTGACCAGCGTGGCATAGTAGGTAAATTTTCTTCCCATTGTGGAAGAGGCCCAAGCCCATTAGTGGGATATACGTGGGCTGAGATGATGACAATGAGATGATGAGGTCTTATAAATATATTATGAGCGATTTTCATAAAAAAAAAAATAGGAGTCTCTGCTAAGCTATTCTGAAGATGCTACGTGCATTGGTGAAAGAGCGACGTGTTGAATCGATATGCCATATTTTGCATAATATTGCAAGTTAAATTCTGGAAGTGTATTGGAGCGTTTTAACTTTGCCATACCTTTCCCGAACTTGTATGTTGCAGAATATGATTTGTCAATATTTTCAATTTCACCTGTTATTTAATAGTTTTTGTATTTTAATTTAAATAATATAGTATATTCACATTAGACATCACACTAGAACTAATACTTACCAAAGATGTTCATCATCCCGACTAGAAAAAAAGTATGGTTCAACCAGATCATGTATCTGGACCCGATCAGGATAGAATGAGGCATGCCGGATCCGGCAAACCCGATCAGGACCAGGTCTGGTCCTGATCAGGATAGCCTGATGTGAAATAACATCAAGTATGGTAAGGCATACCGGATCAGGACCAGATCAGGACCAAATAAGGATAGCCTGATGTGTAATATCATCAAGTACGGTAAGGCATACCGGATCAGGACCCGATCAGGACAGAATGAGGCATGCCGGATCCGGCAATCCCTATCAGGACCAGGTCTGGTCCTGATCAGGATAGCCTGATGTGAAATAACATCAAGTATGGTAAGGCATACCGGATCAGGACCAGGTCAGGACCAAATAAGGATAGCCTGATGTGTAATATCATTAAGTATAGTAAGGCATACCGGATCAGGACCAGATCAGGACCAAATAAGGATAGCCTGATGTGAAATATCATCAAGTATATAGTAAGGCTTGTAGTATATCAGAACCAGAAACAGTTTTCGTAACACAAAAAAAATATCAATCAAAATTCAAAAAAGTGACATGATTGTCATATTTATGCCACGGCGAAATTGTATTTGCATCAGAGGAGATTAATCTGAAATCTTTAATTAATCATATGTATTTAATAATAATAATAATGTTTAATTAATAATATAAAAATAATTTATATTTAAAGTAAAAAACAAAAATAAATACTATATATATATATAAATGTACCTAACATTTGAAAACATAGATAGATAGAAATATTAAATTGTAACAACCATTCTAACATTTAATGTTTTGGGTCATAATAAATAGATGGCGTTAGTAAAATGACGTCATTATTTGAATCGCGGTGTTAAGATTCTCCGAAGCGTAATGACATGGCCTAATATTAAATTAGTTGTTATCGAATCAAATTAAAACAGATCGAACAGGTCATGAATGAGAAATTCAGGCGACAGTTGCAGTTGTTAGCATCTGGTGGTTGCGCCATAATCGGAACGGCTCACTGGGACTCTCTATGATAAGAATATAGCACTGCATTCGGTGCCTACGTCATATATTAATTTATAGTTTTACCTATTAAACATGTTCTTTAAGATATTCATATTTTTTTAAAGGACCGGACTGGGCATACTCGTTTTGGATCAGGCAAGATATATAACGCAGATGATTGATTTGGTTCCGATCAGTAAAATTTCTGCCGGACCCGATCAGGAACGCCTGATCTGGACCCGATCAGGAATGCCTGATCTGGACCCGATCAGGAATGCCTGATCTGGACCCGATAAGGTTTTACTGATCGGGTCCAGATATGTCTTCTGCGTTACATACCTTATCTGGTCCAGATCGGGCATGCCCGGTCCGGTCCTGCTAAGGAAGACGAAAAAATTTCTAGTCGGGATCGCCATAATTCAGCATTGGTACTTCCACTGCTGGAATACCGTAATCGCTATGCTTGGCAGGCGGGTTTTTTTTTTGTCGGCGGGCTATAGAACGATCAAACCCTGCTAATTTCATCCGAGGGGACAGAAGAAGCGATCCCATAGACCCGTCCTATATGTACCTCTTCGCCATGCGGGTGGGCCACTGGAACACGGTCTTTGTCTTCGGTGGATTGGGAGGCGGGTTGGCGATCACAACGAGATGTAATATATTTCCCGGAGAGAGCTGCTGCCCACTCACAACTTCGAAACCACTGATCATAAGTTAGTAGATGAGGTATCTTTTTGAACATCTTGATTGTCCACTAGCCTTCGTCACGTTACCATAAATTCTATATGGGTACCTCTAGATGACATAAAATCCTATAGATTTTTTTTAAATAGTGCCATCTTCATATAATGAAACCGCAAAAACATATTTTGAATATTTTTATACATTACTATTATTATGTATATTGAGTGACTAAAGAGATGACGTCTGATAGGACTATATGGAAAAGGAGGACATATTGCGTCGCCCTCAAGTAGTTGCTCTTATAGCAAGAGAATGATGATGATATTAGGTATTGCTCTTATTTGTTTTGCATTTTCTTGTCAGTTACTTATAATCATGTGATCGAAACTACTATCATAAACGTATTGTTAACTTGACGATTTACCTTTGATTGTTATATGTCTTTTTCTATTTTATGACACACCGGTCCCATCCCGTAAAATTGAGGTAACTTCATGTATTAGCTATCCACCATATTGAATTTTAAAATCGATTCCTTGATTTAGGTATCCTGTATTAAGTTTAAAAATAACCTTGAAAAACTAAATACCCAACTACAAATAAAATCATGCCCAAAGCAGTATTCAATAGTAAAATACTAAACATAGCAATGTTTAGTGTATGTGTTGTGTATGTGTGTATGTTGAGAGTGTGATGGCTGTTTCACATGAACTAGGCATCAGTCCGTTTTTAAACGGCTTTTAATTACGTCAATTTAACATTTAATATTTTTTTTAGGTTTTGCTAGGTTATAAACATTTTCATCGAAGACAAAGATCGGATACCGGTGGCCCGCTCACACGGCGAAGAGAGTTGTTCTTGCATGGATGGGTCTATGGAGTTGCGCGCCGCTTCTTCCGTCACCCGGACCGATTTGCCTGGGCGCGACCGCATCCATAGTCCACCGCAAGGAAAGAAAAACTACAAGGTTACGAACATTTAATTGTACTCAATGCCATGATTAATTCTCTCGTTCGTACAATTAGTAAGGATTGGAATTGATTTTCAGTAAATATGGGTTCAAACTCTGTAGAGTTTGTGTATGTTTTGCAAGCGAAAAATGGTTACCATGCGTACATGGTAACCATTTTTCGCTTGCAAAACATTTTTATACAATATAATTGGCCATACTAAATATATATTTCAAGGAAAGAAAATAAATAAGTATAAATCATATTTATTATAAATCAGATTGAGTAGCCATATACTAGCGTGAGTATCGGCAATTCAAAATATCTATTCAGTTCAGAATGAATTTACGGGTGTGTTGATTGATAATTGATTGGATCCGTAAAGGTTGTCTGATGTGTTAACTGAGCTGTAAATCGATCATCCTTTTACTTCCCGTGGACGTTCTAATAAGTACCTACGGGATTTTTAGTATCGTGCTTGGAATAACTCATAATATAAAACGAAATGGTTTTATTGTTAATTACGAGTACATTAGGCTAATTAATATAATAGAAATGCATTATTTGAATATAATTGAGGCTGCTAGAACCACAGCAGCCTAACTACAAGAATCATGTTTTACAATATGGATGGAAACAAAATGAAATTAAATTCAATTTAATCGATTTAAACATAAACCGAAAATTTACTTGTATTGTCATTTATTGTTGAGCTTGTAAAAAATTTTAGGGCGCTGTAGTTTTGTAGATCACCATTTTTAGAGTACGAAATTGCAATTAGGTTAAAAGTTGCAAAAATGCAGTTAGGCCACTTTGGTTCTAGCAGCCTCAATTCAAGTATTTTATTATTTATTATATTTATCTGACAAATGTACCTATATGACGTGAAGCAATTATTTTTGCAGGTTTATTTGGGTTATAATTAGATTTAGTTACACGTATAGCAATACATAGCGCGCGGAAGCGAGAGTTGGGTATGCAGAAAAGAGCATGAAAGTAAAATCAATGCGGTCGAAATGCGATCTCTATGGCAAATCTGTGGAGTTAAGCTGACCGATCGCATTCCTAACGACAACGTAAGAGAGCGAGTAGGTATGAAAGAGAGTATTGGTGTAAAGATGCGAAAGGGAATGCTCCAATGGTTCGGACATGTGGCAAGAATACCGAACGAACGTCTGGTTAAGAAGATATACAATGCGAAAGTGGAAGGATATAAGTACCGGGGGAGACCAAAACTAACCTACCTAGACCAGATTGGTCACGTACTGAAGGAAGGTGGAGTCAAGAGTCTCCGAAACCGGCGAGCGTGTATGAAGAGAATTATGAATGTTGAGGAAGCGAGTGAAGTATGCAAGGATAAAGTTCTCTGGTACTCTGTTCTCTCTGCCTACCCTGCAAGGGATATGTCGTGATGATATATCTGTATGTGTGTGTATAATTAGATTTTTTTTCTGTTAATCTGTCCTAAATTTATTTGCGGTAAAATACATGAAAATAAATTACGCAAATATCAGAATATAATTACAATACTATAGTTTCGTTTTTGACTGTATTTATGTTTCATTAAAAGTATTTTGATACTATCAAAGCACTTCCTTTCCTACGTTTCAAGTTAACGTGATCATCAGATATCTATCTTGACTTACGTTTGTGAAAACTTAATTTGAACTCCATAATTTGGTAACACAATTAAAATCCTCTTTCCTAAGATAAGGCAATGTAAATACAATGCAACTATAAAATTATAAATGTTAGTTTTGAATTGAATAAGTATTAAAAAGACGTTCAAAATTTCTAAAAGGTCACCCAATTATACAAATAGAACAACGTACAAATAATGTTTGGTTTAAGAATCTAAATATTATTAAAACAAAATTTGGTATCAATTTTCTAATTGGTTAACATTTCGGCAAGTTTTTCATTTTATTTTATACTGATATCTTTTTTTCTAATATGTACGATAATAAAAAAAAAATAAAACTAAATGAGAAAATAATGAAATATAACAAAAGCTTTATACTGCTATATTATTAAATTGTTGTTGTAGTAACTTCAAATATTTCATAGTTATCTGAGTATTTCATAATATTTATAGACTTTTGAGTTAAAAATATTTAACATTTAAATATAAAATTAACGAAACATAATTATTATAAACGCTTGTCTTTGTAAGGACAAATTAAACCACCTAAGTATATTATACCTAAGAACGTTTTATCTGTTGTTGTAAAATATGACTTAGGCAACTAAATATCGTCGTAACTAAATATCGTCGTAAGAGAAAGAATTTTAAGAAAAATCCCTAAAATAATATCTACTATCAGTGTGAAAAAGTGGATCGGATTATTTTCTTCCCATTTTGGAGAATTCCCATATAGATAAAAGAGAATAATAATCCTCTTTGAAAAAAGTCTGTTTTTATAGTTAATTACAATATAACATATATCAGATGTAATGTATGTTTGTATATATATATATATATATATATAGATTAGACCGGTTCAAAAAATCGATTATTTTTTTTTTCAAAACCCGCAGTGAAATATCTTCCTAATCATGAAAAAAGAATCCTGTGAAAATGGTAGCTCTTAATAGTAATATTAAAAAGTCGCTTATCGTGACATTTAGAGCGTTCAATTTCCTTTAAAAATATGTATCATTCATTCCGATATACTTATTCAAAAATGAGTTATAAAATTCCAAAGTTGAAACATTTTTTTCCATGTTATTTAAATGGAAAATAGAAATTCACGATGAGCGACCTTTTTGATTTTGACCTTAAAAAAATCGATTTTTTTGGACCGGTCTAATATACATATATGTTAATGTATATACAATTATGCATATATGTCAATGTAATATATGTTTGTATATATTTTGCATGAAGAGTAAGGCTATATAGCCCTACTCTTTATGCAAAATATTTATCTTAAGTTAATGGTTAAAAAAATTAAACAACAAAACAAAGGCTACTTATTGAATACAAAATAACGTAAAATAGGTAAAATTACTTATAATACAGAGCTCGTACTTACCCCGAGCAGGCTCCGTGATTTTCATAATAAAAACAGTATGTGCACGGACAAAGGGCTGTCGACACGGCCAGCGACTGTCGACGCGTATAAGCCTCTCTCTCAGAATACGTAACCAGAAATCCTTTATACTCTCAAAATGATGTACATATATATGATCAGCCTCAGATTCAGAACCTTATTAAACTAACCCGTGATCTTTGAATTTTTATCATATTTTGTTTCTTTTCTTCTTTATCATAGCATATTTAAGACTCAATAACTTATTTAAATATTGTTTAGTATTTTTTTTTTGCCTAAAAACACTAATAAACCTATTTTTCTTTATTAAATGAGACCTAGCTAGATCGATTTCTTTATTTTTTCTTCGTTTCTTCGCACTACGCGTCCGGAGTAGAAACTCCGGACCGACCCGCGGGTGTAGATATAAACAGTCAAAAGTGTGACCTTACCACTATAAATCTGTAACGCCATTTTCTATATGTATTGAGTTTTTAAATTAGTTTCTTTTTCTATATTTGTGCAAACAGAAATATACAGATAGTTACGTCATAGTGCGAAAAGCAACTACATAAATTGTTGTTTGTCGATTGTTGAGAGTATCGTATCTACTATCTCTGCTATGCATGTCGTATGAGCGTAAAATCTGTATATCAGAGACGTCTAACGCAGTGTTGAAAGAGCACTCAAGTATTCACTCTGTTTGATGTGGAAATAAGTCGGTGACTTAAGATGCTTCTGCATAACGCAACATGCACGAGGCACCATATTTCTGGCTAAATAAAAAAATAAATAGTTGTAAAAATTTTCAAATATTTATTATTATGCTCATTTATATTACATAGCATGATGAATTAGCATGCTGAAGTGGCAATGGGCAGGCCACAATGCTCGAAGAACCGACAACCGATGGGGAAAAAAAGTTCCAGAGTGGCTACCACGTACCGGACGACGCAGTGTAGGACGCGCCCCCACTAGGTGGACAGACGACCTGGTGAAGGTTGCTGGGCGTCGTTGGATGCTGGCAGCTTAGGACCTGGGGGATCCCCCACTCTGTGGCGTAGCATGAGGGAGGTCTACATCCAGCAGTGGACAGCGATAGGCTGAAATTATGAAATATTACAAGCTAATGGCATAAGGCATTCGTAAGACCGTTCCTAAAGTAAAGTAATGTTCATAACGTAGTTGAGACATAAAAAGTGATCCTAAGCAGGAAAATGTCATAGAATTTAAGAAGCATCTTAGAAGACTAATCTAATACTTAACAAAATCTGTGATTTGAAACCTGTCCATACAGTCTCTTCTTCATCAGAATGGTCGAGGGTTTATTTCAGCAACAGATTAGTGCCCTAATCGTAGCTGTTCCAGAAAAGATGGGTTACCCATATAACTTTTTACCGCGGGTGTTAAGCAGGTAACATAACTATCCGGGGATAGCATGTCGGAAGACGATCTCTCCGGACCCCTACTCTGCGTCGGACGCGGGTCCGCTGTGGTTTTAGTGGGTATTCTGGTCAGACTAGCTGGCCGGTGAGTCCCACACTCCCCCTCGCCTGTAACTGGCGAGGGATAGCGCCTAAATGCGTATCCCAGCGAAAAAAAAAAAGGTAATATAACTATAAAATAAGAATATTTTGAAATAAAACCCTCTACCAACTCAAATATAAGGTTTACCAGGTCTTTAGTTTTTTCAATAGTAAAACGCATATTTTATTTACCAACGTGACGCAAAATTATGTAAAATATTTTATTAATCTTAGATTAGGTTATAAATGAAAATTTAAATCTATCCACCGTTATCCTTAATAGTAGTATTAAGGATAATGGTGGATAGATTTCAATATAAAGAATAATGGTGAATATATATAATAAATTAAATTTTATCTTTAATGAAGTTTGAAAGGAATATTAATACTTACATATTTCTGTTGAATTCCTCTTCCTATAAACATTCTAAACAATATTCTTTAATGGACTTCGTATATTAATCAAAATAGGTATAATAATAATAACGTAAATGGTTATAATTTTATTGATATTAGATTGAATTTACAAAGAAATATGCTAAAAGTTGTTATGGAATCAACAGAGTAAATTAATATGTCTCATCTTGGAAAAGAAATCCAATAATTGAAACACGAAACCGTAGTAAACATTCTTGATAACTGAAGTCTTATACAAAAGACTCACTCAGAGTAAAGTATATTTTTATTGACGCAAATAATATTTGTTTCGAAAGCTTAACTTTGTATTGCTAAAGCTTTAATAAATATTCTTGGCGGTTGAAACATTATATATTATGATATTTGGCGCGAGTGAGGCATCGAATCGTAACCAGAACTTTCTAACTTCCCCGTGCAATACACTAATCCCTTGTCGCCTGTCAGCCAACGTTTCATATGGCAAACTCCATAAGAGTATTTCTTTTGGCTCATTCTTGTTTTGGGAAGTAATAAAAGTAAAGTGCCAACATTAAAAGTTTCTGGCTTGGGGGTGGTAATAATTATGTATTTATTATTTATTTTAAGACAACAGCCATAAAAGTAATTTTCCGTATTTTCAAGTTTGTACTAGATACAATTATTCGTATGGTCACAGATTAATATCATAATGGTCACTATCCATTCTTTTCATGTGGGTATTGTATATCATTGTATATTAAGGGATATAAGTACATTAAGGAAAACTTTGAATAAAAAACCTATGCCAATAATTTCTCGCATCTAAAAGAAACTCGTGTGGTGACGAAGTAAGAATACTATTCACCGCCCCATATCTTACCCGTGGGTGATCGTACGAGACGACGAGGGATATAAAACGTATATAACATCTATGCGAGAGAAGAAAAACTCGGCACAAAACCCTATACCAACACGTCTGACCAGCGTGGTATAGTAGGTTAATTTCCTTCCCATTACGGAGGAGGCCTGAGCCCAACAGTGGGACATTTAGGGGCTGTGATGATAATGATGATGAAAAGAAACCCATGCCCAACAATGAGATATATATTTACTGTGAAGAAGAATAAATAGAATGTATAAGATTAATATTTTACAAGTAATTGAATTATTGTACTTTTAAATTTCAACATTAAGAATTTTGATAGTTGATTTAAATTGCGCTAGTCAAGAACATTAAAATGATTCCATTTCTATATTAGGTTCATGCATAAGTGAAACATGTATGGATTCGTAGTATCTTTGAATACACTATTAATATGAAATAAAACTATTTTACGGACTCTATCGCCTTTATATTTGATTTTTAATTTACCGATGTTTCGGACACTTTACGGTGTTCATGATCAAGAGAGTCCTCTCGTTTTATTTCAAATGTGTATTATAAAAGTAAACATTATATACTATTATCTTATTTGTTAAGTTTGTTTACACTAATGATCAAATCCTAGTATCGTGTGGAATTTTTTTATTATATATTTTTTTTATTGATTATGGTGACAAACGACCAAGCAGCACACCTGATGGTAAGTGTTACTGCCGCCCATGGACCTTTCCAATACCAACGGTATAGTTAAGCCGCTGTCTACCATTACAAAGCCCAAACCCACCCAGTCGGGCTGCCGGCTCTCTCGCTCACCGAACGAAGCGCAATAGCACATTGCCATTACTCAGACGTCGACCTTCTGCGAGAGTGTGGTACTACCCCTGACGGACCGGCCCGCGGCTGCGGCACTAACAATATTGTTAATAGTGATTTTGGTAAAAATAATATGCACCTACATTTAGAATAATAATTTGTGGAACAAACGGAATAATATATTCTATATGATTGCGAATTGCACTACACTTACAATTAGTTATAAGATTTTGTATGAGTATTAAATCCAATACAGTTGACTTCGTAGTTCGCTAATTAAGGTACTATTTTAAGTGTGCAATAAATTATAATTGATTTCTTCCTCTCAGCTCATAAATGTGTATATTTATGTCCAACTGCTGAATAGAGGCAGTCTTCAGATAATTGCTATTACTCTAATGTACTACGCTGGCTTTATTTAAGATTTTTTTTCTTCTCTTGTATCATCATTTCATCATTTCAGCCTATTGCCGTCCACTGCTGAACGTAGGCCTCCCTCATTTTACGCAACAGAGTGCGGTCCTGTGCCGCCTGTATCCAACGACGCCCAGCAACCTTCACTAGGTCGTCTGTCCACCTAGTGGGGGGGCGTCCCACACTGCGTCGTCCGGTACGTGGTCGCCACTCTAGAACCTTTCTTCCCCAGCGGTTGTCGGTTCTTCGAGCGATGTGGCCTGCCCATTGCCACTTCAGCATGCTAATTCTTCGTGCTATGTCGGTTACACCCGTTCGTCTGCGGATTTCCGTATTTCGGATTCTATCTCGCAGAGAAATCCCGAGCATAGCCCGCTCCATACCACGCTGAGCGACTTTGAGCCTGGTTATGAGGCCTACATTTAGGGACCACGTTTCCGTGCCGTAAGTCATCACTGGTAACACACACTGGTTATAGACCTGTGTTTTCAAACACTGAGGTATGTTGGATGAGAAGATCTTCTTAAGTTTCCCGAACGCTGCCCAACCGAGTTGGATTCGTCGGCTGACCTCTTTCTCGAAATTGGATCTACCTAACTGGACTGTTTGTCCAAGGTAAACATAATGATCGACGATTTCGAGAATCGCATTGCCAACTAGGACCGGTACAGGAATGACATGGGCATTTGACATGACTTTCGTCTTGTCCATGTTCATTCGTAAACCCACTAGTTGGGATACCCTGCTGAGATCGTTGAGCATGGTGCCCAGGTCCTCCATGGATTCTGCCATGACGACAATATCGTCTGCGAATCGAAGGTGAGTGATGTATTCGCCATTGATGTTGATGCCGAGTCCGGTCCAGTCTAAAAGCTTGAAGACATCTTCCAGTGCAGTGGTGAACAGTTTCGGAGAGATGACGTCTCCCTGTCTCACGCCTTTCTGCAACTGGATCGGTTTCGTACTCGTATCCCGAATACGGACTGACATTGTGGCGTTCCTATACAAACACTTCAGCACTTCGATATAACGATGGTCGATTTGGCACCGCTGAAGGGACTGCAGCACCGCCCAAGTTTCGACTGAATCAAAGGCTTTCTCATAGTCCACAAACGCTATACACAGAGGCCGATTGTACTCCTCGGTCTTCTGGATAATCTGCCGAAGCGTGAGGATATGGTCTATGGTGCTATAGCCTTTTCGGAAGCCAGCTTGTTCGGGCGGCTGGAAGTCATCAAGCTTGCACGTGAGTCGATTGGTAATGACTCTCGAAAACAACTTGTAGACGTGGCTCAAGAGTGAGATGGGTCTGTAGTTCTTTAGAAGAGCTTTGTCGCCCTTCTTGAAGAACAGCACCACCACAATCCTGGTCCACGACTCTGGAACGTCGCCCCCGAGGATAACGGAATTAAATAGCTTCTGAAGGGCTTTTAAGACCGGCTTGCCGCCTGCCTTCAGGAGCTCTGCCGTAATTCCGTCATCTCCCGGTGCCTTACCGTTTCTTAGTTGTTCGAGAGCCATTCTGATCTCGCACAAGCTAATGTCCGGGATTTCTTCGGTATAGTGCCGAGTTAGCTTGGATCTGGGATCTTGGACCAAGCCGACAACAGGATTTCGGGATGTTTTATATAACTGTCCATAGAACCTTTCGACCTCTCCCAAGATCTCACTTTGGGATGAAATGACAGTGCCGTCATCGGTTTTCAGCTTAGTCATTTGGCTTTGCCCGATAGACAGATCTTGTGCGAACACTTTTGAGCCACGATTCCGCTCTATCGCTTCTTTAATACGGAGCGTATTAAATTGGTGAATATCGCGACGCACAGACCTGGAGATCTGCCTATTTAGCTGCCTGTGTTCGGACCAATCGGCTGAAGACTGTACTGTCATTTCTTTTCTCCGCTCCATGAGACTGAGAGTCTGGTCAGAAAGTTTTTTAGGTCTATTAGCGTGGTGAGCCTTGAAAAATTTCGACCCAACCGCGTGGACAGTTTCCACGAACCTGTTGTTTATATCGTTCGGAGATTCGCACTCGTCTAGACATTCGAAGCGATTGTGTAGTTCGAGTTGAAAGTTTTCGAGGTTCTGGTATTGGACAGGTGTAGGTCGGAGGGTAGACTTCATCAAGCGTGACCGTTCGACTTTTGTGTGGATATTTAATGTGCCTCGTACTATTCGGTGATCGCTCCCAGTTTTAATCCGGCTGATCACTGAGACATCATTAAATATATGTCGTTTGTCCGACAAGATGAAGTCTATCTCGTTTTTTGTTGAACCATCGGGGCTAATCCAGGTCCATTTCCTTTGTGGCTGCTTTCTGAAGAAGGAATTCATCATAAAGAGGCTTTCCTTCTCCAGAAATTCAGCCAGTTTCTGGTCCCTCTGGTTTCTCTGTCCATATCCATGTTTCCCCACTCTCAGCTCATCATCACTCCCTTTGCCTAGTTTCGCGTTAAAGTCTCCCATAACCACCGTGAAGTGGGTTTTGGACGCGTGTATGGCTTTCGAGATATCCTCGTAAAAGACCTCCACCTCGTCGTCGGAGTATGCCGAGGTCGGTGCGTATACCTGTATGACCTTCAACGAATACCGTTTGGTAATTCTGAGTATAAGGTATGCTACCCTTGCCGACACACTCTCGATCCTCTCCACGTTGCCTACGAGAGACCCTCGAACGATAAACCCCATACCGCCTTGGGACGGGTGATCTCCCTCCCGGTAGAAGAGCAAGTTTCCAGAACGTAGGATTATCGTGCCCTCGCCCTCTCTTCGCACTTCTGATAATCCTACAATGTCCCAGCGGATTTTGCTCAATTCCTCTTCCAGCTCGATGACCTTCTCATCGGTCCTGAGTGTCCGAATGTTGTGTGTTACCAGGGCCAAAGGTCGTTTTGATTGGTAGCCGGATTGCTGCCGGAGATTCTTCGCACCCCCTACTCCATCGCTACCAGGCCCGCTACCACGATGAGCCTGTAGGATAGCGGAGCTGCCGTGACTGGGGGCCGTTTCTCTATTTGTGTTGCTCATAAGGGGTTAAAGCCGTAATCGCCACGCTTGGCGGGTTGGCGATCGCAGTGTGGTGTAATACGTTTCCCAGGAGAGAGCTGCTGCCCACTCTCCTGGTGAACCCTTAGCCGATTTTTACGACTCCCACGGGCAAGCAAGGGGTGGCGACACATGTATTCTATCCCGTCGCCACACGGGAGTGCCACTTCTCTTGTATATATGTTGTATATTTTCATCTCTTAATCGATGTTTATAATTCTATTGATCCTCTTCTAGTGGGTGTAGTAAGGGGAAAATCTAATACCCGACTGATTAGCATAGAATAGCAGTACTATTTTCCTGATATTTTGAGAGAGGTTTATTACTAGTATTGGTACTTCTTCTTATGATGACGGAGTAGGAATACATTTACCACGTCCTCTTTTACCCATGGGTATTATAAAAGAAGATCAAAGTAAAGGACAACGATTTTATATGCATCTAATATCTACGCAAGAGAAGGAAAGCTCGAAATGAAATACTATACCAAACCCTTTGAGTAGCGTAGTATAGTAGGTCCATTTTGCTCCTATAGTGAAGAGGGTTGTAGAAGTGGGTTGAATATATGAGCTATGATAACAATGACGTGATGATCAATACTGGTAACTGACTTAGTAACTGGCCTACAATACTATTGTAGGCCAGTTACCGTTATAGTAATATGTACGTTATAGTATTACAGTTATAGTAATATGTACTACTCAGATAACCCATTCTCCCTCCTCATCTAAGTTTTATAATAATTTGACAAAAAGAAAATCATTTATTATAATAAGAGATTTCCACCTATGTATTGACTCATCACGATATCTCTAGAACCATAAGGCCTATAGACTTTAAATTTGTTAGGAATGTTCCTTTCGCCGAGTAAAGGTCAGCTAAAAACGGATTTTACGAAATTCCACCCGCAAGGGGGGTTGCTGGGGTGTAAAAGTCACATTTTTTAAATATAGCTCCTACAGACTTGAATTTCGGTAGGTATATTTGTATTACTGTACAGAGGTAAACTAAGAACGACGTCTTAAAAATTCCATCCCTAAAGGGGATAGGTGTTAACACAAAAAAATCACATTTTCCAACACCGCCCCTGCAAACTTGGAATTTGGTGTGGACTTTGTCTCTGCTCTGTAAAGGACAGATGATTTTAAGAAATTACTTCTCCGAAAGGAATTCTATGTCGCGAAAGTAAACTACACAACAGAACTGACGTAACCGAAGCGAAGCGAGTGCGGGTCGCTAGTTCATTAATATAGTATTTATACATATTGGCTTGAGAAGTGGGTGTAAAAATAATATTTGGTGTTATTTTTCAAAAAATATGCTATATTAAAATATAATGTGTATACATCTTTATCATAAACTAGCAAAAAAAAAATCTTTCACATTTTAATATAAGTTGTAATATTTTTTTATAAATAATCCTACTATCAATATAGAATTAAAAATGATGCTGATTGTACAATAGTCCATAACTACTGGCCACATATGAATCACGGTTGGAAAGTAAATAAAATTAAAACAACACAACTTGAATTTCCATTCCATTCGTGGGAGTTAATTGGATATGGACCTTGTTTGCGAGTGTACGCTGAATGAGCTGATTTTCATGACACTCAGCTAGTACGCTTTAATAGCCACCACGATTACTGTTTGCTTGTTAGTAACTAGGCCAATATTAGAATTAACCTATTTTCAATATCAACAGAATTGTATCTATTATGCGGCATCTACGTAATAATTTTATTCATAATGGATTAAGGTTACCTAAGTAAAGAATAAATCGTGTCAACACCCCTTATTTTCTCGTAGAAGTCGCTAAAAATAGCTGAGAAATCACCAGTGAATTTAGCAGCGATACTCTAAAAAGATATAATATCAATTGTAATTTTTTAACGACTTTTAGTGGCAGACAAGCAAGAAGCCCACCTGATTAGTTAGCGACCAGTGAGTAGTAACTGCTGCTCATCGACTCAGCCAGCAGGCACGTGTAGCAGCGATACATAACGCAGTGCTTGTCCCAACATTACTATATGGAAGCGAGAGTTGGGTATGCAGAAAAAAGCTTGAAAACAAAATTAATGCGGTTGAAATGAGATCTCTACGGAAAATCTGTGGAGTTAGGCTAACCGACCGCATTCGCAACAACGACATAAGAGAGCAAGTAGGTATGAAAGAGAGTATTGGTGTAAAGATGCGAAAGGGAATGCTCCGATGGTTTGGACATGTGAAAAGAATGCCGAATGAACGTCTGGTTAAGAAGATACACAATGCGAAAGTGGAAGGATGTAGGTACCGTGGGAGACCGAGACTCACCTACCTAGACCAGATTGGTCACGTACTGGAAGAAGGTGGAGTCAAGAGTCTCCGAAACCGGCAAGCGTGTATGAAGAGAATTATGAATGTTGAAGAAGCGAGTGAAGTGTACAAGGATAGAGTTCTCTGGCACTCTGTTCTCTCTGCCTGCCCTGCAAGGGATATGGCGTGATGATATGTATGTATGTGAAAACGTTGTTGGTTGTACTTTTAACGATTTTATATAGCACTGTTGTTAGCATAGACATTTATTGTACAACTATTTGTTTACCAAATAAATAAATAAGAGATATAATATGCATACAACGTTAATTCAAGAGAAGAAAACTGGAAACACAACACTATACCTTCCCGTCTAACAAGCGTAATGTCATCCTCAATCAATTTCCCTCCTGTTGTTAAGGAAATTTAAGCCCAAAAGTGGGACGTATATGATGATAATTATGATTATAATAACAATTTAATAATATATACATTATTTTTCATCGTTTTTGTATTAGTAAATAATATAATAAGTGAGAAATAATATAAATTTCACCAAACATGCATTCTTCTACTAAACGCTAACGATACCAATTAGAATTTCAAATTGATATCAAATATTATTAGGAACCAAACGCTATTTGTGTATCGTATCCATTTGTATAATTGAGTTATCAATTTAGAAATTTTGAACGTCCAATCTCTTCATCATTTTAGCATTTATTCAATTCGAAATTTGCGCTGCTAATTGGACAGTAACTCTCTTATTTCAGGAGAGTGGATATTAACTGTATTACTGAATTATGCGAGGCTAATTACGGACATCAAACTTCACGTAAGTTTTCACAGCGTACGATGTCGACGTAGCTTCAAGTAATATTCCAAATTATAATTTTGTTAGATCTTTCACAGTAAAGAGTTGTTTCGTGTCGTGCTCCCTCGTGTAAAGATCTCAGTTTAAATTCCTCATTAACTTCTATCGCTGGTAATTTGCAGTGAATAAGACCAATCATGTTACGAGTAAGATGATTTTAAAATAAATTTAGCAGAAAATATGTTTCGCGATTAAATAAATACAGGTTTTTTAATAATACTTGATATTGCCTTAAGTATGTTATTTGGAAGTAAATTGAAAAAAAAATATTGCAAGGTTGCTTATTAGATTAAGAAAAAGTCAAAAAAGCCTCTCGGGGACTGGAGCTATAAGCTCTTCTTAACTGACTCACGGAATCTTTATATCCGCCTAAAGTAATCATCAACCTCCGACTCCGCCTAAACGTTCAAATTTAATAACTATGAAAAAGAACTATGAAAAATATCCTCCTCCGTGTGGTGACGGAGTAAGAATACAATTCACCATCCCCTATCTCACCCGTGAGTGATCGTACGAGACTACTCAGGGATATAAAACGCATATAACATCTATGCGAGAGAAGGAAACTCGAAACAAAACCCTATACAAACACGTCTGACCAGCGTGGTAGGTCAATTGCCCTCCCATTATGAAGGAGGCTTGAGCCCAACAGTGGGACGTGTATAAGCTGAGATGCTGATGATGATGATGATGAAAAATATTTAACCAGAAGTCGGATAACGGTTGAACAATGGAGGTTCATGTGTGGATACGGTAAGGTGTAAAATATTACATCACCAGTACTATTGACATCTTGTCGGTATTTTTGAAAGGAATAGCAAAAAGAAAAACATAGGCATCAGCGTTTTACACCCAAAAGCTTTTAGGCTGTAAATATTTACCGTGCCAACGCCACACGGTTTTATAACGTCGCTGCCTGCGACGTCACATCCTATATGAAATACAGATTTTTTTATCTTTACAAACTCTTCGTGTAAATATTCGATAAAATTTTCATTTTAAACTGAATAATTAGTATTTGAACACATAGTAACTTTAAAGCTGTGTTGTAGTGGCTACAAATACTACCAACCATTAATTTGCTCGTAGCTGTCGTAAAAGACGACTAAGGGCCTTATAACGACCTAGACCGACTACATCTGATGCCATTTGGTCGACATTTATATTCCCAAGGAGGGTTGACATCTGGCAGGCGGCCGGTCATAAAACTGTTGACAATAACTTTTACAATATGTACTATGAAAGAAGAATACATATTGTATTGACCCTAAGTAATTGGGATAAGAGTAGGAGAATGGAACGGTTCTGTAAAGCAAATATGAAACCACATTGAATCATAACAAAACACATTCTTCGTCACTCACAGTAAAACTTTTCTCAGTGAGTGTTATCCAATATCAAAATAAGTCAATTAACTTTTAAATAAGTTGGGCAAGTCACTATAATTCAACTTGCTTATATCCGTACATGAGTTCAAGGACTCATTAATTAAATCACCTTGTACTGTCAATGGAGGAATCTAGGTAATGTTATATATTTATATCCAGAAAACCATAATAATGTAACTTTTTATCAGAAGATAAATGAAGAGTAATACAATTCTAGGTATTTAGGAAAGTAATTTAAAATTTTGAGTGTATACATTCATCACCCCATTGACGTTTAATGTGGAGTATTCCATCAAATTACTAGATAGTTGGTAAAATTTTAAATAAAACTATTTTCACAGCTTCTATCGTGTTTGCATTTGATTATTCATTTCCCAACGTTTCGAACACTTTACAGCGTTCATGGTTATGCACCGTAGCTCTCCACCAAAAAAAAAGAACGTTCATGGCCACGAAAGGACTCCAATCCAATGGCCATGAACGTAAAATACATTATTTAATGATTTCTGATGTTTACACGAGTATTACACATTTGTAATAAAACAATTATTACAGATTCTATTGCGTTCGTGTTTGATTTTTAATTGCTCGACGTTTCGAACACTTTACAGCTCAGTCAGTCCTCCAGTGACCATTGACGCTGTAAAGTGTTCGAAATGTCGGGAATATAAGAATCAAATACAAACACGATAGAATCCGTAAAAATAGTTTTATTACAAATGTGTAATACTTGTGTAAACATCAGACTCAACTTGTACGACATCCTCGGGAGATGAAAGTACCATGGATACATAGTATTCCTAGTCCATTACTATACTGATAATTCAGTTGTGCTAAAACTGGGTAAAATCTTCAAAAGTTAGAATTGAAAATATTCAAGTTCGATGGTTATACCTACATGCATTATTAAAGAAAATGATTTCTATCGTAGAAATAGTTTTCATGCAAGGGCAATAATTAAAAAAGAAACTATTAGATTTTTAGATGTAAATGATAAAAATAAAATATGCAAATGACCAAGTATATTGTTAATATTGTTTAATTAAGAATATAATTCACCTCCCCCTTTTTGGTATCGTAAAAGACGACAACATCTATGAAATAAAAGGCAATCTTGGTCAAAAGACTCTTAACAAAACTACTTCGATAGCGCACAGTACATAATTTTTCCTCCTATTGTGGAGGAGGCTCGAGCACAGCAGGTGGACGTATATGAGCCGAGATGAAGACGATGATGAATATTAATTAATACTTACATACATACATACATATCATCACGCCATATCCCTTGCAGGGTAGGCAGAGAGAATAGAGTGCCAGAGAACTCTATCCTTGCATACTTCACCTGCTTCCTCAACCTTCATAATACTCTTCATACACGCTCGCCGGTTTCAGAGACTCTTGACTCCACCTTCCTTCAGTATATGACCGATCTGGTCTATGTAGGTTAGTCTAGGTCTCCCGCGGTACCTACATCCTTCCACTTTCGCATTGTATATCTTCTTAACCAGACGTTCGTTCGGCATTCTTTCCACATGTCCGAACCATCGGAGCATTCACTTTCGCATCTTTACACCAATACTCTCTTTCATACCTACTCGCTCTCTTACGTCATCGTTACGAATGCGGTCGGTCAGCTTAACTCCACAGATTTTCCGCAAAGATCGCATTTCGACCGCATTAATTTTACTTTCATACTCTTTTCTGCATACCCAACTCTCGCTTCCATACAGTAATGTTGGGACAAGCACTGCGTTATGTATTGCTACACGTGCCTTCTGGCTGAGGTGGTGGCTACCGAGAAGTTGCCCCAACGCTCCGTTCACTCTATTTCCCGCATTCACTCTTCGCTCTATATCTATAATTAATACTTAATACATTATATTAAAAAAAAAAACAGGTACATAAATTAAAAAGCTCTGCATAATATTTGATATTATCATAATATTGAAAAAAAAAAAATTAATTAATATTATAATTAATTATCATTATTTTTTTTTGTGTGTGTAAATATGTATACAGATACGTAAATGGCTATCGTGATAGGGTGACCATGACTATTATAATTTGATGGTGAATTTATATTATTATAATTAAAATCACATCATGTAATAAACATTCATTTTTACATTACATTAGCCGGGTATTTTTATTATTATGATTCTAAAGAAACAACAAATAATCACTTCGGCGCAGCTGCTATTTTTAACAAATCGTAATATTGAATATAATAACGCGCCACTAGTAGCTAAAATGCTAAAAGCGAATTATTCAGCCCGAATATATAATTTTCAATAAAGAAAAAGGAAAAGTTTCTTACTCATGAAAGTGTATATTTAAAAGAAGAGCAAACAGAAATGTAAAGTTTGCTCAGAACAAAAATATAGGAGGCGAACGTGCACACCTTACGGAAGGTTGAATGAGAGATAACGAGCAGAGTTCGGTTATTTATGACTAACGAGCCTATTCAGGGGCGCAGTGCCTCCAAATGGAGATTTATGAAACAGAAAATATTGGATAACACACGTCTTATATATATAATCTGTAGAAGATTCGGCATCTGTAACTGTATTTATAACATTACGCAATCTACGTCAGACTGTTGAACAATTTACGGTTCTTTTCAAATAATCATTTAATTTTTTTTTGTATTCTCCTAATTATTGGCAATTGTTTCTTTTTCGTTTTCGCTTTTCTTCAATGTCTACTATCTTACCAATGTAAAGTATTTGACGCCAGCTATTCCATCTTATTGTGAACTGCAAACCATGATTAGGTTAACCTAGCTAATAATTAGGAGATTAACTAGGACACCTTTATTTTTGCAGTCGGTCATGGAGTGGTCAAGCCCCGCCAAATCGGTCCGGGGCGACAGAAGAGCGCAACCCCATAGACCCACCATGCAAAGCGCCTCTCTTCGCCGTGCGAGCGGGCTACTGGTAGCCGATATTTGTCTTCGGTGGCAACTAGGAGACCCCAGCTAATAATTGAAAATCGTAAATCATTTCTAGTATCAGGAGCTACTTGAATCTACCTAAACAGAATAAAATTTTATCAATAATCTTATTGATAAAATTTTATTCTGTTTAGACATAATATAGCTTAATATAATTTTAAATAATAAATGGCAACTTTAAACAATATTCAAAAGATTACATTTATATGGCTCCACTAATACGTAAAAGTTGTTTTTTACATGCTATGATCTACCACGTGAATTTTTCGCAAATATAAATGGTTTCGCAGGATAACAAACTTATAAGAATTGTATCACGTAGTAAAGCGTAAAATCCACGTGAAAGGTAAAATCTGTATAAACAAGTTCTATTCTAATTTGTATTCCATAGTTTATTAATCTATACGTACGTACACTGGCGAATGTGTATTTAATTGCATAAAGAGACCGCCTACAAGCTAATAACTAATCTAATGTATGTACATAGGCACTGAACATAGTCAGCAATTAAGTAAATCAAATAAAATTTAATAGAAAACATTTGTTCGAAATTGCTATACCCTAATCCAAAAGGGTCCGATTTGCATTTTATTAGCATGAGATCGGAATAAAAATGTGTTTATTCTGGAATGAATGCGAGATGGCCTCGATATAATGAGATCTAGTGGATACGAATATAAAACAAGAATCGAATTGTCTTTAAAAAGATAACAAAGTTGAGCTTAAACAAACTATTCTCATACGTAAATGTTTACTGAACATGATTCTTTGTGATTTAATTCCCAACGTGAGCTGATTAAGTAATGTTTTTGACTTCAATAGTCTTCTCATTAATATTTAAGTATCTCTTGAGGCTATACAGTTTTATAATATTAGGCGTTTTAAATCAAGTCTACAAATATTTATGTGTACTTTTTTATTTGTGTATTTGAACATCACTTTCTAGTTTTATTCTTATTGTCATACACTTCCAACTAACATTTTCTTTCTACAGCGAGCCTCTTAGATAATGAAAAGAGAAAGAATTAGGCATACGGTTTTTTTCTAGTGTTTCATTTTTTTGAAGTGATGTTATTTGGGTCATCCTTTATGACTTACCATGGGAAAAGAAGCTTAAATCATCATCACCAATCACCATTCAGCATTTTGCCGTCCGCTGCTGGACGTAATCTTCCCTCATATTTCCATACCACCACCATAAAGTATGTTCTTGTGCCATCCAACGACTCCCGGCAATCTTCACCAAGACGTCAGTCCATCTTTGGTGCGGCCACTTTGGCGACCGATACGCGGGCGCCACACGAAAACCTTTCTTCTCTATCGGTTATCGGTTCGTTGAGCGCATATCGCTCCGCTATTGCTATTTCAGCGAGCTAATTCTTCGTACTATATCGGTTAGACCCGTTCTTCTGCGGATGTTGTTATTACGAATATTATCTCGCAAAGAAATCTTGAGCATAGCCTGAGTAATGAATTTGAGCCTATTCATAAGGCCTTCATTTAGGAACCATGTTTTCATGCCATAAGTCATCACCGGTAACACACACACTGGTCATAGACTTATATTTTCAAATATATCTTTAGTATTGTGTTGTAACAATAAAATATATTTTTTTTAATACCGTCCTGCACTAAGGACTTCACAAACATATAAATAACGCAGACAAATTACACCTTTTTTTTTTTTTTTTTTGCGGTGGGCTATGGAAGACAAATTACACCTAGACTCAGAATAATGCTTTGTGAATCGCAGTAAGTATTGTCCTGGGTAGGAATCGGACCCATGACACTGGCACGGAATGTCGGTATCTTAACCACTACGCCATCTATCCAGTATAGAATGAATGACATAAATTAATAAACCTCTATAAGCCGTCTCTAATTAAATTTTCATGACATATTTCATTCATATGTGTTTAGACATTTGATTATTATTAAGTAACCGATATACTCATACAATTTTTAAAGTGGAGTCAAGAGTCTCCGAAACCGGCGAGCGTGTATGAAGAGAATTATGAATGTTGAGGAAGCGAGTGAAGTATGCAAAGATAGAGTTCTCTGGCACTCTGTTCTCTCTGCCTACCCTGCAAGGGATATGGCGTGGTGATATGTATATGTATGTATGTAATTTTTAAAGTTTTTAATATTAGTAGGTATGACTGTTATTTGTTCGCTAAAATGTTGCAACATTTATTATATTCCAAATAAAACTTTTTTCGCGTAGTATTTATGGTCACGGCTTTCCCGTGACCATGAATAAACGCTGTAAAGTGTTCAAAACGCGTTAAAATCCCTAAAAAAGATATTTTAAATGTATAGGTAGATTAATCTGTGCTATTGCGTAAATCTCAAAATCATTATTATATTTATAAACATTACGGAAATTGCCATGCGGGGACGAGAATGAAAAAGAATACGAAATTTCTGTATCTGTCCCACGGATGTCGGATATAATTCCTAAGGTATGTAAGCAGATAATATCAATAGATGGGCAGCTCGAAATAAAACACATTGATAATCTGTTTAGATAGACATATTCAATCCATTGTAAAAAAAGGTCCGTGCCCAATAAACGATAAGAATCAAAGAAAAAGAAAGAAAAATGGCATTGTTATTTACGATAGGTTAAGTGTGTGCAAAAATTTTAGAAAACTTTATTTTACGTCTACTTTATTTTACAGGTCTACGCGTGAATGTGAACAAAACCAAAATAATGGTCTTTGAAAGAGATGAAGCCAGAACAGATGTAAGAGTAACAAAAGGTAATGATGTACTAGAGCAAGTGGATGAATTTGTATATCTTGGATGTGGATTTAGCCGAGATGGAAGGTACACCACTGATATAGAGTGAAGAGTGAATGCGGGAAATAGAGTGAACGGAGCATTGGTGCAACTTCTCGGCAGCCACCACCTTAGTCAGAAAGCACGTGTAGCAATACATAACGCAGTGCTTGTCCCAAAATTACTGTATGGAAGCGAGAGTTGAGTATGCAGAAAAGAGTATGAAAGTAAAATTAATGCGGTCGAAATGCGATCTCTGCGGAAAATCTGTGGAGTTAAGCTGACCGACCGCATTCGTAACGACGACGTAAGAGAGCGAGTAGGTATGAAAGAGAGTATTGGTGTAAAGATGCGAAAGGGAATGCTCCGATGGTTCGGACATGTGGAAAGAATGCCGAACGAACGTCTGGTTACCCATGTAGGAAATGACGACGGGCCCAGCATTGGTCCAAGCCTGCGCCAATCCTGTTGAAGCTTGGCCCAACGTTGCATGCCTACACTGGGCCAACCTTGGTTAAAGTCTGGGATGATAACTAAGGCCCAGGCTTGGCTTACAGCATTGGGCCAAGGCTGTCTTGAAACATTGGCCCGAGCGTGGCAAACAACGCTGGGCCAACCTTGGTTAAAGACTGGGATGATAACTAAGACCCAGGCTTGGTATACAGCATTGGGCCAAGGCTGGAAATTAACGTTGGCCCGAGCATGGCATACAACACTGGGCCAACCTTGGTTAAACTCTGGGATGATAACTAAGGCCTAGGCTTGGTTTACAGCATTGGGCCAAGGCTGGCAATTCACGTCGGCCCGAGCATGGCAAACAACTCTGGGCCAACCTTGGTTAAAGACTGGGATGATAACTAAGGCCCAGGCTTGGTATACAGCATTGGGCCAAGGCTGGCAATTAACGTTAGCCCGAGCGTGGCATACAACACTGGGCCAACCTTGGTTAAACTCTGGGATGATAACTAAGGCCCAGGCTTGGTATACAGCATTGGGCCAAGGCTGGCAATTAGCGTCGGCCCGAGCGTGGCATACAACGCTGGGCCAACCTTGGTTAAACCCTGGGATGATAACTAAGGCCCAGGCTTGGTTTACAGCATTGGGCCAAGGCTGGCAATTTATGTTGGCCCGAGCATGGCATACAACGCTGGGCCAACCTTGGTTAAAGACTGGGATGGTAACTAAGGCCCAGGCTTGGTTTACAGCATTGGGCCAAGGCTGGCAATTAACGTTGGCCTGAGCATGGCATACAATGCTGGGCCAACCTTGGTAAATGTCTGGGCCTAGCTTTGATTTACAGCATTGGGCCCAGGTTAGCAATGAATGTTGACCCCGTGCATAATTAATGTTGGCAGAATCCTGAAATATTGGCAGCCCTAAAAATAGAAAATGACATATATATTACATATGTTATGATGAAATTCATAAAAAAGAAAACACTGTATAACTAAATAATGTATTATTATTACATTTATTATTGTGAGTATTAATATAATAGTAATTACACTCATTACATAGTTCAAACATAAGTCATATTCATAATAAATACATGTAAATTATTAATGAAAAGTAACATTTTATTTTTGATCATTGGTATCGGCTGCCCTCTATCCTTTCTAGAAATTTACTAGCAATTTACTCATCATATGCATAATTTTCACCTTCCTTTGATTAACTATACTTTGACAGTATAAAATCTGAAATGTTTATTATTGATTAATTAAAATATAATTACATGCATAATTTGTATAAACATTTAATTAAGTATTCATTTTATACCTTTTTTCAACTGCGTTGACCATTCTGCCACATCCACTATACAGTAACTGAATATTGTTTCCTTTTACTTTTATTAATGTTTGTAACATCTGTTTTATAATTAGTGGAACCAATAGCTTTTAATCAAAAATAATGTTTCTGTAAATCAAACAAAAAATATATAGTTATAATCCTGGATAGATTCATCGATCAGCACATATAGACATCCACTGTTAGACATTCATCCATTATTAGCTTCACCAACACATTATAGTCTCAACTGTCACCACACACTGTACAGCCAAATAGTATTACATAATTATATAATATATACAATTTAAACATTAGTTTAATTAAATATATGTGGTGGTGTATAAGAACAAGTACATAAACTTGTTCTTATTATAATCTACTTCTATATATTAATAATATAGACTCAATAAATACTTTTTACTATTTTAGAGTTGGTACATACTAACATACTAGATGCTCAGAATTCCATGATGAATTTTTTTCTAAGAAGGACTATTAGACACATGGTGTACGACTATATTTTTATTATGGGGAAATTTTCTTGACTAAACATTGATCAATCTCTATTCTTGGCATAGTATAAAGCAAACATAGTTTTAATACGTAGGTATTTTTAGCATAATCTTCCAATCTGAACTAGCGTGAATTCAATGAAGTATTTTATACGATATCTTAAAATATTGTTACAGAATATTATGATATAAGTAAAAATCTGTCAAGGATACATAAATAAGGATGGTTAATTTCACATTACTTGCATACACACTACATTAATAATGACTAATGTGAAACAAATTTACCTGTAGGTATTGTGTATTGGCTGTATTTCAAAGAACCATTAAGTAACGAAGAAGAACCAATATATCTTAATATTGGAGATCCATCGATAATGATGATATTAAACATTGTCTTATGCGAGCGATATTTACATATTCTTTTATTTATTGTGTATATTTGTATAACGTATTGAAACAACAAAACTAAACCTAAGGTCTCAAACAAGAGACGTACACACTTACATACACAGTACACTAAATATCGATGAATCGAGTCCATTCGATATTTATTTAACAGACAATTTACATCAGCGTTCGGTATGGCAAATATATTATCGAATCGATGTATCGATCATTTTTTAAAAAATATAATATCAATGGAAAATTCACTAAATAATAAAAATAATAAACTTTTCTAAAAGGCTTGCATTATTTTATGTTGATCTATGCATATGCATCGTTAATAGTAGAATAAAAGTTTATAATATTTTTTTGTAGGTACCTACTTAGCAGTTTTATTGTTATAATTTACACGCTTATCGTTTAATTTTTCTAAGGCGACTTAGAAGAGGTTCGAGTCCAGCATTGAGATATATATGAGATACGTATATGATGATGCTGAGATTTTAATAATGATTCATCATTTCAGCTCATATATTTCACATTGATGGGCTCGAGTCTCCTGCATAATAGGAGTTTTATTGACCTACTATACCACGATGGTCAGACGTGTTGGTATAGGGTTTTGTTTCGAGTTTTACTTCTCCTGCATAGATGTTATATGCGTTTTGTATCCCTTTGTCTCTTACGATCACGCACGGGTAAGATATGGGATGGTGAATTGTATTCTTACCCTGTCACCACACGGAAGATGATGATGATGATAATTACGATGATGAATATAGCCTAATACTGACTATCCAGTTGTAAGCACTCTAGATCGATCGTAATTGTAATTTGAGATTTTCTGTTTTTGTGAGCTTAAATTCCTTTTTTAACATAAATATCTCTAGTCTGAATATAAAAATAATTAAGCTAAGTTAATATAACCAATGCACTCATTAAATACAAAACATTAACAATACGTTCTGGTATCGCAATCTTCATAATTGTATTTTTGATTCGACAGATGCATAATCGATACATATGTCAATCTCTATTATTTTATAAATACAACAACAACAATCTGACCAATATGGCGTTGAAGCTAAAATGACTATTATTTTTTTAATGCAAGAATAGTACCTACGAATTCAACTGAAAAATTAAATATGTTTAACTAGGAACTTAGGAAATTCAGATTATGTTTTTATAAAGATAAGTGAAATCTAAACACGTTTTAATTCTTTTGTTAGATATTTTCGGACATCCGGCCACCTCCTTCTATTCTATTGAAATATTTTATGTTATTTAAATTCTATATTTAAACAAAATAAAATTTGTATAAAAATTAAATTTAAAAAATATATATTTAAGTTTTTAATATAAATCCTTATTTGCCGTCGCTCATCTACTTAAATAATTATGAACCTAGAAGGTCAATTATATTGACACTTGTTTAGGTACATTAAAATGAAATGCATTTTCGATGTACGTATAGAATTTCGAACAGTATTTTATCCTTTTTCACAAGAAACTAATTTCATAATACCAACATCTATTGACGGAGTGGGGAATTCAAAGATTTCTTTTCTTAGATTTTCTATAGTACCATAAACAGTAGATGATGAATATAGTCTTGAAAAGGCTCGGACCAGCATCGAATAGCCGAGCCTCGGCTGTTCAAGACTGGCCCAAGCTCGGGCTAGCATCGAATAGCCGAGCCTCGGCTGTTCAAGACTGGCCCAAGCTCGGGCTAGCATCGAATAGCCGACGCTCGGCTGATTAAGGACTGGCCCAAGTTTGGATTAGCACCGAGTAGCCGAGCCTCGGCTGTTCAAGTCTGCCCCAAGCTCGGGCCAGCATCGAATAGCCGATCCTTGGCTGTTCAAGATTGGGCCAAGCTCGGACCAGCATCGAATAGCCAAGCCTCGGCTAATCAAGGTCTGGCCCAAGCTCGGTTCAGCACCGAGTAGCCGAGGCTTGGGTGTACAAGACTGGCCCAAGCTCGGGCCAGCATCGAATAGCCGAGCCTCGGCGGTACGAGACTGGCCCAAGCTTGGGCCAGCATCGAATAGCCGACGCTCGGCTGATTAAGGACTGGCCCAAGTTTGGATTAGCACCGAGTAGCCGAGCCTCGGCTGTTCAAGGCTGGCCCAAACTCGGGCCAGCATCGAATAGCCGATCCTCGGCTGTTCAAGATTGGGCCAAGCTTGGTTCAGCACCGAGTAGCCGAGGCTTGGGTGTACAAGACTGGCCCAAGCTCGGGCCAGCATCGAATAGCCGAGCCTCGGCTGTACGAGACTGGCCCAAGCCTGGGCCAGCATCGAATAGCCGA
Organism: Lymantria monacha; assembly: GCA_905163515.2. NCBI lineage: Eukaryota > Metazoa > Arthropoda > Insecta > Lepidoptera > Erebidae > Lymantria > Lymantria monacha. Next base: position 16,282,743 of record LR991097.1, on the reverse strand, counting down.
CGCTCGGCTGATTAAGGACTGGCCCAAGTTTGGATTAGCACCGAGTAGCCGAGGCTTGGCTGTACAAGACTGGCCCAAGCTCGGGCCAGTATCGAATAGCCGAGCCTCGGCTGTTCAAGACTGGCCCAAGCTCGGACAGCATCGAATAGCCGAGCTTAGGCTGTTCAAGACTGGCCCAAGCTCGGGCTAGCATCGAATAGCCGACGCTCGGCTGATTAAGGACTGGCCCAAGTTTGGATTAGCACCGAGTAGCCGAGGCTTGGATGTTCAAGACTGGCCCAAGCTCGGGCCAGCATCGAAAAGCCGATCCTCGGCTGTTCAAGACTGGCCCAAGCTCGGACCAGCATCGAATAGCCGACGCCCGGCTAATCAAGGTCTGGCCCAAGCTCGGTTCAGCACCGAGTAGCCGAGGCTTGGCTGTACAAGACTGGCCCAAGCTCGGGCCAGTATCGAATAGCCGAGCCTCGGCTGTTCAAGACTGGCCCAAGCTTGGACCAGCATCGAATAGCCGACGCCCGGCTAATCAAGGTCTGTCCCAAGCTCGGATCAGCACAGGGCAGCCGAGGCTTGGTAGTTCAAGACTGGACCAAGTTCGGGCCAGCATCGAATAGCCGAGCCTCGGCTGTTCAAGACTGGCCCAAGCTTGGGCCAGCATCGAATAGCCGAGCCTCGGCTGTTCAAGGCTGGCCCAAGCTCGGGCCATCGTCGAATAGCCGACGCCCGGCTAATCAAGGTTTAGTCCATGTTTGGATCAGCACAGGGTAGCCGAGGCTTGGTAGTTCAAGACTGGCCCAAGTTCGGGCCAGCATCGAATAGCCGAGCCTCGGCTGTTCAAGACTGGCCCAAGCTCGGACCAGCATCGAATAGCCGAGGCTTGGTTGCTCGTGACTGGCCCGAGCTTGGGCCAAGATAAAAAAAAGTTACGGCTCAATTGCACAAGGTCGGTCCAGGCTTGGGCCAGCATTGGACAGCCGAGGCTTGTTGCCCAGTATTGGCCCAAGCTTGGCCCCATCGTTGAAGACTGGCAGTTCCTACATGGGTAAGAAGATATACAATGCGAAAGTGGAAGGATGTAGGTACCGCGGGAGACCTAGACTAACCTACCTAGACCAGATCGGTCATGTACTGAAGGAAGGTGGAGTCAAGAGTCTCCGAAACCGGCGAGCGTGTATGAAGAGAATTATGAATGTTGAGGAAGCGAGTGAAGTATGCAGAGATAGAGTTCTCGGGCACTCTGTTCTCTCTGCCTAACCTGCAAGGGATATGGCGTGATGATATGTATGTATGTATGTATTTTACAGTTGATAGTTTATAAATGCCACTGTCAGATTTCATCATCATCATTATCACAGCTCATATATGTCCCACTATTGGGCTCGAGCCTCGATAATGGGAAGGAAATTGACCTACTAGACCACGCTGGTCAGACGTGTTGGTATAGGGTTTTGTTTCGAGTTTTCCTTCTCTCTCATAGATGTTATATATTATATATAAGATAGGGGATGGTGAATTGTATTCTTACTCCGTCACCACACGGATAGTTTTAGATTTGTTTGGATTTGTTTTGGATTTTATTTGTAAGAAATATGTCAGTTTAGAAATTGCGAAGGAGTATTCAAGGAGGAGTTTTTTGAAACAATAAACATTATTATTATATTAATATTTAAGTTTTCAATCTAAATGACACAGATATATACGTATTTTAATGGATTGTGCTCACTGAAGTGTGAAGACGCATGTTACCCCGGCATCTTCATGATTATTACGTTCAATGAGCATTGCATTTTCATCTAATAATATCTATTACTGAATTCAAGGGATTTGTGATATGGAATATTAATTTACAAATGGTATTATACAGCTATTATGAAACAATAATTAAAATAAATAATTCTCTATCTATCTATTTACGATGTGGTGACGGCTATGTATATATTATCCGTGTGGTGAGGGAGTAAGAATACAATTCACCACCCCCTATCTTACCCGTGGGTGATCGCAAGAGACGACTAAGGAATATAAAATGCATATAACATCTATGCAAGAGAAGGAAAACTCGAAACAAAACACGTCTGACCAGCGTGGTATAGTAAGTTAATTTCCCAATAGGATGAGGAGGTTCGAGACCAAAAGTGGGCCATATATGGGCTGTGATGATGATGATAATGACGGCTATGAAAATTATCAGGCCTTATATTGGTCGTTGGTGTTGTAAAAGAAGAAGCTATAGGCTTTGCATTGATTTGAGCCAACCTATCTTTTGCTATTTGATTAATAATTAAATTCTTATGAAGAATTGACGTCAAGCTGTCGATCGTTCACTACACTATTGCTAAAACTTTTGTAATATGTATAATGGAAGAAGAGTACTGATTACATGAACCCCATGTAATTGGAACTTTCATCTATTCATTAGATTATCGAAGTTCACTGTTAGATGTAGACTCACTCAAGAGGGCATAATGCCATAATTACTACGCTTGGCAGGCAATGCATTTGCTATTATAAGCTCTTCAGAAAGTGATTGCTGAAAATTCTTCTAGTGATTTCTTTACGACTCTGCATCGGTATGCTACATTCTAACTATAGTATTTATTTTATGATTTAGTCAAGCTCACTGAAAAGCTCTCTGCTTGCGGTGTTACGTGGAGCAAATATCTCTCTTCCCTTCAATGTGGTCGATGGGAGTGAGGACTGCTCTAGAAGTTAACTAGTGTTCGGGTGCCACTTTTCAGTCATTCTTTTTTTTACAGGAAGTTTTTAAAAAAGTGTCTCCTGATTCGATAGATATCACATTGGAGCTAATAATTGCTAAACATGTATACATACAATTTTATTCCAAATATATAACTTAAAATATGAGGAAATCGCAGAGTTTCTTGCCGACTATTTTCAGTTTATATCTGCGTTCTGATTCGGTGTTAAAGTATTACATTGTTGTAAAGAAGAGCTGAAAAAGGAGATTAAGGAATGATGAATTATATTCATATTCGCTCACCATACATACAAAAATCTTCTAAAACTTTTGAGCTCTTACGTGACTGGAAATATATAGGTCAAATGGAACTAGTCTGACAGGTTAACAAAGATTTTCATTTCAAAATTTCTTTAGCGGATAATATATTTGTAATTCTATCCGCTTAAATTTCTTTTTGTCCTTCGTCACAACACAAGATAATCGCATTGTAATTTACGAACTTCTTAAAATACAATATTTAATAGTGGTAGGACCACGCTGTTGACAGTTCTCTGTCCACACCTGTGAGCCGGTCCGTCTTGGGTGGTACCACACTCTCGCAGAAGATCGACGTCTGAGTAACGGCAATGTGCTATTGCGCTTCGTTCGGTGAGCGAGAGAGCCGGAAGCCAAACTGGGTGGGTATGACGATTGTAATGGTAGGCAGCGGCCTAGCTATAGCCTTGGTTAAAACAAAGGTCCATGGGCGGCACTGACACTTACCATCAGGTGTGCTGCTAGCTCGTTTGCTACCATAAGCAATTAAAAAAAATGTACAAATTTCAGCCCACCTACAGTTGTTAAGAATATTTACGACGTTTAAAATTAACATTATATAAACTCTTTGATTATAATTCCACCCTCTGGCATTTGTTCAATAAACAGACAATTTAATTAACCTTTGTTTTGTTAAAATTTAAGGTACCATGGTGGAAAATGTTTGTTTATTCCTATTCAATACGATGGTCTTTCATTTTCCTCTTCCTTAATATAAAGATTAGACGGCTGTTCCTATTTACAGTTACGTAGACATAATTATTTAATGAATGACGATGGATTACTTTAATTTGAGTTTATAAATATTGTTTATTAAGTTTTTTTTATTAATATTACGAATTAAACAAGCATCCAAGATAACAGATTAAAAATATAATGTGTTACTCCTCTGCTTAACTATGCGTACCATGAAAATCAAATAGGGGATTACCAGGAGAATATACGGTAACAATTTCATTTGCAACTTTTAACACCAACTGCTATTGTAAGCACAACCAAGCATAGGAGGTAATTCCAACTAAACATGTTGTAAACATTTTTTATGCGCTATGTGGTAGAGGCTACGAATACTACCAGTCCTTACTTTGGTCGTGGATGTCGTTAAAGACGATTAAGAGCTTTATATTGACCTAGGCTAACTCCATCTGATGCCGTTTGGTCAACAATTACATTCCCAAGGAGAGTTGACGTTAGGCAAGCGGCCGGTCATAACACTATTGCCAATAACTTTTATAATATATACGAGTACATATTGCGTCGATCCCAAGTAATTGGGATAAGAGCAGGAAAATGATGATATTGTAAATATTAAAAAAGAAAAGTAAGTATAAAATAATAATAGTCATAGAAAAATTTAATGAGTTACTGGATCTTTTTAGTAGAGGTCACGTTCCAATCCGGTAGTAGTTTATTGGATTACAAAATATAAGTGTCCTTTTTTTTTGGGTAGGCTATGGATTACATAATCGCTTCCAATGCCTGGAAGAGTGCGAATCTTCGAACGAAATGAACAACAGCTTCGTGGAAACTGTCCGCGCGGTCGGGTCAAAATTCTTTAAGGCCCGTCGTGCTACTAGAACAAAATAGCTTTCTGATCAGACTCTTCAACTCATGGAGAGGAGAAAGGAAATGACAGTATAGTCTTCAGCTGATTGGTCCGAACTCAGGCAGCTTAATAGACAAATCTCTAAATCTATGCGACGCAATATTCGCCGATTCAATACACTGCGTATTGAAGAGGCGATAGAGCAAAATCGAGGCTCCAAAGTGTTCGCACGAGATTCGTCTATTGGGCAGAGCCAAATGACTAAGCTGAAGACCGATAACGGTACTGTCATTTCATCCCAGAGTGAGATCTTGGGAGAGGTCGAAAGGTTCTATGGGCTATGGGCGAGTTATACAAATCATCCCTGAATCCTGTTGTCAGCTTGATCCAAGACCCCAGATCCAAGCTAACTCGGCACTATACCGAAGAAATCCCGGACGTCAGCTTGTACGAGATCAGAATGGCTCTAAAACAATTAAAGAACGGAAAAGCACCGGGAGATGACGGAATTACCACAGAGCTCCTGAGGGCAGGTGGCAAGCCAGTTTTAAAAGCCCTACAGAAGCGGTTTAATTCCGTCATTCTCGGGGGCGACGTTCCAGAATCGTGGATTAGGAGTATGCTGTTTTTCAAGAAGGGCGATAAAACGCTCCTAAAGAATTACAGACCCATCTCACTCCTGAGCCACGTGTACAAATTGTTTTCTAGAGTCATTACGAACCGACTCGCGCGCAAGCTAGACGACTTCCAGCCGCCCGAACAAACCGGTTTCCGAAAAGGTTATAGTACCATAAACCACATCCACACGCTACGCCAGATTATACAGAAGACCGAGGAGTATAATCGGCCTTTGTGTCTAGCGTTTGTGGATTATGAGAAAGCCTTTGATTCTGTCGAAACTTGGGCAGTGCTGCAGTCCCTTCAGAGTTGCCAAATTGACTATCAATATATCGAAGTGTTCGTATAAAAACGCTACTATGTCGGTCCGCATCCGGGATAAGAGTACGAAACCGATTCAGTTGCTGAAAGGTGTGAGACAGGGAGACGTTATCTCTCCGAAACTGTTCACCACTGCACTGGAAGATGTCTTCAAGCTCTTAGACTGGACCGGCCTCGGCATCAACATCAATGGCGAATACATCACTCACCTTCGATTTGCAGATGATATCGTACTCATGGCAGAATCCCTGGAGGACCTTGGCACCATGCTCAATGAGCTCAGCAAGGTCTCCCAACTAGTAGGGCTGCAAATGAACATGGACAAGACGAAAATCATGTCTAATGCCCATGTCATTTCTGTACCGGTCCTGGTTGGGAATGCGATTCTCGAAGTTGTCGATCACTATGTTTAACTAGGACAAATAGTCCAATTAGGTGATCCAATTTCGAGAAAGAGGTCAGCCGACGAATCCAACTCGGCTGGGTAGCGTTCGGGAAACTTAGGAGGATCTTCTCGTCTAATATTCCGCAGTGTCTGAAAACAAAGGTTTATAACCAGTGTGTGCTACCAGCGATGACTTACGGCACTGAAACGTGGTCTCTAAATGTCGGCTTCATAAAAAGGCACAAAGTCGCTCAACGTGCTATGGAGAGGGCTATGCTCGGTATTTCTCTACGTGACAAAATCCAGAATACGCAAATCCGTAGAAGAACGGGTGTAACCGATATAGCCCGAAGACGCGACGCCACGTTGAAGTGGCAATGGGCAGGCAGCATCGCTCGACGAACCGACAACCGTTGGGGAAAAAGATTCTCGAGTGGCGACCAGGAATCGGACGACGCAGCGTAGGACGACCCCCTACTCGGTGGACTGATGACCTCATCAAGGTTGCAGGAAACCGTTGGATGCAGGTGGCACAGGACCGTTACAGATGGCATTCTCGTGGGAAGGCCTATGTCCAACAGTGGACGTGTACGGGCTGATGGATGGATGGATGATGGACTGGACACACGCCACCCGTCCCATCCGAGGCGACGGAAGGGCAGCGTGTGGCCCCATAACCCATCGTATTCTCTTCCCATCGCCATTGGGCTGGCCATTGGAACACTTCCTTGATATCCGTTGTCATAGTTAGTAGTGGGTACAAAATTAATAATTTTAAATTTAAGTTATCGAGCGTGGCGATTATATTATTGGCGTTTGCGACGTTATGGTATTCACATATCATCCACAATAAGTTATGCCGCGAAGAAAGCCGAAAGGATATTATGGATGCATACAAATTGTTTTATTAGATTCATTATTATATACGCTCATATACGTCTCACTACTGGGCTCCAGCCATCCTCCTCCATAATGAGAGGAAAATTGACCTACTATACCACGCTAGTCAAACGTGTTGGTATAGGGTTTTGTTTCAAGTTTTCATTCTTTTGCATAGATGTTATATGCGTTTTATATCCCTTAGTCGTCTCTTACGATCACCCACGGGTAAGATAGGGGTGGTGAATTGTATTCTTACTCCGTCACCACACGAAGAACTGTGTATTATTAGCTTGTTTATGAAATAAAGAGCACACGATTAATTGTGGTATCCAATACTGATTAGCTGTCAGTATGAATGACCACATCGGGCGGGCTGTGGTCGCCCTCAATATACTACTATATGTGTGACTGTACATATGGCGTTGTAGCATCTAGAAATCGTCACTAGGTTTACATATGTTAAACATCATCATTCTCCTACTCTTATCCCAATTACTTGGGGTCGATACAATATGTAGGTACTTCTCTTTCATAGTACATATTGTAAAAGTTATTGGCAATAGTTTTATGACCGGCCGCCCGCCCGACGTCAACCCTCCTTGGGAATATAATTGACCTAACGCCATCAGATGGAGTTGGCCCAGGTCGTTATAAAGGCTCTTAGTCGTCTTTTACGACTTCCACGAGCAAAGTAAGCGTTGGTAGTATTCGTAGCCACTACCACATAATTGTTAAACATATCCACACATATTTTAAACATATCCAGATAAATAAATCTTAATAATTTAAAGCAGAAAAGAACAGATATATCCAATTTGAAATAGAGTTGTTATTGTTAGTAGTGGTAAGAACACGCTGCGCTGTTGACATTTCTCTGTCTACAGCCGCGGACCGGTCCGTCCGGGGTAGTACCATACTGTCACAGAAGATCGATGTCTGAGTAATAGCAATGTGCTATTGCGCTTCGTTTGGTGAGCGAGAGAGCCGGAAGCCCAACTGGGATGGGTTTGGGGTTTGTATTGGTAGGCAGCGGCATAGCTATACCCTTGGTATTACAATCGTCCATGGGCGGCAGTGACACTTAGCATCAGGTGTGCTGTCTCCTCGTTTGTCACCATAAGCAATAAAAAAAGTTGTATTTGAAAAAATCTATAATCAAAGTAAACCCTATATACAACACACAAATTTGATCTCGACATACTGATTTATTTTTACAAAAAGAGCTGGATTGGTTATTTTTATATCTGACAAAATTTTTAAAACGTTTAGTATCTATTTCGTAATATTCCATACTAGATGTACTTGAATTCGGAAGCGTTATTTGGAATCCCAATTATACAGTTCACTCGGACAGATTAGAATCTATACAAAGGTCGTTTACAAGATACTTAGCGTTTCATACTAATGGCATTAGATCCAGATGCTCTTATAGTGAAAGGCTATCTTTCTTTGAAATGTGCAACTTAAAACGACGCCGACGTATGTTAGATTTAATGTTTCTTCAGAATGTAATCAAATGCTCTTACACATGTCCAGACCTTCTTGACCGCATATCAATAAATGTTCCAAAGCTTAATTCTCGACAAAGGAATATTTCTTTTTTCTAGGTGTAAAACTAATCTTGGCATTAACTCTCCTATCTCAAGATTAATGTCTACTTATAATAATTGGTGGAAAATCTTAGGGCTTGATATTTTCCACGATCAGCCTACAAGTTTTAAAAAAAGTTACTTGATTCATATTTTTTTATTATTAGTACTATTGCTATATCTCTTATAGGTTCACTTCATTGGTTAGTTAGGAAATATGGTTATTTTATAATATAATGCATGTTTTACAAATTGTAGTAGCTAATTTTTACGCATTACTTACATCTTACTTATATTATAAATTATTTTTCTATATAACTAACTACATACTTATCTTAGATTTTACTTACCTTCTAATTATTTCTATTCGTTATTTTATTTATTAGATAATTAATTAATACTTTTCTTTTTATCTCTAACATTAATTTACGCATTGTAATATATTCCTAAATGTTGTGCACATCTGTAATTGATATAAACACTAGTTTTAAGGCACTGGAATGATCTTAGCATATGTTAGTGTTTATGTCGTAGATGAGCCTTATATAAATAAATAAATAAAATAAATGAATAGATGTGAAGCTAAGTAAGCTGTGTGGTTGCGGCTACGAATACTACCAACCCTTACTTTGCTCATGGATGTCATAAAAGACGACTAAGAGCCTTATAACGACATGGGTCAACACCACCTGATGCCGTTTGATTGGTAATTACATTCCCAAGGAGAGTTGACGTCTGGCAGGCGGCCGGTCATAAAACTATTGCTTATAACTTTTACAAGATACTATGAAAGAAGAGTACATATTGTATCGACTCCAATTAATTGGGATAAGAGTAGAGTAGGAGAATGTTGATGAGATGTGATAAAAGATAGAAGTGTATAAAAGAAAAATATTTCTTTATAATACGACATGCGTAATTTAATGGCTTTGTATATTGTTAATAGCGGTACAAATACTCGCTTGTACAAATCTGTGAGATACTAACGTCTGCTTCACCCGCGTAAAGTGTTTCCCAAAGATAAACTATTAAGAAAAACATTACCGCGATAGAAAGTAGTAGTAGATGTAGTAAGTAGTAGTAGTAAGTAGTAGTAGTAAGTAGTAGTGGTAGTAGTAATAAATAGTATTAGTATTACCTATATGTTAATCCAGAGAATGTTCTATGTATATGTCAATTTTTATTCAAATCTGTTTGACGGTTGAGTAACAAACATCTTCACAAACTTTCACATTCATAATAATAGTAGGATTTACAAAAGTCGTACGTCTATTCCTTTAAAATTCTCTTGTACGACACCAGGTTACATTTAATCTTAGTAGCTTTAATAACATTTATTATCAACTCACATACGTCTCATTGTTAGACTTACGTCTCCATAATGGGAAGGAAATGGATTTACGCTGGTCAGACGAGTTTTCGAGTTTTCCTTATCTTGCATACATAGTAATTGCATGTTATACCCCTTAATTATCTTTAACGAAACCCACGAGTAAAATAGGTGTGATGGTGAATTATTATTACTCTATCCACTACATCGCAGTATGGATCATTGAAGAAAAAGACGCGTTCCAGTGACCCACCTGCACGGCGTCGAGAGGTATGTTGTAGGGTGGGTCTACAGGGTCGTGCGTCGCTACTCCCGTCGCCCCAGACGGATTAGCGGGGCGTGACCGCACCATAGCCCGCCGGCAAAAAAATAAACTATGCACCGCATGAAAAAAACACATTATCAATATTAAACTGATTTATTAATATATTATCTTTAAATAAATCTGCATTATTCCTTAAATGTGTTGATAAAATTTTCAGTATTTTATTAACTTATCACCCTAAAATATATATAAAAACAATTTAAAACATTTAATTTCAGAAAAATGAAAAGAAACAAAGTTAAAATTTCTAATTTAGAATAACGATAAATGGTTTATTCACAAAGGAAATGGTATAAAACCATCTAGTAGAGATTATGGTCATTAAAATATCCTCAATACAGCAACAGTAAATAATATATATTTCATTAAAAGGGGTCCCTTTATTGGCACCCTTTCATTTTATTCAACGATTATGTCAATTTTATTGCGTTTCGAAGCTTTATAGGTATTTTTATTATCAAACAAATTGTATTGTGACCTTTATATAAAAGCAAATTGTTACCTATGTAGATATAAAATGTTTAACGTTGAATTAACATGTGATGATAGGCCAAGAAATAAAACACTACCGTTTTCACTCCCGCGGGTATTATAAAAGACATCCACTCAATGGCCATGTACGGCGCACCCGTGTGGGCGAGGTCTCTGACTGTCCAGCTCAGGGCATTTTTGTGGCGCCCACAGAGAGCCATGGCGTGCGGTATCCGCGGATGGCTCTGACCGCCGTCAGAGCCATCCGCGGATACCGCATGGTGTCGACCGAGGCGCCATGTGCATTGGCCGGAACACCCCCATGGGACCTAGAGGCGGAAATGCTCTCTGACCTCTACCGGCGGGTTAATTTAGCACGCGACGAAGAGGGCTCCCTATCGCTTAGCGAGATAGCCACCTGGCGCGAGGACGCCCGCCGGGATGTCATCGCCATCCTCGTCGCCGTCATCGTCTTGGGTTACGCGGCTGGAGAGGCCTAGACACGGTGTAGTTACCGTTGAGGCCCTCCGCCCCGTACTGATGGAATGGATGGAGCGGCGGCACGGAGTCCTTTCCTTCCGGTTGGAGCAGGTCTTGTCGGGGCACGGTTGCTTCGGCAAGTATCTGCACACGGTCGTGAGGAGAGAGTCGACTCAGTCCTGCCGCCAGTGCGGTAGTGACGAGGACCCGGTGGAACATACGCTCGAGATATGTATGAGCTGGGACGGGCAGCGCCGTGACGTCGTCGTTGTCATCGATGCCGACCTGACGCTGCCGGCTGTCGTGAAAGCGATGGTCGACAGCGTCAGGAACTGGGACGCGGTCGCCGCTTTCTGCGAGGCTGTCATCTCGCAGAAGGAGGCGGCGGAGCGAGTCCGGGAGGGATCTCTCCATGCGGCTTCGGGTGATCGGACCGGGGAATAGTCCGGTCACCCGACGTGAGGCCACCGCGTGAGGACGACGCCCCGAAGGCGAAAGCTATCAGGGCGTCGAAACGAGAGGACCCCGTGAGGTTAAGCCGCCGGGCGGGCCACCGATGACAAAGATCGAGTACCGGTGGCCCGCTCGCACAGCGAAGAGAGTTGTTTGCAGGGTGGGTCTATGGGGTTGTGCGCCGCCTCTTCCGTCGCCCCGGACCGATTTGGTGAGGCGCGACCACGTCCATAGTCCAACGGAAAAAAAAAGTGTATTTTAAAAGACGACTGAGACGTAAGTAAGTAATATCATTGTAAAGAGACTAGAACTTGACATAAAATTAGATTGACCAGCGTAATATATGTATATAGCCAGTATAGGTATATAGATTTTTTTTTTATAAAGACTTCATCCTGCACCAAGGAAACAATCTGTATTGCGGGGGACAAATTGGTATATAGGTACATATTTATAAAAAATATGCGCTGAGATGAAAAGAAATGTTTAGTATTAATTGCACTTAATGATCTTTTATAAAAAAGTTATCCGTATAATCTATTTGGTTTGCTAATCTCTTGCCCAATACTGCATGACTACTTGGAGTGGATTTACCGAATCAATTTGAGCAAGCTCATATTGTAGTGTTGTTCTGTCACATGGCCCCATAACACACCGTATTCCTTCCGCTTCGCCATTGGGCTGGCCCCTGGTACCACTTCCTTGACATCCGTGGACAGCCCGGAGATGTTAGCTTTCTTGCCGCTTCTTCAAGTCTGACCTTTACAGTAGATGTGGTGTTCTGCCTATTCGAGGAGCTCACTAACGTAAATAACATATATTTTCATTAACAAGTTGATATCCAATATTTTTAATCTGTTGAGAACAATGAAAAAATATTAATATGTGTGACAAATCTGATTGCGGTTAAAAATGCAGTTTTAATATTTTTTTGCTATAATGCTAGTAGTATGAATTTCTTCGTTACAAAGGATTTGTGAACAAAAGTATTAGGGGAATTAATTATTTACCCTACGTAAAGGGCGAAGATGATAAAATGATAAATGATAGTCATTTATTGTAACGAAACACAATGGAATAAAGAAATGTTATTTTAGTCGGTCCGCAGATATATAGCAATCTTTTCTGGATAACAGTGAACTATCACGTTTTGAAGATTTTATCTTCACATGTCATATCAATCTATGATCCATGAAACAGTGAAAACCTCGCTAGGAATGATTAGTTATAGAAACAAATCTACATATCAATTAGCTAAGTATATATATATATTAGCTAAATATTTACGATAATATTTACTGTAGATATACTTTTAATACTTTTTACTTTCATCATCATCATCACAACCCATACATGTCTCACTGTTGGGCTCGGGCATCCTCCGTAATGGGAGGGAAAAAGACCCACCACACCACGCTGGTCAGACGTGTTGATATAGGGTTTTGTTTCGAGTTTTCCTTCTCTTGCATAAATCACCCACGGGTAAGATAAGGGGTGGTGAATCGTATTCTTACTCTGTCACCACACGGAGTGACGGACTAAGAATACAAAACTTTTTACTTTAATTTACGTAATTATTGATTAAACTGTCACACATCTCCATGTGAAAATGGAGCAAGAATACAATTCATCACTCCCTATCTTGTACGTAAGTATTGTAAAATACCACTAAGGGATGTTATATGTAGATAAAATCACAAAAGGGAAAATCGCACTATGCATAAAAAATTATAAGGAAAGGGTATGACTGTATTTGACATAGCTATAAGAGCAATAATATTTACTATATACTTCATAATACCAAAATAGAATTATACATAAGCTTATGACTTATTTATATATCAAATAACGACTTAATTTGCGTTTCCTATACTCATTACAATATTGAATGATTATAACGATGAAAATATTCAAAAAATATTATTAGATAGTAGGTCTTATATATTTTAAATTTCGTGTAGCAATGGGAATAGAATATAGTTATTCCCACCCGTTACTTGTAACGTGGGAATGGCAATAGGCAGGAGACCTATGCTGGGAAATAAATAACATCTTTTTTTTTTTGAGGGGCGTGGGCTACGGTCGGCGCACTCCTCGCATCACTCCGTCCGGGGCGACAGAGGGACGTAAGCACGCACACCCGTAACCCACCCGTGAACCTCGCCTTCGTTGTTGGGCCCGGCCACCGGGGCATCGTGAACTTGTCGTCAGTGGCCGGCCCGACAGAACAATCCCTGGAGGGTCACCCTCTCCTTGAACGACGTATCGGGGAGAACTTCGATCTTTTTCTCGCGGTTAGCCTCTCAGCGGGTGATGGACTAATTCCTCGGTCCAGTCACCCGCGGCCTCGGCTAGGGCAAATAAATAACATCTTGTGAGGCGATTACGGCGATAACCACTCCCAATAACGGTGCTACATGGCATTCTACAAAGGAGGTGAATGTTAAAATGCTGATATAATGATGACTTAGTTTACTCATTTACCATTTACCACTTATAAAAACCCGATTACGAGCGAAATATGATTATCATAAGTGGAATTCAAACCCACGCCTATTGGAAATCCGTTCCAATCGTGCTGCCCCTTATAGCACCGTGAACTATTGTAGTACATTCAATTCTGCAAAGTTTGAGTATTGAGCCTGTACAATGTGTAAACAATGTCGAGTAGAAGGCACACGCCTCCTTAAAGACGAAAATATAATACGATGCGAGAATTAAATGTCCTACAATAATTCACGGTGGTGTAAGTGGCAGCATGATTGGAACGGATTTCCAATAAGTTTGGGTTTGCATCCCACTTGTGACAATCATATTTCGCTCGTAATCGGGTTTTTATAAATAATCAAGCATATTAAATGCAAAATTTCAGTTATTTAGCACTGCATTTAAATATTATCATCTATCAAAGTTGACCCTTGAGCAAAATGTGTTTCTATATAGTAGAGTTAATAATTATTTGCTTGATCGCAATACAAAATGTTTTGTTTTATTTGTCACTACAGAATGAAGATCTAGTATTAAGTTCCACGCATATTAAAAACATAGGACTTTATACAGTATTGTAATATAAATAATAAAATGTAATATTAATATAAATGTACCAAAGAAATACTAAAACATAATCTATAATACATTGGCATATGCTCGTCGAGGTCAACCAGACACCCTCACTAGAACAATTTATCTTCGCACAAGTGGAGGACTCTGCGGACGGATACAAATAGCAGATTATTCGGAGTTTACTAGAAACCGACTGTAGATAAATGCGGAATTCACTGCCCCTGGCTTACTAGTTGTAATTAATGCTACTTCGAAAGGAAAATTATGGAAGGGTCCATTACGTAGACGATGATGAACAGGACTCTACTGCATTTTAAATTATTAAAAAGTTTTTATAACATTAGGTTTAATTGACATTAGAATTAGAAACTAATAAAATATCGTTTTGCAATTTTCAATCTTCAATATATTAATGTCATTTAACTAGTATTCATATTTCAACAATATCGTTGAAGAGTTTTAAACTGGTTAATTTTGAGATTTATGAATCTGATTTGATGAAATTTTAGTTTGTTTATTAAAATAGGATAACTATTAGTATTATCGTGTTGCTATGGCAACGGCATAAGGGTATGAATAGAATGTTCATAGTAAACTAAACGAATGTGAAACCACGAGAATAGATAGTAATTTATAAACCAAATGCGTAGCAAATAGGGGACCTGATTTGGTTCTTGTGGTTAAAATTTAGTACATTACAATACAGTGCATATATAGTAAATTGAAAATATAAAATAAAAATCACAACATTGGGACTTTGTTGGGTATAAAAAAATATATTAAAAAAAATAGGGCGTTTTATTATTTGTAATTAAAATAAATTGTTATGCATTCAATTACTTTTACCTTAACACACGACTCACGAGTTCGTCACCAAACTCTTCCTAAATGGCTGCACCGATTCGGATATTTTTTTGTGTTTATTCATATAAACTCATTTGCAAAAAAAACGGGCGGTTTTGATTTTCATTCATATTTAAAAAGATACAATACCAAAAAGGTTTCAATCGTTTGTACACGTTACTGGCCGGTTTTAAAAATGCTGTGGTGTTTAAAAAAGTACGTTCTAAATTCAATTTTTCATTTGATGTTCATTTTTACAGAAAACCCCTTTTTATCCTACATTTTTGGCACGAAGTTCCAGAAGTTAACATCGACTTTCATAACTTTTATTCAATTTTTATCGATTAATTTCATATCCTTGACTGTCAAAGCTTTATTTAATGCTGTTTGGCTGTATCAAAAATGGTAGATAAAGTGATAAAAGCTACCAAAATTATCGCGCTGCTTGAAGAGGGTTGCAGCCAATGTTTCGTGGCTAGGAGGCTAAATGTTAGTCGCTCGACAGTCCAAAGGACCTGGCAGCGATATCAGGAGACTGGTTCCGTCGAGAGAAGGCCTGGTTCTGGAAGAAAACCATGTACCCAACCACGGGATGATCGTTTTCTTGTGAGTCGCGCATTGAGAAATCGCAAATCTTCGTATGTGGATCTTAAGAACAACCTCCAAGAAGTAAGAAATGTGCATATTAGTCTATGGACGGTCAGGAGGAGGCTTCTCGCTGCCAATATACGCAGTCACCGCCCGGCCCGCGGCCCCAAATTACTCCGTGAGCACAGAGTTCACAGGCTTAGGTTCGCTAGAAATTGTGAATCATGGACTCAAGACGATTGGAATAGGGTTTTGTTCTCTGATGAAGCCAGGATATCTCTGTTCGGTGAAGATCGACGTCGGCGAGTGCTAAGAAGACAAGGAGAACGCTTTGCAGAGGCATGTTTCGAAGAAATCACACCTTATGGTGGGGGCTCTGTTATGTTTTGGGCAGGAATAAATTCAATGGATCGTACAGAGTTAGTCTTCATTGAAAACGGCTCACTGACTGGGCATCGATACATAATGGAAGTTCTAATTTCTCATGCACAACCCGCATTGGCCGCTCTAGGTGAAGACTCGATTTTTATGGACGACAATGCTCGCGCCCACCGATCCCGCGATGTTAATGCGTATGTGCAAGAGGTCGGCATTCGTCGTTTGGATTGGCCAGCTCGAAGTCCCGACCTCAATCCCATAGAGCATGTCTGGGACGTTCTGAAACGGCGTGTGAGATCAGTACACCCGGCTCCGCAGACCATCAGAGAGCTGAAGAATGTGATTACTGCGGAGTGGGAACGTATTCCGCAAGCAAGTATCCGGGATATACTCGCTAGCATGCCCAGACGAATTCAAGCTGTGATTTTAGCTAGAGGGGGTCACACTCGATACTAAACATTTATCTGCTTTTACTTTATTAAAGAAAAACAAACAAAAAAACTTTTTTATTTTTACTTCATGAGCATATGCACTACTAGCGAATATACACTACTAGCGAGGTTTAGCATTATTTCCCATAAATTGTATCTAAATTTTATGAAATACTGATGAAAACGATTATTTTCTTATTAATTTATCAAATTGTGTGGATAAAACTACCTATAATTATCAAACAAAGAAATATTAACATTTGAAATGGTTCATTGCTTAGGTGCCCGTTTTTTTTGCAAATGAGTGTATATTTAAATGAATTCCTGAATGGTTTGAAAACACAACTGAATCCGGTAGGTGACGCAATTCAAATTAAATTCACATTTAAGGTGAGGTTGCTTTGCCCGGCAGGATAAAGTCTGGCGGGTATGCCAGATCTAATAATATTATAATTTCATGTCATTAGCTTCAATACCTACTGTTAAAAATTGCTTTTGCGAAGTCTATAAAAGCCCATATTCTTTTTTAGGCTTCATTATAATAAACTGAGAACTTTTATGTAGCTACTTAGGTGGGTGTATAGACTGTACCCATATTAAAAGGTATCTGTCTGGACCGATAGGACTAACACAAGTGTGGCGTGGCATAAATTTCTTTAACGTCTACAATGAGCTGTAATATTCTTAAGTAAACCATTGGAAGTTCCCATGTGGCAGACCTGTTACTTGCCTATATATGTAAGTATGTAAAAGTAAGTAAAAATACGGATGTAAGGATTTTTTTAAACATATTTAGAGGGAAAAGGATCTTTGGACTTTTGGCGGGCATTTCAAACGTCATGTGTAGTGCTCTTGTATTATATTCGATATATTAGTGTTTTAATGTGTTATATTAGATAAGGCATTTTATGTAATGTGATGCGACAGAAGCATTTTTTTTTATTTATTTTTTTCTTTTTTTTTTTGGTGGACTATGGATGCGTCTCGCCCCGCCAAATCAGTCCGCGATGACGGAAAGGCGGCCCGTGACCCCATAGACACACCGTAAAACTCCTCTCTTCGCCGTGCGAGTGGGCCACCGGTACCCGATCTTTGACTTCGGTGACCCGCCCGGCATGCGACAGAAGCACTGGGATGTAGTGAATGTCATATAAAAGGGCTTACCACGATTTAGTTTTCCATCAAAATTCCCACAAGATACCATTAACAGTGTGGCTATAGTATTGTGGATGGCGACAATTTAACTCACTGACGGACAATGACTAATCTGAAGACACTAAAAACTTGAAGATAATTATAACTCGACACTGGCAACAGTAGCTCGTATAAGCAGCTGATTGTCAATATATAAAAAGAAGAAGAAGAAGAAGTATCTTTAAGAAAATGTTAAAAAATAATACTTCCATACTCTGTGGTGATGATTTATACATTGTATGGAACTTAAATTATTACTTAAATAAAAGATAAGAGATTTCTGATACCTACGTAGAGATACAGAGATTGCTGATACCCTCTTGTTTTTTTTCGATGTGCTATGGTGTGGTCACGCCCTGTCAAATCGGTCCGGGACGGCGGGAGTGGCGGCGCGCGACCCCATAGACTTACCAAGCAGTGCGCTTCTCTTCGCCGTGCGAGCGGGCCACCGGAACCCGATCTTTGTCTTTGGTTGCTGCTGATATCTGCTTGATGTAACATTTTATTGTATTTATATTCTACCGCGTTGGTCCAATGGTATATGGTTAATATTGTTATACTGTGGCTATCCTTGTTTGCCTAAAAATGGCATTGGGTGTTGCTATAGATATCCTTGATTTTAGAGGATTTTCTTTGAAGAATTCTCAACAGAAACCTTGAAGTTAAGAAATGTGTCTATTAGCAACAATATAATTGGCCTATTAAGTGATACGAAGGGTTGTATGTATAGAATTCTGATTAGCCCTTTAAACATCCACTCTGTTTCACTATATTTCTGTGTTTTACTATATTTAATTGATTTAGAAATAATATAATAACTACATAACAATTCAATTTAACAAAATCATTCTTATATAACATACTTAATGCTTGTTCAAATAAATGATGTACAAAAAAAAATGTTAATTGAATTTATTATTCTTTAGCTATTTAAGAAATATGATGGCTAAAGTTCTTATTGAACTTCAAAAAATATTTTAACACACGAAACAAAATATGCTGGGACACAATAGATCAATGTCCAAAAATTGAGACCGAGAAACTTTTCCATCTCATAATATTTTGTGTTAAGTTTGCAATTTGAAGGCTCTACGACACGATCAATCAGTGTCACGACGAACAAGACCTTGTGAGTCCCATAATATAAGTAAAACAACGCTGAACTTACAAGTTATATATACATTTCAAATTACGTAAGAAATGACTATTCTCGCTATTCTAAGAAGTGTAAAGGGTTAAAATTGAGGCATGAGAGAGAAATGGTGTAAATAATAGTAAATTCTATTTATTGGGCACAAGAAAAAAATTACAGAAACATAAATTTATATATTTGGCTAACGTTGAAATATTTATCATTATTAATCACGTCTTGGTATGGACATGTGATGAAGAGGGATGAAAGGTGTCTGACAAGGAGGGTTATCAATAGATTTATAGATGTGACAAGGAGTGTTATCAATATGTCTGATGGAAGACTTGTGGGAGATCCAAAAAAGAGATCAATCTATCCGATTGTGTGAAAGAAGATATGTGCATGGAAGTTGTAAGTGCAGATATCATCATTATCATCTCAGCTCATGTATGTCCCACTGTTGGGCTCGAGCCGAGCATCATCCATAATGGGAGGGAAATTAACCTACTATACCACGCTGGTCAGACGTGTTGGTATAGGGTTTTGTTTCGAGTTTTCCTTCACTCACATAGATATTGATGTATTTTATATCCCTTAGTCGTCACGTACGATCACCCACGGGTAAGATAGGCAGTGGTGAATTGTATTCTTACTCCGTCACACACGGAAATGACGGCTGATAAAAGCTTATGGAAGCAGAACGAACATTTTGTGCCGACCCCACTGAGCGTGGGAAGAGGGCAAACAAATGATGATAAACTGTGTATATACCTAATACTAGCCTCTGCTCTCTTCTTCTCTAAAACTTTCACTGTATACAATTTTGTAAATAAATTATCGCAAATGATTATCTGGGTAAAAGGTATACATACATACATACATATCATCACGCCATATCCCTTGCAGGGTAGGCAGAGAGAACCGAGTGCCAGAGAACTCTATCTTTGCATACTTCACTCGCTTCCTCAACATTCATAATTCTCTTCATACACGCTCGCCGGTTTCGGAGACTCTTGACTCCACCTTCCTTCAGTACATGACTGATCTGGTCTAGGTAGGTTAGTCTCGGTCTCCCTCGGTACCTACATCCTTCCACTTTCGCATTGTATATCTTCTTAACCAGACGTTCATTCGGCATTCTTTCCACATGTCCGAACCATCGGAGCATTCCCTTGCGCATCTTTACACCAATACTCTCTTTCATACCTACTCGCTCTCTTACGTCGTCGTTACGAATGCGGTCGGTCAGCCTAACTCCACAGATTTTCCGCAGAGATTGCATTTCGACCGCATTAATTTTACTTTCATACTCTTTTCTGCATACCCAACTCTCGCTTCCATACAGTAATGTTGGGACAAGCACTGCGTTATGTATTGCTACACGTGCCTTCTGGCTGAGGTGGTGGCTGCCGAGAAGTTGCCCTAACGCTCCGTTCACTCTATTTCCCGCATTCACTCTTCGCTCTATATCAGTGGTGTACCTTCCATCTCGGCTAAATCCACATCTAAGATATACAAATTCATCCACTTGCTCTAGTACATCATTACCTATTGTTACTCTTACATCTGTTCTGGTTTCATCTCTTTCAAAGATCATTATTTTGGTTTTGCTCACATTCACGCGTAGACCACTTTTCTTACAAGGTATACTTTGTGTTAATCCAGAAAAGGGTCTATCTATGTGCCAATGTCCATCCAAATCTGTACAACGGTTTACGCGTAATTGATTAACAAACATCCAAACATTTAAACGTCTAAACATCTTTACAAATTTTCACATTTATAATATTAGTAGGTTAATTATTCATTTAGCTATAAATTTTCTACTTAATAGTATAGCCCAATCTAGTCTTAATTTAGAACTTAAAAAAATACAGAAGTTTTATTGGATATGAATACTTCTAGTACACAAAGCAAAAAAAAATTCTTAGCGTAACAGTTGTTATTAATATTATTATTTATTATTATATTAGTAGATAAGTAGGTATTATATGGATGTTTAATTATTCCATCCACCGGGGGGCAACGTTAATCTAAGCAAATTCTTTATGCAACCTATAAATATTCTTTTTCTAGTCTAGGCGTAATCCATATCTGTTAATTGCATATTTCTAAAGTTTCTCATAATATAAGGATCATCATCATCATCATCATCATCATCACATCCCATAAATATCCCACTGTTGGGCTCGGGCCTCCTCCGTAGTGGGAGGGCAATTAACCTACTATACCGCGCTGGTCAGACGTGTTGGTATATAGGGTTTTGTTTCGAGTTTTCCTTCTCTCGCATAGATGTTATATGCGTTTTATATCCCTTAGTCGTCTCGTACGATCACCCACGGGTAAGATATGGGGTGGTGAATAGTATTCTTACTCCGTCACCACACGATGAAACATAATGATAGGATTTCTTAATAGGCTTACCACGAGAATGCAATTGAAAACAGTTCTGTGACGCTGACTTCTACAGAATCTCTATGATTTTTAAGATTTAGTCTGGCAAATTGGACTAAATAAAATTTGATTTAAAAGTAATTATTTAATTTATAGCATTAAATTTATGTTCAATAATTACTTTTTAGTCAAAAAGAGCCGGTAAGCCTAGCTTTTAATTGCTAGACATCGGCCTAGTCATACCTCGAGTACTGTAAAGTTCCATGAGCACGAATCCATGAGTAGTAATACTTTGCCACCATACGTAATAAAAAAGAATGACATTGCTTCAGCTAGAGATTTTTAATCACATATTACATGTGACAAGTATATTTTCATATACCGGTTCTGTACAAAGACTTCTAGACTTGATATTTAATTACTATAAAGATTATACTATATAGTATTTATGTCTGCTATCAAATATCTACAAGTTTTATTGTAATATTTATCAGATATGTAGGCGCTTAATACAACAAATATACATAATGAAATAATGTAATTCGTATGTATTATAGTCACGTAAACAAATATTACAAATTGGATCATTTCAAGTTAAGTACAAAACTAGTACACACTAAGAAAACATAACAAGTAACGAAAGACGATACTTTACCACTTACGGCGTAATAAAAACTCGCGCGTAACATAATTGTGGTAATAACATTATGAAAGATAACTTCCGTAAAAAATACTGCGGCTTTTATTTATTCGTGTTTGGAGAGTTTTATTATTACAGTAATATTAAATTGCTAAGGTGTTATCTAAAATTTCATCTCATATTAGTCTTATTTTTTTGCGTAATTCAAATTTGGAAGCTTTTGAAATTATATTTTCGCAATAATTAAAAAGTTATATCAAAATAGAAATTAATTTTTATATCCAGTACCGAAGACCCACCGACAACTCCCGAACGAACCCGAGCGCGTGTGACGTCATTATGTTAGTTTTCAAGCATTGCAGCATACGGAGATAATAAGTACAATGTTTTGACTTTTGAATTGCTTTAACATTATGACGTCACAAGTACGGTGACGATATATGGCGCGTTCACAGTCAAGTGAAATTTTATCAATTTTTAATTCTTTATAATTAATTGTTTCTTTTTTAAGTTTTTCGCATTAAATATCAAAAGGTACAATTAATTAAAAAGTTTAAAAAAATATATTTTTTCGTTTTCAATTATATTCCCAAGTTGAAGTATATGTTAGACAAGCCGGTCATAAACTATTGCTAATAAGTTTTGCAATATGTATGATAGAAGAGAAATACATATAGCATGGACCCTAAGTAATTGGGATAAGAGAGAAGTAGAATTATGATATTATATTCTTAGTTTCCGTGTGGACAAATACTATCACTTTTGTTTGTTAAAATGTTATTTATTAAAAGAGAAACTGTAAACATAGCAAAGGAAGGTAAAATTTTACGAGTTTTTCGTCATGACCATGTAATCCCTTACGTCAGTGGAACCGGACTAAAGACCGTGTCTGCCATATCACACGGGCGATTAACGTGATTTACAATGTGGCTATTCACTGAAGAATATAGAGATTTATTTAAAAATCTTGAGGTGCATTTTTGTGCATATAGCTTTAATATTACTTAAGTTATTTTTATATCTATTGACTTTAGTAATACTAAATAATAATACTATTATGATAATTGATGACTGCCACAAAGATACATTACTATTATAACTGGCTCAAAATAGTAACGCATACCTCCGTCATTTAAGTCTACTGTATATTATTTGAGAATGCAATGTTAACCATTCCTTATTATTCAATGGGACTGGTAGGAATCGGGTTAAGGTTCACCAGTAAAATGTACAACGACAGTCATCTAGGCAATTTATAACACCAGCTGCGATCGCCAATCAAGTTTTTATTTTCTTGCATAGATTTAGATTGCTCTAAATATTCTTTTTATTGTGTGTCTTAGTTGTTAGTCTCAGATGGCTATGACAACTTTACCCGGACTAAGGTGAGCTCTGAGGGCTCTTAACCCGATTTAAATATCCTTAGTCGTCTTTTATATATACGAGATCGATAAGAAATAGTGAACTGTATTTTTACACCGTCACCACACGTAAAATACTGACGTTACAGATCTACTCTTTTTGTTTTTGAAATGAAAATTATTATATAGCTATATACTAGCGGCCCGCCTTCGCTTCGCTTCGGTTACACAAATATGTCTACCTAAATTCAAGTCTGTAGGAGCTATATTTAAAAAATGTGAGTTTTAAATCCCAACAACCCCCCTTGCGAGTGGAAATTCGTAAAATCCGTTCTTAGCTGACCTCTACTCTCTCTCGGCGAAAGAACTCGGCGAAAGGAATATTTCTACCAAATTTAAAGTCTGTAGACCTTATGATTCCGGAGATATCGTGATGAGTCAATACATAGGTGGAAATCTCTTATATATATATATATATATATATATATATATATAGATAAATTTAATCCCTTCGAATGATCTCAAATATTTGCAAGTAAATGGTATAAAGAGAGCAGAACGACCGTAGTAGCGCACAAGCGTCATAGCGTCTTGAAACCCAGCTGGTCAGCATCAACGTCCTGTCTTCCTATCGCTATAAATACTGATTGTTCCTATTATAACTCATCCTTTCTGTCTCGATTTTTGCAAACATGTTGATTAAAAACTAGCTAAACAGCGAACAAAAATATAGCAGATGATCTTGTACGCCTTTCCTAGTCATTATAAAATAAAATAAAAAGTTGCAGTAGATATAATTTTATAAAGGGGTGTTTGTGATTTTAGTATCGCAATAGCTGTATCCTAGCACAATTTAAAAACCAAGCAACTGCTAAAATAGAGTATCGACCATCGCCGTAGCATGACACAAACGGATATTGTCACACAAACTGTAATGCATCATGTGAGCGATGGATTTCAGTTATTCTATGCAAGGTATTACCATGACTTTGAATTACAATATTCTGCTTAGAAAATTACCGTCAAGTTATTTCAAATTTCAAAGTCTACGTTCATATGAGGCCATTTCCTAAAAGTACATGACCTCTCTAAAGCTTAGAAATCTATAAACACCGTACTAATATAGTGCGGTGACATTCAAGACATTTCAATTTTAAAAAGTATTTGCATTGTACCAAACGTTTATGTCACCTTAACTATCATAAACCTTTTTAGAGTTCCATACCCAAAAGATAAAACCCTATTACTAAGACTCCGCTGTCCGTCCGTTACTTCGCCTGTCTATCACCAGGTTGCTCTCATGAACCGTGATAGTTGGACAGTTGAAATTTTCACAGATGATGAATTTCTTTTGCCGCTACAACGACAAATACTAAAAAACAATAAAATAAATATTTAAGGCGGGCTCCCACACAACAAAGGTAACCTTTTTGCTCGTTTTTGCTCGATATTGATAACAGAATTACTACTACGTATCGCTCTTGGTTTTTTGAATATAATTAAATTGAGTTTTCAAACATGTGTCAAAATAAAATGTCTTTTAAATCAAAATCACTAAGAAGTATTGATATCAACCTTGAAGCAAATCACTCCTAAAATAACTTTCCACCCTTTTTTAACCCAGTTAGGAGATAAATCTCAATAAAATATGAATCACGTCTTTCATCAATTCTGTTAAAGAATGTTTATGCAAAATTTGAAATGGATTGGACCAAGGAATCACGTTGTCCCATACAAACGTTACCCTGCTTTTTCACCCCATTAGGGATATAATTTCGTAAAATCCGTTCTTAGCTGACCTCTACTCGGCGAAAGAAACGTTCCTACCAAATGTAAGGTTTGTAGGCTTTATGGTTCTAGAGATATCGTGATGACTCAATACATAGGTGGAAATCTCTTATATATATATTATATATATATATATATATATATATATATATATATATATATATATATATATATATATATATATATAATTATATATATATGTATATATATAAATATATATATATATATATATATATATATATATATATATATATATATATATATATATATATATAGATTATTTAGTAGTTTACTTACGCTTCATAGACTTCTATTCGGAGAAGTAATTACTTAAAATCCTACTTTCTTTCTCTGAAATCTCTATCTGATCTTATATACAGGCAGAAGGAAGGTCCACAACAAATTCCAAGTTTGCAGCGCAGTATTTGAAAATGTGGATTTTTTAGGTTAACACCTACGCAATCCCCTTTATTGGTGGAACTTTTAAAAAGCCGTCCATAAATTACTGAAATTTAGCATTTAATATGCTTAATTATTTATAAAACTCGATTACGAAGTGAAAAATGATGTCACAAGCGGGATTCGAACCCGCGCCTATTGCGCCCGCGCCAAATATATGGTTGAAAATAAAAACAGAAAAAAAAATGTAAATGGATTTCCCGTGGCATAAAAAAGTGTAGTAAAAAGCAAAGACAGCTATTATGGCAATTTCGATTGAACCCTACTAAACAAGCTAAAATTAAATTTCAAAAATACACAACATTATATAAGAATATCATAAAATTAACCCAAAAGGCACAAAATGACTACTTTATAAAATCCTCATTTAATAAATCTAAAGCCACGTGGCACATAGTTAACAAACCTGACAATAACTTACCAAAAGCACAGATAGCGACTATTAAAAGTAGAGATTTGATCTTGACTAAGCCTCAAGAAATAGCGAATACTTTTAATGATTATTTTATAGATGACATAGAAAATAATATATCTGACATTCAATATAATTATAAACTATCTTACTTGACATCTCAATCAATGTTCATGCGACCTATCATAAAAGATGACATAAATATTGCAATAAAATCCCTAAAAAATACATATACAGTGGGCAGTGATGGCGTGTCAACGCATGTCCTTAAATATGTCAGTAATTATATTTCTCCAGTTTTATCATATATTATGAATCTATGTATAACACAAGGCATATATCCTGAAAAGTTGAAAAATACAATCATTAAACCAGTTTTTAAAAATGATGATAGAAAATGTATGAAAAATTACAGACCAATAGCAAAACTTTCAGTATTTTCAAAAATATTCGAAAAGATAATATATGATGCATTATATACCTACCTAAGTAAATATAACATACTATGTCATGAACAAAAAGGTTTTCGAAAAAATATGTCCACTAACATGGCTATATTTAAATTATTACATAGTGTTATAACATCGATTGATGAAAGAAATCCGATTTGTGCAATATATACAGATATGACTAAGGCTTTTGACTACGTAAACCACAACACATTACTCTATAAGCTATATACGTATGGAATAAGAGGTAATGTTCTAGAGCTTATAGAATCCTATCTAATAAATAGATTACAACAGACAGAGATAACAAGACTATGTTCTATAAATCAAAGAGAACGAACATTTTTATCGAGACCTCGAATAATTAAATATGGCGATCCACAAAGCAGCATACTTGAGCCACTGCTGTTCCTAATATATATAAATGACCTTCCAAAGTCAACACACCAACAAATGGTACTGTTTGCTGATGACAGTACTGTCATAATAAAGTGTAATGAATATAATGATTATCAAAATGACATTAATAATGCTCTTATAAATATAATTAATTGGTTTAATAGAAATAATCTTATAATTAATCTAAATAAAACAAAAATTATGCATTTCTATCAAAGAAAAGTAGCACCTAACATAGTTGTAAATTGTAATAACTGTACTTTAGAGCAAGCAAATAGTACAAAATTCTTAGGTCTCTATATTGACAACCATCTAGATTGGAAGATCCATATAGAACAACTAAGTAAAAAATGAAATAGAGCAGCATATGCACTTTTAAAAATATCAAGGAAAGTTAATGAAGAAGCTTTATTAATTGCCTATTATGGTTTAGTCGATTCTATATTACGCTATGGTATAATCTTTTGGGGTAATTCCACAAATCAAAATATCATATTTAAAGCTCAAAAAAGGTGCGTTCGGGCAATGTATTACCTCAAACCAGATGAGAGTTGTATGCCATTGTTTAAAAAATTAAGTATATTATCACTACCATCTCTATATATATTTGAGGTATGCGTATTTGTGAAAAATAACCTAAGTATGTTTGCTGAATACTCTACTTCAAGAAATGTTCCATTACGTAGTCAGTATAAAAACCTGCTAGGTACTTTTAAATGCAAAACAGCCTTAGCAAGAAAAAGTATCTTAGGTATGGCTCCACGTGTTTATAACAAGTTACCAGAAGAAACGAAGTCCCTTGACACCACTCATTTTAAAAGAAGACTAAAATTATTATTGACCAAGAAATGTTATTATAGTATTGACGAATATTTAAATGATGAATTTATATGACATTATAAAAATAATTTCAATTTTAACATTGACTATGCATTGGAATCTAATTTAGAATTGTCTAATTTTAATTATTTTGCCATGGAAAATTAATTTGATTGTTATCTGAATTTTAATGTATAAATACTAATTATTAACAAAATTTGTATGCCTATCGGCATGACATAGTGATCTCCATCATAAAATTTTATCACCTGACATCTTATATTACCTATGTTATACAAATTAATTAATAAATTAAATTAATAAATGAAGAAAAAAATGATCTGCAGGATTAGGAAAAATAAAAAAGATACATATTGAGCAAGACTGGTGCCTAAACTAGGCTCAGAGCCTGTATTTCAGGTCACCAGGTCTCCACCCGTACGCCTATCTTACCAATTAATTAATTAATGAATTTTCCATATTTCACCTATACAACAGAACAATCGCAAAACATTGCAAGTTGTGTGTATAACGACCTGACGCTGCCGACCATCGCCAGGGCGATGCTCGACAGCGTCAGGAACTGGGACGCGGTCGCAACCTTCTGCGAGGCAGTAGTCTCGCGGAAGGAGGCGGCGGAGCGCGTGCGCGAGGAGCGTCTCCTCGACGGCGCGAGCCGCCGCCGGCGACTGGGGCGGCGCAGGCGCGATTACCTGCGCCTGATGCCGCCCTAGCCGAGGCCGCGGGTGACTGGATCGGGGAATTAGTCCGTCACCCGCCGAGAGGCCGACCGCGTGAGGAAAGACCGACATCCTACCCGAGGGGGGGATGTCGGTCGAGGAGAGGGTACTCCTCAGGGGTATTCCGTCGGGCCGACCACTGACGTCAAGTCACTCTGCTCCGGTGGTCGGCCCAACGACGAAGGCGACGTCACGGGTGGGTTACGGGTGTGCGCGCTTACGCCCCTCTGTCACCCCGGATGGAGTGGTGCGAGGAGTGCGCCGACCGTAGCCCACCACCCAAAAAAAAAAAAAAAAGTTGTGTGTATAATATGTGCCAAAAAAAAAAAATATGTACATAACAATGTAGGACAATAAATATAGGACACTACGTTCTATATTTAGTGGGCGATATTATAACAATGTGTATGTACTTATATGTGTAATGAGTGATATATATGTGAGTGAACAAATGTTTATTTAATATTTGCAGTGACTAATGTACATAGCCATATATTGAAGGAGTGTAGTGGTAAAGTATACACATACTTGTGCAGTCATAACAGTAGGCAGCAAGTTACAGAGCATAACATCACATCATATAACATAAGCACCTCTTTAAATCAAAATATCAAGAAGTCCCTCAGTATCCAGGTATCCTAACTCTTTAATCCAACTGGTAACTTTCATTTTACAGTTGATTTTATTAAGTTGGTAGATTGATACAATTCTGTTTATTTTATTATATAGGTAGGTACCAAGAAAATAAAAAAACCTTTTCGAGAATTGTGTGGTAATGCGATTACAAAAACTATCAACTGGGTTAAAACGTCTTTAAATCTATCAACGACGACTTTTACGACGAGAAAGTGAGGCTCTGTAATTAAGGAGGCTATGCTGTCGAAGAATAAATTGCTGGATAAACAGCTGTCGAACTGTTAAAACATTTGTTTTTTGATATAACAGCGATGATGGATATCGAAAAGGTAGTTTTTAAAGGCGACCTTGAGAATGGCCCTCTGTGCTCTTTCTAATTCAATTAAAATGGATTTCGATGCACCACCCCAGGAATATATACAATACGATATTAATGACTGCGCAAGAGCATAATACACAGATCTCAAAATACTTTCATCAGCTATGTCTCTTAAGGTTTTGTAAATATAAATTAATTACCGCAGTCTGCTGCTGAGATGATTAATATGTTCACGAAATCTTAAATTACTATCTATAATTATCCCTAGGTATTTGACATCATCACTTCTGCGCAGCTGAGTACAATCACATCCACCGCCTAATGGACTTTGACAGGTATGGGCTATGAGCGTATATGAAGTGGATGTCAAGAGTGAAGGTGTAAAAGAAAAATGTATATAACTTGTTTTGGCGGTATTTAATGTGAGTGAATTAATTGCAAACCATTCTGATACGGAATCTAATCCTAGTTGATCAAGTTTAATTTAATTTATTTGCAAGGTTAATTAATATTACCTTCTTATTATATTTTTATTGGTTACATGTGACCATTATCTATCGTCTCCTTCGATATATACAGTCTTTTACCAGTCATACTGTATACATATATAGATGACCAAATTAATAATAATTTATATGTATTAGTGGAATATATTCTTGGTACTTTATTTTTTTTAGGATTTGGCAATTAAAATTTCGCTTTTCACCTGTAATAAATATTGCTCATGTACGATTATTTACTTACCAAAGTAAATACTGACTGCTTAGATGGCATAGTGGTTAAGATACCGACCTTCTGGGTTAGTGGTCCCGTAGGATTAATTCCTACGTAAGACAATACTTTGTGCGATCCATATAAGTGTAGTTCTGAGTCTGATTGTAATATGTCTGAGTTAATTATGAGTTTGTAAAATCCCTGCAATACAAAGAATTTTTCCTTAAGAAAATTACTAATTTTCTCTTAAAAAATAAACAAAGAAAAAGTAACACTTGAAATTATATCTAGATATCAATATTGACATTATTTTAACTCAAAAATAGTATTGGCTCCTGCCTTATTTTAGTCACACGTTTTAAGCAGTTCCCGATCGACGCACTGCCCAAGCCCACCCTGTATTCAAATGCCATGGAAAACAAGCACTTGATATCGATGGCCTGCTTACACGATGCTAGAGAGGAACGGGGTTACATGCCGTTCTTTGCCACCCCGTGCAGTTTAGAAGGGGTGTAACTGGACTGTAACTTGTACCAAAAAAGGTTAGTTTTCTCGTTGGTGAAAAATATATTTATTAGAAGGTACATACATTTCAAATAAAACACTGTACGAGCTCATCAAGTTAGAGAGGCATAGTATGACATTTTCAAACTCATTCTGGTGGAACGGTCATACTCAATATTTAAAACATACAAAACGTAAGGAAATCAGTTCGCAGTAATTTTTCAGTAAATATTTATACGTTAGAAATCATAGTTCTATTGTAGAGTAGTCGGTGCAGTCGCAAATCTGCCGGGAGCATATTCAATGTGGCAAGACCAAGTTTGTACTAATTTAGCAAATGAATGGACAATTTAGTCGTGAAATTTGGCGGGAATAATTCCGCTTGTCCCCGAGTTAGACATAATATTACTCTATCCTGGTCTTTTGTGGCTACTTATTATGGTAGTAACATAACATTTACCCTATATAATTATTTGATATAGAAGGTTGCAGGATATGACTATTTAAGTACTCACAGAACTGGCAAGTTAGAGGTCATACGAATTATAACTGAGTTACAGATTTCACTGCTATTTAATTTGTCTATCCTTTCAGAACATTTTTTTTTAATTAAATCTACATACATACATATCATCACGCTATATCCCTTGCAGGGTAGGCAGAGAGAACAGAGTGCCAGAGAACTCTATCCTTGCATACTTCACTCGCTTCCTCAACATTTCTTAATTCTCTTCATACATGATCGCCGGTTACGGACACTCTTGACTCCATCTTCCTTCAGTATGTGACAAATCTGATCTAGGTAGGTAAGTCTCGGTAATTAAAGCTATATTTATTTTATTTGTAATAAAATATTAGGTTACCCTATATCCGTGTGGTGATAAACTAAGAATAAATTCATCACCACCTTTCTTGCTCGTGGCTATCATAAAAACTATTAAATAATATATATGCATATATATGATTAAAGGATATAACTTCTTATGCAAGTAAAAGAAAATTTGAAAACCAAACCCATACCAGTAATAGTATTCAGCGGTTCAGCGTGACATAGGCCAAGGAGCTTCCTATTTTGAGGTATGAATTGAGAAGAAAAAGAAAATTAGGTTACTCTGTTCATAGTTTATGCCTTAGGATTGGGTAGCGAGAATTTTATATTTAACTACAGGTACTTTCCCAGCAGATAGAAAGAAAACGTAATTGTTTAATTATTCGCTTATAAAATAATTTGTATTCTATGGAATAGTCAGATGATATTATAGGTATTTTCGTGTGGTGACGGAGTAAGAATACAATTCACCACCCCTATCTTAGTCATGGGTGATAGTAAGAGACGACTAAGGGATATAAAATGCATATTACATCTATGCAAGAGAAGGAAAACTCGAAATAAAACCCTATACCAACACGTCTGACCAGCGTGGTATAGTAGGTCAGTTTACCTTCCATTATGGAGGAGGCTCGAGCCCAACAGTGGGACATATATGAACTCAGATGATGATGATAATTGTAGGTAATTAGTATAAAAGACATACTATGCTATTTTGAAACCACGAACAAGCTTCCTGCCTCAATATAAGCTACCCAGGTACTCGACCCTGCAAAGATGCATGATAACTATATAGTGTGCAGAGTGTTAGTGGCGGAAGTTTTCAGTGTGTGGTGACGGAGTAGAAATACAATTCACCACACCCTATTTTACCCGTAGGTGACCGTAAGAGACGGCTAAGGGATATAAAACGCATATAACGTAAATGCAAGAGATGGAAAACTCGAAACAAAACCCTATACCAACACGCCTGACCAGGCTGATATAGTAAGTCAATTTCCCTCTCATTATGGAGGAGGCTTGAGTTCAACAGTGTAACATATGTATGTAAGCTGAGATGATGGTAATAATGAGTGTGTTAGTGATTTATATAACAGTTAAACAAAATCAGAAATTATAATTTTATTCAGCATTTAAGAGCATATTATATGTTTTAATTAAGAGTTAAGAAAGAATCACAGGTGTAAATGTTTTCATTTCCATCCATCCGTCAGCTTGTAAATGTCCACTGTTGGACATAGGCCTCCCCACGAGAATGCGACTTAAAACGGATCCGTGTCACTTGCATCCAAAGGTTTCTCGCGACCTTCACAATGTCGTCAATCTTTTTATTATTTTTTTAGACGGCTTTTTTTAGGTAACGGTCCTAAAGTTCCATGGGTAACCGTAACACTTACCAGCAGCTTTACTGCTTGCTCGTTTGTCACCAAAAGCAATAAAAAAACATAAATCAATTTATTTTATATTTTTATACTTCACTGTCTATTATTTATAATAGACGATTCGTAATAAATTCAAATTGAGATATCACTAATATATAAAAACAATTTTCCTGTTCTATTGTGTTGTTACAGGTGGACATAAAGATTTATTTCTACGGGATTTAGTTCAGACGTATATGCGAATGTAATACGTGACTCTCTGCCAAGAGATAACATGCTAAAGTTACCGAAGAAAGCTATGGCACGACTTTTCAAGAAGTTGACTAAACACAGTTCACTGTTTTAGTTTTGATAAAATAATTGACGCTCTAAATAATCTGCATTTAAATATTTATTCAATAAATATAAACTATCCGTGTGCTGACAGAGTAAGAATACAATTCACCACCCCCTATCTTACCCGTGGGTGATCGTAGAGACGACTAAGGGATATAAAACGCATATAACATCTATGCAAGAGAAGGAAAACTCGAAACAAAACCCTATACCAACACATCTGACCAGCGTGGTATAGTAGGTTAGCTTTCCTCCCTTTACGGAGGAGGCCGAGCCCAACAGTGGGATATATATGGGCTGTGCTAATGATGATGATGAAATATAAAGTGCAAAGCTTAGTTTCTGAAACAGATCTGCTTATTCAGGTAATGTTAGACTATTATGTTTAAAAATTCAAAATTCATGAACTGAACGTTTCAATTCGTCACAAAGAAGTGTTAACCAAATTTTTTGCTGCTTGATGCCGTATTTATTATATTGTTATGTTAGACAAATTTCATTGAAAATGTGTATTTCGTTCTCGATTTTATTGCTTTAAAGGTTTCAACAAAATTTCATGACGTAACGACGACGTAAGAGAGCGATTAGGTATGAAAGAGAGTATTGGTGTAAAGATGCGAAAGGGAATGCTCCGATGGTTCGGACATGTGGAAAGAATGCCGAACGAACGTCTGGTTAAGAAGATATACAATGCGAAAGTGGAAGGATGTAGGTACCGAGGGAGACCGAGACTAACCTACCTAGACCAGATCGGTCATGTACTGAAGGAAGGTGGAGCCAAGAGTCTCCGAAACCGGCGAGCGTGTATGAAGAGAATTATGAATGTTGAGGAAGCGAGAGAAGTATGCAGAGATCTCTGCTGGGTGATGATATGTATGTATGTAACAACATTTCAATTTGTAAAATTTTAATGCGTAAATTATAAATAGTGATAACTCACCTTAGTTATAAATTGCTGAGTGACAGCCATTTATAGAATGTTTAGATATATTCAATAGTACCTGTCCAGTCCGAGGTGTGTAGTTAGGAATGCTCAATAACTCAACTGAATAAACTTAGTATTCCAAATTAAATTATGGAAAACATTTTCTTTTTTTCTTGCTTATAGTGGTAAACCAGCAAACATCACTCCTAATGTTAAGTGTTATTGCTACTTATGCACGTTTACAATACGTAGGGTTCAGCTAGGCTGCTGCCTACAAACCAAACACACCTAGAAAAATATACTTTTTGGGCTCTCTCATTCCCCGAACGAAGCGCAAAAGCATATTGCCTCTGTTCAGATATCGATTTTCTGCGAGAGTGTGTTACTACCCCGGACGGATCGGCCCGCGGCTGTAGACATAAAACTGTCAACAGTGTGGATCTACCTCTACTAAGAATTAACTAGCTGTCTAACTTTTATTGACATAATTAAATAAGTTTTAATATTTACGGTGAATTCAACATGAATTGAACAAGATTAATATCGCTTCAATAATAGACTATAGGCAATGTTACTCATATCGCCCTTAAACTTCTTTTCTCTAGGTTTACTTTTGAGGATTTATTTTGAGTCTAAATTTGCTGTAAAATAGTCTGAATCATCGGTTTTTTTATCGGTGGTGTTATAGAACTTTAATCAAACTTAGATCAGAAATTGTTCGCCCCTATGTAATCCATACCGTAAAATAACATAAATCTTATTTCATAGATATTTTAAGTTTTGTTTTTATTTTCTAGGTGCTTCATCCATGTCCATGTGGTAATGGAAAGAGAGTCTCCGTCTCTTTTTTTGTGGATATCGTAAATATCGATTAAGGACTTTAAGACGTCAAAGTTATTGAAACATAAGAAGTACCTAAATAAAACCCTATACCTTCCAATCTGGTCAGCTTAGTATCGTAAGTTAATTTGCCCTTATTTAGAGGAGGCCTGTGTCAATATATGACATACATATTACATAACCCTGAAGTCATTATATATGTTGAGTAGTTATGAGTCATATTTATCGTCACTGTTAAATATCAATGATAAGTTAAAATCACTATCTATAATAGCGACATTAAAATACCAGTAGTAACGACTGTTATATGACGATATATCTTGTAAACTGCGCAAATGGTGTAGTGATTAAGATGCTTGCTAATGGTGTAGTGATTAAATTGACCTTTCGTGCTCGTGGCATAGTTTCGACTCCTACATAGGACAATACTTTGTGGCATCGACAAACTGTTGTTCACAGTGAAGCAGCACACCTGATGGTAAGTGTCACTGCCGCTCATGAACCTTTGCAATACCAAGGGTATAGCTTGGGCCACTGCCTACCAATAAAATCCCCAAGCCCACACAGTTTGGCTTCCGACTCTCTCGCTCACCGAACGAAGCGCAATAGCACATTGCCACTACTCAGACGTCGATCTTCTGCGAGAGTGTGGTACTACCCCAGACCAGAGTAGACAGAAAACTGTCAACAGCGTGGTACTACCACAATTAATCCTAACGGATACATTTATTATATGCTTATAAAATCTTTCGCAGCTTTAGGATTGATTCTCTAGTGCGCGAGGTGATTTTTGAATAAAAAAATATACCTCTAGAAAATCTGATATGAAAAACCCTTGACTACACAAATAGTGTAGTTAGAATTCAGACCTACCATATCAGTGTCATGATCATGATGGATTGATTTTCATGCAGGATAATAACTTCAGGCAATACACAGATAGTTGTTATGTGTTTAGGTAAATTTGTGTTTGTTAAGTCCCCCGCAATACAAGAGTTATTTCTTTCATGTAGGGTGTTACGCAGGCTAGTGCCATCCTCTTTATGGCAGTTTATACCATCCACTTTGTGCCAGCTTAATACTATACATTTATCTGTTTGTTTCTTTATCGTGACGTATTTTGGTTTCATGGAGATATCGATTCTAAAGAGGTTATATTTAAAAAAAAGACCCTTTCCATAACTATTTGTGAACTTAAGTATTTTGCATATTTTAGTTGTTTTGAAGATAATCTAATCTAACATCTTTAAACGAGCAATTCTTGTGTGTATATATATATATATATTTTTCAGAGTGCCTGAAACGGCACCAATAATTTTCATGTAATTTAGCATGCAGGGGGTTTCGGAGCCGATTAATCGATCTAGCTAGGTTTCATCTTTAGAAAATGTTGTTTTGTCAGTATTTTTAGGCAATATAAAATTTAAATTTTCGTTGACTGAAATCTATTTGAATATGGAGGTAAATTTTGACGCGATCATTAAGATTAGCTTAGCTCAGTTGGAAAGTCGAGCAATCTAATCCAAATAATACGGAGCTCGGTCCAGATCCTTAATCTACGTTTTTTTTTAATATTTTGCCTTTTTTATTATTTTCTTAATTGTTTTTATTATATTTAAATATATATTCCAAAACACACTAAAAAGAGAATACCGAGCAAGGCTCGGTCATTCAGATATTGCTATCTAATATCATAACAAAAAATCGTATATGTACTAACAAGTACGATACGAAATTCAAAACGAATATAATTTACCCTCACCTAAAACTTATAAGTTTTAGTATTACTTCTAAATCGGTATCAGTTTTACTTCTAAATTAACTATTGAACGTTAGCATTTTATACTAAAACCACATTTATATAAAATAAAAAGATACACATTTATTCGAACAATAAAGCGTAGTCACTCTACGGTTATCTGCGGTCAGTGATTGCCCCGTATGTGTGGAAGCAATCACTAGATGGCTAATCATGTGTAAATAACTAACGATCGTTCAATGACTTGGTAAAGTATTTGATATATACAAAATTACAATATTCATTTTACTACATTGTCAGTTTACAATATTATTAAATGAATATTGTAATTTAATTTACCACAGACATGTGGAAAGAATGCCGAACGATCGTCTGGTTAAGAAGATATACAATGCGAAAGTGGAAGGATGTAGGTACCGGGGGAGACCGAGACTCACCTACCTAGACCAGATTGGTCACGTACTGAAGGAAGGTGGAGTCAAGAGTCTCCAAAACCGACGAGCGTGTATGAAGAGAATTATGAATGTTGAGGAAGCGAGTGAAGTATGCAAGGATAGAGTTCTCTGGCACTCTGTTCTCTCTGCCTACCATCCAAGGGATATGATGTGATGACATGTATGTATGTATGTAATATTGTAATTTTGCAAAAAAATTGAGCTTATAAATTGAACCAATTGCATATATGAAATTATTTTTAATATTCATCATTATTCTCCTGCTTATAATCACCTAGGCCAACTCCGTCTGATGCCGTTTGATCAACAATTACATTCTCAAGGAGGGTTGGCGTGTCGCAGGCGGCCAGTCATAAAACTATTGTGAATAACTTTTACAATATGAAAGAATCTTGTACAGAAAGAAGAGTACATATTGTATCGACCCCAAGTAATTGGGATAAGAGTAGGAGAATGATGAATGATGCTGATTCTCCTGCTCTTATCCCAATTAGTTGGGGTCGGCGCAATATGTATTCGTACATATTGTAAAAGTTATTGACAATAATTTTACGACTTACCGCCTGCCTGACGTCAACCTTGTTAGGAATGTAATTGTTGACCAAACAGCATTAGGTAGAGTTGGGCTCGGTCGATATAAAGCTCTTAGTCCTCTTTTACGACATCGACTAGCAAAGTTATGGTTGGTAGCATTCACAGCTGCTGATATGCAACACATTTCACGCGTATTCACGTTTTTTTTGTATTAATGAAATTCTTAATTAATATTATTTTAAATTTAATGTTAGATTATGGAAAAATATTCAATATTGGGATTATAAACGATAATAATAACAAATCAAGGAATAAAATAATAATAAACGAAAAATTTTGATTGAAAATAAATGCCCCGAATGAATTATCATTATAAATGTTAATTTTATAGATACGTAAATGTATAGATCATTTACTTATTAATTTCGACGTGAAAATTACGGTATATAAGTTGGTGAACTCGACACAAGATTATACCAAGATCAACAACCGTAGCTAGGGTCCAAGTCGCCTGGAGCGAAATTCCGTTATCGCTCTTTAGAGATCAAATATACTAAAATTTTCCTGTTAACACCCCTCAGGGACTTGTGGCTCTGGTTTCTGTTGTTAGGTTCTGGTTACAGTGTGAGCTAAAATGTAAATGAAAAATATATTAAGAATAATATGAATTCGGTATTATTTTGTTAAAATGTATTTAATTTATGTAGTATATTTTTTTATTGCTCTTAGTGGCAAACGGGCAAACAGTGCACCACGCCCATGGGGTGGCAGTAACATTTATCACCAGTTTTGCAATATCAGGGGTGCAGCTAGGCCGTTGCTTACCAATGAAAAATCAAAAATCGATAAAGAAAATTGTGCTGCCAGGTCTCTCGCTAACCGAACGAAGCACAGGAGCTTGATTGTCACTGCTCATACGTCGATTTTCTTCGACCACACTGTTGATTTTCGTTAACAGTGTGATCCTACCATTAATATATTTCTGTTTATATATTATTTTCTAAATCTTCACCTTATACTTTACTAGAAAAAATATAAATTATTTACAACGATGATGAATTAAAATAAATTTGGTCATCATGCCTGTATTTTCAGGATAAGTTATAACCAAGAATACATAAGTAGTAGAATCATTGAAAAGAAAAGGTTGAAACAAAACATATTCATTATCTTTATTAATTAGTAGTAGTAGTAGTACTAGGGGGGCATAGTCCGGAGCGTGCTCATTGCGTCCCCTGCCAGTCTAGTTAGACTGCTAAACCGGCTCGAATGCGTGCCGCAGTGCGGGTTAGGGCGTCCCCCGGAGGCGACGCGTACCGACCCGCCCCCGTCAGTACGAACATCGGCAGTTGCGGCGATGAGAGCCGCCACCCATCACGCCTTGCCCAGTCAGGCGAGTCGAGGAGAGCAGAGTGCCGGGTGGGCACGTGGAATGTAAGAGGTTGTGTGGAAGGTAAGTTGCACGAGCTGATATCCGTCATGGCGGACAAACAGCTAGACGTGCTCTGTGTAACAGAGACCAAGCGAAGGGGCAGCGACGCCTGCGATCTTCCTCGTGGCGGGATGGCTCTGTGGTCTGGTGTACCACAGAGCGATCGAGCCAACATGGGGGTAGGAGTGCTGTTGTCCTCTCGCTTGTCCTCAGACGTGAAGGATTACGGAATGTATGATCCCAGACTTATTTGGGTCCGTATAAAACTAGGTGTCACCAAGGTATTCAGGGTTGTAGCATATGCTCCTGTAGGATCCTCGGTGGCATCAGACCTAGAGAAGTTTTAGGATAATGTTAGGGAAGTTCTGGTTATGGCAGAAACCAGTGAACGCGTGATTGTATGCGTCGGTTCGAACGGATGGGTGGGGACCAAGCGTCCCGACTGTGAGGACGTACTTGGTCCATTTGGTGATAAGAAAGTGAACGACGCAGGTAGGCTCATAGCGGATGTATGCATGGAGAGAAACCTTATTGTGTCAAACACATTTTTCCAACATAAGGACATCCATATGTATACATGGAGAAGGAATGAACAGAAAAGTATAATAGATCTAATTTTGGTAGACAGTCGCCTCCGAAGCAAAATATTGGACGCAAGAGCCTACAGGGGCCCCACAGTCGATACGGACCACTATCTCGTTATTGCGAGATTTAGTGGTCTGTTCAGAAAGTGGAGGCACTGGCGAGAGCGTGTCCATTTCGGAGGGCTTGAAAGAATAAAGATTGAAAGGTTGCAAGAAGAGTGTGTAAGAATAAAGTATGCAGAGGGTGTCCGAGAACGGCTGACGATGGCAAGCTAGCCGCAATCGGACATTGAAGAATGCTGGAGAATATTGAAAGAGAGTATGGTAGATACAGCGAAAGAAGTATGTGGAAGTTCAAAGAAGCATAGAAAAACGAATCGTGATGCATGGTGGGATGTGGAAGTGGCAGCTTCCGTAGAGCAAAAGAAGAAAGCGTGGCTGGACTATCTCTCTTTTTTGAATCTGAATGATAGTATGACTGAACAGAAGAAAGAAATATATCGGCAATGTAAGAATGACACCAAGGCCTTAGTGAAAGAGAAACGTGATAGAGCAAATATGAGTGCAGAAGATAGACTGACTAAAAACTTCGAGGGTAACACCAAACTCTTTTGGAGGAAGATGAAGAAGTCTCGCTGTGGTTGGTCAGCCTTCAGAATGAATAAAATAAGGTCTAAAGGTGGAGACATTCTTACACAAACACAAGACGTGTTAAGCCGATGGAGTGAATATTTTGGCGATATGTATGTATATACTACGGTTGGCGCCGGTGTCGCATGTGGTTTAGTGGATCAACATTCAGCACCTGCGTGTTCCGATGGCATCAGTATGGATGAAGATGAATGGGCAATAAGAAGTTTGAAAAATGGTAAGGCAGCGGGCATTGATATGGTGTCTGCCGAGATGATCAAGCTTGGTGGCTCCTGTGTCTGGGAGGCGTTCCTGTTGCTCCTCAATTTATGTTGGAGCTCGGGAATGGTTCCCAGGGACTGGAATAGCGCAGTCATCGTGCCTTTGTTTAAAAACAAGGGTTCACGTTATGACTGCGCAAATTACAGAGCCATAAACTTGACCAGTTTGGCAGCAAAAGTGTACGGTAAAATTATTGAAAGGAGAATGAGGATGGTGTCCGATGGTTTATTGTGTGAGACACAAGGAGGTTTCAGAAGTGGAAAGGGATGCATGGATCAAGTGTTCTCTCTGCGCAACATTGTGGAGAAGCATCTGGCTCTAGGTCAGAGGGTTTTCTGCAGTTTTGTGGATCTGGAGAGAGTATTTGACACGGTTGTACGAAAGGAACTTTGGAACATTTTACTGGAGTATGGTATTAACGGTACACTGCTACAGGCTGTACAGTCCAGTTACATGGGCTATAGAGCCTGTGTGCGGCTGGATGATGGAATATCGCCTTGGTTAGACGTCAATATCGACGTTAAGCAGGGGTGCGTTCTATCAGCCAGGCTGTTTATCATATATCTGAATAAATGTCTTCAAAGGTGGAACGATATGAATGTGGGTGTCCAGATGGGCGACTCAGTGGTCACTGGTTTGCTCTATGCAGATGATGCAGTCCTGCTGGCACAGTCAGCGACTGACCAGCAGACCCTAGTCGACACAATGACAGAAGATTGTAAGAAAAGAGGTCTACGCGTGAATGTGAGCAAAACCAAAATAATGGTCTTTGAAAGAGATGAAGCCAGAACAGATGTAAGAGTAAAAATAGGTAATAATGTACTAGAGCAAGTGGATGAAAGATATACAAAATATCTTGGATGTGGATTTAGCCGAGATGGAAGGTACACCACTGATATAGAGCGAAGAGTGAATGCGGGAAATAGAGTGAACGGAGCGTTGGGACAACTTCTCGGTAGCCACAACCTCAACCAGAAGGCACGTGTAGCAATACATAACGCAGTGCTTGTCCATTACTGTATGGAAGCGAGAGCTGGGTATGCAGAAAAGAGTAGATATGAAAGTAAAATTAATGCGGTCGAAATGAGATCTCTACGGAAAATCTGTGGAGTTAGGCTGACCGACCGCATTCGTAACGACGACGTAAGACAGCAAGTAGGTATGAAAGAGAGTATTTGTGTAAAGATGCGAAAGGGAATGCTCCGATGGTTCGGACATGTGGAAAGAATGCCGGTTAAAAAGATATACAATGCGAAAGTGGAAGGATGTAGGTACCGGGGGAGACCGAGACTCATCTACCTAGACCAGATCGGTCATGTACTGAAGGAAGGTGGAGTCAAGAGTATCCGAAACCGGCGAGCGTATATGAAGAGAATTATGAATGTTGAGGAAGCGAGTGAAGTATGCAAGGATAGAGTTTTCTGGCACTCTGTTCTCTCTGCCTACCCTGCAAGGGATATAGCGTGATGATATGTATGTATGTATGTTTAATAATTAAGTATTATTTGAATTTATATGATGTTGGAATTATTATTCCAGGTTTTATTTAAATACCAAAAACAAAGCTCCACCCTATACATACATATCATCACGCCATATCCCTTGCAGGGTAGGCAGAGAGAACAGAGTGCCAGAGAACTCTATCTCTGCATACTTTACTAGAGTTTATGATATATAAACTACAGATTCAGATACGATGAGGCTAATATATACTTTTATTTCACCGTTGTAATAAAAGTCCCTAAATTTATCGATCTATCTAATCTATCTAACTATCTATCTATCTATCTTTAAACGAACAATTCTTGTATATATATATAGCTATATATTTATATATATATATATATATATATATATATATATATATATATATATATATATATATATATATAAACTCATTTGCAAAAAAAAACGGGCGGTTTTGATTTTCATTCATATTTAAAAAGATACAATACCAAAAAGGTTTCAATCGTTTGTACACGTTACTGGCCGGTTTTAAAAATGCTGTGGTATTTAAAAAAGTACGTTCTAAATTCAATTTTTCATTTGATGTTCATTTTTACAGAAAACCCCTTTTTATCCTACATTTTTGGCGCGAAGTTCCAGAAGTTAACATCGACTTTCATAACTTTTATTCAATTTTTATCGATTAATTTCATATTCTTGACTGTCAAAGCTTTATTTAATGCTGTTTGGCTGTATCAAAAATGGTAGATAAAGTGGTAAAAGCTACCAAAATTATCGCGCTGCTTGAAGAGGGTTGCAGCCAATGTTTCGTGGCTAGGAGGCTAAATGTTAGTCGCTCGACAGTCCAAAGGACCTGGCAGCGATATCAGGAGACTGGTTCCGTCGAGAGAAGGCCTGGTTCTGGAAGAAAACCATGTACCCAACCACGGGATGATCGTTTTCTTGTGAGTCGCGCATTGAGAAATCGCAAATCTTCGTATGTGGATCTTAAGAACAACCTCCAAGAAGTAAGAAATGTGCATATTAGTCTATGGACGGTCAGGAGGAGGCTTCTCGCTGCCAA
This sequence comes from Lymantria monacha, assembly GCA_905163515.2. Lineage (NCBI taxonomy): Eukaryota > Metazoa > Arthropoda > Insecta > Lepidoptera > Erebidae > Lymantria > Lymantria monacha. Next base: position 16,239,549 of record LR991097.1, on the reverse strand, counting down.
TGTACGCAGTCACCGCCCGGCCCGCGGCCCCAAATTACTCCGTGAGCACAGAGTTCACAGGCTTAGGTTCGCTAGAAATTGTGAATCATGGACTCAAGACGATTGGAATAGGGTTTTGTTCTCTGATGAAGCCAGGATATCTCTGTTCGGTGAAGATCGACGTCGGCGAGTGCTAAGAAGACAAGGAGAACGCTTTGCAGAGGCATGTTTCGAAGAAATCACACCTTATGGTGGGGGCTCTGTTATGTTTTGGGCAGGAATAAATTCAATGGATCGTACAGAGTTAGTCTTCATTGAAAACGGCTCACTGACTGGGCATCGATACATAACGGAAGTTCTAATTTCTCATGCACAACCCGCATTGGCCGCTCTAGGTGAAGACTCGATTTTTATGGACGACAATGCTCGCGCCCACCGATCCCGCGATGTTAATGCGTATGTGCAAGAGGTCGGCATTCGTCGTTTGGATTGGCCAGCTCGAAGTCCCGACCTTAATCCCATAGAGCATGTCTGGGACGTTCTGAAACGGCGTGTGAGATCAGTACACCCGGCTCCGCAGACCATCAGAGAGCTGAAGAATGTGATTACTGCGGAGTGGGAACGTATTCCGCAAGCAAGTATCCGGGATATACTCGCTAGCATGCCCAGACGAATTCAAGCTGTGATTTTAGCTAGAGGGGGTCACACTCGATACTAAAGATTTATCTGCTTTTACTTTATTAAAGAAAAACAAACAAAAAAACTTTTTTATTTTTACTTCATGAGCATATGCACTACTAGCGAATATACACTACTAGCGAGGTTTAGCATTATTTCCCATAAATTGTATCTAAATTTTATGAAATACTGATGAAAACGATTATTTTCTTATTAATTTACCAAATTGTGTGGATAAAACTACCTATAATTATCAAACAAAGAAATATTAACATTTGAAATGGTTCATTGCTTAGGTGCCCGTTTTTTTTGCAAATGAGTGTATATATATATATTTATATTCTAAATCTCGGTAACGGCACCAACAATTTTCATGAAATTAAGCATCTAGGAGGTTTCGGGGGAGATTAATCAATCTAGCTAGGTTTCATTTCTAAAAATATTGTTTTTTATGTATTTTCTGGCAATAAAAAATATAATTTTTCATTAGCTGAAAACTATTAACATATGAAGGCAAATTTTGACGCTGTCATTAAGACACCTCAATTGAATAATTGAGCAGTTGAATCGAGGCCGGTTCGGATCCTGGTTCTCTTTTTTTTTACTTTTTGACTTTTTAATTTTTTTATTATATTTTATTTATATTAAATTTAAATATATCTTCAAAACACACTAAAAAGAAAATACCGAGTGGAAGCTCGGTTATCCAGATATTACTATTAAACCACGCTGGTCAGACGAATTTTATTTAGTTTTCTTTCTCTTGGATAGATGTTGTGTGCATATTTAATACTTAAAAATAATTATATAAAAATGCAACGTCTAATAAGACGAAGTAAAATATTATGAAATGAGTATTTTTATGAATCAGCTTGAATTGATAATGAATTAAATATACCAATAAAAATAAATCGCAAACTTAAACAATAAAATAAGAAAATTAATAACGCTTTTATTGTTAAAAATTCAAGATTTCATAAACTCTCAGTGTTAGTGTGGTCAACGATAAACTTTTTGCTTTAATAGGCAATACTTTTGAGAAAAAGATTGATTGAAGTCGTAAATGTGGGCGTCAATTTAATGCTTTGAATGAGATGTATGAGAATAATATCGGGAATGTTTACGATAATGTTAGAACAGTTTGTTCTAACATAAGTACTATTGCCGTAATAACTTCTATGCCAACATCTCGTACTAAAATTTCTTAGCCATGACGCAGATGGAAATTATAAATAATTCATCATTCGAACCTTACTTAGACTAAGTATACCATATTTCACATAAGCGAGCCCTTCTGTGGATGTGACATAAAACGCAACCAAGGTAATCCTATCTATTCATGATTTATATGGCAGAAGGGACAATGTAGAAATTTCATAAGCGATATATCATCGTTTCACATGCAGAACTATTAGAAAATATGGAATGACACAGTAAGAAATTATTATTCCAAGCGGCATTAAATGCTAGTAGCAATTTTAAATACTGTTCGGTACATAAAAAATATTCTATACTTTTAAAGCAACTCTGGTGTAATAGAGGTTTAAATCGCCTGTGTCAAGTATAGGCAATTCTTTAAGATTATCTATCATTATCGAACGTTAATTATATACTATTAAAATCGTATGCAATAGGTTGTACTGAAGTACGAAGTATATATAACGTGCAAGAAAAATTACACCACCACGAAAAAAAATCTTGTATTAACATAGTTCATTACTGCAGCGGCCAGCAAAAGATGCATTGATGGACGAACATATAAATGTGGGCCGAGGCGTAGCCGAGGCACACATACGTAAGTCCATCAATTCCTAGTTGTGGCCAAGGTTTGTATAGTGCTTTTCTCAAATAATGCGCGAAAATTAAAACTAAGTAATACTAATTAGAACGGCATACATGACGAATAACGAACAACATTTTTCACGTGCTAAAGGGTTCATTTGTTTTATTTTTGTTCATTATTTATCAAACAGGTTTCTCTTTCAAGCCAGTTCGAAATTTAAATAAAACTCTGATAAGTTGCCTCTTTGGTTACCATATTTTGAAGTAACAAATCGTTCCATTTTTAAAATACACGATAGATATGAATTTACATATATATTTATTTGGGCGCTAAAACACGACAGATATGGATTTGGTCAGTACAGCAATATCGATTTATCTCGAAGAAGGTTGTCAAAATAATGCTCAATTTTCCAAGCATGTTTGAGAAAAAGACATTTTTGTAAATAATTGCTCTGCAGTGGAGGTTTTTATTATTAAATGAGGTTATAGGTTGAGAATGCAAGTCACCATTCCTTATTTTCTTGTGAGCGTTGTAAAGGCATGCTAATGTAACACCAGGGATGTGGACAGTGAAATGCAAAATATTATCTGCGATCACCAAATCGTCCACCAAGCCTGGCAATTTTGCCGTGATGGCTTTATTGTTTAAAGGTATGTGTTCAATAGTGGACGTCTATAACCTGATGTTTGGAGTATACAATGCTATACCAGCAGTAATTCTCCAATTCCAACTAAGCGAATGACATTAGAAACAGAAAATTCTTTAATACATTCGAACCACTTATTTTACTATTTATGGTGAAGAAACTGCCTCATGCATTAACTATGTTTTTAGGGTGCCGTACCTCAAAAGGAAAAAACGGAACCCTTAAAGGATCACTTTGTTGCCCGTCCATCCGTCCGTCTGTCTGTCTGTCAAGACCCTTTTTCTCAGAAACGCGTGGAGGTATCAAGCTGAAATTTATATCAAATACTTCTATTTATTGTCCCTTAAAGCTATGAAAAAATAAAACTTCTAAACTATTGCAATCAAAAGATACAGGCGTTTATGTCGCAAATTTCCGCAAATTTTGGACATGCATCAAAATCTATAAGGTACTTACTACCCGTAAATTCAGAATCTTGAAATTTGGTACGAAGCAACGTCTTATAACACAGATAAAGGAAAAATTGCGAAAACCGTCAATTTTTAATTACATCATACAATAAAAATATTTTTAATAATTTTAAACTCACTACCCCTTTTCTCATGAACGCGTAAAGGTATTAATTTGAAATTCATATCAAATACTCAGATATATAGTAGCTTTAAGCTATAACAAAATCTACCTTAAATCTACCTATGGGTTTAGAAATCTACCTATGTCAACTTAATCAAAAGAAACAGCAATTTAAGCCGCATATTTTCAAACATGGAGCTACTAGCAAGGGAACCAAAACCTAAAGGGTACGTTAAGTTGACCTAGAATCTTGAAATTGGGCATGAAGCAATGTTTTATAGCACATATAAAAGAAAAATTCCGAAAACCTTAAATTTTCAGTTACATCATATTTTTTTTATATATTATGGTACGGAACCCTTAGCAGTACAACTCGCACTTGGCAGATTTCTTTTGTGTGATTATCGACTCATAAGTTTCTACGTGAACATAACCACTAGCAACCATGAGCGAGAATGCGTCTCCATCTTTCCTGAAACATTTAAGGTTTTCCTTGTGCGTGCGATTAAAATATCCCAACAGTGGAGATGCATTAGAGCCACCAGATATTTAAAATATGTTAAAATGTCTCTGTCAGTTTAAAGCAAATAAAGAAATATGAAGGAAATTGGGCATGGTGAGCTTTTTGTATCACTGGACCATTTGTAAATTCTGAACATAAAACATAATTAAGTGAAAACTATAGGTACTTATTTAGTTTGAAACGTTATTTATTTATTCGCAAACTTTAAGTCTCAAAGAGAAAGTAGCTTAGTTATTCTATCAAAGAAACTTTAAATAAGATTCATAAAAGTTGTAATCTGTAATATGTAAAAAACCTAGAATACGTGATAGTCTAGAGTGCTTCCATACCTGAATCAGCATCAATCACCAGTTCAATAAGGAGATCAAAGGGGTACCCAAAAGGGCAACTCGCAGGGTGACCCTTTGAAGTCTGATCGACCTAGAAGGTGTTTATAATAGTTGTGTTGGCCTGCACTTTTCAAACAGCCAGTTAGGGTGAAGTCATTACGTAGCCTTCTCACCCTTCGTAAAGAAAGAGAACTATAAGCAACTATAGATTTCAATGTGCCGATGACGGATCAGATGACAGATCAGGTCTATAGTTGCGATTAGAGCTCTTTTGCGACGTCCGCAGAAGGCCGTGGCGGTGAGGGTCATCAGGGGCTATCGTACGGTGTCGTGGACCGCGGCGATATTGTTGGCGGGCGATTCGCCTTGGCCACTTGTGGTTGAGGCCTTGGCTGAGGCTTACCAGCTCTGCGTCGCGGCGCGGGCCGACGACGAGCAAGTCTCCGTAAGGGGACTGGGGAGAGCACTGGAAGTGGCCCGAACGGGAGTCATCCGGCGGTGGAGGGAAGAAATGGAGTCCCCCGTAGCAGGGCGGGGGACTGTGAAGGCTGAAAAATTAACATACGATTAAGTAATTAATAAGTCTACGAAGGAAATCCACAGGAGAAAGAAATAAGAACGGGTACAAAGCTATGCATTCTTTACATTGAAATATCAAAATGTTAATGTTTATAAATTCCTCTATACTTGAAGCTATTCCCCGAGGCAAAATTTACTTTTTTATTAATGAAAAAATATATTAAAGAGGTGTGTTTGCGGTATCAAGAACTGAGTTTCCAAATATCAAGGTGCTCTATGAGACACTGGTGTGCCGTGCTATCCCGCATTTAGTCGGCTTTTATTACATTTATGATAATTGCTATAGGCCACATCGTTATTTTTTGCAGCCTATGTCTAAAAATAACGGGCACCAAACCTAAAAATAATATTAAAAATTAGACTTCAGATTTCTGTTTTTTTTTTTTAAACTTAATAGTTTGAAATATATGTAACAATGTTTACGGATTTTGTTGGTTTTGCATTTGACTCGACGTTTCAAACACTTCAGCGTTCATAGCTACAGGAGTACAGTCCTACAGGAGTACAGTCCCCTTGATCATGAACACATAACGTAATAAAATTCATAAAGTTTTATTTCAAATGTGTAATACTCGCGTAAACATTAGATATCATTAAGTGGTTTTCTATATTAAAATTTTAATTAAGTGTTAGTATCTATACTAATAATATATAATAGCACGAAGAATTAACACGTTGAAGTGGCAATGGGCAGATCACATCGCTCGAAGAACCGATAACCGCTGGGGAAGAAAGGTTCTAGAGTGTCGACCACGTACCGGACGACGCAGTTTAGGACGCCCCTCACTAGGTGGACAGACGATCTGGTGAAGGTTGCTGGGCGTCGTTTGATGCAAGTGGCACAGGACTGTACTCTAAGGGGTTACATGAGGGAGGCCTACGTCCAGTAGTGGAAATAATTATGACCTATAATAATCTATTGTTTTAGTTACTAGATAGATAAAGGTGGTTTGTTGTCTTGCTATTGTTACCCAAGCCAAATGATTGGAATAGTTCGTAATCAATTTATTTATGTATTTTGTATAAGATAGGAATTATTGCCTCTGTATCAATTTCATTTAATTTATACACTTTTTTAAATTCAAGTAACGAAACCTTTTAAACAAAAGTCGAAGTATAGTAAACAAATTCTAGTAAAGAATACAAAATCTAAACCCATTTATGTATTTTGGTGCTTTTAACGAAAAAAGTTTCGTAATATTTCCGTTCTAAGTAAAAAAGTAAACAAACAAAGTAAAGAAGGCAATCAAAACTTGCGTAAACAACTTTCCGACGCTTATGTAAATAGGGTGATGACTGCCACAAATATATGATATTATGTTAAACTTATAGAGGTTAAAGTATATGAGATTGTAAACGTGGTATTTGCCGCTTGTGTTGTTATTATACGTTAAATTATGAATTATTATTGTGTTCCTCTTTTACATAACTTTCATCAATAAAATTTCTATTCTTCAATTTTTTTCACAACAGGAGGACAATTAGGCTACTTTAAATCGCTCGCATTAGTAACGCTTGCTTACGAAATCAATTAGAAAAGAACAGGGGTGGGGTTACAGAGTGTATTAGGCCATATAGACAAACAATATGTTATATTATTGTATTTTGTCATTGAATGGTCACGGGAAACTTGTTCCAATTTTAGTTTTTCTTATAATAATTTAGAATACGATTCACTTTAATCCTTTCTTTACGATTCCTCAGCAAGGTCTCCCAATTAGTAGGGCTGCAAATAAACATGGACAAGATGAAAATCATGTCTAATGCCCATGTCATTTCTGTACCGGTCCTGTTTGGGAATGTGATTTTCGAAGTTGTCGATCACTATGTTTACCTAGGACAAACAGCTCAATTAGGTAGATCCAATTTCGAGAAAGAGGTCAGCCGACGAATACAACTCGGCTGGGTAGTGTTCGGGCAACTTAAGAGGATTTTCTCGTCTAATATTCCGCAGTGTCTGAAAACAAAGGTTTATAACAAGTGTGTGTTATCAGCGATGACTTACGGCACTAAAACGTGGTCTCTAAATATCAGCCTCATAAAAAGGCTCAAAGTCGCTCAACATGCTATGATGACATTATCAAGGTCGCAGGAAAACGTTGAATACAGGTGGCACAGGACCGTTGCAAATGGCATTCTCGTGGGAAGGCCTATGTCCAACAGTGGACGTTTACGTTTAGTACCACACTCTCGCAGAAGATCGACGTATAAGTAATGGCAACGTGCTATTGCGCTTCGTTCGGTGAGCGAGAGAGCCGGAAGCCCAATTGGGTGGGTTTGGGGTTTATATTGGTAGGCAGCGGCCTAGTTATACCCTTGGTATTGCAAAGGTCCATGGGCGGCAGTGACACTTACCATCGGGTGTGCTGCTTGCTCGTTTGCCACCATTAGCAATAAAAAAAAAAAAAAAAAAAAAGATCACGTGATCGGTGAAAATACTACTATCTCTTATAATAGTATTATTATAGTATTATAGTGAAACTTAATATTACCAAAGTAACTAAAGTGAACTTAGTTTGACATTAAAACAGCTTTTATGTTTTTTGTTATTTTTTTTGGTGGCGGGCTACGGTTCGGTCACGCTCCGCTAATCTATCCGAGGCGACGTGAAAAGCGGCGTACGACCTCGTAGACCTGTCCAAACGATGTACCTCTCGTCGCCGTGTGGGTGGGTCACCGGAACCCGGTCTTTTTCTTCGGTAGCCGACATTAAAATAGCTAAGCAGTTTTCGTAACGTTACTTGAAATCTCGAGAGAATGAAAAGTATGTGAAAATGTAGTTTTATCTTGTCCTTTCATATAATAGAAATATAATATGTATCATACTATTATGCCATCATCGCAGTAAAACAATAGTGATTTTTAAAGGCCATAGTAGGTGCAAAACTTAATAATATAATTTTAAGTTCAAACAGAAAACATTATTGAAATATTATTATTTTTTCTAAGTTGATGGTGGATACATAGTACTTACAATTTCGATTCATTGTAGCTTGAAATAAAAAACAAAAAAAGCATAACAAAGTAGACTTTTTCAACAAATTGTTATAATTATTATTATTAATTAGAATTAATAATAATAATAAAGGAGGATAAAGGAGGTTTCAGGAGTGGAAGGGGATGCATGGATCAAGTGTTCTCTCTGCGCAACATTGTGGAGAAGCATCTGGCTCTAGGTCAGAGGGTTTTCTGCAGTTTTGTGGATCTGGAGAGAGCATTTGACACGGTTGTACGAAAGGAACTTTGGGACATTTTACCGGAGTATGGTATTAACGGTAAACTGCTACAGGCTGTGCAGTCCAGTTACATGGGCTGTAGAGCCTGTGTGCGGCTGGATGATGGAATGTCGCCTTGGTTTGACGTCAATATCGGCGTTAAGCAGGGGTGCGTTCTGTCAGCCAGGCTGTTTATCATATATCTGGATAAATGTCTCCAAAGGTTGAACGATATGAATGTGGGAGTCCAGATGGGCGACTCAGTGGTCACTGCTCTGCTTTATGCAGATGATGCAGTCCTGCTGGCACAGTCAGCGACTGACCTGCAGACCGTAGTCGACACAATGACAGAAGATTGTAAGAAAAGGGGTCTACGCGTGAATGTGAGCAAAACCAAAATAATGGTCTTTGAAAGAGATAAAACCAGAACAGATGTAAGAGTAACAATAGGTAATGATGTACTAGAGCAAGTGGATGAATTTGTATATCTTGGATGTGGATTTAGCCGAGATGGAAGGTACACCACTGATATAGAGCGAAGAGTGAATGCGGGAAATAGAGTGAACGGAGCGTTGGGGCAACTTTTCGGCAGCCACCACCTCAGCCAGAAGGCACGCGTAGCAATACATAACGCAGTGCTTGTCCCAACATTACTGTATGGAAGCGAGAGTTGGGTATGCAGAAAAGAGTATGATAGTAAAATTAATGCGGTCGAAATGCGATCTCTGCGGAAAATCTGTGGAGTTAGGCTGACCGACCGCATTCGTAACGACGACGTAAGAGAGCGAGTAGGTATGAAAGAGAGTATTGGTGTAAAGATGCGAAAGGGAATGCTCCGATGGTTCGGACATGTGGAAAGAATGCCGAACGAACGCCTGGTTAAGAAGATATACAATGCGAAAGTGGAAGGATGTAGGTACCGAGGGAGACCGAGACTAACCTACCTAGACCAGATCGGTCATGTACTGAAGGAAGGTGGAGTCAAGAGTCTCCGAAACCGGCGAGCGTGTATGAAGAGAATTATGAATGTTGAGGAAGCGAGTGAAGTATGCAGAGATAGAGTTCTCTGGCACTCTGTTCTCTCTGCCTACCCTGCAAGGGATATGGCGTGATGATATGTATGTGTGTGTATGTATGTAATAATAATAATTATAACAATTTGTTTGTTTTTTTACATCAATATATTTGATGAGTAAGACCGAACCTTTTTTATTAATTCATAGGTAAAAGTTAGAATACATGTGGCTGTAGTACTATTAACTAATAATTTTATATATAGGTACATTTTGATCGCATATTCAATTATCATTTATTAAATGCCATTCCCACAAGGTCAGTGTAGAGTAATTAATGTGCTTTCACGACACTAACGGGGAATGTTTGTGTTAGTTTGTGATCTAACACACCGTAATGAGAATTATTAGAATAGCTTTAATATACATTAATAATTGAGCCACTAAGGAAATGTTTCATATCATGATCGATATAAAAATATATATGTCTTGCTTCAGATCAATAACCAAGTTTTACAACAGGAAAATCGGATAAAATACTTTTTGTTATACGGCAAAAAAAGATTTCGCGTTTTTGTTCGGTGAAATGGAGAGGTTTTTAACTGACTATAAAAATAGCAAGCGGTTTTCAATTACAGCTATATATATTTTATTTTACTTAAGGATTCACTTATGTTATGCAAAGTTTATTTATAATTGACTAGCTTTACCCACGGCTTCATTTAAGTTAATGTATACTTATCACATAATTTTACTATCATTCAAGTATTGTACTTTAAAAATTTATTGTACAGATTTATCTGTACAATGTGATAACAATATGAAAACAGTGTCGGCTAGATGGTACACGTCTCCTTTAAAGACAAAAATATAATACGAGGCGAAGAATGAATGTTATACAATAGTTCACGTTGGTGTAAGTGGTAGGACGATTGGAACGGATTTCCAATAGGTGTAGGTTAGAATCCCATATGTGACAATCATTTTTTTGTAATCAAGTTTTTGATATATGGCATATTGAATCTAATAAAGATTAAAGATATCATAAATAATTTTTGTGTTGCTGATAATAACTACGCTATATCGATTAAATGGTTTATGCATGAGTGCTTAACAAATAAACAATCTAACATTGGAATTTATATTGTTATTTAGCTTGATCAGTGTAAAGATGTATGAAAGTCTGTTAATTTTCTTGGATTTATCTTTATGCTAATAAGCGTGATATGTGGATACCTATGTGAATAAATTTGCTATATTCTTTGTATCTATTTATGCAAGAAATAATTAGATGCATAAAGTTAGAAAGCATTAATAGTCACAATTAGTTCTAAAAACTACCCTTATAAAAATATTTTTTTTTTGTTAATTTATACTGTAGTTACGTGATTTTTAATTTGGGTTATTTAGATTTAATTGCTGTGGAGAAACGCTATAATACGGCTATGAATACTACCAATCATTACATATCATGCTCGTGGATGTTGTAAAAGATGACTAAGGCTAAGCTTTATATCAACCTGAGCCAACTGTGTTTGTCGTCTGGTCAACAATTACATTACCAAGATAGGTTGATGTCAGGCAGCTGATCATAAAACTACTGCCATAACTTTTGCAATAAATACGATAGAAGAAGAGTTCATATTGCATCAACGCTAAGTAATTAGAATAAGAGCAGAATAATGATGATAATTTTAAAATATATAATACTGAAGGTTAAAAATGATATTAAACACAAGGTTTTATTTTATTATAAAAAAAATAAAAAGTTAAAATTAAACTTAAACGAAACATGCCCTTGCCAATATAGCAAAAAAAGTTAAATTTCACTTTTATCTAACAAATTAAAAGCCCTTTTTTATGATCGATTCGTGTAAAACATACTATCACCAACTTAAATGCCGAACGAACGTCTGGTTAAGAAGATATACAATGCGAAAGTCGAAGGATGTAGGTACCGGGGGAGACCGAGACTAACCTACCTAGACCAGATTGGTCAAGTACTGAAGGAAAGTGGAGTCAAGAGTCTCCGAAACCGGCGAGCGTGTATGAAGAGAATTATGAATGTTGAGGAAGCGAGTGAAGTATGCAAGGATAGAGTTCTCTGGCACTCTGTTCTCTCTGCCTACCCTGCTAAGGATAAGGCGTGATGATATGTATGTATGTTACCAACTAAAAACAACTCAAGTTATCTTTAAAACTGTTCTAATTAATAATCTACTACATCCATAAACCAATTCAAAACCAATTCTAATATAAAGTACAACATACTAGTCGATTACATAAGTTAAATTGTTTGGGGATTAAAACCTTATCAAACTCTTAATCCTCGGATCCGATTTAAGTTTATCGAATGTATAAACTACAGACAATGTTATTCACTGTTTATGATTCTAATAGGTTTATAAGCTGCTACAGACACAGTTCTTACAAATTTGTTAAAACTAGTCCAAACATCATTAAGATTAACATTTTTTGGCATATCAAATAACCGGATACTGTGCTTTGATTCAGAAATTTATTGTGATAATCTTGTCGTGATCCTAGACTATTTAATTTGAGGAAAACAACCAAAATGGTTTAACAAACCTATTTTGGTAATTTGATTGTGTTTCAATTTTGTTTCTGCTATCTCAATGTTTCAAATAATTTTCAGAATGAATATTTAAAACAGCAAAGTCATCAATTTCATAATTATTGATATAAAATTTACGCTCAATATAAATAAAAAAATAATTCTTCATATAAATGATATTTTATTAAATTAAAGCAAACGCTACAAGACAGTCTTTTTTTTTTTTTTTTTTGGTGGACTATGGATGCGTCTCGCCCCGCCAAATCGGTCCGGGGTGACGGAGAAGGCGGTGCGTGACCCCATAGACCCACCGTAAAAACTCCTCTCTCTTCGCCGTGCGAGCGGGTCACCGGAGCCCGATTTTTAACTTCGGTGGCCCGCCCGGCGGTTCACCCTCGCGGGTTCCTCTCGTCAACGCCCCGACAGATTTCGCCGTCGGGGCGTCGCCCTCACGCGGTGGCCTCACGTCGGGTGACCGGACAATTCCCCGGTCCGATCACCCGAAGCCTCGGTTAGTGCGGCATCAGGCGCAGGTATTCGCGCCTGCGCTGTCCCGGCCGCTGGCGGTAGCACGGGGTGCGGGAATCCTCCCTGGCCCGTTCCGCCGCTTCCTTCTGCGAGATGACAGCCTCGCAGAAGGCGGCGACCGCGTCCCAGTTCCTGATGCTGTCGACCATCGCCCTCGTGACGGCCGGCAGCGTCAGGTCGGCACCGATGACAGCGATGAGGTCACGGCGCTGCCGCTCCCATCCCGGACACACCTCCAGCGTGTGTTGCGCTGTGTCCTCGTCACTCCTGCAGTGGTGGCAGGCCGGAGTCCACTCCCTATACACGACCCTGTGCAGGTACAACCCGAAACACCCGTGCCCCGTCAATACCTGCACCAGCCGAAAGGTGAGGACTCCGTGCCGCCGCTCCATCCACTCTATCAATACGGGCCGGAGGGCCTCAACGGTCTCCACACCGTGCCTAGCCCGCTCCAGCCGCGTAGTCCAACGGGCGATGACGTCTCGGCGGGCATCCACGCGCCAGGTGGCTATCTCGCTCAACGATGGGGAGCCACCTTCCTCGCGCGCTGTGATAACCCGCCGGTAGAAGTCGGAGAGCATCTCCGCCTCTAGGTCCCACGGGGGACTTAGAGTCTAGACATTCAATAGGAGATCTTAGGCTAGACCATGACTGCTTTCGATCTCTGATTGTATTTAATCTTTAACTTACATTCCTGCAATGAGCACATAAAATATGTGCAGTGGAGGAGTGAAATTTGAACAAATAATTTTAAATGACAAAAAATTATAAGTTAGGTAATGATATTATCCGTGTGGTGACGGAGTAAGAATACAATTCACCACCCCCTATCTTACCCATGTGTGATCGTAAGAGATGACTAAGGGATATAAAACGCATATAACATCTATGCAAGAGAAGGAAAACTCGAAACAAAACTCTGTACCAACACGTCTGACCAGCGTGGTATAGTAGGCTAACTTTCCTTCCATTACGAAGGAGGCTCGAGCCTAACAGTGGGACATATTATGAGCTGAGATGAGATGATAAATGATAAGAACTGTTCAATTTCCGTTTAGTTGCAGAGTAAATATAGGATTGTCCTACCTTTCCCGTGGATATTACTAAATACGCTTACAGTATTTAGCAGATAGCATCACTGTAAAAGAAGTAAAATTATGAAACAAAATCCTTTAGGCTATTTATACTCCTGTTTTAGATAAGATCCGTATCAGCACTATTGAGTGGAATCTATACGGTCTGAATATAAAATCTTCTGCAAAATTAATGAATAATAACATTTTTGTTTTTATATAGCAGACAAACGGTAAACTTTGATCACGTTTTAGAAGGATGAAGTGTGCTCAATTCGCTTATATGTTATATAACTTCAAGATCACGACAGTGTCACACCACTAGAAGTTTAGCTATAAACAAAATATATTATAAATACTGAAACAGGCACGATCACGCGCGACCAGAGAAATTATTGCGGAAACGTGATTCCAACATTAATTACAAATATAATAATTTATTGTATAACTTCGTCGTATACACTAAAAGGCATTATCTAATAATTTATTATAATATTTTTATTTCCTGAATAGATTATACTTATATGTTGACAGTAGGATAGCGCGTGACCAAGTTATCAAAACCGCGCATTTTGAGTGTAATAGTGATAATACTAAAACTGACTATCCACTTTCTGTTAAACCATTATCTGACCCAGTACCTTACATTACGCTTACGCTTTTACAGATGGTAATATATTGAGTCCAAATTGTAAGCCGGATAAATGCTGTTGAGATTTCACACAACTTCCTTAAGGACATTCTCAATTACAAGTTCAAAGTTTAGTTTTTCGCATACCTATTTGATTGTTTATATTTTCGGAGATAAAAGGAACAATTTACCACCATTTCTAACTAAAAGCTCGTAGAAGAAATCATGCTTTTCAATTTGAAGATTATGAACTTTCCTACAATCTTTCTATTTTACCTTTTTACGGGCGGAATTTATAAAGAATATTTCTTATATGATCAGTAATAAATAATAGAACTATTATGTAAATAAGTCTATAGGCGAAGACTATTAGTCTGTGCGACTATTCCTAAATCGGGACTTACTTTTTTAATACGTATGTGTAATGGAATATAATATTATTTTTATAGTCATTAGATATTGGAAAATATACCACAATAAAAATGGTATATAAACAAATGGAAATTGAAACGTGGATGATATCTCAAGTGTTTGTTCTGTTGTAATTTCAGTGGTCCATAAAGTTCAGTTTGCGAAGAATCGAGGGTGCTTAATGTATTTCAGAAGGCACCCTAATGGGAACTGTGGTAGAGGGTCGCCTTTCTGAAGACGATGCCTGTCCAATTTTGACTTGTGAATCTCCTTAAAGTACTAGACATATACTTTAAATTGAAGATAATATTTATATTTCATTTATAATATAAATATTTCATTTAATTAAAGCATTACTTTATTTAATAATATTAAATACGTTGCATGTGCAGCTACGAATACTATCAACCCTTACTTTGCTCGTGGATGTCGTAAAAGACGACTAAGAGACTTATAACGATAACCTGGGCCAACTCTATCTGATGCCATTTGGTCAAAAATTGCATTTCCAAGGAGAGTTGACGTCTGGCAGGCGGCCGGTCATAAAACTTTACAATATGTACTGTGAAAGAAGAGTACGTATTGTATCGACCCCAAGCAATTGCGATAAGAGTAGGAGAATGATGTGTATCTTTGTTTTAAATTTATTACTGATTATAATTTTCTTTTATATTGCTTCACGATTTATTTTTTTTGTTGTTTATCAATTTTCTCCTAAATTTACTCCTAATTAAATATCGCTGACAGCTTTCTCTGTTTAGTGGCGTAATAGTTATTGTTCACCGTCTCTTTCGCCGTGGATATCGTAAAAATCGATTAAATATATTTGAATTTTTAATAAAAGTATAGAAACAAACATGACACATTGACCGCTATTTTTGTTTTAAGTACATAGAAATAATAAATTTGTAATGTTTAAAATATCTCAATGTACACTTTTGTAATAATAATCTTGAATTGGGTTGTATTACTTGTAATGATAGTTGTGTAGTGTATTGAAATAAATAATAAATGACTTCGTTATTTCATTATCATAATTTTAGCTCATAGACGTCCCACTGCTGTGTTCGAACCTCTTACACAATAGAAGGGAAATTAACGTACTACATATACCACGTTAATCAAACAGGTTGGTATATAGTTCTATTTCAAGAGTATATTATTGCATATAATTAATATGATTTCTTCCTTTTATTCTTTCTTTTTAAAAAGTTAACACCCTGCACTAAGGAAATAATCTTTGTATTACGAGGGACTTTACAAACATATAATTAATTCAGACCAATTACACTCAAACTCAGAACAACAGATTATCGATAGCACAAAGTATTGTCCGGCATAAGAATCGAACCTATAGCAATGGTACGGAAGGTTAGAATCTTAGCCACTACGCCATCTGTGCAATCGATATCATCGTCTTTTACGGCACCCACAAATAAATAGGGGGTGGTGCCTTATATTCTTACTCCATCATAACATATAATTTATTTACTCCGTTATTTAGGTTATACTTATATTAAGAGGGGAGGAGTGCAAATAAATGAAGTGCGAAATTAAAATTAAAATATAAAACACGACCGAGTTACGCCCTTGTATAAAGTGAATAAGATAAATGAACGTTCACATACCACGCCTGTGTAGCACGCAAATAAATTTAACATGTGGAGTTCATGTTTAATTTAAATGTAATCCATTAAAAGGTAACCCTCATTAACTTTATCGTGATTTTAATAATGAAATGTATTTCAATATACATGCGTTTTTTAGCTCTAATAAACATATTTTTTTTAAGAAATATCGATATATGGCAAAAAAATTGTAATAATAGATGAAATATCATCTGTTTTCATAGACTTATAGACTTTGTTTGTCTGAATTCCTACTTAGAGATTTAATATAAACATAAGAGGATACACAAATATCGTATTTAGTTCAGGAAAAATAAACTTTTGGTTTAGAGTTTCAAAATATAAAAATAACTAGCTTCTGCCCGCGGCTTCGCCCGCGTACAAGATTACTTTCCTAAAGTTTTTCATACCCTATTTTTATTTTCCCACTTAAGGGTAATTTTTTACAAAATTTTAATGTCATATTTATTTACATCTAATCAATAGCCTAAAATACGTTTCAAGCTTCTGGCTTTAAAAATGACGATGCTTCCTTACAATTTTTCATCGCCCGTTACAACCCTTTTTGCATTCCAAAGTAGCCTATGTCCTTTATCAGGCTCTAGACTACCTGTGTACCCAATTTTATTTAGATCGGTTCAGTAGTTTTGGCGTGAAAGAGCGACCGTCAGACAGACAGAGTTACTTTCGCATTTATAATATTAGTAAGGAAGTAAGGATAAAGGAGGAGTGAAAGAAAAATGCTAGACATCAAAAATGGTTGTAAAGTAATTAAGTTCTTAATAAATAACTAGAGTATTTTATATTTATTTCGAAAATATTGTCTTGAATACGAGCACAATCGTATTCCAGACCAATTTTTTCTATAATCGTTTCTTTATCAGTCTCCCATAACTCCATTCACTGCTCGATATGTTTCCCCACGAGAATGCCGCTTGCCATTTTATCATGATAATCCTTTGGGCTGTATAATGTCGTATAGACCCGTTCTTCAAAGAATCGCAGTATTAAAAATTTTAGCATGTAGAGAAATATTAAGTAAAGTCCTCTCCATAGCATGTTGAGCGACTTTGAGCCTTGTTATGAGATCGAAATTTAGAGACCTATTATATATTTCTTATAGTTATTGTAAGAATATCTTCTTGCAAAGCCCAAGTCGAGACTCTTGTTATAAAATAAAACAAAAATGACTTCAGACAGGAAAATAAAACAATAAACTTGTATGTATAGAGAAAATCGTGAACGAAAATTGTTCAAAATAGAGCAGAATTAAAAATGTACTGGTTTTGAAACTATATTAATTAACATAACATAACATATCATCACGCCATATCCCTTGCAGGGTAGGCAGAGAGTACAGAGTGCCAGAGAACTCTATCTTTGCATACTTCATTCGCTTCCTCAACATTCATAATTCTCTTCATACACGCTCGCCGGTTTCGGAGACTCTTGACTCCACCTTCCTTCAGTACATGACCGATCTGGTCTAGGTAGGTTAGTCTCGGTCTCCCCCGGTACCTACATCCTTCCACTTTCGCATTGTATATCTTCTTAACCAGACGTTCGTTCGGCACTATATTAATTAGTGATGATATTTCACTTTTTAATTACTAATAATCGTTCATTTAAATCAATATTGAAAAATTAAATTAGTAATCTAATTTCGAAACGAATTATTTTCTGCTAGAAAGGAAAACGCTAGCTTAAAAGAAAATATAATTAATAGCAAATATAGTAAGTAAAATTAAATTAATGCAAGTACTTATGAAGCTTATTATATGCTAGGTATAGCTTCAATTTATTGTAAACTAGCTTTTACCCACGGCTTCGCTCGTGTTGTTTGCCAACATATTTTGTTTAACTATCCGTATTTTTTTTTCTTTCATTATTAGTACCATATATGCATTTTAATATTTCGAAGACTATATGTAAAAAGTTTCATGATAATCGGTTAAGTAGTTTTGGCCGGAAAGCGTAACAAACAAATTTACATTTATAACATTATAGTAGGGATATCATCAATGCTGTGTGGTAGCAGTTACAAATACTACGAACCACCAACCTTACTTTGCTCCTGGATATAGTAAAAGACGACTAAGAGCCTTACAACGACCTGGGCCAACTCCATCTGATGCCGTTTGGTCAACAATTACATACCCAAGGAGGGTTGATGTCTTGGCCACCGAAGACAAAGATCGGGTACCGGTGGCCCGCTCGCACGGCGAAGAGAAGTGTTTGCAGAGTGGGTCTATGGGGTTGCGCGCCGCCTCTTCCGCCGCCCCGGACTAATTTGGCGTGTCGCGACAACGTCCATAGACCACCGCAAAAAAAAAAAAGAAAAAAAAAGGAGGGTTGGTGTCTGGCAGGCAGCCATTCATAAAACTATAGCTAATAACTTTTACAATATGTACTATGAAAGAAGAGTACATATTGTATTGACCCCAAGTAATTGGGATAAGAATAGGAGAATTATGATGAGTAAGGATATTATATTCGTGGCATCTAAACAAAAACCAATAGAACTTGAAGTTACGAATAATTAAGAACAGTGGTATATACTACTAAAATTTTAAATGTGAAAGTTTGTGATGATTTTTGGATGTTTATTACTCAATCATACATAAAACAGATTTGGATGAAAATTGGCATGTAAATAGAATGCTTCCTCGATTAACATATAGGATACTTTTTATCCCGATAATATTATCTTGGTAATTATACCAGTTGAACTATTGATTTCATCTTTGGGCAATTTATATTTTACGTGGCTAAAGGCCAGGGCAGAAGCTAATCTTCTCTTTGTTTGCGTTAATTATGTTTGTAAAGTCCCCTGCAATACAAGATTTATTTCCTTAGTGCAGAATGGCGATTTACAAAAAAAAAACTGCAGAAGTAAAACTGAAATGTAGGTATATAATGTAGTATAATAATAAATGTAACATAAGGCAAAATAAATATATGATTTTTATCGTACCCCTATCCTTTGAGAAATATTGTATCAGTAAATCACTTAACTAAATACAGTTACACTAAGGAACTGAATTATTCCAGTCAGCACGCTAAACGCATTGCCATAATAAATACGCAGGTGTTTTGTTTTTCTTACACGAGAAAACCCTTTCTGGCTAATTTTTAATTAAAGTTAAAATATTGTATTATTCACCATAGTTTGAATATAACGTGCTACATTTCGTCCGTACAATGTGAATATATGATTAGCTATACAAAACCTTTTCTCTACTTAACCTGGCGGTTATAACAACTGGTTGCACATTCTCCGAAGAAAATTATAACACCAAATGCGATTGACAATTCACCTGCCAAACGTGGCGATAACTGAAATATAACAAATACCTTAATTAAAAATATTTTAATAAATCATTGATTTATCGACGTAATTTAGTTAACCTCATTACAAGCACTATAATGTACATATTTTAATTTTATTTCGTTTGTGCCTTTTGTGGTATTGAAATTTTATCTCGGCTCATATATGTCCCAGTGTTGGGCTCAAGCCTCCTTCATAATGGGAGGGAAAATCGACGTACTATACTACGCTCGTAAGGCGTGTTGGTATAGGGTTTTGTTTCAAGTTTTCCATCTTTCGCATAGATGTTATATGCGTTTTATATACCTTGGTCGTCTTTTACGATCACACCATGGGTAAGACAGATGGTGGTGAATTGTATTCTTAGTCCGTCACCACACGCAAGGTATTGAAATTTATTATACCTTTATTTATGTTTTTTATTAGAAAATATAAAAAAAAATCGACTTTATCATCTCTTTGTACATATATTTGAGTAGATAACTCTCTTAAAGTAAAAGAAGAGAGAAATTCTCAGCTCAGTGTTGTACAAAATTTGACCTAAATATTGAATATGAACTTAGATATACACCGTGACATTTATATCGTCTTACAAAAGAAGTTATATGAAAGTATCCGACCAAAGAAACATAACTAACATATTTAATTGTTCAATAGTGGTAGTGATAAAAAAATGACAAAATAAAATAAATTAAAGTTAATATTTTGTAACAACCTGATTATAATGTTTACATTTTAAATAAAAGAAATCCTACGGCATTGCGCATGATAATGATTGGCTAATGTACTTACGTTAGACAATCACAGCTACGAAGTCCACGTGAACTGCTATTCCAAAGCGTACCTACGCCTAGGTAGTACCTACACAGTATGAAAGTTATGTTGAGTAGGTAGCCTACCGCTCGCTACATACTATTTTAATTAGTAATTATTTATAATAATTTTTAGTAAAAATCTTCCACTAAATATTTTTTAACCTTTTAATTGTACGAATGAATAGTAGATACTAGAAACGTTAACTGTACTGCTTTTGTAAGACGATATAAATTTCAACACCTCTTACATGGTCGACTATGGATGCGATATCTTGCGGTAGTGACTTATAACCCTGATATAATTACCTAGACGTTCAATTGCATTATACAATGATAGACCGACGTCACCCTCCAAATGTTATATACATAGCAACTAAGGGTCACAATTTACCCTCTTCAACTTGTTTTGGGTTTGAGAGGGTTTGTGAAAATAGAATAATTAACAACATTTTACTATGGACGAGTAGGTGTGGAAATGAAAATGGCTTTAAATATACCCTTATGTCATAGTATTGAGCAGGATATTTAATAATACACAACTCATGCATTATACCCGTTTCCATTACCTCCTGATTTCATGTAAGATTTAAGAATAGTATAATGCACTGTTTGGTAGCGGCTACGAATAATACCAATCCTTACTTTGTTAAAGATGTCGTAAAAGACGACTAACAGCTTCATATCATAATATTATTGCCACCCCATATCTTACCCGTAGGTGATCGTATGAGACGACTAAGGGATATCAAACGCATATAACATCTATGCGAGAGAAGGAAAACTCGAAACAAAACCCTATACCAACACGTCTGACTAGCGCGGTATAGTAGTTTAATTTCCCTCTCATTACGGAGGAGGCCCGAGCCCAACAGTGGGACATTTATGGGCTGTGATGATGATGACGATGAATATTAATTTGATGATTAGTATCGGATATGTTCGAAATTGGGGTTGATATAATCGACTATAACGCGTGAGTATTGCCATTAAATACATTAGTTTATATTAATAATAATAAGTTCTTTTCTCTTAAAAATTTACAAGTTCCATGTGAAGTCGCTGACTTCTGTGCTAGGTGGTAAACCTGTGTTACAAAAGTTAGCCCTCTTAATAGATATGGGTACATATATACATAAAAACGAATTGTACAATTAATGTTTTAATATAGGTACATCAAAAGTTTACTAGTATTGTATAAATAACCCTACTAAAATATAATATGGTATGGAAAAAACTCACGATTCATAATGATTTTTCAATTCACAAATGTACTAATTTAACAGTTTTTTATAACTTGTTATTTATTTGAGTCAAATTTAATAATTAAAAATATACCTAACTTGATCTGTTTGTTATTTATTTGGGTCGAATTCAGTAATTAAAAATATACAGGGGGTTTATCTATCGACAGATTGGTTTGACATTTAATACAAAAGCTATATAAGCTTTAGTTCTGTAGATAATACAGTTTTATATATTCAACTGGCTGACCTAGCGATCTTCGTTCCGCCTAAGAGTCAATAAATGAGCAGATTTGGGATATTAAAATTAATTCAAAATTATTAAGTTTAAGTTTTTATTATGATAATAAATATATGTAAGCAGGAGTGGCAGATCTTCATTTTCTAGTTCGTCCACGTGCTGGTCAGACATGATGGTAATCTCGAAATAACATTATGTTAACGTTCAATACACCAATCTTTATTAAGTATCTAACTTTAATCATCAAATAAATTAGGAGGCTCACAATATTATCACCAATATCTTATAAAATAATCATATGGAATGCAGTGAGGTTAGTTGTGACTCGATACAAACCATCGCTACTAAAGGTGCTATTCGAATCTCAACTGCAGGCTGCGGGTGCAGCCAGCACATGCGGCGGCTGCACGAAGCCGCCTGTGGCTGCACGACTGGTTTTCTATGTAGTAGTATAGATTTCTGTAAAAAACATTCAGAACGCGGCTGCGGCTGCACGTGCTGCCAAGCCTCGGCCGCAAGTGCTAGTTTGACTTGTAGCCGCAGCCGATCGCAGACCAGTAATGCTGCGGCTGCAAGTCGATGCGCATGTCTACATTTTATAAAAGGACGTATTGCTACTCTTATCTGGCTAATTAACAATGACAACATGTCATTATCGTTCTCTTCTAATAAAATATATAACATCAAACTATTCTCACGACTATTCCTCACGTCTGATATTCTGAAATATTGGAAGCGACTCATCGCCACCTATGCCAGCCGCAGCACGTGCAGCCAGCCTCGGAATCACTCCCGGCTGCGATTGCAGGCAGCGGCTGCGTGTCATGCGTGTGCTACCTGCATCCGCAGCCTGCAGCCGCAGCCTGCAGCCAAGGTTTGAATGGCCTCTTAATGCTCACAGATTAATGGTTTGTAGGCACGTCTCACTTCATAAGTAAACTATTTAACGGTTGGTTATTTTCTAACTACCCTCTATCGTGTTTAATCATGTCACAACTAAACATACTCAAGCAATAATCAAAATTAATACACTAAATGGATAACTAAAATAATGACAAACTGATTGCTTGACATTCCATTATTATCGTCCTTCAAATATCACGCTTTGTGATATATAAATGAAATATAAAATTAAAAATCAAGTACTTTAATAAAGTGCCAGCAAGACATTTGCTTGTCCATGTATTTTAGTGCATGACTTGTACTCTGCGCTATAGCCATGGTATTGCAAAGCTCCATGGGCGACAGTGACACTTAACATCGGTTGTACTGCTTGCTCGTTTGCCACCACCAGCAATTAAAAAAAAAATTGGTTTTTAATTAGGCGCAAGAACATTTCTTCGTTCAAAAACTCTCTAGTTGTTGATTTCTGAGGTTTACTCGACGATATCGCATTACCAATCGAGCAGTTTTACGGGCTGCCTCGCTTTGCGCTTGTGATTGAGAAGCACGAAGTCGGACTATACTAATAACTAACATTATATATAGATATCATTAGCAATTCAAGATGGCTACTGCTCCAAAATGGCGGAGTTCTTATTTTCTTCTAAACCTTTCTTTTGTTAGTGGTAAGACCACACTGTTAAAAGTTCTCTGTCTACAGCCGCGGGTGGTTCCGTCCGGGGTAGTATCATACTCTCGCAGAAGATCGACGTCTGACGGTCTGAATAATGGCAATGTGCATTTTGATCGGTGAGCGAGAGAGCTGGAAGCCCAACTGGGTGGGTTTGGGGTTTATAATGGAAATAAACTAGATATACCCTTGGTATAGCAAAGGTTCATGGGCGACAATGACACCTACACTTGTGCTGATTGCTTGTTCGCCACCATACGCAATAAAAGTTCGTTATTGCGTCATATTTTAATTAAGCAAATCATTTGCAATAAAATAGTATTAAAAACTTTGGATGGCGAATGCTAAATCCACACAAGTTTATTAACAATATATAATATGTTTTTTTTTATTGCTTATGTTGGCAAACGAGCAAGCAGCACATCTGATGGTAAGTGTCACAGCTGTCTATGAATCTTTACTATACCAAGGGTATAACTAGGTCACTGCCTAACATTAGGTACAATCCCCAAACCCACCCACTTGGGCTACCGAACGAAGCGCAATTATATATATAGTACATTGGCATTACTCAGACGTCGATCTTCTGCGAGAGTGTGGTACTACCCCGGACGGACCGGCCCGCGACTGTAGACAGAGAACTTGTCAATAGCGTGGTCCTGCCACTATTACAAGTAAGTTAGATGTTTGGTAGTGGCTACGAATACTACCAACCCTTATTTTGCTCGTGGATGTTGTAAAAGACGACGAGCCTTATGACAATCTGGGCCAACTCTATCTGATGCCACTTGGTCAACAATTACATTCCCAAGGAGGGTTGACGTCTGGCAGGCGGCCGGTCATAAAACTATTATCAATAACTTTTATAATATGTACTATGAACGAAGAATACATATTGTATCGACCCCAAGTAATTGGGATAAGAGTAGGAGAATGATGGTGGCAAACGAGCAAGCAGTAGTACAGTCTGCCAATGAAAAACCCCAAACCCACCCAGAAAGTTAGTCTGTCAGCGGTCTCACTCACCTAACGCAGCTCTTTGCCATTGTTCGGACGTTGATTTTCTTTAAGCGTGTTACCACACTCTCCGCCTGAAGTAGGCTAGTACCCCAAGCGGACCGGCCCACGGCTATATACAGAAAACTGACAATAGTATGGCCATACCATTATTAAACTAAACCTACTCTATAATAAGTAATATTTATTATAAAATAAAACTGCATAAATTATATATAAATTGTTTGTTTAATGATATCACTTAATATGTACATCATGGTTGCATTAACAATTAGATCACCAGCAATATTTACATAACATTCTCTCTAAAACTAAATAACGCTTACATAACTTAGCATTTTATTATTCGTTTTGTGTTTTAATAAATTAAATAAAACCTATTTATATAATGATTTATATAAAAATGTCAAAATGTCATTATTTAAATTGCATATGAAAATAATTCACTTGCAATATTTTATTACTAAATACCAACAAAACATTTGACTTTTGACGGGAATTTGAAAACGTCATGTGGTGCTCTTGTATTATATTCGATATCTGAGTGTTTTAATGTGCTATATTAGATAATTTTGATGGCATTTTATGTAATGTGATGCGGCGGAAGTACTGGGATGTAGTGAATATCATATAAAAGTGCTTTACAACGTTTTCGTTTTCCATCAAAATTCCCACAAGATACCATTAACAGTGTGGCCATTGCACTGTTAATGGAGACAATTTGACCAAGACAATGACTAACCTGAAGAGACTAAAACCGTGAAGATTATAACTCGACACTGGCACCAATAGCTCGTATAAGTAGCTAATTGCCAATATATAAGAAGAAGAACAAAAAATTATGATCAAGCTAAATTTACAGTACTTTTAAAATGAAACCAATTGACTTTTGACACTAATTATGCACGTCTGAATCGTCCCACATTTGTTACTAATTATACGAAATTCGTTTAATAAAGTAAATAAACATTTTCAAGATAGATATAAATCCAAGTATAGTTGATGAAACTTTAGTTATAATAAATCATCGACTATTGAAATTGGACGTTTCACTTACTTATTTGACATCGTTTGATTAAATCTTTATTAACTACAATATACAAGAGAATACTATAAGAATTAAGCTAAAAAAGTATTTGTTTTGGCGTCATTAATACTCGAGCAAACATAAAAATAAAAGTGTAGTAAATATACAGGGCGGAAGGGGACCACTGCCGAAAACAAAGACAGGTAACCTTACTAGTCCTACTTGTAATGATAGGCTAGAAAAAAAATCGATACGAATGAAAAAAAAAAATTTTTTTTTTCAACACGCGAGGTCGTTGAGCTCTTGAACATACGATCGTGAGTTTTGAATAGATTGCGTCTTTTCTCATCCGAGTAAAGTTACGTATTTTTATGGAATTATCGTTACATGGCACTGTCCTAATACGATGGAATGTAAAAAAAAACTTAAAATTCGAAGTGGAAAAAAAATTTTTTTTCATCCGAATCGATTTTTTTTTCTAGCCGATCATTACAAGTAGGACTAGTAGGGTCATCTGTCTTTGTTTTCGGGAGCGGTCCCCTTCCACCCTGTATAATTTGAAATTATGTCCGCGATATGCTATCTATGAAATAAATTAACAATTTTTGTCAGGCGCCGTTTGTTTACTAATTTTATTATGTAGTAATAATTACAATAATTTTAAATATACATGTTTGATATGCTTTCATAAGATTTAAATATTTGATGACAAATCGTAGTTTTAGAATAGTAATGTTATAAAATAAATGTCCTGGATAGTATAAGTAGATGCTTAATATAATTTATACTAATATATAATAAATAATTAATAAGCGAAGAGTATAATTAATATTGCTTCTGCGTATATGAATCACTTAAAAAATTGATCTCAATTTAAACATAATTTTCACATGTTATTTGTTAGTTTTAAAGTATTTCTTGTACTACATTTCTGGTACCTTCGATTTTATAAAAATCTGTCTGTAAACTATGAAAAGTTTAGCACATGTAGGTCTTGAAGTACGTTTATAGCAAAGACTCACAAAGTTATGGTTATGAGTATTTTAATAACATGTATTTTATTACTTATGATTTTCCGATTTTCAGCGTTTTTGCATGGCGTTCATGTAAGAACTCAGAACTCACTTCCACAAGAACTATAAAATACATGGGATATATAACTTAATAATAATTTCGTGAGTATTAGTGATTTAGACAGTTTGAAATCCTATATTGCAAAGACATTTCAATTGCTTTACCAATTAATTGAATATGACAGTTATGTATGTGTCACCAATTTATCCTTCGTTCTCACCTTTTCACGAGACATTTTAACACGCCATACATCGGAAATATTTACACATTTTTACGTTTTAACACAAAAATTTCAGCTAGAAATGTGTTAAACTATGACCCAACACTTCAAATTATTAATATTTTTTGTTGATATAGCACTTGTTAGCTGGCAGCTAACATAGGAATGTTATCAGAGAATACTAAACCAACAAAAATTCATCAATAACCTTTAATTTTATTGCAACTTCTTTTCTAATTTATGATTTATATGTTGTCGAGTTTTAAAAAACACTATTTACAATAAAATAATTAATATAACATCTAGTGGCAGACCGGTATTATTTTTATTACGTACCTATCTTTAAATTTTATTACATACTTTTCAGATGTATTTATTATGCACAAAAATAATGATTTAAATAAAAAAATAATAAAAAATATATTTTTGAATTATGTTTATAAGGAACGTATAGTATGCCGTCGCCGCGGACGGCATGGGCATGGTTTGTCCAGACCATAGCCTACTAAAAGAAAAAAAAAAGGAAAGGAACTTAAACTTACACGTTGCATAAAATCAGTTGGGTACATATCGAAAATTATAGCAATTAATACAAATATAACTCCCACATGATATAATTAAATACATTGTTCACTTATAAACTCTATTACCTTGTCGGCGTAATTATTTAGTAGGCAGACAATAATTTGTTAAAATATTTAAAAACTAAATTAAAAATGTCGATATAAGGTTACACAGAATGTATGAACACACAATACGGTTATACTTTATTTAATAAAAAGGTTGTATTTATAATAAAATATAACTTAATACTGCAATTGATACTAATTTTTATATCCTCTATGTAATACTATACTTTACATGAAGACATTAATGTCTTCCAAATTCATCACAATAATTTGGAACTAATAAACTCGTTCATTATTTACATCGTTACGACTTAATTATGAATTTATTTATGTATATAATTAAACTTAGAATATGTATCAACTCAAAAAATGTCATATATTCACATAATATTATTGAGGAATTCGGCGGCACTAATAAAAAAATTGCTTTTGAATTTAATTGCCGAGAAATTTTAAAAATAAGTAGTTTTAGATAGTAATTACAGTGATGATACCACTATTTCGTTTTTCTCGTATTAAAAACTTGATTCTTGAACTTACAGAATAAAAAACTAAATTAAATTTTATACATTAAATTGACACTGATTCTCCGTTGAAGCAAAACAACTTATCATCTTGCACGACGATCTAAAATTTTAAAATTACTACTTGTATGAATAGGCGTATTAAAATTATACATAAAAATATTATTTAACTGAGACAATACTAAAACGGTCGCCATTGCCATTAGCGATAGTCCTTGTGTTACAGATCCCGCAGAATCAACAGTAGGCAGCCAGTTGTTGTCGAGAACAGACTGTTCGATCACATTCTGCATAGTATCTATAACAATATTTTTGTTTTAATAATCCTTACTAATATTATAAATGCGAATGTAACTCTGTCTGTCTGTCGCTCTTTCACGCCAATACTACTGAACTGATCTAAATGAATACAGGCTACTTTTTAATGCAAAAAAAAGGGTTGTAAAAAAAGATGAAAAGTTGTAAGGGAGTATCGTGGTTTTTAAGCCATAAGCTTGAAACTTATTTTTAGGCTATTGATTAGATATAAATATAAGATTAAAATTTTGTAAAAAAAAATATTATTAATTAAGGGGTAAAATAAAAATAGGGGATGAAAATCTTTAGGAAAGTAACCTTTTACGCGGGCGAGGCCGCGGGCAGAAGCTACTACTGGAATAAAATAAAGTGTCAATTACATAACAAGCGTATTTACTTGTAATGTGTTTCTATATTTTTTATAATCTTTTGACTTTATCGCCGGTCATAAGCGAATATACAGTTCACATTTGCTTACTTTTCATCATAACAAAAGTTATATTGTTAGAGGATCTGTCAAGTGTCCTCAACTATGGTAAAGTTTGGTATAAAAGTTGTATCATTAAACAGTCATAAGGAAAGTTACGAGTAGTGATATAAATATAAATAGATTGTACTAGCAAGCCTGTTCGTTTGTTTTTAGAAATCGATATATGGCAGTGCTGCTTGGTAGCAAGTTCCATCAATGAGAATAGCATCTAAACCTTCTCCGTGAAAAAATACATACATATACCAATTTTCATAATAATCGATCAAATAGTTTGAGTTTAGCCAAGTCATATATACAAACATCCTCTTTTATATATATAAATTAATATTTTATATTTCATTTTCAATATAGGATTGCAATTAGAACTCGGTCATATTATTAACAATACTTTAATAAAAACATATTTTTTTACAACATGCAACTATAATTATTATTATTTAGTAAAAAAATAAATGTAATCAAATTACTAAAAGTAGCGTGTAAATGGTGCGACATTGCTCCGTGACGTCACAATCTAATTTAAATGTCATATCATAAATCATTATGATTTACTATTGAATTAAATTATGGAAAATCCAAAAGCCTTAGGCGCGTATAATTTACGTTCTCACCATACACATAATTGAAAAGAATATCGTAAGCGGATATGACAAAAACAGACGACAAAATCTCGAATATGAATTGAAGTCCATAGATTTATACGAATGTATTTTAAGTATAGTTTGGGGTTGATAACAAAAACACCCCACAAAGGTTGATAATATCAATGGAAAAATCTGAAAAAAAAAAGATATTTTTTTATTTTATTTTTTTAGTTTGCTAGGGGAACGGTTGTGCGTTACGATATTAATTGAGAAATGGACAGGCGTATAACCAAACGGACGGCGATGCAAATATTTTGTACAAAACGTTTCAAATAAAATCGATATAAAATGCACTGATTTTATTAAAAGAGTGTAATTCAGCAACTTTCTTCATATTGAGAAAATAGCAACCCTTTAATATTGGGTAATTTTGGCATAACAGCATTTTAAATGTAGAGCATATCCACAAGCTGCGCATTGTGATAGCTTTAATATTTCTTAAAAGTGTATTTTTATAGAAAAATATTGTACATCTTAAGATGTATGGTGCACTAATTTATAGATACTTTATAGTATTTAGTTAACAAATTTCTTAACGTAATGGTATTTTATCTAAATTTATCGATGTTTCACTCAAAAACAATTTAATGTTTTTAGGCTATTAATTTTATATTGTTACATTTAAAAAAACATAAAAAATATATAATAAATCAAATAATAAACTATATTTATATACAGTTATGTACACCATTGAAACTAATCAAAGGTTTCATCATCAACATCATTATTAGTACTTTATTATCACATCTCATATATGACCTAGCTCAGTGGGCAAATCATCATTATCATCACAGTCTTCTTTCTGGGCTCGGGCTTCCTCCGTAATGAGAGGGAAATTAACCTACTGTACCACGCTGGTCATACGTGTTGGTTTTGTTTCGAGTTTTCACTCTCTTGCATATGCAAAGATGACGCAAATAACATCTATGATGTTATATGCGTTTTATATCCTTTAGTCGGCTCTTACGATCACCCACGGGCAAGATAGGGGATGGTGAATTGTATTCTTACTCCGTCACCACACGGATAGCCACTCGGCCCATACCTTCTTCATAGTAAGAGGTAAGTTGGCCTTATGCTACGCTGGTCAGATGTGTTTGTACAGCATTTTATTTTGAGGTTTTCTTCTCTTTAATAGATATTATCTGCATATTATATCCCTTAGTTGCTTTTTACGATACCCACGGGCAAGGAAGGGGATGTTGAATTGTATTCTTATATCGTCACCACATGGAAGAATCAATACTTACCATAGGTAGTGACATCTGGAGTATAAAACTTTTGCTCAGCTGGCTGAAGTGGTACGATAAATCCTGTAAATAAAAAATTGTGAGTGGGAAATGCTTAAATTTTAATAAATATTGTAAATATTATTTAATTATAAATTTACATATAAAGTTCAAAGTATTAAGTATATATTTGATTGAATATCGGGCACCCAGAAAATATAATTTAATATTACTATGAATTGACGTTTGAAGAAGATTATATGTTGGGCAATGAGAGGCAAGTTCAGATAGATATTCGTATAATAATAATAATCATCATCATCATCATCATCACAGCCCATAAATGTCCCACTGTTGGGCTCGGGCCTCCTTCATAATGAAAGGGAAATTAACCTACTATACCGCACTGGTCAAACGTGTTGGTATAGGGTTTTGTTTCGAGTATTCCTTCTCTCGCATAGATGTTATATGCGTTTTATATCCCTTAGTCGTCTCGTACGATCACCCACGGGTAAGATATGGGGTGGTGAATAGTATTCT
This sequence comes from Lymantria monacha, assembly GCA_905163515.2. Taxonomy (NCBI): domain Eukaryota; kingdom Metazoa; phylum Arthropoda; class Insecta; order Lepidoptera; family Erebidae; genus Lymantria; species Lymantria monacha. The sequence continues at coordinate 16,208,493 of LR991097.1, read as the reverse complement.
TACTCCGTCACCACACGGAACGAACGAACGAACGAATAATAATAATAAAGCCTCTTTATTCCATAACTCTTGTTAAGTTTAACATTTCAAATGATGTTAGTATTGTTAGTAATTTTATCTACAATGTTAGTATGGTTAATATAAATGTAGTATGCTTAACTATTTCCATTTCTCGAGCTATGGATCTCGTTTCGAGTAAAGGCCTCCTCCAGTTTTTTCCACAGGTTTCTGTTTTTTGTTTTATACATCCAGTCTTTTCCTGCAATCTTTATAAGGTCATCAGTCCAGCGTTTGATAGGTCTTCCCACATTCCTTTTGCCTCCTATTGGTCCCTTCCATCTTGTGGTTAGAAATGTCCATCTCCCGTCTATGTATCGTGAGATATGATCCGCCCACTGCCACTTGTGCAAAGCATGTGTTAGTGCATCTAATATTTTCGTTTTGTGTCTAATTGTTTCGTTTTTAATTTTATGTCTTTTGTTAATTTTTAGTATGCTTCTTTCCATTGCTCTCTGCGTTGTTGTTATTCTTTGTTTTATTTTGTTTGTATAGGTCCATGTTTGGCACCCATATAATAAACAGGGCAGAAGACAGGTAATCATTACAGTTCTCTTTATTTTCATATTATATTTGCCTTTCAGAATTTCTTTGTATGACCAGAACTTTTTCCATGTGATATTTATTCTTCTTTCCGTTTCTTCTTCGTTGTTATTTTTTCTAAACGATATTTGCTTTCCTAAATAGATATAGCTCTTTACATTTAGTTCATTATTACTATCATTCTATAGTGTTTCCTTTTAAGTTAATGGGTGCTTTAAAGCTGTTGGTCATTACTCTAGTTTTGATTCTATTCATTTGTAAGCCTACATTTTCACTTTCTTCGTCCATCGATATTAATACCAAATTTAGTCCATTGTAATTGTCTGAAAACATTTCCTAGCACAGCAATAAAAAGTTTTGGCGACAGTGGGTCACCTTGCCTAACACCTCTCTCTATTTTGATCATATCGCCTCTTCTCTCAAGTTTGACCCTACTCGTGCTGTTGGAATATATGTATTTTATGATATTTTTGTATTTATCTTCTACATTTGATATTTTTAAAGCATTCCAGATAGAGGCATGGCTGATACTATCGAATGCTTTGCTATAGTCGACGAATACAATATATAATGGTTTGTTGTATTCATTAAATTTTTCAATTAGTTGTTCGCAGTTTGTATATGATCTATTGTGTTGTAGCCGGAGCGGAAGACTGCCTGTTCTACTGGTTGTGAGGAGTCAATAAAAGAAAATTCGGAAATTTTTCTAAGGACACTGGATGTAAAAAGCTTATATGTACTTGCCAGAAGGCTGATGGGTCTGTAGTTCTCAATATCCAAAGGATTCCTTTTTTTATAAATTAATATAATGTCGGATGTACACCATTGTTTTGGTATTACTTCGGCGTAAAGTATTCTGTTAAACAGTATCGTTAGATGTTTAAGTAAGATGGGAGCTCCTAATTTCGAATATTCATTTGTTAATCCATCTGGGCCTGGACTTTTCTCAATTTTTAGGTCTTTAATGTGTGCGTATATTTCATATTCTTCTATTGATTTAACTACATTGCCTTTTTATCTTGCTTATTGTCTATTTCATCATTTTCCTTCTTCCTGTATAGTTCTCTGTAAAAATGGGTTGCATGATCTATCCCATCTTTTCTAGTCTTTTTTTCTTTCGAGCTGTCTTCTAGTTTTTGTATCCACTTTTTTTGAAATGTCATTTCTTTATAAGCCTTTTAGCACTTCTATAGGTATTGAGGTTTCTATATATGATTTCTTCCCTGTATATTAGTATAATCAAGTTTTATTAATCTATTAGTAGTTTTGAATAACTGGGCGAGTTGTTCTTTCTGTTGCATATTTTTCATTTTGGTCCATATTAATTCTGAGCGCTTCTTAATTAATTCTTTTGTTTGTTCGCCAAGTATGATGTGTTGTTTCTTTTGAGTGTCTATTACTATCTACACTACGTAGTATTTTTTCTTCTAGGGTGTCATAATAAGTCTGAATATTCTCAAGCAAGCTACTATTTATGTCTTCAAGATTATCTTTCAGGCAACTGATATATTTTTCAATTTCATTATCTGTTTTAATAGATTTTCTTATTGATTTAAAATTGTTCCTGTTTTTCCTTTGTTGGGCTAAGGTGAGTGTCGTTCATAATAATCTATGGTCTGAAAAAAAATTTACTTGATTTAGGACTTCAATATTTGTCATTATACGAGGTTTGTCATGATAAAATCAATTTCATTTTTAATTTTTGATTGGGAGATAACCAGGACCATCTCTTTTTTCCTTTTTTCTTAAAGAAAGTATTCATGATAGACAGTTTATGTTCGAGGGCGTAGTCTATTAGTTGCTGCCCTCTTTTATTGCGTTCTCCATAACCGTAGCTTCCGATGCACAAGTTCTCTTCTTTCTTCGGCTGCCCAACTTTCGCATTGAAATCACCCATGACTATTAATCTCTTATCCGCTAAATTATGCGCTTTCTCAGTGTCGTTGTAGAATATCTGGATGACGCCTCCGTTGGGGCATAAGCTTGAATTATAGAGATGCGAAGTTGTTCTATTTTTAATTGTGGCAAGGCAACCCTTTCAGAGATCCCTATGAAGCTATGTATTTTGTGTTTGTGTTCTTTCTTAATAAGGAATCCTACACCATGAAGACCTTTAGTTTTTTCAACATAGCAGAGAATGTACTCTTCATATTCTTTGATATTGCAACCATCTCTCTTCACTTCAGATAGTCCGAGTACATCAAAATCGATTTTATCGAGTGCATAGGCAAGTTGAAGGTATCTTTCAGTCGACGAAAGGGATTTCACGTTGTATGTTCCAATTTTTATAGATGTTTTTTTCATTTTAACTTTTATATTATTTCTGTTGTCGTAGTTGTATTTGTATATTTTTGGTGGAGGGTGGTGGTCTAATTCCTCTCGAGGACTAGTCAGCTTCTGGAATGTTTCTATATTTGTTTTGTACATACATACATACATATCATCACGCCATATCCCTTGCAGGGTAGACAGAGAGAACAGAGTGCCAGAGAACTCTATCTTTGCATATTTCACTCGCTTCCTCAACATTCATAATTCTCTTTATACACGCTCGCCGGTGTCGGAGACTCTTGACTCCACCTTCCTTCAGTGCATGACCGATCTGGTCTAGGTAGATTAGTCTCGGTCTCCCCCGGTACCTACATCCTTCCACTTTCGCATTGTATATCTTCTTAACCAGACGTTCGTTCGGCATTCTTTCCACATGTCCGAACCATCGGAGCATTCCTTTTCACATCTTTACACCAATACTCTCTTTCATACCTACTCGCTCTCTTACATCGTCGTTACGAATGCGGTCGGTCAGTCTTACTCCACAGATTTTCCGCAGAGATCGTATTTCAACCGCATTTATTTTACTTTCATACTCTTTTCTGCATACCCAACTCTCGCTTCCATACAGTAATGTTGGGACAAGCACTGCGTTATGTATTGCTACACGTGCCTTCTGGCTGAGGTGGTGGCTACCGAGAAGTTGCCCCAACGCTCCGTTCACTCTATTTCCCGCATTCACTCTTCGCTCTAGATCAGTGGTGTACCTTCCATCTCGGCTAAATCCACATCCAAGATATACAAATTCATCCACTTGCTCTAGTACATCATTACCTATTGTTACTCTTACATCTGTTCTGGCTTCATCTCTTTCAAAGACCATTATTTTGGTTTTGTTCACATTCACGCGTTTTTTTTTGGTTTGTTTTGATCGAATTTCAGTGTTTTGTTGTTCTGGTGGCTGATATTTATATGTCATTGTCTCTGTTCATTAGGTTTAGTTAGGGAGGAAAGAGAGCTGCTTCTGCCTCTCATTAGATCGAAAGCATTCGTTCTGTTTATTTTGGACGGAATGTGTTGTATCCGTGGTTGTAGTGAATTTCCAGGTGATGTTGACAAGTTCCGTTTTCGTTGCTTATTGTATTTTCTTTGATAACTAGTTTGTCATAAACTAATATCGCATAGTTTCCATTTTTCCTTTCTTCTAACATTTTTTCTCTTAATTCTTTTCTTTTTTCTTGAACTTCCTTAGGATAATCTTCAGAGATGTAAACACTCCTTAGTTTTTTCTTATTCCTCAGTATTTCCACTTTTCTCCAGCCATTTACGAATGCGATAAGTATTGGTCTGGCCTTGTTGTTACTGTGGACTTTTTCGCCGATTCGGCATATTTCATTGATATCTCTAACATTGAGCGTAATTTTCAAATCGGTATTTATTTTATGTGTGGTTCTCTCCAAAGGTTCCAGTGTAGTATTTTCAGATTCCTCTAATCCATATAGAATTACATTATTATTTCTTCTGGCTCTTTCCAACGTTGTAATATTTTTCTTAAGTTCTTGGTTTTCTAATTTTAGTTCTTCTACTTCACGAGTAAATGGCATTAATTTTTCGTTCATTTTTGAAAGTATATCCTCCGTTTGTTTAGATATTTCTAACTTCATACGTTCGAAAAATATTTTATTATTGTGTGTGTATTTATTTATTATTGTCCATTTTTATGAACTTTAAATTCCAAGTTAGTTATAATATTTTGTTGTTGGCAGCACAGGTTTGTTTTTGGTAACACTGGTTTACAGTAGGCAACACTTATTTGAGACTGACAACTCTAGTTTTGTGTTGGTAGTACTATTTTAACGTTTATGTCCTATTGTCTGTGAATGATGACATATATTTTTCTTCAAAAAATTAAAGTTTTAACCTCCTTTTGTGATGATTTTGATGAAGAATTTGATTTATTTGTGCACTTCACGATTACAATTATATTATTTTCTCGTACATTGGACACAACTGCGAATATTGACTGTGAATGTGATTTGGTGTCGCCGTTAATAACAATGATTATAATTTACTTTCACGGGAGCAACAACTAACAAGTGTTTACTTTTAGAAACCGGAACCGGATCTCGGCGCTGTTTCTTTTTCCCATACTGAGTGAATGAGATAACCCAGTTAGTTTGGGGTAACGAAACAGCGGCATGGAGCTATATTACCCATTATGCGCCCATATAATGATCGTATGTGCGAGCCACCAGTCGCATACAGTTTCTCTATTCGAAATACTATCATCGCCCTTCTTCTGCTCTAATCTAATTAATTGGGGTCGACGGAACATGTAGGAATACATATTGTAAATGTTATTGGCAATAGTTTTATCCAGCCGCCTGCCTGACATGAACCCTCATTGTAATTGTTGTCCAAAAGGCAATAGGTGGAGTTACCCCAGGTCGATATAGAGCTCTTAGTCGCCTTTGTAAATGTCTTAACATTCACGAGTAAAATAAGGACAGTATTCATAGCTGCTGCCACACTGCACTATAATATCATGGTTTTACAGTATTCAGGTATAAAATAAAGTGTCAATTACATAACAAGCGTGTTTACTTGTAATGTGTTTTTTTTTATAGAATTTCGACTTTTTTACCGGTAAATAAGCGAATATACTGTTCATATTTACTTCCTTTTCATTATAGCAAAAGTTATACTGTTCTAGGACCTGACAACTGTCCTCAACTATGTTAAAGTTTGGTATAAAAGTTGTATAATTAAACAATCATAAGGAAAGTTACGAGTGGTGACATAAATATAAATAGATTGTATTGTGTATTGGTTTGGTTTTTATAAGTCGATTTATTACAGCGCCGCTTGGTGGCGAGTTACATCAATAGGAATAGAGTATTCAGGGCTGACACCCGATCAACGAAGACAAAGATAGATCGGGTACTGGTGGCCCGCTCGCACGGCGAAGAGAGGCGCTTTGCAGGGTGGGTCTATGGGGTCACGCGCCGTCTCTTTCGTCGCCCCGGATCGATTTGCCGGAGCGTGACCACTCCATACCCCATAGAAAAAAAGAAAGAAAATAGGGCTGGCACCCGATGATGAAATGCTCGAGAGATACAATATTTTTGGAATGGATTGATTGATAGACGAACGGTATGTATGAATGACAGCTAATCACGTTACTTACGTGGAGGTGATTCTGTTGTTGTAGGCGCTGGTGTTGTAGTAGTAGTTGATGTTGTTGTTGTGGTCGTAGTTGTTGTTGTTGTCGTAGTCGTTGTTACTTTTATTTCTGTGGTAAATAATATAATTAAATTATGCTTATTTTTCAAGTTCCTTTAAATATAAAACTAATTTTTAAAATAATATGGCTCAAAGCTGTTTTTACTCTCTTTATATATTATATTATAACAATTTTTATACGTTTTATTTTTAATTTTAAAAATGAAATATCTAAAATGATAATAGGTATCTACACATACTTTATTAAAGACAGTTTTTTTTAACATTAATTTTGATTTGATATAAAAACTACTTTTACGGATTCTATCGCGTTTGTATTTTATTTTTTAATTGCCCGATGTTTCCTCCTCCCGTGACCATGATCACTATAAAGTGTTCGAAACGTTGGGCAATTAGAAATCAAATACAAACGCGATAGAATCCGTAAAAGTAATTTTATTGCAAATGTGTAAATACTCGCGTAAACATCAGAAACTATTACTAATTTTGATTAATAACTTTAAATAAAAGTTTGAATAATTTCTATAATATTTTTTTCTGACATTGAAATCCTAAATTTCATTAAACTGTATTACGAAATAGACAGACATATTTAAAATTAAACAATATTGAGAAAAACTATACTTTACCGTATAATCGTAAGGTACCCTCGGCTTTCCCGAGTGTATTAGTTGCCACACAGGTATATGTACCGACGTCTTCAGACTCAAACTGAGATATTACTAAAATTGTTCGCAGCTGGTACACGGAAATTCTCTCTTCTGATATTTCGTGTTTACCTCTATAACAAAGGAGAAAATGAGTCATTTATCTTAATGAATGTGGCCGTAACCACTCCATCACTCTCATCAGACGTGAGAGCAGGATCCTGTATTATATTTGTATTATACTTCCAGAGAATTGCTTTATGATCTAACAATTATGTTTTAAGCGTGTACACACACATTAAAATATATACTAATTTCACATTGAATAAAAAAAATCTTCACGTAGCAACGTTACGATGTTAATTCATTATTTAAAATTTACCTTAGATTTATGTATGAAAATGTTATTTTCAAAGTTTAAAAGATTTGAAAATAAAATTGCAAAAAAGGAAAATTTGAAAATATGAAAGAAGTGAAGATTGAAAATAAGATTGAATAGCGAGAAAAGAAACTTTGAAAATAAGATTTTTTTTCATAAATTTATACTATAATAAAATGAGGAACTGCCGCATGAATTTAGATGTTGGTCATAAATTGAATGCAATAATTGATCTTAGACCTTAGAGTATAATCACGAAATAAATGTTTTCGAGATTTTAAAACAAATAGTTTGACAAAACTTACTTTAACTTATATTGTTAATTATAATTTTTATCTCCAAATGAAAATGTAATAAATGATATTGTTCAAATTTTTGCGACCCCCATTGCGGAATTATTTACCATATATTAACGGGTATTTTTATAAATATTGTGCGAAAATATAATTTAGTACCTATTAGAAAAATAAAAGGTACAAGTTAAAATAAAACAAAGTAGAAGATTTTTCTTTACAACCTGAAAGTAATTAAATCATCTATATATTGACATAGAATCTTTTTTAATACACTATAAGAATAACGTTTAACTAGGAACAATTTCAAACTATAAGTTTGCTTTTAAGCATTTTTTAGAAAAAACATTAGAAAACTGAAGATAAACTATTTATTTACCCGACCTAGGCTTTGAACCTAGGATCTCACGAATGCAGAATACGGCAAGTTTAACATACATAATATATTAAAAAAAAAATAATATATATCAAAATACATATACATTTTTCGAATAAGTATTTTTATATAATATACTTTATATAAAGAAATAAAAATACTATAGGTATTTTTTCTATATACTGTATCCTATCAGAAATATCGTTATTATCTTGCTTAATCACTGCGGAAACAAAAAATAATATCTTACCAAAACTAACCGAAGTCAACGCTGAAAGGTAAAACCCAATAAACAACTGTCAATGCCATAGACAACAGATTTCAAGTCAACAATGTGTGGAATAGAAATGACAACAGCGTTATTCCGCTTTTTTTTGTGTATGGTGTAATTCTTCTTCTCTTTAGACTGCATATACACTATTAGGCATGGAATTCTGCCAGAATGGGAGTGAAAATGAGCTACTTTACTACGCTGGTCGGTCGGGTTGGCCTGATGGTAGAGCTGTTTCCTACTCTAGTATGAAAAACCCGTGCCAGGAAAGGGTGCCAAATTATGTACTTATTCCGTAGCCACACGTGATTAAGTATGCCATATTAAATTTTCTATATTTTCTCTCATTATGTTGTACGGTAGCAGATCTTATCTTTATACTATCAGCTCTTAGTTTTCTCGTGGCGGCGTCGTAAAAGATGACTTAGAACTTTAAATCGATCTGGGTTAATTCTATCTGATGTCGTATGTTCAATAATTATATTCCTAAGGAAAGTTGGTCCCCAGTAGGCGTCTGGTCATAAGGGCCACCGAAAACAAAGATCAGGTACCGGTGGCCCGCTCGCACGGCGAAGAGAGGAGTTTGTATGGTGGGTCTATGGGGTCACGCGTCGTCTCTTTCGTCATCCCGGCGCGATTTGGTGCGGCGAGACGCATCCATAGTTTACCGCAAAAAAAAGGCGTCTGCTCATAAAACTAATGCTAATAACTTTTTCAATATGTATAATTTAAGATGTAAACTAAATTAGACTGTTGATTGTACTATTCTTTATTTATATTTTTGACGTTGCCACATTGCCTAAATAATGACCATACAAATAAATATAGTTAAAATGTCATATCATAAATATATATTTATCATATAGCATTATTACGATCACGAATAGATGTGTATCTTTATTTTCAGTTAAAATTTTGATTGTCAAGTGTTCGTCAATGATAAATGTTTTACAAACTTACCCATCAAAAATTTACAGAAGGAAACTTATAAATAAATATGAGTTCCTTATCAAAATTTATTGAGTACTTTAGGAGAAGTTAACGAACAAATAAAGATGCTTCAACTTATAAGACAGTTGACGAATAAGTGTCATATACTTCCTGTTTTAATTGTAGATATATAATTTATGAGATATTATTATCTCATCAACAACAGACAATATGAATTGTTTTTCATATTTCCAAAGAATAGACAACGTATTTTTTTCCTTGTATTGGTATATATAACTAAATATGATGTAACAGACGCTGAAAGGAACCGGAATAACTATATTTAACATAAGTATATTTAACCAAAAATATAGATATATCTTATCTTATAAACTTATTGTATCTTTATTTTGTTTTAAAGACATCTTGGTGGATTGCAACACAGAGTAATGATTGTGATTCCCATAAGGTATTGTTCTACGCGCTAACTAAGCCCATAGTACGATGGACAAGAACGTTATTTATACCGCTATCTGTGCAGCTAATTTAAAATGATCCTGCATGACATGCACCTAATATGTGTTCCTGCTATAAAATCTGTTCAACAAAAGGGGAAGAGTTTGAATAGGATGATAGTATATGGAGGAAGATTTGAAGAAATAAATGGTGTATATAGAATAGATAGTCATTGTTACAGATAATAGGGGTCTACGCGTGAATGTGAGCAAAACCAAAATAACGGTCTTTGAAAGAGATAAAACCAGAACAGATGTAAGAGTAACAATAGGTAATGATGTACTAGAGCAAGTGGATGAATTTGTATATCTTGGATGTAGATTTAGCCGAGATGGAAGGTACACCACTGATATAGAGCGAAGAGTGAATGCGGGAAATAGAGTGAACGGAGCGTTGGGGCAACTTTTCGGCAGCCACCACCTCAGCCAGAAGGCACGTGTAGCAATACATAACGCAGTGCTTGTCCCAACATTACTGTATGGAAGCGAGAGTTGGGTATGCAGAAAAGAGTATGATAGTAAAATTAATGCGGTCGAAATGCGATCTCTGCGGAAAATCTGTGGAGTTAGGCTGACCGACCGCATTCGTAACGACGACGTAAGAGAGCGAGTAGGTATGAAAGAGAGTATTGATGTAAAGATGCGAAAGGGAATGCTCCGATGGTTCGGACATGTGGAAAGAATGCCGAACGAACGCCTGGTTAAGAAGATATACAATGCGAAAGTGGAAGGATGTAGGTACCGAGGGAGACCGAGACTAACCTACCTAGACCAGATCGGTCATGTACTGAAGGAAGGTGGAGTCAAGAGTCTCCGAAACCGGCGAGCGTGTATGAAGAGAATTATGAATGTTGAGGAAGCGAGTGAAGTATGCAGAGATAGAGTTCTCTGGCACTCTGTTCTCTCTGCCTACCCTGCAAGGGATATGGCGTGATGATATGTATGTGTGTGTATGTATGTTACAGATAATATCAACGTTCACTTAAAAATTACAAAGTGGGGTAGAATGTTAAATTATATCACGCTTAAACAATGGGTCGGCGATCACATTTGACGTTATAAATATTTCAGGAGAGTGCAGTGTAGTGGTCAAGCGATTTTTAGAACTCTCGTAGGAAAGTAAGTGATGATGACACAGGTCATACCTCTTAGTAAACCAATATAGAATATACAGGTTGCCGATTTAATTAGTAGAATCCTTGAGGAGGGTGTGTCAGACCATGATAAATTACCCAAATCAGTAAAAAAAATAGCACCTTATTTTTTGATTAAATTGTCCTACTGATAAGCAGTCAATACACTTGCACTATAAAAGTTCGATGTAGGCATATACTCATGCGTGTGACATTGAACTAGTAGGCAAATAGTCCCGCTCTTGCTGCGTTGTGCGAACCTACTGTTTTGATAAGAAACAAATCACTTTATATCGAGATTGGGCAGAGCTAGGAATCTGCAACTAACTTTAATGTTTTATATGACGTCATTCTTACACCCAGTTTAAGTTATTCTAGTAATAAAATCGGCACCCTGTATAGTATATAGTCTCTACTTGAAAAATATATTGATATATTACGCCGAGTTCATCTCATCTCAGGCCATATAATATGTCCCACTGTTGAATTCGAGCCTACTCCGTAATGGGAGGGAAATTAACCTACTATACTACGTTGGTCAGACGTGTTGGTATAGAGTTTGGTTTCAAGTTTTCCTTCTTTCGTATAGATGTTATATTTATTTCATATGCCTTAGTCGTCTCTTACGATCACCCACGGATAGGATAGGCGGTGGTGAATTGTATTCTTATTGTGTCACCACGCGGACATATTAAGCCGAGTTAACAGAAAAAATAATATGAATAATGGCGAATTGAAAAATAAAACATTAAACTAACAATCACTATTATCTGAAATATAAAAACTACAGTAAAATTGTGTCTGAAATAGTTTTATATTACTTACCCAGAAAGAATCATTTCTTCTCCACCCTTAAGCCAATAATGTATGGCTTGTGGATACGCCTCTACGAAGCACTCTACCCTTGCTGGCGAGCCTGTCGGTACCCCAATCACTTTTGTCGCTACCAGGGTTGACGGCGGAACTATGGACGATAATTTTAATGTAATATTGTAACTGAAAAACATTTAAATGCAACATATTTGAAATAAAACTACTTTTACGGATTCTATCGCGTTTGTATTTGATTTTTAGTTTCCTGACGTTTTGAACACTTTACAGTGATCATGGTCACGGGAGAACTAAGGTGTCTTACGTCCAATATGTCATTGTTATTACAGAAATTTATATCTACCCTATAAGATATTAAATTTGACTCACATTTTTAATACAAATTAATACAAAATTCAGGTGGTAGCTGAATAGTTTTTGTTAGTTTTTCTAAAATTGTAAATTGCCGCAATAATAATTATCATAAATTAAATGATTTAATAGTAACAGATCATAAACAAAATAAAATTTCATATATAGAATAATTTTCTTTTCGTACTGGCAATGAATTTTGTATTAATTTGTATTAAAAATGTGGGTCTAATTTAATATCTTATACCCTATAGATATAAATTTCTGTAATAACAATGACATATTGGACGTAAGACACCTTAGTTATCCTGTGACCATGATCACTGTGAAATGTTCGAAACGTTGGGAAATTAAAAATGAAATACAAACGCGATAGAATCCGTAAAAGTAGTTTTATTTCGAATGTAAAATTCAAATTCTCACAACACTCGCGTAAACATCAACATCGGAAATCATTATGCACCATATTTATAGAATTTATATAATTTTAAGTCACCTAGCTCAAAAGTAACAGAAAATCGGTTAACATTAGCTCATATTCTCACTAAACAATCTGAAGAGAATTTGAATTTTGCATTCAAATTAAGTTATTATTAGAAATTTTTATTAGAATAATATCATTGATTATTCGATATATTTTAATTATGATATTGTTTACGGATTAATGGTAAGATGTTAATATCTTAATAATTTGATTAAAATAAACTACATAATTACAATAGTGACTATAGTTTCGCAGGTTTTTTTTTTTAATTAAGTAGATTCGCAGGTTTTTTTTTATTATATAGATACCCCACGAAACGTCAAAAAATATATTCGTCTAATTTGCAGAGTTTTGTCTGATTTGCTAATATTTTTGAATTCTACTTTACGCCTATAAACAACGGCATTATATTTTATAGAATAAAATATATTATTCATACCAATCGGATGGGTAGTTCATGAGATAAGTGCATTTAAATAAACTAATTATTCAGATTTATAATAATAGTTATATTATTTCCATTTTACAGATGATCAAGTAATATTGTAATTGTGTATCTGTTCTTTCAATATAATGCTAAGTAATAAAAATAAATATTGAGATGTGCACTATATTTCTTATTAGGAAATATAAAATGTTTTAATTAATTATAGCCGGAGAAAACTTTTAAAACCTTTTTAAACTAACATTAATTGCTTTTACTATTAAATGCTTTGGTTTTTCAGAAATTCAGCTGCAATAAAGTTGAGAGTAATTGGCTCCCATATTAAATTAAAATGAATCTCAACTAGTTTTTTTTTTATTTTTTGAATGTAAGGAGTTTTTCTAAGCGTAGTATAAAATTCGCTGTTCCATTAGCAGTCAACTCTTAGCCCTGCTGATTTGGGTTGAGCGTTATTGAATTTTTCTGTCTAGAAATTTTAGGTGGTAGCACAATAAAAAAACAGCAGTAATCTCAGACTATATTAGTAAAGTTGCTTTTGTTGATTCTATTAAGTTTGGCAGTCTTTAAAATCGACTTACGTTCATATTTCTATGTCTAGCAATTAATACTGTTTGATTATTTATAAAACCTTGATTATACTCTCGTATATATGTATTTAATATGCTGAAGCTGTAGCTTCTTAAACGTTTCTAGTACATGCTTTTCTAGTATTTTCTATGCCAAATTGCGAATGTTTAAAGTTATCTATATTCTTTTAAAAACATCATATGAATCAGTTAATGTATAATACTATTAATTAGGTGATGTTTATAAATATATGTTCATTAAGATATATATTAATATATACAAATATTCATTAGATTAATATATACAAATATTCATATATTTGTACTGTGGCAGAGCCACGGTGGCGTAATATCTTATTCTTCTTTTTAACCGACTTCTAAAAGAAGGAGGTTTTCAATTCAATTGGTATTTTTTTATGTATGTACACCGATTACACTGAGATTTATAATCATATTAACGTAATTCTTCCTTAGTTTGATGCAAAATAGCTGCCACTTGGTCCCTTAAAAGTTTAACATAATTTGGCCTAGTAATTTTCATTTTATGAACTTTTTTATTTCTGATGTCAGAAGCGCCTATGCAAAACTACATAGCAAGATGTCGCGACAAGTGGAATTCGCCCCGCTACTAATTATAATACCATATCATGTACGTTTTTTATATAACCTTCATTAAATTCATTAAACTTACTGCAATAGCATATACCTTTGTTGGTCTAAGCCTCCACTGCAATGGGAGAGAAATTGATCTACTATACCATGCTGGTCAGACGTATTAGTCTAGAGTTTTATTTAGAGTTTTCCTTCAATTGATATTATAAAAAAAAAATAGCTACTTTTAATAATAGCTATAAACTTACATGTCACGCTAAGGAGGATGCGTTTACTGACTGTAGGTGGCACGTCGTTTGAAGCAATGCAAAGGTATGCACCCATTTGCCGTCGCTCCACCTTCGATAGGTTCAAATATGGACCCGTGAACATATCCACTGTAAACAAACTAAAAATCTTAGTTATCATGCTTATTTACTATTTGACTAACTCAATTATGAAGGAATAAGTTGAATATTTTATAGTTATATGATAAGAGTACAATATATCACAACACTTTTCTGCAGGAATCATTAAAACCGATCACGGAAGCACTAGAAGAGTAAGCAATAGCTATGCTTCTTTTTGTTTTTCTTTTATTTTTTTGCGGTGGGCTATGGACGTGGTCGCGCCCCGCCAAATCGGTCCGGGGCGACGGAAGAGGCGGCGCGTAACCCCATATGAGTCTATGGGACCCTGCAAACGCCTCTCTTCGCCGTACGAGCGGGCCACTGATACCCGATCTTTGTCTTCGGTAGCCAGCAATAGCTATCCTAGGAATTTCAAAACATCAGCTGCAATAACTAACTAGCCGACCATGTGTGGCAGATATGGCATTATCCTCTCTATGGAGAGCCTTAAGTTCAACAGGGGATAAAGGACTATTGAATGTTCTTTGAAGATTGTAATAATCAAATAGATTGATGAATAATTAGATAGATGAGCTTTAAATAGATTATAATAATATATATACTTTCAATAAATTTATATAGGTATACACTAGCGTACTCGACCGACAGGAAGGTACTTGATACTAGAACCTACAGTACAAGTACTCCTCTACGCTATGCGGTCAGACCTTCGGAACCCTGTAATTGTCATCAGTAGCCCGTTCAGCGGGTTACCGTTTTCGGTGACGTCTCCAGTCGGCGGCCGGTGGACTAATTCCCAGCCCGACCAATTGTAGCCTTAGCTAGGATTTTTTTTATTGCTTTTGGTGGCAAACGAGCAAGCAGCACATCTGATGGTAAGTGTCACTACTGCCCGTAGACTTTTGCAATACCAAGTGTATAGCTAAGCCGGTGCCTACCAATATAAACCCCAAACCCATCCATTTGGGCTTCCCACTCTCTCGCTCACCGAACGAAGTACAGGCTGGTGTACTTCGTTCGGTAATATGCTGATATTGCTACTGCCCAGACGTCGATCTTCTGCGAGAGTGTGGTACTACCCCGGACGGACCGGTCCACGACTGTAGAAAGAAAACTGTCAACAGCGTGGTCCTACCACTACTATAGGATAGCCTTAGATGTAAATACTTGCAACTGCGCCACTCGATATGCCAGTGCCGATCACGTCCTAGTTCCTAATACTGTCGATCATCTCCTTAGTGACGGCTGATAGCGCCGTATCGCCACCAATAGTTGTAATGAGTTCACGACGCTGCTCTGGTCCTCGAGTGTATGTTGCGCCGTATCCTTGTTGAAACCGCACTGTTGGTAGGACGGAGTCATCACCCTTCTCTCGACCGTATACAGATGTTCGCTGAAGTAACAATGGCCCAACAAAATCTGCACCATTCGAAAAGAGAGAGCTCCGTGCCGCCCCATCCATTCGATCAACACTGGTCGGAGGGCTTTCGAATGGAGTTCGAACACCGAAGCGAGGCCTTTTCAGCCTTGCTGCTCAATGAGTGATGACACCCGGTGAGCATCTTCGCGTCAGGCGGCTACCTTGGTTGGCAATAGACTGCCGCCTTCGTCACGACTTGTCGACACTTGTCAGTAAAGCTCGGCGAGCATAGTAGCCTACAGGTTTCACAGGGTACTTCCGGCCAACACATGATGACTCGGCCAACACCATGCGAAAACCGTGGATGGGTCTGACTGCCATAGCTCCTTGTGGTCGCCACAAGAAAGCCCTGAGTGGGACGCGTACAACTGTAGGCATGTTCTACTTCATCATCATTCGCCTGCTCTTATGCCAATTAGTTGAGGTCGATGCAATATATACTTGTACATAACTTCTTTCGTCTATATCCGAATTTAACCCAGGACTTCAAGAACACAAGGACATAAATATGTTAATACACCAATAGTACCAAACCACCAAAAGTACGAAAGTAAATGTTTTTTTTAAACTTATTACTTTTTAAAACCATTAATTTATTCTATTTCTAAATCACATTCATTCATTTAATATTACTCATTCTTAGCGTAGATACTTAAAAAACAGTTATTATAGAATAGAAGTGGTTATAACATTTATAGGTACTCTGGTATAAAATGTATCATCTAATTATAATTTACTGCGAAAGTTTTGAAATAATTTGTATATCATAAAGCAAATTATATTAAATTTTATTTATAGTTAGACAATACACCATATTTTAATTATTACGTCCTTCTAGGAGTTACAAAGTATCAAGTTAAATAAATCTAGAACGTAATAAGGTTTTCATTTCACGTTTTCTATCCACAAATAAAGACAAAGCGAAAATAGCCGATAATAACAAAGAATAGACAAAAACCACACGCGAGGGAAAATAAAAGCGGTCATGGATTGCTAAAAAGAAATCTAAGTAACGGCGAGTAACAATTCCGTTGTAATCGCAAATCGAAACGACGGCTCTGTCATTGTCTTTTCTTTTCACGGTATTAATAGTCACATTTGATTTATACTTCAGTTATATTTGAGTGGTATACTCATACCTGTGCTTACTGACCTGGAAATAATTGTGTGGGTGACTATTCTTTGTCTATAAATACATCACCATTTGTTATTTGAGTTCATTATCTGAATACATTAATATAGAATACGTACTTTATAAGATTTTGAAGCACATTATAATATTTCTTTGTTGCTTGGAGAGACAAACGAGTAAGCAGCACACCTGATGGTAAGTGTTACTGCCGCCCATGGACCTTTGCTATATCAAGGGTATAGCTAGGCCACTGCTTACCAATACAAAGCCCAAATCCACCCAGTTGGGCTACCGGCTCTCTCGTGGTACTAGGAGAGTGTGGTATTACCTTCGAATGAACCCCCCGTGGCTGTAGACCGAAAACTTTCAACAGTATGGTTTTACCATTAATAAAATATTTTAAGAGATTAAAAAATAATTATAAATTATAAGGTCGAATATTTTATTCAAGTGATATTAAGTTTTGCGCTTAAATTCTATTTTTATTTTATATTTAAAAAATATTTGGCAATTATTGCATATTCTGATATATAATTCAACATGAATCAGGTATGATTAAGTTCTACCATTGAGAAAAAATAAAATAGCACAGATTTGGAAAGGACACCCATATATTAGTAATATTCTTATTTGAAATTTCATACTATGAATGTTCATTTCCATGATCACTCAGGCCTGGGCGTCAATGAGAGATGGTACCCCAAAGGGTAACCCGCTGAGCTGGCCACAAATATTAAGTACTCCGTACCAGTGGCTGGCCCAATGGCAATATGGAGGCAATACGGTGGGTTATGGGGCCACGCGCCGTCCTTCCGTCGCCTCGGATGGACTGGACGGCGTGTATACGGATCATAGACGGCCAAAAAAATGAAATAAAAAATAATCATGTTAATTCCTTATCATTTAAAATTGATAATATAGCCAATACAATCCTTAGTTGTAACAGCCTACATTTAAATGGTAGACATTTTCAGTTAATTATCACACTTTTGGTTTGGAAGGACTAATCTAAGACGGGCCTCGTAAACTACCATTATGAACCAAACGTTCTGATTTATATAGTTGCTCATTATACGATAGTAGATTGTATATTATAGAGTGGTTATGTGCTCTGAATACAAAAGACGATAAAATAACATCGCTGACAGGGTTGAATCTTACATTTTAAGGGCCATTGATTTTGTGTGCCGACGAATTGGTACTTTGTACGGTATAATATAATGCTTTAGGGCTGGCAAATGAACAATGCGATGAAATTAATTACATATACTTCTATAACTTTGAAGTTTCATCAAAATGTATGAAGATCTTAAATAAATGTACTACTTCAAATCCCTCATCCTAATCTTTAGTACTTGCATTTATATATATTATGAGTAACTACATTTAGAAGAATATTACCATTTTTGAGACTGTCATATGTATTTTCTCTAGTCAAATGAAATCAAAATTTTAGGTTTAAGATAATTAAAATTCAATTAATTATAATTAATTAAATTATTTAAGTTTAATTGTTCGGTACCAAACATTTTTATTAGAGTTTAATTAATACCATGTAGGGTAGTTCATAATTTTTTGGTTCGCGGTTGGCTCACAGCCGGCTAAAACTTGCGTTGGAAGAAACGGTCGCGAATGCATATATTTTGTAATTGCTACGCCTTTTGTTCACTAAAGCCGTGGAATTTTGGTATTATAATCTCGCGCGCCACCTTTTGTTTTGTGTGCCGTTAATGTACGCGAATTGATTAGAAACTACATATTTGTGAACATTTATAATAAGTCATGTATGCAAGTAGCAAGCTCGAAGCCCTGAGTTGGACGAGGCCGCTGTCGTCGCCGCGCCTTTGGATACAAAGCTAAGTGAACCCCTCAGTTAGGTTCTATTTGTCTGGCCAGACCGAACGCTAAGTTAGGTTACGTTATAGCTATCTCCGCGGTACCTACTTGTAAGTTTTACAATTATCGGTTTTTGTACTATTATATTTAACAGAACTTTAAATAGCCTTGTGTAATCGCAAGCCATTGTTATTACCCATTTGTTACCCTCACTGGCCCGGTGTTCCCTTCCACTGCGCATCCTAGGTCAGTGGGGGACGGTAATGAACATTAATATATAATATTATTAGGTATAATATCGCCAGATATAAAGACGCAGACAGCGCAACAGCGCTAAAATATCGACTGCACAGTTGGCATAGTGGTTAAAGTACCAACCTTCCGTGCCAGTGCCGTGGGTTTGGTTCCTACGCAGAACAAACTTTATGGGATCCACAAACTGTTATTCTGAGTCTGCATGTAATTTGTCTGCGTTAATTATATGTTTGTAAGGTCTCCCGTAACACAAGGATTGTTGCTTTAGTGCAGGGTGGAGAGGCTTTAAAAAAATCGATACATTCATACCATAAAACATAACCAATCGGAGAAGCAATTGACGTCAAATACAAATATATAATGCTAGTGGACTGTCTGTACATACATACATACATATCATCACGCCATATCCCTTGCAGGGTAGGCAGAGAGAACAGAGTGCCAGAGAACTCTATCTTTGCATACTTCACTCGCTTCCTCAACATTCATAATTCTCTTCATACACGCTCGCCGGTTTCGGAGACTGTCTGTCACTCCCAATAACGATCCATAGCACGGTAAAACCACAGCTCGCCAAATAAAAAAAAAGTCGTTAAAAGACTATCACAGCAATTAAACGGATACTATCATATATATATATATATATATATATGATAAAAATGTCAAATCAACAAATAGAATTTCAAAAATATATTTTAAAAGCTAATTTAATTTCATATCGCCTTTTTTTTATTTATATATATATTATCTTTGAAAGCCTTAGCGTGGGTGTACTATTTGCATTACCTTGGGTATTTAAAATTGTATTATAACAGACTAGACACGCCCAGGAATTCGCTCGCAAATTATGTCAGGTAAAATCATCTGAAAGCAATTTTTTATTCTTCAACAACAGTGTTTATTTTTCTGGATGATGATTCTGTGCACAAGAGATCTGTTCAAGTTCTATAGGGAAAAGCCGATCTTATTTCCAGAAGGGAGTTATCGTCATGACAGCCATAGCGGTGGGACTTTATGACGAAGAACAAGTTACTGAAAATGCGTGCAGAGCCAATGTTTGTGATGTGGATTGTATCGAGAACTACTTAAAGTATCAATAAGTAAGAAGAAATGTTTTGTTCATAATTAGATAGTCCTTGAAATTAATTTACATTAATGATTACAGATAAAGTTTAAAAGCAATCAATCACCTTAAGCCACTCTACAAAGCTCTCCGTTCACAAAAGCTAATCCTTTTAACAAAAAGAGGACTTAGCATAAAAAAGGCTATTAGAGCCCTAAAGTTGTAAATATTTAACAAAGATATTTTGTGAATTGGCTAAAATATAATGATAAGTATATATAGCTACTAAGTTACTTGACAAAATTCATACTATGATAGGAATATATTGTTGCTTTATAACCTACCATAATGACTGTCAACATAAATTCGTATAACAATATTTTATATACGACTCATCATCATTCTCCTACTCCTATCCCAATTACTTGGGATCGATACAATATGTACTCTTCTTTCATAGTACATATTGTAAAAGTTATTGGCAATAGTTTTATGACCGGCCGCCTACCAGACGACAACTCTTCTTGGGAATGAAATTGTTGATCAAATGACATCAGATGGAGTTGGCCTAGGTTATAAAGCTTTTAGTCGTCTTTTACGACATCCAAGAGCAAAGCGAGGGGTAATATTCGTAGCCGCTACCACACAGCGTTATTAAGCATTAATATTTTATATACGACCATTCAAAATATTTTAGTAAAACGTTGTCAATATTCACATTACAAATTAAATATTGGAACTTAACTATGCGTCTTTGTATAAATTCTTAATTAGTAATCGGAGTGGTAAAAGTTAATTGAACGATTATCGAAAGGATGTGAAGGTCTTATAGGCAACCAACTGCGTTCACCCACCCATCTGACAAATGTGGCGACCACGGCATTAACCGCAGTGAGGGCTATGTGCAACATGACCGTTAATAGGCTAATAAATGAATCACCATCATGATGATATCATCAGCTCATATACATCCCACTGCTGGGCTCGAGCCTCTTCCACATTAGGAAGGAAATTGATCTATTACATCATGCTGGTCAGACATGTTGGTATAGGGTTTTATTTCGAGTTTTCCTTCTCTTACACAGATGTTACATGAATATTTTTCCCAAAATCGTCTTTTAAAATCACCCACGGGTAAGATAAAGGGTGGTGAATCATAATCTTACTCCGTCATCACACGGAGAAATGGAGGAATGGAGGTATGAAAATTATTGCATAAGTATAATTTTTCATAATATGAATGTTAATTAAATGAGGGAATGAATTGATAAAAATTGATAAAACTGTTAATTCAGATCTAGTTTATAGTCATTAGACTACTAGTCTAGTTTATAATTGTGTATCGTCAAGTTTTCGTCAAGTATTTTATATACTTATTGTTTTAAAACAAAACTATTAATGTTTAGTACCTTTCTGAAGTTCTCCTTCTTCATTCCTTAACTGTATATTTGCTCCGTCTTCTCTCCTCCAAAGTATTCTAGGTAGAGGACGGCCTTCAGCCGTACATGATAAACTGACGTCGTGGCCTTCTCGTGAGATTAAGTCACCACTGGTACCTTCATCAACAATGTTTGGAGGTACTGTGAAGATAATATTGTAGATTAATTAATGGAAATCCGTAGTATATTGAGCTAAGTTATTTTAATTATATGTAAAAAATATGTAAAATTTACAGATAAACGCCGACAAATGTAAGAAAAATATGCTTTGATGGCGGGCTATAGATCTGACATTCTCAAAAGATTATCTGCGTTTAAAAATAGAGTAACGTGCGATCGTGGAGGTATGTTAAAACAAAACCTAGCGCAAGCGTTTTGTACGCGCTGAATAAGCTTTACTGTTCTGCCTAAAATATATGGACCATATACGATGTCGCCGTAATTCAGTTTGGATAAGATTAGAGAATCGCATAAGGTGATACGTAAATCGACGCTAAGGAAAGGACGAACTTGATATAAGAGTTTCAGGCGGTAAAAACAGTTACGTACAGCTTCAAGAATATGTGTTTCAAAGATGAGATGACTATCAAAAATTACCCCTAAATTACTCGCTTCCTTAACCTGCTCAATTAAGCAACCATCAACCTTTAAATCATGTGTCAAAGTTTGTATAAATTCAATGTGCTTTTTCGTCCCTATTAGTAAATATTTTGACTTGCTTGGATTTAATACTATAGAGTTTGCTTTGGCCCACTTGGCAACCCCGTCTAAGTCATCATTGATTTTTTTTACATACTCACTACAGTCTTGAGGACGAAACGATTGATAAATCTGAAGGTCATCGGCATATAGATGAAATTTTGAGTTAGTTATGTGGTTGGTGATATCTGCACTGTAAAGGATGAAGAGTAGGGGCCCAAGAATAGAACCTTGGGGCACACCTCTAGTGACATGACGCAGCGATGATGTAGATTTACTAAAGTCCCTACTATCACTATCAACTTGTACAAATTGTGATCTACCAAATAAGTACGTAGCTATGGAACCATTTTATGGCATCAGAGTCATAGTCATAATAAGAAAGCTTGGAAAGAAGGAGAGATATATTAAGTGAGTCGAAAGCCCGCGAAAAATCAAGAAGAGTAAGTATTGTACACATTCCCCTATCCCTGGCTTCTAAGATATCGTCAACCACAGCAAGGAGAATAGTAGTTGCGCTATGACCTCGTCGAAATCCGGACTGAACATGAGGCAGGATGTTACGTTGCTCTAGAAATTTCCTAAATTGGTTAAAAACTATCCTCTCGAGAATCTTAGAAAGACACGCTAATAAGCTGATTGGTCGAAGATCTTTAGTACTTGTGGGATTTAAAACTTTTGTATAGGCTTAACTACTACTGTTTTCCAAATATCCGGGAATATTGCAGTTGTGATGGACTTATTTATAATTGCAGTGATGGATGTTAAGCTCTGAAGAAGCGTCATCATAAGCGTTTCCAATGAAATTTCATCACTACCAATAGTATTAGATCGAAGACTCCGAAGGCATTGCAATACTATGTCCTGACTAACTGGTTCAATCCTGAATAAATCCCTTTGAAAACTATGAAATTCAAAATAAGTTAAGGTGGAAATGTTGAAATTGAAACTCGAAATGCGTACCGCAATGCGGGTTAGGGCGTCCCCCGGAGGCGACGCGTACCGACCCGCCCCCGTCGGTACGAACATCGGCAGTTGCGGCGATGGGGGCCGCCACCCATCACGCCTTGCCCAGTTAGGCGAGTCGAGGAGAACGGAGTGCCGGGTGGGCACGTGGAATGTAAGAGGTTGTGTGGAAGGTAAGTTGCACGAGCTGATATCCGTCATGGCGGACAAACAGCTAGACGTGCTCTGTGTAACAGAGACCAAGCGAAGGGGCAGCGACGCCTGCGATCTTCCTGGTGGCGGGATGGCTCTGTGGTCTGGTGTACCACAGAGCGATCGAGCCAGCATGGGGGTAGGAGTGCTGTTGTCCTCTCGCTTGGCCTCAGGTGTGAAGGATTACGGAATGTATGATCCCAGACTTCTCTGGGTCCGTATAAAACTAGGTGTCACCAAGGCATTCATGGTTGTAGCATATGCTCCCGTAGGATCCTCGGTGGCATCAGACCTAGAGAAGTTTTGGGACAATGTTAGGGAAGTTCTGGATATGGCAGAAACCAGTGAACGCGTGATTGTATGCGGAGATTTGAACGGATGGGTGGGGACCAAGCGTCCCGACTATGAGGACGTACTTGGTCCATTTGGTGATAAGAGAGTGAACGACGCAGGTAGGCTCATAGCGGATGTATGCATGGAGAGAAACCTTATTGTGTCAAACACATTTTTCCAACATAAGGACATCCATATGTATACATGGAGAAGGAATGAACAGAAAAGCATAATAGATTTAATTTTGGTAGACAGTCGCCTCCGAAGCAAAATATTGGACGCAAGAGCCTACAGGGGCCCCACAGTCGACACGGACCACTATCTCGTTATTGCGAGATTTAGTGGTCTGTTCAGAAAGTGGAGGCACTGGCGAGAGCGTGTCCACTTCGGAGGGCTTGAAAGAATAAAGGTTGAAAGGTTGCAAGAAGAGTGTGTAAGAGAAAAGTATGCAGAGGGTGTCCGAGAACGGCTGACGATGGCAAGCCAGCCGCAATCGGACATTGAAGAATGCTGGAGAGTATTGAAAGAGAGTATGGTAGATACAGCGAAAGAAGTATGTGGAAGTTCAAAGAAGCATAGAAAAACAAATGGTGATGCATGGTGGGATGCGGAAGTGGCAGCTTCCGTAGAGCAAAAGAAGAAAGCGTGGCTGGACTATGTGTCTTCTTTGAATCTGAATGACAGTATGACTGAACAGAAGAAAGAAATATATCGGCAATGTAAGAATGACACCAAGGCCTTAGTGAAAGAGAAACGTGATAGAGCAAGTATGAGTGCAGAAGATAGGCTGACTAAAAACTTCGAGGGTAACACCAAACTCTTTTGGAGGGAGGTGAAGAAGTCTCGGGGTGGTTGGTCAGCCTTCAGAATGAATAAAATAAGGTCTAAAGGTGGAGACATTCTTACACAAACACAAGACGTGTTAAGCCGATGGAGTGAATATTTTGGCGATATGTATGCGGATGCTACGGTTGGCGCCGGTGTTGGATGTGGTTTAGTGGATCAGCATTCGACAACGGCGTCCTCCGATGGCATCAGTATGGATGAAGTTGAATGGGCGATAAGAAGTTTGAAAAATGGTAAGGCAGCGGGCATTGATATGGTGTCTGCCGAGATGATCAAGCTCGGTGGCTCTTGTGTCTGGGAGGCGTTCCTGTTGCTCCTCAATTTATGTTGGAGCTCGGGAATGGTTCCCAGGGACTGGAATAGCGCAGTCATCGTGCCTTTGTTTAAAAACAAGGGTTCACGTTATGACTGCGCAAATTACAGAGCCATAAGCTTGACCAGTTTGGCAGCAAAAGTGTATGGAAAAATTATTGAAAGGAGAATGAGGATGGTGTCCGATGGTTTACTGTGTGAGACACAAGGAGGTTTCAGGAGTGGAAGGGGATGCATGGATCAAGTGTTCTCTCTGCGCAACATTGTGGAGAAGCATCTGGCTCTAGGTCAGAGGGTTTTCTGCAGTTTTGTGGATCTGGAGAGAGCATTTGACACGGTTGTACGAAAGGAACTTTGGGACATTTTACCGGAGTATGGTATTAACGGTAAACTGCTACAGGCTGTGCAGTCCAGTTACATGGGCTGTAGAGCCTGTGTGCGGCTGGATGATGGAATGTCGCCTTGGTTTGACGTCAATATCGGCGTTAAGCAGGGGTGCGTTCTGTCAGCCAGGCTGTTTATCATATATCTGGATAAATGTCTCCAAAGGTTGAACGATATGAATGTGGGAGTCCAGATGGGCGACTCAGTGGTCAATGCTCTGCTTTATGCAGATGATGCAGTCCTGCTGGCACAGTCAGCGATTGACCTGCAGACCCTAGTCGACACAATGACAGAAGATTGTAAGAAAAGGGGTCTACGCGTGAATGTGAGCAAAACCAAAATAATGGTCTTTGAAAGAGATAAAACCAGAACAGATGTAAGAGTAACAATAGGTAATGATGTACTAGAGCAAGTGGATGAATTTGTATATCTTGGATGTGGATTTAGCCGAGATGGAAGGTACACCACTGATATAGAGCGAAGAGTGAATGCGGGAAATAGAGTGAACGGAGCGTTGGGGCAACTTCTCGGCAGCCACCACCTCAGCCAGAAGGCACGTGTAGCAATACATAACGCAGTGCTTGTCCCAACATTACTGTATGGAAGCGAGAGTTGGGTATGCAGAAAAGAGTATGAAAGTAAAATTAATGCGGTCGAAATGCGATCTCTGCGGAAAATCTGTGGAGTTAGGCTGACCGACCGCATTCGTAACGACGACGTAAGAGAGCGAGTAGGTATGAAAGAGAGTATTGGTGTAAAGATGCGAAAGGGAATGCTCCGATGGTTCGGACATGTGGAAAGAATGCCGAACGAACGCCTGGTTAAGAAGATATACAATGCGAAAGTGGAAGGATGTAGGTACCGAGGGAGACCGAGACTTACCTACCTAGACCAGATCGGTCATGTACTGAAGGAAGGTGGAGTCAAGAGTCTCCGAAACCGGCGAGCGTGTATGAAGAGAATTATGAATGTTGAGGAAGCGAGTGAAGTATGCAGAGATAGAGTTCTCTGGCACTCTGTTCTCTCTGCCTACCCTGCAAGGGATATGGCGTGATGATATGTATGTATGTATGTATGGAAATGTTGACAGTTTCCTGGCCAGGTATATCCAGAAAGTGCTTATTTAAATCCTCTGGATTGTTAAGGAATTGAGGTATATCGGATCTAAGTTTATTGGACATATTAAGTGTAGATTTAAGATTTGACCATAGTTTTTTAGGATTCATTAGATTAGAGTATATAAATACCCCATACTTCCTTCATCATCATCATCATCTTACTCTTATCCCAATTACTGAGAATGTCAATCTTAAGTAATTGGGATACGAGCAAGATGGCATAATACGTCGGTATTCTACTACGATACATATTGCAAAAAATGATAGTAGTCTTATGAACGGTTGCCTACTTGACATTATCTTTGGGAATATAATTATTGACCGGATGGTATCAACTGGAGTTGGTCCAGGTTGATATAAAACTCTTAGTCGTGTTATTCGACAATATCAGACAATTAGCGATTGCTTAGATTTGTACAGAACAACTTCTGTTTTGGCCGCTAGTTTCATATAACTTTGTTCATTTTATTTCATTACTTGTAGTTAACTACAACATAGGTTACGACATAGGTCAACTAGTATCTTGTATTATATAATTCTGTCAAAGTATGTTAACCAACTACGCCTAATAGAGCTACGAGTGATAGTTCATCACTAATATGGGTAATAATAATTAATGGATAAAAATAATGCAGGACACCCTTAAAGATTTTTCCTTTATTTAGCAGCCTTTGTTAAAAGCTATCAGTTGAAGTTTATTCTATAATCAGTCTTTTTTCCTTTTACGAGGCTGCGAATATGTTTGCAGACTTTATAAAATAAAATTGTTACATCTTTTACGGCATATTCAATTAATTTAACTGAATATAAAAGTAAAAGTAAACATTATTCCAACCGCAAATATCAATCACAGATAGATAACAGCAAATACATCAATAATTCAGATCAATATTGGAGGAAACAACGAAACCGTCGGTCAACCTATAGAAACCCATCGACTCCGGATAAAACGTGCATAAAATAAATAACTAGATTTACGATCAGAATGGATTATAGCAATAATGTATATACCACTTCCTGTTTTATTTATTTTACCATTATATGTACCATATTATTTATACCGCGGTGAAAGAATGATGTGTGAAATTTAAGATAAGATTTTTAAGAGAAATAATAAATACTTTTCTTATTCGGACTCTAAAATTTTTAAATGATGCTGTGTGGTAGCGGCTATGAATACTAGCAACCCTTCCTTTGCTCGTGGATGTCGTAAAAACGACTAAGAGCCTTACAACTACCTGAACCAACTCTATCTGATGCCGTTTGGTCAACAATTACATACCCAAGAAGGGTTGACGTCTAGCAGGCGACCGGTCATAAAAGTATTGCCAATTTACAATATGTACTATGAAATAAGAGTACATATTGTATCGACCCCAAGTAATTGGGATAAGAGTAGGAGAATGATGATGACTCTAAAACTTTTAAACGCTTTTTCTTATTCTAGTACACAGATTCTTTTACACAGATATTTTACGAATCGCATTATTATATAGTAAGTATGTTGGAAGAGAATCTATGCTAGATTTGGGCTCTATATTTCAGATCACTAAGTTTTTAATTTGTGTCTTTCGTGTGGTGATAAAGGAATGACTAAAAATAAAATTTGCTTGCCGGCCGTGGTCGTAAAATGCAACAAAAATGTGTAAGCAGCTAGCATCAGTGGAAGACGAGAAAACTCTAAAGAAAACCCTCTATCAACCCTTTTATCCAGATCGGGTTATATCCGCACTCCATTTTCACTCGCTTTATGAAGGTTCCTAACATCTTTATATACCTATATAATTCTACTGTACGTGTGTATGTCACTAAACTCCTCTTAAACGGCTGGACGGATTTTCTTGAATTTTTTTTTGTGTGTGTTCGAGGGGATTTGAGAATGGTTTAGATCCGCAATTGGACCCGGTAGGTGGCGCCGTTGTCAGTAGTCGGTAGCCGTTTCACAGCTGGACCGATTAGGATGAAATTGTCTTTTTATATTCCAGTAGGTCTCTGGATGATTTCAAAACACAAATGGACCCGGTAGGTGGCACTGCTGTCGACTTATCGGTTAAAGATTTTCCGGGCAGGACAACGTCTGCCGGGACAGCTAGTGTATATATAATTATATGAGTTCAAAGAGTCATCAATTTATAACTTTAAATAGTAAAGAATCATAAAGACGGTAAATATTTAGGAAAAAATTGAAATTCTTATCATAAAATCAAAATAGAATTTTACTTAATTCTTTACCGTCCTCTTTCGTACCATATCTTGTATATATAATGGAGAATTACAAAAAATCTTTTTTCCATCTTTTGTTCAAAAATATTTTTTTTTGTTGTATGTTTTGCGAAACAAAAAGTCCGTCTTGCTCCGTGCAGTATCTTTTTTTTGTCACCATTACGTCTTCTGTTAGCCGTAGACAGAGGTGCTGGTTATACGTATGTAAATGTAATAATATTAGTACACTAAGATCAATGCTGTAATGTATAACTGTTTTTTGTCCCTAATCTATACATATGTATAATAAAAATGTAACGGATCGCTGTCTGTACATGGAAGATATATGAGAAAAAATCTTACTGGGACCTTTATCAACACTAATAGAACCCAATACTGCAATGCGGGTTAGGGCGTCCCCCGGAGGCGACGCGTACTGTCCCGCCCCCGTCGGTACGAACATCGGAAGTTGCGGCGATGGGGGCCGCCACCCATCACGCCTTGCCTAGTTAGGCGAGTCGAGGAGAGCTGAGTGCCGGGTGGGCACGTGGAATGTAAGAGGTTGTGTGGAAGGTAAGTTGCACGAGCTGATATCCGTCATGGCGGACAAACAGCTAGACGTGCTCTGTGTAACAGAGACCAAGCGAAGGGGCAGCGACACCTGCGATCTTCCTGGTGGCGGGATGGCTCTGTGGTCTGGTGTACCACAGAGCGATCGAGGATCGATCCTGGGGGTAGGAGTGCTGTTGTCCTCTCGCTTGGCCTCAGGTGTGAAGGATTACGGAATGTATGATCCCAGACTTCTCTGGGTCGGTATAAAACTAGGTGTCACTAAGGTATTCATGGTTGTAGCATATGCTCCCGTAGGATCCTCGGTGGCATCAGACCTAGAGAAGTTTTGGGTCAATGTTAGGGAAGTTCTGGATATGGCAGAAACCAGTGAACGCGTGATTGTATGCGGAGATTTGAACGGATGGGTGGGGACCAAGCGTCCCGACTATGAGGACGTACTTGGTCCATTTGGTGATAAGAGAGTGAACGACGCAGGTAGGCTCATAGCGGATGTATGCATGGAGAGAAACCTTATTGTGTCAAACACATTTTTCCAACATAAGGACATCCATATGTATACATGGAGAAGGAATGAACAGAAAAGCATAATAGATTTAATTTTGGTAGACAGTCGCCTCCGAAGCAAAATATTAGACGCAAGAGCCTACAGGGGCCCCACAGTCGATACGGACCACTATCTCGTTATTGCAAGATTTAGTGGTCTGTTCAGAAAGTGGAGGCACTGGCGAGAGCGTGTCCACTTCGGAGGGCTTGAAAGAATAAAGGTTGAAAGGTTGCAAGAAGAGTGTGTAATAGAAAAGTATGCAGAGGGTGTCCGAGAACGGCTGACGATGGCAAGCCAGCCGCAATCGGACATTGAAGAATGCTGGAGAGTATTGAAAGAGAGTATGGTAGATACAGCGAAAGAAGTATGTGGAAGTACAAAGAAGCATAGAAAAACAAATGGTGATGCATGGTGGGATGCGGAAGTGGCAGCTTCCGTAGAGCAAAAGAAGAAAGCGTGGCTGGACTATGTCTCTTCTTTGAATCTGAATGACAGTATGACTGAACAGAAGAAAGAAATATATCGGCAATGTAAGAATGACACCAAGGCCTTAGTGAAAGAGAAACGTGATAGAGCAAGTATGAGTGCAGAAGATAGGCTGACTAAAAACTTCGAGGGTAACACCAAACTCTTTTGGAGGGAGGTGAAGAAGTCTCGGGGTGGTTGGTCAGCCTTCAGATTGAATAAAAAAAGGTCTAAAGGTGGAGACATTCTTACACAAACACAAGACGTGTTAAGCCGATGGAGTGAATATTTTGGCGATATGTATGCGGATGCTACGGTTGGCGCCGGTGTTGGATGTGGTTTAGTAGATCAACATTCGACAACGGCGTCCCCGATGGCATCAGTATGGATGAAGTTGAATGGGCGATAAGAAGTTTGAAAAATGGTAAGGCAGCGGGAATTGATATGGTGTCTGCCGAGATGATCAAGCTTGGTGGCTCTTGTGTCTGGGAGGCGTTCCTGTTGCTCCTCAATTTATGTTGGAGCTCGGGAATGGTTCCCAGGGACTGGAATAGCGCAGTCATCGTGCCTTTGTTTAAAAACAAGGGTTCACGTTATGATTGCGCAAATTACAGAGCCATAAGCTTGACCAGTTTGGCAGCAAAAGTGTATGGTAAAATTATTGAAAGGAGAATGAGGATGGTGTCCGATAGTTTACTGTGTGAGACACAAGGAGGTTTCAGGAGTGGAAGAGGATGCATGGATCAAGTGTTCTCTCTGCGCAACATTGTGGAGAAGCATCTGGCTCTAGGTCAGAGGGTTTTCTGCAGTTTTGTGGATCTGGAGAGAGCATTTGACACGGTTGTACGAAAGGAACTTTGGGACATTTTACCGAAGTATGGTATTAGCGGTAAACTGCTACAGGCTGTGCAGTCCAGTTACATGGGCTGTAGCGCCTGTGTGCGGCTGGATGATGGAATGTCGCCTTGGTTTGACGTCAATATCGGCGTTAAACGTCAATATCGGCGTTAAGCAGGAGTGCGTTCTTTCAGCCAGGCTGTTTGTCATATATCTGGATAAATGTCTCCAAAGGTTGAACGATATGAATGTGGGAGTCCAGATGGGCGACTCAGTGGTCACTGCTCTGCTTTATGCAGATGATGCAGTCCTGCTGGCACAGTCAGCGACTGACCTGCAGACCCTAGTCGACACAATGACAGAAGATTGTAAGAAAAGGGGTCTACGCGTGAATGTGAGCAAAACCAAAATAATGGTGTTTGAAAGAGATAAAACCAGAACAGATGTAAGAGTAACAATAGGTAATGATGTACTAGAGCAAGTGGATGAATTTGTATATCTTGGATGTGGATTTAGCCGAGATGGAAGGTACACCACTGATATAGAGCGAAGAGTGAATGCGGTAAATAGAGTGAACGGAGCGTTGGGGCAACTTCTCGGCAGCCACCACCTCAGCCAGAAGGCACGTGTAGCAATACATAACGCAGTGCTTGTCCCAACATTATTGTATGGAAGCGAGAGTTGGGTATGCAGAAAAGAGTATGATAGTAAAATTAATGCGGTCGAAATGCGATCTCTGCTGAAAATCTGTGGAGTTAGGCTGACCGACCGCATTCGTAACGACGACGTAAGAGAGCGAGTAGGTATGAAAGAGAGTATTGGTGTTAAGATGCGAAAGGGCATGCTCCGATGGTTCGGACATGTGGAAAGAATGCCGAACGAACGTCTGGTTAAGAAGATATACAATGCGAAAGTGGAAGGATGTAGGTACCGAGGGAGACCGAGACTAACCTACCTAGACCAGATCGGTCATGTACTGAAGGAAGGTGGAGTCAAGAGTCTCCGAAACCGGCGAGCGTGTATGAAGAGAATTATGAATGTTGAGGAAGCGAGTGAAGTAACCAGACGTAAACCCTCCTTGGGAATGTAATTGTTGACCAAACGGCATTAAATAGAATTGGCCCAGGTCATTCTGAGGCTCTTAGTCGTCTTTTACAACATCCACGAGGAAAGTAAGGGTTGGTAGTATTCGTAGCCGCTACCACACAGCCTTGCCATAATAATTAATAATATAATAAATAATAAAAAGCCTTTTATTTCCTTATCCTTAAATTTACATTTCAAATGTTGTTAGTATTTGGTTGTTAGTATTACGTTTGTTAATTTAATGTTAGTACGGGTTAGTTCATTTGTTGGATATGGACCCCTCCTCGGGTGAAGGCCTCCTCCAGTCTTTTCCACTCGTCTCTGTCCCTACTAATAGTTTGCCATTCATCTCCTGCTATGTCTATTATATCGTTAGCCCATCTTCTTTTCGGCCTGCCTACTCTTCTTTTTCCCATTGGCCCTTTCCACCCTGTAGTTTTAATTGTCCACCTGTGGTCTATAAATCGTGATACATGGCCAGCCCATTGCCATTTTAATTTTAGGGCTTGTGTGAGGGCATCCGTTACCTTTGTTTTGTGTCTAATAATTTCACTTCTGACTTTGTTTATTTTTCTTATGTTAAGAATACTTCTCTCCATGGCTCTTTGTGTTACTCTGATCTTTTGTTTTGTTCTTGTCGTGAATATCCACGTTTGACAACCATACAGAAGGCAGGGCAATATACAAGTGTCTAATATAATTTTTTTCAGGTTTATCGAGTAGTCTCCTTTTAGGATTTCTTTGAGTGACCAAAATTTCTTCCAGGTTATAATCGTTCTTCTTTCAACTTCATCTTCGTTGTGTGTTTTCATAAACGACACTTGTTTACCTAGGTAGACATAGCTGTTGACATATTCTATTGAATTTTCTTTTACGTTGATGGGCCTCTTGATGCTGTTTGTCATTAATTTAGTTTTTGTAGCATTCATTTCTAATCCTACTTTCGAGCTTGCTTGATCAAGTGAGCAGAGCATGTCTTGTAGATCTTTTGCTGTTTCAGATAATATAACTATGTCATCAGCGAATCTGAGATGACTTAAATAGCTATTGTTTATTTTTATGCCTCTAGTTTTCCAGTCTATGTTTTGAAATATATTTTCCAATACAGCAATAAACAATTTAGGTGACAGGGGGTCACCTTGTCTGACTCCTCTTTCAATATTTATTGCGTCGCCTCTGGATTCCAGTCTGATATTACTTGTGCTGTGGTTATATATATATTTTATGATATTTATATATTTTGAGTTGATTTTTAGATTATTTAATGATGTCCATATGTAACTGTGGCTTATGCTGTCAAATGCTTTGCTGTAATCAATAAAACCTAAATACAGTGGCTTGTTAAACTCTTCATATTTTTCTATGACTTGCTCCAGTGCCTGTATATGGTCTATTGTACTAAAGCCAGAGCGAAAACCGGCTTGTTCTATTGGTTGTGCATTATCAATCTCCTGTGTTATACGTTTTAGAATTAAAGATGAGAAAACTTTGTATATATTTGCCAGTAGACTAATTGGTCTGTAGTTGTTGATGTCCAGTGGGTTTCCTTTTTTATATAGTAGAATGATATCTGACGTACACCATTGAATTGGTACGATTTCTGTTTCTAGTATTAGGTTGAATAATTCTGTGAAAGGACCAAGTAAAACTGGTGCACCTAATTGCAAGGCTTCATTGGTAATTCCATCATGACCTGGGCTTTTGTCAGATTTTAATTGTTTCAACTGTACATATACATCTTTCTCATCTATAGGTCTGATTGTTCCTGTGCTATTAGAATAGTATATATCTTTGACTTCCTTGGTGCTGTCTTCTTTACTTTTGTACAGTTCTTGATAGAAAGAGGTTGCCTGATCTATGATCTCTTGCCTTGTTTTCATTTCCTTATGTTGGCCTTCTAGTTTTTGTATCCAAGTTTTACGTAAATTTAATTCTTTAAATGCTCTTTTTGTGCTTCTGAATTTGTTTAGACTTTTAGTTATTATGCCTTGCCTGTGCTTGCTATAATCTCTTTTTATCGCTTTACTAGTTTTTTTAAATAATTCGCTTAGTTCTTTTTTTGTATTTATATCTTTATTCTTTTTTATTGATAGTTCACTACGTTTGTTGATTAATGCTAATGTTTCTTCGCAAAATATTTTGTGTCGTTTTTCTTTTCTAGTATTATTTTTATTGGTTAAACTATTTGTTATAGCTTCTTCCAGCACATCATAATAAGATTGTACGCTTCTGATACCTACTAGTCTGTTTTCGATGCACAATTTGAGACTATTTGTGTAATGTTTTACTTCTTCTTCAGTTATAGGAATTTTTGGAAGTAATTTGAAGTGTTTTCTACCTTTTTTGGATGGACTCAATAGAAATGTTGCTCTTAGCATTCTATGGTCTGTTCGGTACTTCACGTTATTAAGAACTTCATAATTCTGAATTAGCTTTGGAACATTTGTCATGATGTAGTCGATTTCATTTTTGATACTTTCATTTGGTGACTTCCAAGTCCATCTTCTGCAGGGCCTTTTTTTAAAGTAAGTATTGATGATTGCTAGTCTATATTCAAATGCATATTCTATTAGTCGTTCTCCTCTTTCGTTTCTTTGACCTAGGCCATAATTTCCCATGATAAGTTTTTCTTCTTTTCTGGGTTGCCCTATTTTGGCATTAAAATCCCCTAATACTATGATTTTCTCATCGGCCAGTGTATGAGCTCTTTTCAGATGAGTGTAGAATTTTTGGATTTCAGTATCGCTTGATCTTTCTGTGGGTGCATATGCCTGAATTACCGAAATGTGTAGTTTTCCAAATTTCATTTGTAATATTGCTACTCTCTCTGAAATGCCAGTAAAATTAATAATACTATTTTTCCATCTCTTTTTTATTAGAAATCCAACACCGTATAAGCCCTTTGTTTCTCCCATATAGCAGAAGATGTAATCTGAGTATTCTTCTATGTGGCATCCCATTCTCCTTGTTTCTGAAAGACCTAGTATGTCGCAGTTTATATTTTCAAGTGCATTAGTGAGTTCTAAGTATCGGTATGTTGATCCTAGGGACCTGACATTATATGTTCCAATTTTTATACTGGTCTTATTTTCTTTATCCAGTATGGTGGTGTTATGTTTTTGTGATTTTCCTGGAGGGTTGTGGTCATATTCTTCCACGGTGACCAGCCGGCTTGGAAGATGTGGTCTGTTTGCTATTGTAGCTTTTTCAGTTTGTTTGTGGTTCTCTGGGAGAGGCTGGCATATTCGTTGCTATGTGCTTGTAATATTGTTTTGTGTGTTAGGCTTGTTATTGTTGCTTTTATCTATTAGAAAATTTAACATGCCCGGTTTTACTACTCCTTCGGAAAAACTTGAGGACCTGTGTACTGTATGGGTGGTCAAGGTTTTATTCTTTTTGTAAATCTGGGATGGTTGCTCAACATAATTATTTGTTTTATTCTCTGGAGATTTTGACAGATTTCTTTTTTTGTTATTTTTATTTGTAGATGAATTCTTCAGTAAGATAAGCTTGTCATATTTAATAATGGCTGTATTTCCCTTCTCTCTTTCGGCTTTCACTTGTTCCTGTAACTCTCTTCTTATTTGTAGAACTGATTGAGGGTAATCTTCTTTTACATAGTACAATGTATCCCTTAAAGCTCCTTTATTTTTCAGGATATCGATCTTCTTACCCAGTGTTGTGAACGTAATGACTAATGGTCGTGGCTTGTCAGCCTTCTTTCCTATTCTTCTGATGGCTTGTAAGTCTCTACTATCTATTTGTATTGGGAAATATTTATGTACAAAGTCTATTATATTATTTTCTATATTTGAGTAAGATTTTTCATGTTCCTCAAGCCCAAAAAATACTAGATTACGTTGTCTTGATTGTTTTTCTAAGTAATATAGTCTTTGCTCTTGATTTTCCACCTTTAACTTGAGATTTTCATGTTTTCCTTCTAGAATTATAAGTTTTTCATCTAAAATTTTATTTATATTTAAGGTTACCTTCTCTGTTACGTCTTCTCCACTTTTATATATAAGTTTTTTCTGTTCATCAAGCTCTTTTTTAATTGAACGAAGTGCTGTCATTACTTCTTCCATTGTGATGAAAAATAAATATAGTAAATAGTATATATTGGTACAGTTGTTTACAATACAGGTAGAGACACCCTGTGGCGGTCTATGGAGATAATTGAATTCCAATAAAGTTTATTTCGTCTTTCAATCTATAGATAGTGTCCTCTTTTGTCGCTGGTCGGAATTTTGCATGTAAGATAATTTAATATTATCTACAATCCTTCGACTGGAGTTTACCAAGTACAGTTACTCCGCGCTAGATGGCTTCCTGTGGCGATCTTTGGAACTCGGTAGAAAATTCAATTTCAATAAAGTTTATTTCGTCCTTCAATATATAGGTAGCGTCCTCTTTTGCCGCTGTCTGGAATTTTGCATGTAAGATAATTTAAAATTATCTACAATCTTTCGACTGGAGTTTACCAAGTACCGTTACTCCACGCTAGATGGCTTCTAAATTTTAATTATTAATTTTTCTTTGAGATTATATTTACATGTTCTTTTCACTAAATTAGCTATAGGAGAGTTCAAAGTCGTTATTTATCTATTTCACTGCCACTACAACAACTGTCTACTGTCTCACAATGTTCAAGTCGCATAAAATTTCACTGACTTCACCATACCGTCAAAAAGTCACTGAGTACGTAAATGTTATTATCACTGTTTTTGCACTGTTTTATAGTTTGCTGTTGCTATCTCCACTTTCTTGTTAGTCTTTGAACGCTTATGTCCCTTCTTAGTGATAGCTTTACTGTAACTTCACGTTTTTTTATAATTAATTTTGCAAGAAAAGCACGGAGCCGATATTAACAATAGCACAGTAGCCATAATAATTATATAATGTATATTTTACTCGTGACTATACGAGCAATCGTCTGGTTGAATCTGGGATTCGATTTTTTGAGATATGGTTAGGCAAATATTTTATTTTTATAGCTTTTGGTGGCAAACGAGCAAACAGCACACCTGATGGTAAGAGTTACTGTCGCCCATAGACCTTTGCTATACCAGGAGTATAGCTAAGCCGCTGTCAACCAATATAAACCCCAAATCCACCTAGTTGGGCTTCCGGCTCTCTCGCTCACCGAACGAAGCGCAATAGCACATTTCCATTGCTCAGACGTCGATCTTGTGCGAGAGTGTGGTACTACTCCGGAAGGACCAGCCCGCAGCTGTCGACAGAAAACTGTCAACAGCGTAGTCCTATCAGTATAAATAAAAAACATTAGTTATTCGATTAACAGATACAAACATATATCGCTTTGTAGATTACTGTTGGTTTGTGGATATTTATTTAGTATACAGGAATTGGGTTATATTGACTTGTGTCAAACACATTTTTCCAACATAAGGACATCCATATGTATACATGGAGAAGGAATGAACAGAAAAGCATAATAGATTTAATTTTGGTAGACAGTCGCCTCCGAAGCAAAATATTGGACGCAAGAGCCTACAGGGGCCCCACAGTCGACACGGACCACTATCTCGTTATTGCGAGATTTAGTGGTCTGTTCAGAAAGTGGAGGCACTGGCGAGAGCGTGTCCACTTCGGAGGGCTTGAAAGAATAAAGGTTGAAAGGTTGCAAGAAGAGTGTGTAAGAGAAAAGTATGCAGAGGGTGTCCGAGAACGGCTGACGATGGCAAGCCAGCCGCAATCGGACATTGAAGAATGCTGGAGAGTATTGAAAGAGAGTATGGTAGATACAGCGAAAGAAGTATGTGGAAGTTCAAAGAAGCATAGAAAAACAAATGGTGATGCATGGTGGGATGCGGAAGTGGCAGCTTCCGTAGAGCAAAAGAAGAAAGCGTGGCTGGACTATGTCTCTTCTTTGAATCTGAATGACAGTATGACTGAACAGAAGAAAGAAATATATCGGCAATGTAAGAATGACACCAAGGCCTTAGTGAAAGAGAAACGTGATAGAGCAAGTATGAGTGCAGAAGATAGGCTGACTAAAAACTTCGAGGGTAACACCAAACTCTTTTGGAGGGAGGTGAAGAAGTCTCGGGGTGGTTGGTCAGCCTTCAGAATGAATAAAATAAGGTCTAAAGGTGGAGACATTCTTACACAAACACAAGACGTGTTAAGCCGATGGAGTGAATATTTTGGCGATATGTATGCGGATGCTACGGTTGGCGCCGGTGTTGGATGTGGTTTAGTAGATCAACATTCGACAACGGCGTCCTCCGATGGCATCAGTATGGATGAAGTTGAATGGGCGATAAGAAGTTTGAAAAATGGTAAGGCAGCGGGCATTGATATGGTGTCTGCCGAGATGATCAAGCTCGGTGGCTCTTGTGTCTGGGAGGCGTTCCTGTTGCTCCTCAATTTATGTTGGAGCTCGGGAATGGTTCCCAGGGACTGGAATAGCGCAGTCATCGTGCCTTTGTTTAAAAACAAGGGTTCACGTTATGACTGCGCAAATTACAGAGCCATAAGCTTGACCAGTTTGGCAGCAAAAGTGTATGGAAAAGTTATTGAAAGGAGAATGAGGATGGTGTCCGATGGTTTACTGTGTGAGACACAAGGAGGTTTCAGGAGTGGAAGGGGATGCATGGATCAAGTGTTCTCTCTGCGCAACATTGTGGAGAAGCATCTGGCTCTAGGTCAGAGGGTTTTCTGCAGTTTTGTGGATCTGGAGAGAGCATTTGACACGGTTGTACGAAAGGAACTTTGGGACATTTTACCGGAGTATGGTATTAACGGTAAACTGCTACAGGCTGTGCAGTCCAGTTACATGGGCTGTAGAGCCTGTGTGCGGCTGGATGATGGAATGTCGCCTTGGTTTGACGTCAATATCGGCGTTAAGCAGGGGTGCGTTCTGTCAGCCAGGCTGTTTATCATATATCTGGATAAATGTCTCCAAAGGTTGAACGATATGAATGTGGGAGTCCAGATGGGCGACTCAGTGGTCACTGCTCTGCTTTATGCAGATGATGCAGTCCTGCTGGCACAGTCAGCGACTGACCTGCAGACCCTAGTCGACACAATGACAGAAGATTGTAAGAAAAGGGGTCTACGCGTGAATGTGAGCAAAACCAAAATAATGGTCTTTGAAAGAGATATAACCAGAACAGATGTAAGAGTAACAATAGGTAATGATGTACTAGAGCAAGTGGATGAATTTGTATATCTTGGATGTGGATTTAGCCGAGATGGAAGGTACACCACTGATATAGAGCGAAGAGTGAATGCGGGAAATAGAGTGAACGGAGCGTTGGGGCAACTTTTCGGCAGCCACCACCTCAGCCAGAAGGCACGTGTAGCAATACATAACGCAGTGCTTGTCCCAACATTACTGTATGGAAGCGAGAGTTGGGTATGCAGAAAAGAGTATGATAGTAAAATTAATGCGGTCGAAATGCGATCTCTGCGGAAAATCTGTGGAGTTAGGCTGACCTACCGCATTCGTAACGACGACGTAAGAGAGCGAGTAGGTATGAAAGAGAGTATTGGTGTAAAGATGCGAAAGGGAATGCTCCGATGGTTCGGACATGTGGAAAGAATGCCGAACGAACGCCTGGTTAAGAAGATATACAATGCGAAAGTGGAAGGATGTAGGTACCGAGGGAGACCGAGACTAACCTACCTAGACCAGATCGGTCATGTACTGAAGGAAGGTGGAGTCAAGAGTCTCCGAAACCGGCGAGCGTGTATGAAGAGAATTATGAATGTTGAGGAAGCGAGTGAAGTATGCAGAGATAGAGTTCTCTGGCACTCTGTTCTCTCTGCCTACCCTGCAAGGGATATGGCGTGATGATATGTATGTATGTGTATGTATATTGACACTTTGGAAGTCTTTGTTGTTGTATCGTATATTTTGTACATATGTTTTTACGTAAATACGTTTCCGGTCAGTAAATTTGTATAAAATATTCTGACTACATATTCCATAGTAAACCTAAAGTTGTGTAGTTCCCTTTCAACCTTTTAATTGATAGGAAAGTGTTAAGTACTTAACATTGATATTGTAGTAACTTGAACTTTGCTTCTGCTACTTACCCATAAACATGATTTGACAATGGGTAGATCTATAAATACACGATTACATTAACTAACAAGTGAGCTTTATTCGAATCACTGCATAACGTAGACACATTTAAAACTTCAAAATTTTAAAGTTTAATTTTAAAATATAGTATGTATTAGATATTTAAAAAAAAATGGTATTCGTTTTTACTGTAACTATCGATGACCATAAAATATGTATTATCTTATCATTATTAAAGTACTGTCGATAAAACGGCTGCTGAAGACAAAGACTAGATACTGGTGGAGTTAGAGACGAAGTAGAGTATTAATGTGAGAGGCTATGATTCTTCGCCGTTTTTACTGTCGTATCAAATAATTTGTAACAGGCTATAGAAGGGACCAAAGCCTGTCACAAAAATTACTAACATAGAACACGTCGATAGAAACTGTATAAACAAGTTCCTTGATTTAATTCAAACTTAATAGTGGTAGAACGCTGTTGACAGTTCTCTGTCTACAACCGCGGGCCGATCCGTCCGGGGTAGTACCACACTCTCGCAGAAGATCGACGTCTGAGTAATGGCACATTGCTACTGCGCTTCGTTCGGTAAGCGAGAGAGCTGTAAGCCCAACAGGTTGGGTTTGAGGTTTGTTTTGGTAGGCAGCGGCCTAGCTATACCCTTGATATCGCGAAAGTCCATGGGTGGTAGTGACACTTTCCATCAGGTGTGCTGCTTGTTCGTTTGCCACCATAAGCAATAAAAAAAAACAAAATTTTGTTGTTTTGACTAACAAAATACCTGTCAAGATAATTTTATATTTTACTTACCTAAGACATCTACACATCCTATTTGTTTCTTCATAGTACTTGTATTAATTTGACACATATAGCAGCCTCGATCTTCAACCTTCAGTGGTCGTATATGTAATTGCCACGACTTCGGTGAATCGTTGGTGACTGCATAGCGGGAACTGTGTGTAACGAGCCGCGTGTGTAGTGTTAATATTGTTTGATCATCCGCTCTGATCCAAGCCACCTGTAGAAATACAAATATGTTATTGTTATAATAATGATGAAGAATACTGTATTCTTACTAGTATTATCACTTTCCCGTTATAGATCAGCAAAGATATGTGTAGCGGCACTTCTGGGAAACTTACCTACTTAGCCTACCAAGAGTAGTAATTATGACATCATCCCCCTTAACGATGCTTTGCTAATTATATATATAAACAGGTTGGATGACGGTATAAGTATACATAAGTACTATTATCATTCAGCCTTTTGCCATCCACTGCTGGATATAAGCCTTATTTAAAATTTTATCACTCATTTAAGGGAATAGTACCATGATTGCCACGCTTGGCACGAGGATTACCGATTGCAGAGAGGTGTTATATGGTTAAAAGAGTTAATGCCTGATCTTCTGGCGATCCTTTAGCCGATTTTTACGACTTCGAAGGTCTAACAAAGGATGGCGACAATTGTATTCTGATTCACCTAATTAGCAAAAGTATAATTTAATTGAAGAAAGAAAAAGTAGAATAATATTAGTCCAATCAATCTAGAATAGCTAGCGAATTTCTCTTTCATATTAAAGAAGGCTTGTATTAATTAATGGCATGTATATGGAATTCAAAGAAGGTAAGAATAAAAAGTGATCGTAAATCTTTTAGAGAAACGAGGATGCTCGCTAATAATAGTGGTAGGATCACGCTGTTAACGATTCTCTGTCTACAGCCGCGGGCCGGTATATCCGGGGTAGTACCACTCTCTCGCAGAAGACCGACGTCTGAGTAATGGCAACGTGCTTTTGCGCTTCGTTCGGTGAGCGAGAGAGCCGTAAGTCCAACTGGGTGAGTTTGGAGTTTGTAATGGCAGGCAGCGGCCTAGCTTGGTATAGCAAAGGTCCATGCGCAACAGTGACACTTACCATCAGGTGTGCTGCTTGCTCGTTTGCCACCATAAGCAATAAAAAAAATACACACATAAATTTACACCATATTGACATTCTAGTGGCTACTTTTGTCCTGTCACTATTTCATAATTTAGCGGATTTATTGAAATATATATTGTTACTGTTGGGCTCTTCTCGGTAGCAATAATAGTGTTTATATTTTAAAATATCTATAAACAGAATACTCAACGAAAATACTGTTTATTCCTGTCTGAGATAGGGTATAAATTACTAGTCATTGGACACTACGAGTTATTGGGCAGTTCAGTGATTATAAGTCATTAATAATGATATTATTGAACTTCAACACTGTCTGTGATGTTTTTTTCTATTCTATAGTTAAAGAAGACCCTTAGTGATTCGTGATAATTTTTATAGATAGCAGTAATAATTTTTAAAATATTATATTGTAATTAGTATTGGCGCGATTCGTTGACATTTGATAAAAATTAAGAAATTTATAAATTAACTAGCGTCTTCTGTAAGTCAGGCAGTATTGAAAAAATAAATTTTTGATATTTACCTGATTGATACTATTATCAATCAGGTAAATACCAAAAAATTATTGTCTTAACTTAATTTGTTTATACAAGTTACCTATACCTACCTATTTATAGTAATTTATAAGTTTTATTCTAATTAAATATTTTGTTAAGGATTTTTTGCTTGTGCAATGACTGTCGTTATTCAATTCAATTATGTCCTATAACTACTAGTACTATCTAACTACTACCTATAACTAACATGACGAATAATGCTGTATAGTAACGGCGACGAATACTACCAACCCTTAGTTAGCTCGTGAGTGTCGTAAAAGAAGACTAAAAGAATTATATTGATCTGGGCCAACTTCATCTGATGCCATCTAGTCAACAATTATATTTCTAATGAGGGTGGACGTCAGACAGGTGGGCGGTATTGAAACTATTGCAATATGTACGAGTATATTTTACATCGATCTTAACCAATTGGGATAAGAGAGAGATTTTTGACGAGATACATGGAAATAGTCCAACGAATAAGAGAGGGTGTGCCACAAACAGAAGAAAACATTCGAATATGGTTTGCTGAAATCCATAGCCAACCTACTGAACATATTAGATGATCCCAGACTAGTATTTAATGGTGATGAAAGTGGTTTTCAGCTTTGTCCGACAACAGGGAAAGTGCAGCCAAAGGGATAAGAAATGTGTTGGTACACATTTCTTATCCCTTTGGCTGCACTTTCCCCCCTTTGTCTCGGTCTCCCCCGGTACCTACACCCTTCCACTTTCGCATTGTATATCTTCTTAACCAGACGT
This sequence comes from Lymantria monacha, assembly GCA_905163515.2. Lineage (NCBI taxonomy): Eukaryota > Metazoa > Arthropoda > Insecta > Lepidoptera > Erebidae > Lymantria > Lymantria monacha. The sequence goes on along the minus strand of LR991097.1, from coordinate 16,165,201 downwards.
TCGTTCGGCATTCTTTCCACATGTCCGAACCATCGGAGCATTCCCTTCCGCATCTTTACACCAATATATAATAAAAAATATACATGAATATTGTTATAATAAAACATATTATGTCTATATTGTCATCAACAATGCCGCGACCAATAAAATCAAATCTTTCCCAACAAAACGGTAACCCAGTTAGAATTCGAAACATAACGAATGTAACCACGGCAGAAGAACAATTTATTGCACGGGAAGACCGCCGCGTTAATATGGCCCAACTGCGTGCTTCTTAATCACAAGAGTAAAGCGAGGCAGGCCGTGCTGTTGACAATGCGAAATTTGTAGCCGCTACCACACAGCTAAAAATAACTTAATAATTTTAAATTAATCGAAATCTGCCTATCTCATTCATTAACTGTTAGGCGGAATGAAGTGTGCCGGGTCCGCTAGTTAAATATAAAGCAAATGTATTTTATTTTTGAAATAGCAATGCAGGATGTACCTGTAGTACATCCTGCACTGCTACTTCATTATCATCATCATCCTGCTCTTATCCCAATTACTTGGTGTCAACGTAATATGAACTTTTCCTTTATGGCACATATTGTAAATAGCTATTGGCATTAGTTTTATGCCCGGCCGCCTAGCTGATGTCAACCTTCCTTGGACAAGTTATTGTTGATCAAAAGCCCTCAGTTAAAATTTGCCTAGGTTGACGAAGCTCATAGTCGTTTTATACGATATCCACGAGCAATTTAAGGGATGGTAATGTTCATAGCCGCCAGACCGATATAGGTAGAATATTCTAAAATATCAGCTTTTCAATGAAAAATTTAAAAAATTAAATAATGGTGAAATCATCATCACCACAGCCCATATATGTCCCACTGTTGGGCTCGGGCCTCCTACACAATGGAAAATTAACCTACTATACCGCGTTGGTCAGACGTATTGGTATAAGGTTTTATTTTGCGTTTTCCTTCTCGTGCATAGATGTTATATGCATTTTATATCCCTTAGTCGTCTCGTAAGATCACCTACGGGTAAGATACGGGGTGGTAAATTGTATTGTTACTCCGTCACAACACGGATTGGAAGATGGCGAAATAATAAGATGGTATTCACACTAAACATTATAATGTATACAGAATGTTTCGAGAAAAAGTGACACTTTTTGATAAGGTTAGAAACCGCGTGCAATTGCGTTACTTTAGATAAACGGACTTAAAGGAATACAGTACGACAAAAGAAATATCACATTTCTGCAGTATTTTCACGTTTTTCTTTACAATTCAGGGTTATTAGATTTCAAAATACGTTTCATTAATTCAAGGGATCGCTTGTGATCTCAGTAAAAGAATCTCCTATTGAATCAAGTTTGAACTGTTTACTTAATTAGGAATATTATTACATTCCTTTTGTTAAAAATATAAAGGTTAAGTGTTCGTACACTGTATACAATTTATTTTGATATCGAAAACTGATCCCAATTCCGGTAACCGTTATCAATGTCTACCAGATAGTCTTTGAGTTGTTTTGATCGCGGGAAGAGAGACTTGCATTTGGCGGGAGTGAACTTAGTCCATCAACTACCTACCATCTATTTAATTGGCTCGCAACTGATGTAATTCTTCTTTTGCAGGCAATTTGTGTATATTTTTTTTGCTTTTCATTGTAGTTCTTAAGGTTGTAAAGTCGCTTGTTTCTTTTTATTGTTTATTGAACAGTTTATGATAAAATAAATAACTTTTCATGCAAATTTAAGTTATCATAAGACCAATATATTCATAAGTTATCATGAGATCTATATAAGCTGTATTCAGCTACATTCACCTGACCTATACAATTGTTTGATATAAAAATATTTTTATGGATTCTCTTCATTTAATACATTTCTCAGTTCTAATTAATACATTTTCATAATATAATAATTACCATATACATAATGTTTAATAATAACTGACCAAAACAATATATCCTTACTGTCTGTCTGTCTGTCGCTCTTTCACGCCAAAACTACTAAACCGCTCTAAATGAAATTTGGTACATAGATAGTCTAGAACCTGATAAAGGACATAGGCTACTTTTTAAAGCAGAAAAAGAGTTGTAAAGAGGGATACGTTTATCCCGATAATGTGTTCCCTTGCGCTAATAGTTCATCTTTAGAAAAGTAGCCTTTTACGCGGGCGACGACGCGAGCAGAAGCTAGTTTTTTATATAAAATAATTTTATTTTTGTACTGTCGATGAATTTGTATATAAAAATATGGGTCGTAATTTAATAACTAATACTCTGGCTGATATATATAAATCTTTATAATAACGATGACATATTGGACGTGGAGACACCTTAGTTCTTCTGTGACAATGAAAGCTGTATAGTATTCGAAACTTCGGACAACTAAAAATCAAATATAAACGTGATAGAATCCATAAAAAGAGTTTTAATTCAAATTTTTAATACTCGTATACATCAGATATTATTATAAAACTAATGTAATTTTTTATAATAGAAAGCAAAAGGTAGGCACCCCAAAAGTTCTTATTCCCTTTTGATTCATCATTCACAGACTGCACAGATGGCGTAGTGGTTAAGATGCCGACCTTCCGTGCCAGTGCCGTGGGTTCGATTCCCACGCAGGACAATACTTTGTGCGATCCATAAAGTGTTGTTCTGAGTCTGGGTGTAATTTGTCTGCGTTAGTTGCATGTTTGTAAAAAGTCCCCCGCAATACAAGGATTATTTCCTTAGTGCAGGGATGTGTCTTTTAAAAAAAAAAAAAAAAACATTGTTATCAAAGCCTATTACGTATAGCCCTTAGTACTAAAAAATGTCGTATGACCTGCCAAAATATATATCAATTGAAAATAACTTTTAAATACCATTGATACCTTACAATGAGAATGTGGCTAAACAATAGATAACGAGAGAAGTAATCTAATATGTAGAGATCATTAAACAGAAATCAAATAAATGAAGTTTTTAATAACCTTTATACAACCCAAACTTGTTCACTTTAATGATCACTCGCTCGTGATAACTAATCTTTATAGATCTAAATCCTCTTAAGAGTTTTGAAAGCCATTAATGAATATCGTATAGCGGATAAAGCCGTCAAAGCTTAATTCCAAATTTTCAGTTAAAATATTAGATTCTGAACGAAAGTGATTTTTTAGTTACGTTATTTTGGTACTTTAAGCCTATTAAATTAATTTGATATATAATCTCAGCTCGTATATGTCCCACTGTTGGGCTCGAGCCTCCTCCACACTAGGAGAGAGATTGACCTACTACACCACGCTGGTTAGACATTTTGGTATAGGGTTTTATTCGAGTTTTCCTTCTCTTGCATAGATGCTATATGCTATATGCTTACTCCGTCACCACACGGAAATTTGATATGTATTTGATATATATTTTTTGTCATTTCATGTAGTTTATTTCATGACCAAATAAGCGATGAAGTAGATATTATCTTTGAAATTTAAAGAAAACTTGAAATATAAGCCGAGCGGTCCACTCCTGGAAGAGAACAAATTCTACAGAGTATATATATATACTATGCATATGTAGAAGGTTCATGCTTAACCTATTATCATATGTGGGCTATATAGAAGAAATATTGAGTGCTTATTTTGAAACCGTATCAACAGATATACTAACCGGATTTTCTTAATAATGTTTTTATACAATTTTATGATTTTCCATTCAGCACAAAATTCACTACCGCAGTCACGTAACGTGCCCGTGTTGGCTGAGATTTTCAATTAACGAAGTCTTTTATTTTCTATACGACTTTATAAAATAAAGGAGTCGAGCAGCTATTTTCACTATTTCACTCAATTTTTAAAGACAATTTTCTATCATCATCATCATCTCAGCTCATATATGTCCCTCTGTTGAGTTTAAGTCTCCTCCATAATGGGAGGGTAATTGACCTACTATACCACGATGGTCAGACGTGTTGGTATAGGATGTTGGTTCGAGTTTTCTTTCACCCATATGATATTATATGCTTTTTATATCCCTTAGTCACCTCGTACGATCACCCACGGGTAAGATAGGGGGTGGTGAATTGTATTCTTACTCCGTTGCCATTTGATGTGATTTACAATCTTCTATATGTTACTATATTCTGAGTTGACAATATATAATAAAGTTAAATCTATTTAGCGATTTAACGCGACGAAGTAACAAATTAACAGATAGAAACATCTTAGTTCGGCATATTTAAGATTACATGACTTCTCATAAGAATATAATTGCCAATTAGATTTTTATTACTGTCCGTACATACAAAAATTTCAAATATTACAATTTTCTTATAAACGTTGAAGTAACAATCATAACTAGTCCTATAATTGTTTCCTGAAAAAATATGGTAACTCATTTATAAAATATGACTAGTTTTTTTTTATTTAGTCCAATAATTTAAAACTCTCAAGGCATAAGTGCTGGTGGCCCCCACAATTTGTGGGGAGATGTAACACCAGATTATAATCCGCGAGCATTCCTATAAGAATATAAGAATACTCGCTAGTCTGCCTTCAGACCATAGCTTGTCAAAAAAAGGAGATACATACATACATATCATCATGCCATATCCCTTGCAGGGTAGGCAGAGAGAACAGAGTGCCAGAGAACTCTATCCTTGCATACTTCACTCGCTTCCTCAACATTCCTACCTACCTAAGTAGAAATACAATAAATTATCTGACTTCTTACTTCCTGAACTCAGTATAGGCTCAGTTGAGCCTATAATGTTTATCATGCCAGGCTGGCCACAGATGGCAAGGAATCGGTACCAGCGGCCGGCCCAATGACGATGGGAATGGAATACGGTGGGTTATGGGGCCACGCGCTGCCCTTTTGTCGCTCTGGACGGAATGGGCGCCGTGTCCGGGCCATAGCCTACCAAAAAAAAAAAAAAATACTGTTTATCACGCCCAATTGTAAACTACAAGATTGGTATTACAAATTTCTCCATCTAATAATAATTAAACTCAACAATGATTTATATATGCAACGGAACCAACTTTAATTCACCGTTATTTTATATAAGTACATATATATTAAAAGCTGGCACAGTAATATGGTAATACAATTTAGTAGTGCATCACGTTAATTTTATGGTTACATTGAGTAATAAATTATAGTTATGAAGTTGGATACAATGACGACATATTCTCTGTAAAATATTTGCATACAGAAATATTTTCTGCAATAATAAACAAACAGCTGAATTGAAAAACGTTACAATTTATATTTACTGTTGGTTTGGGAATTGCAAATAATAACGAAGAGAACAAAATATGATTATACCTATATTTGTATAGTGTCAAAGAGTTTTGACAACGATATAATTTTTTAGTGATCATATTTCAAATTCATGTAACTTTGTTTTCAAAACAACAATGATGATGATTGTGATACCTTTTAAATATTTCCTCTATTTGAAATAAAAAGTCCTCCCGTGACCATGATCACTGTAAAGTGTTCGAAACGTCGGAAAATTATAAATCAAATACAAATGCGATAGAATCCGTGAAAGTAGTTTTATTTCAAATGTGTAATACTCGCGTAAACATTAGAAGTCATTATATTTCCTCTATCCCAATTAAGTTTTCTTTATCATCTTTAACAATATGTAAAGTACATCCATCCATCCTATCAGCGTCCGCTATAGGACATAAGCAGGGGTTAAGTACCAATTTAGTAAGAATTGACATATTAAGTAATAAATTAACTTAGTAAGAAAGAGTCCGGGAAGATTCCCGTGACCCGGGCCGCCGCCAGCGGCCGGGGCGGCGCAGGCGCGAATATCTGCGCCTGATGCCGCCCTAACCGAGTCTTCGGGTGATCGGACCGGGGAATTGTCCGGTCACTCGACGTGAGGCCATCGCGTGAGGGCGACGCACCGACGGCGAAAGTTATCGGGGCGTCGATATGGCAGGAACCCGTAAGGGTAAACCGCTGGGCGGGTCACCGAAGACAAAGATGGGGTACCGGTGGCCCGCTTGCACGGCGAAGAGAGGTGTTTGCAGGGTGGGTCCATGGGTTTGCGCGCCGCCTCTTTTGTCACCCCGGATCGATTTGTCGGGGCGCGACCACATCCATGGTCCACGCTGCGGTAAAAAAAAATGATTAAGTACCATAATTCGGTTATCCACGAGAATGCTGCTGCCCATTTTCTCGTAATCCTTCAGCCAGTTTTAATGACAGAGAATACATGCATAGTTATCTACGCATATGCACTATAATAGGATAGAATAGTGAGAAAACATTATATTGCAAACAAAATTTGTGTATATTTAAGACAGCAGATAAAGAATTTTATAAGCTATAAATAATATAATTTATAAAAATGTAGTAAAAGTAACCTATCATTAAATGCTTCATATGACAAGCTAGAATGAACCACCTTCTTTGTGATAAAAATAATATGATTACATAAAATGATAAAAATAAAGTATAAATGAAGACATGAATTTCAGTTATGGTGGATCGGCTTTGTGTTAGCTCATCGACAATTTGCAGACGCAGCCAATCACTTTGTGGAAAGAAAATGCTGATGAAGCTACCTTAGTATGCAGATTTATTGATTCCTTTAGACATCTATACATTCACTTCATTACCCATAACCCAATAAGTTAGTCAAAATATATCTGAGCTGTTAATATAGCTAATTTGGTAATAGCTATTTATTAAATTTAAATATTGTCTACTTAATAACTTTAAATAAACTTGGTATATTATAAATTTCTATTGGTATATAATATCTCGTAAATAATTCTCACAATTTTATTGTTTTTGTTTAGATAAAGTTTTGATTTTACTTTTCAAGTAAGATTTTCTTAAAAATCTTTAAAAAAAACGATTGTTCTTTGCATTCATTTTAAAAAACATACATATATTCATAATCATCACGCCATGTATTTTGCAGGGTAGGCAGAGAGAACAGAGTGCCTGAGAACTCTATCCTTGCATACTTCGCTCACTTCCTCAACATTCATAATTCTCTTCATACACGCTCGCCGGTTTCGGAGACTCTTGACTCCACCTTCCTTCAGTACATGACCGACTAACCTATCTAGACCAGCTAGATAGGTTAGTCTTGGTCTCTTCCGGTACCTACATCCTTCCACTTTCGCATTGTATATCTTCTTAACCAGACGTTCGTTCGACATTCTTCCCACATGTCCGAACCATCGGAGCATTCCCTTTCGCATCTTTGCACCAATACTCTCTTTCATACCTACTCGCTCTCTTACGTCGTCGTTACTAAAAAAATGTATATTATGAGTTGTTGATTAAATATCTTCGGCGAAATAATAGGGTTTTCTAAAAAAATAGCATACAAATTTTGGTTGCCCAAGTAATAGATATATAGCATTAATAATTCATGTCTTCAGCAAATGAGAACAATAGTAATGATTTTAGTAAAAAAAAAAGTAGGGATTGTATGTTTGAGATCCAATTTTTAATACTTTACTCTAGTAAGAAGTAATAAATAATAATAATAGAATATAAATGATTACTAAGGTTAACATTCTATTTCTGTTTAATTGGATTTCAATTCATCAGCCTCATCTCAACTTATATCTCGTCCCAGGACTGGGCTCGAACCTCCTCTACAGTGTGAGGAAAATTTACCTTCATAGACTAGCAGGCTAATTTTTCTATCCTTTCGCTGGTCAAATATGGTGGTGGTATAAAGGTTTTATTTTGAGGTTTCTTTCTCTTGCATCGTTGTAACCTGCGTATCATTTATACGTCCTTTACAATAGCCACGGTCAAGAGAGGGGGGTTATGAATTGAATTCTTCTCCCCACACCACATGGATAATTTGAAAATACATTCTTGTAACACTCATAATTAATGTTATTTAGTTATTAATATTACCTTTGTTATTTCTAATAATAATACGATACAGCTACATCAATCCCTAACTACACTAAACTTACCAGCAAACACTTACCAACTCATGCAAAAAGCAACGATACTAAATACATGCAGAATAGTCCGAAAATTCCTACAGGTTGATCCAAATAATATACATTTACACAATCATACATCCTCAACAATAAATGTCTCAACTGCACTTAATCCTTAGTTCCACTAATGTCTACTTGGCTTAGGCCCGTGCCATTAGTATTAAACAACCGGTTAGCCGAGATAAATGAAAACATAAATAAAAATAATAATACTACTACTAACGACTAAACTAACTACTATACTAACGTAAAACTCGGAGGAACATTATAGGGCTTCCTAAATTATTTTGATATAAAAAAAATGTATCACAAGTTTAACAGGAAATCCAATACACCGCAGGGCAGCTTGTGGCGAGCTGAATGTGAGTGGCGACACTGTGGTCCCGAATACTCCAGAGAGTCGATCAGGGCCTCGTCTCCAGCTGGCCTTCATTGGCTGGCTAGAGTGGAAACCGAAGAGTGCCCGAAGGACTCTCAGCTCTGGCTTGCCTTAAGCAGCTGGTCAGAGATGGGTCGCCAGAGCTATATGCTCGGGGATGGAAGTGTCATTTTCAAGGGCATAACTACGGGGAAACCATGGCTCTATTTATCACAGACTCAATGGTGAAACCGGCGCCGCACCGCTCGACACCCCTAGCTACTTGCACCAATGTTGCCCCCCTGTTGCCTGTATGGCTTGTGTGCCTGTGGCAACTGTTTAGGGGGCCCATTCAGTGAGTTGGCGAGTCACCGTCTGCCACCGTTCATCTCTCAATATGGGTTTGAAGGCAGACGACAGATAAAATTTCATAGATTTAAGATGAACCAGTCCACTAAGCACCCACTCCCATAATCAGATATTAGCTACCATAATCACACAATAGTTTTACACTTACCGCTGGCAGTCCACGTATGTTATGTGCAGACGTGGAATGTCATCGGTAGATGTCCCATCCCAATATTTAGATTAAATTTCTCCAAAGGCCTCTGCGTGTTGGATCCATATCCCCATGTAAGCCTCCCAAAGGACCAGGTATCTTCCCTATGGAAGATCCCGCGAAAAAAGGAGATACATAATAATACCTGTCAATGTACCGATGATATATTTTTTTTTATTAATGAATAAAAAGCGAGTTTGTAATTATTATTCAGATCTGAACGAAGAGAAATCAGCAAATTATAATGAGATAACGCCTTACTGAAATGCAAATGAACTTGACGGTTGGATGGGCACTATTGCGGACTTGGAACTTTAGGGAACGGGTTTGTTGAGAACAAATTGGGACAGAGAGAAATTTGCACGTTTATAAGGAAAATGTATCCCCACTTGATTTAAAATTACCGTTTCCCTCAGTCATTACTCTACGTCACAAAGTGTATTGTAATACTTGGCTCCCGTAAATTAAACATACTCGTAACTCAAATAATAGGATGAAGAGTGATGTGTAATATGTAATAAAAGCATATACTCAACGGAATAATACAAATATTTAAAAATATAGCTCTTGTAAAGTAATGAATTGATATTACTTTAATACATTTTCAAAATATTGTTTTGTTTTCTTTGTAACCTTTACTATATTTGATATTTTTTATTTTTATTATATGCTTATAAGATAATATCTTTGTTTATCTAAGAATATTGTAACGCCTTAAGTTTTCCAACTCGTAAGAGCGCTTCAAGGCGCTTTATCAAGTTCCAGTAATCAGATTATTAATTACTCCACAATTAATATGCTCTCCACAATTAATTTTGACTATACAGATAGGATGGTTATAATACCTTATTTATGATTTATCGTACTAGTATCGTGGTTCGATTACATGCAGGATAATATTTCGTGCGATGTAGAAATTATTATTCTGAATGTGGATGATTAAGAGCTTTATATTGACCTTGGAGCCAATTCCCGTTTTCTTCGAGATAGTCTCCAATAGAGTTCTGCGTTCGAACTCCTATTTCTGTTAAAACTCCATCCGCCCCCATACGATACCTCTCATCCACGGTTGTAGTCCTCATCTTATCTATCCGTCCCTATTGGTCTATCCATAAATATATAAGTTGCCTGTCGCGCAGGATAACCTGTACACATCAGCTGTATACAGTATAGATACACAAAACTACTAAATAGAAATATGAGTTCGGAACGATAACACTAATTAGAAATAATCTCGAAGAAAACGAGAATTGAGCCTCGTTTATGGAAGACTCATTGAGACGGACCAAACCCGTTTGTGCAAAATTCGAATCAAAGAGATGAAAAATTCGAAAAAAAGAAAAATTTAAATTTGTGATCTTCGATTCGCTGAGTGAGAATTACCCCCTGAGCCAACTTTACGTGATGCTGTTTAGTTACAAATAAATTCCTAAAGAGAGTTGAGATCAGGTAGGCTGCCAGTCATAAAAATATTAATAATAACTTTTGCAATATGTACTATGAAAGAGGAGTACATATTATGATGACCTTCAAGTGATTGGGTAAGAGCAGTATAATGATGAATTTAATGTTCTTGAAGTACAAAACACGAAACAACTAATAGCTGAGGCCATAGTTTGAGTTAATTAGTATTTGCGACCATTGGACAAACATTTGGATCTGAAGATAAAAAATGTCAACTATCGTTACTTGAAACTTTAAATATTTCGGTACCTAATTTATATTGGATCATGTTCCACTATCAGGCTCGCGCCTGCTGCATAATAGAAGGGCAATTGACCTGCTATACAACCTACTATATGACGGATTGGTATAAGATTTTATTTCGATTTCTACATTTCCTTTTGGATGTTATATTCATATTTAATCTCTTCCCTTTAATACCTTCTTATCCTTTACTATACCCAAAGGCAAAATAATGAATTGTGAATCGCATTCTTACTCCTCACGCAAATATAATATTTGTGAAAGTAAAATCTATAGACGCATGGATTTATAGATGAATCGACTTCACCCGATAGTTAAAAGGAAAGAATGGAATCATCGAATTTTTTTTTTCATTATTTTAATAGAGATCTTCAATCGAATTTCCTATAAGTATGTTCTAATTTAAAATATAAATAGAGTGAACGGAGCATTGGGGCAACTTCTCGGTAGCCACCACCTCAGCCAGAAGGCACGTGTAGCAATACATAACGCAGTGCTTGTCCCAACATTACTGTATGGAAGCGAGAGTTGGGTATGCAGAAAAGAGTATGAAAGTAAAATTAATGCGGTCGAAATGCGATCTCTACGGAAAATCTGTGGAGTTAGGCTGCTCGGTCGCATTTGTAATGACGGCATAAGAGAGCGAATAGGTATGAAAGAGAGTATTGGTGTAAAGATGCGAAAGGGAAAGGGAATGGGTTTCCACATGTCCGAACCATCGGAGATGGTTCGGACATGTGGAAAGAATGCCGAACGAACGTTTGGTTAAGAAGATATATAATGCGAAAGTGGAAGGATGTGGGTACCGGGGGAGATCGAGACTAACCTATCTAGACCAGATCACTCATGTACTGAAGGAAGGTGGAGTCAAGAGTCTCCGAAACCGGCGAGCGTGTATGAAGAGAATTATGAATGTTGAGGTAGCGAGTGAAGTATGCAAGGATAGAGTTCTCTGGCACTTTGTTCTTTCTGCCTACCCTGCAAAGGACATGGCGTGATGGTATGTATGTATGTAATTTAAAAATTGTTACGGTATCTACAAATGCTTCAATTTATAAAGTCTGAATTTTTGATATTATTTTTAGTTTTGGTTCGATGGTAGTAGACGATACAAGCCAAAAATAGATTATGAATTAAGTTGATATTCTATTTAATTAGGAAATTTATTAGATAAAATATAAAAAAAATCTTTATTCATAAAGCAGTTAGATGATAAAACACCAATATCAATATTGCTACCTTCGATAACCAATAGTTAAAACCAACGAAATACGTAGAATATATCGCGATTAAAATAAAAATAAACATATAATTTAAAACTTGTTTAAGTTAAAGATAATTGAAAATATACTCTTAGTAAAATAATATCAATGGAATATATGAGATAAGATCGATAGTCGCAAAAAGGAAGAAAGCTCATTTGTCATGAGCGGGGACTAAAAGGAACTTTGGTAAACGGTAGTTATTTATGGATCTACGTCTGTGGAAAAAACACATGAATGGTAAATATAAAAAGATAAATGTTGCTAAGTATTTCAAATATATTACTTTGCTCTTAGGTATTTTAGATTCTACGATCTATATTCTTCTCATAGAATAGCAATTTTGCTCACGACTGTGCTAAAGTTTTTTTATTTTTTTATTTTCATTTGCTCACGACTGCGCTCAAGTGTTTCTTTTTATCATGTCAAATTTCTTCCAACATACAACACGATCCTTTTCTATACTCCTATTTAACAACATATGGGTATAATATATATATGTTAATTAGTCGTTACATCAAATGATGATTGTTTAATAAAAAAAAATGTTTTCTAGTTCTGCGCAGAATACAGCACTTTTGCCTGGAAGAAATGAAAGAATTCTTTACATTCATTTCTATACTCCTAACAATACATGCGTAAAATTTTATCATGACCATTCTTAGCAAATCAATAAACTCACTATATTATCATTATCTGCAAAGACCATAAACTATGTTTTTTTTTCACATTGGTAGTGAATATGGCATACTAGTACACCCCTTTGGGCATTGACGTATATTTAAAATATGTTTTGACATATTTTTTTTTTACGTCTCTAAGATATATATTACAACGCGCGAGAAACAAAAAGATGGAGAGATGATGCATGCTTCGTATTTACGAAATAATTAAATTATCTAACTTACTGATAATCTATTCTAGACTAGCTTCTGTCCGCAGCTTACAATGTTAATTTTTATCACAAAATTATCCCAAAAACACACATTATCGGGATAAAAATATTCCATATGTTAATCTAAATAATGATCTATGTGTGTGCCAGTTTTCATATATATCTGTTCTACAGTTTGCGCGTGATTGAGTCATTTGTGTTACTGCCTCCCATGGACCTCTGCTATATCAGGAGTATCACTAGCTGGACTGCAAACTAATGAAAACTTCTAAACCCACCGAAAGAAACACAATAGCACATTGCACTTGCTCAGACGTCGATTTTCTGAGAGAGTGTGGTACTACTGCGGACGGACCGACCCGCGGTAGTAGACAGTAAACTGTCAACAGTGTGGGCCTATTACTTTATATGTTGATATTATTTTCGTATAAGTTATTATTGGTCATCTAAACTTAAACTAACTTTACGAAAACTTAACTTACTATCGAGTAAGAGCGGTTACGCACTACGTCCGATCCAAATTCGATTCGAACCCGTGAAAATTCGGATCGGATATAGCGCGGAACTGCTCTAAAGTACTGTTGTAATGCACATTAACGCTCGAAATCACTCAACGAGCAAGAAAATATATCAATAGTTCGGAGATAGAACTAAACGTGTGCAGTGCGCGCGTCAACGGCGCCCTCTGCAGTTCGTTGGTACGCGCAATCGGTAACGCTAGAAGCTTTGGTCACCGCTGTCGGTTCATAAATTAATTAATCATGTTTATCTGTAGTATACTAAGAATTGCTGAGTTATGCGTCCTTTCTCGTAACACATTCAGCACTACCTTTCATCTGACTTCCAATTTATATCCTACTATGCCAAGCAGAAAGAGTGTTGGCTATATTATTGGATATCCAGGATACACTCTATATAATTCTATTAACATTGCTATATATTATATACCTATAGGCGTATAAATAGATATATAAGTTATTAATAAGTTCTTATTATTACTCTTGCTAAGCAACTTCAAAGCTAACAAGCTGTTGAATATTAGCTCTATAAGTTCGTAGCTTTAAAGTTAGGTATTTATTAAACGCAATCTTAAATGCATAAGAATAAAAGATGGTGTGTATTATGAGGTCAATATATTATTATTAAGTGCTGTATAAAATACTTGTTAAATTTTGAATAATGACTTATTATTTACAATTTTTATAAGCAAAAAGCAGTCATGAGCACTGGCGACAGAAGTGAAAGTTTAAATATGAAAAAATTAACACACTGAGGTATATATATATATATATATATATATATATATATATATATATATATATATATATATATATATATATATATATATATAGTATACATATGGATCATGGGAAGCGTGTGGTGATGATGACGCGAGTTACATGATTTTTTTTTCACCCAAAAAGTTCACATACATACACAGCGTACTTATAGCTCATGGAAAGCATTCGGTGACGATGACGTGAGTTTCACGCTTTTTGTTCATTCAAAACATGCTTAACGCGCCTAAAGAAGTTTTCACTTCAAGAAAACTCGAATTACTTAATATATAGTATAAAGTAAGTTTGTATAAAGTATAGTACCTATATAAAGTAATTTAATTAAGTAAGTTATGAAAATACTTCTATGATGACATCGTTTAAATTTTTGAATTATATTTAATTTAAATTATAAAGTGCAATCTATTTATAAATAAACCTTTTAAGTTAAAATAATTAAAGTAACCTTAAAGTCGACAATTTCTCTAAGTTGCTAACATCTTATAACCCTACGAAATTACGCTATTAAGAGATACAAACATTGCTGAGCTTCACAAAGGAACCTTATTATCTCTAACATTTAATGTATTATAGGCATGTTTAATTTTAATGTACGTATATAATACATGTAAATAATATAATTATTCTAAACTACTCGGTTCGTTCAAATGTTAGACAAGAACCTCTTTCGTGATATGAGTAAAATTGGCCAAAATAATGTTTGTCCAAAGTATTGGCATGGTTTTTTTATTTTTTATTTACAGGCGAGGATACCCCTCGGGGGTATTCCGTCGGGCCGGCCACTGACGACAAGTTCACGCTGCTCCGGTGGCCGGTCCAATGACGAAGGCGAGGTTCACGGGTGGGTTACGGGTGTGCGTGCTTACGCCCCTCTGTCGCCCCGGACGGAGTGGTGCAAGGAGCGCGCCGGCCGTAGAAAACAAAATAAAGAGTTTTATTTATGGGGTAAGATATGGCTACTATTTTTATATAACTAAAAACAATTACTTATCCAAAATAATTACAATATCAAATCATCATCTTCTAAGCCGCTATAAGTCCAACAGTTGGGCTCAGGACTCCTCCACAATGGATGGGATATTGACCTACTTCACCACGCTGGTCAGACAGAAGTCTTTGCATAGAATTTTATGTCGAGTTTTCCTTCTCTTACATTGGATGTTATCTGTATATTATATGTTTAAAATTTAAAGAATCAGAGTATATAGAGGTATTTTAATTATTACGATTTGTAAAGCTCATTCTCAAAAACGTTTACATTCTACGTGTCCAGTGCAATTATATTTTTAAGGTACTGATAACAATTCTTCTCAGCCCTTATACGTTCTATTATTAGACACGAGCCTTCTTCATAATGAGAAGGCAATTGACCTACTATACCACGTGAGCTGGAAGAGTTGGCATAGAGTTTCATGGCAAGTTTTTCATCTCTTGTATCGATGTTATCGGTTACTGACATTTCTTAATCGTCTTTTATCATACGCACTAGCAGGAAAGGTACTGTTGAATTATAAAAGATATATACTACATGAGAATAAGTGCTCTTCAATCTTATAATGGCGGGTTATGAGAGAGTTTCTCTCGCTTTAAGATTAAAATGGTTAACTTTACCTTATAATCACCAATATCTGAGACAGAGCAGGTAAGTATGGCTTCTCTGCCTAGTGCTACTGTCACATTTTCAATAGGTCCCACAAAATCTGGTTCTGCATCTCTCTGTGATACGGTGGGACCTATCCTGCTGAGCGGTGACGTCGTTTGATGTCTTATGCCACTCTTCACTACTGTAACAAAAAATAAAATACAATTTAAACTTTTTATTTTAATTTACGAGTAAACTAATGCAATTTTTATTTTTCTGACATAATCATTATCTTGAAGGAGCTATTTCTTATTTATTTATAGTCCACATATGTTCCACGTGGAGACGATTTAAGATTATAATAAACTGCCGTCGGATACTTTCTCATAGGAGACGTTTAAACCAGCTAAAGAAGCACCAGAGAAGTAGGTAGTAATTTACCTAAAAAACTTATAACGTCAACTGGGATCGCTAATTCGCCTATCAAACGTGGCAATTCTAGTACTATCTGTCCTTCTTGACTTGCCTTTATATAATAGTGGACGTTGATAGACTGACCATTATATAGATTAAAGTCAAATTATAGAACAAGCCTCTTGCATGATTGTTGAAAACAATACATATTAAGAACGTTATCATCGACTACTTCTTCATTTTAATTATTGTTAAGAACTTTTGTTCTGAATACCCTCTCTTTTATTTTTGAGAAATATTCCTTATTTCGCGAGTACTTCACACGCATAAAATTAAGCGATAAAATTACACCCAGACTTAGAACAACACTTTGTGGATCATACAAAATATTGTCCTGTGTGGGAATCGAAACTATTCTTGACATGGTATATTGATATCTTAATCAAATACAACATCTGTGCAATCATTTGTGTTGTGATGTTGTCTGCTAATTAGCCGATAGGTTCCTTAATTATTGTCGAGACAGTGATGTATTTTCAACTCTTAGTGAGAAGAAAAAGATACCTTATAATGTTGAATTTGCCAAAGCGATTGAGCTCTACCGGAACGAATGCGTAAATATAATCCACTTTTATATTAGTCGTAGATGTCATTTGGTATACAGACATACTATTAATTTCCATAGAATGTTATTGGTTTGCAATAACCACTGATCAATATCAATCCAAGTAAACGATACAACAATGAATTAGCTATATAATCTACTAATTTTCTATTATTTTTTTCAAAAATATGCTTCTCAAGCTAAACTGCTGCCACTAACGCATCCAGTTTTTGCCTGTCAGTCTAGCCTGCCTGTTTAGACTAAGATAATAGTCACCGAAACGTAACCTCTCTTCATTTAGATATAGTTGCGAGTGTGAAATAAAGTCAAAAGTGATAGTAAGGTAGTTATAGGGGACCTTTATATAAAATATGTACGGGGCGGCCAAAGGAATAGTGAGCCCTTCTTTATCTTACCGTACTGTATCTTTCCATCATCAAGGTGGACCACTGCTATTGAGTCTCTGTCTCCGATGGCTGGTCTGGCGGGTTACGCTTTCGGATAATATTTCTTGTCGACACTCCGGCAACACTACTCGCTGTCAGGGCATTGCCCTCGCACGTTAAACCCCTCACGATTGGAGAACTAATTCCCGGTCCAGCCATCCGAATATAATGCACCCTAAAGGTGATTTTTGCTACTTTTTAAATTGCTGAGCTGTACGATCTAATATAATGAAGACAAAAAAGCGTAACCCGTATTAATTAGCGAAATAATTTTATATTAATACTACTCGATATTATGGCTTAGTGGTAAAAAAATAACGATTCTCTTAGTTTGATATATTAAATACATAATGTTATAAATACCGTAAAACTATCGCTATAATATATTATAAAAATAACGAGTTAATTTGGCCTGACGCCAGAAAATAAAGTATCCAAGTAATGGAACATAGCGGCAAGTAAATAATAAAAACTGTAGTAAAAGTATATTGTTTGTCACTATTACTTACATGAATAGACAGCAAACATGTACCTTTTGCCATATTTTTGATGACAAAGTTTATACTTATTTAAGAAATTCACCTTTTTTAAAAAAGAAACTGTCATTAATGTTATATCAAACTGTTAAAGTCTTTGGGTGAAAATAAAAATCGGTTCTTGATATAAATTATAATTTTTTTTTTTTTTTTTTTTTAAACACACCACCCTGCACTAAGGAAATAATCCTTGTATTGCGGGGGACTTTACAAACATGCAATCAACGCAGACAAATTACACCCAGACTCAGAACAACACTTTGTGGATCACACAAAGTAATGTCCTGCGTGGGAATCGAACCCACGGCACTGGCACGGAAGGTCGGTATCTTAACCACTACGCCATCTGTGCAGTCAAATTGAAAAAGATTACCTAACATTGTAGTTATAGTTAGCATGCCAAGTTAATATAATTAACTATTCCCACTATTTATTAATCCATCCATTCATCCATCCATCTATCAGCCCGTAAACGTCCACTATTGGACATAGGCCTCCCCACGAGAATGCCATTTGCAATGGTCCTGTGCCACCTGCATCCAACGGTTTCCTGCGACCTTAAAAATGTCATCGGTCCACCGAGTGGGTGCATTTATTTATTAATAATGGCGATAGATTATGTACGTGTGAAACGACCCTCGTACCAAGATTTCACGATCGTTTTTGATATCGCATGTTAAATAATTAATGTAGACTCTATATAAGAAAAATATTTTTATTACATAATATCTATTTCTCGTCATTGTAGGTTTACTAGTTATATTTATATGGTTATAAAGAAGAATGACATTTTGCAAAAAAATATTCCTTAAAACTTTTTGTTATTATTTGTATTTGAATAGAATAATAATACATCATCAAATTAAACATAAAGAACTCAGCGTTATGACAAGTATCATTTTAATATTTAATATTAAACAATGTGTTTGGATTGTTTATGGTTAATAACACTTTTTTGAAACTATCTAAAAAGTCCTCACATGCAAATTTAAAAAATATTTTTTAAACAAACTTTTTATCATAAATATTAAAACAAAATAGAACACCGTATGTAAATATTAGTTCACTGACCTGTAATCCGACCGAGTAGATATCCTTTCATTATGCCGCATGCATTAGGTACTTTTAATTTTCTTATCTAAGTCTGATGACACAGTTTATATGCAGCCGGGTTATCCCACCACTGCAGAAAAATGATGGCAGTCTAGCCCACAGTGCAAAGGAGAAGGCCGATCTTTTAGGTCAATTCTTTGCCTGTAACTCGACTTTGGACGCTGGAACCGCCACACCACCTATCATCCCGCGGTGTGAAAGCTCTCTGCCTAAAATCCGCATTACGAAGCGAGCGGTGAGGCGGGAGCTGCGGCTAATAGACGTACATAAGTCGAGCGGGCCGGATGGCATCCCTGCAGTGGCCCTGAAAACGTGCGCCCCCGAGTTGACTCCCGTCCTCACGCGCTTATACCGACTTTCCTATGATACTTGTAGGGTTCCATCTTCGTGGAAGATAGCCCATGTCCACCCGATCCCGAAAAAGGGAGACCGGTCGGACCCGTCGAATTACAGGCCGATTGCGATTACATCCTTGCTCTCCAAGATAATGGAGAAAATAATCAACCATCAGCTTCTGCAGTACCTTGAGGATCATCAGCTGATCAGTGACCGCCAATATGGGTTTCGTCATGGCCGGTCGGCTGGTGATCTTCTTGTGTACCTCATACACCGTTGGGCGGAGGCCTTGGAGGGCAAGGGTGAGGCGCTAGCGTTCAGCCTAGATATCGCGAAGGCGTTCGACAGGGTTTGGCACAGGGCCCTTCTATCGAAGCTACCATCATATGGAATCCCCGAGGGACTCTGTAATTGGATCACCAGTTTTTTGGATGGTCGGAGCATAAAAGTAGTCGTCGATGGCTCCTGCTCCGAGACCATGCCCATTAATGCTGATGTACCACAAGGCTCGGTGCTCTCCCCGACGTTGTTTATTCTGCATATCAATGACATGCTCTCCATAGAGAGTATTCGTTGCTATGCGGATGACAGCACGGGTGACGAGCGATACACCGAGCATCAGAATGTCCCTCGGAGTATGTTACAGGAAAGACGGGCTCAACTTGTGTCTGAAGTCGAGCGCTCTCTAGGGCGGGCCTCAAAATGGGGTGAACGGAATTTAGTCCAGTTCAACCCCACTAAGACACAAGTTTGCGCGTTCACTGCGAAGAAGGACCCTTTTATCATGGCGCCTCAGTTCCAAGGAGTAACTCTCCAAATCTCCGAGAGTATTGGGATCCTCGGCGTCGAGCTATCGAACAAAGTCCAGTTTGGGAGTCATTTGGAGGACAAAGCCAAATTGGCAAGAAAAAAGTTGGGCGTGCTGAGCAGGGCCAGGCGGTACTTCACGCCGAGTCAACGTCTTGTGCTATATAAAGCACAAGTTCGTCCTCACATGGAGTACTGCTCTCATCTCTGGGCAGGCGCGCCTAAATATCAGCTAGACCCACTTGACTCCCTACAAAGGCGGGCAGTTCGAATCGTCGGTGATCCCAATCTCACGGACAGACTAGAGTCGCTGGAGCGGCGGAGAGACTTTGGGTCACTCTGTGTACTCTACCGGCTCTTTCACGGGGAGTGCTCTGAGGAACTGTTTGACTTGGTACCACCGTCACCATTTTACCACCGTACCACTCGACACCGTAGCAGGGTTCATTCATTTCACCTGGAAACGATATGGTCCTCGACCGTACGTTTTCAGCGATCATTTCTCCCACGTACATGCAAGATCTGGAATGAACTACCTGCTGCTGTGTTTCCCGAGCGCTATGACATGTCCTTCTTCAAACGAGGTTTAAGAAGAGCTCTTCCTTCACGGTAGGCAGCGGCCTGGCTGTACCCCTGGTGTTGCTGGGTCCATGTGCAACAGCATTACTTACCATCAGGTGTGCTGTTTGCTCGTTTGTCACCGTAGACAATAAAAAAAAAAAAAAAAAAAATATGGATCTTATTGGTCAGGAATAAAGTATAATGTATTCATTTGTAGTGCGTTTGGCGAAGACTTGAAGTGGTAAACTGGCGATATGTAGATACCTACCTTCATATTAGTTTATACTGATGCGGCGCGGAAGGTCTTTTATCTCTAAGTGATAGCCTAACAATTTTAATTTTTAATACAGTGTGGAACATGTTAATAATAAGGTAAGGTATAAAGTAATGTGCTGTGGCTAGACTATACGATATATTATATTCAAAGCTCCTATACAGGCTGATAACTTATCAGATACACTAAATTAAAATTATTGTCGTATGGTCGTCTCCATCCTGTATATTTTCATTTGATTACGAGAACCTCTATTTGAAATTATAGTAAAAGTTTATCTTGATGTGCCACAAATCATAATACTTATATTTTACATTATTTTTATTGACATTACAGAGATGGGATAATAATCTAAATATTGGTATATGTTATTGAGTTAAATTACTGAAATTCGGGATTTAACACACTGGGGCTCTTTTTAAATTTAAATAAACTATAGTATAAATAATTTTGAAGTTAGTTCTTTATACGATCCATATATAGTGGATCTGATTATGGATGTAATCACACAAAACATAAAACACTCATGACAGAAGTAATTATATCTTAACACTAGATGTCACTTTTATATGTAATAATTGTATGTTATCATTATCCTATCCCAATTACTTGGGCTTAATGCAATATGTACTCCTCTTCTATCGTACATATTGTTAACGTTATTGGCAGTATTTTAAAAGCAGCCGCCTGCCTCTTCAAGCCTCCTTAAGATTGTAATTATTGACCAAACGGCATCAGTTGGTCTTGGCCAAGGTTGATATAAACCTCTTAGTCGTTTTTTACGACATTCATGAGCGAAGTAAGGGTGGGTAGTATCCGTAGCCGCTACTACAAAGCTGTTATTTAATAATGGCACGTTATATTTTATGATGATAGTAATTACAAAATAATGAAGAAAGGGATGATATTTTTTTTCTCGTAGGAAAGCAGATAGTAGAGATTTATTTTTAACTGAAAAAAAAAGTATTTGATCTGCGAAGAAAAATAAGAAGAAGATCCACTAGCTAATAAAAACATTATTTTTTTATAAAGTTATTTCCTCTCAGCTCATATGAGTTCCACTGCTGGGCTTAAAACTCCACAGTAGGTAAGAAATTGGCCTACTGAACCAGGGTGATCAGACATATAAGTATGTATTTCATACTTATTATCTGTCGCACAGGATAGGCCTTAGTCGTATTTTATGACATTCACGGGTAAAATAGGAGGTGGTGAATTACATTGTTACTCCGTCACTACACGGCGAAAGTTAATTAATCTTTTAATACATGCACCACGCATACCAATGCTATATAGCTGGCTAAAAAGAGTATTTTCTTATTAAAATATCTTATATCATAATATAATATCAAATGGTATAGTAATAGTAATAGTTAAACTTGATATTGTTTTATAGCGGCTAATTCGCAGAGATGTATTTAATTGTAAACTCAAGAGTATCAGGACATATAAAGTAGTAATTTATGTGACGTTGTCGACCCTCAGTCAAGTGAAAGAGGCCAAACCCTACTCCCTTATTCAAATTAGACTACTGCCTATGTATATTTCTTTTTCAGTATTTTCTTAAGCATTTGTAACTACAAATATATTTTGAAGCACAAGGAAAGAAAAGCTACTCTCATGACCCATACCCGTCACTGGAAATTAAAATAATCTAAAAACTAAAATTTAATAAATTAAAAATTTAAAATCTAGTATCCTCTAATAACCATGTGAATATTTTGTGCTATTAGAAGAGAATTTATTACGTATACAACAGCCTAGCAATGGTATATCTATATATATATATATATATATATATATATATATATATATATATATATATATATATATATATATATACACTACCGTCCAAAAGTTTGGAAGCAGCAAGGTAAAATCGAATAAAACCAAACTAAGTCATTTAAATTTAAATGTATTGATAAAAAAATAAAGAACAAACAGAAACTAACTTAAACAAAATAAAAAAATAATATACAATGGTAAATTAGATTAAATTTTAGCTTCATCAAAGTGTCCACCTTTCTCCTTTATAATCTTCTCACATATTCTGGGCATTCTATTAATCAATTTTTTAAAATAATCTTTATCTAATTTGTTCCATTCGTTCTCTAATAGCTGCCACAAATGTTCTGAGCTCGTAGGACAACGACTTTTCACCCTCCTGTCAAGTTCATCCCAAACAAGTTCAATGGGAGAAAGATCAGGGGATTGAGATGGCCATTGCATGATGTTTAAAATGTTTTCAGCTTTTTTCTTGTTTAAAAAGTTCTGGCACAATTTAGACGAATGCTTAGGATCATTATCCTGTTGAAAAATGAATCCAGAACCAATGAGACTTAGTCCACTGGGTATGGCAGAATCTTGGAGAATTTTTAAATAGCCTTCCTTGTTTAATTTTCGTTATCCTCACAAGATTGCCGGGTTTACTGTTGCCAAAACACCCCCAAACCATGACATTACCACCACCATGTTTGATGGTAGGCACTGTACATGCCTCTGAAGCCCTCTCTTCTTTTGACCGGCGTACAAAGACACGTCTATTGGATCCGAAAATCTGAAATTTTGATTCGTCACTCCAAAGGACATTTTCCCATTGTTCTATAGTCCAGTTTTTATGCGCTTTTGCCCATTCTAGTCTATTTTTCTTATGTCGATTTGTTAGTTTGGGTTTTTTAGCAGCAACACATCCTCTTAATCCCGCAGACAGTAAGCGTCTTTTAACAGTAGTTGTTGAAATGGGTGTTTCTCGCGTATCATTCAGAGCTGCAGTGATCTGTGGTGCAGTTAAGCGTCGATTCCGTTTAGAAAGAACTCTAATGAAGTTGTCCTCTTGATTTGTTGTGGATTTGGGCCTACCAGATCTCTTTCTATCTTCATTTTTCCCCGTTTCTTGTTTTCTAGCAAGGGTATAGTGGACACCTTTACAAGAAATTCCGAGCCTTTCTGCGATTTGACGTTCACTGTATCCTTCCTCGCGTAGAGTGCAAATAGCGCTTCGCTGTTCAAGCGTGATTTGCTTGCGTTTTGCCATTTTCAGAAGAAAAAATACGGTCAAAGTAGTAGCCGATATCTTTCGAATACAGACAATGTTAATATCACAACTTTCACGTGCCAATGCTCAAGTGCGACTGAATAAGGTCTAAAAAAGTTAAAACCAGCAAACATTATCAATAAAACTACACCATTGCATAGGATAAAGTAGCCGACGGATTAAGTCATAAAACACGTGTTTCGTCAATATTAAGGAATTCCATAAAACTTGATGAATGTAGGATAATAATCCTTTTGTGTTTGTGTAGACAGTCGTAAAAGGTTGTAAAACTTAAGATTATTGCTAATTTTTACCGCTATTAGTCGGCATTTATTTGTTTTGTTTGAAAACAGGTGTGCTTCCAAACTTTTGGACGGTAGTGTATATATATATATATATATATATATATATATATATATATATATATATATATATATATATATATATGTATATATATATACACATAGTTCGATAAATTCATACATTCCGTCCGGGGCGATGGTAGGATAGCGCTTAACCTCATAACCCACCATATGTGCTTTTCATCGCCATTGAGCCGGCTACTTGTACCGCTTCCTTGACATCCATGGCCAGCCCGGACATTTTTAAAGTGGAACATGCTTTTTTTTTGACAGGCTACGGTCTAGACACATCGTCCGGGGCGAAAAAAGGGCAGCCCGTGGCCCCATAGCCCAACATATTTCCTACTCATCGCCATTGGGCAAACCACTAGTACCACTAGTACCAGCCAATTAATTACCACCAATCTTAAAAAAAAAATGGCGGTCGAATTGAGAAACTCTTTTGAAGTCGGTTAAAAAAAGTCAATATTAAACTGTTAATGAAAACATTAATTTTTAAATATTTACTTACTTTTATTCATTAAAGGAGAAAATAATAATCTTCAAAAATCAAACATTAATATTGCCGCTGTGTTATCGCATATACTCGTATTTATGTCGATAATAAACAACGTTTATGAAATAATATACATCGGGAGATGAATACATATTATACTATACTACTTATTATATGTAAGTGGAGCACAAAATTCAATCTAATCTTCAAAACCATATAGATATTATCACTTACTTAAATCGCATATTTTAAAACCATGAATTTTCTTTCGGTAAAAAAGATGAAAGGCTATTTTTCATCAAGCGATATTCCGTCACGACGTGCGGCCAAATTCCAATTACAAAAAATAAACCCTTTCATCAGTCTCATTTCTATTTCAACAAATAATTAAGGAGCTTTTTTTAAATGTTATCATATTCATCCAATATAGTTGAATATATTCAACTATATTAGACGAAAAAACTTTACTATAAATTTTTTCATAAGTATTTGTAAATGTTTATATCCCTATTGTAGTAGTAGGGTGTAACCGACATAGCACGTAGAATTAGCACGCTGAAGTGGCAATGGGCAGGCCACATCGCTCGAAGAACCGACAACCGCTGGGGAAGAAAGGTTCTAGAGTGGCGACCACGTACCGGACGACGCAGTGTGGGACGCCCCCCCACTAGGTGGACAGACGACCTAGTGAAGGTTGCTGGGCGTCGTTGGATACAGGCGGCACAGGACCACACTCTGTGGCGTAAAATGAGGGAGGCCTACGTTCAGCAGTGGACGGCAATAGGCTGAAATGATGATGATGATGATGATGATATCCTTATTTATTTTATCGAATATACATAATAGTTATAGACTTAAACTCTAATTATAATAAATTATGAAATATATAATAACCTAACTTACAAAATCATGCTTTGTACCAGGTGATAAGCGGTCTGATATATTTAAAACTATTGTTGAATTGAAACTTTTTTATCGACGTATGGGAGAAATTTTATATTATTGTAACGTTTCTATGTTACGCGCCATCTTTATTTGGAAGTAACATTTTTTTGTTACATCATCATCATCATCACTGCCCGTAAATGTCCCACTGTTGGGCTCGGGCCTCCTCCGCAGTGGGAGGGAACTTAACCTACTATACCGCGCTGGTCAGACGTGTTGGTATAGGGTTTTGTTTCGAGTTTTCCTTCTCTCGCATAGATATTATATGCGTTTTTATATCCCTTAGTCGTCTTGTACGATCACCCACGGGTGTGATATGGGGTGGTGAATAGTATTCTACTCCGTCACCACACGTATTTTTTTCCGTTACGCGCCATATTTATTGTGAAGTGAAACTTTTTTGCGCGCATGAGGGTAACATTTTTACAGATGAAACGCGATACGAGAAATTTGGCATGAGAGAAAGAGAGAGAGATACATGTTATTGGTTGTATGTAAACGATATTTAAAAATTATTATGGCAAAGATTCACTTCTGATATGCGTACTTTGTACGCACGCATTTCTTTTTAATTATATTTATGTATCAGTAATAATTTTATCCGTTTATATCCCGTGCTGTGAAGGATAAATAATGAAAGAGAAATTACTGGCTGACAGATTACTTGAAAAATAAACGGCAGCACTTTGATGGAAAACTCAAAATCTCAATTATTTGCAAACTCATCTACCAAGTAAATTATGGAATTATTCGGCTATAGATTAAGCTGATGACATGCTCAGTTTTATAACAGTTTTGATAATGCTTATAATTAAATAATTACTTTAATGCTTAGTAAATATATAGCAGATATCTTCAGGTGGAGATCTATCAGTAATGGCTTGATATCGGGCCGTGGCCGTATATGCTGAATATTGATTTTAAGTGAATACGCCGATGCATAATATGTCAACTACGTCGGTTGGTTCTATAAATTCCTAAAGTTTAAAAAGAGATGACATTTACACTTACCTCCAGTAAGTGTAAATGTTATCTCGACGCCATGATAAAAAAAAGAATTGCTTATAAATATTAAAAGACAAATCTGATTATGTGATGTACTTGATGTGACATCGTTTAGAAACAGACGCACGAACTGGATATAATTGCCTCAATTGCTTTTCTGCACGACATTCGACTCCAATTGATAGACGAAACTATAGCTGACATATGACAATACATTTTGTTTTTAAGTGGTGACGTGTGTTTCAAAATAAAAATATCGTCTTACTGTTAAAAGACCCCTGATACCAAATATAAAATATGAAGTTAAAGTAGGTAGTTCATCTCTTTGCTTATATTTATATTTATTCGGGGATTAAATTGGGAATCAATTATTTTTCTATATACTTCTAAGCCTCTTTCTTATATATACGCTTCATAAGCCATGAAATGTATGTAATGTATAAGCTGTGTGGTAGCGGCTACGAGTACTACCAACCCTTACTTTGCTCGTGGATGTCGTAAAAGACGACTAAAAGCCTTATAACGACCTAAGCCAACACTATCTGATGCCATTTGGTCAACAATTACATTCCCAAGGAGGGTTG
This sequence comes from Lymantria monacha, assembly GCA_905163515.2. Taxonomy (NCBI): domain Eukaryota; kingdom Metazoa; phylum Arthropoda; class Insecta; order Lepidoptera; family Erebidae; genus Lymantria; species Lymantria monacha. The sequence goes on along the minus strand of LR991097.1, from coordinate 16,138,044 downwards.
ACGTTTGGTAGGCGGCCGGTCATAAAACTATTGCCAATACCTTTTACAATTTGTACTATGAAAGAAGAGTACATATTGTATCGATACCAAGTAATTGGGATAAGAGTAGTAGAATGATATATTTCACCGAACTAGTTCAGTGAAATATTTAAAGCTCTTTTATAGATTAACTGTTTTGTATTATTTGGATATGTAAGTTGCATTCCTGCAGAGATTTATCGAAATCTATTTAATAGTTCCTGTATCAAACTTAAAGAACAATCTATATATCCGCAGAAACTTATATATTTAGGTTTATAATAATATCCGCGTAAGAATGTTATGGACAGCATCCTTTCCTTTCTAGTGGATATCGACAAAGATATTCAGGTTCAGGCACGCGTAGATTCAGTATTTTGTGAGATGCAAATAAGATATTTGGGTGGGCGCTGCCAAATCTGATCTGTCTCGAATTCAGTAGCGAAGCGTATGAAAAGGTTAAGTTAGGTTAGATTGTTAAAAACGATTTTAAATATATAAATAAATAAATATATAATTTTCTATGAAGTATGCATAGATTTTTTTCTTTTTCATTATTGACGGACTAGACGAAATGGGGTTTCCAGCTTGATGTTTTACATATTTTATATTTTCGCAATAATTGTTTTGCATCATTTTTAATAATAAATTTGTATTTATATTCCTCTCAATATATTAATATCACTGAATAAATAGGTTATATATGTAAATGAATAAATAAGTTTTTTGTTAGTATGTATAGATAGAGCAAATTATATCATAATTTATCATCACGTAGAATATAGTCCGTTTAGTGATGGAGTAAATATAATTGATCACTTCTTTTTTTCACGCAGACTCGTATATTTTAAAACATGGTAAACACCCCATAATTAAATAATATCACTGTTAAAAAAAGCTGAAAACCATTAACACGTCTATTCACGTAGGGAATTCAATTGCCTGTTTATAATAGAGAAAATACTAACCCAATAGCGCAAAAGATGAAGTTTATAGCAGATTGTATCAGAAGAAGCAATATATAACTATTTTAATACACACTTTTTCAGAAGTAAAACAACGTAGTAGTGGTAAGACTACACTGATGACAGTTTTCTGTCTACAGCCGCGGGCTGGTCCGTCCGGGGTAGTACCACACTCTCGCAGAAGATCGACGTCTGAGCAATGGCTATACGCTGTTGTGCTTTGTTTGTTGTGTTTGCTGTTATGCAAAGGTCCATGGGTGGCAGTAACACTTACCATCAGGTGTGCTGCTTGCTCGTTTGCCACCAAAAGCAATGAAAAAATAAAAAAAAAGAACAAAATATTGAATAAAAATCTTATTATTAGCGCATATAATGATTTTATTAAATTTGTGTATAATGAATTCTAGTTGTAGACTAAAGTTGCCATCAAACACTTTATTACTTTCGCAAAATAATTTTCATAATAAAATATGTATTCGGGTATTTATTTTGATAATAAATATTGTTGAGTAGTATATTATTAATAAAGAAATATTTGATTTACATTATGATATGTTATTTTGTACGAAGATATTTCGTTCAACAATTTATTTATTTTTTACATCGTTGCAATTACTTGTATAGGTTTTATACATGTATACAGAATAATTTTGTTAACACTTTTGTTATCTAAAATTTCAACGTACGTTATAATATTTTTATATAGTTAATATTATTTGAAATAAAACTACTTTTACGGATTCAATCGCGTTTGTATTTGATTTATAATTTCCCGACGTTTCGAACACTTTACAGTGATCATGGTCACGGGAGGACTAAGGTGTCTTACGTCCAATATGTCATTGTTATTACAGAAATGTATTTATCTACCCTATAAGATATTAAATTTTGACCCACATTTTTATACAAAATTAATACAATTCATTGCCAGTACAAAAAGAGAATGATTCTATATATAAAATTTATGTTGTTTATGATTTGTTATTATTAAGGTATTTAATTTATGATAATTATTATTGTGGCAATTTTACAATTTTTTACAAAACATTTACAAAACTAACAAAAACTATTCAGCTTCTTTTAATAAATTATAAATTTCTGTAATAACAATGACATATTGGACGTAAGACACCTCAGTCCTCCCGTGACCATGATCACTGTAAAGTGTTCGAAACGTCGGGAAATTATAAATCAAATACAAACGCGATAGAATCCGTAAAAGTAGTTTTATTTCAAATGTGTAATACTCGCGTAAACATTAGAAGTCATTAGTCAATATTAATTTTAATGGTCACCGGGGAGTGTAATAGAAAGTACTATTTTCTTTCGTCTGACTAAAGGAATAATCTCTTGCGTCGCTGGACAACTACACATGTACAATATAAATGGAACAAATAACACTAATATATTGGAGTTAAAAAAAATCGTATTAGACCTTGATGTAGTATCAATTACTAACATACACAGTTATATTCTTCTTATTTTACAATTACTACCTATTTAAACCATATCTTAATTAATATTTATAAATTTACTAATATAGTGCTTCACACTTAAAAAACAAATAATCAAACATATTTAGTCTTGTCTGTTATCCTTGCATATACTGTAGGTGTTTTTCATACTACCGACATTGTGTATATCATTCCGTTGCTCACTGCAAATGTTGAGATCTACAGTCACCCACACTTATATTTAATTATGTTCTTGTAATATTTTTTAAGTTATGTTGAGTGATATACGTGAAATGCAATATACATATGTGATTGTATTGGAGGATACTGTCTTACCGTGATACAGTTTTCACTAGTACGGAGGACAGTGCGAATCTAGTGTAGCCAAGTATTTTGTATCACACAAACTATGCAAATCATGTGAGTAAATGTTTATTTTGTTATCGCTAAGGTATGTAATGAATTGTAATATGCTGAATAAATAAATAAATAAATAAAAGTAGTTTTCTAACATTTCCAATAGAACCGTTCAAACGAATGCTTGAAATCATTCTAGTATCTCGTTGCAGAAGTACACGTAAGATGTATTTCACGAGAATACTAACAATAGCAATTTGAGTTGCAAAAAGGCAAAAATGAAACGAAAGATTATTCCGAATGTATTCAGTGAATGAAAATCGATGTTTACAATAAAACTTTCTGACACTAATTTGATATTTATCTAAGGCAATAATTTATATACTATGGAATAAAAGTTTGTATTACGGAAGATTTTAAAAACATATAATTATCCATGTGGTGATGCAACTCCACCCCCTTCCCTGCTCGTAAATTTACGAGACGACTAAGGGATATAATAAGCAGAAAATAACTATGAAACAGATGGAAACCACGAAATAAAGACCTATATTAATTTGTCTGATATAGCAATTCAATTTACCTAACTTTTTGAAGGCAGAGCAGCGGCACGTGTACGAGCTGAGATAATGATGGTGATAATGAACAGACGCAAATTATACTCAAATTGCAGTATTGTACCTCTTTGATGCCATTTGGACTGACCACCGATACAGTCTTTCTCTTCGGTTGCCAGAGCGACTTTCTTATTTTACTATTATTTCAATTGACGTGAAGCATTGACCTCACGCGGCCATCCTCTTTATAGGTAGCAGAATAATCCCTAGTACAGCCACCCACGTACATACGTACGAAACCTTACAGAAGCATTACTTCAACTAGCAATTTCGGCATCATTTAGCTAACAACATCATTTATTCTGCGGTACATACTTATCTACCTGATTGAAAACGATTAAATTATACGCGGCGTAGTCACGTTTCATAGCACATGTTAGTATTAATATAAAGTAAATGTAATTCTACTAAGCCCAACAAATCGTTTAATACGGGCTGTTTTCAATGTTGAAAATACTCGCTCTCATGTTTCCAAAACGCGATGTAATCTAAAGCCTGATTGCTAGCCGTTTCTAACTATTTTTACGATTCCATTCCCCTTTTCTAGTGTGTTAAATTGTAGGGTCTCGTTAAACCTTAGCTATTATATGGAGGCTTACTTGAATTAAAAGGGTCTTATTAAATTTATAAGGGTATCTACCTGATATTTTGATTGTATCATCATTAAAGGAGATTGTTTAATTTGGTTTATCGTTTGGTTTCATTATTATATCATTTCTATCTAAAATATTGCCATCTACTTAATTTTATATATTAACATCAATTTTATCAAACGCTAAATTACATACATACATATCACGCCATATGTAGACAGAGAGAACAGAGTGCCAGAGAACTCTATCTTTGCATACTTCACTCGCTTCCTCAACATTCATAATTCTCTTCATACACGCTCACCGGTTTCGCAGACTCTTGACGCTAAATTAAGTTATTTAAAAACCCATTTTTAATAACAATCTACATATTTATCTATATGTTTCTCATCTATATGTTGTATTTCATATTACATCTATTAATTATAATAACAAAACTGAGGTTTTTCTGCTTGCGGCCATAAATGAACCCCTCTGTGATAGTTCCATATTGATTCAGATAAATCTATTTTTGAATAGTAGCAATTTACCATTTATTACATTTAATTTACTGGGCTTCGTTCCAAGACGTGTGCCAAAAACTCAAACCTAAAAGGGTTGGAGTCTCTATACAATAAAATACATACATACATACATATCATCACGCCATATCCCTTGCAGGGTAAGCAGAGAGAACAGAGTGCCAGAGAACTATACAATACAATAACTCATTAATTGCACATTTTTTCGAGTATCGTTTCCATCGATGCCCCAGCAGCAAAGAATTGTGTTGCTGAGGCATCATCCGTACATAGTCGGCTTCTCTGCGGATAGTGGACTAATCTCCGGTCCAGCAGGTAACCCTTTCTGCCCCTTCTTACCCTCATTCCATTCCCTCTAATAATTTTAACTATTACAACGGACCATGACATGGCTGCGTTCCTGGTGAAGTCCATAAGGAGCAGTTACTACTTTCCATCATCTATCGCTAGAGGCAATAATAAACTAAAATAAAATACTTAAAATTCCTAAAAGTGAACATAACCATTGAAACTTAATGGATTTTTATATTAATTTCTAAATTAGAATGTTTTGACAGTTTGCACGTTTAATCTTTTAGCAAATCATTTAGCTTTATCATAATTTATCACTGGAGACATTTCCAAATGCACCGGGGAAAGATTTAATGATACAGGAGCGAATGAATGGTCTTTAGTCCAATATCCCTTAGCAACATCAATCAGCGAGCATTCTTTTCATTTCCATTTATCTCTCTCTTTTTTGTTTGTAATAATAATATAGATTATTCATACAAGTAAAAAAAAATGGATAAAATGGATAAAGTTTCTGAATGTAACTGTGGCCTTTGTTCTTCTTTTATAGCTGAAGTTTTTGAAGACACATTTATTACCTTTTATTTTACCTAGTTTCATAATGTTACCTGTATTTTACCTGATTAGTTACGCAGATGCCCTTACTTGAGGTCGTCAGGCACACTTTTAGTTACTTAATCTAAGTGGTCGTTAATATTTTTATTTATGTTATTATTAGTTATATAATGAGCATATATATTGGTATATAATAAAATCATTCCTAAGTAAAAGAAAGGTTCTTTTACTTATACATGATTTTATCATTATTTCAAGTCTAATTTTTGTTTAAAATTAAGTAAGTAACTATTCATTCATATCTTTCCATGTGGTGATGGAGTAAGAATACAATTCATCACCCCCTATCTTACCCATGGGTGATAGTATGAGACGACTAAAGGATATAAAACGCATATAACATCTATGCGAGAGAAGGAAACCTCGAAACAAAAGTCTATACCAAAACTGACTAGCGTCTGACTAGCGTGGTATGGTAGGTCAATTACCGGGTGATCAGACCGGGGAATTGTCCGGTCACCCGACGTGAGGCCACCGCGTGAGGGCACACTGGAAGAGCCCGTAAGGGTAAACCGCCGGGTGGGCCACCGAAGACAAAGATTGGGTACCGGTGACCCGCTCGCACGGCGAAGAGAGGAGTTTGCAGGGTGGGTCCATGGGGTTAGGCACCGCCTCTTTTGTCGCCCCGGATCGATTTGTCGGGGCGCGACCACATTCATGGTCCACTCTGCGGGAAAAAAAAATGGTAGGTCAATTACACTCCCATTATGGAGGAGGCTCGAGCCCAACAGTGAGAAATATGAGCTGAGATGATGAGATGATGAAGTACCTATTTGCAGTGAGTTCAATAATAGTTTGCTATACTGTCTTAAAGTCACTACAGCCCGTTGACGAATTAATTTTAATTGATTTAGCTTTTAACATACTAGTTTCATTATAAAAGTCAATTGTGAAGCAAAAAAAGATGAGCACAGCTAGAATTCAACCCCACATCTATTGAAACTCTTTTCCATTTACTATACCAATTAGACTAACGTGGTATCTATGTACAGTAATCAAGTTTTACTGCTAGTCTGATCTTTGCGTGAGATATTTTACTGAGCTATATATCGAATATGTTTACACATTATTCCACTTTAGTGCCTTTCCAACTGGAACTAATCGTATGTTATTTTCTTAACTGAATATTTGACGTATCGACTAAATTTTTGTGAAATTCTTTCATGTAATGAAAAAGATTAATAAGAACCAAGAAGAATCATCATAGGAGTTAATGCCATATCTACTCGTATTAGCAAACCGTTGAAATTTCTTTATCAAATTACTGATATTTAGCGTTTTTACATGCTCGATTATTTATATAAACTTGATTACGAGCGAAAAATGATTGTCACACATGGGATTTTTTGGGATGGGAAATTTGAATAACAGGGTCGTGTCAGCGTTTAATACAATTCTAACTGCAAATTTAGAGTATTAAATCTGTATAATGTGTAAACATTGGCGGGTAGATGGCACACGTCTCCTTTAAAGACGAAAATATAATACGAAGCGAAAATTGAATGTTATGCAACAGGTCACGCTGGTGTAAGCGGTAGCGCGCCTGGAACGGATTTCCAATTACTTTATCAAAAAAGCTAGTGTCTAAGTATAGTGATAAAAAAAATATATTTTTTTTTATGATAAATGATTTTTAGATTAGATAATGATTTGTATTTGTTTTTTTTTTTACAAATGTGTAACACTCGCGTAAACATCAGAAACCTTTAGATGATTATTCATAAATTATCTATTTCAAATTTTATATCCTACCTTAATTTATAAATACATATGTACCACTGTTGGGCTCTGGCCTTCTTTCTATAGGCATCTTTTACGACACCCCCAGCAAAATAGAGGTTCATATCTGTAGCCTTCAAGCAGTAAAAATACAATTCATCACTCTATGTTTGACACCAATTTTTCGTTCAAATATCCGTATTTATGGAAGAGGTTTTACTGCGTCATCTATTGAATATGTATATATGTTTATTAGATTATTCTGGATGAGTGATCTAACTTCTTATTTAGAATTCTACTAACGAAAGCACGATACAATATTATAATTTACTTTATATTGAATTAGATCGAATCTATATTAATAAAAAAACTAGATATTAAAAAGTTTTTGTTAAAATGAATTTATCAGTAATTATTTTATAATACTCAAGTATTGTTCTACATTTAGTTAAATGAATAGACGAATGTACTCCCAAAAAAATTATAAAATCATTTTTAAAAATCGTGACGAAAAGAATATTTCAACAAAACATTGTTTAAAGATAGATTTAAAATGTATTTACTGGCTTATACTTTATTAAAATTACCTTAAATTAGGTTATAAATTAATATTATTTCCAAAAATACTTAAGAATAAATGTTACTAAACTAACATTAATTCATAATGACTTCTAACATTCATTATGAATTAAAGTTAGTTTAGTAACATTCTAACATTAATTCATTCACAATACTTGGAACCTAAATTATTTTACATACATACATATCATCACGCCCTATCCATAGGCAGAGAGCCTACCCTGCAAGGGATATGGCGTCTTGCTGTTACATAGTAATACGAGCGATATACAGGTCGCCACTATGCTGATACAGATGTTCTGGTTTTAATTTAATATTGCATATTACATACATACATATATATCATCACGCCATATCCTTGCAGGGCAGGCAGAGATATCAGAGTGCCAGAGAACTCTATCCTTGCATACTTCCCTCGCTTCCTCAACATTCATAATTCTCTTCATACACGTTCGCCGGTTTCGGAGACTCTTGACTCCACCTTCCTTCAGTACGTGACCAATCTGGTCTAGGTAGGTGAGTCTCGGTCTCCCCCGGTACCTACATCCTTCCACTTTCGCATTGTATAACTTCTTAACCAGACGTTCGTTCGGTTAAAACTTATTTTTAGGTCAAAACTATGTAACTGTGTCATTTACGGCAATTGTCTTGAAGACTAAAACTTACTCATAAATAAATGTTGATCATTCTTAAAATATTGTTTTGATTATAATAGTCTACCGATTTTATCACCAAAGGAGTAAGTAAAAGTGTAACACAACCATATTACGGCACGATATTTTCAATCCAAGAGCATTGTGCTTATTATAGTTACCCGTCTTAAGTGCCACCCTGGTAGATTGGTACCAATCTGGGCTGAAGTAATAAATAAGGATTAAAAGAATAATAAAAATGAATTTCAATTAATGTTTTTTCTTAATGTACTCAACATTTTAGAGATGAATGGAAACTAAAATGATTAAGTTAAGAAGGCTGTCTGTTACAAATCCTTGCCTTATCTATGTATAATTATTCCCATGAGAACCGAAATAATAGGATGAACGATCATGGGAAAAATTGATAGCAGTACCTTTCTGGCATACTTAAGAGTATGACAGCAATTTTGTTCACTAACTGGCTTGCCAAGCATAGCGATTATGGCGTCTTGGGGAGTTATGTTTAATAGTGGAAATATGTAAAACACACACCAAGCAATAACTAAAGCATTCAATTAAAACAATTTAGTTATTTTTTTTTATTTTCTGTACACAATTTTGTTACTGCAAAAGTAAATAGTTGAACAATTTTAAGGAAGTATATGATATTTCATTAGACATTTGTCGAATCGATGTCCAACAGTGATTAATTCAATCGGATCCCTTTACAGCAGATAGTCATGTAAAATATAGACGTGTCTTATATCGGATAAATCTGTATGGTTATATTTAGCAGTGAAATGTAGTGTAGATGGACGTTAATGCGGGCTAATTTAGTAAACAATAGCACTCTATTTCACCAATTTTAGAATTGATAAACATTTGTTTATATGTTACTCAGTACATCATTCAGCGATACTTGATCTATATTTTCATAAATGTGAAAGTTTGTGAAGATAATTTGATGTTTGTTGAATATTAGCACATAGACCATATTCTGGATTACCACATAAGTTAGTTTTTATCCCGATAATGACAGATAAGGATACACCTTGGGGTAATAGTTTAATTTTGGGTAAGCTATTTTTTAAGCGGGTTAAACTGCGAGCAGAAGCTAATAATTAATAAAATATTGCTCTTAAAAACCTATTACTAAATAACACTATATGTTATATAAGTCCAGTGAACCAGGATGTGGTCTGATTTCTTAAATTTATGTAATCAAAGTTCTAGTTATCAAAAGGTAAGTTATGGGTTTTAATCGTAGAACCATATATATCCTGTATGTATTATCCCATGGATCTGATGCATTACGTATTATAGTTGATAATGTGTTAAATGTCGTGAGTTCAATACCTATGTAGGATATTTTTTTTATAAATCCGTATTTATACTTCATAATTCTTAAAAAAAAATACAAACATTACATCGAAATACTCGAACAGATAAAAAAATCATTAAAAATATTAGATCCAATCTCGCTGACAATTGATACCAGTAATTGTAATATATCGAATCAGTAAAGCCAACCAATAGCTAGAATGGACTGTTGTTAGTCCATGACAATGAGAGCTATATATCAGCTTGCGGGATCCATTCTCATTGTAATAAGAGCACGGTCGTCTGAATCGAGGCAGATGAAAATGTCCGCCATCACGCGTTAACTTCCTCATCAAAGATAATGAGCATTCTGCTTTGATAAAGATTTTTGGTACTTTCATGAGTGTGTATATATTATTAGTACTTAATTCATTTTATATATATATATATATATATATATATATATATATATATATATATATATATATATATATATATATATATATATATATATATATATATATATATATATATATATATATATATATATATATACTAGTAGACCCGGCCACGCGTTGCTGTGGCTAAGGTAGCCTCAGTAACACGTGGTGGTTATGCTAATAAATTGTAGCTTATATGAAACGTTTGTACGTTTAACATAGCGCCATCTATTAAATACTTACTCAATCCAGTCAACAGATACCACCATCTGTTAGAATCGTTTGGAGATAACAGATAATTATGACTGTCAAATAATAGACAAATAATTTGCAATAAAATAATATTGTGACTATAAATTGAGATGGAAGCTATCCTATCTTTTAAGTTGGATCAAACTACACATATTATGCAAATTTGATTAAAATCGGTTAAGTACTTTAAGAGTGCATGGATGATATATGGGCTGTGATGATGATGCGGCGGAACTACTGGGATGTAGTGAATATCGTATAAAAGTGCTTTACAACGTTTTCAAAGATACCATTAACAGTGTAGCCATAGCACTGTTGATGATGACATTTTGACTTAAACAATGACTAACCTGAAAGACTAAAAACGTAAAAATAATTATAACTTGACACTGGCACCAATAGCTCGTATAAGTAGCTGATTGCCAATACACAAAGAGAAGAAAAAGAACGTTTATGTGACGTCAACCTTTTTAGAGTTCCATACCCAAAAGATAAAACAGGATCCTATTACTAAGACTCTGCTGTCCATCCGTTGCTTAGCCTGTGTGTCACCAGGTTGCTCTCATGACGGAAGTCGTCGGAGGAGACCTGTCGCTGTCGACCATCATCTCCAGGATGCTTGACAGCGACAGGTGTTGGACGTCGATGGCCTCCTTTTGTGAGGCCGTCATGGAGAGGAATGAAGCTGCGGAGCGGGAACGCGAGGCACTTGCGTCCGCTGACTCGCTCCGCCGCCGGCGACCGGGGTGGAGAAGGCGCCGTTATGCGCACCTCCTCCCACCGCCTTGAGGACCAACTGGACGTGGCCAAAAGGCCAAGCGTTGGGGCGTCGGGGATCGAATGTCAGTAGACGATCTCTCTGGCGTCCCGTAAAAGCGCGGAAGGGGGCCGCTGTGGTTTTAGTGGGTATTCCGGTGGAACAGCCTAACCGGCGAGTTCCACACTCCCTCTCGTCCACCAGCTTCAGCGCGTAAACGCGTTTCCACAGCGACACAAAAAAAAAACAAAGGTTGCTCTCATGAACCGTGATAGTTGGACAGTTGAAATTTTCACAGATGATGAATTTCTTTTGCCGCTACAACGACAAATACTAAAAAACAATAAAATAAATATTTAAGGGGCCCCCCACACAACAAAGGTAAGGTTTTTGCTCGATATTGATAACAAAAATAGGTAGTTGTTTGAAATATTCACAGAATATTTATTAATATATTCCCTTTAGAAATAAATAATTAAATTAAAATAAAACAAATAGAGAATTTAAGCCCCCATACAACAAACATGATTATTTTGCCATTTATAGAATGTATGTACGGAACCCTTCGTGCGCGACTCCGAGTCACTCTTAGCCGGTTTTTTGAATATAATCGAATTGATTTTCCAAACATGTGTCAAAATAAAATGTCTTTTAAATCAAAATCACTAAGAAGTATTGATATCAACTTTAAAGCAAATCACCCCCAAAACAACTTTCCACCCCTTTTTAACCCAGTTAGGAGATAAGTCTCAATAAAATATGAATCACATCTTTCATCAATTCTGTTAAAGAATGTTTCTGCAAAATTTGAAATAGATTGGACCAAGGAATCACGTTGTCCCATACAAACTTTACCCTGCTTTTTCACCCCCTTAGGGATATAATTTCGTAAAATCCGTTCTTAGCTGACCTCTACTCGGCGAAAGAAATATTCCTACCAAATTTGAGGTTTGTAGGTCTTATAGTTCCAGAGATATCGTGATGAGTCAATACATAGGTGGAAATCTCTTATATATATATAGATATATATATAGATATATATATATATACATATATATAGTAGGCAAATATTGACGGGTAATATGTGTAAATTTTATCCTAGTTCATATTGACAATTGGTTCAAAGTGATATAACTCTAATTATAATCACTATTCATGATAAATATACTGAAAAATATAATGTGTAAAAGTAATCGTATTTATGAAAATATTTTATTTGCATCAATTACTTATAGCGGTAACAACTTAAAATAAAATTCACAATACTTGTGAAAAAATCCTGCCAGTTATATTACTTTGCACAAAATTATCTATGAGGTTCTATTTTTTTTTTCTGAAATCTGATTTTTTTCCTTAATTTCTATTTAAAAATTACGAAAAAACGGTCCAACTCGACTTTCTATTCACTATTCACAGGATGCTCCCTGATCAGAGTTATATTCGAAAGTGAGCCAATGAATTTTTTTCTTCTCGTGCAGCGACCACGAATCGAAAAAGGCAATTTAGAAATATTCATCGTCGCGGTCAACCTGTCGAAAAGTTAGTAACTCGCACTGTCATCCTAAAAGATAAGAGATATTTTTTGTTTTTTGCGGCGAGCTATGGTCTTTTTTTTGCGGTGGACTATGGATGCGTCTCGCCCCGCCAAATAGGTCCGGGGTGACGGAAGAGACGCCATGTGACCCCATAGACCCACCATGCAAATTCCTCTCGTCGCCGTGCGAGCAGACCACCGGTACCCGATCTTTGAATTCGGTGGCCAACTATGGTCTGGGCTCCGCTTGTTAAAACTGTCCGGGGCAACAGAAGAAGCGGCGCGCGCCCCGAAAGACCCGCTCTGCAATGTACTTCTCGGCGATGTACGAGTAGGCCACCGAACCCCGGTCTTTGTTGTCAGTGGCCTAAGACAAGAGAATCCTGTAAGCACTTGACATTATTGCGAGAGAAGTTAAAGCCAAACTAAAGTGCAAACATAAAGTTTATATCCATCTCATCAGTGTAGTGTAATAGGTTTCATCATTACAGCCCGTAAATGTCCCACTGTTGGGCTCAGGCCTCCTTCGTAATGGGAGGGAAATTAACCTACTATACCGCGCCGGTCAGACGTGCTGGTACAGCGTTTTGTTTCGAGTTTTCCTTCTCTCGCATAAATATTATATGCGTTTTACATCCCTTAGTCGTCTCGTACGATCACCCACGAGTCACCCCACGGATTGTTGTTGTTTGTTGATTAATATTATATTTTAATATCCTATGTCCTATTCCCGACGAAGACAAACTCAAAAACATAAAAATCATAAAAATTGGTCTTGCCGTTCTAGAGGTAGTAGGTCTATTTAACTCAAATTATTTAAGTAGCTTGGTATTCATGATAGCCAGTCCATTTGTGAACAAGAGTTTAATCCTTAAATTTTATTTAATCGCATTTGGCATAATTTCAAATCATGGTTGGACAGTTTTCTATCTTTATTGTGATATTATCTTCTCATCATCTCAGGTCGCATATATCCTACTGCTGGGTTTGATCCTCCATACTCGGCAGGAAATTGATGTACTATACCAAGCCGGTCAGACGCATTGGACACCATCCACCCTACACTAAGGAAATAATCCTTGTATAGCGGGGGACTTTACAAACATGTAATTAACGCAGACATATTTTACACCCACACGCGAAACAACATTTTATGGATCGCACAAAGTGTTGTCCTGCGTGGTATCAAACGTACGCCACTGGCATGGAAATTCGTTATTTTAATCACTACGCCATCTATGCATTGTATCTTTTAACAAAAAAATATAAAGATTATTCTTTTAAAACACCATCATACGTAATTACAAAATAAAGCAAAAGAGACAAAAAGTAAATGCTTTCAATTAGCAGACTTGTTACGGACAATCCCTAATGTTTTCTTAACTACTCGTTTACATAACCATTCTGCGCATCTAAATATTTTCAAATTTCTTTTATCAGTTTATAAACGAAATTATTACTTATATACCTATACCTGAGACATATCATTGCTGTGTGGTAGCGGCTACGAATACTACCAATCCTTACTTTGCTCGTAGATATCGTAAAAGACGACTAAGAGCCTTATAACGACATGGGCTAACTTCATCTGATGTCGTTTGGTCAATAATTACATTCCCAAGGGGTGTTGACGTTTAGCATTTTTTTTTTGCGGTGTGCCATGGACGTGGTCGCGCTCCGCCAAATCGGTCCGGGGCGACGAAAGAGGCGGCGCGCAACCCCATAGACCCACCCTGCAAGCACCTCTCCTCGCCGTGCGAGCCGGCCACCGGTACCCGATCTTTGTCTTCGGTGGCCCGCCCGGCGTGTTGACGACTAGCATGCAGCCGGTCATAAAACTATTACCAATAACTTTTACAATATGTACTATGAAAGAAGAGTACATATTGTATCGACCCCAAGTAATTGGGATAAGAGTGGGAGAATGAAATACATGACACATATAAATGATATAATAATTCCGAAATGTATGTGGTTAAAATTATCTATGAGATTACAAAAAAGATTCAAATCTGAAAAATTGCACAGGTTGCGATAACATTTTTTTTTACTTAATGTAATTTACATTCGATTTAATTTATATATTCTGAGGACGTGACTCACAGAGTTGCAGGCGACAGTTCTATTTGGCATTCGTATGCGGCAGCCTAATAGCGGTTTTCGATAGACTAATGGATGGATTATGTATCTCTCTATTTTGTTGATATAATCGATATGATTTTGTATAAAATATTTATCATTATCATCATCTCAGCTTATATTCACTGTGATCGTGTGACACTCGAGCCACCTTTATAATAGGAGAGAAAAGGATCAACTACACGGTATTCTTCCTTTACACCACTTTCCTTCTTTTACGTAGATATTATCTGCATATTATATTCCGTGTAGTGACGGAGTAAGAATACAATTCACCACCCCCTTTCTTGCCTGTGGATATCGTAAAAGACGATTAAGGGATATAATATGCATATGTGCAAGTGAAGGAAACTCAAAATTAAACCCTCTATCAATACGTCTGACCAGCGTGGTATAGTAGGTCAATTTTCCTCCCATTATGAGAGCCCAAAAGTGGAGCATATGTGAGCTGAGATGATGTTGATGATATTCTTCTGTTTTCTTTTACAAAACCCGCGGCGATAAAAGCTACAGCGAATTATATTATTACTTCGTCACGAAATAATTACTTAAAGGCGAATAATTTTGATGCAAAAAATCCATTTATAATATTAGTTGATATATTATCTAATTATGTCCTAAAATTAAATCCTTTCATCCATCATCCTATCCACACAAGCTGTTGGACGTATGCCTCACGAAATTAAATGACTATTTGCAACCTTACGACTTTTACAATATCGTTAGTCTGACCGCAACCTTTATTCCCTAGTAGTTGTTAGTTCGTAGAGTGACGTGTCATGTTTATTGCTAATAAAGCCTCTTAATTCTTATCTATATTAACACCACCTGTTCTTTAAGGATGGATCTAATGTCTTTAAGGATTTAAATAAGCGCCTCATAGAATCGAAACATGACCAAAATGTTTGTCTTTACTTTGCACACAGGTAAGCGAGTAAGTAAATGTATAATTACGCAGTTTCCTTTAAATTATACCTTCACAAAAATAGTACCATTATATTTGAAAAGATATAACTTAATTTTATGTTACCAGAATCCAAATGGTTAACAATGCTAGAAACTTGCAAACTTAAAAGAAACGAGAAAATATTACACGGAATTTTACGTAAAGGCCTTTGAAATTAAGTTTAGTTAAGGAACGCGCAAGCAATTGTTGTATTCTAGTTAGTGTTAAAAAGGAAATTAAAAATCTCAGCTCCGTTAGCTATTAAAAATATTTGAATTACAAAAGAGTAGGTATAAAAAGTTTTCATAAAAAAAATTATACTGGTATTTGGTATAAATATAAATAATATTTTTTAAAAATAACGATAGAATTTATGAACATAATGTAGTTTTAGTAATAATTTTCATTGTAATTAAACAGTAAAAATTTAACTATACTAATCCAGGTAAACTCTACGGGCCAAATGACTGCTCCCACAGCTGATATGTCAATTTTCTTTATTATAGTGGGTGCCTAACAATGGGATGCACATGGCAGGTGAAAATTAAAATCTTCATAATATTAAAATTTCTTCGCTATTACACACTCCAGCGCCTTAAAGCAACTGAAGACGGTTGATATGCAAATAAATTCAAGGGGGGGTTTCCATTAACTAAATTAAACAGCCTTTCCCCTTAAACAAAATAAAAGGTTTATCACCCATTATTTCATATCTATATATAAGTTTTAATATTCTAATAATAGAAACTTTTGAGATTAATAATAATAGGTATATTTATTTATCACATTACTGGCACGCCTTTTCTTTTATTAATCCCTTTTCTGATTTAAAGGCAGATAACTATACAAGCTAAAGCAGTGACTCACTTAGCAAGTAATTCTTTATTATCACCTATATTATATAGGTGATGATATCGGCTATATACTATTCCTTCCTAGCTAAAACAATCTTTAGCCATTGCTCACGATGCAGTGAATATATAGTTATTATGCAATAAAAGTAAAAAAGAAGAATGATGATATATTGATTTCTATTCCACGTATATCACGGGCATTGAATAGATTGTAAAACTATACAATAATATAGTTAATTTCTTCCTTTTTTCCGTGTGGTGACGAAGTAAGAATACAATTCATCACCCCCTATCTTACCCGTGGATGATCGTACGAGACGACTAAGGGATATAAAACGCATATAACATCTATATGAGAGAAAAAAAACTCAAAACGAAACCCTATACCAAGACGTTTGACCAGTGTGGTATCGTAGGTCAATTACCCAATAATGGAGAAAGCTCGAGCCCAACAGTGGGACATATATAAGCTGAGATGATGATGATGATGAATATAGTTAATATATTAAAATATTTTTAGTTAATAAATATAAATTCATATGTTTCAAATCATTTGACAGTATTTTATATCATCAAGCCATATTTATATGTTATCAGGCGGGAAAACGGATGGGTAACTGTCAACGATATCAACAAATGTTTGTAAATATGTCACATGTAAATAATATATGTATTTTCAAATGCGTAGCAAAATATTTCTATTCAATTGTGTGTAATAAAATTGCAAATAAAATGTTAATAGGTATTGAAAGCGAAGATTTTATATATTTGTGTAAATGAGGTGAATAACAAAACAGAGACACAACATCGTACGGTAAAAATGTGAATATTTGTTTAAAAAAGTACTCCTTAGAGGTAAAATGCGGCAATAAAAATGTCATTCACGTTTTTTTTATAGAATAATATAAAACTTAACGACTATGACGGGAGGCTATGGACAGCTAGGTTTTTTTAATCTGAGTGACAAAGAAATTAACTTCATTTCGTCAAATGACATCGATAAAACGGCCAATTGAAAATTAATATATTGCCAACACTGATGGTGAAAAATCTCTTAAATTAGTTTATGAACATATATTATTAATTGCTGTGTGGTAGCGGCTACGAATACTACCAACCCTTACTTTGCTCGTGGATGTCGTACAAGACAACTAAGAGCCTTATAACGACCTGGGTCAACGCCATCTGGTGCCGTTTGGTTAACAATTACATTCCCAAGGAGGGTTGGCGTCTGGCAGGTCATAGAACTACATATTACCAATAACTTTTACAATATGTACTATGGAAGAAGAATACATATTGTATCGACTCCAAGTAATTTAAATTAGAGTAGGAGAATGATGATGATGATGAACATATACTATTAATGAAAAAATATAATCAAACCGCATTCGCAACGACGACGTTAGAGAGCGAGTAGGTATGAAAGAGAGTATTGGTGTAAAGATGCGAAAGGGAATGCTCCGATGGTTCGGACATGTGGAAAGAATGCCGAACGAACGTCTGGTTAAGAAGATATACAATGCGAAAGTGGAAGGATGTAGGTACCGAGGGAGACCGAGACTAACCTACCTAGACCAGATCGGTCATGTACTGAAGGAAGGTGGAGTCAAGAGTCTCCGAAACCGGCGAGCGTGTATGAAGAGAATTATGAATGTTGAGGAAGCGAGTGAAGTATGCAGAGATAGAGTTCTCTGGCACTCTGTTCTCTCTGCCTACCCTGCAAGGGACATGGCGTGATGATATGTATGTATGTATGTATATATAATCAAACCTAAATAAAGTATAAAGGTTCCTCATCTGATGACGTGTTAATATTAGAATTCTTTTCCTTCCCGTAGGTGATCGTAATGGACTACTAAGTGACGCAAGTATATAACATAACTGCAACTGAAGGAAAACTCGAAATTAAATCTCGTACCGAACATCTTGCTCACTGAGAGGAACCCGCGAGGGTAAACCGCCGGGCGGGCCACCGAAGACAAAGATCGGGTACCGGTGGCCCGCTCGCACGGCGAAGAGAGGAGTCCTTGCACGGTGGGTCTGTAGGGTTGCGTACCGTCTCTTCGGTCGCCCCGGACCGATTTGGCGTAGCGCGACCACATCCATAACTCATCGCAAGGGAAAATAACGAAAAGGCATTTCCACCCGCTGATTTTGTTAAATTTTAGCATTTTTAAATTGAAAAAAGTTCAATAAAATATCAAAAATTGTCAAAAAGTTCACATGTGGTAGGTGGTAAGAGGTGTAAACATTGTGTAGTAGGTTGCCTAATGAAGAACTAATTAGACGACGTGAGTATTGATTGCTATATTTTATCAGCTTGAAAGTAAAAATATTGCAAGTAAAATTGATATCTTACACATATGCCAAGCAGGACGTAGGCCACAAACGTACTGCTGTTATTAGAGACATCGCGGTTCATGATAGAAATGATATAAAACTAACGCTGTCTCATATTAAAATTATGAATTAAACTATTAACATGAGAATACAGTTTAATATTATGCTGTCTGTATTATCTGTCACGTTAACTTTTGTATATATGTATGTATAAGGTCGGTATGCATTATATGGTACTAATATAATCAAAACAAATACATAATAGCTGTTTGGTAGCGGCTACGAATACTACCAACCCTTACTTTGCTCGTGGATGTCATAAAAGACGACTAAGCGCCTTATAATGATCTAGGCCAACTCCATCTGATACCGTTTGGTCAACAATTACATTCCCAAGGAGGGTTGACGTCTGGCATGCGGTCGATTATAAAAATATTGCCAATAACTTTTACAATATGTACTATGAAAGAAGAGTACGTATTGTGTCGACCACAAGTAATTGAGATAAGAGTAGGAGAATGATGAATGTAATCAAAACAAAACTGCGTATTAAAATATAAATTGTAGTATCACGCGGATTTAGCAAACAAACGAATACATATTACAATCACTTCAAACTCCATAATATGGATTGCACAAAGAAAAATCTTGCGTTTGAGAATACACCCACGGCCCAGCTTGGGTAGGAACCGAATTATTCAACATTCATTTTAAGTGTTATAAATAATTACATTAAACTTTTATTGTTTGCGTTCATTTAATAAACGTAAATAACGCGTGTTAAATGATGACACAAAATTTCGTATATGTTTTCTAATATAATTCAAAGGTTGATCAAATGGACGTCATTACTGCATCATATAAATATATAATCCAACTTACAAAAAAAAAATGGTGGAATATAAATTATTGTTTTCGATTTTTAAAACAATGCCTTCAATGTTTTACAATTATGTCTGGTTAGTAATAATAAGCTTCTAACCGTTTACGTGGCACTGAAGATGCTGTGGCAAATTGATATTGAATATATACCCCTGTTTACATCTTCAAGAAGTATGAGGTAATTTAAGTATTATATAAGGACTATGTAGTAAGAGTGTAGAGTATATCACTAAAGTAAAGAATTTAAATTAAAACTATTTTTACGGTTTCTATCGCGTTTGTATTTGATTCTTAATTGCCCGACGTTTCGAACACTTTACAGTGATCATGGTCACGGGAGAAGAAGGACTAAGGTGTCTTACGTCCAATATGTCATTGTTATTACAGAAATATATATCTACCCTATAAGATATTAAATTTTGACCCACATTTTTAATACAAATATTATGTATACTAATAAATTCAAATTATTTGCATTAAAAATGTGGGACAATATTTAATATCTTATAGGGTACATATTTTTTTTTTGTAATAACAATGGCGTATTAGGCGTAAGACACCTTAGTCCTCCCGTGACCATGATCACTGTAACGTGTTGGAAACATCAGGAAATTAAAATCAAAAACAAACGCGATAGAATCCGTAAAAGTAGCTTAATTTCAAATGTGTAATTGTTGCATAAACATTAGAAATAATTAAACTTGAATTAAATTAATTCTTAAAGTATTTTAAGAATCACGGTCCAATTTAGGCTATTGAGCTATCTCTAATTCTGTCTATTAATAATGTCTAAAAGAATTAAGATTAATAATGTCTAAAAGAATTAAGGTTAATTACACAACGACAATTAATGTACGTACATTAGCAAATCAAATGCTTTAATTAAAGGTGTTTCATATTTTTAAACATACAGCTTAGAAGTTCCTTGTAAGTATTATGAAATGTTAACAAAGTCGTAAACAGCTTTACAAACTCTCGGTAAGGTTATACATTACGACAGCTTTGCGAACGCCAAGCCAACTGTTAGCTAAATGTATTATACGGCAGAGAAACCCTTCTTGTAAGTACTATTAAAGAAATTAATTGGTAAGAATAATTTACTTTGTGAATCATACAATCTACTGCTAATTGATTCTTTCGTGTTTCAACCTTTAAAATATATGTTTAACAAAGTGTCTATCCTTCTAAATCCTTTACTAACGGTACTAATTAACCGCACTAGTCTACTAGTAGAAAAAATTCAGATCAGCATCAATACGTCGATACAAAATAATAAACATCAGTTAAGAAAAATATTATCCAAAATATTATTCAAGCTTATAATTAAAATTTCCCTGTCGACAACTCCATTAATAATATTGTGACATAAATTCATTTACAATATCGATCACATTACAACAATAGCACCCGGGTTTGGGGGCAATGACGTAATCAAATTGTCTTACCCCTGCACATTGGTGAGCCGTACAAGAGGCAGAACGCACGAATACCCCTGATAATAGGTTCGATACACTGTTCCCGGGTGATTTATTACACGTTAAACGGATTGTCTGTTGAGTCAGAGATTCTCTATATCAGCACTCTAATTGCAATGCTCTTTATAGGGGTCTGTTTTTGTAATACATAGACTTTTGTAAGTAATGATCAAGGCCACGATGCCTTATAACGCTAAATATACGTAATCTACATTATAATTTGAACAGTTTGTTTGTTTCAACACGCTACTTTTAGGTAAAAATTGACCACCCCTTTCCTTTTACGTGGTTGATCGTAAAAGATAACTTCCCTTAGTTGTCTTTTATAAGCAAATAACATCATCCGTGTGGTGACGGAGTAAGAATACTATTCACCACCCCCTATCTTATCAGTGGGTGATCGTACGAGACGACTAAGGGATATAAAACGCATATAACATCTATACAAGTCATCTCGACCCGTAAAAGTTATCGATATCAGGGCGTCGTCCTTAGGCGGTCGCCTCGCTCCAAGGGCTATCGGACTAGTCCCCTGGTCTGGTCCTAAAATCTTTCTCTCTCTTATCAATTCATATACGTTCCACTACTATGATCGAGACATCTCTACAATGGGAGGGAAACTGACCTACTATACCAAGCTACTTAGATGGTTTGGTGTAAGGCTACATTTTGAGTATCCTTTTTCTTGCAGTGATGTTTATCATCATCATCATCATCACAGCCCATAAATGTCCCACTGTTGGGCTTGGGCCTCCTTCTCATAATGGGATGGAAATTAACCTACTATACCGTGCTGGTCAGACGTGTTGGTATGGGGTTTTGTTTCAAGTTTTTCTTCTCTCGCATAGATGTTATATATATTTTATATCCCTTAGTAGTCTCTTACGATCACCCACGGGTAAGATATGGGGTGGTGAATAGTATTCTTACTCCGTCACCACACAAAAATATATACATACTGACAATAATCATTTACAAATCGCGCATCGAATCGTACTGCTTCAGAATGATCCTACGAAATTCAATAAGTAAGATCTCTATTAAGACCACTAAGCTATTTGTGCTGTCATTCGGTCTATTATATTAAATGTACTTACTATGTTCAATCTTTCAATTTGCATAAAACTCGCAACTTTTCCGAACAAACTACACCTATTATAAAGTTTTTCGATCATAGGCTTTCTTATTCAACTTTTCAACATCCGACTATTGGCTATAAACTTGTTCTATAATAGTACCAATATTGTTTAACAACCGAATCTATTGCTATATTTATCTTCTCGATTTATGTAAAGGCATTCTTCTCGTACAACTATATTATATACACTTTTAACATTACATTTCTTCTTAATATGTAATTTTTTTTTTATTTTGTCATATCCAAAAAAATCATAGAAACAACAAAATTAAACTTATTTCAATGCCTACTATTAACCACCCTTGTGGGGTAGCTTATGGAAATAAGCTCTGTCCATAAGTTATTGCCATAAGCTTCTCTACAAGGGGGATAACGTCATAGTCACCATGATTGCAAATGTTCAGAAGAATGCTGTTGCGTATTCTGTTGGTATTCCTATGACTAGTTTTTAAAACTGCCACGGAAAGAGTATTCTCCACGTGGTAACGGGATAAAAATAAAGTTTTCAATACTTATCTATCAGAATGGAGATAGCACCGCTTTTTTGGTAAAAATATACCAACTTAATTTCATTACAAACCTCCAAGCATTTATAACAATAATCTCTGCAATAAATGACGCCATCAATGCCACATGCGTTCTATGGGCAAGTCCAGTAATGGATGAAAGAAGACTAAATGATGATGATGATGGAAAAGAATAGTAAAATGACATTATATTCTTAACCTATCACCCCAAAGGGTAATAATATCCATTATTCAACTACAATAGGCAAGCATTTGAAATAATATTCTGAGCACTACGAAGGGCTTTAACACAGTTGTAAAAAACAGGCACATGCCAATTTGAAGTAACAATAGCAATTTAGGTACACAATAGTGTTATAAGAGGGGGACTATAGATCAAAAATAGCCGTTAGCGATACAGATTGTGTGTTAATTTGATTTAGCTAGTGTGGCTGTTTGAGCGTGTGGATTTTCAATAGATATAGGTTTACGTCCCACGAATGATAATATAATCATTACGCAAATTAGTTTTTATGATTGCATTAGTATGTCAAACGATAAATTAACTAAAAAAATTAGATGGCTGGGATAGTAGGTAATTCGATTGTGTCTGGACGCAATACAAATCGTTTCGTATACTTGCTTAATTTAAGAGAATCAAAATAGCTTTACTGAAAAGCCGTGCAGTGAGTATAAAAGAAAAGGCTATGCCGATCAATCAATATTTTTAAGGGATTGTATATGTTTAAATAACATAATCATCATCTTAGCTCATATATGTCCTGCTGTTGGGCTCGAGCCTCCTCCATAATGGGAGGGAAATTGACCTACTATACCACGCTGGTCAGACGAGTTGGTATTGGGTTTTGTTTCGAGTTTTCCATCTCTTGCATAGATGTTATATGCGTTTTATATCCCTTAGTCGTCTTTTACGATCACCCACGGGTAAGATAGGGGGTGGGAAATTGTATTCTTACTCCGTCACCACACGGAAATAAATAACATAATCACATTATTTAAATCCACGCAATAAGTACTTGCTTTCAAAAATATAAAAAGGCCAAATTTAAATTAAAATCACGCAGGTCAATTAAGTGACAATTTTAAGAACAATATATATGTTTAATAAACATAATCACAAAAACATATTTAAGTCCACGCAATAAGTACTTGATTTCAAAAGTGTGTAAGTGCCACATTTTTATAATAGTCCCACAGGTCAATTAAGTGACATTTTTAAGGACAGTATTCGTTTAAATAACGTAATTATAAAATTTTAATCAGGTCCACGCAATGAGTACTTACAAAAACATAAAAAGATATTGTAATTTATCATTTTCCTCGATCCGAATTACTTGGGGTCGATACAATATGTACTGTTGTTTCATACCACATATTGTAAAAGTTATTGGCAATTATTTCATGACAGGCCGCCTGCCAGACGTCAACCCTCCTTGGGAATGTAATTGTTGACCAAACGGCATCCCGTTACATTCCCAAGGAGGGTTGATCCCAAGATGGAGTTGCCCCAGGTCATTATAAGGCTGTTAGTCGTCTTTTACGACATCCACGAGCACAGTAAGGGTTGGTAGTAAGTATTCATAGCCGCTACCACACAGCGCAACAAAATAATGTAATTGTAAGACCATTATTGGTTTTCAACAAAAAGCCACGAAAAATGAAGAGTCTATATATTTAACACACGCATTAAAATATATAATATGGCTATGTAGTTATAATACTATTATTGATTTTCAATAAAAGCCACGCAACGTTAAAGTCAATATATTTGACTCATGCATTATAAAAGTATAATAATATGGCTATACACTTCAAAACCAATAATTTATTTTCAGCAAAGACAATGAAAAAAATACAAAAATATAAATAGGCCTATACTGTTGTAATAATGTCACTTATTTTTAGTTAGAGCCACGCAAAAATAAGAGTCAATATATTTGATTCTAGTATCATCCATATTTACCAAATACAAGCCATGAATAAAATATCGAAATGAGATAAGATAATAATTTATTTTTTTGAATATAGTATACAGAAATGCAAGATATAAAATAGCGTACAATGGTCCTGTCATGTTCAGTGTTAAGGCGTACAAATTTGAGAGGAAGCGCTAACAGTCGAGTCGAGTATGAAGTAAAAATGATTCACGACAGGTTGCAAGTAAATATGTGTAAAATGTGCTAAACATTTAAAATAATATTTGAAAAACTATTAAAATATTAATTACATATAATATTACACACACGCATGCGCACAAGCACCTAAATAATATGTATAATCTCTGTTTATCTCAAACTGAAAACAAAGTTTATTATTTAATTTGTATTGGTAAAGGTATAACGAATAATAATAAGTATTAAAATGAAAAGATACCAATTAATCTATTAGAATTCAGTTACTATTTCACTGATCGGCCAGAATGCTACAAAGAATTAATTTATGTTGTAATGAATTGCACATCTGTAGCTAATACCAATGTATGGGGTACGGACTCCTAAAACATTTCATACTCTGGTCGGTCGGCAATGACGCACACGTGTCTACAGCTGTAGACAAGTCGTTGGATTTGAATATTATTTTATGTAAATTAACATTATATGTATTACTAAATTTCCGAGATAAAATATCTTTACACTTTAAAATATTATCCTATGTAGTGATTGTTTCATGTTCAATAAGCTTAAAGACAGTTTGTAGATTAGTAGTTATGATTTGAATACAAATGTATTTAGTAATTTTAATATATATATATATATATATGTATATATATATATATATATATATATATATATATATATATATATATATATATATATATATATACAGGGTGTCCCAAAATTCAACGATAAGCCGGCACCAGCAGATGGACCTACATATGACTACTCGAGAACAAAAAAGAAAAAAATTCTACCTTGATTTTTTTTTTCATTACGACAAAAAAACCGATTTCTTTAAAAATCGTCATCTTTTATTATATTATTAAGTGCCATTGCTACAATTTTACAAGTAATTCTGTGATTTTTTTTGTATTGGCAAGGTAAGTAGTACTACTATCGATCACAACCATTAAAAATTCCAGAATATCTATAGTTTTTACACAAAAATCAACCAAAACTATGTTTTTTTCATAAATTATGTAAGATTTTGACTTTCAGCTCACTTTCACTCATCACAGTGAAAAAAAAAAGTATGGACACTACTGTGGCAAATAGTATTAAAAATTGGCGCAACTAACTACAATTCTAAAATGGTATAACATTCTAGGCAAACTAGCCACAAAAATATACTTAGGTGTACTATTTCAAAATAACAACCATACTTCGAAAATTGTTAGTGTTGATAGTAATCACTTCTACTATGTAGCCAAAATGTTTTTGTTGCAAGTTCTCAGAATTTGAATGAGACATGTGCGTAGTCCATAAGATAACATAAGTTAGAAAGAGATAGATATAGAGAGATTAGAATTTACTATATTATTAAAATTACAATAAATGTTCGAATTGTTTGCCATTGGCAGTAATGCAGGCACGACATCGCCTTAAAAATGAACGTTTTATTTTTCTTGCATATCTGATTCTGTTCATGTGATCCACAGCCTGAATTATTTTTTGGCGAAGCTCGTCCAAGGTTGCAATGGGTTTTGAGTAGACTCTGTCCTTTAGACAACCCCAATAGAAAAAATCCAGGGGATTTAGATCGGGTGAACGGGGTGGCCATAAGATAGGACCAAGTCGCCCGATCCAACGCCCTGGGTACTCTTGGTCTAAGTACTCTCGCACAGGGCGGGCATAGTGAGCTGGGCAACCATCGTTTTGAAACCACATGTTTTGCAAATCACTTAAGGGCACGTCTTCTAATAATCCTGGTAACTCATTTTGTAAGAAGTTCAAATAGCTATTGCCATCTATGTTTCCTTGTAACTCAAAGGGCCCTATCACTTTTCCATTTATTATGCCCGTCCATAGGTTAACCTTAAATTGATATTGGGATTTGTCTTCTCTCACCAGGTGCGGATTTTCATTGTTCCAGCTATGAAGATTGTGAAGATTTAAATAGCCATCTTTCTTGCAGGTTGTTTCATCCGACCATAAGACTTTGTCTAAGAATTGGGGATCTTCCCTGTGTTTTTGCAGCATTACACGGCAAAATGCGACCCGCAGTGGATAGTCCCGCGGTAATAACGCCTGCACGCGCCTGTAATGATATGGATGAAACTGGTGACGTTTTAAAATTCTATGTGCAGTACTTTTTGGACTTCCCGTTGCTACTTGTATGCCACGTACAGAGGTAGTTGTATCGCTTTCTATTTCTTTGAGAACTTCTTCATCGTGTTCCGATCTAGGTCTTCCAGCGTTTCTCCTGTCAGATGGTATACGACCCTCCGAAAATGCTTGATGCACGTTAATAAATACGCGATAATCCGGATACCTTTGAAGAGTAGGGTACCTTGCTCGATATAATCTGCTAGCAGCGTTGGCATTGCATCGGCATTCTCCATAAATTAGGTGCATATTAGCGTATTCTAACGCTGTATATGGTAGCGGCATAATGAATGCTAAACACTTGAAAATAAGGCAAAACTTCTTTAAAAAAACACAAAATCACAGTCTAAAATAATGCCAAGTCAGGTCAATTTCCAGGTCACTTAATTCAATCCAAAGTCGTTAGTATCAGAGCCACTTTAATTAAAACAGAACGGTGTGCAGTAAACAAAGAAGTAGAGCGTACTGACTTGCTGTGCTGCTGAGGACATTAATTACTTCTCTACCTGCATTAATGTTACTAAACAATTAGCATCTATCTATCTCCCTCTAACGTATAATCTCTCTATCTCTGTCTAACTTATGTTATCTTATGGACTACGCACATGTCTCATTCAAATTCTGAGAACTTGCAACAAAAACATTTGGGCTACATAGTAAAAGTGATTACTATCAACACTAACAATTTTCGAAGTATGGTTGTTATTTTGAAATAGTACACCTAAGTATATTTTTGTGGCTAGTTTGCCTAGAATGTTATACCATTTTAGAATTGTAGTTAGTTGCGCCAATTTTTAATACTATTTGCCACAGTAGTGTCCATACTTTTTTTTTTCACTGTGATGAGTGAAAGTGAGCTGAAAGTCAAAATCTTACATAATTTATGAAAAAAACATAGTTTTGGTTGATTTTTGTGTAAAAACTATAGATATTCTGGAATTTTTAATGGTTGTGATCGATAGTAGTGCTACTTACCTTACCAATACAAAAAAAAACACAGAATTACTTGTAAAATTGTAGCAATGGCACTTAATAATATAATAAAAGATGTCGATTTTTAAAGAAATCGGTTTTTTTGTCGTAATGAAAAAAAAAATCAAGGTAGAATTTTTTTCTTTTTTGTTCTCGAGTAGTCATATGTAGGTCCACCTGCTGGTGCCGGCTTATCGTTGAATTTTGGGACACCCTGTATATATATATATATATATATATATATATATATATATATATAGGAACTGTTATGTGGCATAGAGTTTTAAAAAGTCTCTATTATTTTGTCAACAATTGAGGTTGATGCTAACAATTGACAGGAAGTTTGGCTCGTCAAACATTACCTGAATGACCTTTTGTATAACACTAATAAAAAGCATTAAAACTCGGACAAAGAGATAATCCGATAATAATCGGCACCATACATATAGAATTCCAATAGGTAGCTCTACGAATACTAGAACGGTTCCTACAAAATAAAAAATAAATGTTGTTTATGGATAGTTCCAAATATCAAGTTTTTAATTAAAACTGTAAGTGTTGAGCCATTTTGGCTTTATGGCAACAAAGTGAACTACACCGAAGGTAAAAAAAAAGCAGCCACCGAATACAAAGATCGGGTACCGGTGGCCCG
This sequence comes from Lymantria monacha, assembly GCA_905163515.2. NCBI lineage: Eukaryota > Metazoa > Arthropoda > Insecta > Lepidoptera > Erebidae > Lymantria > Lymantria monacha. The sequence continues at coordinate 16,109,187 of LR991097.1, read as the reverse complement.
CTCGCACGGCGAACAGAAGAGTTCTTACAGGGTGTATTTATGGGGTTGCACGCCGCTTCTTCCATCGCCCCGAACCGATTTGGCGGGCCGCGATCACATCCATAGTCAAGAGAAAAAAAAGGTTAAAAAAGCAAATTATTTACTAAATCAATAGAGTGTGATTTGTTCAAGTTAAGGACAGTGTATTATTCACTTAAATTGCAGACTATATATTGTTGCATAAAATTGAGAATATACATATGTATCTAAGTATTCAAATGCGGCTAATATATTTATTAACAGATTAATTTATAATAGTACCCTATAGGTAGTAGGTTCGATTTGACAGCATATATAATATTTACACAATAATCTTTGGTGCAACAATCTTTCCGTGTGGTGACGGAGTAAGAATACAATTCACCACCCCATATCTTACCCGTGGGTGATCGTACGAGACGACTAAGGGATATAAAATGCATATAACATCTAGCAATAGAAGAAAAACTCGAAACATAACCCTATACTAACACGTGTAACCAGCGTGGTATTGTAGGCCCTCCAATTATAGAGGAGGCTCGAGCCCACCAGTGGGACGTGTATGAGCTGAGATGAGATGATAATATTTACATAGTCTTCTCCATACAACTTGTATAAACCTTATATAAAACATGTTGTATGACGACAGTATCAAAATCAAAATAAGCATAAAATGCAATGTATATTGGGAACTCCCTAATCTATCAATGAAAACATTTCTTATGAATTAAGTTAATATCGAGATATTATCGGTGGATCAACCGAACCTAACCTAACCTAACCACCGATTTTCACTACCTTTTAGTATAGTGGAAAAATGTACAGCCGCACTTTTAGATATTACTGCTAAATAGTATATCATTAGAAAAGTATAATTAATAAGTCTGATCTTCACAATTAAATACGGTAAGATGTAGAATTTTACCGTATTGGTGGTTGAAAAAGTAAGACTTAAATTCATATACAAATAACTATTTCATCTTTTAATTACTATATTTTGTGTATAGCAACAGATCGATGTAGTACTTAATAGTTGTTTGAAAGAATATCGAATAGAATCACGAAAAATTGTGGTAAAAATTGCTTAAATAATAATTTCTAATCACTCGCCTATTAAGGTAAGGAATAATAGGTGAATCAAATAAGCAATTCAATTATATATAATAGTTTTTCTCAAACATACTTGGAAATTTGAGCATTATTTTGACAACCTTCTTCGAGATAAATCGAAATTACTGTAATGACCAAATATCTACTTGCGAGCAGCGGCCGGCATAAAATGTAAAAAAAATCCATATCTGTCGTGTTTTAGCGGCCAAACAAATATACATGTAAATTCATATCTATCGTGTATTTTAAAAATGGAATGATTTATTACTCTAAAACATGGCAACCAAGGAGGTAGGCAACTTATCAGGGTTTAATTTGAGTTTCAAACATTTTTACTCATATCTATTAACATTACACGTAAAATCAACGAAAGTAATCTCAACCATCGCCTTCCCATCAAAGTTTTGAAATACAGAATCCCACAGAAGAGGCTACTATGCCACAAACTTCGACCTCGTTAGAATTATTCCAACCCACATAATCTCCAGAAAGTCAGTCTCCGGACATTTCAATAATTGTACATTCAATAACTGTATTTTTAAATAAAAAGTTCTAGTTAGTACTACTTAGTTTTAATTGCCGCGCATAATTTGAGAAAAGTACTATACAAGCCTTAGCCACAACTAGGAATTAATGGACTTACGTATGTGTGCCTCGGCTTCGCCTCGGCCCCCATTTACAAGTTTGTCCGTCAATGCCTCTTTTGCTGGCCGCTACAGTAATGTACTATAATACTAATGTAAATTCTTTTTCAGTTTTGGTAATTGGGGATAATTCAATGCCATGTGTATACCAATGCTGTTGTCGGGTGGGGAGATATCTTATTTTTTTAGAGTTACTTTAACCACGTTTATTTGGCCAAAGAGTGGGACAAGATGTATTTATTATGTAAATGCGTGTAAATTATTTATTTTATTATTTGAAGTAGAAACATCTTTTGCAGATTAGTGTAGTTTTTGAACATTTTGAGCCACAGTTTAACTGACAGATAAATATAGTTTAGTACACGTTCTATCATAACACTATACTTCATCTTATGAGGGTCCAGATTATTAAGTATTATAAAATATATCATTCCATAATACTGCGAACAAAAGAAAGGTACGCCGCGATAACAGTAAACCTTTAATCTGAAACGGAATCCACTGTCTCATTACAAAATCTAGCGATTTGAAACTTTGTTTTCTTTTAATTTAAAAGGTAATAAACTACAAATTATAAGACCATTTAGATACTACAGAACAGCGGTTCGACTTTATATTTAATCTATTTTGTGCATATAGTTATTAAACTGAACAGGTTTCACAGCGGTAGTATGTAGTCTAGAGTGTCCTGGATTCGGTTCCTGCGAGTGGTGGTTCATTGTATGGTCCGAGACACAATCAGATTGATTATTATTTTGACTATTGTTATTAATTAATTTATTGTTGAAATGTGGTATGTATCTCTTACATAGACTTCAGTAAACTATTAGGGAGAGGCACACGTGGCAAAATAGAGGATAGTGAACTAGAGCCGTCATCATACGCATTAACATTATTTAATATCATGACGTGGAATTCTGTCTAAAGAGCTACATCCTATCATGACTATTATCTATAACTCTAATAACTGTAGTAAAGATAGGTACAGATATTGCCACCATCAGAGAATATTGGTCAGTTCCTTTCTTAACAAAATTATATTTAAATAAAATAACTATTTAAATTTAAGGTCAGATAGTAAATGTAAATTTTAGAGTAAATATGTTTAAAGCAGGATATGCCTTCTTGCTCACATGTTAATTAAGAACTTTACTAAAATAACAAAAATATATAAAAAAAATCGTTTAAAGTTGGACTTGTCACAGCGTTCGAGCAACACTGCAGCATGTATTTCATTTCAGAGCCTACATGTGCGTGGATGAAATGAACACCAAAAAAATCGAGAACGATACTGTTTCCAAGAAGATCAATTATACTGCGGTGTCAAGTGGAGCGATAATAGAATTAAGACGTTGGTATTAAATCAAACAGCTCCTCAGACCACTGCCCATTAAAAATATAGCACACAAAGCTTTGCTCCAACGATTCTAACACTTATATTTTTTGTGTATTTCTAACATGTCTCTGTCATGACTATACTTAAATGTTTCTGTCATGACTATACTTAAATGAAAATGATACTATAAAATTGTAGGCGGAGATGTCATATTTGATAATAGTAGCTTGCCGCAATGCGGTAAAATGTAAGAATAAAGAGATGAAATTAAATATAGGCTATATGTCACCATAGAGACGGCAATGATTTTATATTTAATATATTCATGATGAGTTCGTAAATATATATAATATATTAGCTTCTGCCCACGGCTTCGCCCGCGTAAAATGTTACTATCCTAAAGTTTTTCATCCCCTATTTTTATTTTACCCCTTAAGGGTAATTTTTTACAACATGTTAATGTCATATTTATTTATATCTAATCAATAGCCTAAAAATAATGTTCAAGCTTTCTGGCTTTAAAAATGATGATACTTCCTTACAACTTTTCATCCCCCTTTACAACGCTTTTTTTTTGCTTTAAAAGTAGCGTATGTCCTTTATTAGGTTCTAGACTGTCTGTGTATCAAATTTTATTTAGTTCGGTTCAATAGTTTAGGCATGAAAGAGCGACAGACAGGCAGAGTTACTTTCACATTTATAATATTAGTAAGGATTAAGAAACAAAACTTTGACAGGTTTCTTTGTGTGATTTAGACACAGATGTAACTTGTTCTATATATATATGTATATATGAGATTTCCATCTGTGTATTGACTGATCACGATATTTCTGGCACCATAAGACCAACTTTAAATTTGGTAAAAATATTCCTTTTGCTGAGTAGAGGTCAGCTAAGAACGGGTTTTACGAAATTTCACCCACGAGGCGGGTTGCTGGGGTATAAAAATCACATTTTTAAATATAGTTCCCACAGACTTGAAATTTGGTATGAACATTTTTCTGCCCTGTAGAAGTCAGATGATTACAGATTTTGAAAAATTCCGTTTAAAAAAGGGAAATGCGGCGGTGTTAACCTAAAATATTCAAATTTTCAAATACTGCCTCTACAGACTTGGAATTTGATGTGGACTTTCTTTCTATCCTGTAAAGGTCAGATGAAGTAGGATTTAAAAAAAATCCTTCTTTGAAAGGAATTCTATGTAGTGAAAGTAAACTACACAACTGAACTCACGTAACCGAAGCAAAGCGAGGGCGGGTCGCTAGCCTAAGATACAAGTACTTATCTACAAGTATTATGATTACAAGTACTTATCTTAAATACGACTAGAAGATAAAAAATACGTATTTTTAATTTGTATATATAAAACTATTTTAAAATCTATTTTGTAGCTTGTATTTATAAAGGTAATTTTTGTGTGGTATTTTCTAGGTTATATTTATACTAAAATACTTTTAGCAATAGATAACTCATTGTACAGTGGCATCTTAGATGACATTAATTGTATATGTCAATATCGTCGAATATTAAAGTGAATGCGCCATTGAAATAAAATCGAACTTTTGGCGGGAATCTAAAACGTCATGTAGTGAGTGCTCTTGTATTATATTCAATGAATTATATTTTTTCTTGTAATATATTCGATATCTTAGTGTTTTAATTTGTTATATTAAATAATTTTGATGGCAGTTTATGTAATGTGATGCGGCAGCACTAATGGGATGTAATGAATATCATATAAAAGTGCTTTACAACGTTTTCGTTTTCCATCAATATTCCCACAAGATACCATTAACAATATGGCCATAGCGCTGTTGATGGTGACGATTTGACTTAGACAATCACCAACATGAAGAGACTAAAGACGTGAAGATAATTATAACTTGACACTGGCACCAATAGCTCGTATAAGTAGCTGATTGCCAATACATAAGAAGAAGAAGAAGAATTATATTCAATATCTTAGTGTTTAATGTGTTTCTATTAGATAATTTTAATGGCATATTATGTAAGGTGATGTGACGGAACTGCTGGGTTATAGTAAATATCATATAAAAGTGCTTTACAACGTTTCCCTTTTTTCATCAAAATTCCCACAAGATACTATTAACAATGTGGCCATAGCACTGTTCATATTTGACTTACTGACGGACAATGACTAACCTGAAGAGACTAAGAACTTGAAGATAATTATAACTCGACACTGACAACAATGCCTCGTATAAGTAGCTGATTGCTAATAAATAAAAAGAAGAAGAAATAAAATAGGAGACTTTAGACCATATTGAAAGTGATATAAAAAAATAAAAGATTAATTTTATTACATGTTTTCAAAGGATTCCTCTGTTGCAAGTACCGAAAATACAAGATCTACTGGCACCACCGCTAACTTAGAAACACTGTAAAAATGAAATAAAGATAACATAAAGAGCTTAAATTCTTATAGTACAATAAAAAAAAATATTTTCAAATACAACACCCGTTCGCCATGGTTCTGCCCCTGTGGAACGACTCTTCCCATTTGGGAGGCATCATCATGAGGCCTCATCGAAGAAAAATGAGTGATAAACTATTTGGTGAGCTGGTTTTACTTAAATTAAAACCTTAAAAGTATAATATTATGTTGTGTCACGTTTGCGAAAATTTATAAGTAAAAAATAAACTTTCAATTAAAAAAAAGATGTTTTTATAAACGTGTTTTATCTATAAAAGTATTTAAAAGATACGTATTTTATATCTAATATTTCAGATACCATTCTAGAAAGTTATTTGAATCTGGTATTTGAAATACTTAATTTAAAAGTATTTTGCGTTTTTTATTTCAGATATTTTATTTAAGCTATCTTGTACATTAATGGATTTAGAGTGAGTGATCTGCTGTGGAAATCTTTATAAAGCAAGAAAAAAACATTTTACGATGTCTCCACATTAAGCACAAATACTTTTACTGTTCATTAAAAATAAGCCAACTTGCGTTTCATTTGTCCATCCTATAAGTGTGTAAAAGAGGAAAATAAATACAGGATTGTTTAAACAATTAAAAAAATCCACAAACAAATACTACACAAGGTTTAGCTTTTATTACATCATAAAGAGCGACTTCATCATCATCTCAGCTCATATATGTCCCACTGCTGGGTTCGAGTCTCTTCCACACTAGAAGGGAAATTGACCTACCACACCACGCTGGTCACATGTCTAGGTATAGGGTTTTATTTCGAGTTTTCCTTCTTGCATAGATGTTATATACATTTTTATCCCTTAGTCGTCTTTTACGATCACCCACGGGTGAGACAGGGGGTGGTGAATTGGATTTTTACTAGAGATACTTACCAGAAAAGGTATTCGGCAAATCAGGCCCTCATAGGATCTATTCCTCCCTAAGGGTATATATTTATACCCTATAATACAAATAATAAAATGATGTTCATTGAAAACCTTATACACGAGTTATACGCAAATAAACTTGTGTGCAAAATATAGTATGTTATTGCACGCCTAATAAGCGAAGCGTTGTGGTCTTGCTCTACTCTCGATATATGAAAATCAAAAACTTTTCAAACCTAAAAATGATTGTATTTTTTCACATTGCACTTATAGTAATATATTATCATACATATGTCAAGAAAAAACATTCGTTTAAACGTATTTGAATATTATCTATACTTTCTATAGATACATATATACATACACTTACGCCTATCTCCGATTACGCATACTTTTAATGTGTATGACCTCGCTGCGTCGTAGCGGCTACGAATACTACCAACCCTTACTTTGCTCGTGGATGTCGTTAAAGATGACTAAGAGCCTTATAACGACCTGGGCCAACTCCATCTGATGCTGTTTGGTCAACAATTACATTCCCAAGGAGGGTTGCGGTCTGGCAGGCGGCCGATCATAAAACTATTGCCAATAACTTTTATAATATGTACTATGAATGAAGAGTACTTATTGTATCGACCCCAAGTAATTGGGATAAGAGTAGGAGAATGATGATGATGACCACTCGAGAACAAATCTTCAATTTGGTCCAGAAAAGTATGACGTGGTCTTCCCCTTGTATTCGTCGCATTCACGATTGTTTTATATGTTTGCTTCGTTAACCTCTGCCCACTCATTCTTTCTTCCACTTCGTGTCCAACCCACCTCAGCATACCAGCGCTCTTTTATAATATTATACCTAATTTTATCTTTCAGACTTACATCAAACACGTTACGAAGAGCTGTCAGCTCTACAGCATTTATTCTACTTTCATGTCTTCCCCGCCAAATCTTACCTTCATTGCTGTACATGAGGGCAGGCACTTATACTTCCTATACTTGTTTTTATTATTTAGGATGTGTAAAGCCAAAGGTCATGAGAAGAAAACAAAACTAAAAATGTGGTCTGTGCAGAAGTACTTTGAAATAACATTAGTTTGAGTTTTTTTAATATATAAGACCCAGTATTTTTACCATGAATGCGCGCTTAGTACTTGATCATTATTTTGCTGCGATGTTATTTTTAAACTGCAATATTTCCTAAGATATCCATTGAAATCAAATAATGAAAAGGGCAATTTTGTTTTAAATTAAATACTTGTGATGAATAACTCATTTATTTGGATAAGGATTAATATTATATTTATAAAAACACCTTCGAAAATATCACATTATTTAAAACAAATTTGATTAGCATAAAAAAGGTTATAGTGAGCCAATCTTAAAAGATAGACATATGCTCTCGTGGATTTTTATTTAGAACTTTGAAAGGGGAATAATTATGTTGCACATAATTTTCGCGCAACTTTAACCGTTTATGCAGCGGAAGCTCTCAAAAGGAAACAAAAACCCGATTTTGAAACATTCTTCATTGTTGCTCTGCTCCTATTAGTCTTAGCATGATGATATATAGCCTATAGCCTTCCTCGATAAATGAGCTATCTAACATTGAAAGAATTTTTCAAATCGGACCGGTAGTTCCTGAGATTACCGCGTTCAAACAAACAAACAAACAAACTCTTCAGCTTTATAATATTAGTATAGATTTGTAAAAGCAATTATTTTGTTTAAAGTAAGAAAATAGTTGATAAAAAAAGTATTCGAGGACGTCCGGATATTTATTCTGGATCTCGCACGATTACGACCGTAAAAATTAATGCATCAAATATTTCTTTTTTTAAAAGCTTCATAATCGCAACGCGCTATTTCCTTTCGAAAATAGCTTGGTAATTCTTTGTCGTTTAATTGCAATTAATAAAAAACTAAACCGCTTAGTCATTAATAAATGTAAGTATACCTTATGAAAATTGGGTTCGTTTACATTTTTTTATTCGTTCATTCGGACAGGCAACGGAAACAAATCCCATACAGCCTATTGTAAACGAACAGCTATGTTTATATTGTATGTGTATTATTTTTTCTTTAAATTTCATTTGTTTTTTATTGACTAATATTAAATGATAAATAATATAAAAAATATGAGGCGTGCACTTTTGGATTTTCCAAATTATTTATATATTATAACCAGATTTACAATACTAATAGTTAATCAAATTGAATAAATCGTAGACTTTTGACGGGAATTTGAAAACGTCATGTGGTGCTCTTGTATTATATTCGATATATTAGTGTTTTAACGTGTTATATTAGATAATTTTGATGGCAATTTATGTAATGTGATGTGCGGAAATACTGGGATGAAGTGAATATCATATAAAAGTGCTTTACAACGTTTTCATTGCCATCAAAATTCCCACAAGATACCATTAACAGTGTAGCCATTGCACTGTTAATGGTGACAATTTGACTTAGACAACGACTGACTTGAAAAACTAAAAACGTGAAACTATTTATAACTTGACACTGGCACCAATAGCTCGTATATGTAGCTGATTGCCAATACATAAGAAGAAGAAGAATAAATCGAATATTTGCTGTAGAGCGTACATTTACAGTATATATAATATGTCGTGTGGTAGTAATCACGAAGTCTGCCAATGCCAACATTGCCGATCGACGTCGTAAAATCCTTTATACTGACGTGACTACACTAATTCCATCCACTCCACGGTGTTTTGTGTGATCAATGTCAAGAAGATTTATCGTCAGGTAGGCAAATGGTCGTAAAATTTACCCAAAACAATGTGCAGAATGTCCTTCCAACTAATTTAGAGGAAGACGCCATGCTGAGCAAACTAAATATAAATTGGGATTAAGCCTGAGGGACAGGGGATAGCCATTCTTAGGTATTATGTACTTACTATTATTTTAGAGAGGCAAGGTGATATGTATATGTATATGTGATAGGAATGCTTTTAGTTTTCATCCGCACATATATGAACAATAGCCATAAATATATGAACAGTATTTTTTTCTTTTTATTTTCTTTTTATTGCTTATGGTGGCAAATGAGCACGCAGCATATAGTAAGTGTTACTGCCACCCACGGACCTTTGCAATAACAAAAGTATAGCTAGACCGCTGCTTACTAATACCAACCCTAAATCCACCCAGTTGAGCTTCTGGCTCTCTCGCTCACCGAACGAAGCGCAATAGCACATTACCATTACTCAGACGTCGATCTTCTGCGCGAGCGTGGAACTACCCCGGTCGGACCGGCCCACGGATGTAGACAGAGAACTGTCAACAGCGTGGTCCTACCACTAAATGTCATAAATATAAAAATAATCATAAATATAAAAATTGTATTACAATTTAAAATTTCGTTTTATTTTCACCCCTCACTTGAATAAGCCGACGCGTGCGGGTCTTATGACGAAATGTGCAAACAATTAGAACGTGTTCTTTTTGCGCCCTACTGGGGTGACACAATGGCACTTTACGTCAACAGCAGTTCACCTCTATTTAAACGCGGCCATATCTATCTTACACTAGACATCTGTTAAATTCACACTGGCTATAAATTATATCATAAAGGAATAATGAAATACCATAATAAATAATATATATTTATATTCTGGTACTTTTAAAGATAATATGAATGACTATCTCTTAAAAATTCAGTATTTTAATTACTTGGAGAATTATTATGATCTCAGCTCATATTCGTTGGCAATACTAGTCTTGAGTCTCTTTGAAAATGGGTTAGAAATTGACCTTTTTTTTTCCCTTGCGTTGGGCTATGGATGTGGTCGCGCTCCGCCAAATCGGTCCGGGGCGACGGAAGAGACGGTACCCAACCCCACAGACCCACCGTGCGAGGACTCCTCTCTTCGCCGTGCGAGCGGGCCACCGGTACCCGATCTTTGTTTTCGGTTGCCCGCTCGGCGGTTAGAAATTGACCTACTATACTAATTATATGCAATTAACATTCTACACGCTGGACGGATTGCTATATTATAGGGTTTTATTTCAGGTTTCCTCTCTCTTATTTAGTTGTTATCTGTATTATAAACCTTGGTCGTCTTTTACGACATCTACGAGCAGAAAGGATTTTAGTGAATTGTATTCTTCCTTCATCACCGCACAGAAAATTTATCAATATCATCGTCATTTCAGCTAATATACGTCCCACTGTTAGGCTTCTTCCTCCACAACGGTCCGGGAAATTGGTCTACTATACCACGCCAGTCAGATGAGTTAGTGTGAAGCTTAATTTCAAGTTCTTCTGTTCTATTGTAGATCTTAAAGGCATACCAGAACTTTTTTTTTATACGGTGGACTATGGATGCGTCTCGCCCTGCCAAGTTGGTCCGGAGTGACGGAAGAGGTGGCGCGTAACCCCATAGACCCACCATGCAACTCCTCTCTTCGCCGTGCGAGCGGGCCACCGGTACCCGATCTTTGTCTTCGGTGGCTAGGCATACCAGAATCCTCAATAATGTTTTACGACACCCACAGATAAAATAAAGAAATTGGATTGTATTCCTATTCCGTCACCACACGGGAAAGATATACGTTTTCTTTATAAAATAATAAATTAATTAAAAAAAATATAATGATATTTTTTTTTTTTTTTATACATTATAACTCTTAAGAAATATTTGCGAATACACATGATTGTAAAAAAACCTCTTCGCTTCTTTTTTATAATCTTTAAACTAATTACTATTAAGCAGAAGCCTAGTTTCACGATCGAAGGGAAATTGGTTGACAACACCACGCTAGACAAACAAGTTGGTCTAGGATCTCATACCGAGTTATGCTTCTTTTACACTGATATTATACGCTTATATCTCAAATTTCACGTGGTCAAATCCCAAGATATCCAAGTTAAAATTATTTTATTCATATTTCATTTTTACACTATAAGAAACTACAGCATGTAACACTATTCGTATTAACAGATAAAGATCAACAGTATGTATGGAAGGATGTAGGTACAGGAGGAGACCAAGACTAACCTACCTAGACCAGACTGGTCACGTACTGAAGGAAGGTGGAGTCAAGAGTCTCCGAAACCGGCAAGCGCGTATGAAGAGAATTATGAATGTTGAGGAAGCGAGTGAAGTATGCAAGGATAGAGTTTCACTGGCACTCTGTTCTCTCTGCCTACAGTGCAAAGGATATGGCGTGATGATATGTATGTATGTGTGTACCAAAATAATGGTCTTTGAAAGAGATGAAGCCAGAACAGATGTAAGAGTAACAATAGGTAATGATGTACTAGAGCAAGTGGAGGAATTTGTATATCTTGGATGTGGATTTAGCCGAGATGGACGATACACCACTGATATAGAGCGAAGAGTGAATGCGGGAAATACAGTGAACGGAGCGTTGGGGCAACTTCTCGGCAGCCACCACCTCAGCCAGAAGGCACGTGTAGCAATACATAACGCAGTGCTTGTCCCTACATTATTGTATGGAAGCGAGAGTTGGGTATGCAGAAAAGAGTATGAAAGAAAAATTATTACGGTCGAAATGCGATCTCTTCGGAAAATCTGTGGAGTTAGGCTGACCGACCGCATTCGTAACGACGACGTAAGAGAGCGAGTAGGTATGAAAGAGAGTATTGGTGTAAAGATGCGAAAGGGAATGCTCCGATGGTTCGGACATGTGGAAAGAATGCCGAACGAACGTCTGGTTAAGAAGTTATACAATGCGAAAGTGGAAGGATGTAGGTACCGAGGGAGACCGAGACTAACCTGCCTAGACCAGATCGGTCAGGTACTGAAGGAAGGTGGAGTCAAGAGTCTCCGAAACCGGCGAGCGTGTATGCAGAGAATTATGAATGTTGAGGAAGCGAGTGAAGTATGCAGAGATAGAGTTCTCTGGCACTCTGTTCTCTGTGCCTACCCTGCAAGGGATATGGCGTGATGATATGTATGTATGTAGTATGTAACACTATATTTAGTAATAGCACTATTTCATCGAAAACAATAATCAAGTAATTATAATTAAAGTTTGTAATAGCAAATATTTAAAAGAAAATGATTTAAAATAAACGCATGATGATATGTTAGTACTTCTTATATGGAGAGAAAGCGGAATAGGTGATTGTATTTATTTTATATAAACTTTTGATTATAAATGATGATAAAAATTGTTATATCATCGAAAAGGAAGTAAATTGTGATAATAATGTTATTGGGGCATTGCAACCCTACACGAGTCGTAGGTAGATGTCGAATGATGCGTCTAAAAAATATGGTACCAATTTTTACGTGTGGTAGTAAAAGTTGAATATGGTAGAGAGACACGAAAGTAGAGTAAACAACTAAGAAAATAGAGACAAGAGTTCTCAGAAACAAGCGGGTTTCATCATTCTCCTACTCTTATCACAATTACTTGGGGTCGATACAATATGTACCTACTCTTCTTTTATATTGTAAAAGTTATTAGCAGTAGTGTTATGACCGGCCGCCTGCCAGACGTCAACCCTCCTTGGGAATGTAATTGAAACAAGCGGGTTTATATTTAAAAAATAATATTAGTATTGATTTCATAAACCGAAGTCTTGAGAGTGAAGGTAAGGTACTGACTAAGTCACGCTACAGCAAGGTATAGAAGAAGTATATTAAGATAATTTGAATACGAAGAAAGAATAAACGAAGAAAATTTTATTCAAGAATAAAATATTGTAAAAGCGAAGGTTTATAAGAAATTTTCGAATCTAATTAATGACGTGCTCATGAAAGACAAGATTGATAGTGGCTGGAACTAAATGTAGGTATGCCTAATGTGATGAGTTGAAATTGACGTAAAAAGGATAATTATATATTATTGAGCCCCAAAGAAAATGAATTAACTACATAAGACACTAGTAAAATTTATACAATGAATATAAGTATTTTTTTTATTGCTTATGGTGGCAAACGAGCAAGCAGCACACCTGATGGAAAGTGTCACTGCTGCCCATGGAGCTTTGCTATACCAAGGGTATAGTTAAGCCACTGCCTACCATTACAATCCCCAAACCCACCCAGTTGGGGTTCCGGCTCTCTCACTCACCGAACGAAGCGCAATAGCACATTGCTATTACTCATACGTCGATCTTCTGCGAGAGTGTGGTACTACCCGGGACGGACCAGCCCGGGGCTGTAAACAGAGAACTGTCAACAGCGTGGTCCTATCACTTATAGCTGGTTTTAATAAAATACAACATGTAGAGAAAAATAAAAAAAAATATGCCAGCAAAAAGATAGTGTAAAATAAAAAACTCAAAAGAACAAAAAATAAATCATCGTCATATTATAAATAATAAAAAATGACTTGCCAAAAAAGGAGCCAGCTCAGCATAAGCTAGATGACACGTCAACCAGTGCTTATTTTTAGTTGGAAACTTAAAGAAATATAGGTTATGTAGAATAAAATATGTGACTACAATACAATTAGTATGTACTTGAATTAAGAATAAAGTAAAGGAATAATGCTACACAGATTCAATATAACATATCTACTTATGCCGTCTTGTTTTCTAAATTTGCTGCTAAAATTATAATGACTTCTTACAATAATGCATCTATCCTATCCAATAATAAATTGTTTATTACGATTTTATGATTATCACTATAATTAGATATTACTTATTAGATTAAGTTAATTATTTGTTGAGATTTTTTAAGACACTAGCTTAATGTAATTTTGCATAGTCGCAATAAATATTATTGCAATTATGTATAATGGAAGATCTATTATACATAATTAGGAATTATTAAAAAAAAAAATAATATTGAATGAATTCAAATAATAACAATCACCTCTGAATAAATCAATCTCTCAGTATAAGCTAGTATTATACATATAAAATAAAATTCAGCGACAGCGTTTTACACGAGTTCCTCTACAATTATGAGAGCTGATAACTATTCGAAAAATAAAAATCAAATAGATACAAACACGATTTTATTTCATATTTGCAAATAATAATATCACAGATTATATCTCGAAAAATCATCATTATTATCATTAGCCTATCAGCAGTCCGCTGTTGGATGTAAGCCTCGGCCTGATGAAGGGAGATGATGCCATGATCGCCATATTGACAGGTGGATTGGCGATCGTAATTGGTATTATAAGTTGCCTAAAAGAACACTACTGCCCATTTTCTGGTGCTACCTTAGTCTCTTTTTACGACTCCCATTTTAAATAGAAAATTAAGGGGTGGTGACATATTGTATTCTTAACCCTTCACCTTCAGTACATTAATATGTACCTCAGGCAAGAATAATGCTAACAAATTGATAAAAATGTAATAAAAATATGCCTGTACACAACTTTCTATTCATACAAATAAATTTTGAAAATTACATATAGCGAGTATTACATAAAATTCATGCAAAAGCACCGAGCTAAATCGATTCGACGTATGCAAATGAAACAATTCCTTTTTGATAATGGCCTTTTGTAAAAACTAAAATACGACCAAGAGTCCAATTTTTCTCCTAAATACATAAGCACTGGCAATCGACAAACTCAATTCGGGATCCACTCTGCGTGAACCTATTCGATCTCATGCATTTAAATTCAGAATTAGTGGAAAGCTTGGCCGCAGACCGACTTTTTGTCGAAGGTGAGCAAGCTTCTCCACGGATTTCTCTCTAATACCACTTTCATTGAAAACGTGATTGATTTAATAGTCTTATATAAAGCCTTGAATCTGCTATTTTCTTTTATGAATATCAAATACCTTGTTTTATATATATACACAGATATTTTGTATTTATACTTGGAATAATAATCTCACCCTTCGAGTACAGGAAAGCCATGGTATGGCATCATAAATAATGTATCCGAAGACATCCTCATGTCTGGCAGGTAGAAAAATGTATCTGGGACATAAAACGATGGTGGAAGGTCGGTTCGTTACGTTTTGTCGATCCCTGGGGCATGCCTCGCGCGGTTGGCTAGTAGCTGTGTTTCTACATGAATGTTTTATGCTTACGTCACAATTCAGATTTGTATCTACTAGTCGAGTCAGTTTATGGCAACCTGTTATCTCATGACAGTCAATAAAGGTGTCTTTATTGTTTCTTGTATTAGGAGTTTTAAAGTTATTGTTATTTAAAAGTTAATGATTATTATAGTTTACGCGAGTATTACACATATGCAATAAAACTATTTTTAAAATGCATTTCAAATAAAAACGAAGTGAAATGCTTAAAAAAAAAATATTTCATTCTTCGAACATATTTTACAATTGAGATGTTATGTTTATAACATATTAACTACGCCAATTCATATTTGGTGCCATTACTTTGTTTCAACTTCAGTTCCAAAATTGAATGAATTTTATATCATCCCTCGAGCTACTAATGTCAAATCTTCACAAAGCCGTTGATATTCTCAAAATCTAGATTCGTATTCGTCGTATCGAGAAAAAAAATCGTCGTATCACTCTTACAGATTGAATGCAATAGGACAATACGCCATAAAGACAAAAAATTACAAAACTCAAAGCAGACTGTCTTAGAAGCGAAGAAGTAAAACTTAAGTAATGCGACTAAAATTAGCACAACGAAGTTATACTACAAAAGCGTAGGAGAAAATGTTAATTATTTTTAAAGGCATATAACCAGGGCCACGAGTAGTGTTATAATATATTTATCATATATTTCCGTTAACGTATGAATCGGAAAATCGTTGTTACTAGACACGGTTTATCTTTTTTTTTTACGACGCAGAGGGATTTCTCAAGGCTTTGTCGTATTACAAAATATCTATATGTGTACTATTGAATATTTTTTCATAAGATATTGAGCCCAATCGGATTACCTTATCCCTTTCTTGTTTTTAGAATGCAAATAGAACGGTAATAACATTTTATGAATCGTATTTTTCATTTTGTATTTTATGAAAACAGCGGCAAACATTACATTAATTTGAAAAAAAAAACAGGATAACCCATACAAAAACAATTATGGATATTCTTTATACTAATTTTGAAACCATAGATAATTATTTATATAAACTACATGGGTGGTACCCGATAGGTTATATATAATATATATTATTTTATTAACTTATGAATTGTAATATAATTAAAAATAGAACATACATATGTGTACCTATAGTAGTTTAATTCAATAAATACATTATACATTGTTTTCATATTATTGTTAAAAAGAATAATCTTAGATGAAAATAAAAAACTATTTTAGTCTTAAATATTAATTATAGTCTTATATTCATTCGACAAACATAATTCTTTCTCAAAAACTGTGCCATATTGGATGTCAAAAACTTTAGCCTTCTTGTAACCATCCACTGAATTTTATTTCATAATTTTCATCACCATCATCATCATCTCTGCTCATACACGTCCCACTATTGGGCACGAGCCTCCTCCAAACGGGAGGGAAATTAATGTTATATGCGTATTTATATCCCTTAGTCGTCTCTTACGGGCAAGATAGGGAGTAGTGAATTGTATTCTTACACCATCACCACACGGAGAAATTTTAGGAGAATTCATAATTATAAATATGTTTAATTAAATTTATAATAGAGAGAGTATTTAAATAAAACTCCGTTAGTAATATTTAAAATCAACAACCATCATATTTTATAGGAGATTAAAAAAATACTGTGATTCAGCTACAGTGTTTTTAGGTCTCCAGCAACAAAATATGACGTCATTTCTATCTTTGACAGTGTTGTACATAAAACAAGCTCGTAGATATAAATAAAAGATAGGAACTTTTTGCGGTTTAGTGACATTCATAAAGGACGAGTACCTTTTAGCGGCACGTTTTTACAAGGGACCATTATATGAGCATACTGCAGAAAGTTTGTCCTGCTAATATTATATATTCGAAAGTTTGCGATGTTATATGGATGTTTCATCCAGTTTCACAAGAATACTTTAGAACAGATTTTGATGAAACTATACAGTAAAATTGCTTATATAACGTAAATAAACTCTAGTTTAGAAAGTTTATCCGGTAAAATTCTTACATTATTGGGTCACCGTTAACGCTTAACAAGCAACCCTATATGCAAGTAATAATTTATTTGTATCGTGTTTACTATTGTAAACATCGACATTCTTCTGTTCTTATCCCAATTACTTGAGGTCGACGCAATATGTACTCCTTTTCGTATATAATACTAAAAATAATTGGCAATAGTTTTAGGACCGGCCATCTTCCTGACATCAAATCTTCTTGGGAATGTAATTGTTGACCGAACTATATTAAGTGTAGTTGGCCTAGGTCGACATAAAGCAGGCCACCGAAGACAAAGATCAGGTACCGATGGCCCGCTCGCACGGCGAAGAGAGGAGTTTGCATGGTGGGTCTATGAGGTCACCCGTCGCCTCTTCCGTCACCCCGGACCGATTTTGCGGGGCGAGACGTATCCATAGCCCACAGCAAAAAAAGAAAGGTCGATATAAAGCTCTTAGTCACCTTTTACGACACCCATAAGCAAAGTAAGGGTTGGTATATTCGTAGCCACTACCACGCAGCTAAACCTTTGAATATAAAGTCATGAAATTATATAAATTCATCATCATATATATAATCTTACCAGAAGAGTGCTTCTATCCATTCTCCTGATTGTCCTAAAGTTGGTTTTTACGACTTCCACAGGTAAGTAAGTAAGTGGTGATGATATACACATATTGGCTAAACAAGTACCTACACGTATATAATAATATACATATTCGATAATTAAGTAATTGCTATGTTATATGTATTTATTACCTTTAGTGCTTTCGACGCCGCTGTCTATTCTCCAGAGAAGTATCGACATGTATAGGGTAAGTAGCATTTTGCCCCCACGGTAGTAAAATATTTCACTTTTATGGCACATCTTTGAGCACAGCCAAATTTTCGGCATTGCCGCCCCTTATAGACGAAAGTCGCAACATCACAAACCCACTTTGTTGCTCAAAACAAAAGTCTCTGCCAACACTGAACGTTATGGGACAGTTACGGCCGACACTTTTACTGCGAATTTATGTCGTACGACAAAAGTAATTTGTGTACGATGCATCGACACCGCCGCCTTCTGTTTTATTATTCTTTGTTGTTTTACCTGAAACAAAAAAAATATAGATACAGTTTCTGTTCTATTTTTTAAATTAAAATATAGCTAGAATAGGGCAAACCTTATTTCATGGTAAGTATAATGATTCTTAATATTTACGCGAGTAATAGAAATAAAAAAAAATATGAATTCTATCGCGTTTGTATTTGATTTTTAATTGCACGAAGTTTCGAACACTTTATAGAGCTTATGGTCACTGGAGGACTGTGTCCTACCAAAAAATCATGGTAAGTGTTAATCTGATGTAGGTTTGGCAAACATACTGGGTTTGCGATTTAAGTTTAGCCTCTTAAATTATTCAATACTAGCTAGATATCAGCTTACAAGGTAGATAGTGGATAAAACCGCGGTCCTTCATATCAAATACTATGTTGACGAACGTGCTTAGAGAGTTTTATACAACACTCGCGAACAAAGATAGGTTGGCGATACTTTGTATCCTTAATTCGTTTATTTAAGAACAAACTTATTCTATATGCACGTAAAGTGAAGGATATGCTATTTTTTGATAGAAAATATGCTAAATGCATTATATTATAATAAAAATATGTTATAAAAGCGAAATTCGATCTTATGCTATACTAGTACAGCTAGTAATACATTCGTTGTCAAATTATTAACTCTCTCTTGGTGATTTTGTTCTTTTTCAGATATTAATATAAAAACATGTTAACAAATATTTTTCTTACTGTTAATAATAATAACACCTAATTAGCACAGTATCTATCTCATTTTTGATAGGATTGATGATGACATTTTATTCAAATTATTTGTACTAGAAAGTAGACTTCAATAAAATTCTAAAGAAAGGCAGATGTAATTAAATAAAACAGAATGAATTACTAGTTTCTTAAATTTATACATTGGCCTCTTTTTTGGGCCCGGCACTGTCCACCATGACTATGCTTTTCTATCTTGCCATGTTCTTACTTTACTTCGATAATTTGCTATACACCTAAATCAATTTCTTACATATCAATTAGCAAAAGGATACTGTTATTTACTTATACATATATATAGATAATTATTGGTATTGGTGTAAAGATGCGAAAGGGAATACTCCGATGGTTCGGATATGTGGCAAGAATCCTGAACGAACTTCTGGTTAGGAAGATATACAATGCGATAGTGGAAGGATGTAGGTACCGGGGGAGACCGAGACTAACCTACCTAGACCAAATTGGTCACGTACTGAAGGAAGGTGGAGTCAAGAGTCTCCGAAACCAGTGAGCGTCTATGAAGAGAATTATGAATGTTGAGGAAGCGAGTGAAGTATGCAAGGATAGAGTTCTCTGGCACTCTGTTCTCTCTGCCTATCCTGCAAGGGATATGGCGTGATGATATGTATGTATGTACGTATATAGATAATTACAAATTTCAGCTATGAAATATTATAAAAACTAATTTGCGAGCTAGAAATTTATTATTACACGCTGAACACTGCCTGCTTGGAAATCTGTTCCAACCACTGTGCTGTGTTAATTTAGATAATGTGATAAATTGCACCTAATAACTAGACATATCATTTCAAGTTATACTCTCTATATTTCATATAGATTTGTTACTATAAATGTTAATTCAAATGCGAAATCAATAGAAAATTAATGAATTATTTCAAATATAAGCCCAGTAGTTACCTACCTTTTTTTTTTTTTTTATTCAAATCGGTCCGGAGTGACGGAAAGGCGGCGCGTGACCCCATAGACCCACCGTAAAACTCCTCTCTCTTCGCCGTGCGAGCGGACCACCGGTACCCGATCTTTGTCTTCGGTGGTCCGCCCGGCGGTAGTAGTTACCTACCTAATATTAACAATTGCTATTGATCCATTGTCTTAGTTTTATAAGTACCATTCAGCCAATCATATAAATAAGACTATCCAATCAAGCAAGAAGGAAAAGATATTCGACAGAATATAATCTTGCACGCACACACGCTCACGCACACTTATATAAATACAAAATGTACTTCTATTTACTATTATTTACTTTCATTACTTTTTTGCATTTTCTTGTATTATTTACAACTTCACAATATTCGATTCATCCTTGTAATATTATCGATTATTATCTTGAAATACTGGTCTCCTTTAGCGGGAGGCCTGGTGACTTGTAACACAGGTTTTTTAATGTTAAAAAAACCTACTTCCGGCACCAGGCTCTCACAAAATGGTAAGACCGCGGCTGTGGACAGTTCTCTCTCTACAGCCACGGGCCGGCCCATCCAGGGTAGTACCACACTCTCGCAGAAGATCGTCGTCTGAGTAACGGAAATGTGCTGATGCGCTTCGTTCGGTGAGCGAGGGAGCCGAAAGACCAACTGGGTTGGGCTTGGGGCTTGCATTGGTAGGCTGATGCCTAGCTATACCCTTGGTATTGCAAAAATCCATGGGCGGCGGTGACACTTACCATCGGGTGTGCTGTCTTCTCGTTTGCCACCATAAGCAATAAAAATAACAAACGTTGTTTACTGTAATTAAGTACTTCTCCCTACTAATATATAAATTTAATGTGAATGTAAGTTTGTTTGTTACGCTTTCACGCTTAAATTACTCAACCGATCATCATGAAACATTGTACACATATTCTTGGAGGTATTAAAAGTAACATAGGATACTTTTTATTAAAAAAAAATCTAATTTTTTATATAAAAAGTAAAAAAATAGTTTGTCAAAAAATCTCAAAATCTGGCTTCTTCAACGTCATCTAGCAGTCCAATAATGAAGTTCCAACCCTTTCTTTTTTTTTTTTTTTATTGGTAGGCTATGGGTGCGTCTCGCCTCGCCGAATCGGTCCGGGGTGACAGAGAAGGCGGCGCCTGACCCCATAGACCCACCGTAAAATCCTCTCTCTTCGCCGTGCGAGCGGACCACCGGTACCCGATCTTTGTCTTCGGTGGTCTGAAGTTCCAACCCTGAGTATTATAATACCGTTGCACTGTATTACCGACGGTCACGTCAATATCCAATCCAATTGACTATAGTTTCAGCTGTTTGGGATTTTTCTATATTTATTGTTATTTTTTTCTGTCATTATATATGCAGTATAAAACTATTTGAAGTTTTGAGGTTAGATGTCATTTTTGTGGTTAGATGCTATTATTTAGTTTTAATCTTCAATTATTACTCTGTTCTTCTTTAAAAATGCATCGGAAGCGGAAATCTGATCTATCCAAAAATTCCTCGCGGGCCCGTGCAGCGAAAGTTGTACAAAATCAAGAATCTTCGGTTCAAGGATAGTAATTTTTTACGCGGGCGAAGCCGCGGGCAGAAGCTATTACATATATAAATTAATGTATGAGGAGAAAATAAATTATATTATTATTATTAAAATTAGGAGATTTCAAGTACCTAACCGTTTGTTGTAACATCTATTTTGTTTTATATATTCTTGGGTTTACGTTGAATGATAACAATTCCTTGTCTCTTACAAATTGTATTTATAAGAAAACAGCTTCGTTTTGTAGATAAAAGTATATTTAAAATACAATCTCGAAGTTTCCTGTTTTCTCAGTTCAGGCCCTATTTAACTTTATTGGGCGTCTCTAGTAAAAGAATAAATCTTGTTTATATAAATCTTAGCTAGTTACGCCGTTGGTTTTGTAAATACTAGTTACTAATAGTAAGTAAATAGACAAAAATATGTTCTTTATTAGGGCTTGTTTAGAATATTCACTAATAACAAAAAAAAAATATTTTATGCTATAAATATGTTTATTACAGTCACCCATAGCATAGACGACTAAGAGCTCTATATTGACTTTTTTTTTGCGGCGTGCTATGGTGTGCTCACACCCTGCTAAATCCATCTGGGCCGACAATGTACCTCTCTAAGCTGTGCGATTAGGCCTCCGGGACGCGTTCTTTTTCTTCAGTGGCCCACTCGGCGGTCTACCTACGTGGGTATCCTCTCGAGTAGATGCCTCGATGCATCGTCCTCACACGGCGGCCTCACTCGCTCGGCTAAGTTCTATATCGACCTGGGCCAACTCCACCTGATGCCGTTTGGTCAACAATTAAATCCCAAAAAGGGTTGACGACAAGCAGACGGCTGGTCATAAAATTATTGCCAATTACTTGTGGTTGCACAAGTCAATATCTACTCGTACATGTTGATGTACGAGTAGATATTGCGCCGACTCCGAATAATTGGAATAGGAACAGAGGTATGGTGATTAAAAATAAATAGTTCAGAAAGCATAGGAAATTAGCATTAAACTTTATAGGTAACTGTATATGTTCAGTTAATTGTATCTATTCATCATTCATCATCATTCTTCTGCTCTTATTCCAATTACTTGGGGTCGATGCAATTTGTACTCTGCTTCCATCGTACATATTGCAAAAGTTACTGGCAATAGTTTTATGACCGGCCACCTGCCTGATATCAATCCTCCTTGGGAATGTAATTGTTGACCTGACGGCATCAGATATAGTTGCCCCAGGATAAAGCTCTTAGTCGTCTTTTACGACATCCACAAGTGAAGTAAGGCTTGGTAGTATTCGTCGCCGCTACCACAAAGCGAACAATATTACCTATTATAAAGTAATCAGTTAGTTAAAATCTTTTATTTCTTTTGTTTTATAACTTAGACATATTTATATGTAGTACTAAGTTTTGTAATCGCACATGTTAAAGACACGCGTTATATGTTAAACACATTGTACATTCATACATACATACATATCATCACGCCATATCCCTTGCATGGTAGGTAGAGAGAACAGAGTGCCAGAGAACTCTAACCTTGAATACTTCACTCGCTTCCTCAACATTCATAATTCTCTTCATACACGCTCGCCGATTTCGGAGACTCTTGACTCCACCTCTCTTCAGTACATGACCGATCTGGTCTAGGTAGGTTAGTCTCGGTCTGCCCCGGTATTTATATGTTAAACATATACTCGTATATTTAAATACTAATACATAAATCAATAAAATTGCTTCGTAACTGATTTTTACAGCACACTGCTCATTCTTACTAAAAATAAAATTAATCTTCTTAGCACGTAAGGGTTAAAGATTTTATAGCCAGCTTACTGAGCTCATAAACTGTTTTCTAAGTCGTCTCTTAACCCGAAGTGGTAAGAATCTCTACAGCCAGTCGTCATTTACTGTAGGAATGCCATTACTGAAATTGCGCTACTTGCGTGAGCAGTTTTATTTTATACCTACCACCAAGCCCATGTTTATTAGCCACTCGACATTTAACCTGTAATGTTATATTCTAATTTTGACTTTAAAATTCTATTTATAAATTATAACGACACGTACTAAAGTTGGTACTTGAAAGCTATATTAATAAATATTTAGCTTTAAACTATATGTGAAAAGAAAGACAGTTTTATTTATATAACTATTTTACGGGCAATGACTGTTCTATTAGTAAAACTATTTTACCACCACGGATGCTGTAAAGTATCCATAACGACGGAAAAAAAAAACAAAATGAACACGCGATAAAATTCGTGTACGATTCTATTATTTCAAATATTTTAGTGTTATTTTATTTTTCTAACATTTGTTATAGATAAACAATATTTGTTATAAGTAATGTTGACTTTTCCGTTTTGTTTTATTATTGTACTTTTTCGTGTCATAACGGAGTAAGTATACAATTCACCAGCCCCTATCTTACCAGTGGATGATTGTAAAAAACGAAGGGATATAAAACGAATATAACATCTGTGCAAGAGAAGAAAAACTCGAAACAAAACCTGTCTGACCAGCATAGAGTAGGTCAATTTTTCTCCCATTTCGGAGGAGGCTCGAGTCCAACAGTGGGAGATATATGAGCTGAAATAAAAATGAAAATTACCGTACTGCAGCCTTTATCAGACAAGAACTTATTGAATTCGGGGTTTATTTAGCGCGACTATGGTCTTTCTTGTTTATTTGTTGGAACTTCAGACGGACATTTGCCTTGTTGGCAAGTCGTTGTGAGGTAGCAACAAGATGACGTGGGGCACTAAAATCCACCGTATAATAAATTAAAATTATCCCTCACAATTTTTAATTAGTTTCTCATTCACATTAAGTACTTTATTAAGCTGTGTGGTAGCGGCTACGAATACTATCAACCCTTACTTTACTCGTGGATTTCGTAAAAGATGACTAAGAGCCTTATAACGACCTGGGCCTATTCCATCTGATGCCGTTTGGTTAACAATTACATTTCCAAGGAGGATTGACGTCTGGCAGGCGGCCGATCATAAAACTATTGCCAATAACTTTTACAATATGTACTATGAAAAAAGAGTACATATTGTACGACCCCAAGCAATTGGGATA
This sequence comes from Lymantria monacha, assembly GCA_905163515.2. Classification (NCBI taxonomy): domain Eukaryota; kingdom Metazoa; phylum Arthropoda; class Insecta; order Lepidoptera; family Erebidae; genus Lymantria; species Lymantria monacha. Next base: position 16,084,355 of record LR991097.1, on the reverse strand, counting down.
AGAGTAGGAGAATAATGATTAAGTACTTTATTATTTGTCTGTAATTTATTTTTAATAATAGAAACGATATGGTTATACGCCGTCAAAACAATATTCACCACACCTGCCTCTCTCGCAACTATCGTAAATGATGGCTATACTTGAAACCAAACTTTATAACCAACCGTTAGTTCAAGATTTTTTCTTTCCATTGTGGAGGAGTTCTGTGTCCAATTAGTACAATGATCTTAAAGAAAACTAAAGTCTAAGTAGTTGTTAGTAAGTACTACGCTTCATTCAGCGAGCGAGGGGCCCAAACCCCATACCCTATCTGCCTGATTTGATTACATTTATCTACGTATAGGATAACTTAAAGGTGAGGTGGGCCTGCACCAAGGGTCGGCGCTAAGTCACTACCTCTTCCTGTTGATAATGGATGCTTTAACATCGGAGATACAGGAAGAGGCACCCTGGTGCATGCTATTCGCTGATGACGTTGTTCTCGTCGGAGAAGATGGGCTTGAGGTCCAGAGCATGCTGGAAAAGTGGCGCTGTAAGTTGGAGAATGTTGGCTTGAAAATCAGCAGACCTAAAACAGAATACATGTTCTGCGATTTCGGCGGTCTCCTCAATGTTACACCCATAGCTCGAGATGGAGTACTTATACCAGTATGCTCGAACTTTCGATACCTTGGTTCGCTTATCCAAAGCAGCGGCGACCTGGATCGTGCGGTGAAGCACAGAGTTGATGCGGGATGGATGAAATGGCTGCAGGTCACGGGTACAATATGTGATCCCAGAGTACCCCTTAAATTAAAGGGAAAATTTACAAAACTTTAATAAGACCTGCTGTATTGTATGGATCAGCATGTTGGGCGACAAAAGCGACGGATAAGAAACGATTACATGTAGCGGAGATGCGAATGTTGAGATGGATGTACGGCGTGACGAGAATTGATAGGATAAGGAATGAGCGTATAAGAGAATGTTTGAAAGTAGCGCCAGTGACGGATAAGTTAAGGAGTGAACGTTTGAGCTGGTATGGACATGTGATGAGACGGGATGAAAGTAATGTTGCGAGGAAGGTTTTGAGTATGAATGTTGAAGGCTTTAGGGGTAAAGGGAGACCAAAGAAAAGATGGATGGACTGCGTGAAGCATGATATATATAAACAGGGAGTGACTACAGAGATGACGTCTGATAGGGATGTATAGAAAAAGAGGACATATTGCGTCGACCCCAAGTAGTTGGGATAAGAGCAAGAGAATGATGATGATGAGGATCACTTAAATGTGTGCTATGTGCTAGCGGCTACGAATACTACCAACTCTTGCTTTGCTCGTGGATGTCGTTTAAGTCCAGTAAGAGCTTATATCGATCTGGACCAAATCCACCTTATGTCATTTGGTTAACAATTATATTTCCAAGGAGGTTAGACGTCAGGCAGCCGGTTATAAAGCTATTGCCAATAAATTTTGCGATATGTACGAGTAAATATTGCGTCATCCCAAGTAATTGAAATAGGAACAGGAATTCAGAAATTCTAAGTTATCATAATCATCACGCGATGGTGAGGATAACTTAGACATATTAGCCACTATGTGAGTAAAATAACATTAAACTGTGATTCAAATGACTGAAATTTAGCATTTAATATGCTTGATTATTTATAAAAACTTGATTACGAGCGAAAAATGATTGTCGTATATGGGATGCAAACCCACACCTAATGGAAATTTGTTCCAACCGTGTTACCACTTACACCAACGTCAACTGTTGCATGACATTCAATTTTCGCATCGTATTATATTATCGTCTTTTTGAGGAGATGATATAAAATCATATAACATCTATGCGAGAGAAGGAGAACTCTAAACAAAAGCCTATACTAACACGTCTGACCAGCGTGGTATAGTAGGTTAATTACCCTCCCATTATGGAGGAGGCTCGAGCCTAACATTGGGACGTGTATGAGCTGAAATGATAATGATAAAGGAGACGTGTGCCATCTATTCGATATTGTTTAGACCCGCCCGTAATCAAGTTATTATAAAGCTGTAATTGAAAAGATATTTATAAATGAAAATGTTATTAAAGAAAACTAAAAAACTTTTTTACGGTTAAATGCGTTTGACATTTATTTTACTATTGAGACATTTATAAATGTCTACTTTTTTATTACGAGTGGTATCCTCGTAAACAATAAGAAACAGCAGCCTCATTAATCTAGCATAAACTTATGAAAGAAGTATTGGAATAATTATGAAAGAGAGTATTGGTGTAAAGATGCGAAAGGGAATGATGATCCGATCCGATGGTTCAGACATGTGGAAAGAATGTCGAACGGACGTCTGGTTAATAAGATATACAATGCGAAAGTGGAAAAATGTAGGTACCGGGGGAGACCGAGACTCACCTACCTAGACGACCAGATTGGTCAAGTACTGAAGGAAGGTGGAGTCAAGAGTATCCGAAACCGGCGAGCGTGTATGAAGAAAGTTATGAATGTTGAGGAAGCGAGTGAAGTAGGCAAGGATAGAATTCTCTGGCACTCTATTCTCTATGCCTACCTGCAAGGGATATGGCGTGATGATGTGTATGTATGTAAACTTATTAAACACCATATATATTTCTATCATTAAATTAACTCGTTATTTCCTTAAAATTGGATAGCTACTTAACTTTTTGTTAAATAGAAAACTGAATAATATCTTTCTGTACTTAAAGTTATCCTTATTAAATCTTTAGACAAAGTTTAATCCAATGGATTAATTAATTAGGTGGATTTTATCTGCGCTTCAAAAGTTTTAAGAATATTTTAGACAACATTTAATTTGATTTATTTCTCTATAGGCAACTAAGTGCCAAGTAGAAAACTGAAGTATATTTGGTTATATAAATACTTAATAATAATTTGGTTCTTTTAAATTTAATATTTTTATTATTTAATAATTATTAACGTTTTTCGTTGTGTGGTAGCGGCTACGAATACTACCAACCCTTACTTTGCTCGTGGATGTCGTAAAAGACGATTAAGAACTTTATATCAACCAATTGCATCTGATGCTGTTAGGTCAACAATTAAATTCCCAAGGAGAGTTAACGTCAGGCAGGCGACCGGTGATAAAACTTTTCATAACTTTTGTAATATGTAGGAAGAGCAATACATATTGTGTCGATACCAAGCAGTAGGGATAAGAGCGAAGAATGATGATGATGAATTACTTACACTCGTGCTGTGATGGAAAATAATACAATTTACCACCTCCTTTTCGTGCCTTTTTTTTTTTTTTTTCTGTTGGCTATGGATGCGTCTCGCCCCGCCGAATCGGTCCGGGGTGACGGAAAGGCGGCGCGTGACCCCATAGACCCATCGTAAAATCCTCTCTCTTCGCCGTGCGAGCGGGCCACCGGTACCCGATTTTTGACTTCGGTGGCCACTTCCTTTTCATGCCTTTTTTTTTTTTTTTTTTTTTTATTGGTGGGCTATGGGTGCGTCTCGCCCCGCTGAATCGGTCCGGGGTGACAGAAAGGCGGCGCGTGACCCCATAGACCCACCGTAAAACCTTCTCTCTTCGCCGTGCGAGCGGACCACCGGTACTCGATTTTAACTTCGGTGGCCCGCCCGGCGGTTTACCCTCGCGGGTTCCTCTCGTCGACGCCCCGACAGATTTCGCCGTCGGGGCGTCGCCCTCACGCGGTGGCCTCACGTCGGGTGACCGGACAATTCCCCGGTCCGATCACCCGAGGCCTCGGTTAGGGCGGCATCAGGCGCAGGTATTCGCGCCTGCGCCGCCCCGGCCGCTGACGGCGGCCCGGGTCGCGGGATTCCTCCCGGACTCGTTCCGCCGCCTCCTTCTGCGAGATAACAGCCTCGCAGAAGGCGGCGACCGCGTCCCAGTTCCTGACGCTGTCGACCATCGCTCTCGCGACAGCCGGCAGCGTCAGGTCGGCACCGATAACAGCGACGAGGTCACGGCGCTGCCGGTCAAAGCCCGGACACGCCTCCAGCGTGTGTTGCGCCGTGTCCTCGTCACTGCTGCAATGGTGGCAGAACGAAGTCCACTCCCTACACGCGACCGTGTGCAGGTAAAAGCCGAAGCATTCGTGCCCCAACAACACCTGCACCAGTCGAAAGGAGAGGACTCCGTGCCGCCGCTCCATCCACTCCATCAATACGGGCCGCAGAGCCTCGACAGTGACGACACCGTGTCTAGGCCTCTCCAGCCGCGTAGCCCAACGGGCGATGACGTCTCGGCGGGCGTCCTCGCGCCAGGTGGCTATCTCGCTCAGCGATGGGGAGCCACCTTCGTGGCGCAGTGAGGTCACCCGCCGGTAGAGGTCGGAGAGCATCCCCGCCTCTAGGTCCCACGGGGGTGTCCCGGCCAGTAGGCATGCCGCCTCGGTCGATACCGTGCGGTACCCGCGAATGGCACTGACCGCCATGACTCTCTGGGGTCTCCACAGAACAGCCCTGAGCTGGGCGTTCAGAGCCCTCGCCCACACGGGTGCGCCGTACATGGCCATAGAACGGATCACCCCCGCATACAGCCGTCGGCCCTCGAAGCTGGGTCCGCCCACGTTCGGCATGAGCCGCGAAAGGGCGGACGCCGCGCCGACCAGCCGGGGAGCAATTCGGCGAAAATGCTCCCGGAACCACCATCGCCCGTCGAGCACCAGACCCAAGTACTTCATATGGGCCTGGATGCTGATGTGGACGGAGTTGACGACTAGCGAGACGCCGATTGGCGGCCTTACGCGTGGCCCATGGAACAATAGGGCCTCCGTCTTATTTAGGGCCACCCTGAGCCCCAGCGCCTCGATTCGCCCGACCATCTCCTCGGTGCCGAGAGTGGCCAGGCTCGCCGCCTCTTCGAGTGTCCTGCCCCGGGCTGTGACGAGCGTATCGTCAGCGTAGCATATCACGCTCAGCCCGGGGGGGAGACTCCCTCTCAACGCCCAGTCGTACCCGATGTCCCACAGAGTCGGCCCCAGAACCGACCCCTGTGGAACGCCGCACGACATGGACGTCCGCACAATGTCCCCTGCGGGACTCGCGCAGAGGACACTGCGCCCCTCCAAATAGTCCGCCACCAGCCGCCTCAGGTACAAGGGCACCCCATGAAATCGGAGCGCCTCCCTGATGCAGCTGAATGGCAGACTATTGAATGCGGTGGCGATGTCCAGCGACACCGCCAACAGCACTCCCCCGCCGGTGACAGCCTCCGCGGCCGTCTGCCTCAGTCGTAGCAGGGCCCCGATGGTCGAACGCCCCCTTCTAAAACCGAATTGAGCGTCCGACAGATCGGGTCCCACCTCCTCCAGGTGCTGGACGATGCGGGCAGCGAGGATGCGCTCCAGCAGCTTACCCACATCGTCGAGGAGCACGATGGGCCTGTAGGCCGACGGCGAATCCGGGGGCCGTCCCGGCTTTGGCAGGAGAACCAACCTCCCCTCCTTCCAGCACTCAGGGAACCGTCCAGACGCCAAACAGGCGTTGTACAGCTGCCTGAGGCGAGGCTCGAGGTGCTCGAGGAGCGACGTCAGCACCCGGACTGGTATTCCGTCCGGGCCGGGGGCCGTGGTCGCGGAACGAATCCGCGCCACAGCTGCTCCCACTTCCGTCTCCGTCACGGGCGGAACACTCTCGTCGTCAGCCTTCCGGTCTTGTTCTGGCGAGGCCATGACCGGGGGCGTGTGTTCCGACTGCCGTGGAAACAGCTCCTCGACCACCCTACAGAGGAAGTCGGGCTGGAGGGTCTCGGTGAGGGGGGGGCCCTGCGCGCGAAGCTTGTTCAGCGACGCGCGATACGGGCGACCCCAGAGGTCACGGTCGAGACCGTCCAGCATCTCCTGCCAACTCGCACCCTTGGCGGCTCGGATGGCCAGCCGAAAGGCCGTCCGCGCATCGCGGTACGCCTCGTACAGCTGGCCCTCCCGCTCAGCGTCGCGGTGACGCCGCCGGCTGCGGGTGTAGGACCTTCGGGCTCTGATACATGCCGCACGAAGGTCCGCCAATCTTGGGGACCACCAGTAGACCCCCTGCCTCGGAGGTAGACGCCGCCGCACTCTGGGCATGGCCGCATCGCAGATCTGCGTTAACGCACTGCGGATGCGGACAGCCTCGGCGTCCACCCCGTCCGCTGGGGGCGGTGAGGACAGCCACGTGTGAACGATAGCCGCCTCCGCCAGTAGGTCCCTGTCAAGACGACCCACAGCCCACCGCGGAAACGCGGGAGCTCCGTCCGCCCTGTGACCCCTACCGGGGTCCCGGAGAGGGGAGACCTCCATCCGGATGTACCGGTGGTCCGATAGGGTCTCCGCCTCCTCCAGGACACTCCAGTTCCTCACCCGTGGTGCGACAGCGGGGCTAGCGAACGACAAGTCCACTATCGACCCGCCCTGCTGCCGCACACACGTGTTCACTGAGCCCCTGTTAAGAACACAGAGGCCCAGTGAAGCCGCCCACTCGATGACCGCCCGCCCGCGGTCGTCCGTCATAGGGGACCCCCACGCCGTGGATTTGGCGTTGAAGTCCCCCAGAACCAGGACGAGGCCCGGTGCTAGTCGCCGTATCGAGGCCTCCAGGTTGGTGAGGGAGGCCCCGAAATCGTCCATTCCCCTGGTAGGGGAGAGGTATACGCTGTAAAGCGTGACCCCTCCCCACTCCGCCGCGACAAATTCCTCGCCCCTATCCAAAAGAGACAAGGACGGGAAGTGCCGCTGCGTTGAGACGACGATTGCCGCAGTTCCGTTTCGGCTGACCACCCAATTGGGGCGATCAGGCACGCAGTACGGTTCTGCGACTACGGCTGCACCAATCGACCACTCCGCCATGGATTGCAGGAGTAAATCCTGCGCACCGGCGGAGTGGTTGGTGTTGGCTTGCAAGAGGTGGTGCATGGATGGTGTAGCCATTAACGGGCTGTATCCATGACCTCCCCCTCGCCGGCGGGCGATCGGACCGCGCTAGGAGCGGGAGCGGCCGTGGTCGGAGGGCCGCCCCGCCCCTTTGGGGCCGAAGCTGGAGGTTTGCACGCCCCAGAGCCCATGCGGTGCTTGGCGGGCTTATTGCCCGCCGCACACGCGGGGCAGTGGGGCGGGGCGGCGCAAGATGCCGCCACGTGCCCGGTTTGACCGCAGCGGAAACACAGTCCGCCGCAGTCGAAGCAATTAGTGCACGTCGGTCGAGTATGTCCGACCGCCATGCACTTATAGCACCTCGCAGGCCGGTGCTCAAGCACGGTCACCCGCGCCGAGCTCCAGCCCACGAGGAGCCTGCCTGAGCCGGCCAGTTGCCTGACCGACTCCACCGGGCACTGCGCCCAGGCGGCACCTACGCCGCCCGGACCGGGGCGGATGACACCAACCCGGACGGTGTCTATGGGACACCCGGTTCTCGAGGCAATAGCCTCCCGGATGTCTTCCACGGTCACGGAGTCGTCCAGACCCGCGATGCGCATTTCGGCGCACTTGACGGGCCTGGCGATCCTGATGCCACCCTCCTCGGCAAACAAACTTCGCAGCTTGTCAGCTACGCTGTCGGCCGTCTTGGAGCCCTCGGCCCCGGGGAACTCGAGGATTCGAGCCCCTGTCCGGCCCTTGCGGGTCCTGGCTTCGACGCCTCCGATATCGGAGACGTCTAGCTCCCGCCGGGCCTTCCTCAAGACGGCCTCGTAGCTGAGGCCCTTCTCAGCCGCCTCAGGCAGCACAGTGATCACCACTGCGGCTGTCTTCGGCGACTTGAGCCCCTTGCGCGGCCTCTTCTTTTTACCGGCTCCTGCCTGTGGAGCGGGAGCGGGGACCTCAGCGGCGCGCTTGGCCTCCGCTCTCCTTCTCTGACCGCGACTCTTCCGGTCGCGCTCGGCCACCTGCCAACCCTCGGGCGCAGCAGGCGCGACAGGCGCGGAAGGCGCAGTCGTTGACGCGCTAGTCGTCGCCGGCGGTGTTGTTGCCGACGATGACTGCGGTCCGGCAGGAGCCGGTACCGTCCTCTTCCTAGGTTTCGGCGCGGGCCCCTTGGGCTTGGGCGCACCCGCGGCCGCGGCGTAGCTGCCACCCACGCGGCCACCCTGACAAGGCAGCGGGGCGGGGGCTGATGCCACATGCGACCGCTTGTCCGCGGCGAGAGGCGGCCGAACACGTGGTTCTGGAGGCAACCTTGCCTCCAGAACGGCCACGCGCGCATCGACGAGTTTCCCGACTGCGTCGATGATTTGGCGCAGGGCCTCGTCCGGTAAGCCTCCCACCGCGAGTATCGGGGTCGGCTGGGCGTCTTCGGGGACCCGTTCCGCGGCGCCTGGCGGCTTTGGCGCCGCAGGGACGCCAGCCGGCGGCATGCGGTCCGCAGCGAGAGGCGTCATCCTCACCACTGGGACCAGTTTCGCCGCGGCGGCTGGGCCAGCGCCAGCCAGCGACGCGCGCTTCGCGGCGGCTGGCGTCTTTCTCGCCGTGGGGACGGGTGTTACCGTCACGCCAGTGCCCAACGTCGTCGGCACCGCAGCGCGAGGCGGCTTTGGCGCTGCAGCGGCCGCTGAGTGGCCGGCCTTGGCCGGTGGCGCAACTGGCGCAGGCGGCGCGAGCAGCGCCATTTGCGCCTTTAGGTCGGCCACGTCCTTCAATAACTGGCGGTTTGCCCGCCGCATCCCCGCCAGCATGTCCCCCAACTGCCGGTTCCGGGTCCGAATGGCCGACATCTCGCCATTAAGGCGGGCATTTTCGGCCCGCAGGTCGGGGGGGTCGCCGTTGGCGCGGGCAGCAACCGCCGCCGCCCTTTCCTCTCCCGAGGCCCCTCGCCCTCTTCGGGAAGCCGGCACCTTAGGTGGGGGCATGCTGGCCACGCTCCCCTCTGAGTCGGCACCCGAGCTGCCACCCTTACTTAGGCGGCGCTTCCTCACCTGCGAGGGAAGGGCCTTCTCCTTGGTCGTCAGCATTGTCACTGTCGCCGCCGGGCTCTTTGCCACAAGACGCGCTGACGACCTGGCGGGGGCTTCAACAGCCGGCCCGCTATCCTTCTCGGACGGCCCTGCGGGAATGTCACCGCCCTCGTCCATTTTGGCGGTAGAACCGCCACTCCTATCTTCCCCGGACGGCTCTGCGACATCGCTGTCGCCCTCGTCCGTCGACGGCTCCGTTTCGGCTCTACCGCCGTCCTTCCTCGCTTCCGCGGCGGCAGCCTTTCTGCGCGCTCGCCGCTCCTCCAATCGCCGTTTGAAGCTGGAGGTCTTCCCCCGGCTCCTCCTGGGCGACCTCCGCTTCGGTGTTGTTTGGGCCTCCATGTGCTGTGCCGGACCCTCGGCGGACGCCTCGAGTCCCGAGGACGAGGCGTCGTTTTGGTCAGTTTTGCGTTGGCATGACCGGGCCTTGAGGTGGGAATCATCATGATCCCCATCGTAAATATTATTTTTTAAAAAAGTTTCCATGATAAAACCCACGAGTGTGGGCGAAACTATGACGTCGACCCGGGCAGAGATCCCTGTACCCGGGCAAGCCTACATTTACCAACCAGGGGGGCAGCCGGTACCCTGGCTGGAGCGTGCTAAGAACAGAACAACCCATCTGCCATGCATCTTCTCGCCGCACGCCAAAACTTAAGATTGTGGGTGATTTCCGAATTCGAATGTACATTCGAAATTCTTTATAGAGGTTGTCTTCCTCGCGGTCCGGGCGGTTAAGCCAAGACCCTCGCTCCTGAAACTAAGACAAGCAAAGAATCAGGTTTACGATTTGACGACGGTGGCGGTGGCACATGCCTGCCCAGCCCTCAAATGAATGAGTGACTGAGCCCGTCGCGGATTCGCGTCCGGTCACCTTCTACGGATAGAAGGCTAGGAGCGAAGCGCCAGATATTCGCTACGGACGACAGTACAACAGAAGAACTGGGGACCGCCGTCCGCACCCAGGGTACACCGCGTGGAGGTTTCTGACATCGTACCCCTTCCTTTTCATGCCTGTAGGGATCGTAAATCCTAAGTGATACGATAAGCAGATAATATCACTGTAATGCTAGGGCCACACCTGCGTGTATCGAATGTTGCGAAACTTCGTACGTTTTGTACACTAGAATGTTATCGCGATAATACTGTGGTCATATTAGTGACTTCGGTATTTTACACGAAGTATTGTGCAATAATTAAAGATGGCCGAAACCATTTTGATGCGTTTAACTATGGATGACGAGTTGCTTTACTTTTAGTTACTTATTTTTTTATTTATTCAATATGCTAATAATTACATATTGTTTTTTTTTTGTTTCATCATGGGTTCAGCTTGACTTATCGCCAACCAAGCGATAACGCACGCACAAGTCCGAATATTCGCGACGATAACTGATAATAGTAGGTCACATTTGCGTGTATCGTCTCATTGCACGAAGCTCCGTGACGATACACGCGGCCCTAGCATAAGAGTAGGAAATCCCATACTAAACCGTCTAACCAGCGCAGTAAAGTAAGTCAATATCTCTATTTTGTAGGATGCTCGAGCTTAATATTATGGGTATATATGAACCGGAATCATGATGATTATTTAGTAATCGCAGTACACAAATTATTCTCACTACACTATCTATCGATATTTGTTCTACAGTTTACGCGTAATTGAGTAACAAACATGTAAACATACAAGCATTCCAACATCTTAACAAACTTTCACATTTATAATATTGTAGTTAATACTATACTATCCGTGTGGTGGCGGAGTAACAATACAATTGAATACTACCCCCTATCTTACACATATGTGATTGTAAGAGGCGACTAATGGATATAAAACGCATATAATGTTTATGCAAGAGCAAGAAAACTCGATATAAAACTCGATACCAACACGTCTGACCAGCGTCGTATAGTAGATCAATTTCCCTCTAGTTATGATGGCTCGAATCCAACAGTGGGATAATATTATAGTAGAATTATATAAAACTTATGATAGATGTAATGAATAAGGCCATTGACTACAGTATAGAGACTTAGTCAAGAAACTCAATAATATGCAGCTTCTAAACATATGTAGTCTAATATAATTATAGAAAGCATTCACATACTAAGCAAGACTGTCGGATATAATTAATTGTTCTAAAGCACTCTAACCTAATTAATTTACCTAGAATTCATTATCTATATGTATATTGAGTTTGTCGTACATATACAACTAGCTTCTGCCAGCGGCTTCGCCTGCATTAAAAGTAAACTTTACCCAAGTTGAAATATTATTTACGGGTGATTGGACTGGGGAATGGGCCTCCACTCGTAGAGAGGCTGATTGTATGAGGATGACGCCAACAAGACCGATGACAGCAAGCCGGGGCGTCGACTGATGATGGTACCGGAAAAGATAACCGCCGAGCTGACTATGGACGTTAAGAATTCGGTACCAATGGCCAGCCCAATGACAAGGGGGAGGAAATATGGTGAGTTATATAGCCACGCGTCACCCTTCCCTCGCCTCGGACTGAACGCGTGTTTCATGACCATAGCCCGCTAAAAAAAAGATTGAAATATTACATGCAAAGGGAACAACATTATTGGGATAAAAAGTATCATATGTGTTAATCCAAGAAATGGTCTATCTATGTGTAGATTTTAATCCATATCTGTTTAAGGGTTTACGCGTGATTGTGTAACAAACATCCAAATATCTTCACAGACTTGCACATTTATAATACGAGTATTAGTAGGAAGTAAGACACAAGTATCCACAAAAATGTAATCTTCTTATTAAAATTACTAAAGCAACGATTACTTATTGAGAAGATATCAGTCTCTCACCCATAGCATTAGTTTTTAATTTTTTCACATATACTGCTTCATCATCATCATCATCACAGCCCATAAACGTCCCACTATTGGGCTCGGGCCTCCTCCGTAAATAGAGGGAAATTAACCTACTATATCGCGCTGGTCAGACGTGTTGGTATAAGGGTTTTGTTTCGAGTTTTCCTTCTCTCGCATAGATGTTCTATGCATTTTATATCCTTTAGTCGTCTCGTACGATCACCCACGGTTAAGATATGAGGTGGTGAATAGTATTCTTACTCCGTCACCACACGGAGAATATATAATATATAATGCTTATTAAAGTTACGCTTTAAAATACGAGTTTGTTCTATAGTGTTAAAAATTGGCTGAGTATACCAAATCACATAAGTTGGTGTAGGATTTTATTTTCGTTTTCTTCTATCGTAATGATACTATATTTTTGCACCCCTTAGTCTCGTCTCTTATGGAAAAAGAAATTGGAAATCAACTAATTCTGCCGTACCATTTTTAGAATACGGGCCCGCTCCAAACGAAAGAAATTTGCCTATTATACGTAAGCTAAACAGATGGGTTGGCATTAGTTGTCATTCACAGTATACTTTCTTTTTCAGTGGTATTATCTGTTTTCATCGTTTAATAAATTTTTACGATAATGGCTGGAAAGGAAGCGTCGTTGACCATTTTATTTTTATTACGTCACCATGAACAGAAGTGTTAAAAAAGATATTTAAGAATGTTAAAATTTTAAAGAAAAAACCTTATTAAGAGATACGTATAGCTCTGTTAAAATATCAATATTCACTTAACACATTCTTGGTCTTACATACATACATACATATCATCACGCCATATCCCTTGCAGGGTAGGCAGAGAGAACAGAGTGCCAGAGAACTCTATCTTTGCATACTTCACTCGCTTCCTCAACATTCATAATTCTCTTCATACACGCTCGCCGGTTTCGGAGACTCTTGACTCCACTTTCCTTCAGTACATGACCGATCTGGTCTAGGTAGGTTAGTCTCGGTCTCCCCCGGTACCTACATCCTTCCACTTTCGCATTGTATATCTTTTTAACCAGACGTTCGTTTGGCATTCTTTCCACATGTCCGAACCATCGGAGCATTCCCTTTCGCATCTTTACAGAAAGACAATATTAAAGATAATCGAAACTAATATTATAAATACGAATGTGTGTTTGTTTTTGTATTAGTTTTCACTAATAGAAATCTGCGTTATTTTTTTTATTTGCTTTTAATGGTAAACGAGCAAGCAGCACACCTAATATTAAGTGTTCCTGCCGCCCATGGAGCTTTGCCAGTGCTTACCAATACAAACCCCCAGCCCACTCAGTTGGGCTTTCGGTTTTCTCACTCTCCGAACGAAACGCAACATCACTTTGCCATTTCTCAGACGTCGTTATTTTGCGAGAATGTGGCATTACCCCAGACGAACTGGCCTGCGGCTATATACAGGAAACTGTCAACAGCGTGGTCCTACCATAAATAAAAGTTACCACAAATTATCAGTGAGTCAGTAAAAATTTATTAAACAGGCTATGTTTTATCCCCAAAATTCCACGGAAAAGTGAATTACACCAGTAAAACTTCGGGGAATTGCTAGTACTTAATAAACGTATTATTTGAAAAATATTTGAAATAATGACTAAATCACAAAGATCCATTGCAAGTGAGGAATATCTGAATTTAAATTTTAAGCCAACTTGTTTATTTAGCTTAAGGTAACAGTTTAATTTTACTTCCATTAAAGAGAACACTCACACCCAACAAGAGCGTGAGCTGCGAATAAGAAGAATATAAAAGCTAATATTTGATATTTTTCTATGTAGTTACAAACTACGAGTAGTATCCATTACCAGTAGATATTTCGTTTCTTTTATAAATAAGCGACATAAGTATACAATAACGTAATTATGATTGATGATACCTATATGAGGAGCCGAAAATCTTAAAATAAAATCCTTAAATAAGCTCGCCTGGCCAGGTTAGCTTTATTTCAGAAGCAAATTGATGTCAAAGATCCTTAATCATTATGACGAGAGAAAAATAACACAAGGAGCGTTGCGATATCTACTTGAAATCTATATATTATATTCATAATCACAGTATTTTTTTATCATGAGCTGAGCCTCTTATAAAATGTATTAATGATATGGAGTGTCTGATAGATAAAATTTATTATTATGAAATATATTTATAAATATCTTTAAACAATGATAAATTTTGAGAAATGATATAGATGCCTAACTGATTGCAATGTCATCTATCGTGTGCACTAAGAACAAGATATACCGGGTATAACAGAGAATGGAGCAGCTGGTCAGAAGGGCAGTAGGCTGGTAGGTAAGGATGGTAGGAACATTAACAAAAAATTTAAGGGCAAATGTCGATTCGTTAATAAATTAGAGCCATTTAAAGATTTCAATTTTGTCGTCGCTTTTCCTTTAAAACTGAATGAAATGTACCAAGTAAATGATAATTAATCTAATAAACTCATACTTTCTTAAATATTCATTAGAACCTAAACAAATCAATGATTACGTTTGCTACAGTATGACAAGCGTCGCCTTTACAGACAGCTGATGAGTCAATGACATAGACATTTTTCCTTAAAATTTTTGTTATGGTTTCCTGCCATCATTACCTACCTATCTGACAAGCTGCTCCATTCTCTGTTACACCCGGTATATCCAGATTGATTGAACAACCATCTGCATTCATTGCAGTTATTCCCTTAGGAATGATTGCCGAGTGCATTTGGCACAAGATTGGGCACAAGATATTATTACTACGTACATCATATCGTCATTACAGCCATCAATAAGACCTGAAAAATATGAGAGTCTCTCGTAATACGATATAAAAGATTTTATACACTATTTTATTTTTTATGATTGTTTCCTGTATTAAAAATATTTTTATATGAACATATCTATATGTAGTTATAAAAGTCTAATACACCAGCTGTTTCAAAATATTCTCTATCTAGTCGTTATAACAGGAGAAAAAAGTGACAAGTATCAGCGAGTTCCCAAGAGAGCTATTTCCGTACGCTAGGGGACGATATTCTTAGATGATAATTAACTCTTTATTGAGAAAGACATCTGTTTACCGAGCTGCCGTTCTGTTATATATAGCTGCCATGCTACGCTTATACATGTAATCATGTAAATGGTATGCTATATTTATTACTAAATGTTTACATTATGAACATCAAAACATAAATTCTTTGAATGTTATATTTGAAATATTTTTGATTGATGTCTGTGAAAATTCATCAAACTTGTTAAAAACTATAAAAATCTTTATATTTAATACACAAATCTAAGGCGGGGATTACAGTAAAATATATAAATAATAGCTTCTGCCCGCGGCTTCGCCTGCGTAAAAGGTTACTTTCCTAAAGTCTTTCATCCCCTATTTTTATTTTACCTCTTAAGAGTAAATTTTTTACGAAATTTTAATGTCATGTTCATGTATATCTAATCAAGCCTAAAAATAAGTTTCAAGCTTCTGGCTTTAAAAATGACGATAATTCCTTACAACTTTTTATCCCCCTTTACAACCCTTTTTTGCATTAAATAGTAGCCTATGTCCTTTATCAGGCTCTAGACTATCTGTGTACCAAATTTCATTTAGATCGGTTCAGTAGTTTTGGCGTGAAAAAGCGACAGACAGACAGACAGAGTTACTTTCGCATTTATATTAGTAAGGATTAAATTATTTTTTAGGATAAGCAATATCATGGTAACAGGTTAAAAATACAATGTATCACCGACTCTTCTTGCTCTTGGGTGTCTTAAAAATCGACTGAATGTCTACTAGAAGAACGAGCAGCTCCACTCCTCTGGGTAGCTTATAACACAAATTTCAATCGCCAACTCGCATTCTATATGTGATTACGACTATGTATTATCCCCGTAAGGGAATCTTAATCAAGGAGAAGTCTAACAAAGAACGTTTTTAGGCACAAGAGGTTGGTTTGTACATTGTTATTTTATTTTAAACTAGCTTTTGTCAGCGACTTCATTTGCCTAGATATCGAATATAGTTTTAATAATATTTTTAATTGTTTTTTTTTTTACGTTTATTAGTTTTGATATAACATATAAACTATTATGTAAAGTACATGTACACCTCTCTAAAGTTTAAAAACCTTCAAATGCCATATTAATATAGTACGGTGACTTTCGAGACATTCCAATTTTAAAGAGTATTTGCATTGCCAAGATTTTGTCTTTCAACAATTCTAATAAAGATGTTTATGTAAAATTTCAATCTTTGCACTCCCTTTTCCACCCTCTGAGGAATTTCGGTAAATCTTTATTTTGGATGCCTATGTCATAATTCCAAGGATCACTTTTTGTATTTTTGATAAAATTTACCTAGCATTGTATTTCATATACGCGACAAACTACCAAACTATCAAGCTCTCTCTACTCCATACTGTCTACGTCATCTAGGAGTCTCGTGCACCTGCCGCGAAAATAAAGCGACAGCAACAATTTATGTTCTTACTCAGTCACAATAATTACAAATTCATTAAAATATGCAAATATAGATATCTTAATCTATTATCTATTATATTGTTATCTATTATATTGTTATCTATTATATTGTTATATTATCTATTATATTGCTATTATTTCTGAAAACCTTTGCTTATGCCTTGGTTATCTGATGATTAGGCTTGTACCAACAATCCTGAACTTGAATATTGACATCTATTATTTAAACACTAATCCATTAGTCCTTCCATTATCCTAGCTTATCCATTATCCCTTTTCTCTTTCAAGTAGTAACAATATACATGTATTAAATAATTACTCAAAATAATTAGAATTGAACTCGAAAGGTCCCGTAATGATAAATATTGCACGGATTAACATGCGGGATAATGGAACTTAGAGATACGTCTAATCACATACTGACACTTTTCAACGTTCGTAGTCATAAATGAAGCGTCTATAAAACTATATACCTAGGTATCAAATTCATATTTGTAGCGTTTAAACTATTCACATATAGCGGTGCCTTATTGTTTTTATTTTTTTTTTCCTTTGCAAGGTGGATCGTGGATGTGGTCGCGCCCCGGCAAATCGGCCTGGGGCGACAGAAGAGGCGGCGCGCAACCCTATGGACCCTGCAAACACATCTCTTCGCCGTGCGAGCGGGCCACCGGTACCCGACCTTTGTCTTCGGTGGCCACATATAGTGGTGACTAAAAAATTTCTATCTACCTGGGCCAACTCCACTTGATACCGTTTGGTCAACAATTAAATTCCCAAAAGGTATGACGTCAAGCAGGCGGTCGGTCATAAAACTATTACTATTGCCTCTTATATAACTTTTACTTTTTATCCGTTTGGTGACGGAGTAAGAATACAATTCACCACCCTCTATCTGACCGTGGGTGATCGTACGAGACTACTAAGGGATATAAAACGCATATAACATCTATGCAAGAGAAGGAAAACTCGAAACAAAACCCTATACCAACACGTCTGACCAGCGCGGTATAGTAGGTTAATTTCCCTCCCATTACGGTGGAGGCCCGAGCACAACAGTGGAATATATATAGGCTGTGATGATGATTATAACATTTACAATATGTACGAGTACATACTGCGTCAACCCCAAGTAATTGGGATAAAAGCAGAATAATAGTGACGATGCTTTAATAATCTAAGCTAAGAATATATGACATTTTTTTAATATAATAAGTTTTTTTAATATAATTTACAATATACATTGGCGAACAGCGATGTAAAGATTGATAAAGAACGGGCAGATAAGAGATTCCACGAATCAATAACTCCATCCGTTCACTTCTAGATAGGATCACTTATATTTCACAACCTTTATATTATAATATGACGATTATTTAACAATACTATCTATTACTTTAAGCGCAATGTTTATCATCATCATCATCATCATCATGATGATTTTCTTTTTATATTGGCAATGAATTTTTATTAAAATTTGGCTCAAACTTTTAATAACTAATACTGTAGCCGGTAGATATAAATGTCTGTACTAACGATGACTTTTGGACGTAAGATACTTTAGCCCTCCCGTGACCATGATCACTGTAAAGTGTTCGAAACGTCGGGAAAATGAAAATCAAATACAAACGCGATAAAATCCGAAAAAGTAGATTTATTTGATAAAAAAAAAAGATTTACTTACATAATATAAGACTTGCATTCAATACATAATATAAGACTCATATTGTCATTCATTCTTTATGTTAATTTAACGTACATTCTTTCTCTGTATACCCACTTGTAGGACAATAAGAATTGTAAACATACTCGTATGTAAGTTTTGTGTGTTTGATATTTGTTTAATGATGGTTGATTATTAGTGAACTATATACCTAACTATAAATGTTGTAATTCTTAATGTTTAGTTACATGTAAAACTAGTGATTAACGAGCTGTTCTGTTGTCTCCGTCTCATATACGTCTTACTTATCAAGTAATTTTCAGTGTAAGTGAATTATTATTCTTTTAAGAATTAAATGTCTTGTTGTCCCTTGTCGCGAAATAACTTATTTAATAAGCTAGTAAAAAGAATGCATATTATAATTAATTTTTCCGTGTGGTCACGGAGTAAGAATACATATCACCACCCCTTATCTTACTCGTGGGTGATCGTAGGAGACGACTAAGGGATACATACAAAAGGCATAAAACATCTAATCTATATGCAACAGAAGGAAAACTCGAAATAAAACCCTATACCAACACGTCTGACCAGCGTGGTATAGTAGGTTCATTTCTCTCCCATTACGGAGGAGGCCCAAGCCCAACAGTGGGACATTTACGGGGTTGTGATGATGATGATTACAATTAATTACTAAAAGAAGTTTAGCTTGTAATCTATTATTTTAATTTTCTTTCAAAATATTGTAATTTGCATTATGAAAACTATACATGTTCATCTATTTTTTTATAATTTTTCTTACATAATTACATACTATCACGCCATGTCCTTTGCAGGGTAGGCAGAGAGAACAGAGTGCCACAGAACTCTATCCTTGTATACTTCACTCGCTTCCTCAACATTCATAATTCTCTTCATACACGCTCGCCGGTTTCGGAGACTCTTGACTCCACCTTCTTTCAGTACATGACCGATTTGGTCTAGGTAGGTTTGTCTAGGTCTTTCGCATTGTATATCTTCTTAACCAAACGTTCGTTCGGCATTCTTTCCACATGTCCGAACCATCGGAGCATTCCCTTTCGCATTTTTACACCAATACTCTCTTTCATACCTACTCGCTCTCTTACGTCGTCGTTATGATATTTTTTTCTTAATATATATAAAAGTCATACCAATTGGTCGTTTACTCATACACGCGTATACTGTAAAGTATACTTTATTTACAAATATACCGTCGTTTACATAACCTATATAAATACGGAGGTACTGGTAACGGTCCATGAATTTCCATGCCAATACTATACATAAATTGAGGATCAAAATTGAACACAAAGATATATTGTACCTATTATTTTCCGATATCAGAGTCGTGTAACAGAAACAATTCAAAAAGGGTTGGGATGACAAAAAATGTATGAGAACCGCCACTTAATATTCATTGTGGTTGCGAATATGTATATTATGTTTAATGTTCCTATTTTCATTTTGTGAAAAAAAAGGTATATAAGCTTCTTTTCATTATTCTTAGAATTTAGTTGGCATAAAATATTATTGCGACTTAATACATTATATTATTATTATTCTCCTACTCTTATGCCAATTACTTGGGGTCGATATAATATTTACTTTTTTTAATAGTATATATTGTAAAAGTTATTGGCAATAGTTTTATGACCGTCCGCCTGCCAGACGTAAACCCTCCTTAGGAATGTAATTATTGACCAAACGGCATCAGATGGAGTTTGCGCAGGTTATAAGGCTTTTAGTCGTCTTTTACGACATCCACGAGCAAAGTAAGTGTTGGTAGTATTCGTAGCCGCTACCATACAGTTGCGACTTAATACATATTGTGGCAAAATCTAAAAAATCTAAGTACCAACTTTTGGATAATACAGGCAATCCTATAGGCTACTAGCATAATAAAGATCGCAGCAAAACGATCAAAGTCACAGGGAACTGATCCAAGTAATAAACCTTTGGGGAGTCTAAGTCTAACAATGGATATAGGCTATTTGGATAGATAATGGATCGTCGTTTTAGTATTTTAATAATTTATGAAGTACTAGGTAAGTGGCCCAATTTGGTACGATTATTTACTTTTGATAACAATGTGTTGAACATAATCCTATACTTAAGTAACCATTTTTCTAGTCGTAACAAGCAAGAAAGGAGATTATTTTCGATACCTAATGAAAGTATTTCTTTGGAATGCGAGAATATTTTTCGATAATCGTCAGTCACATCTTGACTGGCCACCGAAGAGAAAGACCGGGTTCCGGTAGCCCACTCGCACGGCGTGGAGAAGTACATTGCAGTGCGGGTTTATGGCGTTGCGCGCCGCTTCATCTGTCGCCCCAGACGGATTTAGCGGGGTGTGACCAGACCATACCCCGGCACAGAAGAAAAAGAAAAGTCCCATCTTAACTAGTTTACTATTCTTTTCTTGCACTTTTATTTTATTACTTTATATACAATAAAATATGATTTTTCATTCTGTTTTCACTCTCCATTTTAATCATAGACGAATATTTTTATAGATTTATTAAATAAGTACTGTTTTCTTGAAAGAAAATTAAAAACGTGGTATCGCGATCAGAACGAGTTATGTATATATGAAAAGATTAAAACGATTTCTGATTGTTTGCGGCATGTAAATGTACTTTACTGGCACATTTCATCTACATTTACAGAGATGGTGCGATCAACGAAGTGAAGTATGAGTATTTGTAATCTAAATCGGTACTTTTTTCGTTCAACTTTTATACAAATGCTCAACATCGAATATCGCCCGACTAAAGATGTTAATTAGAAAACAAATATCGTATTTCTTGCTTATCGTCCTTGATTTTGTAATTTGAGATATATTTTCTTTTTATGTCTGCTTTCATTTTCTGTGTTCTCATCGATTCCCAAATTTCACAGATAATTGTTTTGGAACATCAAAAAACAGGCCGTAAGTAAAAATATACCAGATCTGTGAATATGGGAAAATATTATTTATATAATAAGGCAAGAAAAGTTCGTCGCTCAAGGAGAGTGTACCCCTCAGGGAGTATTCCGTCGGGCCGGAAACTGACGACTGGTTCACGCTGCTCTGGTGGCCGGTTCAACGATGAAGGTGAGGTTCACGGGTGGGTTACGGGTGTGCGTGCTTACGCCCCACTGTCGCCCCGGACGGAGTTGTGCGAGGAGTGCGCCGACCGTAGACCACACCATAAAAAAAAATTTGTAAAAAAAATCCCCTAAAGGTTAAAATAAAAATAGGGGATGAAAAACTTTAAGAAAGTAACCTTTTGCGCAAGCGAGACCGCGGGCAGAAGCTAGTAGAATATAAATATGAAATTACAGGCATTACATACATACATACATATCATCACGCCATATCCCCTGCAGGGTAGGTAGAGAGAACAGAGTGCCAGATAACTCTATCCTTGCATACTTCACTCGCTTCTTCAACATTCATAATTCTCTGCATACACGCTCGCCGGTTTTGGAGACTCTTGACTCCACCTTCCTTCAGTACGTAACCAATCTGGTCTAGGTAGGTGAGTCTCGGTCTCCCCCGGTACCTCCATCCTTCCACTTTCGCATTGTATATCTTCTTAACCAGACGTTCGTTCGGCATTCTTTCCACATGTCCGAACCAACGGAGCATTCCCTTTCGCATCTTTACATCAAAACTCTCTTTCATACCTACTCGCTCTATTACGTCGTCATTGCGAATGCGGTCGGTCAGCCTAACTCCACAGTTTTTCCGTAGAGATCGCATTTCGACCGCATTAATTTTACTTTCATGCTCTTTTCTGCATACCCAACTCTCGCTTCCATATAGTAATGTTGCGACAAGCACTGCGTTATGTATTGCTACTCGTGCCTTCTGGTGGGAGTTCTGAGGTGGTGGCTACCGTGAAGTTGTCCCAACGTTCCGTTCACTCTTTTTCCCGCATTTACTCTTCGCTCTATATCAGTGGTGTACCTTCCATTTCGGCTAAATCCACATCCAAGATATACAAATTCATCCACTTGTTAGTAGTACATTGTTACTCTTACATCTGTTCTGGCTTCATCTCTACTATTGTGGTAGGACCACGCTGTGGACAGTTCTCTGTCTACAGCCGCGGGCCGGTCCGTCCGGGGTAGTACCACGCTCTCGCAGAAGATCGACGTCTGAGTAATAGCAATGTGCTATTGCGCTTCGTTCGGTGAGCGAGAGAGCCGGAAGCCTAACTGGGGTGGGTTCAGGGTTGTATTGGTAGGCAGCGGCCTAGCTATACCATTGGCAAAGGTCCATGGGCGGCAGTGACACTTACCATCAGGTGTGCTGTCTGCTCGTTTGCCGCCATAAGCAATAAAAAAAAAAAAAAAAAAAAAAATCTCTTTCAAAGACCATTATTTTGGTTTTGCTCACATTCATGCGTAGACCCCTTTTCTTACAATCTTCTGTCATTGTGTCGACTAGGGTCTGCAGGTCAGTCGCTGACTGCGGTAGCAGGACTGCATCATCTGCATAGAGCAGAGCACTGACCACTGAATCGCCCATCTGGACTCCCACATTCATATCGTTCAACCTTTGGAGTCATTTATCCAGATATATTATTAACAGCCTGGCTGATAGAACGCATCCCTGCTTAACACCGATAGTGACGTCAAACCAAGGCGACATTCCATCATCCAGCCGCACACAGGCACTACAGCCCATGTAACTGGACTTCACAGCTTGCAGCAGTTTACCGTTAATACCATATTCCGGTAAAATGTCCCAAAGTTCCTTTCGTACAACCATGTCAAATGCTGTTTCCAGATCCACAAAACTGCAGAAAACCCTCTGAACTAGAGCCAGATGCTTGCCAGATTACAGGAATTAATTTACATAATTGTAAGTATAACTAAAAGGCACAGTTAGGGTAAATTCATCTCTACTTATTGTAGAGAAGTTAATTTGTTAGTCTAACCAGAAGCTATTTTTTTAATTTGCGACGTTAACACTACATAATTACAGAGCTCATGTATGTCCCACTATTGGGCACGGGCCTTCTCCGTAATGGGAGGGAAATTAACCTACTAGACCACGCTGGTCAGACGTGTTTGTATAGGGTTTTGTTTCGAGTTTTTCTTCTCTTGCATATATGTTATATGCATTTTATATCCCTTAGTCGTCTCTTATAATCACCCACGGGTAAGATAGGGGGGGTGAATTGTATTCTTACCTTATTGTAGTCCGTTACCACACGGATAAACAACAGATATAAATCCACCTAACCTAAATTTTAAAGAAAATGTCTCTATAGTCCAATAAGTTATACTACAAAACTATTGCCACGTAACTCCTCTGATCCTGAATTGTCGAGCCAAAATTTCTACTTCTAGATTTAAGAATAAAGAAAAAGTTATTTAGCTTGTATTATATTGTTAAATCTTTGAAGATTAAGGGTCATATTATTGTATGGAAAGTTAATATTACTTTTTCTCATTAAGCTTAGAAAAATACATTAATGAAATTAGGTGATGAAAGCGAAGCTTATTACTGCAAATAAAATAATTTACAACAAAAATATCACCAGTATTTAAGGCAAAAAAAAACGTAATTCAACGATAATTAAACATGAAATAAACCCATAATTCGAACAGCAAAACGGAATCAAATTTCTGTAATTAACTAAATTATTGGTGAATTCAAATACACGCTCAAACCTAACAGAGTTCCGGACAGGCTGCTGCCAATTTTATGGTTCTTTATCACCTTATCGATGAGCATTTATAAGGATTCAAAATAATATTATTTGAATAAATTGTTTTGCTAATTTATAACACTATAGTTCAAAGTAATTTAGTTATGATTTCTGATTAAAAATTATTTCTACAGTACTTTAGCCGAATAATTTTCTTCATTAAGTAAGTACTTTAGCAATAATGATAATAATTTTTATCGCCCAGTTCTCGTATAATATAATTATGATAGCTTTGTTTCACTTACAGGCATGCACGTACATATATACGTATAGTCGAAGTGTGGCCACATGTTCACGAGTAAGGATTATCACTTAATGTCAAGTGGGCTGATAAAATTAACCCTCATTTAATAGTACTATAAAATAAAATATATAAATTTGATTATTCTTCAAAGGAATTCTTTATCTATATTTATTAAATTCTTTACAGTAATTATTTTTTTATTTGCAGTATATTTAGGCTGCAGTATATTCTAATTTATAAAATAATAATAATTTATTATACATTATATATGAATGAGAGATCGTGATACTGTAATTCACAGAAATGAAGAATATTCATGCATATTAATAAGTTCAATAAAATTTATAATTATCTCGAGATATCATAAACTTGTTGAATAATTATCTAGACAAGTTCTAGTTAAGAGGGCTGGCGACCCGCACCGTGTGTAAGTTTACACGAACCATTTCGAATTACTGACACCTCTATACCTCAAAATCTATTTCACATAAATATATTAAGTAAATACATACACATAAATATATTAAGTAAATTTTCACATAACTATATAATTTTGGAATGGTAGCCGGTTATAAAACTATTGCCGAAGCTTTTGCAATGTGTACTATGGAGGAAGAGTGCATGTTGTGTCCACCCCGAGTGATTGGGATAAGAGTAGGAGAATGATGAAATGATGATATATAACTTTGGAATACATATTAAGGTGAATAAGATGAAATAGAGCATAAGTAAGTTTTATGTAAATAATTCAACTAAGGAATTTTAAACATTGTAATCAATTTATACTTTCTTTTAATAATTTAAAAATATTATAACTTTCTGTGTGGTAGCGGCTACGAATACTACCAACACTTAGTTTGCTCGTGGATGTCGTAAAAGACGACTAAGAGCCATATAAAGACCTGAGCCAACTCCATCTGATGCCATTTGGTCAACAATAACATTCTCAAGGAGGATTGACGTCTGGCAGGCGGCCGTTCATAAAACTATTGCCAATAACTTTTACAATATGTACTATGAAAGAAGAGTACATATTGTATCGACCTCAAGTAATTGGGATAAGAGTAGGTAAATGATGATAAATGATAATTATAACTTCTTTTAAATTTCAAGATTATCTACCGGAGTTTGGCACTCATTTTGATCTGTAGTCTTTTGTTGGTAAAGTCGACAACCACAGCAATAATACTATTAAACTAGGTTCCTATTTTAAAATTATATTTTGATGGAATCTATTCTAGGTGGAACATTAAATGCACTATAATTATGTATTCTATTAATATATAGAAAGTATTTCATGATTTCCTGTATACAGGTTAAAAATACAAAATCTCAACTCGTTCCTTGATGAATTTAGAGTCTGTAGTACAATAGTGTACAGTATAATAGATTATACGCCCAACACTTATTTCTAAATATATTTCTTTTGTTTACGTATAGCGAACCAGCTACTTTGTTTCGAGAAAGGGGATTACACAGAATTGAGGTTAATCTACTGTTTTCGTGTGCAAAGAATGAATAAATACCTAAAGTCTCAAACAACTAATGGAGTATCAATTTATGACTAATCTATTATGGAACCTATACATACGCAATGCTTGCCACTGTTATAACAATCTGAATAGATTTATACAGATTGGTAGAGAGCATATATTAGGTATTTGCTCTGTGATTTTTCTCCTCCATTTAAAAAGAAACCTGTACCTTATAATGAAATATACAGGGTGGAAGTGGACCGCTCCCGAAAACAAAGACAGGGGACACTATTAGTCCTACTTGTGATGAAAGGCTAGACAAAAATCGTTCGGATGAAAAAAAAATTTTTTTCACCACGCGAGGTCGTTCAACTCTAGAACATGATCGTTAGATTTGAATAGATTGCGTATTTTCTCATCTGAGTAAAGTTACGATTTTTTTTATGGAATTATCGTTACATGGTACTGTTCTAATGCGATGGACTGTGAAAAAAATTGAAAATCGTTGTGGAAAAAATAGTTTTTTTCATCCAAATCGATTTTTTTTCTAGCCTATCATCACAAGTAGGACTAGTAGAGTCCCCTGTCTTTGTTTTCGGGAGCGGTCCACTTCCCCCTGTATATGGGCTCAAAAAGAATAATTGATTACATGATTAACGTGTTAATGTTTATTTTTCCCTGCGCTAAAATTATTCTTTCATCTTTGAGTAACAAGGTATTTTGTAAATATTTAATTAAGAGACATAAATTATGCTAAGACGTAGTCAGTATGGGGAATAGCTTCTACCTATTTAAGTACACTACACGCCGAATGTGGTCGATAAAACTATCGTAAAATGAGATAAAACCCTAAACCATCTGATATGACCAACGTAGTATTACTAACCAAATTAGAAAATTTGGTCATTGAGTTTCGTCTCACGTTTGCTTTGAATTAAAGGCCATTTCTCAACTGATTATGAAGGAAACTGAATACACATGGTTAAGATATCGACTTAACTTGTCAATCTCGTATGTTTTATTTTTATACAGGACAATACTTTGTGTGATACACAAATTTTGTTCCGAGTCTGGGTATAATTTGTATCCGGTAATTATATTGATGTAAAACCCCCGACAATATAATGATTATTTCATTAGTACAGGAAAGTATTTTTTTAAACTCGTACCAAATCTTAGAACATTGAATATTATAAAAAAAAAATTTGTTACAAGGAAAAACTATTATTAAAATATGTCATACATAGAAATCAAATTAAAAGATTGGATACACTAAAGTGCAAATAATTATTTGAGATTCATATGTTATTGTACAACAGCTCCAGAATTGCTACTTCAATAGCTAATATTACTTTAAATATATTTTCTATCTACTTTCCGTGTGGTGACGGAGTAAGAATACTATTCACCACCCCATATCTTACCCGTGGGTGATCGTACGAGACGACTAAAGGATATAAAACGCATATAACATCTATGCGAGAGAAGGAAAACTCGAAACAAAACCCTATACCAACACGTCTGACCAGCGTGGTATAGTAGGTTAATTTCCCTCCCATTACGGAGGAGGCCCGAGCCCAACAGTGGGACATTTATGGGCTGTAATGATGATGATGATGATATTTTATATTGTTTAAGAGCAACTCCATCCGACTATGTTTATTAATACCAGTATCTTTCTCTTGAGACAAGCCCACAGCAATTTCGATGTTACAAACTTAAATGAAAATCAATACAGAGAAACTCACAAATGTGCGAAGAAATTTACAAACGTATATTTGTATCACTAACATATACACAGCCGTGTAGAAGCGGCTACGAATACTACCAACCCTTACTTTGCTTTGGATGTCGTAAAAGACGACTAAGAGACTTTAACGACCTGGGCCAATTTCATCTGATGCCGTTTGGTCAATAATTACATTTCCAAGGAAGGTTAACATCTGGCAGGCGGCTGGCCATAAAACTATTGCTAATAACTTTTACAATATGTACTATGAAAGAAGAGTACATATTGTATCGATCCCAAGTAATTGAGATAAGAGTAGGAAAATAATGACGATCCCTAACATAAACATATCTTCATAGTTCACTTCGTGGTAGTAGTTATGGTATAATGGACGTTATTATTGAATGGACGTCGTTTTGCTCAGTTTCTATCTGTACTTAGAATAATAGACACAGTTTATTCTAATCTAATCACCCAGTGTTGAGTTTGGCTCATTTGCATAATGCTTTTAACGCTCGTTACGACCCATGCAGGCTGCTCTCAACTACGGAACACCCACAAATGTAAATTCTTAGTCGTTTTTCGCTACTTATTTGGACTGGTTTCTATAAACTGTTGTTTAATTTAGCATATTGTTGTTACTAAGTTATTTTGGTCTCAATTAAACTTGAATTTATATTATAACAAAACTGAAATGATAATATAGTACCATATTTGCTTTGAGTAAAAGCAGCCTCATCGTTCCACCTGGCCATCGTTAACACGTGGTTCCAGAAAAGCGAGGAGCACCTTATTACCTACAAAAGTAGTCACCACTCTACGCAAATTGACTACTTCCTAGTCAAAAAAAGGAAGTTGGGTTCCGTAAGGGATTGTAAGGTGCTGCCAGGTGAGGCTCTAGTATCACAACACAGGCTTCTGATACTAGATATCAAAGTAAGGATACGGTGCATTAAGTGCAAAAACTGACCCCCTCCTAAGATAAGATAGAAGCATACTCCATGCTTGAAAGAAAAGAGTATGGAAGTCGATTTCAACAAAATATGATAGGTAAAGTGATTGAAATGAATGATATGAAGGATAAATCTGTGAATGATTGTTGGAATGAAATAGCTGGTATTATTAAGAGTACGGCTAAAATAATACTAGGAGAAACGAAAGGCAAAGGCATAATTGATAGGGATACATGGTGGTGGAATGAAAATGTGCAAAAAATTTTGAAAGAAAAGAAGAATAAATTTAAAGAGTGGCAGAAAGAAGATAATGAAAGGTTGAAGAAAACGAAAAAGATTGAATACAAGGAATGTAAGAAAAAAGCTACACGGGCAATAGCTACAGCGAGAGCCCAGGCCCAAGACAGAATTTATAATTCGTTAGATGGGCCTAGAGGGCAAAAGGCGCTGTACCGTATTACTAAAGCCCGTGAGGATCGGGCGAGATATATTAGGCATATCAAGTGCATGAAAGATGGAGCTGGTAAGGTTTTAATAAAAGACGAGGAAATAAGGCAGCGCTGGAAGGAATATTTTGAAAGATTAATGAATGAAGAGAATTTATGGAGTGGAGAGTTAAATGATGTGCCTGAGAACGTCGGTCTAGTAAGAGAAATTACAATAGAGGAGGTAAGAAAGGCAGTGACAAGTATGAAAAATGGAAAGTCTGTAGGGCCGGACGGTATACCAGTAGAAGTATGGAAAGTTTTGGGTGAGGATGGATATATGTGGCTGACTTTGTTCTTCAATAAGTTGCTGCAGGATGAAGTAATCCTCAGTGAATGGTGCAGTAGTGCGCTAGTGCCCATTTTTAAAAATAAGTGTGATGTCCAAGACTGTGGCAGTTATCGGGGAATAAAGCTCATATCACATAGTATGAAAGTGTGGGAAAAAGTGATTGAGAAGCGATTGCGAGAAGAAAGCGAGATCACCCGAAACCAGTTCAGTTTTGTGTCGGGCCGCGGGACAACGGATGCCATATTTGCACTGCGCCAACTGTGCGAAAAATATCGTGGTGCACATAAAAACTTGCACATGGTATTCGTTGAGCTAGAAAAGGCCTACGACAGGATACCGAGAACAGTTTTGTGGTGGGTACTGAAAGAGAAAGGTGTGCCTGTGAAGTACATTAGGTTAGTCTGTGCTATGTACCGACAATCTAGGTCGTACGTAAAATCAGCGGCTGGAGACTCCGACGAGTTCAATATGGAAGTGGGTCTGCACCAAGGGTCGGCGTTAAGTCCTTACCTCTTCCTGTTGATAATGGATGCATTAACATCGGAGATACAGGAAGAGGCACCCTTTTTTTTTTGTGGTGGGCTATGGACGTCGCACCCCACCAAATCGGTCCGGGGTGCCGGAAGAGGCGGCGCGCAACCCCATTAACCCACCCTGTAAGCACCTCTTCTTCGCCGTGCGAGCGGGCCACCGGTACCCGATCTTTGTCTTCGGTGGCCCGCTCGGCGGTATGCCCTCTCGGGCTCCTCTCCTGTCGACGCCCCGACAGCTTTCGCCGTCGAGGCGTCGTCCTCACGCGATGGCCTCACGTCGGGTGACCGGACAATTCACCGATCCGATCACCTGAAGCCTCGGTTAGGGTGGCATCAGGCGCAGGTACTCGCGCCTGCGCCGCCCCGGCCACGGGCGGCGGCCCGGGTCACGGGAATCCTCCCGGGCCCGTTCCGCCGCTTCCTTCTGCGAGATGACAGCCTCGCAGAAGGCGGCGACCGCGTCCCAATTCCTGACGCTGTCGACCATCGCTCGCGCAACAGCTGGCAGCGTCAGGTCGGCACCGATGACAGCGACGAGGTCACGCCGCTGCCGCTCCCATCCCGGATACACCTCCAGCGTGTGTTGCGCCGTGTCCTCGTCACTCCTGCAGTGGTGGCAGGCCGGAGTCCACTCCCTATACACGACCCTGTGCAGGTATAACCCGAAACACCCGTGCCCCGTCAACACCTGCACCAGCCGAAAGGTGAGGACTCCGTGCCGCCGCTCCATCCACTCTATCAATACGGGCCGGAGAGCCTCATCGGTCTCCACACCGTGCCTAGGCCTCTCCAGCCGCGTAGCCCAACGGGCGATGACTTCTCGGCGGGCGCCCTCGCGCCAGGTGGCTATCTCGTTGAACGATGGGGAGCCACCCTCTTCGCGCATTGAGATAACCCGCCAGTAGAGGTCGGAGAGCATCTCCGCCTCTAGGTCCCACGGGGGTGTCCCGGCCAATAGGCATGCCGCCTCGGTAGACACCGTGCGGTACCCGCGAATGGCTCTGACTGCCATGGCTCGCTGTGGCCTCCACAGCACCGCCCTGAGTTGGGCGTTCAGAGCCCTCGCCCACACGGGTGCGCCGTATATGGCCATTGAGCGGATCTCCCCCGCATACAGCCGTCGGCCCTCGAAACTGGGTCCGCCTACGTTCGGCATGAGCCGAGAAAGGGCGGACGCCGCGCCGACCAGCCGGGGAGCAATTTGACGAAAATGCTCCCAGAACCACCACCGCCCGTCGAGCACCAGACCCAAGTACCTCATATGGGCCTGGATACTGATGTGGATGGAGTTGACGACTAACGAGGCGCCGATGGGCAGCCTCACACGGGGCCCATGGAATAGTAGGGCCTCCGTCTTGTTTAGGGCCACCCTGAGCCCCAGCGCCTCAATTCGCCTGACCATCTCCTCGGTGCCGAGAGTGGCCAGGCTCGCCGCCTCTTCGAGTGTCCTGCCCCGGGCTGTGACGAGCGTGTCGTCAGTATAGCAAATAACGCTCAGCCTGGGGGGGAGACTCCCTCTCAACGCCCAGTCGTAACCGATGTCCCACAGAGTCAGCCCCAGAACCGACCCCTGCGGAACACCGCACGACATGGGCGTCCGCACAATATCCACTGCGGGGCTCGCGTAGAGGACACTGCGCCCCTCCAAATAGGAAGAGGCACTCTGGTGCATGCTATTTGCTGATGATATTGTTCTCGTCGGGGAGGAGGGCCTTGAGGTACAGAGCATGCTGTAAAAAGTGGCGCTGTAAATTGGAGAATGTTGGCTTCAAAATCAGCAGACCTAAAATAGAATACATGTTCTGCGATTTCGGCGGTCTCTCCAATTCTACACCCATGTCCTTAGATGGAGTACCTATACCAGTATGCTCGGATTTCCTTTACCTAGGTTCTCTTATTCAGAGCGATGGCGGCCTGGATCGTGCGGTGAAGCACAGAATTGATGCGGGATGGATGAAGTGGCGGCAGGTCACGGGTACAACATGCGACCCCAGAGTACCCGTCAAATTAAAGGGCAAAATATACAAAACCTTATAAGATCTGCTGTACTGTATGGATCAGCATGTTGGACGACAAAAGCGACGGATGAGAGACGACTGCATGTAGCGGAGATGCGAATGTTGAGATGGATGTGTGGTGTGACAAGAATGGATAAAGTAAGAAATGAATACATTAGAGGATGTTTGAAAGTTGCGCCAGTGACGGAAAGGTTAAGGAGTGAACGGCTGACATGGTATGGACATGTGCAGAGGCGCGATGAAAGTAATGTTGTGAGAAAAGTTTTAGGTATGAATGTTGAAGGCTTAAGGGGTAAAGGAAGACCAAAGAAAAGATGGATGGACTGTGTGAGGCATGACATGGATAGTCTAGGAGTAACGGCAGAGATGACGTCTGATAGGATCGTATGGAAAAGGATGACATATTGCGTCGACCCCAAATAATTGGGATAAGAGCAAGATGATGATGATTTGCTTTGAGTAAAAATAACTATTAATAAAGCTGCATTACTTTTAATTTACATCTAAATATAAAAAAAAAATCTACTAAGTAAGGGAATATTACAGTGAGTCTAAATGTATCATCATCATTCTCCTACTCTTATCCCAATTACTTGGGGTCGATACAATATGTACTCCTCTTTCATAGTACATATTGTAAAACTTACTGGTAATAGTTTTATGACCAGCCGCCTGCCAGACGTCAAACCTCCTTGGAAATGTAATTGTTGACCAAACGGAATCAGATAGAGTTGGCGCAGGTTATTATAAGGCTCTTAGTCGTCTTTTACGATATCCACGAGCAAAGTAAGGGTTGGTAGTATTCGTCGCCGCTTCGCTTGGGGGCCTCAGCGCCACGACCTGTCGGCGGTGATAGGAATAGACCTGTCGTTGTTGACCATCATATCTAAGATGCTTGACAGCGACAGGTGCTGGTCGTCGATGGCCTCCTTCTGTGAGGAGGTCATCTCTTCGAAGGAGGCCGCGGAGCGGATACGTGAGGCATTTGCTTCTGCAGACTCACTGTGTAGGCGGCGGCCAGGAAAGCGGAGGCGCCGTTATGCGCATCTCCTCCCGCCGCCTTGACTGTTGACTGGACGTAGCCAGATGGCCTAGCGTTGGGGTGTCGGGATAGAATGTCAATAGACGATCTCTCCGGCATCCCGTAAAAGCGCGGAAGGGACCGCTGTGGTTTTAGTGGGTATTTCGGTCGAACCAGCTGACCGGCGAGTCCCACACACACCCTCGTCTGTCACCGGCGAGGGCTAGTGTGCAAATGCATTTCCACAGCGTGAACAAAAAAAAAAAAAGTATTCGTCGCCGCTACCACACAGCTTAGTCTAAATGTATATATATTGTTTAAAAGTTTTATTGAGAGCTGACAATGGTATGTCGCGATCCTATATGATCTTAGTTGGAGCCTAAATATCAAAATAGTTTGCGTGCCAGGTTTTATCAAATAGACTGATTTATAAACTTCTTTACATTAAAAAACCAGAATAAATTAAGTACATTTAATACTGACAGTCCAAGCATCCTTTAAATCGTGTTAATTTTTTACGAGACACCAACCATTTTTCAGTCTATTTAAAGTTTGTCGCTTGTCACCGGATCAAATAACACCACGCACTATTTGTAACTAAAATTAACTTAACAACCAATACAAAGTGCCTCTACGAATTCCTTTTGAAACTATCAAATGCTTAAAACTAACAATTTACGTCGGAATGAAACATGGCTGTAGACATGTCAACCCGTGTTTCATTTTATTTTTAGAGAGATATCTTTTATTATAGTCAATATCTGAAAATATCAACGATAAGAAAAATTAGATGTACTACCAATTTCCTGTCACTATTAAGTGTTTTTAGATTACTTCAATATAATTCGTGGTATTTAGTGATTGTTATAGAGCTTATCAGAGATTTACTAAAACGGATAAGCAATCATTTATATTACGTATTTTCTTCTAACTCATCATCATTCTCTTACTCTTATCCCAATTACTTGGGGTCCATACAATATGTACTCTTCTTTCATAATATATATTGTAAAAGTTATTGGCAATAGTTTTATGACCAGCCACCTGCCAGATGTCAACCCTCCTTGGGAATGTAATTGTTGACCAAATAGCAGCAGATGGAGTTGCCGCAGGCTCTTAGTCGTCTTTTACGAAATCCACGACCAAAGTAAGGGTTGAGTATGAGTATGTAATTCCACAGCCTTTTTGTCCGTGATCTTTTTATGTTTAATTTAATTGTTATGGTGGTTTGTTTATAAAATTAATGTTCTTGAAGTGTGGCTTTATTACATTTAGATAAAGCTTGAAGAGCGCAATTCATGTGTCATAGATGTTGAGCGACAACATGTCTTTTAGGGTTTCTTCTTGGCGCTGGTAGTCTTGTTGTTGGTGAAACCCTTCTATTTGTAGATGTTTCGTTGGTTCGTTGGGTTGGTAATATTCGTAGCCGCTACCACACAACATTCTACTCTAATTATCAGTGTGTTTGAGGGATGAGAATTCATTAAGGAAGAGGTTGTTCAAGTTATGTACCTTACAGTATGCTATCACTAGAAACTTGTTAGTTGGTATAGTTTTTTTAAGTTAACAATAGCACATTAGACACTAAACACCTGAGTCTTTACGGAACCTGAATCTGAACAGTATAAATTAATCTGAAATATGATTAAAATCTGTAATATAGTTTCATTTCAAATATGTCTATATAAATGTCATTTCAAAATGATTAGGGTATGTTTATTATGTTATTCTGTTTTATTTATTAGTATAATGAAAATGATTGCTTTATATAACTATTGCATATTAAGCTCGATTGAATGTGGATCTTAAAGTACCGTTTTAATAAAAATTTCCATCATTTTTATTTTTAAATTACACATTGTACTACGTAATAAATTCTGATCTATCCGTGTGGTGACAGATTAAGAATACAATTTACCACCTCATATCTTACCCGTGGGTGATCGTAAGAGACGACTAACGGATATAAAATGCATAAAACATCCATGCAAGAGAAGGAAAACTCGAATCAAAACCCGATACCAATACGTCTGACCTGCGCGGTATAGTAGGTTAATTGCCGTCCCATTACGGAGAAGGCCCGAGCCCAACAGTGAGACATATATGGGCTGTGATGATGATGACGAATAAATTCTTATTGTAGGAGACAAATACATAATTAAAGAAAAAAAATACGCTCTGAGTAAACGTTTATGGAACGCACAAATTTTATCCTGCATGAGAATTGAACTACTGACACACAGAATATGAGTAGCAATGGATAAATAACTTAAAAAAAAACCGTATTTTTGAGGCAAAGTTTAAATAACAAAGAAAAATTCTACATCAGTAATGACAATTTCTAATCTTGAATACCTGAAAGGCAGCAAAATAAAGTTTTCCTTAGAGTTGTATTTAATAGCTTATGTAATCAACAATTTTCCTTATTACACAAGAACCTTAACACGTAGCTCTATCTGTTTAACCGCTGTCAGAAGTTTTTCAATTATGTTAGCGAGATAACATTGCTACTTACCCTAAACATCTTTATTTTAAGCAAATATATACTTTATCTTTTAAATAAAAAATAAAACAAGAGAATATACCACTTACTCACAACACAGGCATTTTAAAGAAATTCGGTTTATATATTTTATCTATATATTTAAATTATTCTTATATACATACATACATACATACATATCATCACGCCATATCCCTTGCAGGTTAGGCAGAGAGAACAGAGTGCCAGAGAACTACATCCTTGCATACTTCACTCGCTTCCTCAACATTCATAATTCTCTTCACACACGCTCGCCGGTTTCGGAGACTCTTCACTCCACCTTCCTTCAGTACGTGACCAATCTGGTCTAGGTAGGTTAGTCTCAGTCTCCCCCTGTACCTACATCCTTCCACTTTCGCACAAATAAGTGATAAATACTCGTATTATATAAAACCCAGAATGTCCTACATTTGGATCGTGTCCGTGACACATGTGGTTATATCTCCAAATACTATCAATTGTGGTCAATGAAACCTTTACTTGACTGTACTGTCTTCACAGATGCGTTTATAAGTGGAAATATATAATCATCATTCGTCACAACCTATATACGTCCTCCTTCATAAAGGGAGAGAATTTCACCTGCTATAGCACACTGGTCATAGAATTATATTTCTAGTTTTCCTTTCCTAGCTGTAATGTTATTTATTTACGTACTTTAGTTGTTTTTTACGTTCACCGAAAATGAAACGATGATCTTATTTCATTCCGTTTATTAAATTTATATAAGTACTAAAACTTAAATTCAAAATAGTTATTGCTGATGTAACACCTGTGTGGAGCCGTAAGATTAAGGTTATTCAATATATGAAAGGCACAGAGGTGTGCCTTTGTGTTGTTGAAAGAGCTAGAGCAATATGCAACAAATGCTCTAAATCTAGTGCACAGATGGCACAGCGACAAAGTTCATAGGTGAAAATTTGAAAATCTTTCTTAGAAATAGAAAACTTATATTATACGTTTTTTAAAAGTAATCGATGTTCCAGGAATAAACCGTTCTAACGATAATCATGTATGATTTTTTTTTTATTGTCTTTGTGTATTATTGTCATTGAGCGGGAAATAACCTAGTATATCGCGTTGCCTAGATGGGTTGACACTTTTGTGCTGGTGGTTTTTTTTCTTTGTTTATTTAACTAATAATGGTTTAGTCATTTCTTAGAGTAAAGTAGTTAATTACTAACGGTGTGTTATTTACTATTATTATATATGGGTAATATATAATATACGAGAAAGTTTAAATGTGGCGCCAGTGACGGCAAAGTTGAAAAGTGAACGCCTGACTTGGTATGGACATATGATGAGACGGGATGAAAGTAATGTTGGAAGAAAAGTTTTCAGTATGAATGTTGAAGGCTTTAGGGGTAAGGGAAAATCGAAGAAAAGATGGATGGATTGCGTGAAGCATGATATGAATAGAAAGGCAGTGAACGCAGAGATGACATCGGCTAGGATTGAGTGTAAGAAAAGGCCATATTGCGTCGACCCCAAGCAATTGGGATGGGAGGAGGTAATGATAATAAATAGTGTGGCGACGGGAAAAGAATATAATTGTTGTCACCCCTTGCTTGACATGAGAGTCGTAAAATGCGGTTAAAGGTCTCACCGGGAGAGTGGGCAGCGGCTATCTCCCGGGAAACTTTATAACATTTATCACGATCGCCAATCCGCCTGCCAAGCGTGGTGATTATGCCATAATTAGGAAAATTGAATGCAGATGGCACAGGACCCTTTCGAATGGCATTCTCGTGGGGAGATATCCAACAGTGGAGGTTTACCGGCTGATAGATGGATGATTGGATTATTATTATTACAACTAATGGATAACTTTCTTACTAATATTGACTATGTCTACGTCCTTATATTAATAGTTAGTTCGAGCGAAAGAATATATGTTAGGTTTTTTGAAGAATTCATCGACTTCAAAGATTTTCTCAATAGGAAATTCGATGCTGTACACAGTAAGTGGGTATAAGGTTGGCCTTTGTTATGGAAGTGAAACTAAAATTTTTCCAACGACATATTTTTACGTCAAGTACTTATACTATATTTTTTTATTTTTTTTAAGACACCACCCCACACTAAGGAAAGAATCCTTGTATTGCGAGGGACTTTATAGACTTGCAATTAACGCAGACAAATTAAACCCAGACTCAGAACAATACTTTGTGGATCGGTATCTTATCCACTACACCAACTGTGCAGTCTAATACTAGTATTGAATATTCTATTATAGTATAGTAATACCTATCCATATTTTTAAAATAACTATTTGTTTACCGATTATCAATTTATCCTCCATTGATTTATTTACTTATTGTATGATATGATTCACTTTTTGTATTAATTTTCTTTATATATATAGTTCATTAATTATTTATATAGTCCTTTTTCGAATTTTCTTAGTTATATTATTAGACTGAGTATAAATTAATATTAAAATAAAACGTTTTTATGACTACGAAATATGAATTTACGATACGATTACGATATTAATTATTACGATATTAATACGACGACGTAAGAGAGCGAGTAGGAATGAAAGAGAGTATTGGTGTAAAGATGCGAAAGGGAATGCTCCGATGGTTCGGACATGTGGCAAGAATGCCGAACGAACGTCTGGTTAAGAAGATATACAATGCGAAAGTGGAAGGATGTAGGTACCGGGGGAGACCGAGACTCACCTACCTAGACCAGATCGGTCATGTACTGAAGGAAGGTGGAGTCAAGAGTCTCCAAAACCGGCGAGCGTGTATGAAGAGAATTATGAATGTTGAGGAAGCGAGTGAAGTATGCAAAGATAGAGTTCTCTGGCACTCTGTTCTCTCTGCCTACCCTGCAAGGGATATGGCGTGATGATATGTATGTATGTATGTATGTAAATATGAATTTCTGGAAATTATTTCGATTCAAAGATAGTATGTAGATAAAGATATTAGTCTATCTATAATTTTCGTGTACAGGGAGTGGACTCCGGGCTGCCATCATTGCAGTAGTGACGAGGACACGGCGCAACATACGCTCGAGGAATGCTCGGGCTGGGACGGGCAGCGCCGCGACCTCGTCGCTATTATCGGTGCCGACCTGGCGCTGCCGGCTGTCGCGAGGGCGATGGTCGACAGCGTCAGGAATTGGGACGCGGTCGCCGCCTTCTGCGAGGCTGTCATCTCGCGGAAGGAGGCGGCGGAACGAGTCAGGGAGGACTCCCGCGACCCGGGCCGCCGCCAGCGGCTGGGGCGGCGCAGGCGCGAATACCTGCGCCTGATGCCGCCCTAACCCAGGCCTCCAGGCCTCGGGTGATCGGACCGGGGAATTGTCCGGTCACCCGACGCGAGGCCACCGCGTGAGGGCGACGCCCCGACGGCGAAATCTGTCGGGGCGTCGACGAGAGGAACCCGCGAGGGTAAACCGCCGAGCGGACCACCGAAGACAAAGATCGGGTAACGGTGGTCCGCTCGCACGGCGAAGAGAGAGGATTTTACGGTGGGTCTATGGGGTCACGCGCCGCCTTCTCCGTCACCCCGGACCGATTTGGCGGGGCGAGACGCACCCATAGCCCACCAATAAAAAAAAAAAAAAAAAAAAAAAATCTATCTATAATTTTAATTAGCTTAATGACAATGCACCTGAATTGCAGTAAGTGTACTAAAAATAAACATGACCTGTATTTAAAAATGAATAGACATGAAAGTCATTTCCTAACGATATCAATTAAAATTATTACTATGATTATGAAATAAATGGGAAACAACGTCGAAAGAAAGTCAAATTAAAAAGGGAAATCCGTAAAAATAATTTTATTTCAAACCTATAGCCATATTATCTCAGCCCATCATCAGCTCATTTTTATTGTGGTAGGACCACGCTGTGGACAGTTCTCTGTCTACAGCCGCGGGCCGGTCCGTCCGGGGTAGTACCACACTCTCGCAGAAGATCGACGTCTGAGTAATAGCAATGTGCTATTGCGCTTCGTTCGGTGAGCGAGAGAGCCGGAAGCCTAACTGGGGTGGGTTCAGGGTTGTATTGGTAGGCAGCGGCCTAGCTATACCATTGGCAAAGGTCCATGGGCGGCAGTGACACTTACCATCAGGTGTGCTGTCTGCTCGTTTGCCGCCATAAGCAATAAAAAAAAAAAAAAAAAGAAAGCTCATATACGTACCAATGCTCAGGTCTTCTCTAAAGCAAGAGAGATATTGACCTTTTAAACCACACTGGTCAAACGAGATGGTACAAAAATTATTGCGAGTTTTCCTTCTCTTGCATAGAGAATTTCACTTAGGCGTCTTTTACGAGACTCACAGAAAAGGAATATTGAATTGTATACTTTCTTAGTCTGTCACTAAAATATCAGAAATCAATGTTATAAATGCCTTTCAATTATGAAGTAACGTAACAGGCATCTGCGTGATAATATATTCTGTTCACTGCTTAAAGATTGTCTTAAAAATTGTGATACGCTTATAACTAAAATCGTTAGTTTTGAAATTACGTTATAGCTTGAATCAGTGTCGTATCATATTCTTTATCAGAAATGATACAACCTTTATATGCTGAGAAGAAGAGAGAAGAAACTTAGTCAAGTCTTACGACATCCAATATCAACGGTAAAGATAGATAGTATATTCATATAATAATCTAGGAACACAAAGTCACATACATACTGCTATGAACATAATAGTAGATTAAAATTTTATTTGTGTTAGTTAAATTATGTTTGTAAAGAATTTTTTTTTGCGTTGGACTATGGAGTTGGTCACGCCAAGCCAGATCAGTCGGGGCGACGGAAGAGGCGGCGCGAAACCCCATTGATCCACCCTGCAAGCACCTCTTCTTCGCCGTGCGAGCGGGCCACCGGTACCCGATATTTATCTTCGGTGGCCCGTTTGTAAAGACTCCTACGATACAAGAATTTATTTATTAATTCGTATGGCGTTTTATATGTTATAAAAATTGCATTAACGCTAAAATCTAAATAAAATTTGTAGTCTGATTTAATGTATAATTTTTAAAGTAAACTACAGCAAGAACGGTGGTGATAAGCGACCATGTTTTCTATTACTCGTGGGAAAATCAGATTTCCAATAGGTAGAAGGAAATGAATTTGACGTGATGTCAGAAAAATATTTCTTAAAAGAATTTTTAAGAAAGCATTTTTCTGAAGTCCATCCTTTGGGAATAAAGTAAGATAAGAGATCGAATCTGAATGAATACACTCTTATTTGATGGTTAAACTTTCAAAAATATTAAGTTTTCTTTTGTGATAATAATGGTCGTATATAGTATTATTTTAACCATACTTGAATATGTATATACTTTGTGGTAGCGGCTACGAATACTATCAACCCTTAGCTTGCTCGTGGATGTCGTAAAAGACGACTAAGAGCCATATAACGACCTGGGTCAACTCCATCGATGCTGTTCGGCCAACAATTAAATTCCCAAGGTGGGTTGAAGTCTGGCAGGCGGCTGGCCATAAAACTATTGCCAATAACTTTTACAATATGTAGGTACTATGATAGAAGAGTACATATTGTATAGACCCCAAGTAATTGGGATAAGAGTAGGAGAATGATAATTTGAATATGTATAATATCAACAACATATTCTTACACAACATATGACAATGTTTTAATTAAATTTATTATTAATAACCTGAATTTTTAGAGTTCAAACAAGCGGTTCCTGTATGGAAACGAAGTATCACTCGTCACCTTGCGCACATTTTTCCAAAATTTTGTTTATCGATTACAGATTTCAATATTATATAATTAGTTATTGTATGATGTAGGTATAAATATACAATACCTACATACGTACATATAAATATTCTATGGGATCACCAGAAGAGGGAATAACAGGGCTATTTATAACCCCAACTACAATTTGTCAACCAGCCTGATAAGTGTGGTAATTATGCCACTATTTGGATATTTTTATTGGCAATTTAATGTTTTGAAAAAAAAAAAACATCACTGCAAGAGAAAAAAAATATCAAAATAGATCCCTAAGGCTAGTTTAGTATAACAGGCATTCCCTCATCTAAAGAAGCGTAACTCTTAGGGGATCTATATATAAATGTGGGATGTGAAAAGGGAAAAAATTAAGCATTTATTGTCTAGTGTCTACGATTTCATCATCATCATCATCACAGCCCATATATGTCCCACTGTTGCGCTCCGGCCTCCTCCGTAATGGGAGGGAAATTGACCTACTATACCACGCTGGTCAGACGTGTTTGTATAGGGTTTTATTTTGAGTTTTCCATCTCTTACCTATGTAAAATGAAAGAAAACATCTATATGATACGTGCGTTTTATATCCCTTAGTCGTCTCTTACGATCACCCACGGATAAGATAGGGGGTGGTGAAATGTATTCTTACCTCGTCACCACACGGATCTTTTGTCTACGATTTAATATCTGTATATAGAAATCTAGCCATCTTCATAACTCTGGAATACATTTTGTATTTGAATAACTACGATTAAAGTGATTTTATATGTAAATGCTGATTATAGATATCATCAGCATCTTAGCCCATATACATACGTTCTACTGCTGAGCTCGAGTCTTCTCCACAGAAGAACGAAAATTGAACTACCATGCCACATTCATCAGATAGGTTGCTATAGAGTTCTATTTCGTGATTTCATTCTCTTGCATAGATGTTACAAGCATTTTATCTATCTTAGTTATCTTTCACGACATCCACGGGTAAGGTGTTGAATTATATTCTTACTCCGTCACTAAAAGGAAAGTATATATTATTATCAGAACAAAATTCATTCCAGCTATTGCGTTATTCGAAGATAAATGAAAACACAGCCAGACAGAAATACCATAAATCATCAGAATGTGTTGTGTCAATAATTCTAATAACATTTATACTATTTTCTCTTAAATAAATCTACAGATTTTTGTCTCTTTACCATTTTTGTTATATGTTAAGTACAAAGTAAAAACAGTATAAACGAGTTAAAAAATTTGTTTATGGATATATTGTAATAGTAGGTATAATTTGTTCTAATTTTAAAATAATTGCATTGTAACTATCATTATGGATATATTGTAATACGAGTAATAGATATAATTTGTTCTAATTTTAAAACTTTTCTCTTTTATTATAACTATCATGTTTATTGAATAAGGTTTTAAAGCATATACCTATATATTGTACGCAAATGGAACAGATCATATAGGTCACCAAACTCGGCGAAATTAGGATCAATCGTATATAATAACTATATAATAGTGGTGAGACAATAGTTATTGCGAAAGCCCGCATTGTATTAATAAGATTTACTTAGATACTAATATTATGTAAATCAAATTCAACGCATACAATATTATGGTCAGAACTAGTAATTATATAATGTATAATATATGTAATTAGAAGATCTGTAACAAATGTTACGCAATATTAGTAGATGATTTATTACTTTTAATAAATGTAACTCAGTAAGAGTATACACTTCGGCAAGTATTCGTTCTTAAATATTAATATACGGAAAAGAATCAACAGATTGTTTAATGGATACATACATTTTAATAATATTATTTAATTCAAATACGCTAACAAGTATTAATATTAATGCCATATCATAAATGAAATAAATAATTTATATACATATATGGTATTATAGATTGAAAGAGAGTATTGGTGTAAAGATGCGAAAGGGAATGCTCCGATGGTTCGGATATGTGGAAAGAATGCCGAACGAACGTCTGGTTAAGAAGATATACAATGCGAAAGTGGAAGAATGTAGGTACCGGGGGAGACCGAGACTAACCTACCTAGACCAGATTGGTTACGTACTCATGGAAGGGTGAGTCAAGAGTCTCCGAAACCGGGGAGCGTGTATGAAGAGAATTATGAATGTTGAGGAAGCGAGTGAAATATCAGAAGTATGCAAGGATAAAGTTCCCTGGCACTCTGTTCTCTCTGTCTACCCTGCAAGAGATATGGCGAGATGATATGTATGTATGTATGTATATATTATAGATAATTTATAAACATATAATTGTTTTCTTAATTGAAGTATTCTCCATGTGGTGATGGAGTGAGAATAAAATTCACTAACCTTTATCTTCCCCGTGGATATCATAAAAGACGACAAAGGCATAAAATACGAATATAATATATACATATTATGTTTGCATAGATAAGAGAAGGGAAATTCGAAGTAAAATTTTATATCAACACAATGTCAATCTTCTTTCTGTTGTAGGAGGAGGAGGAGGCTCAAGCCCAGGAGTGGAGCGTACATGAATTGAAACAATGTGAATAATTATACAAGAAAATTCTTTGATATATTTATAGAACAATAAATTTTGCCTAATAATTAGATACAGATTCGGTCATACAGATCATTAGACTATCAAGTTTTGAGTCCTCGCTTTGAAATTCACGACAGGCAACTTCGTCTTTTCAAAATCATAAACCTATCAAGCCCATTAATACATCAGCGCACTAATGTCCACTCTGTAACATAAGCATCGCCAAAAAGATAAAAGGCATGCTATAATCCCCATGCTTGATAGGCGGATTAGCAATTGCAGTTGTTATTAAAATTCTCCGGTAAATGCTGCTGCATAGTCTCAGATGACTTTGATGTATGGTTTTTGCGACACCCATAGAGAAGGTGTTGCCGTTGAAAAGTATCCCATGTGGCAACAAGATAAGAATACTTACAATTGTCATCACCCCTGATTTGCACGTGGATATTGTAAAAATTGCTTAGGTTTCTTTAGAACATTGGGTAACAACTTTAGCCTAGGAAATGTATAAAACCAAAGTCAAGCGTGGTTATTATGGTACTATTCACACATTTAATAACTACATGATGATGATAATTATGATAAAAAACTAAGGACTTATATTTTTAACCCACTCA
The DNA here is from genome assembly GCA_905163515.2 of Lymantria monacha. Lineage (NCBI taxonomy): Eukaryota > Metazoa > Arthropoda > Insecta > Lepidoptera > Erebidae > Lymantria > Lymantria monacha. The sequence continues at coordinate 16,040,515 of LR991097.1, read as the reverse complement.
CCACGCGGACCCATGTGGTTCTTGGATATTACATGATATTAATAGAATAGAAGATATTACATAATTATATTAGAAGAATTTAATAATATTAATTGTTACTTAAATCTTATATAGGTTTAAGTGTACAATAATTATAAATTTTATAAAGTAATTTATACTACATCAAGCTTAAGATTCTTCAAAAAGATTCTTTATATGTACAAGGTAACTTTCTACATACATTTGGAGGGTAAACTTCTCCCTCACCAGATTTTTACTAATGACACAAAATGTTTTATGCCTGAATCGGATTTGTATACTTAATATCTACACCTAGTAGCCGTGTCTATTTCTGTGTGCAAAGCTTTGAAGCTTTACATACAGATTTTTTGAGAATCAATTAAAAGCTAATTATCAACTGTTTATACCGTAACAATAGGTACTGCAATATTATTTTTACGTACATATTAATAATTGAAGTATCTATTGGTAGCGACCCAATATACCACGCTGATCAGATGTGTTGGTATAGGGATTTGTTTCGAGTTTTCCTTCTCTTGCATGTATGTTATATGCGTTTTATATCTCTTAGTCGTCTCTTACGATCACCCACGGGTAAGATACGGGGGTGGTGAATTGTATTCTTACTCCGTCACCACACGGAAAGTGAATTACACCTATAATCATAAATAATTTGTAAAATGGTTCGTCTATTTGTTGTCTTGATCTACGAGATAGATCAACGAATTACGTAGGATTGCCAGCAGATTAACTAGCAGATCAAAATTTAGAAAGAGGAACTTATGGCATTTTTTTACACTGGAAAATAAAGAAGCTGCGTGAAAAAGGTAAAACTTTGGGCTCCCATTGAGCCATGTTTTCTATGGAATTTTCACTAATGGTTATTTTTAAGAAGCTTACGTAAGCGAGTCCCAAATGGTTGCAGAAGAAAATAGATTACACTTCCTTTAGAAATAAGGCTTTATACGTGAAATTCAAAAAGTTTCAAAAGAAAAATAAATTCTGTAGAAAAAAATGTACGTGACCACTTAAATTTTTATTTACTCGTCTTATTACTTCTTCGTTCACTATTTATCTTTTTAACTGTTTCCTTCTTTAGCCGTATACACCTTAATATTAGCACGGGATGTCTCCCTAACAGGAGGGTATTTGTCCTACTATGCTACTCAGATCAGTCAGTTTCAGATTCCATCAGCCTATAAACGTCCACTGTTAGACATAGGCCTCCCCACAAGAATGGCATTGAAAACGGTCCTGTGCCACCTGCGTTCAACGAAAAAATCTGTTTAATATAGAGCTTTATTACTAGATTTTCTTCTCTTTTAGTGCTGTCTGCTTAAACCTTTTAATTGTCTTTTACTGCATTCGTGGATAATGAAGTAAACGTTGATATTTAACACAAGTAATTACTAGTTAGCAAAAACAAACACTTAAGAACTTACTAGAATATAAAGAAAAAAATTGTTAATAAAAAATGTACTTACAGTCACTTCCTAAATTAAATACCCCAAAATGTTGTTCCACAAAATAAACGAATCATCAATCACAAAACAAAACACTTGCTACCTATTTTTGTCACCACTTTATTGTGTGAGAAAACGAGGATAAAATTGAGCCGCGTAACAATATTCAAGGAGAGTTCACACGTACACGATACGTCCCAGCCTCCAAGCGATCCGGACACATCTAAAAAAATTCGAGTCCTGCAAGCTTATTGCCGTTCCGTCTCCCGTTGGAAGTTCACTAGGGAGTGTAATAATTTAAGTTAGTTTGAGCCTTATTTTCTTTTAATTAAGATACAAATTTAAATATAAACTTACAACATTTCGCCCCAAAGCAAATGGAGATAGGGACAGAAGCACAGATGCTGCGCGCATGCGATTTTTGATAGCACTCACACATACACGTTTAAATGTTTGCATGTGTATGTGATTATGCATATACGAACGTTACATTGTTTGAGTCGGTGGCGGACACTATTGTTGTGGATTTTCGGTGCCCAGAAAGATAGCCGTCCACTTACAATTAAGCATGATTAATATATGGGTTTGTATATAAATTTGTAATGTCACCATAAAAATATTAATTTGTTACTATATTGTCATAGCCACGGTTTTGTTTATATAAAAAAAATACGCTAAGACAAATTCAGAGCAATGTGAATGCATTCGCACACTAGTAAAGGACATTGTGGTATCCAATCTTAGAGATTGATTGAGGGTCTTAGAATTTGTATTGAGGAACATTTTTTGATGCCACAGTATTAATTCTTTGGAAATATTTAGAACTAGTTACTCCTCTGATTTTCAATTGTTAACTTTTTTTAGCATATATCTGCTACTTATTTCTAGAGATACTAATTTTTCATCAGATAATTTATACTTTGCTAGATTTATATGACATTTACCTATTATTGCTGTGGTTCTATACGTCGCACTATGTTTAAGTTTTTCCATCGATATGGACTTTGTACATCAGCTTCTTTTCAAAATTAGATGAGATGAGGCAATAAAAAATAATTATTTTTATTCACAGCATCTAAATGTTATGTAAGTCTCCACCACATGTGCTTCATGTTCAAATAGCCTACGTGGGGTACAAATATATACTCAAAAGAATTTTTAATTGTTAGTTTGTAGTAACTAGGCTCCAAAACTAATGGACCAATTGTTACTTTTATTTCATCAAAAGATAAATAAATTATCAGAAAATAATACAAGATAGAATTAAAAAAAAAATAGAGTTGCTTAAGAAAATAAAAAGTTTGTAATCTTAAATCATCATTCTCCTACTCTTATCCCAATTATTTGGGGTTATTACAATATATATATATATATATATATATAATATGACAGAAGATTGTAAGAAAAGGGGTCTACACGTGAATGTGAGCAAAACCAAAATAATGGTCTTTGAAAGAGATAAAACCAGAACAGATGTAAGAGTAACAATAGGTAATGATGTACTAGAGCAAGTGGATGAATTTGTATATCTTGGATGTGGATTTAGCCGAGATGGACGGTACACCACTGATATAGAGCGAAGAGTGAATGCGGGAAATAGAGTGAACGGAGCGTTGGGGCAACTTCTCGGCAGCCACCACCTCAGCCAGAAGGCACGTGTAGCAATACATAACGCAGTGCTTGTCCCAACATTACTGTATGGAAGCGAGAGTTGGGTATGCAGAAAAGAGTATGAAAGTAAAATTAATGCGGTCGAAATGCGATCTCTTCGGAAAATCTGTGGAGTTAGGCTGACCGACCGCATTCGTAACGACGACGTAAGAGAGCGAGTAGGTATGAAAGAGAGTATTGGTGTAAAGATGCGAAAGGGAATGCTCCGATGGTTCGGACATGTGGAAAGAATGCCGAACGAACGTCTGGATAAGAAGATATACAATGCGAAAGTGGAAGGATGTAGGTACCGAGGGAGACCGAGACTAACCTACCTAGACCAGATCGCTCAGGTACTGAAGGAAGGTGGAGTCAAGAGTCTCCGAAACCGGCGAGCGTGTATGAAGAGAATTATGAATGTTGAGGAAGCGAGTGAAGTATGCAGAGATAGAGTTCTCTGGCACTCTGTTCTCTCTGCCTACCCTGCAAGGGATATGGCGTGATGATATGTATGTATGTATGTATGTATTACAATATATACTCTTTTTTCATAGTAGATATATATTGTAAAAGTTATTGGCAATCATTTTATGACCGGCCACCTACCAGACGTCAAACATCCTTTGAGAAAGTAATTGTTGACCAAACGGCATCAGATAGCGTTGACCCAGGTCGTTATAATTCCCTAAGTTGTCTTTTACGACATCCACGAGCAAAGTAATGGTTATATATATGGTAGTATTTGTAGCCGCTACCACACAGCGCAAAAATTGTAAGTTTAAATATAAAAATGTTTTTTTTTTTATAAATGTATACAACAAAAATTAATGAAGATAGAACAAAATAATATACTACGGGTATAAACCCGTTTTATTTATATCTACAATATACGAGATAATATCCTATCCTAGTTAAACAACTATAACAGCTTTTCTGCTCTACAATTAAATAGGTTGCCGATAGATACAAAATTTTGATTATATTTGTATCGTAATAATGATTCATATCCAAAAGATTGATTTTCCATTTTTGTTTCCTTCATTAGTATTCAATATAAGTAAATTATGAAATATTATCTGTGAATGGTTTTATTATCAGGTATCCTTTAATTAAATACTAAATATGAAAATTTGTTTCAGTTAATATGTATCTTTGTTACTTCTTCACGCAAAAAATACTGAACTAGTTGCGATAAAATTTGATTAGTACACACTTTTTTTTTGCGGTGGACTATGGATGTAGACACGGCTCGCCAAATCAGTCCGGGGCGACGGAAGACCCCATAGAGCCACCCTGCAAAGTGCCTCTCCTCGCCGTTTGTCTTCGGTGGCTTGATTAGTACACCTGCAATTGTTACTTTTATCTTAATATTCCTAAAGAACAAAATTTACGTGGATGTAACCGCGAGACGTAGCTAGTGTACATATAAATAGATTTAAGATTTTGTATCGTTGTGATAATAATTAATTCGAGAGACAAAAGACTACGCAAAAGCCTTTAATACTAAAATTAGAGATATATATTGTATTAATCGTGATTGCATTATAATTTTATCAATTTATTGATATTATATGTCACTAATGATGAATTGCAGGTCATCGTTATTAGCGCATTTTATTTTTATCAAATATTACGCCTTTTGAATGTTTACGTTATTCTGTGGCATTGATAACGTTAATATCAGTGCACGTTAATATCGTGCACAGGGAATGGACTCCGGGCTGCCATCATTGCAGTAGTGACGAGGACGCGGCGCAACATACGCTCGAGGAATGCTCGGGCTGGGACGGGCAGCGCCGCGACCTCGTCGCTATTATCGGTGCCGACCTGACGCTGCCGGCTGTCGCGAGGGCGATGGTCGACAGCGTCAGGAATTGGGACGCGGTCGCCGCCTTCTGCGAGGCTGTCATCTCGCAGAAGGAGGCGGCGGAACGGGCCCGGGAGGATTCCCGTGACCCGGGCCGCCGCCCGCGGCCGGGGCGGCGCAGGCGCGAATACCTGCGCCTGATGCCGCCCTAACCGAGGCTTCGGGTGATCGGACCGGGGAATTGTCCGGTCACCCGACGCGAGGCCACCGCGTGAGGACGACGCCTCGACGACGAAATCTGTCGGGGCGTCAACAGGAGAGGAGCCCGAGAGGGCATACCGCCGAGCGGGCCACCGAAGACAAAGATCGGGTACCGGTGGCCCGCTCGCATGGCGAAGAAGAGGTGCTTGCAGGGTGGGTCAATGGGGTTGCGCGCCGCCTCTTCCGTCACCCCGGACCGATTTGGCGGGGTGAGACGTCCGTGGCCCACCACAAAAAAAAAAAAAAAAAAAAGGTGGCATGACAACGGTGTATACACAGAAATTTTGATACGCGATGTCCCAATATTACAAAATTTTGCATGATTGCTAATATTTTATAGACACTGTTTTGCTCCTATATGTAGCAGTCCTAGGGATTTATTTTATAACTTATCACGGTTATCGGACTATCTTACACAATAACACTTTTTGGAATCCAAGTAGTATTTATTGATATTAGACGTTCAAATAATCAAACTCTTCAGCTTTATAATCTCCAGCTTGTTAAAAACTTGATTATGAGCGAAAAATTATTGTCACACATGGGATGGGATGTGTAAATATTGTCGGGTAGATGGCACACGCCTTTTTCGGGCAGGGCGTGATCTGTTACGCCGACGACACGCTCGTCACAGCCCGCGGTGGGACGCTGGAGGAGGCGGCAAGCCTGGCGACTCTCGGCATCGAAGAGATCGTCAGGCAGATCGAGGCGCTGGGGTTGAGGGTGGCCCTGGGCAAGACGGAGGCCCTCTTGTTCCATGGGCCCCGCATGGGCCCTCCCATCGGCGTCTCGATCACCGTCAATTCGGTTGATATCAGCATCCGGACCCATATGAGGTATTTGCGCCTGGTGCTCGACGGACATTGGTGGTTCCGGGAGCATTGCCGCAGGCTCGCTCCACGGCTCGTTGGCGCGGCGTCCGCCCTATCATGGCTTAAGCCGAATGTGGGCGGACCGAGCGCTACGTGTCGACAGCTATACGCAGGGGTCATCCGGTCGATGGCCCTGTACGGCGCACCGGTGTGGGCAGGGTCCCTGACCGTCCGACTCAGGGCTCTTCTGTGGCGACCACAGAGAGCCATGGCAGTCAGGGCCATACGCGGGTACCGCACGGTGTCGACGGAGGCAGCGTGTCTGTTGGTCGGGGCCCCCCCGTGGGACCTGGAAACGGAAATGCTCGCCGGTTTGTATCGGCGGATGTTGGGGGTATGAGTGGAGTGTGCTGTGGTCTCGTTGAGAAAGCACACCGCATGGCGCATCGACGCCCGCCGAGACGTCATTGCCCGTTGGGCAGTCCGGCTGGAGAGGCCTCGGTTCGGTTGCGGACCGTGGAGGCCTTCCGGCCGGTGCTGATGCAGTGGCTAAAACGGCGGCACGGGGTGCTCTCCTTCCGGCTGGTGCAGGTTTTGACGGGGCATGGATGCTTCGCCAAATACCTGCACACGGTCGTCAGAAGGGAGAGCACACCATCCTGCCACCACTGCGATTGCGACGAGGACACGGCGCAGCATACGCTCGAGGTTTGTGCCGCTTGGGCAGAGCAGCGTCGTGAACTCTGCTGCCGACCATCGCCAGGGCGATGCTCGACAGTGTCAGGAACTGGGACGCGGTTGCTTCCTTCTGCGAGGCAGTAGTCTCGCGGAAGGAGGCGGCGGAGCGCGTGCGCGAGGAGCGTCTCCTCGACGACGCGAACCGCCGCCGGCGACTGGTGTGGCGCGGGCGCGATTTCCTGCGCCTGATGCCGCCCTAACCGAGGCCGCGGGTGATTGGATCGGGGAATTAGTCCGTCACCCGCCGAGAGGCCGACCGCGTGAGGAAAGACCGACATCCTACCCGACGGGGGGACGTCGGTCGAGGAGAGGGTACTCCTCAGGGATATTCCGTCGGGCTGACCATGGACGTCAAGTCACTCTGCTCCGGTGGTCGGCCCAACGACGAAGGCGACGTCACGGGTGGGTTACGGGTGTGCGTGCTTAGGCCCCTCTGTCACCCTAGACGGAGTAGTGCGAGGAGAGCGCCGACCGTAACCCACCCAAAAAAAAAACACGTCTCCTTTAAAGACCAAAATATAATACGAACCGAGAATTGAATGTCATACAACAGCTCACGCTGGTGTAAGTGGTACTACGATTGGAACGGATTACCAATAAGTGTGGGTTCGTATCTCATGTGCGACAATAATTTTTTGCTTGTAATCAAGGTTTTATAAATAATCAAGCATGTTAAATGCTAAATTTCGGTAATTTGAATCTCCAGCTTGTTTTTTAGATTAGTTGCGTTCTATGTCTAGATCTTTTTACTAGAATAAGTATTATGTAAACAAGTTCCTTGAAGCATATCTCGTAAATTTTAATGATATTTAACGTACTGGATTACCTTTGCTTGAAAATAATATTTGATTTTTTTTTATTGATGGCCTCAATCGATTGAACATCTAGAAAAAATTTTAAATTAATTGGAACCTAAATTCAAATTTGCCTGTCATTTATTAAATTTTAACCACATATCTAAACATTAAAAAGAGTGATTTAAACTTTGCATATTTTCCATTCGTCAGATCTTCATCAACACTGTATATTTCTACAGCGGGTGAGAAATTTCAATTATCACTTTAGATTTCACCAAGAGTGATGTTTCATATTTAAGTGCACTTTACTGGCTATTCTTAGTTACAGTGAACTACTTTTTATAAACATTTAAATAATGTGTGTAGGATTCACAATTTTGATAACAAAAATATTGTTATGGTGGTTTGGTGGCATAAAAATTAAAACGGAGAACCTGAGATCCTGGTTTCAAATTCTAGATTAGTCTAAAATAGTATTTTTACAAACTTCTTAGATTTTAATTACCTTTTCAGACAATTTATCAAAGTATTTTTTTTAATAGACTGCGCATGACTAGAAGCAATAATACCTCATACACGATTCACAAATATGTTTTTGTTTTTACTATTATATCACGCATAGCGCCACAATAATAATTTATTCTTTGATACGATCTCCACCTGCTTAAGAATTATAGTTTCACCAACCCCTACTTGCCTTAAAATTCGTAAATATATGTATTACGGCTGAGCAATCCTGAAGTGATTGGGAGAAAAACTAATAGCACCAACTGCGATAGCTGATTGGTCTACCATGCGCGGTAATTATGTCTTTGTTCCCCATTGGGGTCAAAGTACAACAATGGACATCGATAGACTGATATCATCATTCTCTTGCTCTTATCCCATCTACTTAGGGGTCGACGCAATATGTCCTCTTTTTCCATACATCCCTATCAGACGATATCGATAGACTGATATATTGATAAATTAAAATGCAATAACTTTATTAGTTATTACCTATTCTGTTTGTTAATAATTATACCTTGTTAATAATTAACCGTTAAAAATAACCTAATAAGTAATCTATAGTAAGTAATAGTGGAAAAAATAAAAATTTTCAATATGTTAGCTAACTAGTTCTATGTATTGGCAAGAAGCTAGCCAACATATTATTGTGAAATTGTTGTGTATATATTTGCCAATATTTATGAATGTCAATCAAAATAAAACAAAACATTCAGAACGTTAAAGTATTAGTGGTAGGACCATGCTGTTCGAGTGACCGGACCGGGAATTAGTCTAGTCGCCCGGAGCGAGGCCACGCCGCGTAAGGACGAAGCGAGGCCACGCCGGGTGAGGATGATGCCTCGACGGCGAAAGCAGCCAGGGCATCTACTTGAGAAGGTACCCGTGAGGATAAACCGCCGAGCGGGCCACCGAACACAAAGACTGGGACCACACCCTCGCAAAAAATTATCGTCTGAGTAATGACTATGCTATTGCGCTTCGTACGGCGAGCGAACGAGCCGGAAGTCCAACTGGGTGAGTTTGGGGTTTGCATTGGTAGGCAGCGGCCTAGCTATTTTCTTGGTAATGCCTTTGCATTATTCATGGGCAGCAGTGACACTTACTATCAGGTTTGCTGCTTATCTGTTTGCTACCATAAGCAATAAAAAAAATTGTAGCACTTTTACTTGTGGTACCTTCTTACATTGTCTGAACTCAAAAACATTTTCTTTTTCTGTCTACCACTAAAATTCAAATGGTAATTATTGCAGTAACCAAACTACGTCTGCATTTAAGAATATTTAAGACTTTTATCTTAAATATTTTAGATAGATTTGTTGTAGTCACAGTTTCAGTGATTACTATAACCACAAAAGATTTCTTCCAAATATACTAAACGAATTTCAATTTATATTCCTTGTTGACGGAAATAAATTAAAGTTAATTACGTGCGGTGAATTTTATTAAGCTTAATAAATAAGCTATTATATAAAAATAGGTGTATTTGAAATGACGCAAAATCAATTTACAATAACTTAGAGATTAGTGTATATTATTTCACTTCAACATTTCTTATCTGTTTATAATAGAAAAGGAAGGTATGTCGAAGACATAGAGATTGAAATAAAATCGGTATGATGACTATGAAGTATTTTTAAAATAATATATTATAATTTCTTATCTCTCTTTTTTATTCAATAATATTATAAATAGCCGCGAAGTTTCCGTATGGCACCGGAAAAAGGAAAAATAATACAATTCACGACTCCTTCCTTTTTCGTGGGTATCATAAAAGATAACTAAAGAATGCAAACGGATAATATGGCAGGGAGAAAACGCAAAATAAAAACTTATACCAAACCGTCATAGATCATTTGCCCGCCTATTATAGTATACCCATGCTCAATAGTGGGTTAGTATTTCACTATATCGTAGTATATAGACTGAAGGAAGGAAATAAAAGCGAAGACCATTGCTATATTGGAGAACTTATCCAGTTCTTGCTTCTAAAACGATTGTTAGGATTCTATATGGTATTAATAGTAATCTTCTTAAAGGACAAAGAGAAGTTACACAGCGGATTTTGAAGCTACATATCATCCTGCTCTTATCACGTATGACCAGGTGGGGTGCGGTCTGACCATAGTTTTTTTTTGGCTTATTCTTAGGAAAAGCAATTACACATCCGCAAGACTCGCTGACGCAATGATTTCTATACGGAAATACCCAGTAAAACCATAGCCACTGTGCCTGCCTCTTGTGAGATATTTAGGCTTCATTTTTTGGGGATCTCAGGTGTTTTAGCGATCCACCAGCTAGCTAGTCTAACTGGTTTTGATGCTAAGTCTTTACTATGAAGGAAGCACTCGTATTATTTACGTCGCCTCCCTGTGCTGTCTGTATTTACATTTGCCTCATCTTCCCTATACACAGTCTTATTTTACAAGTATAATATTAAAGTTAGACTATAGTTTTCTAAAAAAGAAATTACCCTAAATTGTTCGCCATATGATATGTGTATTTCGAGAAGATTATTATCCTCCAATCAAACACTCTTGGTGAATAAAATAAAGCTCAATCACCAATTTCAACAACTACAAGCGTACCGGGTACGACCTATCACTCACGACAAATGGACAATTGTCGGCTTAAGTGCAACCGGCTTAAGTGAACCAAACGGGGTTATTTGCCAATCACGTATACATTGTACTATGATATTCACTAAATTGACTCAAGTATTTGCTATGCTGCCCACATTAGTTAAACGCCTAGCTTGAGCAAAATAACTCTGCCGCCTAGTTTTACAAGGGAGTGATATAGGTGTTTAAAAGAAGCTACAGAGTGTGAAATGAAGAGGACCACTGGCAGAATACGTACCGGGCGATAAAGGGCATTGAGCAATCTCTAACCCAAATGACCGATGGCCAAAAGAGACCAATCATACATAGAAATATGCTCAAGATGTCAATGTAAAGATTTTCTGCTCATGGCTTTCGTCGAGAGAAGCGCCAAGATCTTCAAAATATTCAAAGCTAGCAAAAGTGGCGGCGAAAATGGTAGAAATACCACGAAGTTTTGACTTAGATAATTTGGACTGAGAATTAAATAAAAATGTAGTCTCCTCTGTGGCTACTCAGTGTATTATTTATGTTATTTAGTATTATATATAGTATTAGTATATTTAATATCATGTGTGCTGCGACAAGATTGACAGGGTTTTTTAAGCTGTTAATGACTCATATTAAAATTAAAAGGAAAATTTTTATATATATATATATATATTTCTTCTTCTTTTATCTAAGCTGTGCTATTGGTATATATTGGTATATATATATATATATATGGTTTCGATTTTAAAACTTTAAAATGGTTTGAAAGTTATTTGTGCCATCGTTTTCAATATGTAGAGCTCAAATGTCAAGATGGTTCATTAATGATTTCTGATAAAGTTGCAGTACCTACAGGAGTTCCTCAGGGTTCGATACTGGGTCCAATCCTTTTTATTCTGTACACATCTGATATTGGACAAAACATTCGATACTGCAAATTTCATATATATGCAGATGATATTCAGATATATTTTTCATTTAAACCATCGGAAATTAATAACGCAATTGTCAAGGTAAATGATGATCTGTCAAGTATTGCAATATGGTCCACTAATAACTGCTTGGTGCTTAACTCAAACAAGACAAAACATTTACTGTTTGGTAGTAGCCACCAACTTGCTACGCTGTGTCCGTCCTTGGATGTTATATTACTAGGCAAACCAATTGAGCGTGTAACCGAATGTCGAAATTTGGGTTTGCACATGGATACCAGTCTGCGGTTTGAAAGGCACATAGCTGATTCAGTCAAAACCTGTTTTTATAAACTGAAGGTACTATATAGAGCAAGACACTTTATACAAGAAGGTTTACGCATGCAGTTGGTAGAATCCTTGGTTTTATCCAAACTGAACTACATGGACACAGTTTTTGGACCACGTCTCCTGGCTAGAACTCAGAGACTTATACAGCGAGTTCAAAACGCTTGCGCCCGTTTTTGTTTTGACATCCCGTTGAGGGCTCATGTCAGTCCATATTTAAATAAACACAGCGTTTTAAAGATGAGACACAGGCGTAAACTCCACCTAGCCTGTCTTCTTGTCGGTGTGCTTAAGTTTAAGGTTCCAAGTTATTTATATAACAAATTGTCATGGCTATCAAAAAGCAAGTCTCACGGTCCTCGATGGTGTGCGGGGCAGCTTTCCACACAATGTCATAGATCTGCTGCATTTAGAGGTAGTTTCCGATATGCAGCAACAAAGTGTTGGAATAATATTCCCCCGCCAATAAGGAGTCTACAAAATTTACAACTTTTTAAAATAAAGTTAAAAAAAATTATTTACGAACATCAAAAATTGGAAGAACCCTTAAGACATGATACCAGCGCTATTTATATATCTTAATTTTATGCATTATTTGATTACAATTATATACATACATTATTTATTATTTAAGTTTTATATTTTCTAATATAATTTATTTTTACTCGCGTCTCTTCTTCCTTAACTATCCCCTATACTCCTTTGTTGCAATAATTTCTATTTTAAATTGATGATCTGGACAGCTGTAAAGCGTTAATGGTTAACACACAAAAAAAAATTGTGTACACACACTTTAATTTGAAACAGGTATTTCTAATTTAAAATATCTCACATGTGTTATTTTATCAAGTTAAATTTTATTTAGACCTAGTTTATTGAATTGAATTCACATTACATGTTAGTTATATGAATTTGTTAACGTACAGACATTTAATTTTTCATTTGATATACAATCTGTCGCAATAATGGAAAATCTGCGCTGTGGTCACTGCCATGATGGCATGGCGCGTATTCACTGCTGTGTCACGTGTCTTTGTGATCATGTAAGATACTTATATACATACATTTTACCTGTACATATTTTTTTGTTGTTGTATTTGAACATGGTATATTTTATGTTTATTTTATGTTTGTTGTTCTTATATTTTGTCTGCTTTAATTATATTAAAATTTTAGTGTAGTTAAGTTCGTTGACGTCCGTGACGTCATCAAAGCGTTTCCACGGAAGATCAGTGCAGGTATTTTAATTTTAACCTGCAACATGCTGAGATAGAGGCGTTTTGTGACGGGCAGCTTCTCATTTACATTGTTACTTTTTTTTATATTCATTTTTGTATGTCCGTTGCAATAAACAGATTTCTTTCTTCTTTCTTTCTATATATATATATATATATATATATATATATATATATATATATATATACAGTAGAACCTCGATAAGTTAAAGTCCAAGGGAAACACAAAATATTTTAAGTTATAGAGGTTTTAAGTTATCAAGGGTCTACGTTAGTTATTTATAAGCGTATGTGAGTGTTGTTAGTTTTCTTATTGAACTCATTTTAAACCAGTTTTATCACACAGTAGGTAAAGTGATATTTCCAGGACAATGATCAAAAACTTATGATCCAAGTAACCCGTTGTCTTAAGGCTAACCGCCGTAAAGCTTTGAATAATTACGAAGAAGCAAACTTATACGAATAGGTGACATATGAATTGTTTATGTTAACAATTTAACTAGTGAATACGTGCAAGCAATAAATACCGAAACCTTTTGTTTTGCACACTCTTTAAAAATGACTTATTGACAAACACTTTTATGTTATAGAGGTTGTGGAAACTTTTCTTTATGTTACTGAGGGCCAATACAGAGATTAATTATTTAAGTTATAGAGGTTGCTTATTTTAAGTTATAGAGGTTATTGGCTCTGATGGGAAGGGAACATATTATTTTTTGAAGTTATAGAGGTTTTACCGAGGTTTGAGTTATCGAGGTTCTACTGTATATATATATATTAAAAATTAATTAAAAAAAAAAAAAAAAAAAAATATAAAATTATTATATTATATATATATATATACACATCAAGTACGAATTAATCTAAATATATATATATATATATATATACATACAGCAGAGTAGGCAGAGAAAACTTAGTGCCAGAGAACTCTATCCTTGCATACTTCACTCGCTTCCTCAACATTCATAATTCGCTTCATACACGGTCGTCGGTTTTTCTTTTGTTAATCCAGGAAATGGTCAATCTGTGTGCAAATTTCCATCCAAATCTGTTCAATAGTTTCCGGATGATAGAGTAACTAACATCCAAATATTTAAACACCCAGACATTTATAATATTAGTCGGATTCTTGAACATCATACACTCGTTTCACAATCATGAATGCTATCAAAGTAATATAATTAAACAAGATATAATTCATTATCTTCTTCTTTCTAATATTTGCATTTATTCATTTGTGTATACTAAACATAATTAAAATTTGATTTTATATTATTAGGGTTTAATTTTTTAGTTTATATGAGCGTTATTCTCATTATAATGAGATTAACACTCATATGAATTAAAAATTATAATTTTTTAGTTGAATAATTATTATGTTTTATTCATTTTTCTCTCTTTTATTAGTTGTAATTTATATTTATTGTATAATGTGCCCTTTATGTGGTACTATGGATTAACGGGCATATAATGTAGCTATATTCTATCGTATAGTTTTAAGTCTATGTTAAATGGGATGAGCCGAGCTACTCGTATAAACCAAACATACTCATATATTTCTTCTCAACGATATATTTACTTTAATTTTTTTTTCATATGTATCAGCCGACATACTATTATTATTTTTAGCCCCACTTATAATAAACTAGCTGACCAGCGGAATTTCATCTGAACTGAAATTTAGCATTTAATATGCTTAATTATTGTTATAAAACCCGATAACGAAATGAAAAATGATGTCACGGGATTCGAACCCGCGCCTATTGGGATTCCGGCCCAATCGTGCTGCCACTACACCACCGTGACTAATTGTAGGACATGCAAATTTCACTTCGTATCATATTTACTTCTTAAGGTGACGGTATGCTATCTACGCGACAATGTTTACACATTGTTATAGGCTTAATGCTTAAAACTTTACAGTTAGAATTGTATTAAACGATGACACAACCTTGTTATTTAAATTACTGAAATTTAGCATTTAATATGCTTAATTATTGTTATAAAACCCGATAACGAAATGAAAAATGATGTCACAAGCGGGATTCGAACCCGTTCATCTGCATTTTTTATTTCATAATTAAATTAAATTTTATAACTGCATTAATATAATAATAATAGTAAATCGTAGTCGGTTACCGCTTGTCTGTGGCAGATCCCACAGTCATAATTTTTTACATTGTATTTATTAGAATTTTATATTATATCGTAATTCGTAGAGCCTCATATTGGAACCAATTCTAACAAACACATGTTGTAGGTACAATTTTGTTTACAAAAACAATAAAGAAATAATTATAACAAACAAGTTGAGTTTCCTGTCGGATCTTCTCAGTAGCGGTTACGATCCGATATGCTGATGTATTATTGTATTATTTTAAAATTATAAAGATGACGTAACGTTATACGTAAGTGCCCAGAGTTTATCCCTACTAATATATAAATGTGAATGTAAGTTTGTTTGTTACGCTTTCACGCTAAAACTACTCAACCGATCATCATGAAACATTGTACACATATTTTTGGAGGTATTAAAAGTAACATAGGATACTTTTTAATAAAAAAAAATCAAAATATTTATATGAAAAATAAAAAAATTGTTTGTCAAAAAATCTCAAAATCTAGCTTCTTCAACGCCATCTAGCAGTCCAGTAATGAAGTTCCAACCCTGAGTATTGTAATACCGTTGCACTGTATTACCGACGGTCAAAAATAAAAATAGGAGATCAAAAACTTTAGGAAAGTAACCTTTTACGCGGGCGAAGCCGCGGGCAGAAGCTAGTACATAATAAATCAATTTGAATCAAAAATCAATCGAAATAATGTCAATATTTTTGAAGTGTTGGTGCATTTACTGATACGTCAATCTGTCAATATTTTTTTTTCTTTTGGACTAATTGCACCACACATTCCCACTATTGTAACTCCTGTAAGCCAGGATCCACAATGGTCACCATAAATGACACCGAGGTTTGACCCTCAAGCAGTCCCGGGATATGATTTTAATTGTCTTGGGACCCGCAACAAATTTAATTAGAAAGGGTTAAAGAGGAGGAAGAGAGCGATTCCACTTCTCTCCTAGGCAAAGCGGGAGACAGGAAAACAAAATGACTAGTCAGCCAATAATTAAAGAGATGTACGGCTACGATAAGCGCAGCAGTAACAGCACTACGGATACGAAAGAGCTTAACGGGGCCGATATGTGAGCGTTAAGATTAATTGCTGCAGTAGGTATGGCAGAAACGCATGAACGCACGGCAATTTTTTCGAGTTGCCACAAAGTCCGTATAGTATACTGCTCCACAGGTGACTTGCAAACTGTTTAACATAAGGTTACGCTCGTTTCGCCAGAAATCGCACTCCCAGAGAATGTAATGTGCTGATTGTTCATACTCATTGTCAGGTATGGAACATTGACATAGTGGTGAATGGTATGAGTTTAAAAGAAAAAAAAAAAACTTTTAAAGTTGCCATGGCCAGTTAAAAATTGGGCCACAAAATGGTCAACCTATTGTTCTGTCAATATATTGAAAATATCGCATAGCCTATTATATTAATCATCCTCTCACTGTACACAAGGCTTTTTTTTTCTTGGCGGCGGGCTATGAATGGCCAGGGCGACAGAAGAAGCGGCGCACGACCCCATAGACCCGCCCTACAAGTACCTCTCCACGCCGTGCGAGCGGGCCACCGGAACCCGGTCTTTTTTTTTCTTTTCTTTTTTCCGCAATGTTGACCATGGATGTGGTCGCGCCCCGACAAATCAATCCGGGGCGACAAAAGAGGCGGCGCGCAACCCCATGGACCCACCCTGCAAACACCTCTCTTCGCCGTGTGAGCGGGCCACCGGTACCCGATCTTTGTCTTCGGTGGCCCGCCCGGCGGTTTACCCTTACGGGTTCCTCTCGAGTCAACACCACGACAGCTTTCGCCGTCGGGGCGACCCGGCGGTTTACACTCGCGGGTATACTGTACACAAGGCTGTAATGTGTTCAAAACGTCAGAAAAATTAAAAATCAAATACAAACATGATAAAATCCTTAAAAATAGTTTTATTTTAAATGAGCGTTTAATTTTGAAATATATACAACTTTCTCTTGGAACTCGTAGATATCGTCTACTGAATCGCCATGAGAATGGACAGTAGCATTGATGATGGCTAATTTAGTATTTAATTCATGATCAGATCCACTTTGGGATGTGTGTAAAAGATCAAGTTCATCGTATAAATACTGAAGGCGAAAAAATATATCAATTTTGATAAAAATTAGCTAAATTCTTTAAAATGTGCATTGTTGAAAAAGTATCCAATTTTAATATATATTTATGACTCAAACTTTGAGGTGTACTGGGTTCCTCAGAAAAGGTCAGGCCAAGTGCATTGTGGTGGACTCCAATTTGGAACTATTTAAGATAAACAATCGATACGCTACCTTCATGCCAAGATATCCTTCAGAGAGCAGAAATTTTGCTGGCTTGATACTTATCGTATTATTATGATCAAATTATTAGCCAATATATTAATTACAAGCTATATTGAGTCAAGTTAACTATAAATTTATTATTGAGTCAAGAGTCTCCGAAACCGGCGAGCGTATAATGAAGAGAATTATGAATGTTGAGGAAGCGAGTGAAGTATGCAAGGATAGAGTTCTCTAGCACTCTGTTCTCTCTGCCTACCCTGCTAGGGATATAGCGTGATGATATGTATGTATGAGCTATATTATTGTATAGTTTAAAAAAAATGCTTTCCATTTCCATGAAAAAATAATAAACATTCAAATATTCTTATTCGCATTAATAATATTAGTAGATTCAACAATTTTAAATTAGGATTATATTGAGAAACTTATAACACAAACGTGGCGATTTTGTACCACACATGTGATGCACCTTTTTATGGTCTGGACACACGCGGTCCATTCCGTCCGGGGCGACGGCATGGCGGCGCGTGGCGCCATAACCCACCGTATTCCCTCTCAATCGCCCCTGGACCGGCCACTGTTACCGCTTTCTTAACATTCGTGGCATTATGCAACTTGGGGAAGCTTACATTAAACGACGAATATAAATAAATAGGGACGCAAAGTAATTTATATTAGGTTTTAATTAAACTCTCAGCTAGGTAATATCCGTTCGATGGCCATGTACGGCGCACCCGTGTGGGCGAGGGCTCTGAACGCCCAGCTCAGGGCTGTTCTGTGGAGGCCACAGAGAGCCATGGCGGTCAGAGCCATTCGCGGGTACCGCACGGTATCGACCGAGGCGGCATGCCTACTGGCCGGGACACCCCCGTGGGACCTAGAGGCGGAGATGCTCTCCGACCTCTACCGGCGGGTTATCTCAGTGCGCGACGAAGGTGGCTCCCCATCGTTGAGCGAGATAGCCACCTGGCGCGAGGACGCCCGCCGAGACGTTATCGCCCGTTGGATTACGCGGCTGGAGAGGCCTAGACACGGTGTCGTTACCGTTGAGGCCCTCCGGCCCGTACTGATGGAATGGATGGAGCGGCGGCACGGGGTCCTCACTTTCCGACTGGTGCAGGTGTTGACGGGGCATGGGTGCTCCGGAAAATACCTGTACACGGTCGTGTATAGGGAATGGACTCCGGCCTGCCACCATTGCGGTAGTGACGAGGAAACGGCGCAACATACGCTCGAGGAATGTTCGGGCTGGGACGGGCAGCGCCGCGACCTCGTCGCTATCATCGGTGCCGACCTGACGCTGCCGGCTGTCGCGACGGCGATGGTCGACAGCGTCAGGAACTGCGACGCGGTTGCCGCCTTCTGCGAGGCTGTCATCTCGCGGAAGGAGGCGGCGGAACGAGTCCGGGAGGATTCCCGCGACCCGGGCCGCCGCCACCGGCTGGGGCGACGCAGGCACGAATACCTGCGCCTGATGCCGCCCTAACCCAGGCTTCGGGTGATCGGACCGGGGAATTGTCTGGTCACCCGACGTGAGGCCACCGCGTGAGGGCGACGCCCCGACGGCGAAATGTGTCGGGGCGTCGACGAGAGGAACCCGCGAGGGTAAACCGCCGGGCGGACCACCGAAAACAAAGATCGGGTACCGGTGGTCCGCTCGCACGGCGAAGAGAGAGGAATTTTACGGTGGGTCTATCGGGTCGCGCGCCGCCTTTCCGTCGCCCCGGACCGATTTGGCGGGGCGAGACGCATCCATAGTCCACCAATAAAAAAAAAAGTAATATAATAGGACTTTAATGAATACGTTTCATATTTTAAAAAAGTTCATTGATACGAATGCTAATTATTGCGTTTATAGAAATGATATCACTAACATTTAAATGAATGCATTAATTTTATAAATAAATATATGTAAAGTTCTATTCATTATATTATTATTGTCAATACAATTGAAATTAAAAAAAGAAAACAAATTCTTTAAAGTTAGTATAATCAAATATCTATAAACCATTCAAAATCTGTCAGAAATTCTATTGCCAAGTATAATTTTCATATCTTAACAATTCACAAAATTTGTCAAAGATTCGCTAACTTAGTTTGTCAGTGATTGCGGACGTCAATATCATACTATTTGGCATAACCTGCCAGATTGTCAACCCCCTTCAAAGTGCGAATCCACTCTCAGGTGTATTCAACAGCTTCGATTATCCGTCCTGAGCTCAATTCTTACCAAACTTGTTTAATTAAAGTTTTCGCACTCTTTTTCCCTTTAAGCGGCAAAATAATCCCTTATTTGGCTTTAGAAATATGTAGAGTGTCCTCAGATTATTATACATATAATAGCAGTATTTATTCAATATATAAGAAAAATAAATAATTTATGTATCTCCTATTCTCTATCGTAGAAAACTATGTAATGCATAGTATGGTCCTGTATCGATTCCATACAATGTCGCCCTGCAAACTTTGTTAAATCATCATCAAACCTGATGGCTAAAAAAAGAAAATAAAAAAAAATGCTGTGCCTATCAAATGACGGATCATCATTATCATTTATATATATGCTATATATAAAAGAGCTTGTCCTGATTGACTGATTCATCATCGCACAGCCTAAACCGCTGGGGGTAATTACATGAAATTTAGACAGTTGCTACATTTTATATTATGGGCGCTCACTAAGAAGGGATTTTTGGAAATTTCGCCTCTAAGGATGGAAAATAGGGGTTGCAAGTTTGTATCTAACTTCGTCAGTTTTAAAGATACATTCGTAAAACTTTGTATTCGTCTATTTAATATTATATGAATAAAAACTTAATACCACATTTTTGAAAATTTCTCCCAATAGGGTGAAAAGTAAGGGGTTGAAAGTTTGTATGAAACTTCGTCAGTTTTGAAGTTAGATCCTTGAATTTTTTATATTAGCTATATAATGTTAAATAAAAATTTACCTATCTCAACATTTTGGGAAATTCTTCCCTAAGGGAGTGGAATAGAGGTTGCAAGTTTTTTTATGAAACTTTGTCATTTTTGAAGTTAAAATCGTTAAAATTTGTATTTGCTTATTTAATATTAAATAAACAAACACCTGTTTCAGCATTTTTGGAAATTTTACCCCTTTTTTTTTTTTTTTTTTTTTTTTTTTTGCGGTGGGCTATGGACGTCGCACCCCGCCAAATCGGTCCGGGGTGACGGAAGAGGCGGCGCGCGACCCCATTGACCCACCCTGCAAGCACCTCTTCTTCGTTTCGTTTTTGCCTAAGAAGGAATATAAAGATATTTTGATAGTTAAAATATTTCCGGACTAATAAAACAGTGACGACACCCGAAACTGACGGTAACCCACCGTATGAGCCACTGATAACAAAGACTGGGTACCAGTGGCCCGCCAGCATGGTATAGAGAGATATGTTGCAGGGCAGGTTATGGGATCGCTGGTCGTCCCCTCCGTCGCCCTGAACGGATCGAACGGAGTGTGACCAAAACCTACTATAAAAAAATGATGTAACTACCCATTAACTTCCCGTGGTCATTGTAAAACCAGTGAATATTTTAACATCAACTGCTTACTTAGTGTGGAGATTACAGTATTGGGGAGCCAGCACCATTGGGCAACAAGTAAACGACAGTGAGCTGATGGATGGGTAAATACATAGAACTATTGAAATATGGCGAGTTTTGACTACACAATGGGTATAGTGGTTTAAGTGCCGATCTTCAACGTCGAATCGTTGTTAATCCCCGTTTATTTCAATTTTATTTAGGCTATATTTATATAATTATATTAAATCTCGGTATAATTAATTGTGCGTATATAAAGTGCTAACGATATTATACATACATACATACATATCATCACGCCATATCCCTTGCAGGGTAGGCAGAGAGAACAGAGTGCCAGAGAACTCTATCTCTGCATACTTCACTCGCTTCCTCAACATTCATAATTCTCTTCATACACGCTCGCCGGTTTCGGAGACTCTTGACTCCACCTTCCTTCAGTACCTGACCGATCTGGTCTAGGTAGGTTAGTCTCGGTCTCCCTCGGTACCTACATCCTTCCACTTTCGCATTGTATATCTTCTTAACCAGACGTTCGTTCGGCATTCTTTCCACATGTCCGAACCATCGGAGCATTCCCTTTCGCATCTTTACACCAATACTCTCTTTGATACCTACTCGCTCTCTTACGTCGTCGTTGCGGTCGGTCAGCCTAACTCCACAGATTTTCCGAAGAGATCGCATTTCGACCGCATTAATTTTACTTTCATACTCTTTTCTGCATACCCAACTCTCGCTTCCATACAGTAATGTTGGGACAAGCACTGCGTTATGTATTGCTACACGTGCCTTCTGGCTGAGGTGGTGGCTGCCGAGAAGTTGCCCCAACGCTCCGTTCACTCTATTTCCCGCATTCACTCTTCGCTCTATATCAGTGGTGTACCGTCCATATCAAATATTAGTAAATTATAACGATATTATAATTTACTAATATTTGATTGGGTGTTTTTTTTTAAAGATAATTATATTTTCTTAGGTGGTATTTCAAGATTGGTACGTATTCAATAATGATTACGCAATCTTAATCTTCTGTATGCTGCTCTTATCCCAATTACTTGAGGTTGAATCAATATGTACTTTACTCCCTATATATTGCAAAAGTTATAAAATTTAATTAATTTAAGTACAATCCCGAACCAAGCTATCGTATTAGTATGTATTTATAAGAAACGGCTTCCGAGCACCATGGCAGCAGTACGTGCAAGTCGCCATACTTTTAGTTTTACGACCGACGGCTTCACCTACCCGCATCAACCCTACTTGAGAATGTAATTGTTGGCCAAAGTGCATCAGTTGGCATTGGCCCAGGATATGTTTATACTAAGGTTCGTGAATGTCGTAAATGACAACTAAGACCTTTACTTCTTGTCTTTTATGATACCTACGGGCCAAGTAAGAGATGGTAGTATTCATAGCCGCCAGCACACAGCGCTAGTAGACTGATGCTTAATATGAAAAAAAAAAGTGAAACCACAGGCAATGACAATCTTGTTTCTGCAAATTAATTATCTAGATAATTAACAAATCAATTATCTAGTGATAACTTTAGTATAAATATGGCATAATTGCATGTTCTACATGCAAATTGTATTTTGTAATTAACAGAATGCAGAAGATTTTACTGTGCTTACTGGTTGCCGCAGGTATGCAATCTTATAATTCATGTATAATCTAATATATATACTATTATAAATGTAAAGAGTTTATTTATATGTGCTCTATTCTTAGGTACTAAAACTTAGATTCTAAAAAAATGTTAATGGGCAGACTTTATTGTGAGGACCACCGAAGACAAAGATCGGGTACCGGTGGTCCGCTCGCACGGCGAAGAGAGAGGATTTTACGGTGGGTCTATGGGATCACGCGCCGCCTTCTCCGTCACCCCGGACCGATTTGGCGGGGCGAGACGCACCCATAGCCCACCAATAAAAAAAAAAAAAACAAAAAAAAAAAAAGACTTTATTGTGAAAGGTTCATCTTCATTATCCTGCACTTATCCCAATTATTTAGGGTCGTCGCAATATGCATCTCTTACATCGTACACATTGCAAATCTTATTGGCAATAGTTTTATGACTTGCCGCCTGCCTTTTTTTTGGCAGACTATGGTTTGGTCACACGCCATCCATTCCGTCTAGGACGACGGACAGGTGACACGTGACCCCATAACCCACCGTATTTTCCTCTACCCGTATATCTGCTGGGGCGTCGCCCTCACTCGGTCAGCCTCTCTGCGGGTGACGGACTATTCTCCGGTCCAGTTACCCGTTACTAGCTACCTGCCTAATGTCAACCCTTCTTGGGAATGTAATTATTGACCTGACGGCATCAGGTGGAGTTGGCTTAGGTCGATAAAGATGCAATGCTATTCTTTGAACGGCTGAGGAGAAACTACAACACTCTGATAAAGAAACAAGACCTTAATACATACTAATTTTATGTTAAGTTTTGTCTAGAATTACAGTATAATATTTGGATTATTAAGCTTAGCTGTGATTTTTTTTAACGAATGATAATGGGAAGGGAACATGGTGGATTATTGAGCCGCACGCCACACCGTCGGCCCTTCATACAGGCTTGTCCTGACTGGGCTGTGTCCAGACCATACAATTTTTTTTGCGAAGAGACGAGTTTTTAACTCGTCTCTTCTATTATAAGGTTGTATTCATATTTTGATAGCCTGATCTGACAGATAAAAGTGATGCGAATCAATAATCTTCTTAGTAATCTTATAAAATACGTGTTCAAAAAAGTTAAAAGAGGACACTATTGTATTAATTAATTGCTATATCATACTAATACCATGACATTACCAAGGTGGCAGGAAACCGTTGGATGCAGGTGGCACAGGACCGTTGAGAATGGCATTTTCGTGGGGAGGCCTATGTCCAACAGTGGACGTTTACGGGCTGATGGATGAATGGACTTATACCATAAAAATATATAAATACAACAAATGAGAAAATGGTTTATTTATACCATTTTTTATTTTGGTTACATTTAAACATATTAGCGAAGGAAGACAGGGCAATACAGTTTCTTGTTTTTAAATGATTTTATAAATATAAATTTAGCGTTATAAATTACTAATATGTAAATTTATTTCCTATTTCTTTTTCTTAGCATATACCGCATTTGCGGTACCTGTGGAAGAAGGATATTCTGAGACGCGTATGTATCCACGTTTCATCGAATTCCCTGATGGTGATGGCGTTATGCATACCGTTGACCTTGAAGCTGAACCTGACATGGAACTTATTGAAGAAGTAACCAGAAATCCTGCAAACAATTTATATTTGCTATTTACCAGGTAAATTAAAACTTAAATTTTTTATCATCTCAGCTCATATATGTCTCACTGTTGGGCTCGAGCCTCTTCCTTAATGGGAGGAAAATTGACCTACTATACCACGCTGGTCAGACATGTTGGTATAGGGTTTTGTGTCGAGTTTTCCTTCTCTTGCATAGATGTTATATGCCTTTTGTATCCCTTAGTCATTTCTTACGATCACCCACAAGTAAGAAAGGGGGTGGTAATTTGTATTTTTACTCCGTCACCACACGGATAATAGATACTCTAATACTGTTTTACTTTGAAAGTATGTATTATTTCTAATTGTACTAGCTTTAAATCCTGGAGTTATTATAAATTTTAATAAGCATAGTAAGTCTTCATTCAGTTTTATTATATTTTGGTATTTACATTTCTAATTTAGTGCATTAATTATTTTACTCTTAGTATATGGCCTTTGTAGCGAAGGAATTCTCCATAACCATCCATATATAACTTTAGTTAGAAGTTATTATCCTATATTACGGTCACATTTTTTGTTTGAAACAGTCTTCTCACCTTTTATTTAAATAGTCCTTCCTCTGTATATCTATTATCATCCATCATGTATCATAATCTTTAGTTAATCTTTACATCAAGATCATATTCTCTATATTAAAATCCTCTAAATATTTAATTAAATTAATTCAGTAGCTTAGATATATCTAACTTTTAGGCACGGGCCTTATATATATATATATATCAGTATACCAAACCGGTAAGGTAGGTAGTTCTCTTGGGAGTGATAAAGCTACCATAAGGCAATAGCGCCATTTGGAAAACATAATAATAACTGCGCCAACGCGGTGCACATTAAATGAGGCGTAATTCGGCAGCACGGCGGGGCGTCGATGAAAAATGGTATCCGAAAGGGTTGCCCGCCGGGCTGGCCCCGTGGCCAGTTCAGTCCCAGTGGCTGGCCCAATGGCGATGGAAAGAGGATACAGGAGGTTATGGGGTTACCCACTGCCCTTTCGTCACTCCGGACGGGACGGACGGCATGTGTCCAGACTTAATAATTAATTCCCCTTTAAGTAAACGTGTAGTGTATAGTAAATGTGTACTAAATAATTCCCCTTTAAGTAAATGTGTAGTATAAGTAATGTATTGGAAAGTCTAAACTGTTACATTGTTATTAATTTATTGCTTATTTTCATTACAGACGCAATCCCACCAGTTCGCAGACGCTTACAATAAACAATGCCAATTCAATTCTAAATTCAAATTTCAATGCTAACGTGCCAACTGTAATTGTCGCCCACGGCTGGTTGGGCAACCAAAATACTGACATCAATCCAACTATTCGAGATGGTAAGAAATATACATTTAAGTATGTTCATTTATTACAATCAAACTGTTTCTACATACATACATATCATCACACCATATCCCTTGCAGGGTAGGCAGAGAGAACGGAGTGCCAGGTACCTCTATCCTTGCATACTTCACTCGCTTCCTCAACATTCATAATTCTCTTCATACACGTTCGCCGCTTTGGGAGACTCTTGACTTCACCTTCCTTCAGTACGTGACCAATCTGGTCTAGGTAGATGAGTTTCGGTTTCCCCCGGTACCTACATCCTTCCATTTTCGCATTGTATATCTTCTTAACCAGACGTTCGTTCGGCAATCTTTTCACATGTCCGAACCATCGGAGCATTCCCTTTCGCATCTTTACACCAATACTCTCTTTCATACCTACTCGCTCTCTTACGTCATCGTTACGAATGCGATCGGTCAGCCTAACACCACAGATTTTCTGTAGAGATCGCATTTCGACCAAAATGTTTTTAATATGTCAATACTCTTAAGATTTTTTAATATACATCTGAATAAAGAAGACGTATGAAACTGAACCTGAAAAATATATCATAAAATAAAATTACATCCATTCATTCATCATATCTATGTACTATGCCTGTCGATGTTGAATTTATACCTTCTCTATCGGGGACAGTCCCGTAATCGCTTTGTGAACCTTTCTAAAGAGGGTTGGCAATCGCAGTCAAAAATATAAGTTCCACCGTAGAGTGTTGCTGACTATTCTACTCGTAGTCCATCAGGCAATTGTTATCTCCCAGAGGAAAGTAAGTGGTAATGATAAATTATGTTCTTAACAGTTACTTAGGTAGATATATCCTAAGAACGGTCCTGAACTGTATGTGTTTGGGGTTAATACCTGTCGATGTCACAAAGAATTACCCTGCTTAGAATTTAAGCATGACTCTTTTATGCAGATCACTATGTCGTCCTTCACATAGCTCTTATTATCAAATTATATATTTTCGTGTGGTGACAGAGTAAGAATACAATTCACCACCCCCTTATCTTACCCGTGGGTGATCATAAGACGACGACTAAGGGATATAAAACGCATATAAAATCTATCCAAGAGAAGGAAAACTCGAAACAAAATTATACCAACAAGACTGACTAGCGTGGTATAGTAGGTCGATTTCTCTCCCATTATGAAGTAGGTTCGAGCCCAACACGGGGACATATATTAGCTGTGATGATCATATTTAGTCCTTATACTATGTCGTCCTCCACGTAGCTATTATCATATTTAGTTTGGAAATCATCACTGTCATACTCTTTATATTTTGTTTACAAAGATGTTATTTCTTTTTCCTGCAATATAATAAATTTATTTAATTTTGTTTTTATAGCTTACCTCGGCAAAATTGACGTTAACGTCATTGTTTTGGACTGGAGAAGATTAGCCTTATCTGATTATGTCACGGCAGCTACCGGAGTTCCTGCTGTTGGTCGTGGTCTGGGACAGTTCTTAACCTTTTTAAACCAAGTAACTGGCGCTCGTTTTACCGACATGCACATTGTTGGATTCAGCTTAGGCGCTCACCTCGTAGGAAATGCTGGTAGAGAACTTAGTGGAAGAGCGGCTCGTGTTACAGGTACGTAAATCATTACTTCCTAATTTTATACATACCCAATTCTTCTCCAATTCATTATGATCCATACTAATTTTGTCTTCTGAATAAAATTCATTTAAATCTTATGTAAGCTACAAATCTATTTTTGTAGGTAACTCGTCTCTTCATTGCAGCCCATACACGTTATTTAACTAGATTTTCTTCTCTATAATAGGAGTATTATTCAAATAACTACTTTGCATATTGGCCAAATGTTTTGGTAATATTTTATTTATTTGCTTTCTATTTCAAATCTATTTATTAATCTAATTCCTGGTATCAATCTGTAAATCCTTCTGTATTTTTTATGACTTTCATGGAAAAGATTGTATTCTTAGTGTATCATCACACGCAATACTAATACTACATTTTGTAATTACTTAGATTTTATAGATGCTAGGATAATAACAGGATTAGTATGAAGTATAAAGTTTTATCTTCATTTGTGCTTTTTCTCTCTATATTATAGCTTTTTAACAGTCATAAATTAACAGAAAACTATAACTCTTCTAATTTATTTCAAAGGTTTGGATCCCGCTGGGCCTCTATGGAATAACAATATAAATCGTCTCCGAGCTAGCGATGGTATATATGTTGAGGCTATCCACACTGACGGTGGATACACCGTTGGCGGTATTGGTATTGGTACTGCTGTCGCTAATGCTGACTTCTTCCCCAATGGTGGTATCTCCCAGCCCGGTTGTCTTACTAATATATGCAACCATAATCGAGCATGGGAATTTTTTGCGGCAACCGTTAAATATAACCACCTGGTTGGCCGAGAATGCAGCAGCACTTTACAAATTACTTGGAATACCTGTAGAGGAAACAGCTTCCATATGGGAAATGACATTTTAACGAAATCTGGGTAAGTGTAATCCTCTTCCTATAATAGATATTTTATAATTTAAACAACATAAAATTTTAAATTTCATTAGATTACTTAAAAATACACGAACATACTTATTTTAGAATATACATAACATACAATTAGAAGCAAAATTAATTTGAATATTAAAATGCTGATATTTATAGATTTGACTTTAAGTTTTAAAGTAATTGTCATACAATTACTTTAAAGCTTCACTATTATCTTACTATTTATCTTATATTTATATTTACTATTTATCATGAAAACAGTGAAGGAATGTTATCTCTCTGTGTTAAAAATAAATAGAACACAGTTATATTAAAGCTAGAAAAAAAAACATCAATTTATTAAATCCATGGTACTTAATTTAAGATATATAATTCACAGCATATCATTTTGAAAGCAACATTTAAAAAAATACAAAGCTTACTCTCTATTCATATTCACATTGCATTTAAAATACGAAATAAATTTTATTAACACATACCGCGCCTCAACGGTTTTAGTATTGAAATTATTATGAGTGTGTGAGACACATATTAGACAAATATTTTTACGGCAATACTCACACGTTAGAGTCTATTCTGTCGAACCGGGTTTCGAGAGGCAGCTGATGATGACTATCGACATAATCGACTAAAACGCGTGAGTATTAGCTTAAAATACATTTGTCTAATATGTGTCAAGCTCACCATATATTCAACACAAAATAAATTATTAATAATTTTATATATTTTCCAGATCTGGATTGTATCGTCTCGACACTGGAAGAGCCTATCCTTATTAATTTGTTACAATAACAGATATTCGCAATTATATAATCATGTTTACAAATATTTGAAATACTGGTAGTTTTTATTTGTAATCCTATAAACAATAAATTTTAATCAGATAAATATACAGGAAAATGTAAATCCTATCTTCTACTCATATAAGTGAAATATCATTGAGTTACTAATCACCAGTTCTCAGTAAGTACTTCCAACTTGAAATTTTTCTTACGTTGAGTAGGTATTGGCTAAGTAAGTATTTATAGAAATTGCACCTCTACAAAAGTAAAATAAGGGAAGAATTGTTGTATATAAGATCGTCATTTTTAAATTAAGATTCTTTAACATTCTTACAGAATCATTATATTAACAAAGAATATACTTACGTGATTCGGTGTGTTTAGAAGTTGTACCTTTAAGAGGGAAAATAGAATTCAGTGTATACACTATACAGTAATATATTATACAACAACGTATTTTTTAAAATCCTAATAGTTAATAATCGGTTAACATCTCTACGATTACTATGTATTCTATTCACCTATCAACCCATCCATGACCACTTAGAACTTGGGCCACCGCAAGTGCCAAGGGTACCAAGGGATAATGCAATAATGTCCACACTTGGCAAGAAAGTTGGCGGCCCGCATGATCTCTGGGGCGTGCAGACTTTCGACTTTAGCCCCAAAAGGGCGGAGAGGCCTTTCGACCACGGCCGCTCCCACTCCTAGAGCGGCCCGATCACCCGCCGGCGTGGAGGAGGTGATGGATACTGCCCATTAATGCTGCTACCCGATCCATTCACCTTCTACAGGCCAATATCAACCACTCCGCCGGTACGCAGGATCTCCTCCTGCAATCCAAGGTGGAGTGGTAGATTGGTGCAGCCGTAGTCGTGGAGCCGTACTGTATGCCTGATCGCCCCAATTTGATGGTCAGCCGGAACGGAATTACGGCAATCGTCACCTCCACGCTGCGGCATTCTCCGCTTATCTCATTGTCTCTTAAGGATAGGGGCGAGAGATTTGTCGCGGCGGAGTGGAGGAAGGTCACGCTTTACAGCGTATACCTCTCCCCCACTAGGAGCGTGGTCAATTTCGGGGCCTCCCTCACCAACTTGGAGGCCTCGATACGGCGATTGGCACCGGGGCTCGTCCTGGTCCTAGGGGACTTCAACACCAAATCCGTGGCGTGGGAATCCTCCACGACGGACGATCGTGGGCGGGCGATGTAGAGTGGGCGGCTTCACTGGGCACCTGTAACAGGGACTCAGTGAATACGTGTGTGCGTCAGCGGGACGGGTCGATAGTGGACTTGTCGTTTGCTAGTCCCGCTCTCGCACCACGGGTGACCCTTTCCGACCATCAGTACATCCGGATGGAGGTCTCCCCCGAGACCTCAGTGATGGTCACAGGATGGACGGAACTCCCATGTTTACGAGGCGACACGTGCAATAGCCGGAACACCCTCGTGGGATCTAGAGGCGGAGATGCTCTCTGATCTCTACCAGCGGGTTTCTTTAGTACGCGACGAGGGTGGCTCCCTATCTCTGAGCGAGATAGCCACCTGGCGCGAGGACTCCCGTCGGGACGTCATTGCCCGTTAGGTTACGTGGCTGGCGGCCTCAACACGGTGTTGTTACTGTTGAGACCCTCCGGCCCGTACTGATAGAATGGATGGAGTGGCGGCAAGGAGTCCTTTCTTTCCGGCTGGTGCAGGTCTTGTCGGGGCACGGTTGCTTCGGCAAGTGTACACGGTTGCAAGGAGGGCCAGCCGGCAGTGTCAGGTTGGCCCTGATGACAGCGACGAGGTCATGACGATGCCGAGACCAGCTCGTACAGACCCCGAGCGTATACTGCGCCGTGTTCTCGTCACTGCCGCACTGTTGGCAGGGAATCCTCCCAGACTGCGTCCGCCGCCTCTTTCTGTGAGATAACTGTCTAACAGAGGGCGGCGACTGCGTCCAGTTACTGACGCTGTCGACCATCGCTTTCACGGCGGCCGGCAGCGTCAGGTCGACACCGATGGCTGCGACAAAGCCACTGCGCTGCTGAGCTTAGGTCGTGCAAACCTAGAGCGTATGCTGCGCCGTCTTTACTGCCGCACTGTTATCAGGGCGGAGTCAACTCCCTCCTTGCGACCGTATACAGGTACTTGCGGAAGCAATGCATGTCCCGACAAGACCTGCACCAGCCGGAAAGAGAAAACTCCGTGCTGCCCTCTCCATCTACTCTATCAGTACGGACTGGAGGGCCTCAATAGTGCGAACGCCGAAACGAATCCTC
Organism: Lymantria monacha; assembly: GCA_905163515.2. Classification (NCBI taxonomy): domain Eukaryota; kingdom Metazoa; phylum Arthropoda; class Insecta; order Lepidoptera; family Erebidae; genus Lymantria; species Lymantria monacha. The sequence goes on along the minus strand of LR991097.1, from coordinate 16,009,218 downwards.
TCCAGTCGTGTAACCCAACGGGTAATGACGTCCCGATGGGCGTCCTCACGCCAGGCTGCCAGTTCGCTGTACAATAAAAGGCCGCCTTCGTCTCGTATTGCAGACACCCGCCGCTAGAATTCGGAGAGCATCTCCGCCTCCGGGTCTCACGGGATAGTTCCGATCAATGCACACGTCGCTTCGGTCGCCACCATGCGGTAATCGCGGATGGCCCTGACCGCCATGAGTCTCTGTGGAAGCCACAGGAGAGCTCTGAGTCAGACGGTCAGAAACTTCGCCCACACTGGTGCGCTGTCCAACACCATTGAGCGGATCACCCCCGTGTACAGCCGTCGACCTTCCACTCTGAGTCCGCCCACGTTCAGTATAAGCCGTGGGAGAGCGGACGCCGCGTCGACGAGCCGGGGAGTAAGTCTGCGGAAATGCTCCCGGATCGTGATATTAACCCTAAAATATACCGTATACGGTCGATCGCTGTTCGTTCGTGCATTTATTTTGATATTTATAACTTATTTACAAAACATTCACGGGCCGCAAAGAAGACGTTCGCGGCCTGCGTGTTGCCGACCACTGATCTAGATCGTCGGTATATAGCACAAATTAACCTAATATCATCACAAGCAAGCTATTCTCTTTCAATGCCCACTACAAAACTGTTCTTGGGATTCTGTCATAAGCCTTCTCGAGGTGAACGAATACTATGTGCACCACGATATTTTTCACATAGTTGGCGCAGTGCAAATATGGTATCCCTTTTACCTTTTTTCTTACATTCCTTGTATTCAACCTTTCATTATATTATTTTCTTTCAACTATTCCTTAAATACATTCTTCTTTTGTTTCACAATTTTTTGCACCTCTTATTTTCACCGCCATATATCCCTATCAATTATACCTTTTCCTTTTATTTCCCCTAGAACTCCTTTAGCTATATTTCTGATACAACTAGCCATTTAATCCCAAAACTCATTCACAAAATTATCCTTGATATCATTCATTTGAATCATTTTACCTCTCACATTTTATTTGAACCTACTTGCATACTCTTTTCCACACTAAAGAAAGCTTATTCATAAAGACACAGCTGTCTTTTCTTATATATTTTTTTTGTTTAGATAAATTCTGAATGGAATTACACGCAATCCTTTAAACGTTATGACATATAAGCAAAGTATTCAATGTGAAAGAATTATTTGATACAAAATAGTTACAATATCGTTAGTGCTTAAGAGGTATCTTGTCCGTGCTGTAGAAGCTCTAACGACATTAATCCTATAGAATGTGACCTTACAAGCTACCACTTGTAAGGTCACATTCTATAGGATTCAGGCGTTTACAAACGGAATTGTACCTGTGGTCTCTCTTATTATATACTGGCCAAAGATCAAAAATAACTCGGCTCATATAACACGAAGAATTTTCATCGCTCTACTAAGTCAACAGCCTGTAAATATAGTCAGAAATGCAATCACAATTACATTAGATTCGACAAACCATAAATTCTTGTACACAGAAGATATTTAGAAATCAGAACAAAACATCGCAATTTGAATAGAGAATTATTGTGTATCTGATCAGAACCACAACAATGCTTAAAAGATTAAAATCTGCTATTTTCTTCAATATTTAGGCCACATTGTAAAACTCAAGAATTACGCCGCCGCCGCCGATATACGCCCACTGAGTTTTCTTACCAGATCTTTTTCAGTGTAGTTATCTGGTGGTAGTGTATTAAAAGTCAAAATTCGTTAGACAAAACACGCTACGCTTTACAGGTATGTATAATTATTATAAAAAAAAAACAGTTTACAAAGACAATGTAATTGCTGGATAAGGAGCTACTCATAGCCAGTGTGTACTATTGCTTAGATAATCCGAGATTTTATAGTAACTTTTCTTACAGAGTCTGTTCTTGACAGGCGTTTTAAATTTATTCACAGGCATGTCACGGATATCTTTTGGTACTTTATTATAGAAGCGTATACATTGCCCCATGAATGACCTATTAATTCTTACGAGATGAGTCGTGTATATAACTAATTTGTCCTTATTCCGAGTATTCACACAATGAATGTCACAATATCCTTCAAAATTACTGATATTGCACGCCTCATGAGCGAAGCGTTGAGGTCTTGCTTCTACTCTCGATATATGAAAATCAAGCACTTTTCAAAACTAAAAATGATTGTATTTTTCTCACATTGCACTTATAGAATAATATTATCTATATCTATACTAATATTATAAAGCGGAAGAGTTTGTTTGTTTGTTTGTTTAAACGCGCTAATCTCAGGAACTACTGGTCCGATTTGAAAAATTCTTTTTTTGTTAGATAGTCCATTTATAGAGGAAGGCTTTAGGCTATATAACATTACGCTGCGACCAATAGGAGCAGAGCAACAATGATGAATGTGTAAAAATCGGGTTTATGTTTCCTTTTGAGAGCTTCCGCTGCGTAAACGGTTAAAGTTGCGCAAAAATTATGTACTACATAATTGTTCCCCTTTCAAAGTTCTAAATAAAAGTCCGCGACAGCATATGTCTATCTTTTAAGATTGGCTCACTATAACCTTTTTTATGCTAATCAAATTTGTTTTAAAATAATGTGATATTTTCGAAGGTGTTTTTATAAACATAATATTAATCCTTATCCAAATAAATGAGTTATTCATCACAAGTATTTAATTTAAAACAAAATTGCTCTTTACATTATTTGATTTCAATGAATATCTTAGGAAATATCGCAGTTTAAAAATAACATCGCAGCAAAATAATGATCAAGTACTGGGCGCGCATTTACGATAAAAATACTGGATTTTATAATCTTATATTAAAAAAAAACTCAAACTAATGTTATTTCAAAGTACTTCTGCACACACTACATTTTTAGTTTTGTTTTCTTCTCATGACCTTCCATCGGCTTTACACATCCTAAATAATAATAATAAGTATAGGAAGTATTAGTGCCTGCCCTCATGTATGGCAGTGAAAGTTAGATTTGGCGGGGAAGACATGAAAATAGAATAAATGCTGTAGAGCTGACAGCTCTTCGTAAGCTGTGTGTGATGTAAGTATGAAAGATAAAATTAGGTATAATGTTATAAAAGAGCGCTGGTATGCTGAGGTGGGTTGGACACAAAGTGGCAGAAATAATGAGTAGGCAGAGGTTGACGAAGCAAACATATAAAGCAATCGTGAATGGTACGAATACAAGGGGAAGACCTTTTCTGGACCAAATTGGCGATTTGTTCACGAGAGGTCATCATCATCATCATTCTCCTACTCTTATCCCAATTACTTGGGGTCGATACAATAAGTACTGTTCATTCATAGTACATATTATAAAAGTTATTGGCAATAGTTTTATGACCGGCCGCATGTCAGACGTCAACCCTAATTGGGAATGTAATTGTTGACCAAACGGCATCAGATGGAGTTGGCCCAAGTCGTTATAAGGCTCTTAGTCGTCTTTTACGACATCCACAAGCAAAGTGAGGATTGGTAGTATTCATAGCCGCTACCACACAGCGATTTCATACACATTAAAAGTATGTGTAATCGTAAATAGGCGTAAGTGCATGTATAATATACATACATTGTATATATCTATAGAAAGTATAGATAAGACCCAATACTTTTACTTGCATTACTTTATATGGTACTACATTGCATTATATGGATTACGTCAAACTTGAATCACTTTTAAATACTTATTTCGCGTAACTACAAATACACACAAAAAAAAAAAGAAACGCATACATGCACGCACACTACATCACAAACACACGCACACCACACACACACACACACACACACACACACACACACACACACATACACACACGCACACACACACAAACATACACACACACACACACATAAACACACGCACACCACACACACACACACACACACACACACACACAAACAAACGCACAAAATACACATGCACACACACACACACACACACACAACGTGTGAGCGCGCTCACTAACACGTTAATTCTCACTCATTCATTTATTATAGATTTCTTTATCATTAGTCTTTATTACGTAAGATATATATATTCATTATTTATAATGTATGTTACTGTAAAATAATTTGATGTTCAAGATTTATGTATTTCGGGAAGGAACTGTCTCTTGAAACACAGGTATTACCTAATTCAAGAGGGCAAGACATCTATGTCAACTGTCATATGTATTTAGTTTTCAATAAAGATTATTATTATTATTATTATTTTACTTAAGGTTAAATGTTCTACTCTTACTAATAAAAGGGTCATGTAGGTACCTAAAACAGCTTTAACGTATGTATTATTTAAAAATATTTCCACCTTTTACGTAAACGAATTCGCGAGTTGAAGTTAACGTTAGCCCAAAGTAACCAATCCACGCGGACGAAGTCGCGGGCAGAAGCTAGTATATATATAAAAGAGCTTGTCCTGATTGACTGATTCATCATCGCACAGCCTAAACCGCTGGGGGCAATTACATGAAATTTTGACAGTTGCTGCCTTTTATATTGTAGGCGCTCACTAAGAATTTTTGGAAATTTCTCCTCTAAGAGTGGAAAATAGGGGTTGCAAGTTTGTATCTAACTTCGTCAGTTTTAAAGATAGATTCGTGAAACTTTGTATTCGTCTATTTAATATTAAATAAATAAAAACGTAATTCAACATTATTGAAAATTTCTCCTAAAAGGGTGAAAAGTAATGGGTTGAAAGTTTGTATGAAACTTCGTCAGTTTTGAAGTTAGATCCCTGAATTTTTTTTATTAGCTATATAATGTTAAATAAAAATTTACCTGTCTCAGCATTTTGGGAAATTCTCTCCTAAGGGAGTGGAATAGGGGTTGCAATTTTTTTATGAAACTTTGTCATTTTAGATGTTAGAACCCTTAAAATTTTTATTTGCCTATTTAATATTAAATAAACAAAGTTCTAATTCAGCATTTTTGGAAATTTTACCCCTAAGGGTAAAAAATAGGCGGTGCAAGTTTGTATGAAACTTCGTCAATTTTGAAGTTAGATCCCTGAAAATTAGTTTTTAGATATTTAATATTAAATATATAAATACGTTTCACAGCATTTTTGCAAATTTCTCCCCTAAGGGTGAAAATTGGCGGTTTAAGTTTGTATGAAACTTCTTTAGTTTTAAAGTTAGATCACTGAAAATGTGTTATTAGCCATATAATGTTAAATAAAAATTTTCATTTTTCAGCATTTTTGGAAATCTGCCCCTAAGGGAGAGGAATAGGGGTTGCAAGTTTTTTATGAAACTTTGTCAGTTTTTAAGTTAGAACCGTTAAAATTTGTATTTGCTTTTTAATATTAAATAAATAAACACCTGTTTCAGCATTTTTGGAAGTTTCTTTCCCAAGGGAGAAAAATATGAGTTGCTAGGGTGAAAATATGAGTTGCAAGTTTGTATGAAACTTCGCCAGTTTTGAAGTTAGTTACCTTAAAAAAATGTTATTAGCTATTTAATATTAAATAAAAATAAACACGCATTTTTAAGGATGCAAAAATAAGGGTTACAACTTTTTATGAAACTTTGTGAGTTTTGACGTTAGATTCGCGGAAATTTGTATGTGCCCATTTTACATTAAATAAATAAAAAAGTGTTTCAGCAGTTTTGGAAATTTATCCTCCAAGGGTGAAAAACAGAAATGGTTCTATATACAACAGGTTACATACATACATATACAATAGGTTTATGGTAGTTGAAGTAAGAAACGAACAATTTTGATTCGAAACTATTTAAATGTCTAATAAAGACCGCATCAATAGTAATTTTGTATTTCGATGTGCTAAGATTGCGATCATTTGACGCATCGTTTAACCAAATTTATTATTGAGAAATTCAATTAAGAGACACATACGCACACTCGCGGCAACGGCTTGCGCCACTTAAACGAAACAGCAGCAGCAGGCATACATTTTTGTCGCGCGGTACAAAGAGCATAGGATATTTTCGTCTTACGTCGTGCAGAATTTTTTTTTTTTTGATCAGGTCACGAGTCCTGACGCGAGTTTAATATTTTTTACCCATCCCAAAAAAGTGCATATCGTCACTAAAGAAGTTTTCACTTTTAAAATAAAACTACTTTTGCGGATTCTATAGCGTTTGTATTTGATTTTTAATTTCCCGACGTTTCGAACACTTTACAGTGATCATGGTCATGGTAGGACTAAGGTATCTTACGTCCAATATGTCATTGTTATTACAGATTTTTTTATCTACCCTATAAGATATTAAATTGTGACCCACATTATTAATACAAATCTACCCTATATGATATTAAATTTTGACCCACATTGCCACTAAAATAAAATGATTCTAAATACAAAATTTTGTGTTGTTTATTATGATTTGTTATTATTAAAGCACTAGCTGTTGCCCGCAACTTCACCCGCGTAAAAGTTACTTTCCTAAACTTGAACTATTATCCCAAGGCCTTTACCGGAATAAAAACATCCTATGTGTTAATCTAGGAAGTGCTCTCATAAGAAAATTAAGGTGAATATCTTTGTAAGTGATACTAATTTAAATCTACTCAAATAAAAAAAAAATACAACAAAATAATTAGCAAAAATACTCAAGAGACATTTAATATAAAATCATATTATGAACTTATATAATAACTTATTTTGAATCGTTATTTTACTTAGTAAAGAAATAATTAGAAAATATAGAAGCTATCAAAACAAAATTTATGGATAACTTATTCATAAAAAAGAGACAGAGAGTGAGATATAAAAGCATATAATAAAAAACATAAAATAATAAAAGGCTGATCGCAGCCTACAACAGTTTTGTAAGGAGCCATACACGGGTCTGAGCTGCGTGACGTGGTAGCTCACAGAGCCACTGATAACGACTGGTCAGCGTAATAACATTTTTATATAAGTCTAATCAAAGCCAAAGAAATAGTTTCATCGCTCTATCTTTAAAAATGACGAATTGCCATACAAACTTTCATCCCCAATTTTTATTTCACCGCTTAAGGGTAAAATGTTTACAAACTTTGAATGTCATATTCATTTATATCTAATCAATTACCTAAAATAAGTTTTTAGCTCCTGGCTTTAAAAATTACGTTTATTTCATACAACATTTCATCCCCTTACAACCCTTTTTTTCGCAATAAAAAGTAGCCAATGTCCTTTCTCAAGCTCTAAACTATCTGTGCACCAAATTTCGCTTAAATCCGTTCAGTAGTTTGGGCGTGAAAGCGAGACAGACATACAGAGTTACTTTCCTATTTATGATATTAGTAAGGATTTAATTTATGATAATTATTATTGTGGCAATTTACAATTTTAGAAAAACTAACATTACTATTCAGCTAGCTTTTGCTAGCGTTGTTATTTTTTTCTGCAGCAGCTAGCTAGCTTTGTTAGTTTTGTGTGTATTTGCAAATTTAATAATAAATAAAGAGTTGCGTGTATTGGCGTTTTTGGCAATTTCTTACCTAAAGGTGTAAAATATGGGGGTTGCCATATTTTTATTAAATTTTTTCAGTTTTGAAGTTATATTCATGAAAATTTGTATTGGGCTCTTTGGTATTAAAGACAAAATATGTGCTTCAGTATATTTGCAATATCAACAAGGATGTGGGGTTTGACATTTGTAAGAAACTTATTTTTGTTTGTAAAATATTTTTGTATAAAATAAAGAAAGGTATGTCTCAGTATTTTAAATCTACCCCTACAGGAACAAAACTAGAGGTTATATTTTGTATGAAAATCGTCACTCAAGTGTAAATAAATTCATAAGGAGTATTGACGTCAAGCAAGCGGCCGATCATAAAACTATTGCCAATATTTTGTTCAATTTATACAACGGAAAAGGAATATATATTACACCGACCTGATATTTTTTACCATTAAACAACTAGCTATATTTTAATATACACATATCCATGCAGGCGAAGCCGTGGGCAACAGCTAGTATCCTATTAAAGTCTACTAGATTAGATTCTCCATAGGTGAGATAATGCCATAATCACCAGGCTTGGCAAAATGGTTGACTATCGCAGCCAATGTCACATTTTTCTCAGAACACCAACCCATACTTCTGAAGATAGTACACCATTTATTTCTCGTTTTATGATAATCAACCACTTAATCGTCTTTTTTTTGTATACCGTGTAGAATGTCCAACCACTCACCCTACCTAAATTACCAGGAGCGACAGAAGAACGCCGTATAACTGTGTAACCTATCATATTATTCCTCACTGCCAATTCAGCAGGTCAGTTGCACTAATTTCTTGACCTCGTTAACTATTCGACTCGTTGATTATTCTTTCGGGTGCTTTCTTCTATTAGAATCTCGGCAAAGTGGTACGATAACATCATCTTTATCACCACGATAATGAACAGCGGTCCTCTTACAAGAAACAAATAATATCTTATTGCGAACGCCAACCCGTTTGCCGAGTGTTGCAATTATGTCTACAATCCTTACTTCCTTACTAATATTATAAATGCGAAAGTAACTCTGTCTGTCTGTCTGTCGCTCTTTCACGCCAAAACTACTGAACCGATCTAAATGAAATTTGGTACACAGATAGTCTAAAGCCTGGTAAAGGACGTAGGTTACTTTTAATGTAAAAAAGGATTGTAAAAGGGGATGAAAATCTGTAATCGCTTGAAAATTATTTTTAGGCTATTGATTAGATATAAATAAATATGACATTAACATGTTGTAAAAATTTACCTTTTTTTTTTTGTTTGTTTTTTTGGTAGGCTATGGCCCGGACACACGTCGCGCGCTCCGTCCGGGGCGACGGAAGGGCAGCGCGTGGCCCCATAACCCACCGTATTCCCTCCCCATCGCCATTGAGCCGGCCACTGGTACCGCTTCCTTGCCATCCGTGGCCAGCCCGGCGGGTTACCCTGTCGGGTACCATCCCCTCTCTCTGCGGGTGCCGGACTATTCCTCGGTTCAGTTACCCGTGGCCTTGGCTAAATTTATCCTTAAGGCGTAAAATAAAAATAGGGGATGAAAAACTTCAGGAAAGTAATCTTTTGCAGGGGCGAAACCGCGGGCAGAAGCTAGTGTCTAATAAATGCTCTATATATCATTCTATGGCCCATATCCATTAGTATTTGGGGAAAGGTAGAATGATAATGATAATGATTTATAATTAACAAGCGAACTGTAAACCTTCTTATGAACTACTATAATAAAACATCATGTTTGGAAAAACGAATATATTATTATTATATACAGATTTACGTGCTCTGATAAATAAACACTTATCATTAATAATAGCTATACATAAAACAAATGGCGATAATTTATTAAAAATCTAATCAACAATCTATATCTCTATATCTAATTTACTTACTGTAAGATTATTTCGGTATTAATTTACTAAAAATATTTTGATATCTCATCGTCATTATTGTATCTTAAGATATCTCTTCTAGATATAAGTTCAAATATATACGTAATATCGTTTAATTATCACTTGATTCCTATTAAAATGTTCATAGAAATAAAATTTAAATAAATGTTTATGCGTAATATATATTAGAAGTAATTAATTTAATTTAGACTAAGTTACATACATACATACATATCATCACGCCATATCCCTTGCAGGGTAGGCAGAGAGAACAGAGTGCCAGAGAACTCTATCTCTGCATACTTCACTCGCTTCCTCAACATTCATAATTCTCTTCATACACGCTCGCCGGTTTCGGAGACTCTTGACTCCACCTTCCTTCAGTACCTGACCGATCTGGTCTAGGTAGGTTAGTCTCGGTCTCCCTCGGTACCTACATCCTTCCACTTTCGCATTGTATATCTTTTAAACCAGACGTTCGTTCGGCATTCATACCACATGTCCGAACCATCGGAGCATTCCCTTTCGCATCTTTACACCAATACTCTCTTTCATACCTACTCGCTCTCTTACGCCGTCGTTACGAATGCGGTCGGTCAGCTTAACTCCACAGATTTGCCGAAGAGATCGCATTTCGACCGCATTAATTTTACTTTCATAGTCTTTTCTGCATACCCAACTCTCGCTTCCATACAGCAATGTTGGGACAAGCACAGCGTTATGTATTGCTACACGTGCCTTCTGGCTGAGGTGGTGGCTGCCGAGAAGTTGCCCCAACGCTCCGTTCACTCTATTTCCCGCATTCACTCTTCGCTCTATATCAGTGGTGTACCGTCCATCTCGGCTAAATTCACATCCAAGATATACAAATTCATCCACTTGCTCTAGTACATCATTACCTATTGTTACTCTTACATCTGTTCTGGCTTCATCTCTTTCAAAGACCATTATTTTGGTTTTGCTCACATTCACGCGTAGACCCCTTTTCTTACAATCTTCTGTCATTGTGTCGACTAGGGTCTGCAGGTCAGTCGCTGACTGTGCCAGCAGGACTGCGTAATCTGCATAAAGCAGAACAGAGACCACTGAGTCACCCATCTGGACTCCCACATTCATATCGTTCAACCTTTGGAGACATTTATCCAGATATATGATAAACAGCCTGGCTGATAGAACGCAGCCCTGCTTAACGCCGATATTGACGTCAAACCAAGGCGACATTACATCATCCAGCCGCACACAGGCTCTACAGCCCATGTAACTGGATTGCACAGCCTGCAGCAGTTTACCGTTAATACCATATTCCGGTAAAATGTCCCAAAATTCCTTTCGTACAACCGTGTCAAATGCTCTCTCCAGATCCACAAAACTGCAGAAAACCCTCTGACCTAGGGCCATATGCTTCTCCACAATGTTGCGCAGAGAGAACACTTGATCTATGCATCCCCTTCCACTCCTGAAACCTCCTTGTGTCTCACACAGTAAACCATCGGACACCATCCTCATTCTCCTTTCAATAATTTTACCATACACTTTTGCTGCCAAACTGGTCAAGCTTATGGCTCTGTAATTTGCGCAGTCATAACGTGAACCCTTGTTTTTAAACAAAGGCACGATGACTGCGCTATTCCAGTCCCCGGGAACCATTCCCGAGCTCCAACATAAATTGAGGAGCAACAGGAACGCCTCCCGGACACAGGAGCCACCAAGCTTGATCATCTCGGCAGACACCATATCAATGCCCGCTGCCTTACTATTTTTCAAGCTTCTTATCGCCCATTCAACTTCATCCGTACTGATGCCATCGGAGGACACCGTCGCCGAATGTTGATCTACTAGACCACATGCGACACCGGCGCCAACCGTAGTATCCGCATACATATCGCCAAAATATTCACTCCATCGGCTTAACACGTCTTGTGTTTGTGTAAGAATGTCTCCACCTTTAGACCTTATTTTATTCATTCTGAAGGCTGACCAGCCACCCCGAGACTTCTTCACCTCCCTCCAAAAGAGTTTGGTGTTACTCTCGAAGTTTTTAGTCAGCCTATCTTCTGCACTCATACTTGCTCTATCACGTTTCTCTTTCACTAAGGCCTTGGTGTCATTCTTACATTGCCGATATATTTCTTTCTTCTGTTCAGTCATACTGTCATTTAGATTCAAAGAAGAGACATAGTCCAGCCACGCTTTCTTCGTTTGCTCTACGGAAGCTGCCACTTCCGCATCCTACCATGCATCACCATTTGTGTTTCTATGTTTCTTTGAACTTCCACATACTTCTTTCGCTGTGTCTACCATACTCTCTTTCAATACTCTCCAACATTCTTCAATGTCCGATTGCGGCTGGCTTGCCATCGTCAGCCGTTCTCGGACACCCTCTGCATACTTTTCTCTTACACACTCTTCTTGCAACCTTTCAACCTTTATTCTTTCAAGCCCTCCGAAGTGGACACGCTCTCGCCAGTGCCTCCACTTTCTGAACAGACCACTAAATCTCGCAATAACGAGATAGTGGTCCGTATCGACTGTGGGGCCCCTGTAGGCTCTTGCGTCCAATATTTTGCTTCGGAGGCGACTGTCTACCAAAATTAAATCTATTATACTTTTCTGTTCATTCCTTCTCCATGTATACATATGGATGTCCTTATGTTGGAAAAATGTGTTTGACACAATAAGGTTTCTCTCCATACATACATCCGCTATGAGCCTACCTGCGTCGTTCACTCTCTTATCACCAAATGGACCAAGTACGTCCTCATAGTCGGGACGCTTGGTCCCCACCCATCCGTTCAAATCTCCGCATACAATCACGCGTTCACTGGTTTCTGCCATATCCAGAACTTCCCTAACATTATCCCAAAACTTCTCTAGGTCTGATGCCACCGAGGATCCTACAGGAGCATATGCTACAACCATGAGTACCTTGGTGACACCAAGTTTTATACGGACCCAAAGAAGTCTGGGATCATACATTCCGTAATCCTTCACACCTTTTTTTTTTTTTTATTTTTTTTTTTTTTATTGGTGGGCTATGGGTGCGTCTCGCCCCGCTGAATCGGTCCGGGGTGACGGAAAGGCGGCGCGTGACCCCATAGACCCACCGTAAAACCTTCTCTCTTCGCCGTGCGAGCGGACCACCGGTACTCGATTTTAACTTCGGTGGCCCGCCCAATAATCCTTCACACCTGAGGCCAAGCGAGAGGACAGCAGCACTCCTACTTCCATGCTGGCTCGATCGCTCTGTGGTACACCAGACCACAGAGCCATCCCACCACCAGGAAGATCGCAGGCGTCGTTGCCCCTTCGCTTGGTCTCTGTTACACAGAGCACGTCTAGTTGTTTGTCCGCCATGACGGATATCAGCTCGTGCAACTTACCTTCCACACAACCTCTTACATTCCACGTGCCCACCCGGCACTCTGCTCTCCTCGACTCGCCTGACTGGGCAAGGCGTGATGGGTGGCGGCCCCCTTCGCCGCAACTGCCGAAGTTCGTACCGACGGGGGTGGGTCGGTACGCGTCGCCTCCGGGGGACGCCCTAACCCGCATTGCGGTACGCATTTCGAGCCGGATTAGCAGACTAAGTTCTTTTAGACTACGTTCTTTATCTAATATTTGTAATAAATTATTTCATAGGTTTTTAAGTAAGATTAACCCAACGCATATTTTTCGCAGTAAACATAAGAGATGGCTATAAGGTTGCCACACACAGTCGAGTGTGGCAACCTCACGTGTATGCGCACAGTCTTCTTCTTCCTGATGAATAGCTTCTGTTAGTGATTAACCATAACTTCACCATTTAAAAGTAAAATAAGTTTAAAAATTAATAGATTTATATATCAGCCGTCAATCATGTCAGTCTTCATAGTCATGTCCTGTCGGACGGTCATGCGCACAGTCATATGTAGAAACTATTTAGTTCTGTCAAAGTATGACATTTTACCATCGCCAGGGCGATGCTCGACAGCGTCAGGAACTGGGACGCGGTCGCAACCTTCTGCGAGGCAGTAGTCTCGCGGAAGGAGGCCGCGGAGCGCGTGCGCGAGGAGCGTCTCCTCGACGACGGGAACCGTCGCCAGCGACTGGGCCGGCGTAGGCGCGATTACCTGCGCCTGATGCTGCCCTAGCCGAGGCCGCGGGTGACAGGACCGGGGAATCAGTCCGTCACCCGCCGAGAGGCTGACCACGCGAGGAGGGACAGACCTCCGCCCCGGGGGGGGGGACGTCGCTCAAGGAGAGGGTACCCCTCAGGGGGTATTCCGTCGGGCCGGTCACTGACGACAAGTTCACGCTGCTCCAGTGGCCGGTTCAACGACGTAGGCGAGGTTCATGGGTAGGTTGCGGGTATGTGTGCGTACGCCCCTCTGTCGCCCCGGACGGAGTGGTGCGAGAAGGGCGCCGACCATAACCCAACCGTAAAAAAAAAAAAAAAAGAGTATGACATTTTAGTGTTTGTGTTCGTTGGGTCAATTAACTGTGTACAAAAGAATGATAACTCTAAGATTTTGCATAGATTCAAAGAACTCACACTAGTTAGTTACACGTATTCATTACAAAACTCTAACAACTACTGAATTATGGGGAGATAAAAAGAAGAATTATAATAATAATTTTTTTTTTTTTTTTTTGTTGTGGCTCTGTTTATACTTAAGCCAATGTCAAAGTTAAGTTGCATCTTCTTCTTCTTTTTTTTTATGTATTGGCAATCAGCTACTTATACGAGCCATTTTTGCCAGTGTCGAGTTATAATTATCTTCACGTTCTTAATCTCTTCAAGTTAGTCATTGTCTGTCAGTCAGTCGAATTGTCGCCATCAACACTGCTATGGTGACACTGTTAATGGTATGATGTTGTAGGAATTTTGATGGAAAACGAAAACGTTGTAAAGCACTTTTATATGATATTCACTACATCCCAGCTGTTCTGTCACATCATATTACATAAAACACCATAAAAATTATCTAATATAACACGTTAAAACACTAAGATATCGAATATAATACAAGAGCACAACATGACGTTTTAGATTCCCGCCAAAAGTCCAGTTATAATAATTATAATCATCATTATAAATCTTTTTTTTTGTTAGGCTATGGCCCGTTGATTTACACCTCATGAACAATATTTTAGTATCAGCCACTACAACAACATAGTCTGAAAATATGCTTCGTCTGGGGGACCCATTAACGCAAACTGCTAGCTTTAATTAGAGGTTTGTCGTAATAAGCCACATTAAATTATTTGACAGCAACAGATACTGTTTTCGTGGTGACTCTGCATTCTCAACCCATGGAGAATAATGGTGGTGGTAGGAAATATTAAATGTTATACCACATTATTTTTTTTTTTCAAATGTGAAAGATGTTTTTGTCAATATATGTACATGTATATGAAAAAAAATACAATAAAAGGTTTTATATCATTGCAATACTATTGTGAAAATTATTTTTCTAAAACATGCTTGGAAATTTGAGCATTATTTTGACAACCTACTTCGAGATAAATCGAAATTGCTGTACTGACCAAATAGCGGCCGGCAAAAAAATTATGAAAATCCATATCTATCGTGTTTTAAAGGTCAAATAAATACCTATATACATATGTAAATTCATATCTGTCGTGTATTTTAAAAATGGAACGATTTGTTACTTCAAAATATGGTAACCAAATAGACAACTTATCAGAGTTTTATTTAAATTTCGAACTGGCTTGAATAAGAAACCTGTTTGATTGAAAAAAAAAAACAAATGAACCCTTTAGCACGTGAAAAATATTGTTCGTTGTTCGTATGTATACAGTTCTACCTAGTACTACTTAGTTTTAATTTCCGCGCATTGTTTGAGAAAAACACTATACAAGCCTTGGCCACAACTAGGAATTGACGGACTTACGTATATGTGCCTCGGCTACGCCTCGGTCCACATTTGCACGTTCGTCCATCAATGCCTCTTTTGCTGGCCGCTGCAGTAATGTACTATAACTAAAAGTAAATAAATGAAAAAAAAACACCACTAGCAATACATTAATTCTCAGAAACAGATTTTTAATCTATTTAGTAATCTGATATTCTCTTCATGCTAACAATATACGTAATCCTATTATGTATTTATTACAAAATACACTACTTCCGTGTAAGTAATTATTATAATCACGGCTTATTTTGCATTAATTCCAGAGTATCAATAAGGATTATAAATTTCATTATTGATTTTAATTGATACGTAATTATTTATAAAATCCGATTACGAAATGAAAAATGATGTCGCAAGCGGGATTCGAACCCGCGCCTATTGGGATTCCGGCCCAATCGTGCTGCCACTACACTACCGCGACTAATTGTAGGACATGCAAATTTCATTTCGTATTGTATTTACGTCTTAAGGTGACGGTGTGCTATCTACCCGACAATGTTTACACATTGTTATAGGCTTAATACTTCAAACTTTACAGTTAGAATTGTATTAAACGATGACACAACCTTGTTATTTAAATTACAGAAATTTACGTAATTAATTAGTACTGATTTTAAGTTACGCTTGTGTAAAATTATAATTAAACTAACTATATAACACAAATGTAAGAATTATTTAGGATATATAAACCCCTATCTATACGAATATCTATATATATATATATATATATATATATATATATATATCAACCTTGACCACACCTGATAGTAAGTATCACTAACGCCCATAGACTTTTGCAATACCAAGCGTATAGTTAAGCTACTGCCTACCAATACAAACCTCAAACCCACCCAGTCAGTCGGGCTTTCGGCTCTCTCGCTCACCGAACGAAGCGTAATATTGCCATTACTCAGACGTCGATCTTCTGCAAGAGTGTTCTACTACCCCAGACGCACCGGCCCGCGGCTGTAGACAGAGAACTGTCAACAGCGTTGTCCTGCCACTAAAGATATCAAATTGCAAATAATAACAAAACCGATCAACTAAACTAAAGCTATTTTTCGGGAGTCTTGCCATGATTACGACCGCTGAAAAGTTTTTAAAGCCTTGGAAATGTAAGAATTAAATATAAACGATATAAAATGCATAAAACTAGTTTTAGCTCATATGAATACATGTGAACTATTCGCGCAAACATCAAAAATTATTAGTCAACTGTAAGTTTTCGTCAATATCTTCTTTACTGTACGTGTGTATGTCACTGAACCCCTTCTAAACGGCTGGACGGATTTTCTTGAAATTTTTTGTGTGTATTCAAGGGAATTCGAGAATAGTTTAGATTCGCAATTGGAACCGATAGGTAACGCCGTTGTCGATATATCAAATGGCTGGACCGATTGGGATGAAATTTTCTATGTATATTCCCATGTGTCCCTGGATTATTTCAAAATACAATTGGACCCGGTAGGTAGCGCCGCTGTTGGCATATCGCTTAAACTACTTAAAGCTTTGCCGGTCAGGGCGACGTCTGCCGGGACAACTATTTCCATATAAAATAACAGATGTCTATAAAAAAATTGTGTTCTAAAAATAGATAAGTTAAATTATCATAATTCTTATTAAATATCTATACCTAATGTAGAAAAATTACATCCCAAATTAAAAGTAGGTACCTTAGCTACTTACTTGCCTGCTAGTAGGTACTTACCTACTATGGGTAGCCAGTGCCTGTACTATTTAAGTTGCGAGTACGATATAGCCAATGTTTAGAAAACCTTTATGTTTTCATTTTATGTTACAATTTAAATACAGACCACATACTAAAGAATATGTTACATCATTGTTTCGCGGAAGACTTTAATAATAAATAAATAATATAAAATTAACGAAATCAAATAAGACGCAGACTCAGAAAAATCATTTGTAAATCGCATATGGAAATGTCGTACGCGGGGATCGAAGCCACTATATCAGACATTTAGCGTCTTTACTCAGATTACCACGGCGTTGTTGCAGTCAATTTGATTCACGTTGTTACCATTACCACATTATTAACTGGTCTCAATAAAAAAAAAAAACTCATTCCTGATTAAAATTTCGCTTCAATCTCCGATATAATGCATAACGTACAATGATGCGTTTGTTTATTTAGAAAGATAGACAGAACATTTAGTAATAATGACGTATAAAGGAATATATTTCATAAAAAATAATTAGGACCTATTCCACGGATTTCGGAAAGCGGAATACGTGGTCCAAGTTTTTCTAGGCACTCAGTATTTGCTTTCGGGTTTCGAGTAGAACTTCCAATATGGCGGAAAGTATTCGTGCAATCGCATGTCAGCGTGTTGAACATCCACAAATAAGTTTTACTGCGATCAGATTCGAAACTTCTCCGTTTGCACGTACCGAATTTAATGCTTAAATGTTGATGTAAATTCTTCTTCTTTTAATATTTTTTTAACACTTCAAGCAGAAATAATATCTGTGTAGATACACAGTTTTATCATTTCTATGATGGGTCTCTTTCTTTTTCTACATCCATATATATAAGTAAAATTGAAGTGTCTATTTGTAATTCCAAATTGATAGCTTATCACTAAATGCATATGAAATAATATAATTACACAAAAAAAAATCATTTTTAAAATTGTTTCAGTCTACTTATCTGTCTGTTTGTGCCAGCTTATCTTTTAAATAGCTGGACTGATTTTAACGGGACTATCACTGGCAGGTAGCTCATGTTATAAGAACTAACTTAGGCTACTTTTATATTAGAAAAAAGTCGAATAAAAAAGAGTTCCGCAAAAATAAAATTAAAACCACTGAGAGACGCCGAATGACACCGAGTGTGCGACTGAAGCTCGAGGAAGGACATGGGCTACCTTTTTATCAACAAACCACCAGTGCGCAAGCTAGTTTCATAATAATATAAGAATTAAAACAATCTATATAAGAATACAATTCACCACCCCCTATTTTACCTTTAGGTGTCGTAAAAGACAACTAAGATATATGCAGGTAATATCTATGCTGGATGGATGGAATATCTATGCAAGAGATACAAAACTTGAAATAAAATCATCAATCTCCTACTCTTCCCCCAATTGCTTGGGGTCGATAAAATATGGACTCTTCTTTCATAGTTACATATTGTAAAAGTTATTGGCAATAGTTTTATGACCAGCCGCCTGCCAGACGACAACCCTCCTTGGGAAACTTGAAATAAAATCTAATGGCAATATGGCCGAGATTATGATTATGACCAAACAGCAAATATGATTTATCATATCAAAGGTAAATGTACTTATTACATTGCATTATTTTTCTTTACAGTCGGTATTTACATCGCATTAATGGACATGAACAACCTGACAAGAATATTTTGCCTGTTGATTTATTTAGTTTCGAAACTAAAAGACAACTTCGAAGTTGCCTTCTCTAGAAGTAATTTTATATGTTTACTGTCCATAATTCTCTTTCACGAAGAAGCGAGGGTTGAAAACATATACATACATACATATCATCACGCCATATCCCTTGCAGGGTAGGCAGAGATAACAGAGTGCCAGAGAACTCTATCCTTGCATACTTCACTCGCTTCCTCAACATTCATAATTCTCTTCATACACGCTCGCCGGTTTCGGAGACTCTTGACTCCACCTTCCTTCAGTACGTGGCCAATCTGTTCTAGGTGGGTGAGTCTCGGTCTCCCCCGGTACCTACATCCTTCCACTTTCGCATTGCATTCCCTTTCGCATCTTTATACCAATACTCTCTTTGAAAACAAATAGTATTTGTAATTCCACTACATGGATAAAAATAATAATATTATCTAAACAGTGTATAAAAAAATCAATAGTTTACAATGTGACTTGCAATGTAGAGAATAAGCATGCCTAAGCATCCATTCTTCACGACTGTACACCACAGAGATTACATAAGCCATTAAACAAACTGCCGCCTTTCAAGCTATTTTCGTTGCCAACTTAAGATAAAGTGGCTCCTTGGGGATGACGATCTCGATCCCCTTTTGTTGCTTTCAAGATACACGGCGGCCAAAAATTAAATACATAATACAATTTTATACTATAGCAGATTCATGTTTTGAATAAATCTATCTAAATACCTTTGGCGTAAGAATATAATTCACTATCCATTTTATTACTCGTATCTTAAAAGACGATTAAGGGATATATTGTGCAGATAAAATTAATGAGAGAAAAGAAATAAAAGAGCATGAAAGTAAAATTAATGCGGTCGAAATGCGATCTCTACAGAAAATCTATGGAGTTAGGCTGACCGACCGCATTCGTAACGACGACGTAAGAGAGCGAGTAGGTATGAAAGAGTGTATTGGTGTAAAGATGCGAAAGGGAATGCACCGATGGTTCGGACATGTGGAAAGAATACCAAACGAACGTCTGGTTAAGAAGATATACAATGCGAAAGTGGAAGGATGTAGGTACCGGGGGAGACCGAGACCTACTACGTAGACCAGATTGGTTACTTACTGAAGGAAGGTGGAGTCAAGAGTCTCCGAGTCAAGAGTCTCCGTGTATGAAGAGAATTATGAATGTTGAGGAATCGAGTGAAGTATGCAAGGATAGAGTTCTTTGGCACTCTCTTCTCTCTGCCTACCCTGCAAGGGATATGGCGTGATGATATTTATGTATGTAAAATTAATGAAATAGAAAGAAAAATTGACATAAAGCATACATCAATAGCTTGCTCACCGTAGTAGAAGCGCGAGCCCAATAGTAGGACCATATGCTTAAACAATAAATATGCGTTTAAAATGTAAAATAATATAGTGCTGTGTGGTAGCGGCTACGAATACTACCAACACTTACCATGCTCGTGATTGTCGTAAAAGACAACTAAGAGCCTTATAACGACATAGGCCTGATAGTTGACCACGGCATCAGATGGTACGTTTGGTCAACAGTTACATTCCCAAGGAGAGTTGACGTCTGGCAGGCGGTCATAAAACTATAGCCAATACTTTTACAATATGTACTATGAAAGTACCTACTACAGACACCAGCTTTTCTTAAGGCTACCTAAAATAAGATAAAAAAACTTGTAACATGTATTATAAACTTAAAAGAGAAATAAATAAAACCCGATTACGAAGCGAAAAATGATGTCACAAGCGGGATTCGAACCCGCGCCTATTGGGATTCCAGCCCAATCGTGCTGCCACTACAGCACCGTGACTTATTGTAGGACATGCAAATTTCGCTTCGTATCATATTTACGTCTTAAGATGACGGTATGCCATCTACCCGACAATGTTTACACATTGTTGTAGGTTTAATACTTAAAACTTTACAGTTAGAATTGTATTAAACGATGACACAACCTTGTTATTTACATTACTGAAATTTAGCATTTAATATGCTTAATTATTTATTAAACCCGATTAAGAAGCGAAAAATGATGTCACAATTGCGATTCGAACCCGCGCCTATTGGGAATCCGGCCCAATCGTGCTGCCATTACACCACCGTGAGTTATTGTATGTGACATCATTTTTCGCTTCGTAATCGGGTTTTATAAATAATTAAGCATATTAAATGCTAAATTTCAGTAATTTAAAGAAATAAATAAATAAATTGAAATTGAAAAAACAGTACATATTGTATGGAACCCAAGTAATTGGGATAAGAGTAGGAGAATAATGATGATGCTTAAACAATAAATATATATCTAATGCATGTATATAAAACTAATTAGTATATAATTTATTGAAACTATGATTTTATTCACATCATCAGCCTATCGATCTAGAATAGTGAATATAGGTCCCTCTAAGACGATAGTAATAATCGCCATTCTTAGCAAACAATTGGTTAACAATTAGTTTCCCAAGAACATATTGCAGACCATTTTCGTAGCAAACCTAAACCAATTTTACAGGTCTCACGGAAATTAAATACATACATACATACATACCGTCACGCCATGTCCCTTGCAGGGTAGGCAGGGAGAACAGAGTGCCAGAGAACTCTATCCTTGCATACTTCACTCGCTTCCTCAACATGCATAATTCTCTTCATACACGCTTGCCGGTTTCGAAGACTCTTGACTCCACCTTCCTTCACTACATGACCGATCTGTTCTAGGTAGATGAGTCTCGGTCTCCCCCGGTACTTACATCTTTCCACTTTCGCATTGTATATCTTCTTAACGGGAACTAAATAAGTAGTGACATATGTCTTAGCTGTCACCACACGATCACTTACTTGAAGATTAAACAATCTAAAAATAGATTAGTTGCCTTAAATTTTCTTTCAAAACAGTAAAGGTTTTGGACAAATAACAAAAACAAACTTCTAAGAAAAAATATTAAGAGCTTTGATACAGGTGTTACAATAATATTGCTATGCCAAACATAAATCCTTCCTAAGTAGATAAACCGAATTACATTACATTTTTTACTTTCCTTTTTCTTTCTTTATGGCTTTGGTATAAAAATACAATTCATCACCCCTTCCTTTAACGTTGCGTGTAGTAAAAGACTAAAAAGTAGATAACGTCACTGCATTGGAAAAACACTTGTGCAAGGCCCTCTTCGAACCCGATGACCAATATGGGATAATAAGTATAATATCCCTCCCATTATATGGAGACCCGATATACAATATGACGTATACCAATATACAATCAGAAGAAGAACATGATGAAATCCATTTTTTTCTAATATTACTATTAAAAATACTAAGGACTGTTATTAAACACACTCAAGTATATTGCACGCCTCATAAACGAAGCGTCGAGGTCTTGCTCTACTCTCATACATACATACATATACACACATATCATCACGCCATATCCCTTACAGGGTAGACAGAGGGAACAGAGTACCAGAGAACTCTATCCTTGCATACTTCACTCGCTTCCTCAACATTCATAATTCTCTTCATACACGCTCGCCGGTTTCGGAGACTCTTGACTCCACCTTCCTTCAATACATGACCGATCTGGTCTAGGTAGATTAGTCTCGGTCTCCCCCGGTACCTACATCCTTCCACTTTCACATTGTATATCTTCTTAACCAGACGTTCGTTCATTCTTTCCACATGTCCGAACCATCGGAGCATTCCCTTTCGCATCTTTACACCGATACTCTCTTTCATACCTACTCGCTCTCTTACGTCGTCGTTACGAATCCGATCGATCAGCCTAACTCCACAGATTTTCCGTAAATATCGCATTTCGACCGCATTAATTTTACTTTCATACTCTTTTCTGCATACCCAACTCTCGCTTCCATACAGTAATGTTGAGACAAGCACTGCGTTATGTATTGCTACACGTGCCTTCTGGCTGAGGTGGTGGCTACCGAGAAGTTGCCCCAACGCTCCATTCACTCTATTTCCCGTATTCACTCTTCGCTCTATATCAGTAGTGTACCTTCCATCTCGGCTAAATCCACATCCAAGATATACAAATTCATCCACTTGCTCTAGTACATCATTACTAATTGTTACTCTTACATCTGTTCTGGCTTCATCTCTTTCAAAGACCATTATTTTAGTTTTGCTCACATTCACGCGTAGACCCCTTTTCTTACAATCTTCTGTCATTGTGTCGACTAGGGTCTGCAGGTCAGTCGCTGACTGTACCAGCAGGACTGCATCATCTGCATAAAGCAGAGCAGTGATCACTGAGTCGCCCATCTGGACTCCCACATTCATATCGTTCAACCTTTGGAGACATTTATCCAGATATATGATAAACAGTCTGGCTGACAGAACGCACCCCTGCTTAACGCCGATATTGACATCATCATCCAGCCGCACACAGGCTCTACAGCCCATGTAACTGGACTGCACAGCCTGCAGTAGTTAACCGTACTTTGCTCTACTCTCGATATATGAAAATCCAGTACTTTTCAAACATAAAAATGATTGTATTTTTCGCATATTGCACTTATAGAATAATATTATCATATATATGTCAAGAAAAAACATTCGTTTAAACGTATTTGATATTTTTAAAAAGCAATTATTTTGTTTAAAGTAAAAAAAAAAAAGTTGATTAAAAAAATGTTTGAGAACGTTGGATAAAATATTTTGAATCTGGCAGGATCACGATTGTAAAAAATAATGTATCGAAGTTTTTCGTTTATTAAAAGCTAGATAATCGCAACCCGCTGTTTCCTTTCGAAAATGGCTTGGTAATTCTTTGTCATCTAATTGAAATTAATAAAAAACTAAACTGCTTAGTCTTTAGTGTATCTATACTTTATGAAAATTGGGTTGGTTTACATTATTTTGTTCGTCCATTCGGACAGGCTAAGTAAAGAAATCCCATACAACCTATACAGCTATGTTTAACACTACGTCGAGAATGGCACGAATTTTTATTTATGGCATTGACTAATAGTAAATGATAAATAATATAAAAATTATGAGGCGTGCACTTTTGGATTTTCTAAATTATATTTATTTTATTTTTCTTCCATATACGTTAGTTGACCTCATGTCAATTGAAATAATTGTATTATCTACATTACTGTAACACATATATCATTAATTGTAATTAGCCAACCCGTCTGCCAATCGCGGTGACTATAGCGTATATTACCGTAGACGTCGCGCCCTTCAGAGATTCGTCATTGAACGTTGATAAACTAGTTGATAAATAGATGGCTTGAATATTGAATAAGTATGAATATATCATAAATTCGACAAGTTAATAGTGGTAGAGCCACACTGTTGACAGTTTTCTTCCTACAACCGCGGGCCGAGCCATCTGGAGTAGTATCACACTCTCGCAGAAAATCGACGTCTGAGCAGTAGCAATGTGCTACTGTGTTTCGTTTGGTGAGCGAGAAAGCCGTAAGCCCAACTTTTGGGTGAGTTTGGGGTTTTTATTGGTAGGCAGTGGCCTGGTTGTACTCCTGGTATTGTAAAGGTCCATGGGCGGCAGTAACACTTACCATAAGGTGTGCAACCCGATTACGAAATGAAAAATGATGTCACAAGCGGGATTCGAACCCGCGCCTATTGGGATTCCGGCCCAATCGTGCTGCCACTACACCACCGTGACTAATTGCAGGACATGCAAATTTCACTTCGTATCATATTTACGTCTTAAGGTGACGGTATGCTATCTACCCGACAATGTTTACACATTGTTATAGGCTTAATACTTAAAACTTTACAGTTAGAATTGTATTAAACGATGACACAACCTTGTTATTTAAATTACTGAAATTTAGCAATTAATAATATATAACTAATTTAGCATTTAATATGCTTAATCCCAATAAGCGCGGGTTCGAATCCCGCTTGTAACATCATTTTTCATTTCGTAATCGGGTTTTATAAATAATTAAGCATATTAAATGCTGAATTTCAATAATTTAAATAAGGTGTGCAGCTTGCTCGTTTGCCACCAAGAGTAATAATAAAAGTTCCAGACTTCAACTAGCAACTAGAAAACTTGTAGCAAAACTTAATAATAAATGTATCGGATTTAAATCTGAAACTTCAGCTTTCCCGTGCTCCAGCACTCCTGTGGTTTAGCAATCCCATGCTGATGTCACTAGGCTAACGTGACCAAAACTCTAATAAGTTTCATATATAAAAAGACGAAGTTTTTATAATATATTTAGCATGTCTCGGCAATGTGTTAGAAACATGATCTCAAATTTTCTTTTTAAATCAGTTATTGTTTTTTAAAATTATTTATGTAGTTGACGAGAAACGTATATTTACATGTGAATTATTTATTATAACGCCAGCTTGTAAATATTTGAGGTATTTTTATTGATGCTGTTGCACGCCGCGCGGCAAAGGAAAGAAATCCCATACAGCCTATTGTAAACGAACGGCTATGTTTAGCGCTACGTCGAGAATGGCATGAAATTTCAATATTATTTTTATTTTCATTTTCATTTATGGCATTGACTACTACTAACTACTTAGTAAATGATAAATAATATAAAAAATATGAGGCGTGCACTTTTGGATTTTCCAAATTATTTTGATTTTAAATTTTATGTAAGTAAATTTTCCAGAGGCAATCTTTAAAAAGTAGCAATACTTATCAAAGAAACTAACCTATGCTCGATCGACTATTTAAATAAACTAAGATGGAATAGAATTCAGCACAAAATAAACGTAATGTTTGTATTCATAATTTTAAATGTTTAAATCCAGGAAAGAATATAAAATCACGTTCACTAAACAAATACGCAAACCTTATAATTAAATCTTCACCAAAAGTCGGCGCCCGTGAAGATGATTCGTAAACTTAAGATAATTTTAGCTTCATGTGTACGTACCTAATGTGTTTTTACATTTTCACCACATCCTAACCTTGTTACGAAGAAACTCGAGACATATCTTTATATTAGTGTGTCAAAAATATTTGTCTTCTTATCTCTTTGAAACCAGTGAACCAGAATATGAGAAATTATTCAGTAGAATAGTTCATATTGTTTTATTATTATATTTGGACTGACTGAGTACTAGGTATGTGTGTTATAGTTCATGATGGTTACTATTTTATTTTGTATCTCCTTTTTTCACGGGATCTTCCATAGGAAAGATGCCCGGTCCTTTGGGAGGCTTACATGGGGATATGGATCCAACACGCAGAGGCCTTTGGAGAAATTTAATCTATATATTGGGATGGGACATCTACCGATGACATTCCACGTCTGCACATAACATACGTGGACTGCCAGCGGTAAGTGTAAAACTATTGTGTAATTATGGTAGCTAATATCTGATTATGGGAGTGGGTGCTTAGTGGACTGGTTCATCTTAAATCTATGAATTTTTAACTTCACTTCTCCTCAACGACACTTCCACCCCCGAGCATATAGCTCTGGCGACCCCTCTCTGACCAGCTGTTTAAGGCAAGTCAGAGCTGAGAGTCCTTCGGGCACTCTTCGGTTTCCACTCTAGCCAGCCAATGAAGGCCAGCTGGAGACGAGGCCCTGATCGACTCTCTGGAGTATTAGGGACCCCAATGTCGCCACTCACATTCAGCTCGCCACAAGCTGCCCTGCGGTTTATTGGCTTTCCTGTAAATCTTGTGATACATTTTTTTTTATATCAAAAGAACTTAGGAAGCCGTATAATGTTCCTCCGAGTTTTGCGTTAGCCTCATGGTGAGGTAACGACTGGCCCGGAGGTTCTAACTATTTTATTATTATCATCATCAGTATTTTATTATAAAATAAGTAATGCCCGCGATTTTACCCACGTATTTACCGTTCCAGTGTGTAAGGGGATTAAATATAGCCTATATTACTCGCAGATAACATTATCTATTAAGCTACATAGCTTTCCATTAAAAGTATTTTCAAAATTGATGTAGTTGTTTAGGCGTAAAAGCGTAATAAATACTTACATTCATCCATTCATCCACCAGCTCGTAGGTCTTCACTGCTGGAGATAGGCCCCCTCACGATAATGTCACTCAGAACGGCCGTGTGCTAATTTACATACATACATACATAGCCTCACGCCTGTTTCCCAGAGGGGTAGGCAGAGACTACGGATTGCCACAAACCACGATCCTGACATACCTCCATCGCTTCATTCACGCTCATCACAGTCTTCATGCATGCTCTACGATTACGCGTACTCTTAATCTGAACTTTCACTAATACATCTTCAATTTGATCCAGGAAAGTACGACGTGGTCTTCCCCTTGTAATCGTCCCACTCACACTCGCTTTGTATACTTGTTTCGTCAATCTTTCTTCACTCATTCTTTCCACGTGTCCAAACCACCTCAGAATACCCTTTTTTATCTTTGTCACTACTTCTTCATTCATACCACACGTGTGCTAATTTACTTTCGCATTTATAATATTTGTCGGAAAAAGAAGTCCATTTCCGCTTAAATACTTCCGTTTAGATATTTCCGTTTTAAAGTCAATTTTAACCCGGAAGTGTAATAAGAAATTCATTTGATTTTTGCAAGTATCCAAAATAATTTAAAGCCTATTTCCGGTCAGTGATTTCTAAAGTAATGAGTTAGGATTTGACTTTGTACTTTAAAATGCCTTTATAAATGCGGAAACGCGGACGTTTCCGGAGACTTCCGGGACGTCCGGACAAAGCCTTGGTGATACGTCGTGCTTGGGAGATGAGCAGTGGTTCTTTAAACTTGGTGATAGCAAGACGTGCACCAAAGGACTTGTCTGTGACAGCGTAGCTATTTCCTAAGTTTGCTAGTTGCTAATTTCGTTAGTTATTAAGTTCGTATATCCGTTAATTGAAAGACTGTTTAAATCATAGTAAATTGTGAACATTTTGCACTGTTTTACTTCGTTGCCTGGGGAACCCAGTGACGCCCAGAGATAATTATGGAAGGTGAAGAAAATGACCACCCGATATCGCATCCTGCTATGCCTGACGCGACATATTAGTTATTTTCTATCTAATAATGGAGTAAGAAAACAATTTGCCATCCTCTATCACGCCCAGGGGTTTCGTAAAAGACGATCAATAGCTTTATATTAACCTGGGCTAATTCTATCTGTTGCTGTTTAGTCAACTATTACATTCCCAAGGAGAGTTGATGCCAGGCAGGCACCCGGTAATAAAACTGTTTCCAATAACTTTTGTACCATATACTATGGGGGAGGAGTACGCAAGTAATTGAGATAAGAGCAGAATGATGATGATAAGTGTTGTTATCAATTATAATTTAATATCATATGAAATTCACTGTGCGCTAATGTACTAAGAATAGAGAGTATCAAAATCATTACTATAGTTCATCTAATCTAAGAAGTGCATTTTGACGTTTCGCACTTTTTAATACAAAATAACTTTGGTCAAACGTATACACATGATTGCAAATAATAAATCTGAAATTTTAAAAAATTATTGAGTTGTTTACATAATTAACGTTGCGGGTGACTTTCTTGTACAATAATCTAATGTTGAAACTCGTAAAACTAATTTATAATAAAAATAACATGGTAAATAGTAATTATTAATGACGATCTTACAATGTCCCGTCATCACGTTCTATACAGTAGTGCTTGACAACTTCCAATTCACGAATATCCAAATAATCGGTAAAAATATTAGAAGAATATAATTAATCGAATAGAGATTTTGACAGAGATGTACGTTTCGACAATTTTATTGATAAAGAAATAATTATTAATGTTCGCGACGATGATAATTCAAGTAATAGTAGTTATTTTGAATAAATAGCTATATTCAGATCCAGTTTTTGTTTTTACTTAACCTAATCCTACTAAATATGATGAATAGATTTTATGCTGAATAATTAAATTTGTTTAGTATTATAATAATAAATTTGTTTAGCATTATAAAAATAATTTAGCACTTAATTTATTCATTTGAAGAAATAACTAAACCGATTATTAATTAAAAAGAATTAATATCGATTTCTCACTAAAATCGGATATTTTCGTTAGCGATTTTTTGGTTCACATACCTAGACAACTTACTCGACAGCTGTCAAAATGCACTTCTTAGATTAGATAGACTATAATCTCTGTTATATTCATTCCTCTAATATTTGTTATTACATTGGAGTACTAAAATAGATATAAATGTCTGTAACTACGAGTATTAAATTACTGATCCGCAACAAATTTCGCTGCAAAAATACATAACTGTTTCCTACCATTAAGGCTTGATCATATTATCAATACGTATGAAATGATAAGATTTATATAAAAGATTTACATGAATACCAGGAAGATTGACAACAGCTCACCTGAAAATTTGTAACACCATTTTTTTTTGGTTGCGGCCTAGAGTGCGGTCACGCCCCTCTAGTCCGTCCGGCGTGACGGGAGAAGCAGCGCACAAACCCGTAGACCCGCCCTACAACATACCTCTCGACGCCGTACGGGTGGGTCACTGGATAACACCATGCGCAAACGTCAATCCATCTACAAAAAGTTGTGATTATGGCTATATTTCCTTTAAGAATAGCTGTTTTCAAGGGTAGACTTCGTAGGTTGATGAATGGAGGAGGAGGAGGAACTAACCGAGGCATCGGGTAATCGGACCGGGGACTAGTCCGGTCACCCGAAGTGAGGCCACCGCATGAGTACAGCTTTCGCCGTCGGGGCATCAACTCGAGAGGAACCTGTGAGCGTAAACCGCCGGGCGGGTCTCCTAAGACAAAGATCAGGTACCGGTGGCCCGCTCGCACGACGAAGAGAGGCGTTTTACAGGGTGAGTCTATGGGGTCACGCGCTGCTTTTTCCGTCGTCTCAGACCGATTTGGCGGGGCGTGACCACCTCCATAGTCCACCACAAAAAAAAGGTTGGTGAACGGATTGATACATTATATGAAATACACAGAACAGTCTTTGATGGGACATAAATTGTTACTTATTATTAAAATTTAAGATTGGAAATTTAATAACTAATAATTTGATATTAAGATTTAAAAAAAGAACTTCAAGATACTGAATGGCTTTTATGGTTCATCAGGTAAAGTTAAGGCTTAAGTATCTATCTAAACTTTGTTAATTCGATAGCAAACTCAGTAAACTGTAGGTCTGCCCGAAATTAAATTTTATGTAGACTATAACTTGCCAGCGTATCAGTTATACACCTGATCCTGTACATACATCATAACGTTATACACCAGTATTACCGTAATCTGTATAGGTGTATATCATACTCCTCGTTGACATAAACTTTTGAATCTATATTAACGTTCAATATGGAGACAGAGTTAGAATACAATTCACCACCCCCTATTTTATCCGTGGGTGATCGTAGAAAACGACTAAGGGTTATAAACGGCATATAAAATCTATTTTTCTTCTTGCTGTGGACTATGAAGTGGTCCCGCTCCCGCCAAATCGGTCCGGGGCGAAGGAAGAGGCGGCGTGGAACCCCATAGACACCCTATCTTTTTTTTGCGGTGGACTTTGGATGTAGTCTCGCCCCGCCAAATCGGTCCGGGGTGACAGAAGAGGTGGCCCATGACCCCATAAGCCCACCATGCAAAGCTCCTCTCTTCGCCGTGCGAGCGGGCCACTGGTACCCAATCTTTGTCTTTGGTGACTCGCCCGGTGGCTTATCCTTACGGGTTCCTCCCAAGTCGCATATAAAATCTATCCAAGGGAAGGGAAACTTGGAATAAAACTATAGAGTTTTGTTTCGAGTTTTTCAGGTATAGACCAATCCGTCTCTTTTATTGTTCTTGCACATACGTGGAAGAAATGATCGCTGAAAATCTACAGTCGAGGACCGTATCGTTTCCAGGTGAAATGAATGAACCCTGCTACGGTTTCAAATAGTACGATGGTAAATAGATGATAATGGTACCAAGTTAAACAACTGTTTAACTAACGGAATCTGAGGATCTCCTCAGATTCCGTCTTTTTGGACAAAGCCTAAGATATTAAATTATAAATTAGTGATCAGCAGGATTAAAATGTATGATCAATAAATATTATGAGAAAAAATTAATACGGCAGGTTGTGAGTTCTTTCGTTATAAGTTCTTCTCTTCCGTTACCTTGGACGATTTGGGCAGAGTGTGACCCGTACATAGACTGTCAAAAAAAAGGTTATAATAAACCTTTTTTTTCGTTCTACAGTTCTGGTACGTCTAACTTTAATGATTTATAAGTACTACCAAAAGACTTTTTCACAAGACTAAGAAAATATATCACTAAGATTTATAGCTTTGAATTCGCGCCCGAAGACAATATTTTGTTACAATTCCATGACTCTTACAAGAAGTAGATAATATTTTTTTAAAGAATTTAAAATCCTATTAAATTGATGTAAATATTTACATCTAAAATAGTGTCACATGTATCTTATTAATTGGCAATAGATCTTTATTGAGAATTGTAAAGATCTGTGATGAATTTCAGTGCTAGCTGATAAAATCAGGGAAATAACACAGGCCTGCAAATAATGGGGTTATGAAAGTTGTTGAAAAGTGAAAGGTCATTTCCGAAGTATTTTTTGTGTTGAATCCGAATCAGGTCAGAGTTGGCCCATCACGTCAGGATTTTGAGATATTTGAGGTTGTGTACCCAAACAATATCATTTTTGGTTATTCTCTGGATTCGAATTCTACGCAAAAATTACTTCGGAAATGACGCTCCTCTTTCCAACAACACAACCATTTTGGGCTGTGTAATCATCGAGACGCTAATAAGAATAAGAGAAGTTTATTTTAATATGCCTAACTCATTCAAAACGTTTGATTTCTTTCAAGCACTCCACCTGTATATGAGTGTTCTACATCAAAGGATCCTCTGTGATCGAATTCAACAAAATTTGTATTGACAATTATTGGAGAGAAATTCCCATCTATAAACAGAAGGAATATCGCTTCAGTGACTGTCTACAAGTGCTAACAGTCGAGTATTCATGCATTTATTTTAATAAACATAGTCATCGTCATCATCCTATATTTATCCTAATCATTCAATCAAATATCCCAATTGCTTGGAGTCGATACAATATGTACTCTTCTTTCATAGTACATATTGTAAAAGTTATTGACAATTGTTTTATGAACGGCCACCTGCCAGACGTCAACCCTCCTCGGGAATGTAATTATTGACCAAACAGCATCAGATGTCGTCGTATAGTCGTCTTTTACGACATCCACGAGTAAAGTAAGGGCTGGTAGTATTCGTAGTTGCTACCACACAGTTAGATATATTTTTTAACCATTGTAAATATTGTAAAAGTTTTGATAGTAGTTTTATTATCAGCTTGGCTGACATCAACTCACCTTGTGAATGGAATTTTGACCTTGCGACATTGGACGGAATAATTCCAGGTTAATGTAAAGCTCGTAGTCGTCTTTTACGATATTTATGAACAACATAACCTTTGCAAGTATTCGTAGCACATCCATACATTCATCCATAAGCCCGTAAACGACCACTGTTGGACGTAGGCCTCCCCACGAGAATGCCATACAGTTTCCTGCGACCTTAATGATGTCATCAGTCCACCTAGTGGGGGGTTCGTAGCATATAACATTTTTTTTATATGTATAGTAAAGTCATTAGTAATAGATAGTAAAATATATTCATAGTGTAGTAAAATATATAACATTAACGTAATCCACCTGGGTCGGTTTAAATGTTCGGGTATAACATAAAATATAGTTACCAACCATTTCGCTATTATGTTAATCGAAATCATAACTTCCCTAAAACTATCAACATTATCTGTCTGGAATATCGAAGGCGTGTTCCGATTAACTTACTCTGAATACAAACGCAAAATTGATAGAACTTGTCGGCACACTACAGTATCAGTTTGTACTAAGTTAGATTAGATATTGAGAGTTCAATATAAACACACTTTGGTGAAAATTCTAATGGGATCCATCAAATAAGTTTCATTATAATGAGAAAAAGCTACAATCATTGGCAATTCATTAAATATAATTTATATAGTGGTAGGACCACGCTGTTGACAATTTTCTGTCTACAGTCGCGGGCAGGTCCGTCCGGGGTAGTACCGCACTCTCGCAGAAGATTGACGTTTGAGTAATGGCAATGTGCTATTGCGCTTCATTCGGTGAGCGAGAGAGCCGGAAGCCCAACTGGGTGGGTTTGGGGATTTTATTGGTAGGCAGCGGCCTAAGCAGTCAGTGACACTTACCATCAAGTGTACTGCTTGCTCGTTTGCCACCATAAGCAATAAAAAAATATCATCGAGATAAAATTTACAATCATCAAATAAGATTTACTAGTTGAGGTTAGTGAACTTAAAAATTACATTAAACTCTTAGTTGATTTCTTTCGTATACATCGTTTTAACATGTCTTGGTCAAATACTTAATATGTATATGATTTTTAATAATTTTGCAAACTATATGGACAAGCTAATATTACATTTGATTTATTTATAGTTTGTACAATAAAATAATATGCATACTAATAATGATCTCTTTGATTTATCTTTTCTTCATCTTATCGACTCCGCTATTGGATATAAACCTCTCAACGATTGAAACGACTTTAATAGAGAATTAATGTATTTTAATTTGTCACCAGTAGTTTCGGCGAGACCGTAAAAGCGTCGATTGGTTGTCTTGTATTATATTCATTATCTTGTGTTTTAATGCGTCATGATGAATAATTTTGATGGCATTTTATGTAATGTGGGGGTGAAAACTCCTAGGGTATTGTGAATATAATATACAAGTGCTTCACAAATGTTTTCGTAACCCACCAAAATTCCCAGTAAATACTATTCACAGACATTAATTAATGATTGCAGTGAGGGTTATGAGTTTCCCAAAAGGGTGCTGCTACCCACTAATCTGTTGCTAGAGAAAGTAAAGGATGGCGAAATGTATTTTTTTTAAACTATGACATCATCAACACTAATTTAAATAGTGCGCGAACTTAAATAATCTTAAAATATACGTTTAAATTTAGACTGAATATCATTTCAAGAACTGTTAAAATTTTATTTGTGTGTGTTAAATAGTCAAACACGACAGTATGACTAGTATGAATCAATAAACGTCACTTAAGTTATTCCTTTACAAAAATATATGAAATATATATTTTTTACAGCAATAAAGAAATACTTTTCCACCGGTTTCACGTACAAATACCAAGCAAAATATTTATCGAAACAAACGTAAATAAATATACCTAACAACTTTCTTCGAATTTGAAAATGTTTGAGTTGAGCATTTTACTATAAAAGATTGTAGTCAATAAGTATAACGAAGTTAGGATCTTCGACTTCAATAAAAGAGATCTGACGATAAGGAAACTAGCGAAGTCGGTAAATTAAGTACCAAAGAGCATAACAAATTTTCTTTTAAGCAGTTAAAAACTTATACATAATAGTAGGTAATTGCAATTTAAAATACTTTGAAAAAAATTGACATATAATTAGATCTTTCGTAATATAAATATTAGCGAAGTCTAATTATATCTTTCATAATAGCAATTCTTTTATTAGCAAAGTCACCAAGTTAGCTATTAATTACGTTGGAACTTTTTTGTTACTAACTTAGCTTTTTTTTATATTTATGTTTTTTGTGGGATCTATTTATTTTTCCAGCATGCATACCTCACCCTTTAATTCTAGCAATAGGTAATTAGTTATGTATATAGGAATTAGTATAATAGGAAAATTTTGAAGGTAATGTTTTTTCTACATTGTCATGGACTGCTTTTTTTTTAATCATCATCATCATCGCAGCTCATATATGTCCCACTGTTAAGCTCAAGCCTCCTCCATAAAGGGAAGGAAAGTGATCTAGGGGGGTGAGCGCTGAGGGCTCTCAACCCGAACTGCCCGTTCGGCGCAACGTTCGGCCTTTTAACCCAACGTGTTCCCTCCACATCACCATTAGTGCCGATTCCTGGACATCCTTGATCGGCCCGGCGGGTTATCCTTATGGCAACAAACAACAGTATTGCGGTTGGCGAACTCGTATCCGGACTGTCTCATAATAAGCTACATGAAAAATTCCCTAGCGAATATATTTTCCTTGATATTCATACAAGAAAACAATAATAAAATCTACAAATTATTTTCTAAGGTAGCCTGAGTCTTGTCTTTTTATATGCTTCTAATTCATTAGGATTTATCCCAAAATTACCTTTTAATAAAAAATCAGCAAGGTGGACTGGTCTTTAAATGTCCTATAAAAACACTCAAAGTTACTCAGCGTGCGATGGACATGGCTATGCTCAGAGTTTCGACGAAGTTTTACGACGCAATATAGGGCGAGCCTTTTGTAAGTAGACTGACAACATCTTAAAAGTTGCAGGAAACTATTGGATGCAAGTGGCATCGTACCGTTCTGAGTGGCATTCTCGTGGTGAGGCCTATGTCTAACTGTGGATGTCTACGGGCTAATGGGTGAATGGAAAAAATTAGCCCAGTGCCTCATATTGGTGGATTCTTATACCCAGTAATGGGATATTTATAAATTAAAGACAAGCGTCTCGCAAGAATTATTTGTACTTGACTT
This sequence comes from Lymantria monacha, assembly GCA_905163515.2. Taxonomy (NCBI): domain Eukaryota; kingdom Metazoa; phylum Arthropoda; class Insecta; order Lepidoptera; family Erebidae; genus Lymantria; species Lymantria monacha. The sequence continues at coordinate 15,973,980 of LR991097.1, read as the reverse complement.
CTGTTTATCGAAGATGTTTATCATAACATGTGCGTTTTAATCTATTAATAATAGAGTTGCATTAATCTTTAGATTATTATTTCACATCATAATTTCTTTGAACAATATTATCAGTCGAATAAATAGTACGTAATTCCCTTTGCGAATTGCATTATATTAGGCAATAATAAATAATTAGAAAAAGCATGAAGAAATACCGCTAGAGCATTTTAATCATTATGGTAATTACTCCACGTGCTAGCAATAGATCAGGTCAGCATGCATATTATCCTACATGACCTGGGACGCCTTCTGCAATTATCTCGTAGAGGATTAATATTTATATCATTAATTACTTCTATTTTTTTATAATATCATCACTACCCTGCTCTTATCCCAATTACTTGGGGTCGATACAATATGTTATTTTCTTCTACACAATCCTATTCGAAGTTATATCTGCGGTCACGCCCTTCCTATCTATATCATGCTTTACGCAATCCATCCATCTTTTCTTTGGTCTTTCCTTACCCCTAAAGCCTTCAACATTCATACTTAAAACTTTTCTCACAATATTACTCTCGTCCCGTTTCATCACATGTCCATACCAACTCAGGCGTTCACTTTTCAACTTTTCCGTCACTGGCGCCACTTTCAAATTTCTTTCTTTTTTATAATACTAATTTTAAAATATCTTCGCATCACGTAAGTGGAAAATCTAAATGAATATCGAAATCGTAACTTATCTCGTACATTTATATTGTTAATTTGAAAATAAAAACGTAATATGTTGTGAAAAGATTAATGTATTTTATTTTCAATAACTTATGAAGAATAGCACATTCATAAGCGATTGCTAATAATAAGGCAGTTATGCATTATAAGAATACATACATATGTTTAGTAAAATTATTTAAAAGAAAATCGTATTGTATTAAAATGGCTTCAAGGTGAGATGAAAATCACTAAATATGACCTATATAGATAGATAAAATCATATAAAATATGTTTTTCCTATGAATCTCAAAATTGTTTATCCATAAATATGTGATACATCCATGAATAAACAATTTTAAAATTATACGCCAATATTTTTTTATTAACTGTTACGGAATTATTTACTGATTACGCTGAGTGACCGGCAAGAGGTTATCCTATGAGACTGAACAATCCATGGCGAAATCTAGATGTGTATGACCTGAGTCATTTAGATATATAGACTTATATAATGGATATTTTTCTTCGACTTTTCGTGTGGTAACGGGATAAAAATACAATTCACCACTCCCTATGTTGCCCGTGGGTGATCGATCGATACGACTAAGGGATATAAAACGTATATAACATCTGCGCGAGAGAAAGAGAACTCGACACAAAACCTTATACCATTACGTTTGACTAGCGTGGTATAGTAGGTCGATTTCCCTCCCATTACGGAAGAGGCTTGAGCCCAACATTGGGACAAATATTAGATCCATGAAACATATTGCTGTTTCACTAAACAGACTATTTAAATATGTTCCTAATGAAATATTACGCTGTGCTCACTTATGATAATGAGTAAACCTTAAAAGACAAAATTAATGTGTAAAGCAAACTTGCTGAGACAGTATTGCGGACTACTTTTTCATCATCTCAGCTCATATACGTCCCACTGTTAGGCTCAAGCCTCCTATTTTATAAGAAGGAAATTGACCTACTATACCACGCTGGTCAGACGTGTTGGTATAGAGTTTTGTTTCAAGTTTGCCTTCTCTTGCATAGATGTAAATGCGTTTTACATCCATTAGTCGTCTCTTACGATCACGCACGGGTAAGATAGGGGGTGGTGTATTGTATTTTTACGCCGTCACCACACGGATAACTACCGACTACTTTTTCACTTACCATCTATTAGAATTTTTATATGTTAATATAATAAAATACATGGTCCCTATAAATATGACAGTAATACTGTGTATCCATTTTGAATGGATATATAGAATGGGCTTCCCCATAGAGGAATAATGCTGTAATCGCCACGCTTGACTGTCGAATTGACAATCAGAGTTGGCCCAATAAGATTCCCAGGAGTATGCTTGAATCCATTCTCTTGGCCGGTTTTGATGACTCTGACTTTAAAGCAGAGAATGAAATATTATATTTTGCATTCGTAAACACACGTGTGTATTAATTTTACTAATAAACCTGCAAAGTTTATTTGAAAGCAGTAACATTAGAGCTATAATTCTCTTTCTGATGGCCTGTTTATTGAGAAGGTTATAACGCTGAAATAAAAAGGTGCTAAGCATCATAGTGTTATAACAGTCCAAATGATCATAAAAGTCGATATAAAAATGATTACGATGAAGTAATGTTAATGGGCTGCCAGGTAATCACCTCTGTCACAACAACTGTTGGAATAACAAAATCTCATTAATATATGCAAGGCATATAATAAAAAGGTTCAAAATAAGAATTAACTATAAATATATAAATATTCAAAAGCTACAAAAACAGATAATATATGTACATTAATAAAATTTCAGATTCTAAGTCAGAACATTCCTATTTTGAATTTGATGTTTCAAGTTTTGTTAAATAAATAAGAATCTTGCATATTGTAACAATATATTGTAATAGATGTGATTCTTCACCAACTTCGATAGAATGCTAAACTTCTGTCGAGATGAAACTTGAAATATATATATTATACTCATAAATTAAACGTACCTAACTACGGTAAATTGTGAAGGAGAAATAGTTCACGTCAATTTTGTTCTTAAAGTTTGCATTTAAGACAAACATTGTTATTTTTTCTCAGAGAAATGTGTTATTTGGGAAGCAGAATTGTAAATTTAAATAAGGAAAGAGGTTTTTTGTGTAGTAACGGAATTTAAAACGGTTATCACTTTTTCATTTGCGGTGTATTATATGCTTTTTGTTTAAACGACAATATTCGATGATGATGACTAATTATCTAAGATAGTAACATCACCTTAGCTGAAAATTGACTCCTGAATAACAGCAATTTATTATTGCGTTTCTTCTTGTTGATCGAAAGACCCCATGACCAAACTCTCAAACCCTCTCGCCAAACAGTAAGTATTTCTATCACCCTCCAATCTTACACCCATTCCAGCGACTTAGTTGTACTCCTAGTATAGCTGAAGTCCATGAGCGGCAGTTTCAATGTATTTATTCGACTGAAAAAAAAAGAATTGCACAGACTTTAGCATATTTGGTATACTTATTCTAATCGATGGTAGGCTTGAGTCCCGACTCAATATTCAGCTAGTAGAGGCTTTTTTATGATGTAGCCATGTCGAGATTTTAGAGAATTTGAAATACAGGATCATAAAATCTATACTAAGTACTAGCAGACCCGACCACGCTTTGCTGTGGCTTAGATAGCCTCAGTAACACGTGGTGGTTATGCTAATAAATTGTAGCTTATATGAAATGTTTGTACGTTTAACATAGCACCATCTATTAAATACTTACTCAATCCAGTCAACAGATATCGCTATCTGTTAGAATCGTTTGGAGATAACAGATGATTGTGACTGTCGAATAATAGACAAATAATTTGCAATAAAATAATATTGCGACTAAAAATTGATATGTAAGCTATCCTATCTTTTAAGTTGGATCAAACTACATATGCTGTACAAATTTGATTAAAATCGGTTAAGTACTTTAGGAGTCCATCACGGACAAACAAAGTGACGCGTAATTTATATATATTAAGATTATCCGCTCATCAGCGATCTTGAAACTACTAATGGCTTAGAAAAAAGAAAAGATCAAACTATAGTAAACCTCAGCAGTACAATGTGCTGTCCACAAGGTATCAATCATCATATTTTCGAAGAGAGATTTTTACTGTCAGGCTTTATTTTGATGTCAGCCCAAGTAATCGTCCGCGTTGAAATCAAGGTATTAGGGACCCCCAATCCATAACGCATCTGATCTGCGTCTCTTAATCGTGCTGATGGAACCATATATGTACATTTGACTGCCAAGAGCCGCCCGGTGTGTCCGGGCATCTCTCGGCAGTCGGGCCTGGCGGCTCTGCACATAAGTGCACGTGCTTCCTGTCCCTCAAAATACGTATTCAAAAAGGTTAGTATATGTATTAAAATACATATCCCATATTGCAGTAATGGTAGGACTACAGTGTCGACAGTTTCCTGTCAGCCGCAGGCCGGTCCGTCTGAGGTAGTATCACATAATAACGCTCACGCAAAAAATCGACGCCTAAGCAGTGACTTGTGAGTGTGCTTTGTTCGGTAAGCGAGAGAGCCGGCAGCCCAACTTTCTGGGTGGGTCTGGATTTTCCATTGATAGGCACCGTCCTAGCTGTACCCCTGGTATTGTAAAGCGGCAGCGGTAACATTTACCACCAGGTGGGCTGTTTACTTGTTTGCCACTAAGAGCAATAAAAAAAAATGCAATTATATTGTTATGATGGTCTTTTTTGCGAAAAGCATACTATCATATACATAGATCCATTAAAGAATAGTATCAGCTAGAGCAGCATCAAATGCAGTGGCCCACACTTACGCCATTTTAAGCACCAGTGGGGCTAGAGTTCACCAAGATGGTTCCGTCTTTGTTTTCCTCAGTGAAGATGACCCCCGGTATTAATGTATGTACATCAATGTACATATTTGAGTGTTTTGAACAGTATGGATAAAATATTTCATCTTCATTATCGTTATCTCAATCTATATAAGTTTCACTGTTGAGCTCTGGACTCTTCCATTTAGGAAGAGCAATTAACCTACCATATCTCGCTGGTCAAGCGTATTGGTTTAGTATCTTTCCTTCTCTTGAATTATTATCATATAAATAGCTTAGTCATCTTTTATGACATTTACAGATAATAGAGGGTGAGATTCATTGTATTCTTACACCTTGTTGTTACAAAATTAAACGTAATTCCAGAATAGATTGCAAGGTTGAAAAGCATATAACCGAGGCAGCGGGTGACCCGACCGGGGATTAGTCTGGTCGCCCGGAGCGAGGCCATTCAGCATGAGGACGGTGCTCCAACGGCGAAAGCTGCGGTGGCATCGACTTGAGATACCTGCGAGGGTAGACCGCCGGGCGGGTCACCGAAGACAATGACCGGGTGCCGGTGGCTCGCTCGCTTGGGAAGAGAAGTACATGTAGGGCGGATCCATGGAGTCGCGCGGAGCTTCTTTTGTCGCCTCGGAAGGATTTAGCGGGGTGTGACCATTTCATAGTCCGCCGTCAAAGAAAAAAAAGGTTGAAATGCATACTTATTTCGGATCGATGTTACTTTTATTGCTAATATTAGACATGATTTCTATTATTGCGGCTACTCTAATCGTTATTCTCGTGATCGGATGCTGCTAGTAGGATTTTGTACAACTATAATAATTTGCATTATATTTTGGTAATTTGGTTAAGAAGATATACAATGCGAAAGTGGAAGGATGTAGGTACCGGGGGAGACCGAGACTAACCTACCTAGACCAGACTGGTCACGTACTGAAGGAAGGTGGAGTCAAGAGTCTCCGAAACTGGCGAGCGTGTATGAAGAGAATTATAAATGTTGGCGTGATGATATGTATGTATGTATGTGTATGCATATTTTGGTTAACTCTGAAATAGTTCAAAGAATAATATACTGGAGCTAATGTATTCTAAGCATGTTCTATACAGTATTAATATTAAAAAAAATTAAGAAATAAGACAACCCTGTTATTTTTCACCGTTCCGGCTTTTCTACGTTCCGGCCACTTGCCTACTTGATAGTTGGTTTTTGCATCAAATTCAGACAAAATGTAAAATATGTTTGTAAATTATCTCGAAGGTTTTATAGGTACATAATAAATGGTTTGAATTTATTTGATGATAAAGCTGTACTATATAGGTGGTAGCCAATTCAGATGATTTATTCTCTCACTATGCATGTCATCAATATCCATCAGGACCTTATTTTCTTACGATGTTATAACTACAGTTAAAAATATAGCGATAATATCTTCTATTTATATTTTGCTATCACACACTATGTACTATCAAAACGATCTTTTATCGTTTTGATTCACATCATTTATTATTATCAGTGTTTTGACATCTTGATTATATCACTAGCTGCAATTCATCGAAATATGACCGATCTTTTGGTGTTTTCCGCTAAACATAGAAATAATCAAAGTGTCGATATAAATGCATGTTTGTTTATTGATAGTATCTTATTATTACTATTCAATTCTCATAATTGAAATTTTGATAACACTTAAAATTTTCCATATGGTGAAGAATACCAATCATAATCCTTTTTTTAACCAGAGGACATTAAAAGGCAACTAAATAATATAAGCAAATAATATTATGGATAGAAAAAGTAGATAAAACCTATAGTGTTACTACCACCCATGGATCTTTGCAATACCAAGGGTATACCTAGGCCACTGCCTACCAATAAAAACTCCAAACCCAACCAGAAAGTAGGCCTGCTAGCTCTCTCGTTCACCGGACGAAGCGCATTGCCCCTGCCCAGAAGACGATTTTCTGTGAGAGTGTGGTACTATCCCTGATGGATTCGTCCGCGTTTGGTGGTGGTTGGTTTTATTTGCCTAATTTGATATATTATAGATCTGATAGATATCGCTCAGGAGGCCTGTTCTCAAAAGTGGTACATGAAAAGATGAATATTGAAAGAATATAATCTAGAAATTGTCACCAAGCTATATTTAAAGTATTTTGTAAGCTTATTTAATATGTCATTAATCAATATTCTAAACTATCTGTTCGACCCAGCTTCTAATATTTGCGATATAATTAAAAGATGCATAATAATTTCTGATCATAATTCTTTAAACGAGTTTTAAGAAGCCTTCACCTTCAGGGAAAAATAAGCAAGAATTTACATTGGGTGGTTAGATCGGGGATCTGTCCGCCCACCCGTTAGTAAGGCTCACTGAGGACGATGCAATGCTGCCGGAGCATTAACTCGAAAGAATACTCGCAAGATAACCCACCTGAGACAAGGACCGGGTACTGGTAACCCGCTCGCACGGCGTTGATGGCTTGTCGTTCTATCTGTCGCCCCCGGACAGATTTAACATAACCACATCATAGCCAGCCGCCAAAAAAAGTCTGTTATAATTCCAGATTTGCCTCGAGTGGAATACGGATTTAATTTCCTTACACGGAAACATACAGCTTTATAAATAAAATTATATATATGTGTAATACAAGATACTTATCACCATTGTTTAGATAATAAATATGATAATTATCATATATCGTATCTTTCATGACAAGTCTTTGATCTATTAAAATCAGTGCTAATATTATCTTTTTGATTATTAATTACAGTTCGAAATAATATTAAAGGTTTATATAAATAGTATTCAATTGCGTTCGTTGAGTAGTGTCACTATATCTTGCAACAGTAAATAATATTATTAGACACTCAAGACAAGAGAGCTGTTATGAAAGGTAAATTTTGCCGTGTTTTGTTTTTAGGTTAACCACTGTTTTTATTTTTTCCCTCTCAATTTATATACGTCCTCCAATAGTGGGACGGGGTTTGTCCATATTGGGAGATACGATGCCTGCCAAAAGGTTAGGGATATGCATTTTATTTGGAGTTTTCTTTTCTTGTGTGATATTATCTATTTGCATTACTTAGTTGTCTTTCATGATAGGTGCGGCAAAGTAATGGTGAATTGCATAGTATAGCCTCATCCTTTACGAGGGAGTTGTTAAAGCTTAATTAGGAATGGATCTCCTATTATCTTGTCATTCTATATAATTCCTGATGAAAGAATTAATAACTATTCATCTAGTAAGCTGTCCAAATATGTAAGGACATTTCCCAAGTTACAATTGACGGTAAATTAAAATACGATACAAATATAATTTATTTTATTTGTAATATTCATTATCACATTGAATCATTTGGTCCCACCAATTATTTATGAAATTATATTATCTTTTATTTTTATTTTACCTTTCCGACATTAAAATTGGTTTTCAGTGTTAGTGCTACGGTACAGTAAGATAGCTATTTAAAGTTTATTATGTCAACTTTATTTTCATAATAGCACCATAATTTAGCAGGCATTAAGTGTTAATCCTATTCCTGTAGTAACTAAGAGTAAAAAGTAGCAAATTATTATGGAGTCAAATTGTGTCAGCTATATAAAGTGACACGGAATAATATTTAATATACATAAAAAAAGCGTCGTTTAATGTATATTATCTAATTTTATTTCCAGGTTTAGTGTTTACAGTACTGTGCGTAGTTGCACTAGCTAACGCGGCTGTTGTTAATAAATCATTCAAGAATACCATAGACGGTTATGATGATCCAAGCCAAGCCCCTAGTATCTGCGCAGCTGAAGGTTCTGATGGTGTTCTAGTCGCCCACGAAATATGCAACAACTTCTATAAATGCTCATTTGGCGCGCCAGTGACTATGCGATGCCCAAGCAATCTTTTATACGATCCCAGTGAAGAACTCTGCAATTGGCCCTACGCAGTTGAATGTGGCGATAGAATAATTTCTGATGAAGACAATGAGGGAGGAGACTGGACTGGTAATGGAGCTGGTAACAGTGATCCCAGTCAAGCACCCGCAATATGCGCAGCTGAAGGTTCTGATCATATACATATTGCTCACGAAAACTGCAATCAGTTCTATCAATGTTGGGCGGGTAAACCAGTTGCCATGAACTGTCCTCTTAATCATTTGTTTAACCCTGACAAAGATTATTGTGATTTCCCCTACAATGTGGACTGTGGTGATAGAGTTATATCCGATTTCCAAGATAATAATGCTAATGGGAACCAAGATGGAAACGATTACAATAAAGTAGAGGATGATATTCCCGTTGGCAATAATCATGATGATCCTAGTCAAGTGTTTGACATTTGCCGTGCTGAAGGTTCAGAGAGTGTCCTGGTTGCTCACGAAAATTGCAATCAATTCTATACGTGCAACTTTGGTATTCCTGTAACTCAAATCTGCCCAACTAATCTCTTATTCGATCCTACTAAAGATAGATGTGAATGGCGTGACACAGTAGACTGTGGAGACAGAATCATTCCTGAATACATCGAAAGTATCCCTGATGGAAACGAGTGGACTGGTAACGGTGCTGGCAATAATGACCCTAGTCAGGCTCCAGCCATTTGTGCAGCTGAAGATTCAGATCACATTTATATTGCCCACGAAAACTGCAACCAATTTTACAAATGTTGGGCTGGATTACCTGTAGCTATGGATTGCCCGGAAAACCTTTTCTTCAACCCAAAGAAGGATTACTGTGATTTTGCCTCTAACGTTGATTGCGCTACCAGAGTTGTCTAGATCATTACCAACCGTAATGATTTACATATATCAAAAAGACGTCGTTTCTTGTTATGTTAAATGTATCCATAAATTATTTTTTTAAATTAATACTTAATATTATTGTTAAACTGGATTTTTAGATGAAATAAATTTGGCAAATAAAATAAATTTGTGTCAATATTATTTATTTAGTATATAGGTATATATATGTCGTAGGTATAGTTATTAGATCATCATCATCTTCCTCTTATCTCAATTACTCGGGATCGAAGTAATATATACCATTCTCTGACCATTCATATTGCAAAAGCTTAGTCAATAGTTTTATAATCGACCGCTTGCATAACTTCAACCCTGACTGAGAATATAAGTGTTGATAGTATTCGTGACTTCAGTGGGAAGCATCCGAAGCCCTTCCATGCTTCGTGTCAACACCTCGCAAATCTCATCCTATAGCCATGTTCTGGGCCCGGAATATTTTTTTTAGTCGCACTGAACCTCATTACACGTATCGATACCTTCTTCTTCTTCTTAAAAATTCCCAATTACCAAGCATTGTATTCTAGGCTCGACTTCGTCGACCCATGTTTCGATGGTGGGAGGTGTCGTCCATATCAATCCATGAGCCTACTGCAGTTTACTGTTAGACATGGGCACTCGTGATGAAGGGAGGTAAAATTACAATTTAGAAGGTGGACACCGAGTTGGTGTTATGGGTATTCCAGGTTATTACTACTATCTCAAATTTATGCTCACTTTTAGTTCACTCTAGCTCTATTTTGACGAATCCCAATGTGGATCAAGTGTAGCTACACATTGTATTCTTAAACCGTTACAACGCTGGGAGTATGCTTACGGATTCTATCCTGCAGAGAAATCCCGAGCATAGCTCGCTCCATACCATGCTGAGCGACTTTGAGCTTGGTTATGAGACCTACATTTAGGGACCACGTTTCCGTGCCGTAAGTCATCACTGGTAACACACACTGGTCGTAGACCTGTGTTTTCAGACACTGAGATATGTTGGACGAGAAGATCCTCCTAAGTTTCCCGAACGCTGCCCAGCTGAATTGGATTCGTCGGCTGACCTCTTTCTCGAAATTGGATCTAGGTAGATCTGGACTGTTTGTCCAAGGTAAACATAATAGTCGACAATTTCGAAAATCGCATTGCCAACTAGGACCGGTACAGGAATGACATGGGCGTTTGACATGACTTTCGTCATGTCCATGTTCATTCGTAATCCTAACAGTTGGGATAGCCTGCTGAGATCGTTGAGCATAGTGCTAAGGTCCTCCATGGATTCTGCCATAAAGACGATATCGTCTACAAATCGAATGTGAGTGATGTATTCGCCGTTAATGTTAATACCGAGTCCGGTCTAGTCTAAGAGCTTGAAGACATATTCCAATGCAGTGGTGAACAGTTTCGGAGAGATGACATCTCCCTGTCTCACGCCTTTCTGCACCTGAATCGGTTTCGTACTTTTACCCCGGATACGAACTGACATTGTGGCATTCCTATACAAACACTTCAGCATGACGATGGTCGATTTGGCACCGCTGAAGGGACTGCAGCACCGCCTAAGTTTCAACTGAATCAATGGCTTTCTCATAGTCTATAAACGCTATACACAGAGGCGGATTGTACTCCTCGGTCTTCTGGATAATCTGCTGAAGCGTGAGGATATGGTCTATGGTGATATAGTCTTTTTGCAAGCCAGCTTGTTCGGGCGGCTGGAAGTCATCAAGCTTGCACGTGAGTCGATTGGTAATGACCCTCGTAAACAACTTATAGACGTGGCTCAAGAGTGAGATAGGTCTGTAGATCTTTAGAAGAGCTTTGTCGCCCTTATTGAAGAACAGCACCACCACACTTCTGGTCCACGACTCTGAAACGTCGCCCCCGAGGATAACAGAATTAAATAGCTTCTGAAGGGCTTTTAAAACCGGATTGCCGCCTGCCTTCAAGAGCTCTGCCGTAATTCCATCATTTTCCGGTGCTTTACCGTTTCTAAGTTATTTGAGAGCCATTCTGATCTCGCTCAAGCTAATTTCCTGGATTTCTTCGGTACAGTGCCGAGTTAGCATGGATCTGGGATCTTGGACCAAGCCGACAACAGGATTTCGGGATGATTTATATAACTGTCAATAGAACCTTTCAACCTCTCCCAAGATCTCACTTCGGGATGAAATGACAGTGCCGTCATCGATCTTCAGCTTAGTTATTTGGCTTTGCCCAATAGACAGATCTTGTGCAAACGCTTTTGAGCCACGGTTCCGGTCTATCGCTTCTTTAACACGGAGCGTATTAAATTGGCGAATATCGCGACGCACAGACCTGGAGATCTGCCTATTCAGCTGCTTGTATTCGGATCAATCGGCTGAAGACTGTACTGTCATTTCTTTTCTACGCTCCATGAGCTTGAAAGTCTAGTCAGATAGTTTTTTAGGTCTGTTGGCGCGGTGAGCCTTGAAAAACTTCGACCCAACCGCGTGGACAGTTGCCACGAATCTGTTCATATCGTTCGAAGATTCGCACTCGTCTAGACATTGGAAGCGATTGCGTAGTTTAGTTGAAAGCTTTCGAGGTACTGGTATTGGATAGGTGTAGGTCGGAAGGTAGACTTCATCAAGCGTGACCGTTCGACTTTTGTGTGGATATTTAATGTGCCTCGTACTATTCAATGATCGCTCCCAGTTTTAATCCTGCTGATCACTGAGACATCATTAGATATATGTCCGTATTGTCCGACAAGATGAAGTCTATCTCGTTTTTTTTTGAACCATCGGGGCTAATCCAGGTCTGTTTCCTTTGTGGCTACTTTCTGAAGAAGGAATTCATCATAAAGAAGCTTTTCTTCTCCAGAAATTCAGCCAGTTCCTGGCCCCTCTGGTTTCTCTGTCCATATCTATGTTTCCCCACTCTCAACTCATCATCACTGCCTTTGCCTAGTTTCGCGTTAAAGTCTCCCATAACTACCGTAAAGTGGGTTTTGGACGCGTGTATGGTTTTCAAGATATCCTCGTAAAAGGCCTTCATCTCGTCTTCGGAGTATGCCGAGGTCGGTGCGTATGCCTATATGATCTTCAATGAATACCGTTTGGTAATTTTGAGTATAAGGTATGCTACCCTTGACACACACTCTCGATCCTCTCCATGTTTAATATGTTAAATAATGACATAGAAATTGGCAATGAACCGGAAAACAATGGAGAAAGCCTGTTACATATAGTAAGTTTGATCGGTTCGAAGCTGGGTGTCACGATTTAGGAGCAGAATATTATCTTTGCGGAACGGTTAGGGTCAGAAAATGCGCGTGTCTTCACTGGAGAGCCTCCTGATGCTACTTTTCCGCCGCCGTTAGTGATTCACTTGAAGTTTGTGTGGACCAAGCGTGGTCGTATCCTTGTGAAGTAGACAGAAAGTAAACACACTTATGTTATTACATCGAAACAGAATTGAATTCGTGTTTTTGGAGTGTGTTACGGTTCATAAGATTTTTCTGTGGGATTTGTATTAGTAATCGGTCTCCATGCGTATACATATGTATAATATTGTAGGCGTTAATGATTATGTTAATGATTACCTGAGTCAAGGCAGCGGGAGATTAGTCTGGTCGCCCAGGGAGAGGCCACTGCATGAGGACGATGCGCCGACCGTGAAAGCTGCCAGGACATTAACTCGAGGGGATACCCATGAGGGTAAACATCCAGGCGGGTCACCGAAGACAAAGAACGGGTTCCGGTTGCCTGCTCCACGGCAAAGAGAGGTACATGTAGATCTATGGGGTCATGCACCGTTCTTTCTGTCATCCCGGACGGAATTAATGGGGAGCGAGCACACCATAGCCCGCCGCCAAAAATTTTATGTATTGTGGATAAATATGTAGTGTAATCATTGTAATTGTGGTCAAATATGTCGAGGAGAAATGTTTTACTCTCCATTGCTGTAATTAAATGTATTTAAATTATTACTACACATATCTAAACATAACATGTCAGTCATAATGTGACTTGTGTTGTGTTTTAAGTAGTACATACATACATACATATCATCACGCCATATTCCTTGCAGGGTAGGCAGAGAGAACAGAGTGCCAGAGAACTCTATCTCTGCATACTTCACTCGCTTCCTCAACATTCATAATTCTCTTCATACACGCTCGCCGGTTTCGGAGACTCTTGACTCCACCTTCCTTCAGTACATGACCGATCTGGTCTAGGTAGGTTAGTCTCGGTCTCCCTCGGTACCTACATCCTTCCACTTTCGCATTGTATATCTTCTTAACCAGGCGTTCGTTCGGCATTCTTTCCACATGTCCGAACCATCGGAGCATTCCCTTTCGCATCTTTACACCAATACTCTCTTTCATACCTACTCGCTCTCTTACGTCGTCGTTACGAATGCGGTCGGTCAGCCTAACTCCACAGATTTTCCGCAGAGATCGCATTTCGACCGCATTAATTTTACTATCATACTCTTTTCTGCATACCCAACTCTCGCTTCCATACAGTAATGTTGGGACAAGCACTGCGTTATGTATTGCTACACGTGCATTCTGGCTGAGGTGGAGGCTGCCGAAAAGTTGCCCCAACGCTCCGTTCACTCTATTTCCCGCATTCACTCTTCGCTCTATATCAGTGGTGTACCTTCCATCTCGGCTAAATCCACATCCAAGATATACAAATTCATCCACTTGCTCTAGTACATCATTACCTATTGTTACTCTTACATCTGTTCTGGTTTTATCTCTTTCAAAGACCATTATTTTGGTTTTGCTCACATTCACGCGTAGACCCCTTTTCTTACAATCTTCTGTCATTGTGTCGACTAGGGTCTGCAGGTCAGTCGCTGACTGTGCCAGCAGGACTGCATCATCTGCATAAAGCAGAGCAGTGACCACTGAGTCGCCCATCTGGACTCCCACATTCATATCGTTCAACCTTTGGAGACATTTATCCAGATATATGATAAACAGCCTGGCTGACAGAACGCACCCCTGCTTAACGCCGATATTGACGTCAAACCAAGGCGACATTCCATCATCCAGCCGCACACAGGCTTTACAGCCCATGTAACTGGACTGCACAGCCTGTAGCAGTTTACCGTTAATACCATACTCCGGTAAAATGTCCCAAAGTTCCTTTCGTACAACCGTGTCAAATGCTCTCTCCAGATCCACAAAACTGCAGAAAACCCTCTGACCTAGAGCCAGATGCTTCTCCACAATGTTGCGCAGAGAGAACACTTGATCCATGCATCCCCTTCCACTCCTGAAATCTCCTTGTGTCTCACACAGTAAACCATCGGACACCATCCTCATTCTCCTTTCAATAATTTTTCCATACACTTTTGCTGCCAAACTGGTCAAGCTTATGGCTCTGTAATTTGCGCAGTCATAACGTGAACCCTTGTTTTTAAACAAAGGCACGATGACCGGGCTATTCCAGTCCCTGGGAACCATTCCCGAGTTCCAACATAAATTGAGGAGCAACAGGAACGTCTCCCAGACACAAGAGCCACCGAGCTTGATCATCTCGGCAGACACCATATCAATGCCCGCTGCCTTACCATTTTTCAAACTTCTTATCGCCCATTCAACTTCATCCATACTGATGCCATCGGAGGACGCCGTTGTCGAATGTTGATCTACTAAACCACATCCAACACCGGCGCCAACCGTAGCATCCGCATACATATCGCCAAAATATTCACTCCATCGGCTTAACACGTCTTGTGTTTGTGTAAGAATGTCTCCACCTTTAGACCTTATTTTATTCATTCTGAAGGCTGACCAACCACCCCGAGACTTCTTCACCTCCCTCCAAAAGAGTTTGGTGTTACCCTCGAAGTTTTTAGTCAGCCTATCTTCTGCACTCATACTTGCTCTATCACGTTTCTCTTTCACTAAGGCCTTGGTGTCATTCTTACATTGCCGATATATTTCTTTCTTCTGTTCAGTCATACTGTCATTCAGATTCAAAGAAGAGACATAGTCCAGCCACGCTTTCTTCTTTTGCTCTACGGAAGCTGCCACTTCCGCATCCCACCATGCATCACCATTTGTTTTTCTATGCTTCTTTGAACTTCCACATACTTCTTTCGCTGTATCTACCATACTCTCTTTCAATACTCTCCAGCATTCTTCAATGTCCGATTGCGGCTGGCTTGCCATCGTCAGCCGTTCTCGGACACCCTCTGCATACTTTTCTCTTACACACTCTTCTTGCAACCTTTCAACCTTTATTCTTTCAAGCCCTCCGAAGTGGACACGCTCTCGCCAGTGCCTCCACTTTCTGAACAGACCCTGGGGCCCCTGTAGGCTCTTGCGTCCAATATTTTGCTTCGGAGGCGACTGTCTACCAAAATTAAATCTATTATGCTTTTCTGTTCATTCCTTCTCCATGTATACATATGGATGTCCTTATGTTGGAAAAATGTGTTTGAAACAATAAGGTTTCTCTCCATGCATACATCCGCTATGAGCCTACCTGCGTCGTTCACTCTCTTATCACCAAATGGACCAAGTACGTCCTCATAGTCGGGACGCTTGGTCCCCACCCATCCGTTCAAATCTCCGCATACAATCACGCGTTCACTGGTTTCTGCCATATCCAGAACTTCCCTAACATTATCCCAAAACTTCTCTAGGTCTGATGCCACCGAGGATCCTACGGGAGTATATGCTACAACCATGAATACCTTGGTGACACCTAGTTTTATACGGACCCAGAGAAGTCTGGGCACATACATTCCGTAATCCTTCACACCTGAGGACAAGCGAGAGGACAACAGCACTCTTACCCCCATGCTGGCTCGATCGCTCTGTGGTACACCAGACCACAGAGCCATCCCGCCACCAGGAAGATCGCAGGCGTCGCTGCCCCTTCGCTTGGTCTCTGTTACACAGAGCACGTCCAGCTGTTTGTCCGCCATGACGGATATCAGCTCGTGCAACTTACCTTCCACACAACCTCTTACATTCCACGTGCCCACCCGGCACTCCGTTCTCCTCGACTCGCCTAACTGGGCAAGGCGTGATGGGTGGCGGCCCCCATCGCCGCTGGCGGCCCCCATCGCCGCTGTTTTAAGTAGTCCGGTCAAATTAGACCAAAAAATAAGAGTAAAGCTATATAAATTTCCAACAAGTTGAAAATCAGTAAGATTGTTTAAAATATGATTAAAAATAAAATTTGAAAGATCCCATCTTTCCCCTGTATGAAAAAAAAAATTAAAGGTCAAAAAATGAGTTTTTCGCGATTTTCAGCAATACGGTAAGTTTTATCATAAAATACTTCAGAAAAAAATTGTAGATCATTTATCTACAAAAAATGTATCAATACTTTTTTCCTACGAGCCACAAAAAGTTGTAATTGTCATGTACGCCACGTATATACGAGTACATCTCTACAGTTGTAATATATGTTAAAATATGTTTTTATCGGTCATTGTAACTTACACCTATAATATAAAATATACATAAGTTATAACTATAATAATATGACCAACTTTCAACCCCCGTCTGGCTAAGGCTAGGGTCTAGCTGATAACCAAGCCACTCTTGAACTTGGTAATATACCCGAAAAAAGAAAATATAGCAGAGTAGTTATGTCTTTATTCGCTATTCATGCACCTTTGAAAAACAAAACGGTGAAAGAATTGCCAGCTCCTTAATTGACAAGTAACCTTTTTATGACGGGCTTACAAAACGCTGCACTTCAAAATTTTAGACAAACTAAGCTAGATTCTCACAAAGTATTCTGCAAGGACTTACACATTAATAATAACATCAAGAACCCTGCTATGGAAGAATCTGGAATCGAAGGTTATCCTACCTGAGGCATTTGAGATAACCTCACACTTGAATGACCCTGACTTAATGAATGAATACTTTTTAAACGTGCTTGTTAACTCTAAAGTTTCGGTCTCGGAGTAATAAGCTTACACAAAATTTACATAAATTTGTCTAATATAAGGTCAACAACCATATTAAACTATACAATTGCAAAATATAACAATAAAAAAAACAGATACTATAATTTACAACAGATACTAGAATAACACTTAAGTACAAACAGAGACCGAAAGAGGTCCTATCTCAGCATA
Organism: Lymantria monacha; assembly: GCA_905163515.2. Lineage (NCBI taxonomy): Eukaryota > Metazoa > Arthropoda > Insecta > Lepidoptera > Erebidae > Lymantria > Lymantria monacha. The sequence continues at coordinate 15,956,573 of LR991097.1, read as the reverse complement.
GGCTACACCGAAACAGTGCAGCGCTGGTTTTCAGATAGAGCCACGATGAGATCACGAACAGTCACGTCAAGCAACGTAGACCAAACTTTATTCTCAAAATTAACATTGTAATAAAGAATAATTAAATATTAATTGATAAAACGCAGTAAATTATATATCTCACTATATCTTTAAACGAGCAATTCTTGTATATATACATATATATATATGTAATCTGAATCTCAGAAACGGCTCCAACGATTTTCTTGAAATTTAGCATACAAAGGGTTCCGGGGACGATTAATCGATCTAGCTAGGTTTCATTTATAGACAATATTATTTTGTTAGTATATTTCGGCAACAAAAATATAAATTTTCGTTGTACTGAAACTATTAACAATATGAAGTTTTCAAGTTTTGACGCTGTCATTAAGAATAGACATTAAGCTCAGTTGGAAAATCGAGAAGTCTAATCCAAACAAATCGGAGCTCGGTTCGGATCCTTACTTTTTCTTATTTACTTTTTGATCTTTTTTTATTATTTTATTAATTATTATCATTTGCCCGCATCTTTGTCTGCGTAAAAGTCAAAAATGGTTCTAATAGGATTTTTGTTTGTTCTTTACGTTATTAATTTTATTCTTATTTATAAATTCTTATGTATAAATGTTTGCATACTTACATAGTATAACAACCTTTATTATAGTGTAGGGAAGGTTTAATAAACATGAAAATAAAATGAAATTTTTGTTATATATTATGGACACGAGGTTTTTTTCTTAGCAGTCTATGTTTTAAACACACCGCGCCCAATCCGACCGAGGTGACGGAAGGGTAGTGTGCCCCCCCATAAGCCACCATCTTTTCCATCGAAATTAGGCCGACCACTGATACCGCTTCTTTGACATCCACCCGCGATACTACACCTGTTACAGTATTTCTTTGTAAACAATATCTTTTGTTTTTCTTTCGGATGCTAGAATTACCAGGCTACTCAGTGAGCTTACTCTGAAACATGTCACATACAATTGCCCATGGGAGCAGCAGCTTTCTCTCAAGTCTACTCCCGCTACCTTAAGAATTTGACCTCGAGCTTTGTTTATGGTTATTGAGAAACAGACTTTAATGGCAAACTGCACTCTCTGAAATTCAAAGGAATAATTTGATGGTAGGTATTCAGAGAATCCTAGGAATAAATACAGACTCTGCTTGAGAACAACCGGTCAGTATAGTTGACCCGATTACATTGCAATGCAAAGTTTTTTCTTGCAAACTGGTGGTATTGTATAATTTTGGCGCGCCAGCTCTCAATTTTAAGATGTGACTTGGGAGCCTTCAGAGTATTCAGGAGCTTGAGCGGTTGTTGGACTCGGAGTTTATCACTTATTCGAAGGATATATTTTGATATTCGACCCACAAATGATTTAAAATATTTGCAAGTAAATCGTATAAATTAATAATATGCAAGAGAAGGAAAACTCAAAACAAAACCCTATACATGTCTGATCTGCGTGGTATAGTAGGTCAATTTCCCTTCCATAACGGAGGAGGCTCGAGCCCAACAGTGGGACATATTATGAGCTTGATTGGCTATGATGATGAATGGTATAAAGAAATCGAAACGACTGTGGTAGCGCACATAGGTAAGCCATGGCGTCTTGCGACCAATCTGATCAACATTAACATCCTGTCTCCTTATAGTATCTCACTGATTGTTCCTAATATACATAACTCAGCCCTTCCGCTTCGATTTTTACACATATGTTGACTAAACGCTGGCTAAACAGCAAACAAAAATATAGCAAATGACTATCTCTCTTTCCTAATCATTATGCGGTAAAATAAAAATGGGTAATACATCTTATGGGCGATGGATTTCAGTTATTAGGTGCAATGTGTTATCATGGCTCTCAATTACAATATTCGGCTTAGAAAATTGCTGTCCAACAATTTAAAATTTCAAACTCTACGTTCCTATGACGCCGTGTCTTAAAAGTGTATGACCTTTTTATAGCTTAGAATCGTTCAAATGCCATATTAATACAATATTGTGAGTTTCGAGACATTCCAATTTTAAAGAGTATTTCCATTGTACCAAGCTTTTATGTGAATTCAACTTTTTCAGGGTTCCGTACCCTAAGTGTAAAACGGGACCCTATAATTAAGACTTCGCTGTCCGTCCGTCCGGCCGTTCATCTGTCTATCACCAGGCTTCTGTTTCGTGAACCATAATAGTTAGACAGCAGCCAGACAAAAATTTTCACAGATGATGTATTTCTGTTGCCGCTATAACGACAAATACTAAAATACAAAATAAAATAAATATTTAAGGGGTGCTCCCATAGAACAAACGTGATTTTGGCTCCTTTTTGCTCGATATATTTTTTAGTTTTTATTTTTACTTTTTGATTTTTAAAATTTATTTTTTATTATTTTTTTTATATTTAAATATATCTTCTAAAACACTCTAACAAGAAAATACAGAGCAAGGCTATATATATATATATATATATATATATATACATATATACATACATACACATACACATAACAGATACTAGGACATGGACAGAACATATAAAGCTCCTAGAATGAATCACACCTATAGTCAGCTTAACCACCAGACACAAAACGGCAATCCATTTAAGGCAGAGCCAGTTACTCATCAAGTGTTAGTATTGAAAGACGATAATAGAAATTACAAATAAGCGACAATAAAATCATAAAATTAGGAATTATAGATACACATTAACACATATTTCTTAATATAAACAAATATACGCACCTACAATTACGTATATATAAAGATATCCTCAGGAGTTGTCCTTTTGTTGAGCTAATAAGTATTGCTTGTAACTTATTTAGAAAGTTTTAACGGACTCATTGATTCGGAATGGAGGTAATAAATCGTTCCAACAGTGAGTTGCTGCAAACTTGAAACTACCTCGGAAAGCTGCCGTCCTATGCCTGGGAGTAGTTAGTAAATAGGAAGATGCTCTTGTGTATTTTTTATTGAACTCACGTGACCATGATAACTTACTGTAAAGGTAATGGGGCTTTTTATACAGAATTACACCAAACAGCAAACTAGCTAGGTGAAGCTTCCTACGTGCAGCCATTTTCATTAAATTACCCTTGTTGAAATAAGGGGTAACGTGCGATCGACCTGGAATATTATAACAGAACCGTGCACATGCATTTTGAACACGTTGAATCATTTTTTCGGTTCTAACGAGAAGGCAAGGACCGTATACTGTATCAGCATAGTTTAACTTCGATAAGATCAGGCTTTCGCAGAGCATGATACGTAAATCGACATTCAGGAAGGGACGTATGCGATAGAGCAACTTCAAACGATAAAAGCAATTTCGTACAGCGTCCAGCACATGAGACTCAAAATGTAACTGACCATCAAATACCACTCCGAGATTTCGCGCCTCTTCAACTTGTGATATGGGACAGCCATCAATGTTAATGTCGATATTATATTTTTGAAATTTGTTTAGCATCGCCCTTGATCCCATCAAAATATATTTTGATTTACTAGGGTTCAAGACTAAAGAATTTTTTCTAGACCAATTCGAAATCCTGATGAGGTCACTATTCAATTTCTCAACGGCTTCGTCAATATCTTGAAGATGGAAGGAAACGTACAATTGAAGGTCATCAGTGTATAAATGCCAGCTAGAATATTTTAAACAGTTTATGATATCAGCACTGTATAAAATGAAGAGAAGTGGTCCCAAGATAGAACCTTGGGGAACACCTCTATTCATCTCTTTTGTAGACGATGAAGAATAAGTGCCGTCTCTATTATGAATCTGGACGAATTGTGAACGATTAGATAGGTAGCTGTTGAACCAGTTAAGAGTTTCAGAATGACATCCGTAGTAAGCTAATTTAGAGAGAAGGAGTGAGATATTTATTGAATTGGAAGCACGAGAAAAATCCAAAAGAACAAGCAATGTAGCTTTACCTTGATCTCTGGCTTCAAGCATATTGTCGACCACATCAAGGAGAGCAGTTGTTGTGCTATGTTTTTGTTGAAACCCAGATTGTCTGTTCGGTATTATATTGTGACGCTCAAGATATTGTCGTAGTTGATTACTTACAGCTTTTTCTAGAATCTTAGAAATACATGGCAACAAACTGATAGGGCGAAGGTCATTTGCGGTAGTAGGACTATTGAATTGGTTTTATAATCGCTACTTTCCATAACTCGGGAAAAAATGATTCGACTATCGACTTATAATAGAGGTAACTGTAGTAAGTGCGTGTGGTAGTATCATAGTCAACATATTTAGTGATATATAGTCACAGCCCTGGGCATTGGACTTGATACTGCGCAGCAGATTAAGCACTTCCTCCTCCTGTATCATCTCAAGTCGAAAGCTACTGTTCCCGAATCTTTTGAATTCAAAGAAGGTTAAATCCGAAATAGTGACTACACCACTACCGGGAACCGCCAGAAAATGTGTATTTGAAATGTCAAGATTCTTACAAGAGTAAGGTAACTCTTGTATTCCCTTATCGGAAGTGGTAATTACTTTTTTTATATTTTTCCACAGTTTTTTAGGATGATTTATACTCTACTACTTTCATCAACTCCCTATCTTTTTACAAATTTCATAGTCTTAAACAGAGTTCTTTTAAACTTTAACAAGGGGATTAGGAGGTTGTTTCAAAAACTTTTAGTGATCAGAAATAAAATTCACCTAGAGTGGATGGCCAACAATGGACATGATTAATTTATTAGTACCAAAAACTATTGACATTATCACCACTTTTATAAACAAGTCAATATTAATTTCTAAGTGCCCGTCGCTTTGGAAAACTGCCATAGTAAGAACTATAGCGAAAAACTCTAACATCTCGGAAATTAAAGATCTTTGCCTCATTAATTTACTGTCATGCCTTTCAAAGCTCTTGGAGAAAGTGGAGGATCACAAATGAAATATTATATTGAAGTAAACAATAAATTACCAGAAAGACAGTCAAGCTTTAGAAAGAATAGGAGCACCAAATCTGCATTAATAGATGTTGTGCACAATATGCTTGATGCTCTAGACAAAGGTAAAGGGACTGCAATAATTTTACTGGATTTTTCAAGAGCATTTGCTTCAATTAATATCCCATCACGAATACATACTTTCTAAGTTGTTTTATTACGGTTATGACTTTACCAGAGTTATATTCTAGTATATAATAGTTCGATTCTTATCTCACATATTGTACACAATTTGTTGAAAGTCGGAACGAAGACGGATCGACCTCAAGATCTTCTACATCTACAGTGGTTAGAGGGCCTAGGGCTGCTTTTATTTATGTTATACTGCGCAGATATAGTCACTAAGATTAAGCATAGCAACAACCATATATATGCAAATGATATTCAAATATACCTACTTATCTTTCAAGTATAACAAGGTTCAGGATTCAGTTCAACTGATTAATGAATCCCTTAATAATAGATGTGACTGGGCGCTGCGCAATTTACTCGTACTTAACAGCAATAAAACTAAGTATATGATTCTAGGCTCAAAAAACCAAGTTAAATTAATAAATTTTAATAGGTCATTGATTTTCGTGGATAATACACCGGTTAAACAAGTTCGTGAAAGTAAAAATCTTTGTCTTTGAATGGACGAAGATTTAAGATTTGAAACACACATATCTGAAGTAACTAGGATTTGTTTTTACAGATTACAGGTATTGTTTAAATTACGAGGCCATCTTAGCACTGCTTCAATTGGGCGATACACTCATCCTATCTAAGTTTAACTATGTGGATACCGTATGCGGACCTAGAATTCTTGCTAAGACTTCTAACCTCACTCAAACACAGAATGAGTGCGCGCGTTTTTGTTTCAATATTTCACCTAGAAGTTATATCACTCCGTTTTTAAACACGAACCATATTCTCAGGATGCAGTATCGGAGACAGATACACCTTGCCACACTCTTATTTGAAATTACTAAAAGCGAGGTCCCAAATATCTTTATTCAAAATTAACAAAGCTCTCGGAGAATAGTAGATACCTCACTCGAGCGTCAGCATATGCTTTAAGGTTTTCGCAACATAGAACAACAGCTTTCCGCGGAAGTTTCAAATTCGCAGCTACTAAGTGCTGAAATGACTTGTCACCACCATAACGGCATGTTCAAGCTATGAATAGATTTTAACTTTATTAAAACAATTTTATTTTAATATTCAGTTTTCCAGCATGCAACAAAATAAATAGTATTAAAATGCACAGATTGAGTAATGTGTCACAAGTGATGCACTATAATTTATTAAAATAACAGATGAAATATTCTTTTTCCATTTATTTATGTCGTTTTATATCCAGTTATATTCATTCCCGTTTGATTTTTTATCCTATTTTACATTATTCTTTTTTTTACATTTAATATTATATCATCTTCAAATATCATATATTATCCCTTTAACCCCTCTAGAATAGTCATCATCTTCATCATCATCATTTTAGCCTATCGCCATCCACTGCTGGATGTAAGCCACTCTTATGTTACGAAACAGAGAGCGTTCCTGTGCCGCCTGCATCCATGAATAAAAGAATGGTAGAATAGTAAAACACCACCACTACGCGGCGTGTGCGGCGGTCGGCCATGTTCAGTTAGCACCGGACACCTTCTCAGATTACACGACTCTGAATTTACATGTCCAAGCTCTCGCCGAAACTAACCACTTGGCACGGACAACCTTCTTTTTACTAACCTAGAGATCAAGCAAATAAATCTCACGTATTCATGCGATTGGACCATGTAAGTATTCATTATTATAAAATTGTAGAACGCCACCTGAAGTTTTACAAGTAGGACGTCTTTGGAAAACTGGTTAACGTTTCTGTAGACCATTTAAAGGCAGCTTATGTGTACAAAGGAGAAACTACACCAACATTCATGACTTCCAGCGAAGGTGAAAAACAAACGAGGAGCGGCAGGAGACTTTCCTGCTTACTACCGATCATAGTAACGATTTTAGAAGGTAAGTACTGCGGCGGTGAAAACACCGTCACTACGCGGCGTCTGCGGCTCAGTGACCGGCCGCGTTCGGTTAACACCGGACCTTCGACCTTCGTACTCCGTGCAACATCGACGGTCATCGTGCAAATTTGATTTCCTTCGCGCTCGCCACTAGGCTTTTGATACTCACGCCGAGAGGCTGCGCGCACGCCATGCAACTGGGCTACCGTATAGTAGAATGGTAGAATAAAATGGAGTATTCTGGCAGTCAGTCTCTCTGATGGATATATTGCTCCCCAATCTTTTTTTATACGATATATTCCGGACACACTACATTTTTTTTGTCCAGGGCGGCTTGCATTTCCATAACCCATCGTGTTACACCTCCATGGCCTTTAGGCCGATCACTATTACTAATTCGTTGACATCTGTGGTTGGCCCGATGGAATACCTTTTGGGATACCATCGCCAAAATAATGAATCATATGTAACGGAGTCGCACAGTAGTATGAATTAGTTAAGAGATGTCTGTTTCTGACACAGGAAGCTTTTCATAGCCTGAATTAAATTAAGTCACACCAGCAGTCTGGTAGTTCTTGAACCGGGTAATAATACTGTGAATGTTCTATATAAAGAGATTCTGCACTCGCATATGCATGTACGTTAACATATTTAAATAACAAAAATAGGATATAAAAGGCAATATAGCTTGTAGAATGAATTGAAATATTACTTTCTGTTTGCCTCTGTTACAATTAATTTCTAGAAAGATGAAGTAACGGGCAATTTCATCCTCTGACGGTGAAGTGATAGGGGATTAAGTATTGTGGTGATATTTTTAATTAAAATGTTATTGACTTAAAAATTAGTGCCTCTAAATACTCACTAAAAATGAATATTCTGAAAATCAGCCCTCAGCGGGTATATTCCTTCCTATGTATGTGAATAGATCGAAACCCGGTGTTTCTCATCAGTGGTCTGCTCGGTGGGTTACTGTTTCGGGTACCATCACATCACGGGCATCACCTCACACAGTAGGTGGCTGTTCAGGACAACAACGCCTGCACAAATATTAAGAGCACCACGCATGATCAAATTATTACGTCCATAGCCCGCCGCAAAAAAAAATGATCAAATTATTATGCCATTTATATAGCCAGTTGAGTTCATGAAAATTGTCACTCTCACTTTGTACTTCTGACAAGGTAGATTAATTATTTCAACTCCGTACTCAGTAGTTTTAATTTAGAACCACAGCCAAACTAGAGAATTCCACACAGTTAATCTCCCCATCAGTGGCCGACTATTTGGCGTAATCGCGGACAATAGCTAGTACCAAATAAAATGAAAAAAAGATGACCAAGAAATTTATAATGCACTATGTTATTAAGTATGCATATGTATCATCATCATCACAGCCCATATATGTCCCACTGTTGGGCTCGGGCCTCCTATGTAATGGGAAGGAATTTAACCTACTATACCGCGCTGGTCAGACGTGTTGGTATAGGGTTTTGTTTCGAGTTTTCCTCTCTTGCATAAATGTTATATGCGTTTTATATCCCAAAGGCTACGTCCTAATTGACAAGTCGTTATACGACAAAATCGGTTGTTCGCATTGCCGTGCAACAAGTTGGTCGTACGACAATATCATTGTGTCCAAATTGCATTGTAGTCAGTCCTCAAGATACGATATCTGGTGCTTTACTTAAGTGAAAATTGTTGTTTAAAATATTTATTAGCGGAAAAGCAAAATAAGATAGGCTGAAATTTGGCGAATTTCACTACCTGTATGTACTGTCCGCTATGATGAAACAACAATTTATTTTACCAGTACACTAGAATAAAGACGGATACATTTGATTATATTCTTGAAACCATTACTATAGAAGAAATACTAATTTATTGATCTTCCAAACACTTTAGTTTTGTAAAAAACAAATAAAACGGCATATCTACGCAATATGACCATAACGGTAAAAATAATAAACAATAAAGCAGGTACTTAGTCTGTTTTTTAATGTTTATTAACAATTTTTGTCGATCAAAACACGATATTTTTAGTTTTAATCCTATTTTGTTAATGCAAAACACATGTTGCCCGGACGACCAATACGACAAAATAGAACAGGTTTGAATTTAAAACTCAACGACCAACAGATGCGATGTCGCACGTCAGTGCGAGTTGTCAGTTAGGACAGCTCCATTCAAAAGCATGTGTTTAAATTTTGTCGCGTTTGTTGGTCGGTTGGACAACAAAAGTCGTGTCGTATTGCGACAGCCAATTAGGACATAGCGTTAAGTCGTCTCTTACGATCACCCACGGGTAAGATAAGATAGGGGGTGATGAATTGTATTCTTTCTCCGTCACCACACGGATAATACATAAGTTTTTACAAAAATGCCACTGCTTTAAAATAAATTAAAATTTTATACATATTTTATTCACTTACATTATCTAATATCACAATATATTATCAGTATTTCATACTCTCGTAGATATAATAAACGTATTATATTTCAAACATTTGTTGAATCAACCCTTATAATAACATGCCTCATTGTGAAAATGGCAGGCCAATCAGTTCTTTCATGCTGACAAGTCCAAATTACCTCATAACACGCGCTCCACCCCAAATAAATATTTCCTAACAATATTTTTTTTTCTTTTATAAGAGTAAAATAATGATAACTTTTTATAATTTGATAAATTTATTCTGTCTTTAGATATTAGCTCTATGTAAATGCCTATGCCCGTACCCGTGTAGCGACGCGAAAAGAATACAAAAATATAAAAATAATACAAATATACAAATTGTCATCATCCCTTACTTGCCCGTGGGAGTCGTAAAAACCGGCTAAGGGTCACACCGGGAGAGTGGGCAGCGGCTATCTCCCGGGAAACTTCATATCATCTACCGCGATCGCCAATCCGCCTGCCAAGCGTGGCGATTATGGCATTATTTCCCCCCCAAGGCATTCTCGTGGGGAGTCCTATGTCCAACAGTGGACGTTTATGGGCTGATGGATAGATGGATTAGATATTAGAAATTATTTATCCGTATACGCCGATGATAACTAACATTTTTAATTATTAAATACATTATAGCATTTTTTTTACAATTTTAATTCATCATCATCATTCTCCTACTCTTATCCCAATTACTTGAGGTCGATACAATATGTACTCTTCTTTCAAAGTACTTATTGTAAAAGTTATTGGCAATAGTTTTATGACCGGCCGCCTGCCAGACGTCAACCCTCCTTGGGAATGTAATTGTTGACCAAACGGCATCAGGTGGAGTGGCCTAGGTTATAAATCTCTTAGTCGCCTTTTACGACATCCACGAGTAAGGGTTGGTAGTATTCGTAGCCGCTACCACACAGCAATTTTTTACAATTTTAATTATTAGATATATACTTTATAATATTTATTACGTGTGGTGACGGAGTAAGGATACAATTCACCATCCCCATCTCACCCGTGGATGTCGTAAAAGACGACTAATATACATATGGGCAAGAGAAGAAAAATTCGAAATAAAACCCTATACCAGCCAGTCCAACCAGCGTAGTGTAGTAAGTCAATTTCCCTTCTATTGTGAAGAAGCACGAGCCCAGCAGTATATGAGTTAAAAATATGCTGATATCTATTTATTTCTATGCAGTGAAAAATATAACACACTATAAGTTTTAAACAAGTTTAATAACATTTGTAAAGCTATCACTTCAAAAGCTAAAGAAGTGTTCTAATAATAAATATTATAATTATATATGTTTTTAAGCATATTACTCTTTTAGGTATATAAAGATTGTAATAATTTACCGTATAAACGCATAAAACACATAAAATATAGAATCTGACACGGAAAATAGCAATCATATTCCAATGGGTCGGACGAGACTGCTTTCTTTATGGTTGTCATTACTCAGGCTTGAAGATTCTGCCACCTGAGCCAACTTTAGATATATTTTCTGCAATGCAGTTCCACACGTTATAGTTTTATTGAAGGCTTTAATATTTCTTCCATATTTATATAAGTATACATTTCTAAACATAATATCAATATATAATAGAAAATAGTAGGGAAAATAATATAAAATTACCATTCATCATCACATCATCATCATAGCCTATAAATGTTCCACTGTTGGGCTCGGGCCTCCTCCGTAATGGGAGGGAAATTAACCTACTATACCGCGCTGGTCAGACGTGTTGGTATAGGGTTTTGTTTCGGGTTTTCGTTCTCTCGCATAGATGTTATATGCGTTTTATATCCCTTAGTCGTCTCGTACGATCACCCACGGGTAAGATATGGGGTGATGAATAGTATTTTTACTCCGTCAGCACACGGAAAAATTTATCATTTATAAACATTAATAGTAATAAATATTTTGTTGAATATTTATATCTAATTCTGTTAGTATAATATTTGTTCTATATAAAAATTATAATTAAAAAGGTTAGGTTATTTTGAAATCTTAAAATTAATATAATTATCATTTAATCCGTGAGATGACTCAGTATTGATAAAATACGCTACCACCCGCTGTGTTATGGCGGCTACGTATACTACCGGTTTGATAGTATACGGTAGTTACACTGCTTATGACGACTATGACGACTAAGAGTTTTACATAAACCTAAATTTAATCTTGCCACTGAAGACAAGGACCAGCTACCGGTGGCCCGCTTATATGGCGTTGATAGATACTTTGTTGAAAGGCGGGTCTGTGAGGTCGCGCGCCGTTCTCTCTGTCGCCCTAGATAGATCAAACGGGATGTGACCACATCGTCTTGCCGTCTCGTCAATAATAATATTTCCAAGGAGAATTTACCTATTACCTATTTGCAAAGTATGTGGATATTTCGTCGACCCCAAGTAATTGGGATAAGAGCTCAATGATGATGATGATGAATCTACCACAGGTTCTTAATCCGCAGGTTTAAGAGACAACTATGAAGAATGGAAACAGGTGGAGGTTGTCCGAACTATTTTTCTACATTTTTTCTGTTTTCTCAGTATATACAGATATTTTTTGTTACCTTATTACGTATGACCACAGCGTTAGTAATAAGAAATTTAATTAAATAATTAAATTAAGTATGTTATATAAATTTTGCTGGATAACGGTGATGCAGGAGGGAGCAGGCACCTCTTGTCTGGAGGATAGAACTATTGATGGGACGTCGTCCTCTATGAAACCGTTGAGTAATTAGGGTGGAAAGGAAATAGCCTGTACAATTATAATTGCTAGGACACCAGCATTTCTTCCAACTACTGCAAGTCATGTCAGGGCAAGCAACATGCTTTGACAAGTATTTGTACAAAGTTCCCGGGCAGATACCTCGTGCTACCACCATAATGATTGCAGCAAGGATATAATGCAGTATAAGCTCGAGATCTGGTAGGGTAGTATCGTGAACTCGCTTTAATCTTAAGCGCTATTGTGGGAGCTAAGATCTGGGAGACAGTCACCGACGTCTTCGAGGTAGTTAAGATTCAGAGAGGACAATGCGCATGCTGACGTGATCCGCCGCTGACACGTGAGCGATGTAGGCTCGAGTACGTGCATCTAATGCTGCTTTAGGCCAGGCTGTTGGCGCTCAAATCGATCATTAGTCCACCATCCACAGATTAAAAAAAAAATTATCAAAGCTATCCATAATAATTGGTACATATTTTATTATAATTTATAACAATTATAACTAGCTTTACAAAATTCGATGACTTCGAAATATTCTAGTTTCGTTAAAATTTATATTACTATATTAAAATATATTCTCTTTGAAAAACTTAAAATTTAATCTATTCTCCATTTAATTCTGACGTATTTTATATTCGTGTTTTCCAATAAAACAGAATTTTCAATAGCACATATTACAGAAAGTAGGTGTTGATTTATTTCAACGTTTAAATTGTCAAATCAAAGAACACCCAAGTGAATATTATATGTCACGGTGATTCGTCCAGTTGATACGGTTAGAATGTTACATGTCAATTCTTTTTGTTTTTTTTTTACTCTTTATTAGGCATACGTTGATAAACACTTTGACCTAAGGGTCACTTAATGATGAATATTGTGTGTAATCCTCGAGCACAGCTATGCTCTTAACATTGCTAAAATCTTATATTTTATTTCTTAATTTTTTTTATTTAAATTATTTTGAGGTCTTATTTTATTGTAAGTAACTTTTAAAGAATAAAGACCAAAAATATCAATTTAAAAACAAGTCTCATTTCATAATGCACAATAATCTAGCGAATGCAAGCGTATCAGCAAGCGATATCTAATAATATGTAGTGGACATTTAAATATTTTTGTTATTGTTTATCTAAGCAAACGAGTAAGCAGTACATCTTAAGGTGTGTGTTATTGCCGCCCTTGGATTTTAGATAATACCAGGGGAACATCTAGGCCATTGCCTACCAACCAAAACATACCCAGAAAATTTCACTTCCAGCTATTTTGTTCACCGAACGAAGCGCAATAGCACATTAACACTGCTCAGATATCGATTTTCTGTGACTGTGTAGTAATAATCCGGACAGGCCGGCGGCTGTAGACAGAAAACTGTCAACAGTTTGGCTCTACCGCTATAATTAAAATATGCTAATTAAGTCCTCGAGTAACTATTCCGTGTGGTGACGGAGTAAGAATACAAATCACCATCCCCTATCTTACCTATGGGTGATCGTAAGAGACGACTAAGGGATACAAAAGGCATATAATAACTATGCAAGAGAAGGAAAACTCGAAACAAAACCCTACACCAACACGTCTGACCAGCGTGGTATAGTAGGTCAATTTCCCTCCCATTATGGAGGAGGCTAGAGCCCAACAGTGGGACATATTATGAGCTGAGATGATGATGATAAATTAAGTCCTTTCATTTAAGACTCATGGTATTCTTTCTTAAATTTTTTTTGTTCGACAACTTACGTCGTCGATTTTATTGTTTTTATTGATCTGTTAAGAATACAAGAACACTATCCCTTATTTCTCGTGATAGGTCTAAAATCAGTGAAAAGATCGCTATAAAAATGAGCAGCAGCACTCTTTTTTTTTTTTTCCCGCAAGGTGGACCATGGATGTGGTCGCGCTCCGACAAATCGTCCGGGGCGACAGAAGAGGCGGCACGCAACCCCATGGACCCACCCTGCAAACACCTCTCTTCGTCGTGCGAGCGGGCCGCCGGTACCCGATCTTTGACTTCGGTGGCTTCAGCAGCACTCTACTAGAAAACTTATTATAACAACTGCGGTCGCTAACTCACATGCCAAGTATAGCAATTGTAAATAGTTCTAAATTGGGGAGGCATATGTCCTGCAGTGGACGTTGATAGATTAATGAAGAAATTCAAGTCATTTAGAACTCATTATATTGAATTTAGAGTGACGTGAAATAGGCATATAACCAGCAGATAATACTGGCGTAAACATCAGATCTCATTTTATTATATGGCAATACAATCTATTCTAGTTTTACTAAATACTTTTTTGTTCTTTGGAATCAAAATAAAATTTATTTATATTATTTTTTTTTTATTTGGCTTGAAAATCAGCAGAACAAAAACAGAGTGCATGTTCTGCGATTTCGGCGGTCTCTCCAATTTTACACCCATATCTCTAGATGGAGTACATATACCAGTATGCTCCAACTTTCGATACCTCGGTTCGCTTATCCAAAACAATGGCGACTTGGATCGTGCGGTGAAGCACAGAATTGACGCGGGATGGATGAAATGGCGGTAGGTCACAGGTACCATATGTGACTCTCAAGTACCCTTAAAATTGAAAAGTAAAATATACAAAACCTTAATAAGTCCTGCCGTATTGTATGGGTCAGCATGTTGGGCTACAAAAGCGACGGATGAGAGACGGCTGCATGTAGCAGAGATGCGAATGTTAAGTTGGATGTGTGGCCTGACGAGAATTGATAAGGTAAGAAATGAGTATATAAGAGGATGTTTGAAAGTGGCGCCAGTGACGGAAAAGTTGAAAAGTGAACACCTGACTAGGTATGGACATGTGATGAGACGGGATGAATGTAATGTTGGGAGAAGAGTTTTAAGTATGAATGTTGAAGGCTTTAGGAGTAAGGGAAGACCGAAAAAAAGATGGATGGATTGCGTGAAGCATGATATGAATAGAAAGGGAGTGAACGCAGAGATGACATCGGATAGGATTGAATGGAAGAAAAGGACATATTGCGTCGACCCCAAGTAATTGGGATAAGAGTAGGGTAATGATGATTATTTTTTATTTATAGATTAATGCCATTTTAGTCTATTATTTTTCCAACCCTACATTTTCTGTACGGTAGGTACCTACATACCGTGTCGACATAAGTTATTATTATTACCCATATTGGACCTATATATACTTTGTGTAGCGATTGGATATTGTCTTCTATTTTACAACATAAAATCAAGATCATACTACAGTCAAACTTTATTTTTATTAAAATATGGATATCCCTTTATACGAAGAGTTTCTTAAACAGATAAAAATCAACTTATGGCTCGCAGGTATTCCATACGGTGATTCAAAGATATATTTCAGATTCTATGTCCTATTATGTGCATTAATAAGTATCACAATGTTTGAGGTATCTTTTTTCATATCAAGAATATCATCGGAAAATTTTCTTGAATTAACTCAATTAACTCCATGCACATGTATTGGTATATTATCAATTTTAAAATTTTTGGCAATCACTCAGAAAAGGAGAAAATTATTTGAACTAAATGAAAATTTTAAACATCTTTACGATAATATTCTGGTTAATAATAATAAAAAGCAACTGTTAAAAGATGATCTACTCATGGTAAAGATATTTATGAAATATTTTTTTGTGTTAAACCTATCTCTTATTTGTGTATACAATTTTTTGGCGCCAGCGCTAATGCTTTACCATTTCATGATTACCAACAAAATAATATTTCTTTTACCATATGCAATATTATTACCATTCTCAACGGATGCTTGGATACCATGGGCTGGTATTTATTTATATTCAATCATGTGCGGTGAGTAATTTCATTTTTATTTTTTACTTTCAATAATGTTAGGTTTCCGTGTGGTGACGGAGTAAGAATACAATTCACCACCCCCTATCTTACCCGTGGGTAAACGTAACAGACGACTAAGGGATATAAGAATATAACATCAATGCGAAAAACTAGAAACAAAACCCTATACCAACACGTCTGACCAAAGTGGTATAGTAGGTTAATTTCCCTCCCATTATTGAGGAGACCCGAGCCTAACAGTGGACATATATGGGCTGTGATGATGATGTTAATGATGAATGTTAGGTTTACTATATTTTTTATACAAGAGTATATTATTCTTGCAGGTTTTATATGTGTGTTATATTTTACAACCGTTGATGGTTTGTATTTTATATTAACATCACATGCATGCGCCAATTTTCGTGTTATAAGCGATACAATCAGCGCGCTTGATGAAACTAATTGTAACACATTTAGTGAAATTATTAAATCTCACCAGTATATTTTAAAGTAAGTAATAAATAAATATAATAATATTTTAAAGTAAGTAAAAAAATAAAGTACGCTGGGTGCCGAACACTCGGATCCAATACTACAAAATGAACGGGATGCTCACTCGGCTCCGAGTGGGAGGCGCCGCTACTATAGCCCCATCCCATTCGGATCCGAGTGGTCGGCATTGACTGTAAGCAATATCTCTTGTGTAAAAGAAGATCTTGTAGATCTTCATGGTAACGTGAGGATAACGCCCCGAGGGCGAAAGCTGCCGGAGCATCTATTCGAGAGGATACTCGTGAGTGTAAACCACCGGGTGGGCCAACGAAGACAAAGACGGGATTCCGGTTGCCTGCACGCTCGGCGAAGAGAGGTACATGTAGGGCTGATCTATGGGGTCGCGCGCCGCTTCTTTTGTCGCCGCGGATATATAATATAAAAAATATCTTCATGGTAATGACCTTGCGTCCAGAAAAGTTAAGAATAATTGACGTGTCTAGAGAAAAGTGACTCATAGACCATATGTACTATGACACAAAGAGAAGAAAATAATATCTAATGTTAAGTTATAAATTTCTTCGATAGGACAAATGCTATCGAAATTCTCAAGTGGCAACTTATGGGCCTGAGTAAAATTGTATCTGTTAATTGTAGTTTAGTTGTAAAATTATAATATTTTTGTGCGAAATCTACATACAAAGATGATCATGTCAATATACTCTCTATAAGTACACTAACAAGAATTTATAAAATGCCCTCAAATATCTTACTTCGAAATAATTTATAAAAAAAAAGAATTGTTTTCCAACATTTCTCGTTTTGGTTTTATATAAATTAATAACTTATACGCATTCGTAACGACCACGTAAGAGAGCGAGTAGGTATGAAAGAGAGTATTGGTGTAAAGATGCGAAAGGGAATGCTTCGATGGTTCGGACACGTGGAAAGAATGCCGAACGAACGTCTGGTTAAGAAGATATACAATGCGAAAGTGGAAGGATGTAGGTACCGGGGGAGAACGAGACTAACTTACCTAGACCAGATTGGTCACGTAGTGAAAGAAAGTGGAGTCAAGAATCTCCGAAACTGGCGAGTGTGTATGAAGAGAATTATGAATGTTGAGGAAGCAAGTGAAGTATGCAGGGATAGAGTTCTCTGGCACTCTGTTCTCTCTGCCTACCCTGCAATGGATATGGCATGATGATATGTATGTACATATGTATGTATGTAATAACTTATACCCTAGTGGTTATTATGCTCAAATTACAAGGATATCTTGTAAAAGTAACAAATTTTCATTTTAAACGATTAAAAATAAAGATCGTTCAATATAACTGTATGGATGGAGACATCACTATGTCTCCAATAAAAAAAAAAGACTTTCTTAACTGCGAATTTGTAAATATGTAAAATAATAGTAAAACATATAATCTCAAAAATATATTAAAATTTTAAGGCTCGGAGATGAAATCGAAGATATTTTTACGGCCCCTAATCTCTTTAATGTGATGATTGGTTCGTTGGAAATATGTGCTCTTGGATTTAATTTAACGGTAAATTTTACATTTTAATTATATTAACATTTTAAGGCTTCAATTAAGTTTTTTTACGAAGTTCTTATATGTATATGGTTTATTCTTAGTTAACATTTTTTTATATACATAAATAAGTGCAAATTTATCCCTATAAATGCACTGCTGATTATGATTTCATTACTGTAACTAACTAATAATTATATCCCTTTTTTTTCTATATTAGGAAACGTCGTTCACCTACTCTTATCCCAATTACTTAGGGTACAATATGTACTCTTCTTTTATAGTACATATTATAAAAGTTATTGGCAATAGTTTTATGACCGGCCGTCTAGCAGACCTCAACCCTCCTTGGGAATGTAATTGTTGACCAAAGGGCATCAGATGGAGTGGGCTCAGGTCGTTATAAGTCTCTTAGTCGTCTTTTACGACATCCACGAGCACAGTAAGGGTTGGTAGTATTCGCCGCCGCTTCCATACAGCATTTTTCTATATTAGGAAACACTATGTTTAAATAGTCGAAACACTGTGAACTCGAAATTGCTAAATGCCATTACTAAAGATTTTGTAATATTTAATTGATATTTCTAAAATTTCGTTTATGTTTTTTTTTAGACTGGAGCATGGCAGCAATTTCCAGGCTGTCTTTTATTCTTAATTTCAGTTCTAGTGCAAATTCTAATGATGAGTGTATTTGGAGAGAATATTATAAGAGAGGTAAGCGGCATTACCTAAAATATCTTTCGCGTATAAGGCGCCGGGTTTTTTAAACTAATATAATGAAAGTATTAATGGTTCAAATTAGTTATGTACGTACTCGTATATTTTCTTTAAGTAAGACGATGATTTTATGGAATATATAATTTTTTGATATCATATTCCTTGGGACAGTTTGCAAATTACATACCAATGATCTAATTTGGTTGGGTAAAACTGAAAACCAAGATATACGTAAATAAGGAAGATATACATAATTACTTTATACTAATAAGTATGGTTAGATTTAGTGCACTATTTAGATCACATTTTTAACATGAGATTTGCTTATCAAAAATGAGATCGTATTTTCTAGACATGTATTTTTCATTTATTTGTTTTGAAGCTTATATAAAGATTAATGTTTTGTTTCATATAATAGTATTATATCCTTTATTGTTTAGCTTTTAGGTATAAAGGTAATTTTTATCCCTATATTGACAAGTAAATCCTGTTTTTATCTCAATGCCTGATTACATTATAATGATCCTGTTTTTATTTTTTGATAAATACAAAATTATTATGATGAGCAATATGAGTATATACCTACGTATTCTTCCTTCGTTGTACATATTGCAAAGTTTCGGCAATGGTTTTATGAACAAACTCCTGCCTCATCTCAACCCTCCTTGGAAATACAACTATTGATCAAACGGCATCATATAGAGTTAGCCCAGATTGATGTAAAGCTTTTGACTATTTCACGTATCCCGGGGAATGTAAGGGTTGGTAATATTCATAGCCGCCACCCCACAGCAATTATTACCTATAAAGAAATTAAAAAGCACGTATTAAAATTTAAATATTGACTTAACACATTATGTTAATCATTATGCCTGCTATTTCTATCTATATGAAATGCAAAATAATTGCACATAATCAATAGCATCTACTTTAAAACAGGCGTTACTGAATATTAATTATTATCTGTAATTGTTTTTCAAAGCTTAAAAGTTATACAAAGTCAAATTTTGCGTGTTAAACCGAACACGCAAGTGAAGTTTCATATCACGGTACATGGTATGGCAACGTAAAAAGGAAAATTTACTTGGGAAAGAATTCCTTAATTGACACCTACAGAAAAGAAAGGGGTAACATATTATATTTTTAATCAGAAATTCCATGAAAGATAACTACTACTATTATAAAAGTTGGGATAGATGGATGCATATTCCCTGGCCAAAACCGTGGGTGACTAGACCAGAAATAGTCGGTCAACGTCAGAGAGGCTGACCTCGTGATGGCAACACCTCGGCAGCAGGCTGGGGTGTCGACGGGGGATGGTACCCGAAAGGGTAACCCGCCGGCCTGGCCACGGACGTCAAGGATTCGGTACCAGAGGCCGGCCCAGTGGAAATCGGAAGCGAATACGGTGGGTTATGGCGTCACTCGTTATAAGGTACAATAATAATTCTTTTTTCGTTTGTCTTTAGAGCAAAAATATTGGCGACGCCGCATTTCTTTGCAAGTGGTACAAAATGGACGTAAAAGCAAAAAAAAATATTTTGACGATTATGATAAGGTAAATTATTATAATATAAATTATTTCTAAGTTTGCAGAAGGTTAATTCTAAATATCAGTCTCATAACTAAACTCAAAGTAGAACAGCTCTCTGCTAGATATAAGCCGAAATACAGAAGTAAAAAATAATAAGAAAAGAATCAGTGTAACCAACTTAATCCTAAGATTAGTGTACGCTGAAGAAACGAGTAGGTCACATAGCTCGATAAATCAACAATTAGTGTAGAGGAAAGATTTTTGTGTGTCAATTACGTATCAAATGATGTAGCTTTAAATGGTCTACTACTAGTTGGGATACCAGTGGGTTAGTAGTTGATAACATAGGAACCGCTGCCAAATTATTCCCACCTGACTACTCTATACAGTCTGATTTGTTTTTAATAATGTACTCACTATACATATAATTATTTCTGAAGTCTGGGTCTCTAATAATCAGCCTCATAAAATGGCTCAAAATTGCTCGATGGTTCTCCAAAGCAAACTTATATTATGTTCTGGCTTTCTCTACGTGATAAAATTCGGAATACGGCAATATGTAGAAGAATGGTTGTAATCGACATAGCTCAAGCAATTAACACGTTGAAGTGGTATTGGGCAGAGTTCTCGAGTGGTGACTACAAATCGAACGTACAGCGTAAGATGACCCTCACTAGGTGGACTGAGAATATCTCAAAAATCTTTCAGCTTTCAGCTTTCTCATGCTGCCTATGTTCAGCAATGGATGGCTACGGGCCGATTTCATATTTTTATGTATACGATAATTTATGTATATGTATGTGTAATAAGTTTTTTTTAATTACCCGACGTTTCGAATACTTTACATTCATTTACGGTCACGGGAAGACTGAGGTCCAACACCACTTTACAGTGATAGTCGACCTCAGTCCTCTCGTTACCATGATCACTGTAAAGTGTTCGAAACGTCGGCAAATCAAAAATCAAATACAAACGCGATAGAATCCGTAAAAGTAGTATAGTATAGTATTTCAAATGTGTAACACTCGCGTAAACATTAGAAATCATAAGTTACTTACACATATAGAATTAAACTATTTGAATTTATAAATTTTATAGCGTTGGTATTAATTTTTTTACTTTTTTAAAAATTCGAACACTTCCAGCATTCTTGGTGCGTGACGTACCGTGGCCCACCGCAAAAAAAAGAACATTCATGACCATGAGATATCTCGTATAATAAAGAAAAGATTGTAAGGAATTTTCCTTCACAGTTATAGCAGGCGATAATTAAACTCAAAACTTTCAGACTCGAACCCAATATTCCTGTGTGGCATAATAGTCTTCTAGTCAACTATCATAGCTTTATTTATATAAAACTATTGTCTGTTGAAAATATTTAATATAGCATAGGACATTGATGAATTATACGTGCGACAAAATATTTATTAATACTTAGCTACCTTTTGCTTACCCAACGGCGTCGTAAAATACAATTAATAGACGTAAGCTGATAACTTTTAGCTTATATGAAACACTAGGCCAATTATCTCTTTATATATGTAGAAATCACTGACTTGACAAAGGGATGTTTATCGGCTGAAAAAAATATTAACAATCATCATTTTACAGATCTTATAAACCTCAACGCCTGACAGCCTATAAATTTTCAACTATTTCTTATGAGAGTTTTACTAAGGTGAGTAGATTCTGTGATTGACTTATTGCTATTAAAAATAAAAAAATAATAACAAACATTAAAATAACAATAAACTATTAGTCCATACATCCCCAGCCTCAACTAGGGTAGCATTACGCGTAGGTAATTACGATGAGTAAGTTTATTCAAGGTTGATGAGTAAGCTTATTCAAGGTGAACGCTGTACTACTCGACCAACATATATTTTACTCGCGCATTATGCACTAACACATAGTAGCAGCAGGCGATGACAGCATCTCAGTTCCTGATATTAACCAACGCTCTAGCTAACAATGATCGCCGGCGACAAGTGGCTCCAAAAATTGTAACAAACTCTGAAAGTTGTTCTGGTCAGGTCACACAGGTTCACAGCTACTATACCAACGCTACAATCATATTGGTTTGCTGAAAGAATTTTTTTCCTCTCGTGACCGAATACTTGGCAAAGCAACAGTATCCACCTGCAGCTATGAAAAAGACTGTACACATATATCATCATCATCATCATCATCACAGCCCATATATGTCCCACTGTTGGGCTCGGGCCTCCTCCGTAATGGGAGGGAAATTAACCTTAGTAGATGGTACCGCGCTGGTCAGACGTGTTGGTATAGGGTTTTGTTTCGAGTTTTCCTTCTCTTGCACAGATGTTATATGCGTTTTATTTTCCTTAGTTGTCTCTTACGATCACCCACAGGTAAGATAGGGGGTGGTGAATTGTATTCTTACTCCGTCACCACACGGATTACACATATATACAACTGTATATACAGAACTTATGATTCATTGCAATTCCATATGTAGATAAGTATTTGCATGTATATCTACATAGGTCATTCTTGCAAAATAAGCAAAACGTCAGCGTTTATCTGATCATCATGCTTCAGCAACATTTGATTACTGAATTATCGACTTATGTGTGACTACAATAATAGAATATATTTTGTATTTATTTGTATATAATGTGGTTACTACAGAAATGTTATAAAGATCAAGAAACATAAGATACATTATGCCATATTCTAATAGCATGCAAACGTTTCACAAATTTATCAAGGATTTGAATTGTTATTAATTACACTAATTTGAAATTCATTAGAAAGAAAGAAAGAAAAACAATTTATTTTTGTTCTCGTTAAAAACTAATGAAGATAAACAAAACTAAAGAAAATAACTTCTGGTATAAAATAATAAACGAGAAACAAAAAAGACTTATTGGCTATTATTCATTAAATTGTATTACTGGAATATTGTATTATTTAATAGTAAATGCTGAATCATGACTGCTGTTATTTTAGCTATTACATGTTCTCACATCAAAAGTTGGCAATTTATAATACATCTTTCAACATTTTACATGCTTTAAATGTGTTTTTTTTTATAGAAACAACATTCTTAGCGGGAGAAAAATCATATCACAGTCAGCAGTGGCTTTGAGGAGTTTTACTCCAAATATGCTAGCAGTAATTTTAACTGCTCACACTCTTTAATCGTCTATAACAGCACACTGAGTTTAAAAAAATGGTGGTAAATTGTATTCTCTACGTCACCACAGAGAAGTCGTCCTTCATTAAGGAATATATTTTCATACACCGTTGAACACTTTATAAAATGATTATTACTCTTTAAGTGGCCTAATATATTAAGTATGGATAATATTTACGAAGTCCTTTACAAAATATCATATGTTTAAATTTCATACAAGACAATTATTTGTATGATCCACAAATAGATGCTTTGAGTTTGAGTGTGAATTGTATTTCAATTGTATATTTAAAAATTAATATATTTTTTCTTTTTCAGATTATAAGTACATCCTGGTCATATTTCACTATCCTTAAAACAGTATATAAACAGCCAGAACAGCATAGAAATTAAACTATTTAATATTATTACACGCTTTGTATTAGCTTAATTTGTAACTAACAAAGTAATAAACTCTTGCACTAGTCAATATTACACATACTCATATCAATTTAAAATTTTGTAAGTACATGCAATGAACATTTTGGTATCATCGAGCTGAATTGATTTTGGAACTTAGAGGTGGACATTAGAACTCTTCAATAACTGCTTGTGAATTTATTGAGTTCAGACACGTAACAAAAGTTTGATGATGGAACCAGGAGGCGAATAGTGAAACTCGTCAGTAGTTACTAGCAAAACCCTCCTGTTAGGCTTAGTAACAAAGGTCTGATAATGGAAATAGAAGGTAAACAGGCGAACTCTTTAATCTGCGCCAGTAACGCGCTCGCATTTAGCCTAATATGATTGATAAGTCCAATAGATATGAATCAGTAGCGACACTTTGATGATGGAGCCAGGAGGTAAACTGAGCTAAAAACCTCAAGTTTGGGCTCATGAAATTTGTATTAACGACTCCAATTGATTAAGGCTTAGTAATGAAGGTTTAATTAAGTAACCAGTCTAGTGGAACTCTTCAATAGTTCCTAGAAATTAATATAGTGGTAGGACCACGCTATGGACAGATCTCTGTCCATAGCCGCGTGCTGGTCCGTCCGGGGTAGTACCACATTCTTGTAGAAGATCGACGTCTGAGCAATGGCAATGTGCTATTGCGCTTCGTTCAGTGAGCGAGAGAGCCGGTAACCCAACTGGGGTGGGTTTGGGTTTTGTATTGGTAGGCAGCGGCCTAGCTATATCCTTGGTATTGCAAGGTTCCACGGGCGGCAGTGACACTTATCATCAGGTGTTCTGCTTGCTCGTTTGCCACCACTACCTATAAAAAAAAATATTTGTCTTTGAACTCATATGATTCGTTTTCATAAGTGCAATTCAATGGGCTTAGTAACGATGTTAGATCAAAAATCGTATTGCTAAAAAGTAAAAAAATTAAAAAAGAAATACGCTGTTTCAACGTACGTTTTATCCTTTCCAATATGTCGGACTATACATAGATAGTTATTAAAAATCTTGTTACTCGTTTTTATTCAATGTCTATGTAATTTATAAAACGTGGAGCGCTTTTTAGGTTATATTTGTTGTGTTATTTTTAATTAATTTAAGCAAATCGCTAATTATTACAAATGAATTTATATTTGCTTCTGTTTGCGGCTTGGACCGCATAAAAAGTAACTTTTCCATATGAAATTTTATGATTAAATAATCCCAAGGAAACATATTAACGAGATAAAAAGTATCCTATACGTTGATCTAGAAAATAGTTTATCTTTATGTCAATTTTCATCCAAATATGTTTAACGGTTTACACGTGATTGAATAACAAACATCCAAACATCTGTACAAACTTAAATTTTTAATATTAATAGGATATATGCACTAAGTGTTATAAATTCGTGTTTTTTTTTTTTATTTAATTATAGATATTATTTTAATAATATTTTTTAAGCATTGCAAGTGATACTGCCTGAAAATATGAAATTTGATCCTTATAAGGATAGAAGAAAGAAATTATTTTCAATATCGCCTATTGAAGTCTTCTGTTTATAGACGACTACAGTAGTTGTTACAAGTTTACCAGAAGGGTACTGTCGTCGTGTACGTCTACGGAAAAATATGGGGTGGTGACATATTATTTTATTAAATTTTCACCAAACAGGACACAAATTAAACTAATCTTTTTAGTACGATTACTCCTTGGTAAGCTGGTAACGTATTCACAAAAATCCAATTAATAATAAAAACTTTTTATTAATAATTTTTAACAAAACATTGTTGTAAATGACATAACTTTTGCTTGGGATATATTTTGATATTTTATGTTACTTTTCTTTGTTTTTTTTTTATAGTAGTAAGTGAATATTAAAATATATTTAATATAAATTAGGAATTTATTTTAAAGATGAAAACGTAAAATATGATATAACTCCCAAGACCTGTTTTTACAGTACTTACTAACTATCAGTAAAATTGTCGAAGTTCACACTTGCAGTCCTGTTATTTACCGTTAACATATATTCTGTAGATTGGCGTAGATGGTTGGTATTTTTCAGAAACAGGGATACTATTTGGTCACCCACATTACTTGAAACAACACTCTTAATTTCGTTTTTAATTGTGATTATGCATGAATAATGTGAAATTTAAAAAATATTCTTACTCAGTCCTACTATATTATATAATGAAAATAAATTAGCGTCTTTCATACACTTGCTTGGCTTGGCCTAATTTAGACGTTAGCACCTACAAAAATAAATACTAACTTTATAAGTACCTAGGCTGATAATTTTGATTAGAAATTAGCAATATTGTAATATTGTTGTTGGAATCAATAAAATTATTATTAGATACTATTATATTAATTTTGTATACAAGCTCTGACTCCTAAACTACCCATATCCATATTGCTTCTTTTTATAATTTATTAACTTAATACATACATACATATCATCACGGCATATCCCTTGCAGGGTAGGTAGAGAGAACAGAGTGCCAGAGAACTCTATCCTTGCATACTTCCCTCGCTTCTTTAACATTCATAATTCTCTTCATACACGCTCACCGGTTTCGGAGACTCTTGACTCCACCTTCCTTCAGTACGTGACCAATCTGGTCTAGGTAGGTTACTCTCGGTCTCCCCTGATACCTACATCCCTCCACATTCGCATTGTATATCTTCTTAACCAGACGTTCGTTCTGCATTCTTTCCACATGTCCGAACCATCGGAGCATTCCCTTTCGCATCTTTACACCAATACTTTCTTTCATACCTACTCGCTCTCTTACGTCGTCGTTACGATAACTAATATTATTAACTTAATTTAATTAATAAATCAGCAATGTGTCGTATTTAGAAGATGTGTTGACGAAAGGTTAGATTAAGAGCACGCGTAACTGCAGAGCATGCATGAAGACTGTGATGAGTGTGAATGAAGGTTTGTGGCAATCCGTAGGCTCTGCCTACTCCTTTGGGGAACAGGCGTGAGGCAATGTTTGTAGTATTTGGATTTCTTGTATCAAATTAAAATAAATTTACAGTTACAGTTTCAAAGAGTAACTCTCCAATTTCTGAAGATATTAGGGTTCCTCGGCGTCCTACGCGGAAACCTTATGATCTTCAACTGTACGTTTTCATCATCATTTTTCCAGGCACGTGCAGGAACTGGAATGAACTATCTGCTGCTATGAATCCCAAATGCTATGACATATTCTTCTTTAAACGAGGTTTAAGAAGGGCATGTTCTTCACAGTGGACAGAGGCCTACCTGTATTCCCAGTGTAGCAAAGGTCACTTACCATCGGTGTACTGCTTGCTCGACTGTCACCATCTGCCATTAAAAATGTCCTCTAGTGAAAAGATTGAATAAATTGCGTGGTACCTGACTTCCGTGTATACGAGTATATGCGTCATCTCAGCTCATGTACGTACCGTTATTAGACTCATAATTCCTCTGTGTTAGAAAATAAATTGACCACGCTGGTCAGATGGTTCGGCTTAAGATTTTATTTTGAGATTTCCTTCTCTTGCATTGATGTTACTTTGTAACAACCTGTGCCAAATCCATCTGATGCCGTTTAGTCAACAATTACATTCTCAAGGAGGGTTGACATCTGACAGGCGGCCGGTCATAAACCTATTTCCAGTAACTTTTACAATATGTACTATGAAAGAAGAGTACTAGCTACATATTGTGTCGACCCCAAGTAATTGAGATAAGAGTAGCAGAATGATGATAAGACACGAGAAAGGAGGCTGCTGGTAGTTATTGTTTTAATACTTCGTGACTGATATAAATGTCAAATATATTTATATGGGTATTAAGTCCAAAATATATTTTTTCATTGTTGAATATAAATTTCGTGATGCGAAAAATTCTTTTCTTCTATAAAAATATTCTGGAATGTGTTTTAAATCCGTGTGTTAATACAATTGGCAATAATAAAAGATAAAAATAAGATTATGGTGTATACACGATAAAAATATAGTCCCCACATACTAGTTATAATCCGATAGAACATATAATTAGTAAATATTTATCATTAAAATATCACGACATTAATTATCTTTAAGATAAGAAGATTTGGATAAATTTTAAGAAATTAAAAAAAACATATAAACTTAAATTTACTATCGACATGATTATATAGTGATTATATGATAAATAACAAATAGTGTAAACATGTCTATTATCATTAAAGCTTATTATAAATAGTGGCATGTGAAACTATTACGCAATTAAATATATTATGATCATAGATATTTATTTTATAATAATAGGATCACACGTTGGTCCATCCGGGGTAGTACCGCACTCTCGCAGAAAACCGACGACTGAATAGTAGCAATGAGCTGTTGTGCTTCGTTCGGTGAGCGAGAGAGCAGGAAGCCTAACTTTCTATTGGGTGGGTTTGGGATTTTTATTGGTAAGCAGTGGCCTAGCTGTACCTCCTGGTATTGCAAAGATTCATGGGCGGCAGTAACACTTACCATCAGATGTAATGCTTTCTCGATTGTCATAAAAAGCAATACAAAAAATATTTATTTAATTATTAAGAAAAATATTGCGAACTCTATTACAATGACATTATGTCAAAGAATTAAACTATGACATTAACTCAAAAAACAGAACGTTCGAAACAAAAAACAGAAAAGGAACCAAAACAGAACGTTCCTTAAACATATACACCATCAGTATGTACGATGAGAATAGAAAAAGAGTTGCTGAACGAAAGAGATATACAGAGTTAAAAGCACATGGTGAACAGCCGATGTAACTCATTACATTCTATACTATGAGCGATGATACTCTGACTGCTCGACTGACGACTGAAATATCGACCAAACATTCGCCTGCTCTTATCCCAATACTTGAGGTCGACGCAATATGTACTCGTACTTATACATTAATATGTAGCTCTAAATCTTGTGATCAAAGAGTTAGAGCTACATATTAATTTACAAGTATTGGTAATAGCTTTATGACCGCATGCCTGACGTCAACCCTCCTTGGGATGAGGGAATATTATTGTTAAGCAAATAGCATCAAGTGGAGTTAGCCATGTTGATATAAAGCTCTTACTCTTCTTTTATGACATCCATGAGCGTAGTAAGGGTTGTTAGTACTCATAACTGCTACCATACAGCATATTTGAAATATCGGCTATCGTCATTTAGATTACCTCAAAGAATATAACGACAAATACAAGAACTACCTACGACTCAAGAGCTGCACCAATCCGAACATAATTTGATTACTTTGAGTTCCTTTTTTCTTTTGGTAGAATATGGTTTGGACACACGCCATACGTTCCGCTTGAGGTAAAGAAAGGGCGGCGTGTGGCCCCACAAGCCATCGTATTCCTTCCCCATTGCCGGCAGCGCGTAAAGCTTTCTCAGCGCCGCACTATAGGGGCAAATCCCAGAGATAACGCTCGAGACAGTCAACATCTCCTAATGACTGTGATAGATGGTCAGCTTGAAGGCATACCGCACACTATTTTAAGCTTCGTACACCTGGCCCTCCCGCCCAGTATCACGGTGATGTCGCCGACTGCGGGTATAGGAGCATCGAGCACCTATGCACACAGCCCGGAGATTCGCCAACACCCGGGACCTCCAGGGAATTAATTACACTCTTCGAGGGGAGAAACCGTATACGAGGCATAGGCGCATCACAGATCTCCGTTAACACACAGTGAATGCGCGACCAGCCTCGGCGTCCATCCTGTCCACCGGGTAGCACCACACACATTGCGATGATTAGCAGGCTTATCGACCGGCGCATACGCGAGGACTATCTCGCGTGTTGGGCGGTACTGCCGTGGCTGCCGCGGCGATACTGCATTGCATAATGACACACTGACCGCAGCGTAAACATATCTCAGTCAAAGCAGTTTGTGCACGAGGGCAGGGTATGCCCGACCGCCATGCACTTATAACAGCTCGCGGACTGGTGCTTCTGAATAGCTACCCATGCTGAGCTCAGCTCCAGCTCACGGGTGTCTGCCTGAGTCTTTGGTTTACCGAATCCACGGTGCAGTGTACCCAGACAGCACCACCACCTCCTGGATTAGGCCAGATGGCGCCAATCTGGATGATGTCCAAGGAACATCCAGTTTTCGAGGCAATAGCCTTCTGGATGTCCTCCAACATCACAGAACCATCCAGACCCATGATGCGCATTTCTTTGCATTTCACAAGCATGAAGAGGAGTAAACGCGATTATAGATTAGATTTTCGGCTAGATTATAGTTGTATGTTTATGCATTAGCTTACGTCTAGAACTTATTTATAAACTGCCATAACTTTATTAATCTACGGTAACAAATTGAAAAGAGAAGTTAGAAAAATCGATCGTGTCGGGACAAGGTTAGAAAAAGCCGTTGAGTTAAAAAATAATTTATAAAAACCCGATTACGAAGCGAAAAAAATAAGTAATCGGGTTTTTATAAATAATTAAGCATATTAAATGCTAAATTTCAGTAATTTGAATAACAAGGTTGTGTCATCGTTTAATACAATTCTAACTGCAAAGTTGGAAGTATTAAGCCTATAACAATGTGTAAACATTGTCGGGTAGATGGCATACGTCACCTTAAGACGTAAATATGATACGAAGCGAGATTTGCATGTCCTACAATAGTTCACGGTGGTGTAGTGGCAGCATGATTGATTGATTGATTGATTAACATCATCCTCCTGGGCAAACAGCCACTCAATTTGACAACTGTCAGCCGTCCTGGCGCGCTCAGCCCTAGGGAACTCGAGTATTAGGGCCCTTATCCGGCTTCACGGGTCCTCGCTTTGATGCCTCCGTTATTGGAGACATCTAGCTCACGCAGGACGACCTTGTAGCTGAGGCCCTTCTCGGCCGCCTCAGGCGGCTCAGTGCTGACCACTGCAGCTGGCTTTGGCGACCAGTACCTCTTTGGCCATGACTTTTCCGGCTGCTCTCAGCCCATTGTTTTCGAAGGTCATACCAACCGACTCACGCGTAAGATCAGTGACTTTCAACCGCCTGACCAGCCCGCAGTTACAGAAAACTGTCAACAGTGTGGCCCTACCATTACTAACTCGTGATAGTATTGCGAGATTATAGGCCTGTATCAAAGACAAAGGTAGTCATTTTGAATAGATTTTTTTTCATTATTCGTGAAACTTCAATAAATATATATCCATATATGGATTGCCATGTTATCTGGCCATAAGTTTTGTTAGAATCAAAAATATAATTATGTACATGTATATATATATATATATACATATATATATATATATATATATATATATATATATATATATATATATATATATATACTATTAAATAATTATTTGGCTTTAAAAATAATTTAAATTATAACGAAAAATACATCAAGATCTTAGAAATAATTAACACTTTTTGAAGTTTGTTGTTTCTACGATCTTATTAAAAGTGATCATAATATGGACCACGTGGTATTAAATCTGTAACAAAGCTAATTTTGATTAAATTAGTAAGAAAAATAATTAACCAAACATTAGTTTAATCATTAGTATAACACTCACAAATATACAAGCTTGCTGTTTCTTCTATGCCAGCACACTCTTCATGAGCCCATAACCTACAAGAAGCTAATTAGATCTGTCTCTCTCGGTGGATATCTACAGGAAAAGCCATGACAATACCACCACTCGGCGTTTCCATTTTGAGAGTGGAATGACATTTGACATTATCAACAGAATAATTACCTAATTAGAACTTTCAGAAAACTATCCTTTATATTCCATTTTTTAACCGACTTCTTGAGATAGTTCTTCTACTCCGTACGTTTTAGACGTTTTTAAAAACCTTATTGTATTTTCTCTTACAGCTTTAATTACATTGCATTGGCTCCCCTTTTGCTGTAGATGCCATCCTTGAACATAAAAAAGAAATATATGTAACGATTTATCATAAGGACCACTGGTCCATATTCAAAACATGTCTGTGGTCAATATTAAACACACATAGCATTTTAAGGTTAACATTGATGTAAATAAAATTATGAACACTATAGTAGATGCAACTTTATAAGAATAATTGTATAATAACTCATCTCTCTCCTGGTATAATTCAGTTTCACATAAATTTATAGTTAATTAAGATACGAGCTTACGAAGTTGTCAAAAAAAATTAAATCGCAAGGGTACGAAAACGAAAAATGGCTCCCAAAATTGCATGCCTTCACGTTACCTCACTGCAAGCAACCAGCGGTACGCGGGAATGGTGAGCTTGGTGCAAACTGGCTGTGGGCTTGATTCGTCGAACGTTATCTAAGATCTATCGGTAGCCCATATAGACCTGGTCCATATATGGCGCTATTACTCTATATATATATATATATATATATATATATATATACACTACCGGCGAAAAGTTTCCGGACAAAAATTTGAAACACTTCCGTGACGGTTTTCCGTGCCATTTCGCCGGTAGTTGGGCTAGCCCAATTTAACTAACGCCGTTTTGAAGGGAAGGGTTCCACCTTCAATTTGGTTTTTCAAAAATATTTCTCTGATTTTTTTCTCAGTCAGCACTTCAAAATCGATTCCATTATTTTCCTGGTGTTTAGACTAATTAAGCTGCGACCGAAAATGAGTGGAAAAAAAAATTCGGAAAAAAAATCTGAAAAAATGCTGGTCAATTAAGCTGAACCTAATACAACTTTTTACCCTCTTGAGGTTTCAATGTAAACCTCATAGTTTTCGTACTTCGGAGCAATTTTCGAATTATCTATTTTTTCGGGAAAAACGAAAAATCTTTAAAAAAAAAAATCGTAGGAAAATTTCTCAAAAATGAAATTTAAGCTTGGGCTTTCCCCTTTATGATTACTCCCGAAGAAATGCATAAATAACATTTTTACTAGAAACGGGGTCCACTTAAAACAGTTAAAAAAAACGACAAAAAATGGTTGTTTTCAAAACTCAGTGCTGACTGAGAAAAAAATCAGAGAAATATTTTTGAAAAACAAAATTGAAGGTGAAACCCTTCCCTTCAAAACGGCGTAGGTTAAATTGGGCTAGCCCAACTACCGGCGAAATGGCATGGAAAACCGTCACGGAAGTGTTTCGAATTTTTGTCCGGAAACTTTTCGCCGGTAGTGTATATATATATATATACATACATACATACATACATACATATCATCACGCCATATCCCTTGCAGGGTAGGCAGAGAGAACAGAGTGCCAGAGAACTCTATCTCTGCATACTTCACTCGCTTCCTCAACATTCATAATTCTCTTCATACACGCTCGCCGGTTTCGGAGACTCTTGACTCCACCTTCCTTCAGTACATGACCGATCTGGTCTAGGTAGGTTAGTCTCGGTCTCCCTCGGTACCTACATCCTTCCACTTTCGCATTGTATATCTTCTTAACCAGGCGTTCGTTCGGCATTCTTTCCACATGTCCGAACCATCGGAGCATTCCCTTTCGCATCTTTACACCAATACTCTCTTTCATACCTACTCGCTCTCTTACGTCGTCGTTACGAATGCGGTCGGTCAGCCTAACTCCACAGATTTTCCGCAGAGATCGCATTTCGACCGCATTAATTTTACTATCATACTCTTTTCTGCATACCCAACTCTCGCTTCCATACAGTAATGTTGGGACAAGCACTGCGTTATGTATTGCTACACGTGCCTTCTGGCTGAGGTGGTGGCTGCCGAGAAGTTGCCCCAACGCTCCGTTCACTCTATTTCCCGCATTCACTCTTCGCTCTATATCAGTGGTGTACCTTCCATCTCGGCTAAATCCACATCCAAGATATACAAATTCATCCACTTGCTCTAGTACATCATTACCTATTGTTACTCTTACATCTGTTCTGGTTTTATCTCTTTCAAAGACCATTATTTTGGTTTTGCTCACATTCACGCGTAGACCCCTTTTCTTACAATCTTCTGTCATTGTGTCGACTAGGGTCTGCAGGTCAATCGCTGACTGTGCCAGCAGGACTGCATCATCTGCATAAAGCAGAGCAGTGACCACTGAGTCGCCCATCTGGACTCCCACATTCATATCGTTCAACCTTTGGAGACATTTATCCAGATATATGATAAACAGCCTGGCTGACAGAATGCACCCCTGCTTAACGCCGATATTGACGTCAAACCAAGGCGACATTCCATCATCCAGCCGCACACAGGCTTTACAGCCCATGTAACTGGACTGCACAGCCTGTAGCAGTTTACCGTTAATACCATACTCCGGTAAAATGTCCCATAGTTCCTTTCGTACAACCGTGTCAAATGCCGTCTCCAGATCCACAAAACTGCAAAAAACCCTCTGACCTAGAGCCAGATGCTTCTCCACAATGTTGCGCAGAGAGAACACTTGATCCATGCATCCCCTTCCACTCCTGAAACCTCCTTGTGTCTCACACAGTAAACCATCGGACACCATCCTCATTCTCCTTTCAATAATTTTTCCATACACTTTTGCTGCCAAACTGGTCAAGCTTATGGCTCTGTAATTTGCGCAGTCATAACGTGAACCCTTTTTTTTAAACAAAGGCACGATGACTGCGCTATTCCGGTCCCTGGGAACCATTCCCGAGCTCCAACATAAATTGAGGAGCAACAGGAACGCCTCCCAGACACAAGAGCCACCAAGCTTGATCATCTCGGCAGACACCATATCAATGCCCGCTGCCTTACCATTTTTCAAACTTCTTATCGCCCATTCAACTTCATCCATACTGATGCCATCGGAGGACGCCGTTGTCGAATGTTGATCTACTAAACCACATCCAACACCGGCGCCAACCGTAGCATCCGCATACATATCGCCAAAATATTCACTCCATCGGCTTAACACGTCTTGTGTTTGTGTAAGAATGTCTCCACCTTTAGACCTTATTTTATTCATTCTGAAGGCTGACCAACCACCCCGAGACTTCTTCACCTCCCTCCAAAAGAGTTTGGTGTTACCCTCGAAGTTTTTAGTCAGCCTATCTTCTGCACTCATACTTGCTCTATCACGTTTCTCTTTCACTAAGGCCTTGGTGTCATTCTTACATTGCCGATATATTTCTTTCTTCTGTTCAGTCATACTGTCATTCAGATTCAAAGAAGAGACATAGTCCAGCCACGCTTTCTTCTTTTGCTCTACGGAAGCTGCCACTTCCGCATCCCACCATGCATCACCATTTGTTTTTCTATGCTTCTTTGAACTTCCACATACTTCTTTCGCTGTATCTACCATACTCTCTTTCAATACTCTCCAGCATTCTTCAATGTCCGATTGCGGCTGGCTTGCCATCGTCAGCCGTTCTCGGACACCCTCTGCATACTTTTCTCTTACACACTCTTCTTGCAACCTTTCAACCTTTATTCTTTCAAGCCCTCCGAAGTGGACACGCTCTCGCCAGTGCCTCCACTTTCTGAACAGACCACTAAATCTCGCAATAACGAGATAGTGGTCCGTGTCGACTGTGGGGCCCCTGTAGGCTCTTGCGTCCAATATTTTGCTTCGGAGGCGACTGTCTACCAAAATTAAATCTATTATGCTTTTCTGTTCATTCCTTCTCCATGTATACATATGGATGTCCTTATGTTGGAAAAATGTGTTTGACACAATAAGGTTTCTCTCCATGCATACATCCGCTATGAGCCTACCTGCGTCGTTCACTCTCTTATCACCAAATGGACCAAGTACGTCCTCATAGTCGGGACGCTTGGTCCCCACCCATCCGTTCAAATCTCCGCATACAATCACGCGTTCACTGGTTTCTGCCATATCCAGAACTTCCCTAACATTGTCCCAAAACTTCTCTAGGTCTGATGCCACCGAGGATCCTACGGGAGCATATGCTACAACCATGAATACCTTGGTGACACCTAGTTTTATACGGACCCAGAGAAGTCTGGGATCATACATTCCGTAATCCTTCACACCTGAGGCCAAGCGAGAGGACAACAGCACTCCTACCCCCATGCTGGCTCGATCGCTCTGTGGTACACCAGACCACAGAGCCATCCCGCCACCAGGAAGATCGCAGGCGTCGCTGCCCCTTCGCTTGGTCTCTGTTACACAGAGCACGTCTAGCTGTTTGTCCGCCATGACGGATATCAGCTCGTGCAACTTACCTTCTACACAACCTCTTACATTCCACGTGCCCACCCGGCACTCCGTTCTCCTCGACTCGCCTAACTGGGCAAGGCGTGATGGGTGGCGGCCCCCATCGCCGCAACTGCCGATGTTCGTACCGACGGGGGCGGGTCGGTACGCGTCGCCTCCGGGGGACGCCCTAACCCGCATTGCGGTACGCATTTCGAGCCGGATTAGCAGTCTAATTAGACTGGCAGGGGATGCGAACGAGCACGCTCCGGACTATGCCCCCCAAAATATATATATATATATATATATATATATATATATATATATATATATATATATATATATATATATATATATATATATATATATATATATATAGTATTATATTTTTAATTGTAACAAAACTTATGGCCGGACTACGTATATATAGATGGCACACACACAAGCTCGACCTAGTTTATGAAATTCAGTTGTAATTGTGTATATTGTAAACATTATGAATCTCTTGTATAATACTGTTTTAATTTTGAGTTAATAAATAATTATTAATCATCATCATTTCAGCTTATATATTATATAGGCCCTACAGCTTGGCTCGAGCCTCCTCTGTAATAGAAAAGCAATTGATATACAATATCATGATAGTTAGACAGGTTGGTAAAAGGTTTATTAGATACATTTTTCCCGTCTCAGTGATGTCATCTGACGGTTTCTAAGATACTCAGTTGAACTATCAATAACTATTGGTTTTATTAAAGTTAAATGTAAGATAAACGCTCAATAACTATCGCTGCGTTTCTGAATACTCAACATGCTGTCAAATATATAAAACCAATAACCAGTTTCTGAAATTGTTGCTAAATTGATCTCTTTACAAGATCGAGTTTACAAGTGATTTTTTTATTTTATATTATCATTATTGCCAATATTATTAAACACGCATATTTCCCGAAAGTATTAACTTTCACATATTTATGTGGACTAACATTGTTTTGTTATAATATAAGAATATGTATGAATGAACGACAACGTTGTCAAATCATTACAATAAATTAATAAAAGCTTTGTTTTGTCTGTGTGCGGCAAATCGAAAAAAAAGAAAGAAAGACGAAATTTTTGTTTGTACCTAAACACTTGTGCGTGATTCCATCCATCAGCCCGTAAACGTCCACTGTTGGACATAGGCCTCCCCACGAGAATGCCATTCAACATAATCCCGTGCCACCTGCATCCAGCGGTTTCCTGCGACCTTGAGAATGTCGTCAGTCTACCTAGTGGGGGTTGTCCTGCGCGGCGCCGTCCGATTCGTGGTCTCCACTCGAGAACCTTTCTTCCTCAACGGTTGTCGGTTCGTCGAGCGATGTGGCCTGCCCATTGCCACTACTATTTGTTTGTGATTATTAAATAATAAAGCAAGCGTAGTAAACATTTTACTGAAAGGGAAAATATTCTTCATATTGCAGTATCTACAGAATTTGTTGGCATTATCGACAACAAAACGGCAGACGGGGGAAAAAATTCTCCCAACAATGACAAAGTAAATTTATTAGAGACAAGAGTTAATGCACTTATTACAATATTTTTTGAAAACAAAAGAGAACAGAGTTATATTTCTTACGTATGAAAATTCTTTAATTCATTTTATTACAGCACTGATCAAATATTGATGCCGAATTAATAGTGCAAACAGTCACTTAATAGATGGTTTGTTATGTGTTAAAATTTCAAGATATTCCTTCCAGCTATCTATTACCAGTAGTAATGTTTACATTATTCGCTTTCGTTCTATCTTCTCTAGTAGGCCACCATTTATTTCAGCCCCATCTCAAGCTGCTTTCTTGTTTATAAAAACCGGCTTACTTGCTTTCTTGTTATTTCATTTTTTATTAGATAAACAGAAAGAGTCGTAAATATTACTATAAGTTGCTAGTATGCTGTGTGGTAGCGGCTTCGAATACTACCAACCCTTACTTTGCTCGTGGATGTCGTAAAAGATGACTAAGAACCTTATAACGACCTGAGCCAACTCCATCTGTTGCCGTTTGGTCAACAATTACATTTCCAAGGAAGGTTGATGTCTGGCAGGCGGCCGGTCATAAAACTATTGCCAATAACTTTTACAATATGCACTATGAAAGAAGAGTACATATTGTATCGACCCCAAGTAATTGAGATAAAAGTAGGAGAATGATGAGCCGTAAATATTACAAGTTAACATACAGCTTTTAGTTAGCTCTTTTACGTATCATAAGAGTAAATTAAAGTTTAATTTGGAATGTTTCCTTGGTAATAAGTATTATGTGACAGCTACCATGTGGTACAATCATATCGCATTATATTATCATATTAATTAAAAGTATTTATAAACTCATCTGTATCCGGAATTTGATAAAAAAATTAATGTTATTATTTGTCTCATAATATAGTATTTATTATAAAAATAAATACTATATTATGAGACATAAGCTGTATAGTAGCGGCTACGAATACTACCAACCTTTACTTTGCTCGTGGATGTCGTAAACGACGACTAAGAGCCTTATAACGACCTAGACCAACACTATCTGATGCCATTTGGTCAACAATTACATTCCCAAGGAGGGTTAATGACTGGTAGGTAGGTCATAAAACTATTGCCAATAACTTTAAAAATATGTACTATGAAAGAAGAGTACATATTGTATCGACCCCAAGTAATTGGGATAAGAGTAGGAGAATGATGAATATAGTATTTATTATTATTAACACCGGTTCAAAGTACTATGGAATGAATTTAAATTGTTAGTCAATATTCAAATTCGAATTGAAATATCCAATGTTGAATACGTGCCTCCATACGAAGGCTGAAGATGACATACTCACCACTCTTGCCAGGAGATTTGGCGATTGATTCTCCTGGTGATTCCTCAGACAGTTTTTAGGATTCCCACAAAAACTAAGAATTAGCGACAGATTATATTGTTAAGACGTCACGATATGGGATACGAAATATAATATGCAGTAATTAATCACATAATTGGGTTATTGTTTTTTTTTTGATAAATGGAAAGATCATAAACAAGTTATAACAAAACTATTTATTTTTCAATAATTAAAAAATTATATCAAAACAAAAATTAATTTATTAATCCAGTACCAAAAACCCGCCGACAAGTTCCGAACGAACCCGAGGGGTGACGTCAAAATGTTAGTTTTCACCCATTGTAGTATACAGAGATAATAAGTACAATGTTTTGACATTTGATCTATTAAATTTTATTGTTATTGTTAAATACTCAAAAATATATCGAAGATGTCGAACCTCAAAAGTTATCCCTCTTGTTTTGTACCATTATGTATGAATACTACAAAAACAACTCACGAAAAATTGTTTTTAAATGTTCCGCAAGATAAAAAAATGTCGAAAGAAATAGTTTCAAGCAGTGCACCGAGATTATCTCAAAAGAATGTCGATTTTTTTTTGTTGTGATGATCATTTTGATGTTAGAATTTAAAAAAAATATTCTTATTAATTATTATTTATTTAAGTGTACAAGATCGGTAGAGCTCAGTAATTATTTTTTTTAACTGGGCTCCAAATCAAACATTTAGAATCATAGCATTAACAAATTGTCTATTGATAATTTTAAGCGATTAAATAATAAATCCATATATTTTTATCTAATGATTGGAATTCAATTTGCTATTTTTATAATCATATAACACTCTAGATTATGTATCAGACTAGATTAAATTTTTTAAAGCATGTTGTTATGATTTTTCTATTGTTATAATAACATTTGAATGAATTAGTTATCATAAATATATCAACATCAGGAATATTATCCGAATTTGCTTTTACAAATCCTTTATCACACATAGCTAATTAATCGGTTTTTTTTTGTAGTAAATTGGCGATATTTTTGTCAAGTTAAGCATAATAGCTAAAGCGCTGTACTATTATGGAATTGCTTTAACATTATGACGTCACAAGTA
This sequence comes from Lymantria monacha, assembly GCA_905163515.2. Classification (NCBI taxonomy): domain Eukaryota; kingdom Metazoa; phylum Arthropoda; class Insecta; order Lepidoptera; family Erebidae; genus Lymantria; species Lymantria monacha. Next base: position 15,916,646 of record LR991097.1, on the reverse strand, counting down.
TGATAATCCTACAAGGCGCGTTCACAGTCACATGATATTTCTTAAATTTTATCAATTTTTAATTGATTATAATTAACTGATTTTTTTTACATTAAATATATTTAATAAAAGTTTTAAAATAAATAAAAAAAAATTTAAAGGCTAATAATAATATACAAATATTCATATATAATCGTAGTATTTCATTTTGAATAATTGTTAATGTTTTTGATAGCCTTTGATCTGGATCTACCCCGCCCCTACCTTCCGGGTTGACGTTACCGCCATTAGGACTACATGGAAATCGGATCCTTAGGTCAATCGGTAGTACATATGGTGATCTTCGATACAATTCCTGATCAAAGTTTCGAAAACAAAACTCCAAGTGTCACTCTCACGCTAAATTAATAATTGCGACTTACGGAAAATTTCCGTGTAGTGACGGAGTAAGAATACAATTCACTACCCCCCTAACTTACCCGTGGGTGATCGTTAGAAACGACTAAGGGATTTAAAACTCGTATAAAATTTATGCAAGTGAAGGAAAACTCGAAACAAAGCGCCTGAGATTAGCACGTTCAAACAAACAAATATACAAACAAACTTTTCAGCATTATAATATTAGTATAGATAGACACTATCTGTGTGGTGACGGAGTAAGAATACTATTCACCACCCCATATCTTACATGTGGGTGATCGTACGAGACGACTAAGGGATATAAAACGCATATAACATCTATGCGAGAGAAGGAAAACTCGGAACAAAACCCTATACCAACACGTCTGACCAGCGTGGTATAGTAGGTTAATTTCCCTCCCATTACGGAGGAGGCCCGAGCCCAATAGTGGGACATTTATAGGCGGTGATGATGATAGACACTAGAAATATACTATAGAATATGTTGATCTAATGCGAAGATGTTTTTTATATTTTATTTGTTTATGATAAGAAATGTGATAAGCATCTATTAATAAGACTGGATATTATGACGTGAACAGATAACAGAAAGAGATATGGATGAGTACAATCAGTGCAAAACCAGTTGTTACTATAACAATGAACAAGATTTTTATTAGTAGCGAGAGAATTTCTCTACAATACATAACAATTTATTGATACTAGAATATCATTAGAACTAAATTGGAGAAATACACATAAATATATCACCCATTTGAAAAAAAAATAGATTATAATATGATCGATTAGTGGGCAAGGAAATAATATCATCATCATCACTTCATCATTTCAGCTCATAGGGCACGAGGAAAAAAAATAGATTATTATACGATCGATTAGTGGGCAAAGAAACAATATCATCAACATCATTTCATCATTTCAGCTCATAGGGCACGAGGGCGCGAGCCGCCTCCATAATGGGTGGGAAATTGACCTAATATATCACGCTGGCCAGACGTGTTGGTATAGGGTCTCGTTTCGAGTTTTTCTTGTCTTGTATAGCTGTTATATGTGTTTTATATCCCCTATTCGTCTCTAAGTTAGGATTTGTCTCTTACGATCACCCATGGGTAAGCCCATCCAGACAAATCCTAACTTAATAGGGGGTGGTGAATTGTATCCTCACTCCGTCACCGCACAGAAATAATGTCAACTGAGCTATAATTGTGGCATGCACCATTGACATTCAGATTTTACGTCCATGTAAATAATAATAATAAGATATATGTGATATTGTCGACATGTGGGATCTAGACACGGTAAGCGTTACAAATGTTTAAAATATTTAAAAAAGATAAAGTTAATAGTTTAGCGAAGATAAAGTAATTAAAGTGTGTGTGTGTGTGTGTGTGTGTACGTGCGTGCGTGCGTGCATGCGTGCTTGCGTGCGTGCGTGCGTGCGTGCGTACGTGCGTGCGTGCGTGTGTGCGTGTGTGTGTAGACGTCGACGTAGATGTAGACGTCCAAAACGTACGTCTACACACTTAAAGAATTTATGTGTCAAAAGAGTTACATGAAATCAGTTCATAACTTTTGATAGTGCAAATTCAACTTTCGCCTTAAACACTTCCCAAGTCGGATCATATACAAGATATAATAGATCGATGAATGGAAATATTGGCGATTACATAAATAGTTTTACCTTACCCCCCGTATAAAATGAATTACGTTATCTCAGTGATACAATTAATAACAATATAATTATCATAATCTACATTAAGAACGTTGACAACTACATGATATTAACTTTTCACAATAATTATATTAACATTAATCTAATCTTAAAAATCAGGTACCCTACCTTGATCGATCATTTTATCTCTATTCTTAAAAACCATAATATTTTTATAAATTTTAATTATTTGATTAACTTCTCTAATTATAATCATATCTGCAATTAGATCCACAATACGTGTATTTCATAAATATTATACCACCAATAAATACATTATTGAAATCACGAGATAAGTCGCCATTTTAATTATTAAACTGAGTAATTGAAATAGCTGTGTAACCTTAAACCTTATTGTCATCGTTCAGTTTTATAGTCATAGCAAATTAATTGCACGATTTTGCACACCTCATAAGCGAAGCGTTGAGGGAATAAAGACTCTCGATATCTGAAAACCAAAGACTTTTAAAACTAAAAATAGCTGTATTTTTCTCACACTACACTAATAGGATAATATTATCATACATATGTCAAGAAAAACTTTCGTTCAAAACGTATTTGATATTTTTAAAAAGTAATTATTTTGTTTAAAGTAAGAAGAAAAACACAAAGCAGATATGAGGGCTGCCGACAGAAGTGAAACTGAAACCTATAAAAAAAAGCGTGTGCTAGGCGTGTATGTATGGGTGTGACCATACCATAGTCAATAACTATTAACAACTATTGAATAATGGATAATAATTAATAATAACAATTATTACAAATAAATTAAAATTAATAAACGCAGCCGACACGGTAGTGAAGAGCAGCTGACTGTATCTTTCTCGCTCGGATACACTCGGTGATCCCGAGTTCACCCAATCGAGCCTTTCACCTCAGAGGATGACACATCAGCCTCACTTACAGCCTACGAAAAAATCTGTGTGCGGCAGTGCATCAATAGAAGTTTTCACTTCGAAAATTGATGAAATAATATTCGAGGATATCCGAATGTCTGTCCGTATGGATCTGCAACTCTCACGACTGTAAAAACTAATGTATCGATGTATTTATTTTTTTAAAAGCTTCATATTCGCACTGTTTCCTTTCGAAAATAGCTTGGCAATTCTTTGTCGTTTAATTGCAATTAATAAAAAACTAAACTCTTTAGTATTTAGTGTCATGCAACATTAGAAGAGGGAAAATAGGGAAAACAGTCAATAGTTTAATCGAATAGTTTGAAAGACAAAGTAATAAAATTTCTGACATAGATGATTTTACGTATGGTGACGGAGTAAGAATACAATTCACCATCCCCTATCTTACCCGTGGGTGATCGTAAGAGGACCTTTTTTTTCGCAAGGTGGACCATCGATGTGGTCGCGCCCCGACAAATCGGTCCAGGGTGACAGAAGAGGCGGCGCGCAACCCCATGGACCCACCCTGCAAACAACTCTCTTCGCCGTGGGAGCGGACTACCGGTACCCGATCTTTGTTTTCAGTGGCCCGCCCGGTGGTTTACCCTTGCGGGTTCCTCTCGTGTCGACGCCCCGACAGCTTTCGCCGTCGGAGCGTCACAATTTCCCCGTCCGATCACCCGAAGCCTCGGTTAGGGTGGCATCAGGCGCAGATACTCGCGCCTGCGCCGCCCCGGCCGCTGGCGGCGGCTCGGGTTTCGGGAATCCTCCCGGACTCGTTCCGCCCGTTCCGCCGCCTCCTTCTGCGAGATGACAGCCTTGCAGAAGTCGGCGACCGCATCCCAGTTACTGACGCTGTCGACCATCGCTTTCGCGACAGCCAGCAGCGTCAGGTCGGCCGATGACAGCGACGAGGTCACGGCGCTGCCCGTCCCAGCTCGAACATACCTCAAGCGTATGTTGCGCCGTGTCGTCGTAAGAGGACCTAAGGGATATAAAATGCATAACATAATGCAAAAGAAGGAAAACTGGAAACAAAATCCTTTACCCACACGTCTGACCAGCGGCAGCGTGGTATAATAGGTCAATTACCCTCCCATTATGGAGGAGGCTCGAGCCCAAGAATGGGACCCACGGTCAAGATATTGCTGGGGTGATGATTTGCCATCTTACTCCGTCATCGCAAGGAAAGTTGGGTTAGATTATTATATAATAATCTAGAAAAGAGTGTCATAACTGCTAAATTATTTTTTTAAGTTTCTTTTTATAAACATTTAAAAATCAACATCGGTAGATGTTCATAATATATACTAAAATATATGTCACGTATTTTTTTTTATACGTATTGCGTATTAGTAGTTTGATATAGTTTAGAGTTAATTAAGTTATGCGTGCGGAAGAATTTAATTCAGAAAATTCTATATACAACAATATTCAACTCAATTATACTTTATCTAATGTTCAATTTTATTGAATCCTAAAGAAGATGGTGAAAAGAAAATCGTATTTTAAATAAAATGTTCAGTGTTTCTGGCCGGGCGTAGAAACTTTGGGTGATTTAAATAAAATATTGGCACAAGTTCAACTCATGCGCCATTCGTTGCTCGGAAATTTGATTTTGAAAAGAAATTTGTCTCGTGTCGAGTTCCGTGACATATTGAAATCAATAACATAATAAAGTTTTATATTGGAGATTGTAAAAGGAAATAAAGTCAAATGGCTTTCAAACAATCATACATTGGCATAGATAAGCTCGCAAATTGAAGTTTTGAATGTTGCCATCATAATCTTCTACAAATTTCTTTTTCTCTATCTATATATCTTTTCTATGACTTCTAATATTTATGCTAGTAGTATACATATGATGCAAAACTATCTTTAATCGGTTTAATTTTGTATTTTACTAACCCAGTATTTTGAACGATTTCCCACATTCAAGGTCACGAACGAAGTAAGTAATTTGAAGTAAGTTATTTGTATTGTATATTACAAAGTTTTTTTTCAATTCATATACAACCGTGTGGTGACGGGAGTAAGAATATTATTCACCACCCCCCATATCTTACCCGTGGGATGATCGTACAAGACGACTAAGGGATATAAAACGCATATAACATCTATGCGAGAGAAGAAAAACTCGAAACAAAACCCTATACCAACACGTCTGACCAGCGTGGTATAGTAGGTCTATTGCCCTCCCATTATGGAGGAGGCTCGAACCCAACAATGGGACGTATATGAGTTGAGATGATGATGATGATACATTTCTTTACAGCTAAATAAGTAGTACCTAAGCAGATATGTAACAAATCTATTACTACCTTCGTTACTTTTAAATGTCTTGACATATTTTGAGCCGCTTTATTACTTACCATCATAGCACTTAGAATGGCAAATAGCCTCACCACTAGCCCGATGTAACTTAGTTATTTGACCTTTTAGTATATCCGTAGATTATTCGTCATCATCATCCCTCACCAGCTCTCGTTTCTGCGTTTAAATCTGCTCATACGAGTTGTATATGATTTTTCTATTAACTACAAGATTTAATATAAATTTGGACCCTATGTTTAATACAATATTAATTAGCAATAACTGATAATTTCGTATAAAAAGCATTGAGGTCATTTTTTAAAACATTAAATTATGGTAATTTTCTAAATCAAAGGGTTACCAAATTGAGAAAGATTCGGTAAAGAAACTCAGAGGGCATGATACTACTTATTGACTTTACAAAGTAGGTTTCGTTGCTAGACTAAATATTTAATGATATTTCTTTTTTTTTCTTACTGATGACCGATGAAAACACTAAACCCACCCAGAAAGTTAGGCTACTGGCTCTCTCGCTCACCGACCGAAAGCGCAACAGCATATTGCTACTGCTCAAACATCTATTTTTTGCGAGAGTGCGGTACTAAAACGTGATAAAATCTCTAAATAAATTTTTATTCATTAATATATACATATATATATATATTTCCCTGTAAGGTGGACCATGGATGTGGTCGCGCTCCGACAAATCGTCCGGGGCGACAGAAGGCGCGTTACGCAACCCCATGGACCAACCCTGCAAACACCTCTCTTCGCCATGCGAGCGGGCCAACGGTACCTTATCTTTGTCTCGCGGTGGCCGGCCCGGCGGTATACCCTTGCGGGTTCCTCTCTTGTCGATGCCCCGACAGATTTCGGCATCGGGGCGTCGCCCTCACGCGGTGGCCTCACGTCGGGTGACCGGACAATTCCCAGGTCCGATCACTCGAAGCCTAAGTTAGGGCGGCATCAGGCGCTGATACTTGCGCCTGCGCCGCCCCGGCCGCTGCCAGCGGCCCGGGTCACGGGAATCCACCCGGACTCGTTCCGCAACCTACTTCTGCGAGATGACAGCCTCGCATTAGGCGGCGACCGCGTCCCGGTTAATGATGCTGTCGACCATCGCTTTCGCGACAGCCGGCAGCGTCGGGTAGGCACCGATAACAGCGATGAGGTCACAGCATTGCACACAGACCTCCAGCGTGTGTTGCGCCATGTCCTCGTCACTGCCGCAATGGTGGCAGGATGGAGTCAACTCTCTCCGTGCGATCGTGTGCAGGTATTTGCCGAAGCACCCGTGCCCCGACAACACCTGTACCAACCGGAAAGAGACGACTCCGTGCCACCGCTCCATTCACTCCGTCAATGCGGGCCGGAGAGCCTCTACGGTAGGAACACCGTGCCTAGACCTCACCAGCCGCGTAGCCCAGCGAGCGATGACGTCTCGGCGGGCGTCCTCGCGCCAGATGGCTATCTCGCTAAGCGATAGGGAGCCACCCACGCGCACTGAGATCACCCGCTGGTAGAGGTCGGAGAGCATTTCCGCCTCTATGTCCCTCGGGGGTGTCCTGGCCAACACGCATGCCGCCTTGGTCGATACCGTGCGGTATCCGCAGATGGTTCTGACCGTCATGATTCTCTGAGGGTGCCACAGAAAAGACCTCAGCCGGAGGGTCAGAGACCTCGTCCACACGGGTGCGCCGGACATGGCCATCGAGCGGATCACCCCCGCATAAAGCCGTCGGCCCTCGAAGCTGGGTCCACCCACGTTCGGCATGAGCCGTGATAGGGCGGACGCCGTGCCGACCAGCCGGGGATCAATTCGGCGAAAATGCTCCCAGAACGCCCATCGCCCGTCCAGCACAAGGCCCAAGTACTTCATATGGGCCTGGATACTGATGTGGATGGAGTTGACGACTATCGAGGCGTCGATAGGCGACCTTACATGGGGCCCATGGAATAAGAAGGCCTTCGTCTTGTTTAGGGCCACTCTGAGCCCGAGCGCCTCGATTCGCCTGACCATCTCCTCGGTGCCGAGAGTGGCCAGGCTCGCCGCCTCTTCGAGTGTCCTGACCCGGGCTGTGACGAGTGTATCATCAGCATAGCATATCAAGCTCAGCCCGAGGAGGAGACTCCCTCGCAACGCCCAGTCGTACCCGATGTCCCACAGAGTCGGCCCCAGAACCGACCCCTGCCGAACACCACACGACATGGGCGTCCGCACAATGTCCCCTGCGGGGCTCGCGTAGAGAACACTGCGCCCCTCCAAATGGTCTACCACCAGCCGCCTGAGGTACGGGGGCACTCCATGGAATCGGAGCGCCTCCCTGATGCAGCTGAATCACAGACTATTGAATGCGTTGGCGATGTCCAACGACACCGCCAACAGCACTCCTCCGGTGACAGCCTCCGCGGCCGTCTGCCTCAATCGTAGCAGGGTCCCGATAATCGAACGCCCCTTCTAAAGCCGAATTGAACGTCCGACAAATCGAGCCCCACCTCGCCCAGGTGCTGGATGATGCGGGCAGCGAGGATGCGCTCCAGCAGCTTGCCCACATCGTCAAGGAGTACGATGGGCCTGTAGGCCGACGGCAAATCCGGGGGCCGTCCCGGCTTTGGTAGGAGAACCAACCTCCCCTCCTTCCAGCACTCAGGGAACCGACCAAACGCCAAACAAGCATTGTACAATTTTCATTAATATATAAGAATTTTGATTCATTTAGCGGTTATTACCAAAAATATTATTTATAGCAACTTAATATAACGTATTTGACTACCTGTGTTTGTAAGGATCACACCTAAAAGTTATTTTTCTCAGAAAGAGAGAATAAACCATTTTATATATATTCTAGACAAAAGAAAATATTATGATAACCAAGTGTTTCTCAATGATTAGCCATTTGTAAACTCAATCAATTGTATAATAAGCCTTAAAACAATATTTTATTTTAATTCAATCTTACAATCAATTTTATTCATCATTCTCCTACTCTTATCCCAATTGCTTGGGGTCGATACAATATGTACTATTCTTTCATAGTATATAATATCGTTAAAGTTATAGGCAATAGTTTTATGACCGGCCATCTGCCAGACGTCAACCCTCCTTGGGAATGTAATGGTCCAAACGGCATCAGATGGAGTTAGCCCAGGTCGTTATGAGGCTCCCAGTCATCTTGTACGATATCCATGAGCAAAGTAAGGGTTGATAGTATTCGTAGCCGCTACAGCAATAAATTTTATTGTTTTCTAAAATTTCTAAATTAATACAATATACAGGGTGGAAGGGGACCGCTCCCGAAAACAAAGACAAGTAACCCTACTTATCCTACTTGTAATGACAGGCAAAAAAAAACGATTCGAATGAAAAAAAACTTTTTTTCACCACACGATGTTGTCGAACTGGGGAACATATGATCGTGAATTTTGAATATATTGCGTCTTTTCTCATCTGAGTAAAGTTACGTATTTTTGATGGAATTATCGTTACATGGCACTGTCCTAATACGATGGAATGTGAAAAAAACTAAAATTGCATTTGAAAAAAAAAATTTTTTTTCTTTCGAATCGATTTTTTTTCTAGCCTATCATAACAAGTAGAACTAGTAGGGTCACCTGTCTTTGTTTTCGGGAACGGTCCACTTCCACCCTATAAAAGCCCCCTATAAAGCGCCCGATCCTGCCAGACCGGTTTATGACCGGTCATTCCTGTTCTTGTTCTTTCAATGATTTTACTAAATATTCTAAGTATTCAGGTAAATCTGTTAGTGATAGAAAAATTTTAATTGGTGTATTAATCACTCGAAAGTTTATGAAATAGTCTGTAAATCAAACTAAAAATGTAATTTCGATCAACCTTTAATTAGAATGTTCTGTTATATGTTTAGAATTTTTTCACTCTATTATCATATTTAGATATAGATAAGTTATCTTATTTACTTTTATTCATAAAATATAACGCAAAATTTGTTTGTTTGTTCTTTTTTAGACTTAGGATGACTCAATATAATAATCAATATTTTGCCTATCTATAAATTCATTATTAAAAGTATTTTTTAACATGTCACTCTGGTTAGTTATCATTTCTTATGCGTATGTATAAAAGGAAGTATATTAAAAGTGTGAATTATTCACAAAGGTCTTTTAAGTTGTTTTATTTTTTGAAGTTTGAAATTTCCTTATATAAACCCAAAAAGGTAATGCTAGTTAAAACATATCCCGTGTGGTTATAGGATAATAATATAATATGTCACCCCACCCATTAACTGTCCATCGTCATGGTAAAAACCAAGTGAAGGGCAAGAAATTGGGCAGTATACAGTCTCCTGTGAAACTTATATCATCAACTTTGATAACTTGCCTGACGCCCGACACGTTAGTGGCGGAGTGTATTAGCGTGAATAATTTCCTCTTTGACCAACTCGTTTGACTCCTCGTGGCCGTAAGCGATATTACCTCGTCAGAACGTGCGATTAGTGTCCACCCCATATCGACGTTGACACATATCTATGGGTCCACCCATATTCAGCATAAGCCAGAATTGGGCAGATACCGCACTGATAAGGCACGGAGCATGTTGATGGAAATGCTTTTGGGACCACCAATTCACATCAAGTACAAAGCCCAAGGCAAGTACTCGATATGGGCCCGTATGTTGACGAGGATCAAATTTACAGCGAACAAAACTAGCGAGCAGCCTCATTCGAAGCCCATGAAAAAGTATCTGTCTGGATGAGATTCAGAGCTACCCTTTTTGCTAACGCCTCGATGCATCTGATAAGGAGATTTCCTTGGTGCTAAAAGTTACCAGGCATTCCACCCCCTCTAGGATCCCGCTCCGGCCAATGATAAGAATTGTCGTCAACATAGAAAATTACGCCCAGTCAGAAAAAGAAAACAAAACCGCAGGTAATGACAATCTTGTGGTTGAAAAATAGTTATCTAAACAATTAACAAATCAATTATTAGGAGATAACTTTAGTATAAATATAGAAAATTTGCATGTTCTACATGCAAATTGTATGTATTGGTGTAATTAACAGAATGCAGAAGACTTTTCTGTGCTTGCTTGTTGCCGCAGGTATGCAATCTTACAAGTCATGTAACATATTATCGATACATTATTTTAAATCTAAAAAGTTTGTTTATATGCGCTGATCTCAAGTATTATAATTTGAACTCTAAAATATCTTATAGCATAATATAGCCTATTTGTCGAGATAGATTGGTCGAAAGAATAGTTAAACTTTAGGCATAAAATCTAGAGAACAAATGATGATATTGATTCTCTCGAAGAGCCACCAAATATACAATGATAGATGGAGTTGCTGAGAATAAAATTGCGATATTAAAGCAAGGCTTTAAGCGTAAACTTAAGGTTTAACAGTAGTTTGATGAATGATGAGTAATGCAATCTAAGTAAGAATTCTCGGCGTTAACGGACTATAGCATTAAATATCGCAAAAATGGTCGTGAATAGACGAACTAGCCATTTTTACTTAAGTACTCAAAATAAGTAAATTATTTCTTTATAACATTGTTGTAGTTATAGCATAGAAGAAATGTTTCTTTTTTTAAAATGTTTCTTTTTTAAATCATTTTATAACTATTAATTTAGAGTTACATACTACCAATTGAGTAAATAATTATTTTTTACTTTTTTTCTCAGCATATACTGTGCTTGCGGTACCTGTAGAACAAACATTTTCAGAAACGCGCACATATCCACGTTTCGTCGAATTCCCTGACGGTGATGGCTTTGTGCATACCATTGACCTTGAAGCTGAACCTGATATGGAACTTATTGAAGAAGTAACCAGGAATCCAGCAAACAACTTATATTTACTATTTACAAGGTGACTTAAAGTTTTATATTACAAAACTATTTCACTTTCAAATATTTTAGTATTTTGTGATTTTAGTAGCTCCTGAAATCACACAGTCGTTATTAAAAAAAGCATTATCATCAACATATATTATGTTTAACCGCAAAACTTTTAATTTATAACGTTAGTTTATTTTATTCAAAGTAATGGTGACATGGTATAGTTGTCCACCCTAAATTATAAAGAATTGTTACCATCAATTGCGGACTACTACTACACTATTTCTTTGAAAATGTCTTTCCATTATTTGATCACTCTTTCTGTCTGATTTTTCTTTAGGTATCCACTGTGCAAGAGTAGTGGCCCACCTGTTGCCATTTATGCTGCATATTTTACTTGATATCAGTTTTATTTAATTATAGATCGCACGTTTATAGTAGGAGCATACATTCTATATATAAGCTCTCAAAATATTAAACTATGTGTAGTCATAGTGGTAGATCCACACTGCTGATAGTTTCTACTCTCTGCAGCTGCAGGCCGGTCCGTCCGGGGTAGTACCACACACTTGACGCCTTAGCAGTGGCAATGTGCTGCTGTGCTTCGTTCGGTGAGCAAGAGAGCCAGAAGCCCAACTTTCTGGGTGAGATTAGGATTTTTACTGGTAGGTAACGGCCTAGTTGTACTCCTGGTATAGCTAAGGTCCACGGGCGGCAGTAACACAGTTCCATGTTGATCAGGCCATCAATCCTCCCTTAGATAAAATTAAAGACTAATAAAATTTTATGAATTTATTTCCTGTTTTGATTACAGACGCAATCCCACTAGTGCGCAGACACTTGTAATAAATAATGCCAACTCAATCCGAAATTCCAATTTTAACCCTAATGTGCCAACTGTAATTATTGCCCACGGCTGGTTGAGTAACCAAAATACTGACATCAATCCAACCATTCGAGATGGTAAGTAATATATGTTTAAGTATATACATTTATAGAATTTAAATATTCTCAACCATTTCAGTACTTTCAAAATGTATTTTTAACCGACTTCAAAAAAGGAGGAGGTTCTCAATTCGACTGTATTTTTTTTTTATGTTTGTTACTTCATAACTTTCGACTGGGCAAAGCGATTTTAATGATTCTTTTTTTATTTGAAAGCTGGTGCTTTCTGTGTAGTCCCATTTCAATTTGGTCTAGTTCTGATAATGGCATCCATGAGAATACCATATATGTCTGAGATTAGCATTAAGTATGAGTGCGACAAATGAACGAGTAGTTCAAGCCCCACTACTAATAGAACAACCTATGTGTGTCTGTAACACTAAAAATGTAAAAATAAAAAAACTACGTTTAAAAAAACCGACTTCAAAAACTGAAAAGTACAAAATAACTTAAAATACTATCATTTGTATGTGCTATCTATTGATAGGTTTGAAGTCGGTACCGGTATCGGTATCTTTAGTGTAGGAATTTCATTACAGTAAGTACCTAAGCTGTTTATAATTTTGTTTAGGGCTTGGCACCGATTTCAAACCTATCAATAGATAGCACATACAAATGATAGTATTTTAAGTTATATTGTACTTTTCAGTTTTTAAAGTCGGTTATTATAAATGTAGTATTTTTTATTCTTATGTCCAATTAAAGACAGAAACATCTTATAGTCAGTGAGCCTGAGAAAGACGTAATAAAAAACAATTTTATGTTAACATCATTCCATCAGCTTATCAATGTACATAGTTGGACTTAGACCTCCTCAATTGGAGATAGTACCGTAATCTAGCGATATCGTATATATAGAATCGTAATCTAGCGATTACGATACTATCATTATCTATCACTTGTGAGGCGAATTAGTAGTGCAAATTTCACTGTAGGGTGCCTATTCTCTTAGTGATCCCTCTGCCGGGTTTCATGACTTAAAAAAAAGTACGTAGTGTTGAAAGTATGTCATCATCATCATCACAGCCCATATATGTCCCACTGTTGGGCTCGGGCCTCCTCCGTAAACATCTATATGTTATATAGCATTTTATATCCCTTAGTAGTCACTTACGATCACCCAGGGGTAAGATAGCGGGAGCGTGGTGAATTGTATTCTTACTCCGTCACTACACAGATTAAAAAGTATGTATCACCATACAGTGTATCCTTACCAGTACTACAGTTATCATCATTCTTCTACTTTTATCCCAATTACTTGGGGTCGATACAATATGTCCTCTTCTTTCATAGTAGGTACATATTATAGAAGTTATTGGCAATAGTTTTATGATCGGCCACCTGCCTGACGTTAACTCTCCTTGGGAATGTAATTATTGACCAAACGGCATCAGATGGAGTTGATGACCCTAGGTCGTTATAAGGCTCTTAGTGGTCTTTTATGACATCCACGAGCAAAGTAAGGGTTGATAGTATTCGAAACTGTTACCACACAGCTACAGTAACACACAGCTGAAGCTATATAAACCAAAAATAAATTCTTAATTGTGGATGTCGCAAATAATTACCTTGCTTACAATTTCAACAAGAGACTTAGGACCAATGCTTTTTCGTAGATCACTACTTATATTATAGTGTCATTGGTACATTGAATTCGCTGTTATCCTCGTATTTGGTCTGAAAATCATCATAGTCATTTTCTTCATATTTAGTTTAGAACTGTATTATTTTATTATTATTACTTTTACTACAGTATAATAAAATTTAATTTTGATTTCATAGCTTACCTCGGCAAAAGTGACGTTAACGTCATTGTTTTGGACTGGAGAAGATTAGCCTTATCTGATTATGTCACGGCAGCTACCGGAGTTCCTGCTGTTGGTCGTGGTCTGGGACAGTTTTTAGCCTTTGTAAACCAAGTAACTGGTGCTCGTTTTACCGATATGCACATTGTTGGATTCAGCTTAGGCGCTCACCTTGTAGGTAACGCTGGTAGAGAACTTAGTGGAAGAGTGGCTCGCGTTACAGGTACATAAATCATACTACATCACTTTATGCAATATTATTCCCAATTCTTCCTCCATTTTTTATGACAGATATTAATTTTGACATCTGTATAATATTTAGCATTAAACTTGTATTTAATATAACATAGAAACTTCTGTTCTCATACATCATCCACTTGGTTATAAAACACCTCAAGTGAGCTAGTGCCGCAATCATCACGCTTAGCAGGCGCGTTGGCGATCACATAATGTTATAATATCCCAGTTTCTATTCTGCTGGTAATGCCAAATTCAAATTTAAAAACCTAGGGACATTATTGTATTAATCCGTTTTGAGATGTATACATTACTTCTTGTAAAGTTTTAAACAACATTCATGGAAATCAACAGACACTTATAACTCTCCAAATTTATTTCAAAGGTTTGGATCCCGCTGGACCTCTATGGAATTACAACTTAAATCGTCTCCGAGCTAGCGATGCAATATATGTTGAGGCTATCCACACTGATGGCGGATACACTGTCGGTGGTCTTGGCATTGGTTCTAACGTCGCTAATGCTGACTTCTACCCCAACGGTGGTATCTCCCAGCCTGGTTGTCTTACTAATTTTTGCAATCATAATCGAGCATGGGAATTTTTCGCTGCTACCGTCAAATATAACCACCTGATTGGCCGAGAATGCAGTAATAATTTACAAATTACTTGGAATACTTGTAGAGGAAACAGCTTCCGTATGGGAAATGACATTTTGACGAAATTTGGGTAAGTGTAATCCTTTTCTTATAAATCTATTCTATAATTTAAAGAAAAAAAAAATTCATTAAGTTCTTTGAAATACGCATATATAGTTTAAAATATACACTAATTCTTTTTAATATTCCATTACATATACGTATGTTAAAGGGAAAACTAACGTGAATATTATAATGGAAGCGAGAGCTAAGTATGCAGAAAAGAGCATGCAAGTAAAATTAATGCGGTCGAAATGTGATCTCTACAGAAAATCTGTGAAGATAGGCTGACCGATCGCACTCGTAACGACGATGTAAAAGAGCGAGTATGTATGAAAAAGAGTATTGGTGTAAAGATGCGAAAGGGAATGCTCCGATGGTTCGGATATGTGGAACGAATGCCGAACGAACGTCTGGTTAAGAAGATATACAATGCGAAAGTGGAATAATGTAGGTACCGGGGGAGACCGAGACTAATCTACCTATACCAGATTCGTCAAGTAAAGTAAGTAAGTTTCGGAGACTCTTGACTCTACGTCAAGAGTCTCCGAAACCGGCGAGCTTATATGAAAAGAATTATGGATGTTGAGGAAGCGAATGAAGTATGCAAGGATTGAGTTCTCTGGCACTCTGTTCTCTCTGCCTACCCTGCAAGGGATATGGCATGATGATATGTATGTATGTTTGTAACATTATAATGCTGATATTTATAGACCAATTATTTTAAAGATTTAGTTTTAAAATAATTTCACGAAAACAGCTAAATTAATGTCCTTCTTCTGTGTTAAAAAAAAAGAACACAGTTACATCAATGCTAATAATAAGTTTTAAAAAAATACATAAGTTCATTAAATCCCTAATAAATTAAGACAGACAACTCTTAGCGCATTCGTTTGATAGCAAAAAAATAAAAAGGACAAAATATTGAAGTTTTCTCTAATCATATTCATATTATTCTCATGTTCGATATCTTAGTTTATATAGGTCCCACTCATGGGATTGAGCCTCCTTTGCAGTGGACGAGAAATCGACCTTTTATGCCGCGTTGGTCAGATAGGTTGGTACCCGACTAGAAATTTTTTCGTCTTCCTTAGCAGGACCGGACCGGGCATGCCCGATCTGGACCAGATAAGGTATGTAACGCAGAAGATATATCTGGACCTGATCAGGAAAACCTTATCGGGTCCAGATCAGGCATTCCTGATCGGGTCCAGATGAAATTTTACTGATCGGAACCAAATCAATCATCTGCGTTATATATCTTGCCTGATCCAAAACGAGTATGCCCAGTCCGGTCCTTTTAAAAAACATGAATATCTTAAAGAACATGTTTAATAGGTAAAAATATAAATTAATATATGACGTAGGCAGCGAATGCAGTGCTATATTCTTATCATAGAGAGTCCCAGACGTCCCAGTGAGCCGTTCCGATTATGGCGCAACCACCAGATTCTAACGACTGCAACTGTCGCCTGAATTTCTCATTCATGACCTGAGCGATCTGTTTTAATCTAATTCGATAACAACTAATTTAATATTAGGCCATGTCATTACGCTTCGGAGAATCTTAACACCGCGCTTAAAATAATGACGTCATTTTAGTAACGCCATCTATTTATTATGACCCAAAACATTAAATGTTAGAATGGTTGTTACAATATAATATTTCTATCTATCTATGTTTTCAAATGTTAGGTACATTTATATATATATATATATATATATATATATATATATATATATATATATATATATATATATATATATATATATATATATATATATATATATATATATTATTTATTTTTGTTTTTTACTTTAAATATTAAATACATATGATTAATTAAAGATTTCAGATTAATCTCCTCTGATGCAAATACAATTTCGCCGTGGCATAAATATGACAATCATGTCACTTTTTTGAATTTTGATTGACGTTTTTTTTGTGTTTCGAAAACTGTTTCTGGTTCTGATATACTACAAGCCTTACTATATACTTGATGATATTTCATATCAGGCTATCCTTATTTGGTTCTGATCTGGTCCTGATCCGGTATGCCTTACCATACTTGATGTTATTTCACATCAGGCTATCCTGATCAGGACCAGACCTGGTCCTGATAGGGTTTGTCGGATCCGGCATGCCTCATTCTTTCCTGATCGGGTCCTGATCCGGTATGCCTTATCATACTTAATGATATTTCACATCAGGCTATCCTGATCAGGACCAGACCTGGTTCTGATCGGGTTTGCCGGATCCGGCATGCCTCATTCTATCCTGATCGGGTCCAGATATATGATCTGGTTGAACCATACTTTTTTTCTAGTCGGGGTATGGTTCTGTTTCGAGTTTTTCTACTTGTTGCATAGATGTTATAAGCATATGAGATCCTTTAATCGTCTTTTATATTGGTCAATTGTACTTTTACTCCGTCACCACACGGAAAATATTAGTGTACTATATACAAAATAATATTCCGTGTGGTGACGGAGTAAGAATACATTTCGCCACCCCTTATCTTACCCGTCGGTGATCATATGAGACGACTAAGGGATATAAAATGCATATAAAATCTATGCGAGAGAAGCAAAACTCGAAACAAAACACTATACCAACACATCTGACCAGCATGAATGGTACGTCAATGTCATTTTGGAGGAGGCTCGAGCCCAAGAGTGGGACATATATGAGCTGGTATCAATCAATCAATTATATATAAAATAAATTATTAATAATTTTATGTACTTTTCAGAACTGGAATGTATCGTCTCGACACTGGAAGAACCTATCCTTACTGATTTGTTACAATATTGTGTATTGATATTCGAAATTATATAATCATATTAAAATGCTGGTAGTTTTTATTTATACTCCTTTAAACAATAAACCTTAATGAGAAAAATATAAATGTATTTCTGTTAGTATTATTGTCAATTATTAGTGTTTGAGGGTTTAATCGATGATTGGAATTTTTATATAAAAAAAAAACAAGATGGTGGACAATAGAAAGGCCCAAAACTATAAATTCTGTACTAATAGGTGAAATATAAATAAATAATTAATAATTGAGGTAGTAGCGGTGATTTATGGTACTAAAATGTGATCCCTAAATGTGGACCTCATAAAAAGGCTCAAAGTCGCTCAGCCTGCTGCTGCTCGACATTTCTCTAAGTAATATAATCCGAAATACGGAAATCCGTAAAAGAACGAATGTAACCGATATAGCCTGAAAAATTAACACGGTGAAGTAATAATGAGTAAGCCACGTCGCTCGTTACACAAACAACTGTTGAGGAAGAAAGACTCTCGAGTAGCGATCACATATCGGACAGCGCAGCGTAGGAAGACCCCCCATTACGTGGACTGATGACATCTCGAAAGTCGTTGAATGTAAGTGGCAATTAACCATTCTATGTAGCATTCGCGTAGAAAGATCTATATCCAATAGTGGATATCTACAGTCTCATGAATGGATTGATTTATTTGATAAAATTAATAAAGCAGCTCAAATAAGCACAGATAGATCTTTCTCTATCTGCACCTATTAATCTTCATAAAAAACTAGACAGTAACCTTTATAAAGCTAGAACCTAAAACCTAAAAAAAAAAAAAAACCGGAGGTGTCAAGGGACACCCGGATGGAACGAAGTTCTATTTTAATTATATAATTTTTTTCTGCCTTAAGCGATTTTTATCGTTATATTTTAGCCAATTTGCATAATATCTTTATAAATTATAGCCTATGTGTTATTCTGATGTGCAAGCTATATTACTATAAATTTCATCAAAATTCATTCAGTAGTTTTTACGTGAAAGAGCAACAAACATGTTCACATCCATACATTATTACAAACTTTCACGTTTATAATATTAATAATAGGATATACAATTCCACTAGACTACCAAAACTTTTCGGCCCCGAGCTCGAACGCGAGCCGGCCACGCGGCCCGGTCACGGGCGAAAATAATTTCGTTGCGCATTATTTTGATTTTGCTATATCTCTTAAGGTATTGATTTAATTTGCATGGTCTGAAGGAAAAAAAATATCTTCATGAAATGCTCAAGCCAACTAATGTATTTAAAATGATAAGGATTAATACAGTATTTGTGTAAATAGCTTTTCAATTACCGTTTTATAATAGAACATTTTTTAAAGTATTAAAATGGATATAGTATGTTACCCTTAAGAGATAGATATATACCATCGCGGACTTTTTTGTAGGCCTTTTTAAGCTGTATAATACTGTAGTACTTTATTTTGATCTATTTCGTAGGGTTCAGCCAGCGTTTGCAATGTAAGCGCAAAATAATGTGTTTATTTACGACATCACATTAGAAACCTCTAAAATTATCAGTGTTTCTCTAGTACATTATGCATATATTATACATATAAACCTTCCTCTTGAATCACTCTATCTATAAAAAAATCGTCGCGACACCACACTGTTCAATGCGAAATAGAAATGAAAATATCTGGCTTGCTTTCTATAAGAGAACCGACGAGCGACGCCGCACAGCTTACAATAGCTTACTATAGCAAAAAGTGTCGTGACAACTTTTCGTAAGAATTTTTTCCGTCTAGCCCCCTTCACAACGCGCGATAAGGAACTTCGTTCCAAAAACTAAACTAGTACTAGTTTTTTTTTCGTTCAAACCTCAATGGATATGAAATTAACGAACTCACCCTATTTTAATTTTTTTATTGCGGTTGGCTATGTCCGCGTCCCGCCCCGCCAAATCGGTCCTGAGTGACGGAAAAGGCGGCGCGTGACCCCATAGACCCACCGTGCAACTCCTCTCTTCGCCCTGCGAGCGGGCCACCGGCACCCGATCTTTGTCTTCGGTGGCCAACGAACTCACCCTAGAGCAGTGTCATAACAGTCTTAAACAGAAATTGAGGAGAAGCCCACATATGTATATTCTGGACAAAATAAAATATGATAATCAAGTTTCTTTCAAAAGTCAAGAATTTGTAACAAATAGGTAAAGTTCAAATTCAAATTCTTTATCCCACAATCAAATTTATTATTTTTTAAAATTTGTAAATTAGATACAAAACATCTCATCCTACTATTTGAATGACTGAGATTCCTGTTATAGTTTTGTGAATAGTTATACTCAAACATGCCAAATATATTTATATGCAGTTCAGTCTGTTGGTAATATAAAATTTAATTATAAAATCTTCATTCTCCTACTCTCATCCCAATTACTTGGGGTCGATACAATATGTATGTAATTGTTGACCAAACGGCATCAGATGGAGTTGGCCCAGGTCTTTATAAGGCTCTTAGTCGTCTTTTACGACATCCACGAGCAAAGAAAGGGTTGGTAGTATTCGTAACCGCTATCGCATAGCATAAAAAAAAAATTATAAAAATGATCACTTACGATGTTAATAAATTGAAATTAAAGTCTGAAATTAAAATTGATAATACAATCTCGATCAAGCTTTGATTAATTAGCATTGAATATTGTTTTAGTATACATTTTTTCAATCTGTGCATATAGATAAGTTATCTTCTTTAATTTTAATCATAATATGTAATGTGAAATGCGTTTGTTTGTTCTTTTAGGAACTTCGGATTACCTTAATATAGTAAATAACCATTTTTTGCCAATGTAAATTATTTCCCAAAATAATCTACATTAATGTCCAAACTGTTTTTAACATCTCATCTTACTATATGAGATGTTAAAAGCAGTTTGGACATTTTTTGTTAACAAGCACGTAACCTATAATGACTACTGGCATTATAGGTTACGTGCTTTTGCCTAAGAAGGAATATAAAGATTTTTCGATAGTTAAAATATTTCCGGACTAATAAAACAGTGACGACACCCGAAACTGACGGTAACCCACCGTATGAGCCACTGATAACAAAGACCGGGTACCAGTGGCCCGCCAGCATGGTGTAGAGAGATATGTTGCAGGGCAGGTTATGGGATCGCTAGTCGTCCCCTCCGTCGCCCTGAACGAATCGAACGGAGTGTGACCAAAACCTACTATAAAAAAATGATGTAACTACCCATAAACTTCCCGTGGGCATTGTAAAACCAGTGAATATTTTAACATCTGCAACTGCTTACTTAGTGTGGAAATTACAGTATTGGAGAGCCAGCACCATTGGGCAACAAGTAAACGACAGTGAGCTGATGGATGGGTAAATACATAGAACTATTGAAATGTGGCGAGTTTTGACTACACTATTGGTATAGTGGTTTAAGTGCCGATCTTCAACGTCGAATCGTCGTTAATCCCCGTTTATTTCAATTTTATTTAGGCTATATTTATATAATTATATTAAATCTCGGTATAATTAATTGTGCGTATATAAAGTGCTAACGATATTATACATACATACATACATATCATCACGCCATATCCCTTGCAGGGTAGGCAGAGAGAACAGAGTGCCAGAGAACTCTATCTCTGCATACTTCACTCGCTTCCTCAACATTCATAATTCTCTTCATACACGCTCGCCGGTTTCGGAGACTCTTGACTCCACCTTCCTTCAGTACCTGACCGATCTGGTCTAGGTAGGTTAGCCTCGGTCTCCCTCGGTACCTACATCCTTCCACTTTCGCATTGTATATCTTCTTAACCAGACGTTCGTTCGGCATTCTTTCCACATGTCCGAACCATCGGAGCATTCCCTTTCGCATCTTTACACCAATACTCTCTTTCATACCTACTCGCTCTCTTACGTCGTCGTTACGAATGCGGTCGGTCAGCCTAACTCCACAGATTTTCCGAAGAGATCGCATTTCGACCGCATTAATTTTACTTTCATACTCTTTTCTGCATACCCAACTCTCGCTTCCATACAGTAATGTTGGGACAAGCACTGCGTTATGTATTGCTACACGTGCCTTCTGGCTGAGGTGGTGGCTGCCGAGAAGTTGCCCCAACGCTCCGTTCACTCTATTTCCCGCATTCACTCTTCGCTCTATATCAGTGGTGTACCGTCCATATCAAATATTAGTAAATTATAACGATATTATAATTTACTAATATTTGATTGGGTGTTTTTTTTAAAGAAAATTATATTTTCTTAGGTGGTATTTCAAGATTGGTACGTATTCAATAATGATTACGCAATCTTAATCTTCTGTATGCTGCTCTTATCCCAATTACTTGGGGTTGAATCAATATGTACTTTACTCCCTATATATTGCAAAAGTTATAAAATTTAATTAATTTAAGTACAATCCCGAACCAAGCTATCGTATTAGTATGTATTTATAAGAAACGGCTTCCGAGCACCATGGCAGCAGTACGTGCAAGTCGCCATACTTTTAGTTTTACGACCGACGGCTTCACCTACCCGCATCAACCCTCCTTGAGAATGTAATTGTTAGCCAAAGTGCATTAGTTGGCATTGGCCCAGGATATGTTTATACTAAGGTTCGTGAATGTCGTAAATGACAACTAAGACCTTTACTTCTTGTCTTTTATGATACCTACGGGCCAAGTAAGAGATGGTAGTATTCATAGCCGCCAGCACACAGCGCTAGTAGACTGATGCTTAATATGAAAAAAAAAGTGAAACCACAGGCAATGACAATCTTGTTTCTGCAAATTAATTATCTAGATAATTAACAAATCAATTATCTAGTGATAACTTTAGTATAAATATGGCATAATTGCATGTTCTACATGCAAATTGTATTTTGTAATTAACAGAATGCAGAAGATTTTACTGTGCTTACTTGTTGCCGCAGGTATGCAATCTTATAATTCATGTATAATCTAATATGTATACTATTATAAATGTAAAGAGTTTGTTTATATGTGCTCTATTCTTAGGTACTAAAACTTAGATTCTAAAAAAATGTTAATGGGCAGACTTTATTGTGAAAGGTTCATCTTCATTATCCTGCACTTATCCCAATTATTTAGGGTCGTCGCAATATGCATCTCTTACATCGTACACATTGCAAATCTTATTGGCAATAGTTTTATGACTTGCCGCCTGCCTTTTTTTGGCAGACTATGGTTTGGTCACATGCCATCCATTCCGTCTGGGACGACGGAAAGGTGACACATGACCCCATAACCCACCGTATTTTCCTCTACCCGTATATCTGCTGGGGCGTCGCCCTCACTCGGTCAGCCTCTCTGCGGGTGACGGACTATTCTCCGGTCCAGTTACCCGTTACAAGCTACCTGCCTAATGTCAACCCTTCTTGGGAATATAATTATTGACCTGACGGCATCAGGTGGAGTTGGCTTAGGTCGATAAAGATGCAATGCTATTCTTTGAACGGCTGAGGAGAAACTACAACACTCTGATAAAGAAACAAGACCTTAATACATACTAATTTTATGTTAGGTTTTTGTCTAGAATTACAGTATAATATTTGGATTATTAAGCTTAGCTGTGATTTTTTTTAACGAATGATAATGGGAAGGGAACATGGTGGATTATTGAGCCACACGCCACACCGTCGGCCCCTCATACAGGCTTGTCCTGACTGGGCTGTGTCCAGACCATACATTTTTTTTTTGCGAAGATACGAGTTTTTAACTCGTCTCTTCTATTATAATGTTGTATTCATATTTTGATAGCCTGATCTGACAGATAAAAGTGATGCGAATCAATAATCTTCTTAGTAATCTTATAAAATACGTGTGCAAAAAAGTTAAGAGAGGTGTCCTATTGTATTAATTGATTGCTATATCATACTAATACCATGACATTACCAAGGTGGCAGGAAACCGTTGGATGCAGGTGGCACAGGACCGTTGAGAATGGCATTTTCGTGGGGAGGCCTATGTCTAACAGTGGACGTTTACGGGCTCATGGATGAATGGACTTATACCATAAAAATATATAAATACAACAAATGAGAAAATGGTTTATTTATACCATTTTTTATTTTGGTTACATTTAAACATATTAGCGAAGGAAGACAGGGCAATAAAGTTTCTTGTTTTTAAATGATTATATAAATATAAATTTAGCGTTATAAACTGCTAATATGTAAACTTATTTCCTATTTCTTTTTCTTAGCATATACCGCATTTGCGGTACCTGTGGAAGAAGGATATTCTGAGACGCGTATGTATCCACGTTTCATCGAATTCCCTGATGGTGATGGCGTTATGCATACCGTTGACCTTGAAGCTGAACCTGACATGGAACTTATTGAAGAAGTAACCAGAAATCCTGCAAACAATTTATATTTGCTATTTACCAGGTAAATTAAAACTTAATTTTTTTATCATCTCAGCTCATATATGTCTCACTGTTGGGCTCGAGCCTCTTCCTTAATGGGAGGAAAATTGACCTACTATACCACGCTGGTCAGACATGTTGGTATAGGGTTTTGTGTCGAGTTTTCCTTCTCTTGCATAGATGTTATATGCCTTTTGTATCCCTTAGTCATTTCTTACGATCACCCACAAGTAAGAAAGGGGGTGGTAATTTGTATTTTTACTCCGTCACCACACGGATAATATTCTAATACTGTTTTACTTTGAAAGTATGTATTATTTCTAATTATACTAGCTTTAAATCCTGGAGTTATTATAAATTTTAATAAGCATAGTAAGTCTTCATTCAGTTTTATTATATTTTGGTATTTACATTTCTAATTTAGTGCATTAATTATTTTGCTCTTAGTATATGGCCTTTGTAGCGAAGGAATTCTCCATAACGATCCATATATAACTTTAGTTAGAAGTTATTATCCTATATTATGGTCACAGTTTTTCTTTGAAACAGTCTTCTCACCTTTTATTTAAATAGTCCTTCCTCTGTATATCTATTATCATCCATCATGTATCATAATCTTTACTTGATATAAGCTTTATTTATTCTATAGGTATCCTATAGTTAATCTTTACATAAAGATCATATTCTCTATATTAAAATCCTCTAAATATTTAATTAAATTAATTCAGTAGCTTAGATATATCTAACTTTTAGGCACGGGCCTTATATATATATATATATATATATATATATATATATATATATATATATATATATATATATATATATATATATATATATATATATATATATATATATATATATATATATATATATATATATATATACACTACCGTCCAAAAGTTTGGAAGCACACCTGTTTTCAAACAAAACAAATAAATGCCGACTAATAGCGGTAAAAATTAGCAATAATCTTAAGTTTTACAACCTTTTACGACTGTCTACACAAACACAAAAGGATTATTATCCTACATTCATCAAGTTTTATGGAATTCCTTAATATTGACGAAACACGTGTTTTATGACTTAATCCGTCGGCTACTTTATCCTATGCAATGGTGTAGTTTTATTGATAATGTTTGCTGGTTTTAACTTTTTTAGACCTTATTCAGTCGCACTTGAGCATTGCCACGTGAAAGTTGTGATATTAACATTGTCTGTATTCGAAAGATATCGGCTACTACTTTGACCGTATTTTTTCTTCTGAAAATGGCAAAACGCAAGCAAATCACGCTTGAACAGCGAAGCGCTATTTGCACTCTACGCGAGGAAGGATACAGTGAACGTCAAATCGCAGAAAGGCTCGGAATTTCTTGTAAAGGTGTCCACTATACCCTTGCTAGAAAACAAGAAACGGGGAAAAATGAAGATAGAAAGAGATCTGGTAGGCCCAAATCCACAACAAATCAAGAGGACAACTTCATTAGAGTTCTTTCTAAACGGAATCGACGCTTAACTGCACCACAGATCACTGCAGCTCTGAATGATACGCGAGAAACACCCATTTCAACAACTACTGTTAAAAGACGCTTACTGTCTGCGGGATTAAGAGGATGTGTTGCTGCTAAAAAACCCAAACTAACAAATCGACATAAGAAAAATAGACTAGAATGGGCAAAAGCGCATAAAAACTGGACTATAGAACAATGGGAAAATGTCCTTTGGAGTGACGAATCAAAATTTCAGATTTTCGGATCCAATAGACGTGTCTTTGTACGCCGGTCAAAAGAAGAGAGGGCTTCAGAGGCATGTACAGTGCCTACCATCAAACATGGTGGTGGTAATGTCATGGTTTGGGGGTGTTTTGGCAACAGTAAACCCGGCAATCTTGTGAGGATAACCGGAAAATTAAACAAGGAAGGCTATTTAAAAATTCTCCAAGAGTCTGCCATACCCAGTGGACTAAGTCTCATTGGTTCTGGATTCATTTTTCAACAGGATAATGATCCTAAGCATTCGTCTAAATTGTGCCAGAACTTTTTAAACAAGAAAAAAGCTGAAAACATTTTAAACATCATGCAATGGCCATCTCAATCCCCTGATCTTTCTCCCATTGAACTTGTTTGGGATGAACTTGACAGGAGGGTGAAAAGTCGTTGTCCTACGAGCTCAGAACATTTGTGGCAGCTATTAGAGAACGAATGGAACAAATTAGATAAAGATTATTTTAAAAAATTGATTAATAGAATGCCCAGAATATGTGAGAAGATTATAAAGGAGAAATGTGGACACTTTGATGAAGCTAAAATTTAATCTAATTTACCATTGTATATTATTTTTTTATTTTGTTTAAGTTAGTTTCTGATTGTTCTTTATTTTTTTATCAATACATTTAAATTTAAATGACTTAGTTTGGTTTTATTCGATTTTACCTTGCTGCTTCCAAACTTTTGGACGGTAGTGTATATATATATATATATATATATATATATATATATATATATATATATATATATATATATATATATATATATCAGTATACCAAACCGGTAAGGTAGGTAGTTCTCTTGGGAGTGATAAAGCTACCATAAGGCAATAGCGCCATTTGGAAAACATAATAATAACTGCGCCAATGCAGTGCACATTAAATGAGGCGTAATTCGGCAGCAAGGCGGGGCGTCGATGAAGAATGGTATCCGAAAGGGTTGCCCGCCGGGCTGGCCCCGTGGCCAGTCCCAGTGGCTGGCCCAATGGCGATGGAAAGAGGATACAGTAGGTTATGGGGGCTACCCACTGCCCTTTCGTCACTCCGGATGGGACGGACGGCGTGTGTCCCGACTTAATAATTAATTCCCCTTTAAGTAAACGTGTAGTGTATAGTAAATGTGTACTAAATAATTCCCCTTTAAGTAAATGTGTAGTATAAGTAATATATTGGAAAGTCGAAACTGTTACATTGTTATTAATTTATTGCTTATTTTCATTATAGACGCAATCCCACCAGTTCGCAGACGCTTACAATAAACAATGCCAATTCAATTCTAAATTCAAATTTCAATGCTAACGTGCCAACTGTAATTGTCGCCCACGGCTGGTTGAGCAACCAAAATACTGACATCAATCCAACTATTCGAGATGGTAAGAAATACACATTTAAGTATGTTCATTTATTACAATCAAACTGTTTCTACATACATACATACATATCATCACACCATATCCCTTGCAGGGTAGGCAGAGAGAACGGAGTACCAGGTACCTCTATCCTTGCATACTTCACTCGCTGCCTCAACATTCATAATTCTCTTCATACACGTTCGCCGGTTTGGGAGACTTGACTCCACCTTCCTTCAGTACGTGACCAATCTGGTCTAGGTAGATGAGTTTCGGTCTCCCCCGGTACCTACATCCTTCCATTTTCGCATTGTATATCTTCTTAACCAGACGTTCGTTCGGCAATCTTTTCACATGTCCGAACCATCGGAGCATTCCCTTTCGCATCTTTACACCAATACTCTCTTTCATACCTACTCGCTCTCTTACGTCATCGTTACGAATGCGATCGGTCAGCCTAACACCACAGATTTTCCGTAGAGATCGCATTTTGACCAAAATGTTTCTAATATGTCAATACTCTTAAGATTTTTTAATATACATCCGAATAAAGAAGACGAATGAAACTGAACCTGAAAAATATATCATAAAATAAAATTACATCCATTCATTCATCATATCTATGTACTATGCCTGTCGATGTTGAATTTGTACCTTCTCTATCGGGGACAGTCCCGTAATCGCTTTGTGAACCTTTCTAAAGAGGGTTGGCAATCGCAGTCAAAAATATAAGTTTCACCGTAGAGCTGCTGACTATTCTACTCGTAGTCCATCAGGCAATTGTTATCTCCCAGAGGAAAGTAAGTGGTAATGATAAATTATGTTCTTAACAGTTACTTAGGTAGATATATCCTAAGAACGGTCCTGAACTGTATGTGTTTGGGGTTAATACCTGTCGATGTCACAAAGAATTATCCTGCTTAGAATTTAAGCATGACTCTTTTATGCAGATCACTATGTCGTCCTTCACATACCTCTCATTATCAAATTATATATTTTCGTGTGGTGACAGAGTAAGAATACAATTCACCACCCCCTTATCTTACCCGTGGGTGATCATAAGACGACGACTAAGGGATATAAAACGCATATAAAATCTATCCAAGAGAAGGAAAACTCGAAACAAAATTATACCAACAAGACTCACTAGCGTGGTATAGTAGGTCAATTTCTCTCCCATTATGGAGGAGGTTCGAGCCCAACACGGGGACATATATTAGCTGTGATGATCATATTTAGTCCTTATACTATGTCGTCCTCCACATAGCCATTATCATATTTAGTTTGGAAATCATCACTGTCATACTCTTCATATTTTGTTTACAAAAATGCTATTTCTTTTTCCTGCAATATAATAAATTTATTTAATTTTGTTTTTATAGCTTACCTCGGCAAAAGTGACGTTAACGTCATTGTTTTGGACTGGAGAAGATTAGCCTTATCCGACTATGTGACGGCGGCTACCGGAGTTCCTGCTGTTGGTCGTGGTCTGGGACAGTTCTTAACCTTTTTAAACCAAGTAACTGGCGCTCGTTTTACCGACATGCACATTGTTGGATTCAGCTTAGGCGCTCACCTCGTAGGAAACGCTGGTAGAGAACTTAGTGGAAGAGCAGCTCGTGTTACAGGTACGTAAATCATTACTTCCTAATTTTATACATACCCAATTCTTCTCCAATTCATTATGATCCATACTAATTTTGTCTTCTGAATAAAATTCATTTAAATCTTATTTAAGCTACAAATCTATTTTTGTAGTTAACTCGTTTCTTCATTGCATACACGTTATTTAACTAGATTTTCTTCTCTATAATAGGAGTATTATTCAAATAACTACTTTGCATATTGGCCAAATGTTTTGGTAATATTTTATTTATTTGCTTTCTATTTCAATTCTATTTATTAATCTAATTCCTGGTATCAATCTGTAAATCCTTCTGTATTTTTTATGACTTTCATGGAAAAGATTGTATTCTTAGTGTATTATCACACGCAATACTAATACTACATTTTGTAATTACTTAGATTTTATAGATGCTAAGATAATAACAGGATTAGAATGAAGTATAAAGTTTTATCTTCATTTGTGCTTTTTCTCTCTATATTATAGCTTTTTAACAGTCATAAATTAACAGAAAACTATAACTCTTCTAATTTATTTCAAAGGTTTGGATCCCGCTGGACCTCTATGGAATTACAACATAAACCGTCTCCGAGCTAGCGATGGTATATATGTTGAGGCTATCCACACTGACGGTGGATACACCGTGGGCGGTCTTGGTATTGGTACTGCTGTCGCTAATGCTGACTTCTTCCCCAATGGTGGTATCTCCCAGCCCGGTTGTCTTACTAATTTATGCAACCATAATCGAGCCTGGGAATTTTTCGCGGCAACCGTTAAATATAACCACCTGGTTGGCCGAGAATGCAGCAGCACTTTACAAATTACTTGGAATACCTGTAGAGGAAACAGCTTCCATATGGGAAATGATATTTTAACGAAATCTGGGTAAGTGTAATCCTCTTCCTATAATAGATATTTTATAATTTAAACAACATAAAATTTTAAATTTCATTAGATTACTTAAAAATACACGAACATACTTATTTTAGAATATACATAACATACAATTAGAAGCAAAATTAATATGAATATTAAAATGCTGATATTTATAGATTTGACTTTAAGTTTTAAAGTAATTGTTATACAATTACTTTAAAGCTTCACTATTATCTTACTATTTATCTTATATTTATATTTACTATTTATCATGAAAACAGTGAAGGAATGATATCTCTCTGTGTTAAAAATAAATAGAACACAGTTATATCAAAGCTAAAAAAAAAAACATCAATTTATTAAATCCATGGTACTTAATTTAAGATATATAATTCACAGCATATCATTTTGAAAGCAAAATTTAAAAAAATACAAAGCGTACTCTCTATTCATATTCACATTGCATTTAAAATACGAAATAAATTTTATTAACACATACCGCGCCTCAACGGTTAGCAATTTTAGTATTGAAATTATTGCGAGTGTGTGAGACACATATTAGGCAAATGTTTTTACGGCAATACTCACGCGTTAGAGTCTATTCTGTCGAACCGGGTTTCGAGAGGCAGCTGATGATGACCATCGACATAATCGACTAAAACGCGTGAGTATTACCTTAAAATACATTTGTCTAATATGTGTCAAGCTCACCATATATTCAACACAAAATAAATTTATTAATAATTTTATATATTTTCCAGATCTGGATTGTATCGTCTCGACACTGGAAGAACCTATCCTTATTAATTTGTTACAATAACAGATATTCGCAATTATATAATCATGTTTACAAATATTTGAAATACTGGTAGTTTTTATTTGTAATCCTATAAACAATAAATTTTAATCAGATAAATATACAGGAAAATGTAAATCCTATCTTCTACTCATATAAGTGAAATATCATTGAGTTACTAATCACCAGTTCTCAGTAAGTACTTCCAACTTGAAATTTTTCTTACGTTGAGTAGGTATTGGCTAAGTAAGTATTTATAGAAATTGCACCTCTACAAAAGTAAAATAAGGGAAGAATTGTTGTATATAAGATCGTCATTTTTAAATTAAGATTCTTTAACATTCTTACAGAATCATTATATTAGCAAAGAATATACTTACGTGATTCGGTGTGTTTAGAAGTTGTACCTTTAAGAGGGAAAATAGAATTCAGAGTATACACTATACAGTAATATATTATACAACAACGTATTTTTTAAAATCCTAATAGTTAATAATCGGTTAACATCTCTACGATTACTATGTATTCTATTCACCTATCAACCCATCCATGACCACTTAGAACTTGGGCCACAGCAAGTGCCATACCAAGGGATAATGCAATAATGTACACACTTGGCAAGAAAGTTGGCGGCCCGCATGATCTCTGGGGCGTGCAGACCTCCGGCTTTAGCCCCAAAAGGGCGAGGCGGCCTTTCGACCACGGCCGCTCCCACTTCTAGAGCGGCCGGATCACCCGCCGGCGTGGAGGAGGTGATGGATACTGCCCATTAATGGCTACTCGATCTATTCACCTTCTACAGGCTAATATCAACCACTCCACCGGTACGCAGGATCTCCTCCTGCAATCCAAGGTGGAGTGGTAGATTGGTGCAGCCGTAGTCGTGGAGCCGTACTGTATGCCTGATCGCTCCAATTTGATGGTCAGCCGGAACGGAATTACGGGAATCGTCACCTCCACGCTGCGGCATTCTCCGCTTATCTCATTGTCTCTTAAGGATAGGGGCGAGAGATTTGTCGCGGCGGAGTGGAAGAAGGTCACGCTTTACAGCGTATACCTCTCCCCCACTAGGAGCGTGGTCAATTTCGGGGCCTCCCTCACCAACTTGGAGGCCTCGATACGGCCATTGGCACCGGGGCTCGTCCTGGTCCTAGGGGACTTCAACACCAAATCCGTGGCGTGGGAATCCTCCACGATGGACGATCGCGGGCGGGCGATGTAGAGTGGGCGGCTTCACTGGGCGCCTGTAACAGGGCCTCAGTGAATACGTGTGTGCGTCAGCGGGACGGGTCGATAGTGGACTTGTCGTTCGCTAGTCCCGCTCTCGCACCACGGGTGAGGAACTGGTGTGTCCTGGAGGAGGCGGAGACCCTTTCCGACCACCAGTACATCCGGATAGAGGTCTCCCCCGAGACCTCAGTACTGGTCACAGGATGGACGGAACTCCCATGTTTACGAGGCGACACGTGCAATAGCCGGAACACCCTCGTGGGATCTAGAGGCGGAGATGCTCTCTGATCTCTACCAGCGGGTTTCTTTAGTACGCGACGAGGGTGACTCCCTATCTCTGAGCGAGATAGCCACCTGGCGCGAGGACTCCCGTCGGGACGTCATTGCCCGTTAGGTTACGTGGCTGGCGGCCTCAACACGGTGTTGTTACTGTTGAGACCCTCCGGCCCGTACTGATAGAATGTATGGAGTGGCGGCAAGGAGTCCTTTCTTTCCGGCTGGTGCAGGTCTTGTCGGAGCACGGTTGCTTCGGCAAGTATACACGGTTGCAAGGAGGGCCAGCTGGCAGTGTCAGGTTGGGCCTGATGACAGCGACGAGGTCATGACGATGCCGAGACCAGCTCGTACAGACCTCGAACGTATACTGCGCCGTGTCCTCGTCACTGCCGCACTGTTGGCAGGGAATCCTCCCAGACTGCGTCCGCCGCCTCTTTCTGTGAGATAACTGCCTAACAGAGGGCGGCGACTGCGTCCAGTTACTGACGCTGCCGACCATCGCTTTCACGGCGGCCGGCAGCGTCAGGTCGACACCGATGGCTGCGACAAAGCCACTGCACTGCTGAGCTTAGGTCGTGCAAACCTAGAGCGTATGCTGCGCCGTCTTTACTGCCGCACTGTTATCAGGGCGGAGTCAACTCCCTCCTTGCGACCGTATCAGGTACTTGCGGAAGCAATGCATGTCCCGACAAGACTTGCACCAGCCGGAAAGAGAGAACTACGTGCTGCCTTCTCCATCTACTCTATCAGTACGGACTGGAGGGCCTCAATAGTGCGAACGCCGAACCGAATTCTCTCCAGTCGTGTAACCCAACGGGTAATGACGTCCCGATGGGCGTCCTCACGCCAGGCTGCCAGTTCGCTGTACAATAAAACGCCGCCTTCGTCTCGTATTGCAGACACCCGCCGGTAGAATTCGGAGAGCATCTCCGCCTCCAGGTCTCACGGGATAGTTCCGACCAATGCACACGTCGCTTCGGTCGCCACCATGCGGTAACCGCGGATGGCCCTGACCGCCATGAGTCTCTGTGGAAGCCACAGGAGAGCTCTGAGTCAGACGGTCAGAAACTTCGCCCACACTGGTGCGTTGTCCAACACCATTGAGCGGATCACCCCCGTGTACAGCCGTCGACCTTCCACACTGAGTACGCCCACGTTCAGTATAAGCCGTGGGAGAGCGGACGCCGCGCCGACGAGCCGGGGAGTAAGTCTGCGGAAATGCTCCCGGATCGTGATATTAACCCTAAAATATACCGTATACGGTCGATCGCTGTTCGTTCGTGCATTTATTTTGATATTTATAACTTATTTACAAAACATTCACGGGCCGGAAAGAAGACGTTCGCGGCCTGCGTGTTGCCGACCACTGATCTAGATCGTCGGTATATAGCACAAATTAACCTAATATCATCACAAGCATGCTATTCTCTTTCAATGCCCATATTTTTTCATCATTTTAATATACAAAACTGTTCTTGGGATTCTGTCATAAGCCTTCTCGAGGTGAACGAATACTATGTGCACCACGATATTTTTCACATAGTTGGCGCAGTGCAAATATGGTATCCCTTGTACCTTTTTTCTTACATTCCTTCTATTCAACCTTTCATTATATTATTTTCTTTCAACTATACCTTAAATACATTCTTCTTTTGTTTCACAATTTTTTGCACCTCTTATTTTAACCGCCATATATCCCTATCAATTATACCTTTTCCTTTCATTTCCCCTAGAACTCCTTTAGCTATATTTCTGATACAACTAGCCATTTAATCCCAAAACTCATTCACAAAATTATCCTTGATATCATTCATTTGAATCATTTTACCTCTCACATTTTATTTAAACCTACTTGCATACTCTTTTCCACACTAAAGAAAGCTTATTCATAAAGACACAGCTATCTTTTCTTATATATTTTTTTTGTTTAGATAAATTCTGAATGGAATTATACGCAATCCTTTAAACGTTATGACATATAAGCAAAGTATTCAATGTGAAAGAATTATTTGATACAAAATAGTTACAATATCGTTAGTGCTTAAGAGGTATCTTGTCCGTGCTGTAGAAGCTCTAACGACATTAATCCTATAGAATGTGACCTTACAAGCTACCACTTGTAAGCTCACATTCTATAGGATTTAGGCGTTTACAAACGGAATTGTACCTGTGGTCTCTCTTATTATATATTGGCCAAAGATCAAAAATAACTCGGATCATATAACATGAAGAATTTTCATCGCTCTACTAAGTCAGCAGCCTGCAAATATAGTCAGAAATGCAATCACAATTATATTAGATTCGACAAACCATAAATTCTTGTACACAGAAGATATTTAGAAATCAGAACAAAACATCGCAATTTGAATAGAGATTTATTGTGTATCTGATCAGAACCACAACAATGCTTAAAAGATTAAAATCTGCTATTTTCTTCAATATTTAGGCCACGTTGTAAAACTCAAGAATTACGCCGCCGCCGCCGATATACGCCCACTGAGTTTTCTTACCAGATCTTTTTCAGTGTAGTTATCTGGTGGTAGTGTATTAATTAGGTTATTACCTTGCTTTTAAAAATTGATGAATGTAATTAAACTTAAACTAACTTAAACCTTAAACTATTTTCTCCTAGTACTGTAATGTATAAGTTTGATAATAATTAATATTGAATCACGCACGTAAAATCTCTGTAAAAGCAAGGATATTTAAGACTTGAAATAATTTAGTCCTCACAAGACTATAGATGCTCTAAACTATCTGTAAAAACGGATGAATAAAATCAGATTAAAACGCGGTAAAGTCTGTAAAATTCGCAATGAGGCAAGTGTGAATATGTAAATGCCTCATAGCTTTACATTTTTCTCATCTTTGCCTACTGAGACGCCTGATTATTTACTCTTTCGGGTACCTATCCTCACTCACGCTCCGGCAACAAAACGCCGCTCCACCTACGCTAATTGAAAATAAATTTAATATTAAGCTACTAACTAATATAAAATCGATTATCATTTTCGATATGTTGATAAATTATTCCATACTATATATGAATTAATGAACAACAAATATATCTATCCATCAAAAAATACAAACAGATTAGGATCCTCAATTCGCAACATGTAAACTGACGTAACACATTAGCTTATCAGCTTAAATTGCTTGATTAGTTATCTGAGATCTTTAGAAGCACAGATGTTATTGTTCCTTTATTTTAAACCAATACTACTATTTTTTTATAATTCAAATATTAAAAACGATGTTATAGTATGTATTCTCTTGTGCGTTTTTATAAAAAATCTTTTTTAGTTATGATATCGATTTTTGTCCCTTCATGTCAAATATGATCATGACAGACTAGCAAAAATTTAAACCAAATGTACTTCGAATTATACTTGATGCCATGAAGTACATACATACATACCATCACGCCATGTCCCTTGCAGGGTAGGCAGAGAGAACAGAGTGCCAGAGAGCTCTATCCTTGCATACTTCACTCGCTTCCTCAACATTCATAATTCTCTTCATACACGCTCGCCGGTTTCGGAGACTCTTGACTCCACCCTCCTTCAGTACGTGACCAATCTGGTCTAGGTAGGTGAGTCTCGGTCTCCCCCAGTACCTACATCCTTCCACTTTCACATTGTATATATTCTTAACCAGACGTTCGTTCGGCATTCTTTCCACATGTCCGAACCATCGGAGCATTCCCTTTCGCATCTTTACACCAATACTCTCTTTCATACCTACTCGCTCTCTTACGTCGTCGTTACGAATGATGAATGAAGTCATCGCCCATAAACGCCATGCAGGTCTAATGTGACTTCCCTCCCATAATCATAAGTTTAGCTCCCGACCACAAATCGGACGACGCAGTGTAGGACGACCCCCCACTCGGTGGACTGATGACCTCATCAAGGTCGCAGGAAACCGTCGGATGCAGGTGGCACAGGACCGTTGCAGATGGCATTCTCATGGGGAGGCCTATGTCCAACAGTAGACGTTTACAGTCTGATGGATGGATGGATGGATAGCTAGCCCATTATCCTAAGCAGTATTTAGCGGATAGATTCCTTTTTAAATTAATTCAATATTACAACCACCCACTTCTATCAAAATTAAAACACCTCTTAGATTTACACTGCTCACTTGGTGTAGGAAATATTCCCTGCATTCTTCACGACTTCATCAAATTTACATAACTACTAGTTCCTATTTTTCAATTCCCTACTAACCCCTTATATTGAATACCTTCTGAAGTGTTAATGTATTACCTAAGGTTTTATTCAATTTTGGAGTAACTAAGGATACTATGAATCCTAAGAAAATTTTTAAAAACAACTTCACTCTAAATTTGCACTTGAAATTGTATTTTCATTGATGCATTCAAAATGTCCACCAATAGTTTAGTTAGAGCAGCGGCTTCCTCATCCTTTTGACTAAAATATGCCTTAGCATTAAATGTCCGTCTTACTCTTTTGTATTTACTGGTATTGCTATTTTAGAAAAAATACTTTTTGTATATTGGCTGCTTACTCTTGAGAATTGATCTCCTGATGAAGTCAGAATTTATTTGATAAATTCGTTCATATTTTGCTTAAAATATAAAGCAATTCTTCAATTTAAGTATAACTGTATAGTTGCAGTTGCAATATAGTTGTACAGAAACGAAAAAGGTTCTAAAAGATTCCTTACCAATTACATGATGAGAGTATTGAAGGTTGCCTTGAAGCTAGTTATTATATGTTATAGGGCTATGAATCTCGGATATGTACGTACGTACCGCAGTATTGCCAGACACAACTATTAGGGATCATTAAAACCACCAACCAACACCAATAGCTGAAAAAAAAATGTGTTTGCTCAGACCAAGGCTTTAAAAATAGTAAAAAGTAAAAAAAATAATAGTAGAATGAAACTCATTGGAAAAGAAAGAGAATATAACAAAAATGAAAGGAAACGTTATTTACGGGCGATCTGAGATCGAGAAGTGAAAGTATCTTTTACAAAAATAAATAATTTTTCACGAAATTTGGCGAAAACTTATCTTTTTATGTTTCAAATATACTACAATTTTATTGATTAAATATTTATAATTTTATTGATAAAATCTTTATTTTTTTCACGTTATTTTGACTAAATATTGAAAAAGCATCTTAATTTTCAATCGAAAAGTTTCACGTCTATGTCTACTTACGACTCTACAAACTATTTTTTTAAAAAGTTGGTGGGCTTGTTTTTGGTCGATTTCTCTATTTTCTGATGGTGTTAAAAATATAGATTACTATGGTAAATTATCTATTTTTTATTTTACAATTGGTACGAAATAACAGATAGTAAGGCCCGAACTCTCCTAGCATCTCTCCCACTTCTCTCTGAAATACCCTTTGATGGGTTAAAATTTTCCGTAGGTCGTATATAAATTATTTGAAAATAGCAATAATTTAAAGAACCGACCGAGACTCACCTACCTAGACCAGATTGGTCATGTACTGAAGGAAGGTGGAGTCAAGAGTCTCCGAAACCGGCGAGCGTGTATGAAGAGAATTATGAATGTGGAGGAAGCGAGTGAAGTATAGAAGGATAGAGTTCTCTGGCACTCTGTTCTCTCTGCCTACCCAGCAAGGGATATGGCGTGATGATATGTATGTATGTATGTATGTATTTAAATTTTTCACATTTTGGAGGTTATGTGAAAAAAGTGTAAATTTAAAAGTTTCTATGTCCTACAACTTTGCCATTAAACTTTTTTCATAGGACTTGTAGTTTTGCCGGAAATCGAGATAAACCGTGTTTTACCTTTAAAAACTCACCGCTTTCCACTTTCCGACCTCAGATCGCCCGTAAATTATTTTTCTTTCATTTTTGTTATATTCTCTTCCGTTTTAAAAGGGATTCTTCGTACTGTTATTTTTTTGGTTTCAAAAATTAGCGACCCTGGTCTAAAAAAACAGCATTATATGAAATACTAGCTTTCGCCCGCGACTTCATCCACGCAGAAGTCATCTCTGAGAAAGTTAAATAGAAAAAGCAAGGTGTTGAAGGTTTGTCGCTAGGACGATGATCAACAGCCGCAGAAACTGTTACATTTTTATTATATGTATAGATATGCATAGATATAGATGTTTTCTGATGTATACGCGAGTATTACACGGTTCATGGTCAGGGGAGGACTAAGGTTACTTACTTAAAAATAAAACATAGAAGACCACCATAAAACTGCAAGTCACTGTGAGCACTTATTGTATAGCTTTGACACACAATAATAGTTAAATACTAATTTATTCAACTTTAGTAAGATAAAGTAAGCCGTCTCTCACAAGGCAATAATTAGAATTTGAGACATCTGAGTTTTCTTTTTTTATTGCCTATGGTGACAAACGAGTAAGCAGTATACCTGATGGGTAAGTGATTCTGCCCCTTATGGACCTTTGCAATACCAGTGCTTAGCTAGGCCACTGCCTACCGTGAAGAAAGTGCTATTCTCAAATCTAGTTTAAAAACGGACATGTCATAGCACTTGGGGAACACAGCAGCAGGTAGTTCATTCCAGATCCTGCACGTGCGTGGGACAAATGATCGCTGACAACGTACAGTACTTTATCGTGTCCAGGTAAAATGGACGAACCCTTCTACGGTGTCAACTAGTACGGAGATACTAAGTCAAACAGTTCTTCAGAGCACTCCGAGTGAAAGAGCCTGTAGAGTACACAAATTGAACTTTGGTTCAATCTGTGTAAAGCCAGGGTCTCCAGAGGCGAAGCAAAGCCGCTTCTATCGGTAAGATGCGTAGAACTCCATCTCTCTGATCCAATCTGCTGACTTATATTGGATCTGCTGACTTATATTGCCAGACTCGAGCGAAGTCCTGCGAGTCCCAGGCACCATAGAGTGATTTCAAATTCTAATTCATTTATTATGTATAAACCCTGCGAGGGCACTTACATTACCGGTGGCCCGCTCGCATGGCGAAGAAGAGGTGCTTGCAGGGTGGGTCAATGGGGTTGCGCGCCGCCTCTTCCGTCACCCCGGACCGAGGCGGCGTGCGACGTCCATGGCCCACCACAAAAAAAAAAAAAAAAAAAAAAAGGGCACTTACATATTGTCAGTATTAACATTTTAATTTAATCTAATAAACTACCACGGGATCGGAACTAGACCACTACTGAGAAGATCCGGCAAGAAACTCAGCGGGTTTGTCTATTATTGTTATTTCTTTTCATTTTTTTATATAAAAAAATAATGGTACATGTTAATAAGGGAGAAACCCGCTTCACGCAGCTAGCTAGACCTTTCAGTGAGCAGACCCGTGTACTACAAATGCTAACCAAACTCAAAATTCGCAAAACACGCTACGCTTTACAGGTATGTATAATTATTATAAAAAAAAAAGTTTACAAAGACAATGTAATTGCTGGATAAGGAGCTACTCATAGCCAGTGTGTACTATTGCTTAGATAATCCGAGATTTTATAGTAACTTTTCTTACAGAGTCTATTCTTGACAGGCGTTTTAAATTTATTCACAGGCATGTCACGGATATCTTTTGGTACTTTATTATAGAAGCGTATACATTGCCCCATGAATGACCTATTAATTCTTTCGAGATGAGTCGTGTATATAACTAATTTGTCCTTATTCCGAGTATTCACACAATGAATGTCACAATATCCTTCAAAATTACTGATATTGCACGCCTCATGAGCGAAGCGTTGAGGTCTTGCTCTACTCTCGATATATGAAAATCAAGCACTTTTCAAAACTAAAAATGATTGTATTTTTCTCACATTGCACTTATAGAATAATATTATCTATATATATATAAAAGAGCTTGTCCTGATTGACTGATTCATCATCGCACAGCCTAAACCGCTGGGGGCAATTACATGAAATTTTGTCAGTTGCTGCCTTTTATATTGTAGGCGCTCACTAAGAAGGGATTTTTTGAAATTTCTCCTCTAAGAGTGGAAAATAGGGGTTGCAAGTTTGTATCTAACTTCGTCAGTTTTAAAGATAGATTCGTGAAACTTTGTATTCGTCTATTTAATATTAAATAAATAAAAACATAATTCAACATTATTGAAAATTTCTCCTAAAAGGGTGAAAAGTAATGGGTTGAAAGTTTGTATGAAACTTCGTCAGTTTTGAAGTTAGATCCCTGAATTTTTTTTATTAGCTATATAATGTTAAATAAAAATTTACCTGTCTCAGCATTTTGGGAAATTCTCCCCTAAGGGAGTGGAATCGGGGTTGCAATTTTTTTATGAAACTTTGTCATTTTAGATGTTAGAACCGTTAAAATTTGTATTTGCCTATTTAATATTAAATAAACAAAGTTCTGATTCAGCATTTTTGGAAATTTTACCCCTAAGGGTAAAAAATAGGAGATGCAAGTTTGTATGAAACTTCGTCAGTTTTGAAGTTAAATCCCTGAAAATTAGTTTTTAGATATTTAATATTAAATAAATAAGCTCGTGTTTCAGCTTTTTTAGAAATTTCTCCTCTAAGGGTGAAAAATAGAACATGCAACTTTGTATGAAACTTCGTCAGTTTTGAAGTTAGATCCCTGAAAATTTGTTATTCGCTATATAATATTAATCAAAATTTTACCTATTTCAGCATTTTTGGCAATTCTCCCCTTAGTAAGTGGAATAGGGGCTGCAAGATTTTGTATGAAACTTTGTCATTTTTGAATATTAAATAAATTAACATATATTTCAGCATTTTGGAAAACTCTTCCCTAAGGGTGAAAAATAGGCGGTATAAGTCTGTATGAAACTTCTTCAGTTTTGAAGTTAGATCACTGAAAATGTGTTATCTATATATATAAGAGATTTCCACCTATGTATTGACTCATCACTATATCTCTGGGACCATAAGGCCTACAAACCTTAAATTTGGTAGGAATATTTCTTTCGCCGAGTAGAGATCAGCTAAAAACGGATTTTACGAAATTATATCTCTAAGAGGGTGAAAAATCAGGGCAAAGTTTGTATGAGACAAAGTGATTCCTTGGTCCATCTATTTTAAATTTTGCATAAACATTCTTTAACAGAATTGATGAAAGACGTGATTCATATTTTATTGATATTTATCTCCTAACTGGGTTAAAAATGGGGGAAAGTAAATTTTAGAGGTGATTTGCTTTAAAGTTGATATTAATACTTCTTAGTGATTTTGATTTATAAGACATTTTATTTTGACACATGTTTGAAAACTCAATTCAATTATATTCAAAAAACCGGCCAAGAGCGACTCGGAGTCGCGCACGAAGGGTTCCGTACCATTATCTATAAATGGCAAAATAATCATGTCTGTTGTATGGAAGCCCCTCTTAAATTCTCTATTTGTTTAATTTATATTAATTATTTATTTCTAAAGTGAATATATTACTAAATATTCTGAGCATATTTCAAACGTCTACGTTTATTATCAATATCGAGCAAAAACGAGCAAAAAGATTACTTTTGTTGTGTGGGAGCTGATTTTATTGTTTTTTAGTATTTGTTGTAGCGGCAAAAGAAATTCATCATCTGTGAAAATTTCAACTGTCCAATTATCACAGTTCATGAGAGCAACCTGGTGAGAGACAGGCGAAGTAACAGACTGACAGCGAAGTCTTAGTAATAGGGTCCTGTTTTATCTTTTGGGTATGGAACTCTAAAAAGGTTGATGTCACATAAACGTTTGGTACAATGCAAATACTTTTTAACATTAAAATGTCTCGAATATCACCGCATTATATTAGTACGGTGTTTATAGGTCAGCTAAGAACGGATTTTACCTAAATTTCACCCGCAAGGGGAATTGCTGGGGTGTAGAAATCACATTTTTTAAACATATCTCCTACAGACTTGAATTTAGGTAGACATATTTTTGTTACAATACACAGGTTAACTAAGAACGCCTTTTTGAAAATTCCACCCCTAAAGCGGATTGCGTAGGTGTTAACCCAAAAAATCTACATTTTCCAATACTGCCCCTACAGACTTGGAATTTAGTGTGGACTTTCTTTCTGCTCTGTAAAGGTCAGATAAAATAGGATTTTAAGAAATTCCTTCTCCGAGAGGAATTCTATGTCGCGAAAGTAGATGTAACCGAAGCGAAGCGAGGGAGTGTCGCTAGTTATATATATGGGACATTCTTTTACAAATCGAATCAAAAAAATTGCCACCTCTCCAAACCTCCTCAAATTTCTTTTACGAAGTTCTTATTCTATATTAACAGATACGTATACGAGATTTTAGTTCAAAAAAAAATTTTCTCGAAAATATGACCATTGTGAATTTTAGTGCTTCATCCAATTCTGTTACATGTAAAATTCATTATCTCTGGTTCTACTAATGATATTGTTGATTTTTTTTTTATTTATAAGGTAGTAATATCAGCTTTCAGTCACGTGAATAATTGTACTTCTCCAACTTGAATACCTTGGTAATAATAATAATTTAATTGTTTAAATAATATATTATTATCATAATGTTAGCCACAACAAAATCAATTGAAAAAAATACTATCGTATTCGTAATTTTTTTAGCTACAAAAGCCTTCTTTCAGAAAGATGGGGCCGTTACGAGTTTAAGAGTGAGAAAATAATTTCAACTGCGCTTCACGTTGCGCGGGCAGCGCGTGATGAGTTGAAACGTGCTGGAGCGTGTATGAATATTCAGTCTCGAACTGCGCACGCAGTTCACTTTGGAAAAAAGCGTAGTACGGGTACACATCTTCCCTCGCATCTTCCTTTTCAGCCTTTTTATTTCCAAAAGTGAGTAAGAAAAATCAAGTTTGGGAAATTTACACGAGAGAAAATGTCAGTACCACCACTATCATTGTTACTACAAAAAATTCGAAAGGATAGATGTTTTAATCCTTTTGATTTATCTCCTCAT
Source organism: Lymantria monacha (assembly GCA_905163515.2). Taxonomy (NCBI): domain Eukaryota; kingdom Metazoa; phylum Arthropoda; class Insecta; order Lepidoptera; family Erebidae; genus Lymantria; species Lymantria monacha. The sequence continues at coordinate 15,873,836 of LR991097.1, read as the reverse complement.
CCGAAAATAAAAAAACATCAAAAGTCTCAGGAAAGTACGGGGCGAATATTTATTAGCATTAAATAAGCCCGTAACGGAAGAGTCTCTTGAGCAAAGAGTTTGTGATACGTGTCATAAGAAATTATTCCAGTGGGCAACTGGAGCTCTTTCTAATATTTCATTAGAATTTGTCGAAAGTAAAGAGTATAACGAAGAAGAAAAGAAATTACAAACAAGATTTCAAAAAGCTGTAACAGTAAAAGGAACGTTGTCATACCATTGCATCATACCTATCACACAAAAAAAGCAAAAGCAAAACATTTTTCTTCACAGGAATATTTCACTGAAGTGGCAATCATAAAACAATTATGTACTATTGTACATTCTGTCAAGTATTACATGAACGTATAGTATTCTTGTACAACATTCTAGCGAAAGAAGGAACTTATAACGTTGTGTGACTGTATCGTAATTAAAATCGTTTCTTCAATAATCTTTCGGTCTTTAAATTCAAATGGCACTATTGAATTTTCAATCAGTAGAGTCTTACTATTATATATAGTTTTAGAAATAAGTTATCTCTCGGTACAGGATTTATAGGATTTATTCGCCTAGATTTCATTGTATTTATATTAATAGTGTGTACTTCGTTTGTATAAAATACTATTGTATAGGCATTAAACAGTGGAATGAACGTATACGTTTTGAAGTTAGCCTTTTTACGTTTTCAGGTTGAATCAAACGTTCAGTAAAATTTAAACAATTGCTGAACACATGTTTATACCCAACACATATACTTGACTAAGTTTTCATATTGGTTAAAACACACATAAATCATAATTTCGAAAGACAAAATTTACGCCAACGTGACAGTCACTCTAATAAAATTTTATGTGCTCAGTACTTGAGCGCGCTGCCCGCGCAACGTGAAGCGCAGAAATTATTTTCTCACTCTTAAACTAGTAATGACCCCATCTTTCTGAAAGAAGGCTTTTGTAGCTAATAAAATTACGAATACGATAGTATTTTTTTGAATCGATTTCGTTGTGGCTAACATTATGATAATATTATTTAAACAATTAAATTATTATTATTACCAAGGTACTCAAGTTGGAGAAGTACAACTATTCACGTGACTGAAAGCTGATATTACTACCTTTTAAATGAAAAAGAAAAATCAACCATATCATTAGTAGAACCAGAGATAATGAATTTTACATGTAACAGAATTGCATGAAGCACTGAAATTCACAATGGTCATATTTTCGAGAAAAAAATTTTTTGAACAAAATCCTCGTATACGTGTCTGCTTATTTTCAGTAGAGACTCTAAAAAAAAATTTGGGGCCAATCAAAATTGTCAAGTCAAAAAAGTTGTACGATTTGTAAAATAATGTCCCATAATTATGTCAAGAAAAAACATTTTTTTAAACAATTAATTTGTTTAAAGTAATAAAATAGTTGATTAAAAAAATATTCGAGGACGTCGGATAAAATATTTTCGATATGGTAGGATCACGACCGTAAAAATTAAGTTATCAAAGTTTTTCCTTTATTAAAAGCTACATAATCGCAAAGCGCTGTTTCCTTTCGAAAATTACTTGGTAAATCTTGGTCGTTTAATTGCAATTAATACAAAACTAAACTGCTTAGTCTTTAGTATATGTATACCCTATAAAAATTGGGTTCGTTTACATTTTTTAGTTCGTCCATTCGGACAGGCTAAGGCAAGAAATCCCATACAGCCTATACAGCTATGTTTAGCACTGCGTCAAGAATGGCACGAAATTTCAAAAGTTATTTTTTCCTTTCATTTTTATTTATGGCATTGACTAATAGTAAATGATAAATAATATAAAAATTATGAGACGTGCACTTTTGGATTTTCCAAATTATTTCTTTTTACATACAATACGTTTTTGTAAATATATTGTGACAGTACAGACAGATTATTCTTAGTGGTCCTACACCACACTTGGTGTACTAAGAAACTCTTTACCACTAGAATACTTCTTGCCGGATCTTTCTCAAAGTAACCGCATTCTGGTCCGGTGGTAGCTTTTGCTAGTTTTCTAAACTAATAAATTGCCACAATATAATAGTTATCAGAAATTAAGTATTTGTTGATAACGGGTCATAAATAATATGAAATTTTATAATATACAGAATCATTTTCTTTTTGTAATGGTAATGAATATGTATTAAACATGTGGGTCAAACTTTAATAAATGATTCTTTAGTGGGTAGGTATAAATTTCTGTATTAACGATGACTTATTGCACGTGATACACCTTAGTCTCCCGTGACTCACTCCTTGTCCTTCACAGGTGGCGTTTAATTATCAAAATCAGTGTACTTTATCAATTAATACGGCAAGTTGCATATCATTAAGTGATTAATCAATACTCTATGCAAGTACAATCTCTTATTTATTATACAAGCAATTTTATCGACTTGATCATTAGATAATTAATGAATAAATATCCGTTCAGCTGTTGCTTTGTGTGACTAAATTTAATTCTGACAATGAAGAAGGTCGTCCTCTGTTTCCTTATCGCCACTGGTAAGAGTCTAAGACTATATAAATATAAACATCACACTTATTTTACATCATCATTCTCCTACTCTTATCCGAATTACTTGGGGTCGATACAATATGTACTCTTTTTTCATAGTAAATATTGTAAAAGTTATTGGCAATAGTTTTATGACCGGCAGCCTGCCAGACGTCAACCCTCCTTGGGAATGTAATCGTTGACCAAACGGCATCAGCTGGAGTTGGCCCAGGTCATTATAAAGCTCTTAGTCGTCTTTTACGACATCCACGAGCAAAGTAAGGGTTGGTAGTATTCGTAGCCGCTACCACACAACTATCATACTTATTTTACATATGGTTAAGTAAATATTGTTGATTCTTACTTTCTACAATTCTGACATACTTCTTTGTAATCAGTGATAATCATTACATTCCAGATAAGAACAGCTTGTTATTAATTAATACTCTTATGAAGATATTTCATCAGTAGATCATTTGATCCCAAAAATAATCGTTTCATTCATATTTATTTTATGTACTTTCTTTATAGAAAATAAATTTTTTAACTGACGAAAAAAAATAGGTTTTCAAGTCGACGCGTGTATTTTTTTTTAAGTATAACCACACACAACTTTTAATAGAGTAGTATTCTTTTGATAATTCTTTTTTTATTGGAAAGGGCAAAAATACCTCGAAGTTGGTCCCAAATAAATTGGGTAAAAGAATTCCAACTCCAAGGGTAGGAAAATAGGACATGATTTATATAGTTCATTCATATACACACATATTATATTATATCCACAAAAAAAAATCGCCGAAAAAACTGAAAAGCAAAAAATAATATTTTTTTATTGACCTTAATAACTAAGTTCCTAAAATAATTTAAATACACCTAAGTAATTTTGGGTCGGCGTCGAAGGTAGATTAGTGATCATTGTTCATTGATTGTTTGGCGCCAACTCAAATTGAATTGCAACTAGCCATTACTGGTCATCCAAAATTAGATGTGTATGTAACGCGTATGTAAAATAACTACGCAGCAATTGCAGTGGGTAGCACATATGTCTGGTCGGTAGCAATAAAAGACTTGTCACCTTATTACATAAAATCCATGATTCAATGCCAATACCCGTTCGTAACGGCTTACGCATTAAACAACAGAACGCTTTATGAACATTAAAATAAAATGTTTATAGTATACCAAGATATATTCATGTACTGTAATGATACATACATTTAATAATGTCATCATCTCATCCTCATTACACTTCATATATGTCCTACTCTTCAGCTCGAGCCTCCTCTATAGTGGGAGCGAAATTGACCTGCTATAGCACGCTGGGCAGACGTTTGCATTCGAGTTTTCCTTCTCTTGCGTAGATGTTATAGGCGTTTTATATCCCTTAGTAGTCTCTTACGACCACCCACGGGTAAGATAGGGGATGGTGAATTATATTCTTACTCCGTCATCACACGGAAATACGATTATGATTTATGAAAACACTGGCATGCTATTTGTTAAATTACTAAAATATAAGCTAATTGTTAAATCTCTTTTACTTACACTATACTTTATTTCCAGTATATACCGCATCAGCGGTACCGGTGAATGTCGAAGTCTCAGAGCAGACAGACTTTCAATACACGCGTTTTATTCAGTTCCCGGATGGTGATGGAAATCTTCACACCGTAGATCTTGAGGATGAAATTGACATAGCCCTGCTTGATGAAGTTACTAGAAATCCTGCTAATAATCAGTATCTACTATTCACCAGGTATTTATTACTTCACTAACTAGTTACATGAGTACATTGAATGATAAACATTAACTTGATTAAGCTCAATTCTGGACAACTAACTAGGATATTATTGGCCAAAGCTTACCTGACAACAGTTTTATAGGCCGGTAACGTCATTGCTGTATTTTGTAGCAGAAAGAATATTTTGATTGTAGGCACTATATTTATAAAACATGAAGGCCACTATTAAATATGTTTTAATACCATAACCTCCACGCTTAACAGTCGGTTTGGGGAGCGCATTTAGTCTTGTATGTCTAAAGAAGAGTATGTCTACAAAAAATACTGCTATCCATCTTCTTCTTGTGATTTTTGTGACTAGCACAGGAAAGAATTTTATCGAGTTTACATCTTGAGGGTAGACCGCCGGGTGGGTCACTGAAGAAAAAGACTGCGTTCCAGTGAACCACTCCCACGGCGTTGAGATGTATAGTAGCCGTAGTAGCCCGCCGCCAAAAAAGAAAGGCCCCATAAAGATAATCAGATAAAGTATATATATATATACATATATATATATATATATATATATATATATATATATATATATATATACATATATATATATATACATATATATATATATATATATATATATATATATATATATATATAAATATATATATATATGTATATATATATATATATATATATATATATATATATATATATATATATATATATATATGTATATATATATGTATATATATATATATATATATATATATATGTGTATATATATATGTATATATATTTTTACGAACCAGAAGTGGATTTAATTTTTTTAAAAGATGAATAATGACTTCTAATGTTTACGCGAGTATTACACATTTGAAATAAAACTACTTTTACGGATTCTATCGCGTTTGTATTTGATTTATAATTTCCCGACGTTTCGAACACTTTACAGTGATCATGGTCACGGGAGGACTGAGGTGTCTTACGTCCAATATGTCATTGTTATTACAGAAATTTATTTATATCTACCCTATAAGATATTAAATTTTGACCCACATTTTTATACAAAATTAATACAATTCATTGCCAGTACAAAAAGAGAATGATTCTATATATAAAATTTTATGTTGTTTATGATTTTTTTTATTATTAAGGTATTTAATTTATGATAATTATTATTGTGGCAATTTTACAATTTTTACAAAACTAACAAAAACTATTCAGCTACTACCGGATCGGAACGCGGCCACTCTGAGAAAGATCCGGCGAGAAAACTCAGGAGGCATGATACTAATTTTATTATTGAATTTTTTTGAGTGGCGGCCTACTTTATCTTACTAAAATTAATTAAATTAAAATTTAGCTATTATTGTGGGTCAAATCTATACAATAAGTGCTCACAGTGTCTTGCAGTCTTGTGGTAGTTTTCTTAGTTTTATTTTTAATTAAGTGAATGACAGGATCCCAGCTTGATGATAAAATAGATTTTAAGCCACTGAAGAGGATTAGTCAGTTCTTACCACCTGTCAAGTGCCAGATCCCTCTATAGGATGCAGGAGTTTATAAATTAGACTGTGACTGTGGTCTCTCTTATATAGGCCAAACAAAGAGATCTGTAAGAACTCGGATCAAGGAACACATAGCTGATGTGAAACACCGCCGTCACACTAAGTCTGCAGTCTGTGAGCATAGTCAGGACCGCGCCCGCCATTATATCAGGTTTGATAAACCACAAATCCTCGCAAAAGAACACCGATACCTTCCTAGAATGGTTCGCGAGGCTATTGAAATCAAAAAACATAAAAATTTCAATAGGGAGGATGGCTGGGTATTATCATCAAGCTGGGATCCTGTCATTCACTTAATTAAAAATAAAACTAAGAAAACTACCACAAGACTGCAAGACACTGTGAGCACTTATTGTATAGATTTGACCCACAATAATAGCTAAATTTTAATTTAATTAATTTTAGTAAGATAAAGTAGGCCGCCACTCAAAAAAATTCAATAATAAAATTAGTATCATGCCTCCTGAGTTTTCTCGCCGGATCTTTCTCAGAGTGGCCGCGTTCCGATCCGGTAGTAGCTGAATAGTTTTTGTTAGTTTTGTAAAAATTGTAAAATTGCCACAATAATAATTATCCTAAATTAAATACCTTAATAATAAAAAAAATCATAAACAACATAAAATTTTATATATAGAATCATTCTCTTTTTGTACTGGCAATGAATTGTATTAATTTTGTATAAAAATGTGGGTCAAAATTTAATATCTTATAGGGTAGATATAAATAAATTTCTGTAATAACAATGACATATTGGACGTAAGACACCTCAGTCCTCCCGTGACCATGATCACTGTAAAGTGTTCGAAACGTCGGGAAATTATAAATCAAATACAAACGCGATAGAATCCGTAAAAGTAGTTTTATTTCAAAAGATGAATAATATTACATACATACATACATACATAGCCTCACGCCTGTTTCCCAGAGGGGTAGGCAGAGACTACGGATTGCCACAAACCACGATCCTGGCATACTTCCATCGCCTCATCCACACTCATAATAGTCTTCATGCATGCTCTACGATTACGCATACTCTTAATAAGACCTCTCGTCAACACATCTCCAACTTGGTGCAGAAAAGTATGACGTGGTCTTCCTCTTGTATTCGTCCCATTCACGCTTGCTTTATATATTTGCTTCGTCAACCTCTCGTTACTCATTCTTTCTAAATGTCCAAACCACCTCAGCATACTCTTTTTGATCTTTGTCACTACTTCTTCATTCACACCACAGCGCTCTCTTATAACACTATTCCTAATTTTATCTTTCATACTTACATCACACATACTACGAAGAGCTCTCATCTCAACAGCATTTATTCTACTTTCATGTCTTCCCTGCCAAATCCAACTTTCACTACCATACATGAGAGTAGGTACTAATACTCCCCTATGTACAGCTAAACGTGCCTTTTTGGACACGTTTCTGCTTTTCATAAAGGTGTATAGTGCCCCATTCACTCTATTACCAGCATTTACTCTTCTTTCAACATTATCATCATTTTTACCATCTCTAGTAAACAAAACACCCAAATATAAAAATTCTTTCACCTGTTCCAGTTCCTCACCATTTATAAAAATTTTACATTCCGTCATACATTTATCCTTTTCAAAAACCATAATTTTCGTCTTACTTACATTTACTTTCATACCTTTTCTTTCAAAAGCTTCATGCATAGTAGTTACCATCGCCTGCAAATCTTCTGCCGATGATGCAAGTAATACCTGATCATCGGCATAAAGAAGACATTTGATAAGTAACTCATTCATTCGTAAACCACAATCATTATTTTTCAGATCTTTCAAACAGCTATCCATGAATAGGTTAAACAGCCACGGGGACGCTACACATCCCTGTCTAACACCTTTATCGATATTAAACCACTCCGTGTAGGCTCCGTTTATTCTTACGCACGCCCTGGAATCCTTATAGATGGATTTCAACGCATGAATAAGATGGCTGTCCACCCCATACATAGACAGTACCGACCACAGTTCATTCCTCCTCACTTTGTCATAAGCTTTCTCCAAATCAATGAATGCACAAAAGATTTTCTGACCTTTAGCCAAAAATTTCTGCGTCATGCATCGTAAGGAGAAGACTTGATCCGTACAACCCATACCTTTTCGGAAACCTGCTTGTGCATCCCATATTTTCTTGTCGGTTACTTTCACTACTCTTTCAATCAATACTTTCGCATACAGTTTGCCGACTATGCTAAGGAGGCTTATGCCCCTGTAGTTCCTACAATCTTGCTGCGAACCTTTCCCTTTGTACAAAGGTACAATTACAGCCTTACACCAGTCGTCAGGTACTTGGCCATTAGTCCAGCAGAGATTGAAGAGCTGGTATAGCATGTTAGCTATGATATCCTGTCCAGCGGTCAGCATCTCAACTGTAATCCTGTCGTATCCTGCAGATTTACCCGCTTTCATACCTTTCAGTGCGTTCATAATTTCCACCATAGTAATACATTCTCCATCCTCAAGATCTCTTTCACTCTCAAATGATAGATCTTGTGGCTCTTCTCTTTCAAATAAGCTTTCAAAATACTCCTTCCATCTCTCTAGTACACATTCTTCTCTATTCACTATCCTTCCATACTTATCCCTGATCGAAGCAAGCTCTGTACTTTGAACTTTACCTCGAGCTGATCTTATGGATTTCCAGAAAACCTTTAAGTTAGATTGGTAATCCTGCGATAATCTTCTATCATACTCGTCTTTCTGATCCTCTTTCTTTTTTCTGACAATTTCTTTCACTTCTCTTTTTCTTCTCTTGTACTCTTCTTTGGCTATGTCTATATCATAAATCGTTGCTTTCTCTATTCTCTCACTGGCTCTGATAGCAAGCCAATCTATCCAGGCTTTCTTCTTCTCACAAACTGCACTCTGCACATCTTTGTCCCACCATATATTCTTCATCTTATTTACTTTCCTTCTTCTGGTCACGCCACATGTTTCTGTAGCAACATTTACCACATTTTCTTTAAAAGTCTTCCATAATTCTTCCATATCACTAATATTAACCGAACCATACAACTTTTCTGTCAGTTTACTTTTATACTTCTCTCTAACAATCTCATCTTGCAAATTCTCTACTTTTATCCTTTCTAGTACACTTGTCGTGTTATGTATCCGGTTTCGCCACGTTTTTATGAGACCACTTATTCTAGTCATTACTAGAAAGTGGTCTGTATGGATACCAGTACCGCGATACACCCTGGTGTCTAGAACTTTGTTTCTGAGTCTTTCGTCTACTATTATAAAATCAATCATACTCTTTCTTACATTCTTTGCTTCGCGTGTATACATATGGATCTTTTTGTGTTCAAACATAGTGTTTGTAACACAAAGGTTCCATTCCAAGCACACCTCTAGCAGACTTTGACCATTTTCATTCACACTTTCATCACCAAACCTTCCTAAAACGTTTTCGAATCCTTTTCGGCCTACTCCCACCCATCCATTAAAATCACCTAGCAAAATCAACCTTTCATTTAACTGGCATAATCTTAAAACATCTCTTAGTTCCTCCCAAAACTTTTCTCTTCCATCCTGCTCACATTTATTTTTAATCAAACCCGTGTTTACAGGAGCATATACTCCTACAACAAAAATACGGGTCAGACCCACTTTCATTCTTAACCATACTAATCTAGCATTCACACAATCATACTCTTTCACACATTGAGCCATTCGAGCAGAAAGAAGGAGACCAACTCCCTGGCAGGCTCTAGTAGTCATTGGTACCCCGGACCAGTATGCCGTATAAGGTCCATGACTAGCTATCTCACATCCCTTTCGCTTCGTTTCATTCACACAAAGAATATCAATCTTTTTATCATCCATCATTTGACATACCTCATTTAATTTCTCTTTCATTCCTCCTCCTACATTCAACGTGGCAAAACGGCACTCCGTAGACCGCTTTTCGCCCTCATTGGGATCGAGACGTGAAGGGTTGCGAACCGCATCGCCGTCATTTGGACTTTTAAAATTTTTTATACAATCCATAGCGTTCCCACGAGTAGTAGGGTATTAAACGATCCACCCCCACAGAGCCCTTGTGTGGAGGCAAGGTGGAATCACCGCTGTGCCCTGTGACCACCAACATAATATTAGCTAAGGGAAAATCACTTTTAATAAAGAAATCTGACAAATGAACAAATAACACCATGAATTTAAATTAAATATAACGACAGGAGGTAGTTAAAGCCGGTCCGAATCCGATAGCGAGAATGACCCGCTACCCGCTTTGCGCCGGCTATTTATACGTTTCGGCTGCTGCCGGGTGGGGGGAACCAACTGTCTTGTAAGACGGCCGTTCCTGATTGCGGGGCGTCCTCGACCGCTGGTCTTCCAATGAGTGGATCACCTTTACCACCCAGCCCCTCAATATCATCCTAGGAATCGCTATGATTATCTAAGTTCTAATTACTTTAGAGACATAAGTTATATGAATTCAATTAGACATTCCTAAAAATGAAACAAAGTTAATCACGTCATGGGCGGTGGAGCTATCACCGTACAAGGCACCATGTGCATATTTACATATAATTTAAGGATAGTGCTGAAAGTTAAAATAAAATTATTAGTTACATGGATGTCAGAGGCACTGCTACAGAGGCGGTTAGCATGACATTATTGAAATAATGTGATGTCAGAGGCATGCTACAAAGGCGGTTAGCTTGGCATTATTGAAATAACGTGATGTCAGAGGCATGCTACAAAGGCGGTTCGCTTGACATTATTGAAATAACGTGATGTCAGAGGCATGCTACAAAGGCGGTTAGCTTGACATTATTGAAATAACGTGATGTCAGAGGCATGCTACAAAGGCGGTTAGCTTGACATTATTGAAATAACGTGATGTCAGAGGCATGCTACAAAGGCGGTTAGCTTGACATTATTGAAATAACGTGATGTCAGAGGCATGCTACAAAGGCGGTTAGCTTGACATTATTGAAATAACGTGATGTCAGAGGCATGCTACAAAGGCGGTTAGCATGACATCAGAAAAATGAAGATGATAATGTTCAGAGGCATGCTACTTAGGCGGTTCGCATGACATTATCATGGTAAGTCACCAGTTTGGAAGAAGACTTCACAGGTTTTCAGCGTCCATTCATCGGGCACAGCACCATAATATATGCGGCTGCGTGGGTCTTTTTCTATACGACCCTCTCAAAAGCTCGAGTTCGTTTCGGTGATGCGGCAATGCAGTAATCACCTTGTACGGGCCGCACATGCCTAAATTCAATTTGCCGGTACTCTGAGAATTCTTACATACTAAGACAAGATCTCCTACAGAGTATGTGTGGGGTTCACGTCTATTCTCAAACACTCACGCGTCTTGACGTAATTGATTTGCTGACAAATTGCCAGCAGCGCGCAGTCGTCTTAGTGTCATCATGAACTCCTTGATTAAAATTGCTGGAACTGAAATCCTGAAAAGCAATACCTCTCACAAGAGATTTAATAACAGGTGTTGCGGTTTCTACACTAATAAGCAGTTGCAATGCTGAACACCGGGTGGTGTCCTATCTTCTAATGGTCAGTTGGACCTCCCATAATACCTCTGACTATTGTACTCCCTTGTTTCCAACCTTAACTCGTAGCATATTAAGCACTGTACGACAATATCTATCAACTTGGCCGTTTTACCTGTGAATACCTGGTGCAATATAGTGCAGGGAGCTTGCTATGTCACTTACCCAATCCATGATGTTGATTCAATATATTGGACATAATAAAGAAAATTTAGTAAAAAAAATTCAATAATAATTAAAACGAATTTATAACCATTTAACTCCGGTAAGCGACCTAAAACGTTGCTATGAATTATTGAAAAATGTATGTCTGGTTTTGTTCATGATTAAATCAGCTGAGATGGAGCTCTAGGGACTTTTTTTTTTTATGCGATAAGCAAACTACACAAAGTATTGTCATGCGTGGAAGTCAAATCCACGACACCGGCACGGCAGATCGATATCTCAACCACTACGCCATTCGTGTGGGCAAGTCAGTTGAAATTAATGTCACGAGGAAGTTTTCATCTCCATTCTGACTGTTATGCTACATCTAAAAACTTGTAAAACTGACTCGGTCATGCCTGACTAGAAGTAATACTAAGAATCCAGTATTTTTATGTTATAATTAACTAACACTGACAGAATAACCAATGTAGTCAAAGCAAAGTAATCTTTGCGACATTCGAACTACATCCTTCAGACATATGTCGTAAAACACATGCATTTTGTGTCCAAGATATTTACAGAGGGAACAGAGCTCGAACACCATTGGTACAAAATCAAGTTTTGATCTACGATTACCATCAGGACATGTTATTTGAGTTCAAATGATTGATATCAAATGCTTAGGTGTGTGGGTCAGTAATATAAATCACAATAGTCGTTAGTAATCGATCGCAGAGTGCCCACAATTCGTAGATGAAAATAAAGAACAATGCGTAATATGCGGTTACGTAGAGTATTCATCAAAACTTTCACAAAAACACCGCATATGTTATTCGCCACATTGCGTGTCCATGAGCCCAAATGATCATTGGTTACTCATTAGATAAACGAATATAGTCTAAAGTGAAACTCTCTTTTAGAGAAGTCTACTTTCCTATTCGGCGAAGGTATTCATGATCACTCAAATTATTCAGAGATTTCACATGATCAACCTATGAGCACCAGTCGTCTGTATTATGTAAATCTGTCTCAGACCTCGAAATATAAAAACTTTGGTTCAACCTTACCATGATGTTGATCAACCTGATGGCATCAACAATCTTGTCAGTTACCGTAGGGTGAAAAATTATAACGACTATGACTTTGACGCTACGATGCTCGGCTCGGTGATCAGAGCGCTGTTAACGCTCCAATTTACGGTGATCTGGGGGTTAATCCATCTCGATTTCGACTGTGGTTACTCCTTCGTTTCGAACTACGTAGTCTGGTACGGATTTGATTAAACCGGAATGAAATAACATGAGAACGACGCGACCTATCGATACGATACGCGATCGCGATGCCGAGAGCTTCTCCGAGACGTACTTCACGGTATTGTTTAACACCAACTGATTACACTCTTTTCGGCAAGTAATTCTTTGGAGCGCATACTAGGCATAGGTAGAAAACTGGTTAGAGTCAGTACTCTTAACTTGAAAAAGTATAGTAGCAAAATCAACGGTGCGATTCTTTGTCCATTTGTCTAGATTTAAATGAGTGACCCGATATTTTTTTCAACAAAGTGACGGTAGTCCCAACAAAAGAAATAAAACGTTTAGCGATATGATTTAAAATGGCACTTTAGTGAATGAATTAAAATAACACTTACTGAGTAACTTAACTTACTGTCAGGAATGATAGCAAAAGCGACACTGAAACGCGTGGTAATCCCACTTCTGATTTTACGAACCAGAAGTGGATTTAATTTTTTAAAAAGATGAATAATATTAGCTAAGGGAAAATCACTTTTAATAAAGAAATCTGACAAATGAACAAATAACACCATGAATTTAAATTAAATATAACGACAGGAGGTAGTTAAAGCCGGTCCGAATCCGATAGCGAGAATGACCCGCTACCCGCTTTGCGCCGGCTATTTATACGTTTCGGCTGCTGCCGGGTGGGGGGAACCAACTGTCTTGTAAGAATATATATATATGTGTATATATATATATATATATATATATATATATATATATATATATATATATATATATATATATATATATACGTATATACTAATACTAGACTACTAGTCCTACTTGTAATGATAGGCTAGAAAAAAAATCGATTCGGATGAAAAAGAAAATATTTTTTCATCACGCGAGTTCGTTGAACTCTTGAAAATATGATCGTAACTTTTGAAGTTTCGACTGCGTCTTTTCTCATCTGAGTAAAGTTACGTATTTTTTTATGAAATTATCATTACATTGCATTGTCCTAATACGATGGAATGTGAAAAAAACTTAAAATTCGTTACGATAAAAAAAAAATTCATTCCAATCGATTTTTTTTTCTAGCCTATTACAAGTAGGACTAGTAGGGTCATCCCTCTTTGTTTTCGGGAGCGGTCCACCTTCACCCTGTATATATATATATATATATATATATATATATATATATGTATATATATAGTAGGACTAGAGTGATTGTGGTAAAAGGTATTGTTGTGATTACATGGGCTTTATCTAGACATTGGATTTACGTCATATAGATTTTCATTTATTATCATCGCTGCAAATATTTCATTTCTTTTCATCTTTTCACAGACGCAATCCCAACACAGCACAGAGTCTAATCATCAATGATGCTAATTCTATAAGGAATTCCAACTTTAACCCTCAGGCACCTACCGTCGTTATTGCTCACGGCTGGCTTAGCAATCAAAATACTGACATAAACCCCACTATCAGAGATGGTTAGTTCTTTTTATCTCTAATCCTTAATTTCTATTTTTATAATCTTCTTATCTATAATCCTTAACGCATTGAGATTAACTCAAAAAACAAATCGACAACTCCTTAGGAATGTAATTGTTCGTCAAACGGCATCAGTGGTCAACTCCACCTAATGCCGTTTGTGGAACGATTACACTCCTAAGGAGGGTTGACTTCCGGCAGGCGGTTATGAAACTAACGCCAATAAACTATTTGCAATAAGTACGATGAAAAAAGCGTATGTATTACGTCGATCCCAAGCAATTAGGATAAAAACATGATGAACAATGATGATGATGATGATGATTTTATGTGGTTAAAACCAGTAAGGATATAGAAATAATAACAATAGATTTTCTTTATAATAGCGTGCACAGGATCTCATCACATAATTGTCAGCTTATATTTTGGAGCAGTAAGTATAATCAGTGAAAGTAAATAGCGTGATGCAACGATCGACCAAAAGTATCAAGATGAAGTACACATAATATGGATGGATACAGTCAAATCATAAATATATCTTACTCCCCCGGTAATAAAGATTTAATGGGTATATCTGCCAAAGGATGGTGTCTATGTTGAAGTTAATAAAAGTGGCTGGTAGATGGTTGGTGGTTTTGCTCCCTATTTACTATATGGGGCTAAAAATAGGAAGAAAAATATATTAATAACTTTACATATAAACTCATTATAAAATGCTTACTGCCAAAATGTGTCTACCAAATAAAGCCTATTTATTTGTTTAGGAAGAACAAATAGGACTAGAATATTATTTCTTGTATCAAATCCCTCAAGGACACCAAGGAGTTATTTCAAATATTATACAAAGCTTTCTGTTTTATTTTTACAGCGTACCTGAATAAACTCGACACGAACGTCATTGTCTTAGACTGGAGAAGACTTGCCCTATCTAACTACATTACTGCCGCAAATGGAGTACCTGCCGTAGGTCGTGGACTCGGACAGTTTTTGGGTTTCCTTATCTCAGTTACTGGAGCAAGTTATAATTCTATACATATTGTTGGATTCAGTCTTGGAGCCCATTTAGTTGGTAATGCTGGCAGAGAGCTCAATGGAAGAGTTGCTCGTGTTACAGGTATTATGCTTACATAATTAGGTCTTTAGTCTGTTTTAAAGTAGTAATCAAAATAATAATCTATTATACGTGAGTTCTCCATATAAGGCAATTCATGATTACGAGTCTGGGTCTAATTTGCATCCGTTAATTATACGTTTTTGAAATTCATCGTGATGCGAGAACATTCCACCCATCCATCTATTAGTATAACTACGTCTATTGTGTAAAATCAGACTTCCTGAAAAGGGTAGATAATTCTATAATCAACACATTAAGGAGACATTTGGCTATCGCATTTGGTGTTATGATTATCCCAGGAGAGGGCTGCTGCCCAGCCAATTTTTATGACTGGGAGTCAAGTCAAGTCAAGAAATTGTATTCTAAACTTATTATGAGATTTATATTTAATACATCGATACTATTATTATTATTTATTACGTTCAATATGTAAAATGTTATCATTAATACTACATGCGTAATTTGTCGATATGATTTTATCTCATCAAACAATCTTATTTGCGTCACAGTAAATACGTACTATGCATAATCAAACTGGAAACGCGTTTTAAAGAAGTTGTTTAATGACACATCGCAATGAGGAATAAATTTTTGTGTCGCAGAGAAATTCACAAATAATATACATAGATCTTAATATATATAAACTAGCTGATGCCCGCGACTTCGTCCGCATGACATTCAGTTTTACTACATACCCCTATTTGAAACTTAAAAATTCAAACTCGACCAAGTATTTCCGGCAGCCACTTGACCATTTTCATCAGGGAGGATGCTTTCTCCAATTTTCTTTAAAATATCGGCAAATTCTTAAGCATGTGAATTAGTGTTGCCCAAATGCAAGACTATTGCGAGGCTCGCAAATCTTGCAACTTTTGCTTTTAGAATAACACAAAGTCACTTGTTTTGATAGAAATAAAAAATCCCCATAGACATTAAAAATCCAACTAAATTAATAAAATTCTATTCATCAAGTGGAAGTGGTGGTGGATGGTACTCGAAAGGCCCAATGGTGATGGGGAGGGAAAACGGTGGGTTATGTGGCCACGCGGACGGAATGCAAGACGTGTGTCCAGACCATGGCCTGCCAGAAAAATAAGTGCATGCTGCTTGCTCGTTTACCATCGTACACAATAAAACAAAAAACACTTTGAATGTGTCGCAGTTCCGTGTTATTGAACATCTCGGTATTTCATTGTTTTATAAATCTATCGGGTTTATAAACAATGTGCATAAATCTATCGGGTTTTTAAACAAAGCTCTTTTACCACCAAGAAGTAATGCAGCTGCAGTTTCTGACGTAGTTACTTCCAAAGTTATTTTACGCTGTCTCCTCATTTTGGTAAAATTGCTCTGCTCAGATAAGTCTTTTCAGGGCTACCTGGGGACATGAACATCTATCATCTCAGCTTATATACGCCCACTATTCGGCTCAAGCCTCGTCCGTAATGGGAGGGAAATTGACCTACTATATCACGCTGGTCAGACGTGTTGGTATAGGGTTTTGTTTCGAGTTCTCCTTTTCTTCCATAGATGTATGATATGTATGATGTCCTTTAGTCGTCTCGTGGGTGATCGACCCACGCGTAAGAAAGTGGTTGGTGAATTGTATTCTAACTGCGCAACCGCACGGATAAATATATAGTAAATGGCTTTCATTACGAAAGAATTAATAAAAATGAATTCTTTCGTTCATGTCACGTTTTAGTAGCGTAGAATATCTTCAGATGGATATCTTTTATATTTTATAATAATGTCAAAGGATTTGAAAGACTGTAAAACGATAACATCATTAAAAGCAAAAGACTCAAACGAATGGGGCTATGACTGTTACACGCCTACTCAAGGGTGTCATCTCAGCGCTGATCACCTTCAAGTGCTCTGCAAGCTGCTTGAAACGTATTCTATGCTATCAACAGTGTATAAAAATGTAGAAAAGTGGGCCCTCGCACAATATGCAGCAACATGCGACAGTAACAGCACTTGCTAAAGTAACTGGTGTAGTGATGGGGCATGGTTGCTTCGGCGTGTATCTGCTGACGGTCGCAAGGAGGGAGAGCACACCGTCTAACCACTACTGCGATTGCGAGGTGGACACGGCGCTGCAGATGCTTAAAGTTTGTGTGGCCTAGGCAAAGCAGCGCCGTGCACTCATTGCAATCATTGGTGCCAAGCTGGCACTGTCGACTATCGCAAAGACGATGCTCTATAGCGTCAGGAACTCGGACTCGGTCGCCGTCTTTTGCGAGACAGTCATCCCACAGAAAAAGGCGGTGGAGCGTGTTACAGAGGAGACTCTCCATGATGACACATTCTACCGCCGGCGCATCGGATGTCACAGGCGCAGCACCTGCACCTATTGCCATCCTAACTGAGGTCGCGGGTAGATGGACCATGGGAATTAATCTACCACCCGCAGAGACACCGACCGCGTGAGGGCGATACAACACTGTTGTTTGCCGGGGTGTAGACAGAGACGATACCTGGAAGGGTAAACCCGCGGACCGGCCACGGATGACAAGTAAGCGGTACCATTTTTTTTTTTTTTTTGCGGTGGGCTATGGACGTCACACATTGCCAAATCGGTCCGGGGTGACGGAAGAGGCGGCGCGCAACCCCATTGACCCACCCTGCAAGCACCTCTTCTTCGCCGTGCGAGCGGGCTACCGGTACCCGATCTTTATCTTCGGTGGCACACTCGGCGGTATGCCCTCTCGGGCTCCTCTCCTGTCGACGCCCCGACAGCTTTCGCCGTCGAGGCGTCGTCCTTACGCGGTGGCCTTACGTCGGGTGACCGGACAATTCCCCGGTCCGATCACCCGAAGCCTCGGTTAGGGTGGCATCAGGCGCAGGTACTCGCGCCTGCGCCGCCCCGGCCGCGGGCGGCGGCCCGGGTCACGGGAATCCTCCCGGGTCCGTTCCGCC
The DNA here is from genome assembly GCA_905163515.2 of Lymantria monacha. Lineage (NCBI taxonomy): Eukaryota > Metazoa > Arthropoda > Insecta > Lepidoptera > Erebidae > Lymantria > Lymantria monacha. Next base: position 15,855,528 of record LR991097.1, on the reverse strand, counting down.
GCCTCCTTCTGCGAGATGACAGCCTCGCAGAAGGCGGCGACCGCGTCCCAATTCCTGACGCTGTCGACCATCGTTCGCGCAACAGCCGGCAGCGTCCGGAAGCTGGAGGTCTACACGCCCCAGAGCCCATGCGGTGAAGTAAGCGGTACCAGAGGCCAGCCTGATGATTTGGGTAGAGAACACGATGAGTTATGGGGCCACACGACGCTCTTCTGTTACCCCGGAAGGAATGGCCTTGTCCAGACCATAGCCTACCAAACAAAAACAAAAAAGGGTGCACTTTGCATACTCGCCCTAAAGTAGCATCTTAACTAAGAATGTACGTTTTGTACGCTCTATGATGTGGACTTTACTTTTCTTTTTCGTGTTTGACTTAGTTGTTAGTCGCAGATGGCTATGACAACTTTACTCGGACTGTTAGGTGAGTCCTGAGAGCTTTCCACCCAAAGTACCTTTACTAAGTTCAAGAAGTTAATGTAGTAGCTTTTGAAAATATAACGAAAAAATTATTTAAAGTTTTAAACTAAATTATAGCGCCATCTATTGCTCATTTAACAAACTAAATAAATCATGCATTTTATTAATTTATAGCTAAATTATATATTATTAACTAATTAAAACATTATTTTTTATCACAAATAGTTTTAATAGTTATTTTGACTACCTGACTAATGTTATGTATTATGTCAACTTCTCTTCAACTTTGAAGGAGGTTTGAGCCCAGCAGTGGGATGTATATGAGCTGAATTGATGAAACTACTATATATTAAGTAATACAAATACTTTCCTTACACTATAGAGAAATTAAATAATTACTTTGAATTGAACCTTCTGGTGACATAAAAGGCGAGCGCTGATTTTAAAAACTTAAATGACCATAACTTTTTTTACACACATCAGATTTCAATGAAACAAAGACTAAATGTTGCTCTGAATTGGGCTTAATCTTTTTATCAAAACTGCGAAACAATCCGTTCAGTAACTTCGGAGATTAGCGATTACAGACATACAGACACACAAACAAGAAATTCCAAAAAATGTTTTTTGTTTTCTGTTAGTGTTTTCTTACCGTCTAGATTCATTTTTTTAATAAATTTATCAAATATACAGACACGGGCTTTCTACTGATTTATTATATATATAGATATAGATAGATAGATTACGCGTCCCGTTGTTTGTCCGCAATGGACTCCTAAAGTACTTAACCGATTTTTATCAAATTTGCATAGTATGTGTAGTTTGATCCAACTTAAAAGATAGAATAGCTTCCATCTCAATTTATAGTCGCAATATTATTTTATTGCAAAAATATTTGTCTATTATTTGACAGTCACAATTATCTGTTATCTCCAAACGATTTTAACAGATGGTGGTATCTGTTGACTGGATTAAGTAAGTATTTAATAGAATTTATTAGCATAACCACCATGTGTTACTGAGGCTACCTTAGCCACAGCAACCGGGTCTGCTAGTCAACATATATATATATATTACATCGACACTCGGAACAACTATTTGCGGGTAATATAAACAATTATCCCGGATTAAATGCATACTCGTAATATAAAATAGGAGGTCGTTACGAAATCTATTACGCTATTTTTTGGTCTAATGAATAAAAAAATAGTATACTACCTTAACTACTACTTACATAAATTGCTATAAGTAATATATTTCATTATTTTTAACTTGTTTTTATATAAATAGGTTTGGATCCCGCTGGTCCTCTATGGAACTTCAACAGAGACCGTATAAACCCTACTGATGCTATCTACGTAGAAGCTATTCACACTGATGGTGGATATACTATTGGAGGACTTGGTATTGGTACAAATGTAGCCCAAGCTGATTTCTATCCCAACGGTGGTATTAGTCAACCTGGTTGTCTCACCAATATTTGCAACCACAACCGTGCTTGGGAGTTCTTTGCAGCAACTGTTACTTATAATCATTTGATTGCCAATGAATGCACCAGCTCTCTCCAAATTACTTTGAACACCTGTCGCGGACGAGAATTCCCCATGGGCAACGACGATTTAAGGAAATCCGGGTGAGTAATACGAGTATTGTTTATTTATTTTGTATCATTTTGTGATATCAAATTATTTTCATTAACGATTATTTCATTATATTGGAAGTATATATTCTATGATAAAAGTATTTGAAATGAATGCCATAAGTAAATTCCTTTTTCTGAGTGTGGGGTAAGATGACTAAATCACATAAGCAGCTAACATGATTCCAACAGAAAACTCAAATAAAGGCAAACTATCTGGTCTCAAGTTCAATATTCCTATCATCGTAGACGAGGCTCGTGCCAAATTCGGACGTTATTGCCCTGTACAGAAAGAAAGAACATTACTACTTTCTTGTAGCAGTAACTATTTTGTCAGTTATTTTATGGCTATTTTTATTGTTTCAGATCTGGTATGTTCAGAGTGGACACTGCTCGAAGATATCCTTATTAATAAACAGAATAAAAGATTAAAAAAAATACCTGCCTATTCAAACAGATTATAATGAGTTACATTGTTATAAATATACACAAATAAAAAAATATTAGTTTGATTATGTAAATCGTATTACACATTATCCTTTACCATTAGGTACATACATAAATCGCTGCCGTGAGCCTACTTAGATGATGTATATTTCTCATAGTATGTGTTATTCTCAATCCTATTATCGTCTTGCTTGTATTGTCTGTTGACGATGTCGATTTAGCTGCAATATAGGGTCTTGGACTCCATATCTTTGCCACATCGGTACTATACCAAAGAAATGACGAATGTCAGATCGTACAAGATCAGAATGGCTCTCAAACAGCTATAAAATATTAGGCACTAGGAAACGATGGCATCACTTCACCAGGCGGTCAACTTTGCCATCTCTGCAAGAGTCACCGACTCCTGCCGATAAAGTTTGTGAATCATCACCGCCTCCAAGTGCTACGGGTGTGGAGTGCTAAATCCAGTCAAAAAACACTACCTCCGTCGCCCCCATGCAGTATCCGAGTATGACGAGTATGACCGCCGTGGTCCTTTGTGATCGCCACAAGAGGGACCTGAGATGGATGGTTAGGGACACCACCCACACGGATGCACCGTATAGTACAAATTGGCGAAAATGTGCCCAGGATTACGATCGTCCGTTACACATGTACATACATGCTGATGGGGACCGAATTGACAGTGATCAAGGCGTCGGTGGGTAGACCGTTGCAAGGCCCATTGTTGGGTCATCTACTCGGCTCGCCTTGGCCACGGCGGGAGCGTCGCAGTGAAGGGGGAGCAATAGCTGTTCGTCGCGTTGACCGCACAAGACAAGACTATAAGAATATGTTTGTTATTAACTCACTCTAATTACTTGTTTTAAGTTAGTTAAAAAAAAGTGTGTGTGTCAGCTCCGACGCACGACTGGAGTTTACTCCTTAAGTACGATTATCAAAACAGGCACAAAAAAGCTCATTTGACTATATATATATATATATATATATATATATATATATATATATATATATATATATATATATATTTACATTTATTAAAACTGTTCAGTGAAGTATTATCTCACGTCAGAAAGTGAAAGGTGCGCAGAACAGGTTGCGCACCAAAAACGTAACGAGGTCATTCGATCACTAGGTTTTACTCCTCAAATTTTTCTCATACCGGGCGCTTTATATGGAAATCGATTCTTAAGGAGTAAATTCCAAAAACTATTATTTTATATTTTTTTAATAATTTAAAATCTATTCATTTATTAATAGTTCGTCACTTATTTGATTGAACCATACCCATATTTATGTTATACAGTTTAAAAGGTTTTTTATTTATCTCAAAACTTGTGATTTTACTTTTAATAATAAGATTATTGAGAGTGTGATTTGTAAGTTGTTTTTTTGTTTGGCGGCGAGCTATGGAATGGTCACACTCCGGTAAATCCATCCGGGGCGACAAAAAAAGTGCCGCACGTCCCTAAAGACCCGCTCTAGATGTACCTCTTTTCGCCGAAAGCGTGGGCTACCGAAATCTGATCTTTTTCTTCGATGGCCTTCATCTTTACCCCTACGAAAGCTTCGCGAAAAGGTTAATTTTATTTACTAAAAATAGATAGATCTATGTACTACTATAATTTCCTGTGTGACGACGTGATAAGAATACAATTGTCACTCTTTACTTCGTGTGGTGTTTCGATTGGCGAGACGTTAAGATAACATTAATTATTTATAAAAACCCGATTACGAAGCAAAAAATGATGTCGCAAGTGGGATTCGAACCCACACCTATTGGGAGTCCGGCTTCGTAATCGGGTTTTTATAAATATTTTTTTTAAATTTAGCATTTAATATATTAATTATTTATAAAAACCCGATTCATGATGATGAATCGGATTTTTATAAATTATTAAGTATATTAAATGATAAATTTCAGTAATTCATTAAAATAACAGTTGGAAATTCATTCTCTAAAATTATGCAATGGCTGAACCTACTCACGATAAATCTGAACAAAACACTCTACATGCCCTTCCTTCTACGACCTTCCAATAAGCCATAAATTGACTACATTATTAGAGCTCACATGTACAATGGTAGTAATGGATATATTTGCCAGGTTATAATCAGAGCTGATACTGTTAAACATTTAGGAGTAATTATTGATAGTTGTCTCAAATGGGACAAACATATACAAACAACTACCACTAGAATAAGGCACCCGATCTACATATTAAAATATCTTAGAGAATCCGCAACTCAAGGCAAGTTAAAACTTTTCTATAAAGCTCTACGTCAGTCCATCATCATCATCATATTTCAGTACAATACTGTTTACCTGTATGGGGAGGCGCCATAAAGTGTCATTTCTTAGGATTAGAAAAAGCGCAGAGATCCATCTTAAAAGTAGCAATAAAAAAAACATATCGTTATGCTACTACAGAACTATATGCAGAATGGAAAGTATTATCTGTGAGACAGCTTTTGCACCCAACAGTTCCTCTTCCAGATCCCAAGAAAAGAAACAAGACATCTGTATGTCCAAAAACGACTTTTATAACCGCTTTTGCTAGAAGACAATACAAAAGTTTAAGTGCTAAAGTATATAATAAAAATTTTTGTATGAAATAAAATTGTTTCACAATAATGCATATTACACTGACATCCATAATACAGGTCTTATGCTTAGTGTGGTAGTTAGTAGATGAAATAATGATGAGTGCCACATAAACTTTAAGTAATTGAAATTTTGTTCATGAATTGTAAGTTCAAGTACCAATAAAATTATTATTATTATTACTTAAGTGGAAGTCGTAAAATCAGCTAAGAGTCCACCAGGAGATTAAGTAGCAGCTCTGTCTTGGGAAACATGTAGCATAACAGAAGAAGAAGGCGAGAGGCTGAATGATGATCATAAGAAAGTAGATGCTTCATTGAATAAATGTCTGGATGACCGAACCTTGTTCGGTTTTTTGTTTTTACTGGGTTTTGGAAGGTATATTAAAGCATAATTTAAAAAAATATAAAAAAGGCAAAAATAATAAAAAGAGAAACCAAGGATCATGATAAAGTAGATGCTTAATTGAATAAATATCTGGCTAACCGAGCCTTGCTCGATATTTTATTTTTATTAGGTTTTGGAAGATATATTAAATCATTAAATAATGCCTATATAAATGGGCATATCGTCTATATATACATTTGCTACTTTTAACTGCAAAAGTCTGAAATATTCAATGGACTACGTCCGGCAACTATGTCGTACATCTGACTTAATTGCCCTAAAAGAAATTTGGTTATTGCGATGTAATATTGAATTTCTGGGCGAGATTGACAACGAGTTTGAGTGGACAGGAACATCGGCAGTGGACATGGAGGCCGGTATGCTTAGAGGGCGACCGTATGGCGGATTTGCTCTTTTGTGGAAAAAAAAATGTTTAATAAAGTCGCGATTGCGGAATGTGATAATCCGCGAGTTTGTGCAATTAGAGTGACTATGGATTTAAGATCTTTAATCGTTTTTAGTGTGTATATGCCTGTAGATAAAAGTGTTAACTTAACGGAATATACGGATTGCCTTAGTCTGGTGACCGCTATAATTAGTAATAATAATATAGAATCTGCTTATTTATTGGGTGATTTTAATGCTCATCCTAATGAACAGTTTTACAACGAATTATCCTGTATTTGCATAGATTCTGAATGGACGTGTGCCGACGTCCAATTATTAGGTCTAAACTCGAACACTTACACTTTTATAAGCAAAGCTAACTCTTCCAGGCGTTGACTTGACCATTGTGTAGTAACAAGTGCCGCCATGGAAACTATTGTGAAAATATATGTCATGTATGATGTTCTGTAGTCTGACCACTTTCCCCTAGTAGTGCAATGTAAGCTAGATAACATAAAACTTAAATATATTCTAATGATAGGAGTCTTTTATGTAGAAACGTATGCTGCGGAGAGAGACAACCTACGGCAATTCATATGTACAAACAAAATTGTAATAATAAATTAAATTTAATTGATATACCCAATGAGTTTAGTACCTGTGACTATGGCTGTAATAATTTGACCCATATAAATATTATAGATGAATGAAAGGAAATAACTGATGTGTTATGCCAAGCAGCTTTGGAGTCCCGTAATCGAAGATTTTTAGGGTTAGGAAACCTGTAACAGGGTGGAACAGGTATGTGAGGGGTGCTTATGAAGAGGCCAAGCAAAAGTTTAAGATATGGGTATGGTACGGTAGGCCGCGTGAGGTTCGTGCTTGGAGGGATATGAGATTGAGTCGCAAAATATTTAAAGCACGTTTGTGGTGGCGTCAATATAACAAAGACTAAATTAAGATGGACATTTTGGCATCACATCACTCCAAACATGATGTTCGAAGTTTTTGGAAGTTCAACAACAAACTGAACTATAAGCCTGGTCTGCCTACCAGTATGAATGGAATTAATGTCCCGACGGACATGGCCGAGATGTTTAGGGAACACTTTAGAGTGACATCACATTTAATATCTTCACAGTCCACTATGGATGATGATTGCGGTGTTCGAGAGACCGGTGATCAATTCACGGCAGAGGATATTGCTTCTATGTCGCGTGGAAAGTCTCCTGGGCATGACGACTTGAGCATAGACTACCTTAAATACACGGGTCTTTGTCTACCCACAATACTAGCAAGGCTATTTCGTTGTGTGTCAGGTATTCCTATTTGCCTGCATTGATGATGAAGACTGTGGTAGTTCCCATTTTAAAAAACAAAACTGGGGATATAAATGACAAAAGCAACTATAGGCCTATCTCGTTGGCCACCGTCATTGTGAAGGTACTTGACATTTTACTTAATACTCAGCTTGATAAGTACTTGCACATACACGACAATCAGTTCGGATTTAAACAAGGTCTATCTACAGAAACAGCTATATTGTGTTTAAAGCAAAGTGTCAAGTATTATACCAACAGGAATACGCCTGTCTTTGCCTGTTTCTTTAACCTAACCAAGACATTTGACTTGCTTCATTACGACATACTTTGGCAGAAACTACGAAAGACATTATTGCCTGATGGACTCATTTGTGTTTTAAAATACTGGTATGAAAACCAGGTTAACGTTGTTCGATGGTTTAGGGCTTATTCAGCTCTGTATACATTGGAGTATGGGGTGAAACAAGGTGATTTGACCTCACCAAAGTTATTTAATTTATAATTTAGCGTTGATAGAGGACCTCAGCAGCACACATATTGGTTGTCAAATTGGCGGCGTATGCCTTAATAATATAAATTATGCTGATGATATGGTGCTTCTGAGTGTCTCTGTCGATGGGTTATCGAATCTTCTTGGCATTTGTGAAAGGTATGTGAATGGTCACGGGTTGACTTATAATGTTAAGAAGAGTGTGAGCATGGTCTTTCAGCCCCGTGGTAAGTGTCTAGGTAATACACCGTCTATTAGACTTAAAGTGCGTCCTCTAAATAGAGTGGAAACATTTAAATACCTAGGTCATCTACTTACTTCGGATCTGAAGGACAATGCCGATATAGAGAGGGAGCGTAGGGCATTGTCTGTTCGTGCTAATATGATAGCTCGCAGATTTGCACGTTGTTCGAGGGACGTCAAAATCACTTTGTTTAGAGCATTTTATACGTCCTTCTATAAGTGTAGTTTGTGGGTGAATTATTTGCGGAAACAGTAAAGTGCATTACCTATACAGTACAACAATGCGTTTAGGGTGCTGTTGGAGCTGCCTTGGTTTTATAGTGCGTCGGGGATGTTTGCCGAAGCGCGTATGGATTGTTTCTACGCAACCATACGCAAGCAGTGCACATCCCTGGTGCGCAGGGTGCGGGCCAGCAGCAATAGCATACTGAGCGCATTCACAGAACGTTATGACAGTTAGTACTTGACCCACTGTGGCATGGATCATGTATGGACTAATGTAAAAAAAATATTTTGAAACATTTATTTTTTTAATAATTTATTTATTACTCAAAAACAAAACATTAATAATTTATTTATTACTCAAAAACAAAACATTACAAAATACTCAAAGTCACAATAAAAATCCAGTGGTACAAGAGAAATACAATAGAAATTGACTCACAGATGTTTGACGAGTTACAATTTTGAGTTATAAAACCCTGTCTCCTAAACTAGGCCAAGAGGCTTGTATCTTAGGAAACAGTGTTCGGCCTAATCATAATAGATGTGATTTATAAATAATCGTGCAAGTGTGTCGATCTATTGTAACTTATCCAAATTACTAAATTAATTAAATTGTTAAATTAATGCATCTTTAAATATATTATTGAAATATGTAACTATGTTGTTTTAATTATGTGTGTGTGCGTGTATGTGTGTATGTTGATGTGCGTGTGCGTATGTGTGGGTGTGTAGATATATATATATATATATATATATATATATATATATTTTTTTTTTTTGAGATGTAGACTAGTAAAGATTCTGTTATAGTGTAGTCCTGGAGTAGTAACCATTCCCTGATTCTCGTTTTGATTTTAAATTTACATAAATTTCTTATATTAAGTGCTCTTTGTACTCCCTTGTAAATATGGACACTTAAAACAAAAAAGCGATGCTCGGCAAAACTAGTTTTGTGTTTGACTCCTCGCGGTATATTTCTACGTTTGTTTGGGTCAGATAGGGGTATTTTGCCGTGTATCTTAAGTACTGATAAGTTAACATACAATTGACGTACCGTTAAAACTTGACACTTTCTATAGATTTGACTTGTAGGGTACAGGTATGGTTTTCTCGTTATTATTTTGAGAACTGCCCTCTGTGCTCTCTCTACTCTCAAAAGATGCATTTTAGCAGCTCCACCCCACACAGTTATGCAATACCCGATTATGGATTGACATAATGCGAGGTAGACCATTTTTAATGTGTTGGGGTTTGCAGATTCCCTGAGAGCCTTGAAGACATGAATAAGACGGAGTACTCTCGCAGTAATGTTGTCGACTTGATGATCCCATCTCAACCCATCGTCTATTTGTATTCCCAGATATTTGACAGTTTTAGATTTATTTATACCCATTTTTTTTTTTTTGGGGGGTGGGCTACGGTCGGCGCACTCCTCGCACCACTCCATCCGGGGTGACAGAGGGGCGTAAGCGCGCACACCCGTAACCCACCCGTGACGTCGCCTTCGTCGTTGGGCCAACCACCGGAGCAGAGTGACTTGACGTCAGTGGTCGGCCCGACGGAATACCCCTGAGGAGTACCCTCTCCTCGACCGACATGCCCCCCTCGGGTAGGATGTCGGTCTTTCCTCACGCGGTCGGCCTCTCGGCGGGTGACGGACTAATTCCCCGATCCAGTCACCCGCGGCCTTGGCTAGGGCGGCATCAGGCGCAGGTAATCGCGCCTGCGCCGCCCCAGTCGCCGGCGGCGGCTCGCGCCGTCGAGGAGACGCTCCTCGCGCACGCGCTCCGCCGCCTCCATCTATTTATACCCATGCATGAACATGGTGAAAGGGAGTTAGAACAGGAATAGGAATGGGCTATTATAGAGAAGGAGTTTGGAGGTTTGGTAATATGACTGATTGAGAATGGGATGTAACAAGTTTTTTTTCAAATTAAGGATAAGCAATTTTTTGTTGAGCTATTTCATGATAGAGGACAATGCGAATTCCGCCCTTGACTTGACACTTTGCCAGGTATTTCCATCAATTAAAATCGCTGTATCATCGGCATAGGCATAAACCTTGCAATGCGGAATGGTAATTTTGCAGAGATCGTTCATATATATCTGAAAGAGTGTATGCCCCAAGATACTACCCTGTGGGATGCCATAAGACACACTCCTCATCGCTGTATGTATTACCTATCTATTTTTATTTGTTGGGAGCGATCTCTGAGATAATCCTTAAAGATTTCTAGTGCTATGCCACGAACTCCGACAAACTCCATCTTTGTTATTAGTTTAGCAGCAGAAACTGTGTCAAAAGCTCTGGACAAGTCTAGAAAGATGCCTAGACATTTAATGCCATTATCCAGTGCCATTGCCACAGTTTGTGTGAGGTCCAGTACGGCATCCTCTGTCGAGACACCATTTAGGAAACCGTACTGGTTATCGGCCAGGATGCCGCAACTGCATAGGAAACTCTTGAGGTTATTGTTTAAAATCCGTTCGAGTATTTTAGATAGCGATGATAACACTGATATAGGCCTATAGTTTTCGATACAGCTTTTGGTCCCTCCCTTATGAACCGGGTGGACAATAGCTCTCTTTAGGCAGTCTGGGAAGATTCCCTTGTCTATACAGAGATTACATATGTACGTTATTGGGGGCACTAATACATGGCTACCTATTTTAAGTAGGTTGGAAGATATCCCGTCCCAGCCCACAGCGGCATCACTGCGTAGTTGTTGTATGATAGCTTGTACCTCATTTGCATTCGCATTTTGTATAACAAGGGAGTTTACCGGAGATAAACGGGTGTTAACGTCATCTATGCGGGCTGTGTTATATTCAGGAGAATTTTTGTTTGTGTCTTCTAGTATTATCTTTGCCATATTATTGCCTACATTAGCGAAATAGAAACAAACTTGGTTCACTGAAGCTATTGGAGTATCACATAATTTGAGGAGTTCAGTAGGACTAGAACGCGGTTTGCTGCCTTGGTTTTATAGTGCGTCGGGGATGTTTGCCGAAGCGCGTATGGATTGTTTCTACGCAACCATACGCAAGCAGTGCACATCCCTGGTGCGCAGGGTGCGGGCCAGCCGCAATAGCATAGTGAGCGCATTCGCAGAACGTTATGACAGTTAGTACTTGACCCACTGTGGCATGGATCATGTACGGACTAATGTAAAATTTTTATTTTGAAACATTTATTTTAATTTTACATACATACATACATATCATCACGCCATATCCCTTGCAGGGTAGGCAGAGAGAACAGAGTGCCAGAGAACTCTATCTCTGCATACTTCACTCGCTTCCTCAACATTCATAATTCTCTTCTCTCATATTTTAATTTTAATTTGTTTTATTACAATATTTATATAATTGTATGAATTTTATGTTTGTATTGATCTTAGTTGGTCGAATAAATAATAATAATATTAAAATATAATTTAAAAAATAATAAAAAAGGCAAAAATAATAAAAATAGAAACCAAGGATCCAAACCGAGCTCCGGCTTGTTTAGATTACATTGCTCGATTTTCCAATTGTATGTATTCTTAATGACAGGGTCAAAATTTGCCTTCATATTTTAATAGTTTTCAGCCAATGAAAAATTATATTTTTTCATTGCTCATTGCTAAATTTCGCGATATACACACAAGAATTGTTCGTTTAAAGATATTAGATAGATATTTAGTTTACTTTTTATCTAGAAAAGTGTACGTACACTGCCGCGGGACACGTAAGTACCTAGGCATAAACTTTATTTTTAACCCCCGACCCTAAAAGAGGAGTGTGATAAGTTTGACGTGTCTGTCTGTGGCTATGTGGGTCTGTCTGTTTCTGGCATCATATCTCCCGAACGGATGAAGCGATTTAAAATTAGTTTTTTTTTTATTAAAGGTGATTTATGTACGAGTATTCTTAGATATGTTTGATGAAAATTAGTTGAGCTGTTTAAAAGTTGTGGGGGGTTAAGCTGAGGAAAAAAATCCGAATGTCTGCAAATACGAGTATATTTGGTAAGTGGGGTCTCAAATGAAAGCGCATTACGTGCACATTACATAATAATATGTTCAATGAAAATCGGTTGAGCTGTGAATAACGTCTAAGGGTTAAAAGTGGGGAAAATACCCAATGTCTACAAATATGTGGGGTAGGGGGAATATGGATGGAAATCCGAATGTCTATGTATTTACAACTTAACAAAATTTACATTATAATATGTATGTACCTATAAAAAGTATAAAATAAAAAAAAAATTAAAATTGAAAAATACCCCCGACACAAAATCCTAAGTTCCCTTTAAAATGTAAAAAATAATAAAAATAGAAACTAAATCTTAAAGTACTAAGTATGTATTAATAATTCTAAAAAATACGTCGCGTTGGGGGACCTATCCAAACCTTACAATTGAATGCCTGCGCTTGAATACGTATTGCACACCGCCGCCGCGCCGCCCGCGCAATATTTCTATTTTCCGAGTTGTTATTATGTATTTTAACATCAGTCAGTTTACTTGAAATTTAACACAAAATAAATAATAATAAGTCTTGGATAAAATACTAGATAGGTCATGTGATATTTATGAAAAAAAGTCGTAGATAATAAATAATAAGGAGCGGTCCCCCAACGCGTCGTATTTTTTTTAGAATTATTAATACATACTTAAGTACTTTGAGATTGAGTGTCTATTTTTATTAAAGCTTGAAGCTGCTTCATAATCTGATACTACTGATCTATAGAGTACAGTAGAGTGTATAATATATATATATATATATATATATATATATATATCTGTATAATATATATCTATCTATCTCAGTAAACTTGTGTTTTAATACGTACCGATTGCCACCAGATCTTTGCAAAATAGTGAGATGACGATATACATAATTGTGTGGATCAGTTTCAAGATGCAAAAAAAGAGAGATTCTATTATTTCGCAAAACTTACAGTCTACTAACCAACATTTTGTTCACCATAAATTAAGTTCTCATTAGTATAGGCGCGACCCTCCACTCGGTGGACTGATGACCTCATCAAGGTCGCAGGAAACCGTTGGATGCAGGACCGTTACAGATGGCATTCTCGTGGGGAGGCCAATGTCCAACAGTGGACGTTTACGAGCTGATGGATGGATGGAGTATAGGCGCGAATGAAGTATGATTGATGAATGAGTGGCTGAGAGATGGTGATTTTTAAATCTTTTACATTGCTTTATCCCGTAACTCATTGATGTGATGCTTGTCGATATACGTGTTATGAAATTAAAGTATCATTAGGTCACATTTAGAACTACCATTGTCACAGATATCTACGGCTAAGGTGATGAGTTGAATTTTCTTACCGGATCTTTCTCAAAGTGGCCGAGTTATCGCAAGAAGGAAGATGATCCCGTCTTATCAACAGTGCGGTAGTCACGAGGGCACGGCGCAGCATACGCCTAAGGTCTGCGTGCCCTGGGCTCAGCAACACTGCGCACTCGTCGCTACCATCAGAGGCGACCTGACGCTGCCGGTCTGATTTAGCGGAGTGTGACCACTAAATAACCCGCCGCCAAAAAAAAAACAGAGCGGCAGCGTTCCAATCCGTTGGTAGTTATTATTAGTTTTTGAACTAGTAAATTGCCACAATATAATAATTATCACATATTAAAAGTTTAATAATGACTGATCATAAACAATATTAAATTGTATATAATTTTTTTTTTCTTTTTGTACTGCCATGAATTTATATTAAAATGTGGGTTAAAATTTAATAACTGCTACTGTAGTTGGTAGATATAAATCTCTGTAATAACGATGACTTATTGGACGTGAGACACCTTAGTCCTCCCGTGACCATGAACGCTGTAAAGTGTTCGAAACGTCAGGCAAATAAAAATCAAATACAAATACGATAGAATCCGTAAAAGTAGTTTTATTTCAAATGCTATAAACAAAATAAATGTTTTTGATCCTTCACAGGAGGCGTTTAGTTATGAAAATCTGTTTACTTTATCAATTAATACGACAAGTTGTACATCATTAAGTGATTAATCAATACTCTATGTAAGTACAATCTCGTATTTATTACACGAGCAATTTTATCAACCCTATCATTAGATAATTAATGAATAAATACCCGTTCAGGCGTTGTTTGTATGACTAAATTTAATTTTCACAATGAAGAAGGTCGTCCTCTGTTTCCTTATCGCCACTGGTAAGAGTCTAATACTATATAAATATAAACATCATACTTATTTTACATATGGTTAAGTAAATATTGTAGATTTTTACTTTCTACAATTCTGACATACTTCTTTTTTTTTCAGTGATAATTATTACTTTCTAGATGCCAGCTTGTTATTAATTAATACTCTTATGAAGATGTTTCATCAGTAGATATGATCCTAAAAATAATAGTTTCATTCATATTTATTTTATGTACTTTCTTTATTTTCGATTTTTATACTGTATAGTAATCTATACTATACTAGCAGACCCGGCCACGCGATGCTGTGGCTAAGGTAGCCTCAGTAACACGTGGTGGTAAAATGGAATGTAGCTTATATGAAACATTTGTACATTTAACATAGCGCCATCTACTAAATACTTACTTAATCCAGTCAATAGATAGCAAATAATTGTCTTTAAAAAACACTTTTGACTTCTTTTGGTTTAAAAAAAAAAAGAAAAATAATGCAATAAAATAATATAAATTGAGATGGAAGATATCCTATCTTTTAAGTTGGATCAAACTACACATGCACACAAATTTCATTAAAATCGGTTAAGTACTTTAGGAGTCCATGGCGGACAAACAACTTGATACGTAATTTATATATATATTAAGATAATAATTATATTTTATAATAATTTATAACATTCAAACATTAGTTATTTTTGCTTTTCATCCATCGCCCATTTATGTAGCCATCTAAACCTAAAATTGAATTGCAACAAGCCATTACTGGTCATACAAAATTATATGTGTATACGCGATTTAAAATCGCTACGCAAGGTAATTTCAGTGGGTAACACTCAAACCCGGCCGATAGCAATAAAAGACTTGTCCCCTTAATACATAAAACTCAAGATTCCATGCCAATACATGTTCATAAGAAGTTTACGCATTAAACAACAGAAGGCCCTATAAACATTGAAATTAAAATAATTATAGAGTACCCAAGATATAGGAGTGCACTATATACATTTAATAATGTACGCTTATGATTTATCAGAACACTGAAAAGCTACATATTTATTATATTATTAAAATACTAGCTTCTGCCCGCGGCTTCGCCCGCGTAATAAGTTACTTTCCGAAAAAATTTCATCCCTTATTTTTATTTTAACCCTTAAAGGTAATTTTTTGACAAACTTAATGTCATATTTATTTATATCTAATGAATAGACTAGAAATAAGTTTCAAGCTTCTGGCTTTAAAAAGGACGATACTTCCTTACAACTTTTGATCCCACTTTACCCCTTACCCCCTTTTTTGCATTAAAAAGTAGCCTATGTCCTTCATCAGGCTCTAGACCATCTGTGTACCAAATTTCATTTAGATGGGTTTAATAGTTTTGGCGTGAAAGCGCGACAGACAGACAGAGTTACTTTCGCATTTATAATATTAGTAAGGATAAGCAAATTGTTAAATCTATTTTACTTACACTATACTTTATTTTCAGTATATACCGCATTAGCGGTACCGGTGAATATAGAAGTTTCAGAGCAGACAGACTTTGAATACCCGCGTTTTATTCAATTCCCCGATGGTGATGGAAATCTTCACACCGTAGATCTTGAAGATGAAATTGACACAGCCCTGCTTAACGAAATTACTAGAGATCCTGCTAATAATCAATATCTACTCTTCACCAGGTATTTATTACTTCACTAACTAATTAAATAAGTAGGTACATTGAATGATGAACATTAAATGGATTAAATTTTCCGTGTAGTGACGAAGTAAGAATACTATTCACCTCCCCATATGTTACCCGTACGCGACAACTAAGGGATATAAAACGCATATAACATCTATGCGAGAGAAGGAAAACTCGAAACAAAACACGTCTGACCAGCTCGGTATAGTAGGTTAATTTCCCTCCCATGACCGAGGAGGCCCGAACACAGCAGTGGGACATTTATGGACTGTGATGATGATGATGAAATGGATTAAACATAATTCTGGACAACTAACTAGAATGATGATGTACTGACCAAAGCATGCCCGAAAATGGTTTTATAGGCCAGTATGTCATAGCTATATTTTGTAGCAGAAAAGATATTTTGAGTTTAGGCACTAATAAACTAATTGTATAAATGCCGGTAATTTCTCCATCAATACATCCATCAACCATCGAAGACAACTACTAAATATGTTGTAATACCACAACCTCCACGCTTAACAGTCGGTTTGGCAACGGCAGTGAATGTTGTATCTCTAAAGAGAGCACTGCTATCCATCTTCTTCTTGTCACTCATGTGATTTTTGCGACTATCACATGAATTAATTTTATTGAGTTAATATTTTGATATCCATTATCCTATCTATATGTCCGATACTCCAACATCCATATTTATGATAGGAAGGTATTTATGGTAAAAGGTATTGTCGAGATTACATGGGCTTTATCTGGACACTAGATTTTCATCTATTATCATCGCTGGAAATAATTCATTCGTATTCATCTTTTCACAGACGCAATCCCAACACAGCGCAGAGTCTATTCATCAATGATGCTAATTCTATAAGAAATTCCAACTTTAACCCTCAGGCGCCTACCGTCGTTATTGCTCACGGCTGGCTCAGCAATCAAAATACTGACATAAACCCCGCTATCAGAGATGGTTAGTTCTTTTTATTTATAATCCTTAATTTTTTGGGTTTGCCTGAATGAAATAAACCCAAAAAATTAAACTGATTTATTATACGTATATATATATATATATATATATATATATGTATATATATATATATATATATATATATATATATATATATATATATATATATATATATATATATATATACACACGTATAATAAATCAGTTATAGTTAGTATATATATATATGTTTATGAATATATAAATTTTAATTGTTTATTTGCAAATCGTATTTAGTGTGTAATATTTTATGTGTGGTAGCTGGCTACAAATACTATCATAGCTAGCTTTGCTCGTAGATGTTATAAAAGATAACTAAGAGCTTTATAACCACCTGAGCCAACTCCACTTGATGCCGTTTGGCGAACATTTATATTCCCAAGGAGGGTTGACCTCAGGCAGGCGGCTTGAAACTACTGCCAATAGCTATTTGCAATAAGTACGATGGGAGAAGAGTATATATTACGCCAACTCCAAGTAATACGACGATAGACCAAAAGTATCAAGATGAAGCACACATAATATGGATGGATATAGTCAAATCATAAATATATCCTACTCCCCCGGTAATAAAGATTTACTGGGTATAATTGCCAAACGATACTATCTTCTTGAAGTTAATAAAAGTGTCAGGTAGATCATAGATTTGCTCCCTATTTACTATATGGGACTAAAAGTATGAAGCAAAATATCTATATTAATAACTTTAGATATAAACTCATCATAAAATTTTTACTGCCAAAATGTGTCTACCGAATAAAGCCCATTTGTGTGTTTAGGTAGAAAAATAGGACTGGAATTTAAATTACTAAAATTTAGCATTTAATATGCGAGGGGATGGCACACGTCTCCTTAAAAGACGAAAATATAATACGATGCGAGAATGAATGTCCTACAAAAGTTCACGGTGGCGTAAGTGGCAGCATAATTGGAACGGATTTCTAATAGGTATGGGTTTGAATCCCACATGTGACAATCATTTTTCGCTCGTAATCGGGTTTTTATAGGGCTGGGCTTTATTTCTTATATGAAATCCCTCAAAGACACCAAAGAGCTATGTCTTATATTATACAGAGCTTTCTGTTTTATTTTTACAGCGTACCTGAATAAACTCGACACAAACGTCATTGTCTTAGACTGGAGAAGACTTGCTCTATCTAACTACATTACTGCCGCAAATGGAGTACCTGCAGTAGGCCGTGGACTCGGACAGTTTTTGGCTTTCGTTATCTCAGTTACTGGAGCACGTCATGATTCTATACATATTGTTGGATTCAGTCTTGGAGCCCATTTAGTTGGTAATGCTGGCAGGGAACTAGGTGGAAGAGTTGCTCGTGTTACAGGTAATTTTCTTTCATATGTAGGTATTTAGTCTGATTTAAAGTAATAATCAAAATAATAATCTATTATGCGTGAGATCTCCACTTAGGACAATTCATGATCACGAGTCTAGGTCTAATATGCATCTGTTAACTATAAGTTTGTAAAATTCTCCATGAAACAGGAATACATTGCATAATTAGCAGTATTGACTAAACAATAATAAGCCTGTAGCTGGCTTGTTGACAAATAAAAAAAGAAAATTTGAAACTACTAATTAATCAAGAAAGTAAATTCTAAACTACTTCTCTATACCATTTTGACTAGGCAAGATAGTGCAGTAGACTAATTCACCTCCCATCGTGGAAGAAGTTTGTGTGAAAAAAATCTAAAAGAACCTAATTTAACCCAACTATCTAAAGTAATGTCCAGCTAAATACTACCATTGTGGAAAGAGCTTACATATACGAGGAAGCAAATAATGTGACATAAATGATCTGATAAAGAAAAGGAAATATACCAAAATCTCCTATTTATTAAATTTACATTTCCATCTATTAGCATAATTACATCGTTGTGTAAAATCAACTTTCCCAAAAAGAATAGACGATGCTGTAATCAATACATTAAGCAGACGTTTGGCTAATGCATTTAGTATTATAATTATTCCTGGAGAGTGCTGCATCCCAGCGGATTTTTACGACTCCCACAAGAAGTTGAATTAGAAACTTATCACAGTATCTATATTTAACACATCGATACAATTTTTATTTTTTATTACGTTCAATGTGTAAAATGTTATCATTAGTATTATGTGCGTAATTTGTCGGTGTGGTTTTACGTATCAACATCTTATTTGCGTCACAATAAAGACTTACTATGCATAATCAAATTCGAAACGCGTTTTAAAGAAGTTGTTTAATGACGACACTTTGTAATGAGGAATAAATTTTGGTGTCGCGTGGAAATTCACAAATACACAATCAAGATAATATATACATCGATGCTTGGAACAACTATTTGCGGATAGTATAAACAATTATCCTGGGCTGAAAACAAACTTATGATATAAAATACGGGAGATCGTTAGGAAGATTATTACGCTATTTTTTACTGTAATTAAAATAAAATTCGTTTACTATCTTAATTACTACTTACAAAATTTGTTATATCACATTTAATTATTTTTAATTTTATTTTTCTATAAATAGGTTTGGATCCCGCTGGTCCTCTATGGAACTACAACAGAGATCGTCTAAACCCTACCGATGCTATCTATGTAGAAGCTATTCACACTGATGGAGGATATACTGTTGGAGGACTTGGTATTGGTACAAATGTGGCCCAAGCTGATTTCTATCCCAACGGTGGTATTAGTCAACCTGGTTGTCTCACCAATATTTGTAACCACAATCGTGCTTGGGAATTCTTTGCAGCAACTGTTACTTATAATCATTTGATTGCCAATGAGTGCACCAGCTCTCTCCAAATTACTTTGAACAACTGTCGCGGACGTGAGTTACCCATGGGCAACGACGATTTAAGGAAATCCGGGTGAGTAATACGAGTATTGTTTATTTAGTTCTATCATTTTGTGAAATCAAACTAGTTTAATTAACAATGATTTAATTATATTGGAAGTATGTATTCTATAATAAAAAGTATCTGAAAGGAATGCCATGTGTACGAGTAGTTCTTTTTTGGATGCGGTGTAAGTTGACTAAATCACATAAGCAGCTAACACGATTCCAAATAAAATTTCGAAATTAAAGGCCTACCCTGGTCTCAAGTCCAATATTCCTATCATTGCAGAAGAGGCTCGTGTCATCAATGGGAGGTTATTGCACTGTAAAGAAAGAAAGAACATAAGTATTTTCTTGTAGCAGCACCTATATTGTCAGTTGTTTTATGGTTATTTTTTATTGTTTCAGATCTGGTATGTTCAGATTGGACACTGACCGAAGATATCCTTATTAATAAACAGAGTACCTATTAGATTAAAAAATATCTACCTTTTCAAATAGATTATAATTAATTGCATTATTATAAATATACATTAATAGAAAAATTATTAGTTTGATTATGTAAATCGTAATACACATTCTCCTTTATCATTTCATAAATCGTTGTCATGAACATACTTAGATGTATAATTTTCATAGCGTTTATTATTTTTAATCCTATTATCATCTTAGTTGTATTGTTTGTTGTCAGCTTGGTATGCAGCTATATATCGCAGTTACATTGGTACTTATACCAAAGAATGCTGAATATCAGCTTGTATAAGATCAAAATGGCTCTGAAACAAGTATAAAACGTAAGACATTAGGAAACAACAGAGTTACATCAGCGTTTCTGAAAGCAGGCTAAAATTCTGTGAGCCCTTCAAAAGTTATGTGATGGCATTGATCAATATCAACTTTTTTAAGTAATAAATAACCCTTCAAAAGTTATGTACTAGCGTTAATATCAACTTAGTAACAAAGTCGTTGACCAGGAGTATGGTGACGCTATTTCGACTTTAAAACATTATTCTTGGCAATAAAAGAAACAAAGTTCAAATTTTTCTAAAGAACTACAAACTCATCATACACTCTGAGACTCGTTTTCAAGTTGTTTTCGAGAGTCATTATAAACCAACTCACGCGCAGGCTCGATGCCCTTTTGATGTCGGGACTTCCCCGTGTGATCTGGAGGCGGAAATGCTCGCCGGTTTGTATCGGCGGGTGTTAAGGGTGGGCAGTCCGGCTGGAGAGGCCTCGGTTCGGTATGCGGACCGTGGAGGCCTGCCGGCCGATGCTGATGCAGTGGCTAAAACGGCGGCACGGGGTGCTCTCCTTCCGACTGGTGCAGGTTTTGTATTACTGCCGTCCATGGAGCTTTGCAATACCAGGGATGCGGCTTGGTCGCTGCCTACTAAATAATCACAAACCCACCCAGAAATATGGCCTTCCGGCTCTCTCACTAACCGAACGAAGCACAGCAGCACATTGCCACTGCTTAGGCGTTGATTTTCTGCGAGAGTATGGTACTACTATCAAAATTGTTCATCACTGCATATGAAGATATTTTCAAACTCTTTCACAAAAAGACTGGACCGGCATTAACATATCAACTACAAATAGGTAACATAACTAACCTTAGAATTGCAGACTATATTATCGTTATGGTAGAATTCACGGAGGACCTTGGCATTATGATGAACGATCTTAGGGTGTTACAATTATTGAGCTAACGAATGAACTTGGCCAAGACGAAAGTCATGCCGGTCCTGGTTGGTAATACGATTCTCGAAGTTGCTAATCATTATGGACACGCACATAATCATTATGCACTTAGGATAATCATATCAGTGGGAAGACCCAATTTTGAGAAAGAGGTCATCCATCAAATACATATCGGCTAAGTCGCCTTTAAGCAACGTGATAGGATCACTTCGTTCAATATAGATTTTTTTTTCTTTTGGCATGCTGTACATACCTCACCCATTCCATCTGAGGTGATGGAAGGGTGATATGTAGCCCCATAACCCACCGTGATCTACCCCATCGCCATTGAACTGACCACTGGTATCACTTCCTTGATATCTGTGATAAGCCCTGAGAGTTACTCTTTCGGGTATCATCTCCGACGACGCGCCGGCTACAAACAGTTGTTTGTTGCAAAGCATTTGCTTTGTGACTCCGGGGAGTCGCTTTCACGTGTTCAGTTTCTCTGCAGGTAGTGGACTAATCCCCGGTCCTTCCACCCGCGACCTCAGCTGGGGTAACATTAGGTGCAGGATCTCACAATTGCTACCCGACTCGCCGGTGGTGTAGTGGAGAAGGGAGAATCTCCTCTCTGACACACGCTGCCGCCTCCTTTTGCAAAACCATTGCCTTACAGAAGGCGGCAACCGCGTCCCAGTTCCTGACGCGGTTGAGCATCGTCTTAGCGATGGTCGCACCGATGATTGTGACGAGTTCACGGTGCTACTCTGCTCTGGTCACACAGACCTCGAGCATATGCTGCGTCGTGTCTTCGTCGCTATCGCAGTGGTGGCAGGACTGTGTTTTTTCCCTTCTCGTAAACATGTACAGGTGCTTTCCGAAGCAACCATGCCCGTCAAAATCGATGCCTGTCGAAAGGAGAGGATTCCATTCCGCCGACCCAACCACTCCGTCAACGTGCGAGGCAAGACATTGGTACCCCTGCCAGAGTCATCGAGTCCCAGGCAAGGTAGGGGCAGTGAATTATATTCTTATTCCGTCTTCAGATAAAAAAACTGACCAATATACTAAATTATTTTACACTAAAAGACACACAGATAATTAATTCAAATATTAGCCATTTAGTAATGTGATACTGCTTAGGTAAATTAGTGTTTATTTTTTATTGCTTATGGTGGCAAACGAGTAAGCAGCACACCTGATGGTAAGTGTTACTGCCGCCTGTGGACCTTTGCAATACTATGGGTATAGCTAGGCCGCTGCCTATCAATACAAACCCCAAACCCACCCAGTTGGACTTCCGGTTCTCTCCCTCACCGAATGAAGCCCAATAGCACATTGCTATTACTCTGACGTCGGTCTTCTACCCCGGACGGACCGGCCGACAGAAAATGACAGCATGGGCTGTTGGCAGTTTTCTGTCTAGAGCCTAAAATATTTGTATTAAATAGATCCTACCACTAAAATATTTGTATTAAATAGATGTAAAAAAATTACAATTAATTCACAATAATATCATAATTACCGTTTTTTTTAAAATGCCTAGATGGATGAATGGCATTATTATCTTGAACGATTCGGTTACATTTTGTTTTTTAATTTATCCCCTTCCTTACACGTGGGTGTCGTAAAGGACGATGAAGTTATATAATATGCATATAACATCTATGCAAGAGAAGGCAAGCTCGAAATAAAAACCTATACAAAACCATCTGACTTGCGTGGTATACGTAGTACTCTAATAATGGAGGCCCAAGCTTAACATTGGGACGTGTCTCGGCTGTGATAATAATGATGATGATGATTGATCTTCACTCAAATTGTGATGTACTTTATTGAAAATTACTTTCCGTAATAATTTTACATCGAAGACACAAAATATTTCTTTTCTATATATACTTTTCCCCCATATACGTTTTCATCGTCGTTTTCATCATCACAGCCCATAAAAGTCCCACTGTTGGGCTCGGGCCTCCTCCGTAATGGAAGGGAAATTAGCTTAGGTACTATACCGCGCTGGTTAGACGTGTTGGTATAGGGTTTTGTTTCAAGTTTTCCTTCTCTCGCATAGATGTTATATGTTGTTTTATATCCCTTATTCGTCTCGTACGATCACCCAAGGGTAAGATATGGGGTGGTGAATAGTATTTTTAGTCCGTCACTACACGGAAAAAATACATTTTATCAAAATAGAATACCTATATCAGAAGTACAATGCTTCGTACAAATTTGATAGACAAACATTTATTATTGTTATTCGAACATGAGAACGCCACTAACACTATAGTCTGTCTAATCTAAGAAGTGCACTTTGACAGCTGTCGGAGTAAGGTGTCTAGGTATGTGAACCAAATAATCGCTATCGAAAATATCCGATTTTACTAAGAAATCGATATTGATTCTTTATAATTAATAATCGGTTTATTTTTTATATTTCAAAAAGGTGATGAATAAATTAAGTGCTAAATTGGTACTAAACAAATTTAATTATTTCAGCATAGAATCTATTCATCATATTTAGTAGGATTAGGTTAATTAAAAACAAAAACTGGATTTGAAAATAGCTATTTATTAAGAATTACTACTATTACTTGAATTATCAGTGTCGCGAACATTAATAATTATTTCCTGAATATGAAAGCAAGTTTGATGCAATCATTGAAAATAGACATAGCTTAATTGGAAAACTCAGTAGTCTAATCCAAAGAGCCACGGTTCGGATCCTCAGTTTCACTATTTTATTACTTTTTTGCCTTTTTTTGTCATTATATCATTAATTATATTTAAATATATCTTCCAAAATACAATAAAAAGATAATACCGAGCAAAGCTCGTTAATAGATATTAAGTTACAATTGACTTAAGTTCAAGCTACTTACTTGATTGCCACCTTTCTTGCGACGTGAAGTCGCCGTATGTTACCGGCCATACGTCCCCCCTCCGTCGACCAGCGATACCACTGCCTAATAGACTTGGGTAGCTCCTGAATGAGAGATACAAATGAACTCCAATTTTGATTCCAATCTAGCTCACATTAGCTCAGTAGCTCAGTTAATAGTGCAACGGCTCAATCGGCTCTTTTACTCGTGTCGTCATGTCGTGCAAGCAGTCGACGACCGAAAGTGCTCGATCTATGCCGATCACCGCCGAACCGAAAAAGTATTGAGCAATATTAAGCATGTTTCGATATATTGTATTGCGACTATTGCGAGCATTGAACGTACAAGTAATATGTTCAACAAAAAAATTTTTGAAAAATAAAGAAAAATATTTAAAAATTTAATATTTATCTTTTGAATAACAATATTCAAGTTCAGACTTTGAACTATTTAAAAGAGTTAGAGCTATGAACAAGTTGAAATGAAATAAACTAACTCAATACTAACTCACTTGATGAGCTAAATGAACTAAGGATATATATGAACTAAGTGAATTAAAGGAGCTAAAAGAGTGATTTAGCTCTTTTGATCAAAATAGCTATATCTCTCTTTTCATTTCAGTGAGTCGTTTTTCGCATCTCTACTGCCTAAACTTCAATGATTATGTCTATCATCAATCACCCTAATAAAAAAACCGTAGTGTCTCTAAACTTAAATAAACACAATCTATCTCTTCCATTTTCAACACGTTCATCAAAGTAATCACTAAAATAAGAAATGAAAAAAGTTTTGGTTGACCCTTGTGAGCTTTCCGTGAGGATAGCTTAAAATTATTCTACCAACGTCTGCCACATTTCATTACTTTCTGCAACAGTCAGCGGTATTCATATAAACTTGCAGAAATAATATAAAAATAGCAAATAATACCGAGAGGGAAAACTTTAAAATTTTAACTTAACATGTCTATATAATATATCTGAAATGATATTTTTTTTTTCGTTATGAAATATTTTCCATACCACTGCATCACTTATAATATTAGATACGACATTCTATTGCGTTTGTATTTAATTTTTAATTGCCCGACGTTTCCGTAACCCTTAATTCGTAAAAATAGTTCCATTTCAAATGTGCAATACGCGCGTAAACATTTAAATTCATTGGATACGCCATTTTGAAAATAATTATTTCTTTTAATCATGAATAATATATAAAATAAATCACTTCTCTCGCTTGTAAATGTATGTTTATTGGTTTTATTATTTTTTTTTATTCATTTTTTATTTATTGGGGACTTTTGTTCATTATGAATATGTAGGTCCCCTCGTACTCTAAACATAAATATACAAACACTTAAAACTAAGAAAACAATATGTGTATGCATTACAATTAATTACCGCGATGCACAGCCATATCATAAAATTGCTTCGCAGCCTCAGATGCTGGCTCCGCCAAAATAGTTTGGACAATGCCAACATCCGAGGTCTTAAGACAAAAGGTTTTCCTCAGCTCATCTCTTTTATCTTGGTTCTGGACACATTCCACACCGCAGTTGGGTGAATCTGATTTCCTCATGAGGTACGCAAACTTTTTTGTTGGAAAATGTCCAGAACGTAATCTATGAGCTATAATTACATGTAATCTGAATTACTGAAATTTAGCATTTAATATACTTAATTATTTATAAAACCCGATTACGAAGTGAAAAATGATGTCACAAGCGGGATTCGAACCCGCGCCTATTGGGATTCCGGCCCAATCGTGCTGCCACTACACCACCGTGACTAATTGTGGGACATGCAAAATTCACTTCGTATCATATTTACGTCTTAAGGTGACGGTATGCTATCTACCCGACAATATTTACACATTGTTATAGGCTTAATACTTCAAACTTTACAGTTAGAATTGTATTAAACGATGACACAACCTTGTTATTTAAATTACTGAAAATTAGCATTTAATATGCTTAATTATTTATAAAACCCGATTACCGTGTAGTGGCAGCACGATTGGGCCGGAATTCCAATAGGCGCGGGTTCGAATCCCGCTTGTGCCATCATTTTTCACTTCGTAATCGGGTTTTATAAATACATGTAATCTGGTTAATTTATTCTTAACGAACCAAGTTATTTGAGGAGGTTGAGACTGAATAGTTTTATACCAAATTCCTTTAATTTTTGATGTTTATTGTTGTTGTTTAATTTTATGTTATATTCAATTACACATTAGTTCTCCCGTAACCATGAACACTGTAGTATTCGAAACGTCTTGAAATTAAAAATCAAATGCAAACGCGATAGTATCCGTAGAAATAATTTTATTTTAAATGTGTAATACTCACGTAAACTTCAGAAAATCTAATTTATTCAATTAATAAGCGATTATTATAATCTTTACTAATATTATAAATGCGAAAGTAACTCTGTCTGTCTGTCGCTCTTTAACGCCAAAACTACTGACCCGATCTAAATGAAATTTAGTGCACATATAGTCTAGAGCCTGATAAAGGACATAGGCTACTTTTTAATGCAAAAAAGGGGGTAAGGGGTAAAGTGGGATGAAAAGTTGTAAGGAAGTATCGTCATTTTTGAAGCCAGAAGCTTGAAACTTATTTTAGGCTATTGATTAGATGTAAATATGACATAAACATTTTGTAAAAAAATTACCCTTAAGGGGTAAAATAAAAATAGGGGATGAATAAATTTAAGAAAGTAACCTTTTACGCGGGCGAAGCCGCTGGCAGAAGCTAGTCTAAAATATATAACTTTCTCATGGATATTATAAGGTTCGATTAAGAGCGGTAAGTATATATAACATGAACGTATATATCTAGCTATTTCATAATATGAAAAAAAAAACCCGAAGTAAAATCTATGCCAACTTGTTTTTGCTAATAAAATACAGGTTGATCCTTAACATCGACTATTTTGATATCTTCCGTTTTCTTGTATCTAATAGTGGAGCGCACACAACGTGAAGCCATTAATGCTACGCCTGCTCTCACCATTCATCTAACATCCTATCAATGTTTACTATTGAACAAAGGCAAGGAAACTAATGCCACAATCGTCACGCTTGGCAGGCTAATTGGCGGCCAAATTTGGTGTTATAAGTTTCCCAAGGGAGAACTTCTGGCCGTTCTTTTGATAATCCCTCAGTTTTTACAACTCGAAGGAGGCAAGGGATGGTGATTTTAATCTTCATCATCATTTTAATCTTGTTTTGTCATCCAACAGAAACCATACCGACATAATAAGATAAGATAAGATAAGAATCAATAGACGTTAGTCTCTCATCATCTCATCATCAAACCGATAACAGAAGGCTACTACGGATATGAAGGAATCGGTGCCAGTGATCGGCCCAACGACGATCGGGAGGTAACAGGGTAGGATATGGAGCCATACGCTGCCCATATACCCCAAACGAGACCAGCACAATGTGTTCAGATGTGCCTGCAAAAAAAAGGGGATACATCAAAATATTGATTTTCTATCTAAAATATGAATTGATCTATATGTATATAAAAACCTTATTAAATTTTAATTAGGAATTTACTGAGACCACCACTTTAGCCAGAACCCGACTAGAAAAAAAGTATGGTTCAACCAGATCATGTATCTGGACCCGATCAGGATAGAATGAGGCATGCCGGATCCGGCAAACCCGATCAGGACCAGGTCTGATCCTGATCAGGATAGCCTGATGTGAAATAACATCAAGTATGGTAAGGCATACCGGATCAGGACCAGATCAGGACCAAATAAGGATAGCCTGATGTGAAATATCATTAAGTATGGTAAGGCATACCGGATCAGGACCAGATCAGGACCAAATAAGGATAGCCTGATGTGAAATATCATTAAGTATGGTAAGGCATACCGGATCAGGACCAGATCAGGACCAAATAAGGATAGCCTGATGTGAAACATCATTAAGTATGGTAAGGCATACCGGATCAGGACCAGGTCAGGACCAAATAAGGATAGCCTGATCTGAAATATCAACAAGTATGGTAAGGCATACCGGATCAGGACCCGATCAGGACAGAATGAGGCATGCCGAATCCGGCAAACCCTATCAGGACCAGGTCTGGTCCTGATCAGGATAGCCTGATGTGAAATAACATCAAGTAAGGTAAGGCATACCGGATCAGGACCAGATCAGGACCAAATAAGGATAGCCTGATGTGAAATATCATTAAGTATGGTAAGGCATACCGGATCAGGACCAGATCAGGACCAAATAAGGATAGCCTGATGTGAAATATCATTAAGTATGGTAAGGCATACCGGATCAGGACCAGATCAGGACCAAATAAGGATAGCCTGATGTGAAATATCATTAAATATGGTAAGGCATACCGGATCAGGACCAGATCAGGACCAAATAAGGATAGCCTGATGTGAAATATCATTAAGTATGGTAAGACATACCGGATCAGGACCAGATCAGGACCAAATAAGGATAGCCTGATGTGTAATATCATCAAGTATGGTAAGGCATACCGGATCAGGACCCGATCAGGACAGAATGAGGCATGCCGGATCCAGCAACCCCTAACAGGACCAGGTCTGGTCCTGATCAGGATAGCCTGATGTGAAATAACATCAAGTATGGTAAGGCATATCGGATCAGGACCAGATCAGGACCAAATAAGGATAGCCTGATGTGAAATATCATCAAGTATATATAGTAAGGCTTGTAGTATATCAGAACCAGAAACAGTTTTCGTAACACAAAAAAAATATCAATCAAAATTCAAAAAAGTGACATGATTGTTATATTAATGCCACGGTGAAATTGTATTTGCATCAGAGGAGATTAATCTGAAATCTTTAATTAATCATATGTATTTAATAATAATAATAATGTTTAATTAATAATATAAAAATAATTTATATTTAAAGTAAAAAACAAATGTACCTAACATTTGAAAACATAGATAGATAGAAATATTATATTGTAACAACCATTCTAACATTTAATGTTTTGGGTCATAATAAATAGATGGCGTTAGTAAAATGACGTCATTATTTGAATCGCGGTGTTAAGATTCTCCGAAGCGTAATGACATGGCCTAATATTAAATTAGTTGTTATCGAATCAGATTAAAACAGATCGATCAGGTCATGAATGAGAAATTCAGGCGACAGTTGCAGTCGTTAGCATCTGGTGGTTGCGCTATAATCGGAACGGCTCACTGGGACTCTCTATGATAAGAATATAGCACTGCATTCGGTGCCTGCGTCATATATTAATTTATATTTTTACCTATTAAACATGTTCTTTAAGATATTCATGTTTTTTAAAAGGACCGGACTGGGCATACTCGTTTTGGATCAGGCAAGATATATAACGCAGATGATTGATTTGGTTCCGATCAGTAAAATTTTATCCGGACCCGATCAGGAACGCCTGATCTGGACCCGATCAGGAATGCCTGATCTGGACCCGATCAGGAATGCCTGATCTGGACCCGATAAGGTTTTCCTAATCGGGTCCAGATATATCTTCTGCGTTACATACCTTATCTGGTCCAGATCGGGCATGCCTGGTCCGGTCCTGCTAAGGAAGACGAAAAAATTTCTAGTCGGGAAGGTACGTGTAGCAATACATAACGCAGTGCTTGTCCCAGCATTACTAAATGGAAGCGAGAGTTGGGTATGCAGAAAAGAGCGTGAATGTAAAATTAATGCGGTCGAAATGCGATCTCTACAGAAATTCTATGGAGTTAAGCTGACCGATCGCATTCGTAACGACGACGTAAGAGAGCGAGTAGGTATGAAAGAGAGTAATGGTGTAAAGATGCGAAAGGGAATACTCCGATGGTTCGGATATATGGAAAGAATGCCGAACGAACGTCTGGTTAAGAAGATATACAATGCGAAAGTGGAAGGATGTAGGTACCGGGGGAGACAAAGACTAACCTACCTAGACGAGATTGGTCACGTACTGAAGGAAGGTGGAGTCAAGAGTCCCCGAAACAAGCGAGCGTATATGAAGAGAATTATGAATATTGAGAAAGCGAGTGAAGTATGCAAGGATAGAGTTCTCTGGCATTCTGTTCTCTCTGCCTATCCTGCAAGGGATATGGCGTGATGATATATATGTATGTAATTTACTAAGAACAGTATACAATAATATAAATATGTTATTTTTACTATAAAAATATATATTATATGTTTTTTTTAGTTTTATATAGTAATTAACTAAGTATAACACTATAATAACAACACGACATACATAAACAAATAAAATGTGTATTGTGAATGAGGCTGAGATAAAATCAATAACATTTAGGAACTTCGTAAGCAGGGTATAGTGGTACGTGTCACCAAGAGAGCCACCCTTCAACCTTACCCTAACATTGGTAACTCTCGTCTGGCCTCGAATACGAATTGTCACATAATGAGACCGTGAAAAACACTCGCTCCTCACAACTCCTCACTCTGCAAACCATCAGCTACAAAACGAATCGAACGTGCAAATTCTTGCAGCCAACTACGCTCCTTAGCTTAATAAATATAAAGATGATTTTTGCTAATGTCGTAGGTAGGTACTCAAGAGTAATACTTTCACGAATCGCTGTTTGATATTCTGATAACATTTGTGAAATAATAGGAGATGCTCCTGTTTATGGGCGGACACAATTTAACGTTCGGTAAAATTTGATGAAAATACTTAGATGTCGCTTTGCGTCCCACATAGCTATGTCCGTAAAATATAATTTTATAGGCTTTTATGTTGATAGTTAACCGACATGTGCATTATATAATACCGTTTAACTTTTATTGCTACGAGTTTCTTACTTTAAGACTTTTTAAGAGAAAAACAAACATAGACAATTTGAAATAAAACTACTTTTACGGATTCTATCGCGTTTGTATTTTATTTTTATTTTTCCAAAGTTTTATTTTTTATTGCTTATGGTGCCAAACGAGCAAGCGGCACACCTGATGGTAAGTGTCACTGCCGTCTATGGACCTTTGCAAGGCCGCTGCCTACCGATAAAATCCCCAAACCCACCCAGTTGTGCTACCGGCTCTCTCGCTTACCGAACGAAGCGCAATAGCACATTGCCGTTACTCAGACGTCAATTTTCTGCGAGAGTGTGGTACTACCCCGGACGGACCGGTGGCTGTAGACAGAGAACTATTAACAGAGTGGTTCTACCACTATTTTTTACCACTAGTTTCGAACCTTTAACAGTGATCATGGTCACGGGAGGACTAAGAGGTCTTACGTCCAATATGTCATTGTTATTACAGAAATTTATATCTACCCTATAAGATATTAAACTTTGACCTACATTTTTAATACAAATTAATACAAATTCATTGCCAATACAAACAGAAATCAAACATGGACAACATAATACACATATCATTAGACGAAACGATCGATCCTGTAAAAAAATCTCAACAAAAGAAATGTGTGATCATAAAAACATCATTCATAATTTTTATGTTTTAGTGTAAAGACATAATGGCTGACGTATAAATGTTAGTTGTAATTACGATTCAACAAATGGTAATGGTTTCGTACGCTTTAAATAGCCCATTTGCCATATCCTGGTTTATGCCATCGTTTTTCATTATTCAGCTGTATTTAATGATAGCGTATCGATAAGCGCATACATATACGTTTGAAAAAAAAAATCTACTAGTCGTTTTTGAGATTGACTTACTTTAAAAGAATGAATATGCATTTGCTTAATCGACTTTTACAATATTCTAGAAAGAAAAAAAAAGTGGTTATAGTACCTACATTTACACAAATAAATGTAGTAGTTATGGTATATTTAGATAAACAAGCGTATACATACATAATTATATATGTTTGAAAAAAATCTACTAGTCGTTTTTGATATTGACTTACATTAAACGAATGAATATGCATTTTTATTAACAAATAGCTTAATTGAAGGTACACAACTGATATAGAGCGAAGAGTGAATGCGGGAAATAGAGTGAACGGAGCGTTGGGACAACTTCTCGGTAGCCACCACCTCAGCTAGAAGACACGTGTAGCAATACATAACGCAGTGCTTGTCCCAACATTACTATATGTAAGCCAGAGTTGGGTATGCAGAAAAGAGCATGATAGTAAAATTAATGCGGTCGAAATGCGATCTCTACGAAAAATCTGTGGAGTTAGACTGACCGACCGCATTCGCAACGACGACGTAAGAGAGCAAGTAGGTATGAAAGAGAGTATTGGTGTAAAGATGCGAAAGGGAATGCTCCGATGGTTAGGACATGTCGAAAGAATGCCGAACGAACGTCTGATTAAGAAGATATATAATGCGAAAGTGGAAGGATGTAGGTACCGGGGAAGACCGAGACTCGCTTACCTAGACCAGATTGGTCATGTACTCAAGGAAGGTGGAGTCAAGAGTCTCCGAAACCGGCGAGCGTGTATGAAGAGAATTATGAATATTGAGGAAGCGAGTGAAGTATGCAAGGATAGAGTTCTCTGGCACTCTGTACTCTCTGCCTACCCTGCAAGGGATGTGGCGTGATGATATGTATGTATGTATGTAGTACCTTAATCGACTTTTACGATATTCTAGATAACAAAAAAGTTATGGTATATTTTATACTTACTTGTCCTTCCACACATTCATTCGTTCTAGTTACCACCAAAATGTACTTCACATATATTCGGTTTTATACATACACATGATAATTTCACTCATGAATATGATAGAAACTTGTACATGAAGGCTGTTCCTTTGGATTGCATTATATTAAATAAGGCAGCACGTGCATATCATTGTCATCACTTTCAACAAGAACAATTTCTAGCTACAGAAAATCATAATAAATGTTTTTATTTAAAGTATAAATATTAATACATTTATTCTTCTACATATTAGCCTATATAAGTCCTACTTTTGAAGGCGGATTTTATACAGATCTTTTTTTATTGCCTATGGTGGTAAACAAGCTGTGTGGTAGCGGATAAGAATACTGCTAACGCTTACTTAGCTCGTGAATGTCGTAAAAGACGACTAAGAGCCTTATAAACTTTTTTTTTTTGTTAACGCTGTGGAAATGCTTTTACCGCACTATTCCCCGCCAGTGACAGACGGGGGGTGGGTGTGGGTCTCGCCGGCCATAGATGTTGGCAGCCGAAATACCCACTAAAAGTAATAGTGGTCCCTTCCGTGCTTTTACGGGATGCTGGAGAGATCGTCTAATGACATTCCATCTCCGACACCCCTACGCTTGGCCATCTGGCCACGTCCAGTAAGCCGTCAAGGCGGTGGGAGGAGGTGCGCGTAGCGGTATCTCCCTCTCCCTTGTCGCTGCCGGCGGAGCGAGTTCGCAGACGCGAGTGCTTCGCGATCCCGCTCCACAGCCTCCTTTGCAGAGATGACTTCCTCGCAAAAGGAGGCCATCGACGTCCAGTACCTGTCGCTGTCAAGCATCATGTTGATGACGGTCGACAACGACAGGTCCGCTTTAATTTCCGCCGACAGGTCGTGGCACTGAGGCCTCCAGGCGGGACATACCTCTAGGGTAAGAGCCTTATAACCTGGGCCAACTCCATCTGATGCCGTTTGGTTAACAATTAAATTCCCAAGGAGGGTGGACGTCTGGCAGGCGGCCGGTCATTAAATTACTGCCAATAACTTTTACAATATGTACTATGAAACAAAAATACATATTGTATCGATCCCAATTAATTGGGATAAGAGTAGGAGAATTATGATGGTGGTAAACAAGCAAACAGCACACCTGATGGTAAGTGAGAAAAACCTACCTTGAATAAAGTGTTTCGTGTGTTTAAAAAAGTGCTTAGATCACTATGTCATCTGTGCAGTATGATTTTTTTTTTGTTTTGGAGGCGGGATCTGTGTAGTATGGTAACGTCGAAATCATTATCGCCATCCTCTTCTAATCCAAATTACTTGGCCTTGATATTATATGTACTCTTCTCTCAACGTACATATAGTAAAGAGTTATTGGCTATATTTTTATGACCGGACACCTAAATTGAAGTCAACCGTCTTTGAAAATGTAATAGAAATGTAATAGTTAACCAAACGGCATCAGATTAAGTTGACCCTAAACTCTTAATCGTCTTGTACGATATCGATACAATAATATAAGTCTTGGTAGTATTTGCATCTACTAATACACAGCGTGTATACTAATATATGCAAGTATGATAATATAATAATATTAATAATTCCGTGTGGTGACGGAGTAAGAATACAATTCACCACCCCCTATTTTAGCAGTGGGTGATCGTACGAGACGACTAAGGGATATAAAAACGCATATAACATCTATGCGAGACAGGGAAATCTTTAAATTAAAACCCTATACCAACACGTCTGACCAGCGTGGTATAGTAGGTCAATTGCCCTCCCATTATAGAGGAAGCTCGAGCCCAATAGTGGGACATATATGGGCTGAGATGATGATGCTAATATAATATATAGAAATTGTAATCTATACCAACGAATACAGATATAGCTGCATTACTTCGATAGAATTAAGACGTGAAACATGATTTCTCAATAAACATATTCTATCGTTGGTTTACAGTAAATATTCACGAATATAGTCCACAGTTTTGGAACTATATTATAATATAATGCGGTCGCATAAGGAAGTGGTTGAATGCAAAGTATGCCCCAGAGGATTCAACGTCGATTCTTTGTCATTATCGATGCATCGTGCAAGAAATTTTCTTTGAAAATATTGAGTCGCGTGCTCGAATGAAATTTTAATATTGCAATATGACTTTAATATATTTTTATTTGACTCTAGTTTATAACACGTTTATTTTCCTAAATTCAACTTGTTAACCTATTTCTAGTGTGCTCAATAAAGATTGAGGAGAAGATTCCTTCATAATAATACATATGTATATGTTTAAAAAAAAAAAACTACGTTTAAAAAACAAAAAAAACCGACTTCAAAAACTGAAAAGTACAAAATAACTTAAAATACTATCATTTGTATGTGCTTTCTATTGATAGGTTTGAAATCGGTGCCAAGCAATAAACAAAATTATAAACAGCTTAGGTACTTACTGTAATGAAATTCCTACACTAAAATACCGATAACGGCACCGACTTCAAACCTATCAATAGATAGCACATACAAACGATAGTATTTTAAGTTCTTTTGTACTTTTCAGTTTTGGAAGTCGGTTTTTTAAACGTTGTTTATATTTTTACTTTTTAGTATTACAGACACACACAGGTTGTTCTATTAGTAGCGGGGATAGCGAGCTACTCGTTCATTTGTCGCACTCATACTTAATGCTAATTTTAGACTGATATGGTTTTCTCATGGATGCCATTGTCAGAACTAGGCCAAATTGAAGTGGCACCACACGGAAAGCACCAGTTTTCAAATAAAAAAAATCAGAATTATTAGAATCGCTTTGCCCAGTCGAAAGTTATGAGGTAAGAAACATAAAAAAAAAGATACAGACGAATTGAGAACCTCCTCCTTCTTTTAAATCGGTTAATAAAACTTACGTCTTCATTAGTTTTTATAAACTACCGACTGTTCGATTAGCGTATTTAAGAATATTCTTTTCAGTATTATAATAGTAATATGTAAAATAACTAAACATTTTAAAAAAAAAAGAAAGAAATGGAAGATAAGAACAAAGATTAAACACCATATTTTGTTCTTTGAACTTATGCAAAAAGTTTTTCGTTATCGCATGGAAAGAAACAACTTCGTAGTACGTGCCTGTTCGACACCAACTGCTCTTGCGATAGGGTGATATCTACGTGACTGTATCCAATCTATAATGCCTTTTTTTGAACTCAGTCGAATTTAATAAAATCCATGGCATTACTCTGCAATAGTCATAGCCATCAATCTTTTTAACACCCTTTTTTAAAATCACACTTCCTTTAGTGCGTTAGTCGCAACGGTATAGTTCAGTTCGATATACTCGTTCCAACGATTTATGTTACTTTTGACACATGCTTTAGGACGTAACTGTTTCATTATACGCAATTATTAACTTTGAAACGAGTGAACAGAGAAATATATAAACTGCCCAATAATATTTATATATCGTAATTATTACCCACTTAATACCTTAATATGCCGTAAATAGCTCTATTCATAAAATTTAAGTGATAATTCATTTCCGTTATAAAAAAAGTTACGTTCTATCGCATCTAGTGAGAGTATAATGGGTTTTGATGGATGTATATTTATACTAGATTCTGCTCGTACGGCGAAGAAGAGGTGCTTGCAGGGTGGGTCAATGGGGTTGCGCGCCGCCTCTTCCGTCACCCCGGACCGATTTGGCGGTGTGCGATAACAAAGCCCACCGCCAAAAAAAAAAAAAAAGGGTAGAAGCTAGTAGTCTACGCTCGTGTAAAAATGACTCACAATATAAAATTATATAGCTAAATTATTATTAGCAAACATGAAAACATTCAAACATTTTCACAAACTTTCACATTTATAGTATTAGTAGGAAGTAGGATAGCGATCTTGCTTTGAATAGTATTACTAAATATTTATAAGCTTTTACTTAGATTGCAATGTTTGTATGTTTGCCTAGTAGTTCTTTTTCTATTGCACACCTCATAAGCGAAGCGTTGAGGTCTTGCTCTACTCTCAACATATGAAAATCAAGCACTTTTCAAACATAAAAATGATTGTAATTTTCTCACATTGCACTTATAGGATAATATTATAATATATATGTCAAGATAAAATATTCGTTTAAACGTATTTGATATTTTTAAAAAGCAATTATTTTGTTTAAAGTAAGAAAATAGTTGATTAAAAAAGTATTCCAAGACGTCGGAGAAAATATTTTGTATCTGGCAGGATCACGACCGTAAAAATGAATATATCGAAGTTTTTCTTTTATTAAAAGCTTCATAATCGCAACGCGCTGTTTCCTTTCGAAAATGGTTTGGTAATTCATTGTCGTTTAATTGCAATTAATAAAAAAACTAAACTGCTTAGTCTTTAGTGTATGTATACCTTATGAAAATTGCGTTCGTTTACATTTTTTTGTTCGTCCATTCATACAGGTAAAGGAAATAAATCCCATTCAGCCTATACAGCTATGTTTAGCTCTACGTCGAGAATGGAACGAAATTGCAAAGTATTTCTTTTCTTTCATTACAAGTTTATATTTAGTTTTACCTGTCCCGTTGTCTGTAATCAAATCTTGTAAGTTAAATTTGATCCACTTCCCGGTTTCCGATTGAGCGGCAATTTAGCATGCATATATAAATCGGATGACAATGCTATACTATTGTGCCATAGAGCTGATCTGATGATAGATGTAGAAGCCGGCCATAGGAACTCCGTAATTAAACGACGCAACCCCATCGAAATTGGGCT
The DNA here is from genome assembly GCA_905163515.2 of Lymantria monacha. Classification (NCBI taxonomy): domain Eukaryota; kingdom Metazoa; phylum Arthropoda; class Insecta; order Lepidoptera; family Erebidae; genus Lymantria; species Lymantria monacha. The sequence continues at coordinate 15,817,733 of LR991097.1, read as the reverse complement.
TATTTGATTAGTCTTAGTGAGTACTTTAATACTATATGGAAACCAGGGTCTGATCATGGACCTGGAAGCTAGCCATAGGAACTCCGTAATTAAACGACGCAACCTTATCGAGTTTAGGCTCCTTTGATTTGTCTTGTCGAGTACTTTGATACTACATGGTAACTAGGGTCTGATGATCGACCTAGAAACGGGCCATAGGAACTCCGCAATTAAACGACGCAACTCCATCGAGTTTGGACTCGTTTGATTCGTCTTGACGAGTACTTTGATAGTATATGGTAACCAGGGTCTGATGTTGGACCTGGAAGCTGGCTATAGGAAAAAGAAGGTGCTAAATATTCTTAATCATACCATCAAAATGTAACACGCTTTTATTTATTATATTGAGACTGTGATAGAAACGGGAAGATTTAATAATTATGTTGTAAAGTTTTCGTGTTAAAAAAATATATAATTATGTATGATATGGAATTATTTTGTAGTAGACGAAGAAGCTTAATTATCGTTAAAGGTTACAATGAACTTATAAAGTGTTATCACGGGAGGACTAAGAGGTCTTACGTCCAATATGTCATTGTTATTACAGAAATTTATATCTACCCTATAAGATATTAAACTTTGACCTACATTTTTAATACAAATTAATACAAATTCATTGCCAATACAAACAGAAATCAAACATGGACAACATAATACACATATCATTAGACGAAACGATCGATCCTGTAAAAAAATCTCAACAAAAGAAATGTGTGATCATAAAAACATCATTCATAATTTTTATGTTTTAGTGTAAAGACATAATGGCTGACGTATAAATGTTAGTTGTAATTACGATTCAACAAATGGTAATGGTTTCGTACGCTTTAAATAGCCCATTTGCCATATCCTGGTTTATGCCATCGTTTTTCATTATTCAGCTGTATTTAATGATAGCGTATCGATAAGCGCATACATATACGTTTGAAAAAAAAAATCTACTAGTCGTTTTTGAGATTGACTTACTTTAAAAGAATGAATATGCATTTGCTTAATCGACTTTTACAATATTCTAGAAAGAAAAAAAAAGTGGTTATAGTACCTACATTTACACAAATAAATGTAGTAGTTATGGTATATTTAGATAAACAAGCGTATACATACATAATTATATATGTTTGAAAAAAATCTACTAGTCGTTTTTGATATTGACTTACATTAAACGAATGAATATGCATTTTTATTAACAAATAGCTTAATTGAAGGTACACAACTGATATAGAGCGAAGAGTGAATGCGGGAAATAGAGTGAACGGAGCGTTGGGACAACTTCTCGGTAGCCACCACCTCAGCTAGAAGACACGTGTAGCAATACATAACGCAGTGCTTGTCCCAACATTACTATATGTAAGCCAGAGTTGGGTATGCAGAAAAGAGCATGATAGTAAAATTAATGCGGTCGAAATGCGATCTCTACGAAAAATCTGTGGAGTTAGACTGACCGACCGCATTCGCAACGACGACGTAAGAGAGCAAGTAGGTATGAAAGAGAGTATTGGTGTAAAGATGCGAAAGGGAATGCTCCGATGGTTAGGACATGTCGAAAGAATGCCGAACGAACGTCTGATTAAGAAGATATATAATGCGAAAGTGGAAGGATGTAGGTACCGGGGAAGACCGAGACTCGCTTACCTAGACCAGATTGGTCATGTACTCAAGGAAGGTGGAGTCAAGAGTCTCCGAAACCGGCGAGCGTGTATGAAGAGAATTATGAATATTGAGGAAGCGAGTGAAGTATGCAAGGATAGAGTTCTCTGGCACTCTGTACTCTCTGCCTACCCTGCAAGGGATGTGGCGTGATGATATGTATGTATGTATGTAGTACCTTAATCGACTTTTACGATATTCTAGATAACAAAAAAGTTATGGTATATTTTATACTTACTTGTCCTTCCACACATTCATTCGTTCTAGTTACCACCAAAATGTACTTCACATATATTCGGTTTTATACATACACATGATAATTTCACTCATGAATATGATAGAAACTTGTACATGAAGGCTGTTCCTTTGGATTGCATTATATTAAATAAGGCAGCACGTGCATATCATTGTCATCACTTTCAACAAGAACAATTTCTAGCTACAGAAAATCATAATAAATGTTTTTATTTAAAGTATAAATATTAATACATTTATTCTTCTACATATTAGCCTATATAAGTCCTACTTTTGAAGGCGGATTTTATACAGATCTTTTTTTATTGCCTATGGTGGTAAACAAGCTGTGTGGTAGCGGATAAGAATACTGCTAACGCTTACTTAGCTCGTGAATGTCGTAAAAGACGACTAAGAGCCTTATAAACTTTTTTTTTTTGTTAACGCTGTGGAAATGCTTTTACCGCACTATTCCCCGCCAGTGACAGACGGGGGGTGGGTGTGGGTCTCGCCGGCCATAGATGTTGGCAGCCGAAATACCCACTAAAAGTAATAGTGGTCCCTTCCGTGCTTTTACGGGATGCTGGAGAGATCGTCTAATGACATTCCATCTCCGACACCCCTACGCTTGGCCATCTGGCCACGTCCAGTAAGCCGTCAAGGCGGTGGGAGGAGGTGCGCGTAGCGGTATCTCCCTCTCCCTTGTCGCTGCCGGCGGAGCGAGTTCGCAGACGCGAGTGCTTCGCGATCCCGCTCCACAGCCTCCTTTGCAGAGATGACTTCCTCGCAAAAGGAGGCCATCGACGTCCAGTACCTGTCGCTGTCAAGCATCATGTTGATGACGGTCGACAACGACAGGTCCGCTTTAATTTCCGCCGACAGGTCGTGGCACTGAGGCCTCCAGGCGGGACATACCTCTAGGGTAAGAGCCTTATAACCTGGGCCAACTCCATCTGATGCCGTTTGGTTAACAATTAAATTCCCAAGGAGGGTGGACGTCTGGCAGGCGGCCGGTCATTAAATTACTGCCAATAACTTTTACAATATGTACTATGAAACAAAAATACATATTGTATCGATCCCAATTAATTGGGATAAGAGTAGGAGAATTATGATGGTGGTAAACAAGCAAACAGCACACCTGATGGTAAGTGAGAAAAACCTACCTTGAATAAAGTGTTTCGTGTGTTTAAAAAAGTGCTTAGATCACTATGTCATCTGTGCAGTATGATTTTTTTTTTGTTTTGGAGGCGGGATCTGTGTAGTATGGTAACGTCGAAATCATTATCGCCATCCTCTTCTAATCCAAATTACTTGGCCTTGATATTATATGTACTCTTCTCTCAACGTACATATAGTAAAGAGTTATTGGCTATATTTTTATGACCGGACACCTAAATTGAAGTCAACCGTCTTTGAAAATGTAATAGAAATGTAATAGTTAACCAAACGGCATCAGATTAAGTTGACCCTAAACTCTTAATCGTCTTGTACGATATCGATACAATAATATAAGTCTTGGTAGTATTTGCATCTACTAATACACAGCGTGTATACTAATATATGCAAGTATGATAATATAATAATATTAATAATTCCGTGTGGTGACGGAGTAAGAATACAATTCACCACCCCCTATTTTAGCAGTGGGTGATCGTACGAGACGACTAAGGGATATAAAAACGCATATAACATCTATGCGAGACAGGGAAATCTTTAAATTAAAACCCTATACCAACACGTCTGACCAGCGTGGTATAGTAGGTCAATTGCCCTCCCATTATAGAGGAAGCTCGAGCCCAATAGTGGGACATATATGGGCTGAGATGATGATGCTAATATAATATATAGAAATTGTAATCTATACCAACGAATACAGATATAGCTGCATTACTTCGATAGAATTAAGACGTGAAACATGATTTCTCAATAAACATATTCTATCGTTGGTTTACAGTAAATATTCACGAATATAGTCCACAGTTTTGGAACTATATTATAATATAATGCGGTCGCATAAGGAAGTGGTTGAATGCAAAGTATGCCCCAGAGGATTCAACGTCGATTCTTTGTCATTATCGATGCATCGTGCAAGAAATTTTCTTTGAAAATATTGAGTCGCGTGCTCGAATGAAATTTTAATATTGCAATATGACTTTAATATATTTTTATTTGACTCTAGTTTATAACACGTTTATTTTCCTAAATTCAACTTGTTAACCTATTTCTAGTGTGCTCAATAAAGATTGAGGAGAAGATTCCTTCATAATAATACATATGTATATGTTTAAAAAAAAAAAACTACGTTTAAAAAACAAAAAAAACCGACTTCAAAAACTGAAAAGTACAAAATAACTTAAAATACTATCATTTGTATGTGCTTTCTATTGATAGGTTTGAAATCGGTGCCAAGCAATAAACAAAATTATAAACAGCTTAGGTACTTACTGTAATGAAATTCCTACACTAAAATACCGATAACGGCACCGACTTCAAACCTATCAATAGATAGCACATACAAACGATAGTATTTTAAGTTCTTTTGTACTTTTCAGTTTTGGAAGTCGGTTTTTTAAACGTTGTTTATATTTTTACTTTTTAGTATTACAGACACACACAGGTTGTTCTATTAGTAGCGGGGATAGCGAGCTACTCGTTCATTTGTCGCACTCATACTTAATGCTAATTTTAGACTGATATGGTTTTCTCATGGATGCCATTGTCAGAACTAGGCCAAATTGAAGTGGCACCACACGGAAAGCACCAGTTTTCAAATAAAAAAAATCAGAATTATTAGAATCGCTTTGCCCAGTCGAAAGTTATGAGGTAAGAAACATAAAAAAAAAGATACAGACGAATTGAGAACCTCCTCCTTCTTTTAAATCGGTTAATAAAACTTACGTCTTCATTAGTTTTTATAAACTACCGACTGTTCGATTAGCGTATTTAAGAATATTCTTTTCAGTATTATAATAGTAATATGTAAAATAACTAAACATTTTAAAAAAAAAAGAAAGAAATGGAAGATAAGAACAAAGATTAAACACCATATTTTGTTCTTTGAACTTATGCAAAAAGTTTTTCGTTATCGCATGGAAAGAAACAACTTCGTAGTACGTGCCTGTTCGACACCAACTGCTCTTGCGATAGGGTGATATCTACGTGACTGTATCCAATCTATAATGCCTTTTTTTGAACTCAGTCGAATTTAATAAAATCCATGGCATTACTCTGCAATAGTCATAGCCATCAATCTTTTTAACACCCTTTTTTAAAATCACACTTCCTTTAGTGCGTTAGTCGCAACGGTATAGTTCAGTTCGATATACTCGTTCCAACGATTTATGTTACTTTTGACACATGCTTTAGGACGTAACTGTTTCATTATACGCAATTATTAACTTTGAAACGAGTGAACAGAGAAATATATAAACTGCCCAATAATATTCTCTTCCGTCACCCCGGACCGATTTGGCGGTGTGCGATAACAAAGCCCACCGCCAAAAAAAAAAAAAAAGGGTAGAAGCTAGTAGTCTACGCTCGTGTAAAAATGACTCACAATATAAAATTATATAGCTAAATTATTATTAGCAAACATGAAAACATTCAAACATTTTCACAAACTTTCACATTTATAGTATTAGTAGGAAGTAGGATAGCGATCTTGCTTTGAATAGTATTACTAAATATTTATAAGCTTTTACTTAGATTGCAATGTTTGTATGTTTGCCTAGTAGTTCTTTTTCTATTGCACACCTCATAAGCGAAGCGTTGAGGTCTTGCTCTACTCTCAACATATGAAAATCAAGCACTTTTCAAACATAAAAATGATTGTAATTTTCTCACATTGCACTTATAGGATAATATTATAATATATATGTCAAGATAAAATATTCGTTTAAACGTATTTGATATTTTTAAAAAGCAATTATTTTGTTTAAAGTAAGAAAATAGTTGATTAAAAAAGTATTCCAAGACGTCGGAGAAAATATTTTGTATCTGGCAGGATCACGACCGTAAAAATGAATATATCGAAGTTTTTCTTTTATTAAAAGCTTCATAATCGCAACGCGCTGTTTCCTTTCGAAAATGGTTTGGTAATTCATTGTCGTTTAATTGCAATTAATAAAAAAACTAAACTGCTTAGTCTTTAGTGTATGTATACCTTATGAAAATTGCGTTCGTTTACATTTTTTTGTTCGTCCATTCATACAGGTAAAGGAAATAAATCCCATTCAGCCTATACAGCTATGTTTAGCTCTACGTCGAGAATGGAACGAAATTGCAAAGTATTTCTTTTCTTTCATTACAAGTTTATATTTAGTTTTACCTGTCCCGTTGTCTGTAATCAAATCTTGTAAGTTAAATTTGATCCACTTCCCGGTTTCCGATTGAGCGGCAATTTAGCATGCATATATAAATCGGATGACAATGCTATACTATTGTGCCATAGAGCTGATCTGATGATAGATGTAGAAGCCGGCCATAGGAACTCCGTAATTAAACGACGCAACCCCATCGAAATTGGGCTTATTTGATTAGTCTTAGTGAGTACTTTAATACTATATGGAAACCAGGGTCTGATCATGGACCTGGAAGCTAGCCATAGGAACTCCGTAATTAAACGACGCAACCTTATCGAGTTTAGGCTCCTTTGATTTGTCTTGTCGAGTACTTTGATACTACATGGTAACTAGGGTCTGATGATCGACCTAGAAACGGGCCATAGGAACTCCGCAATTAAACGACGCAACTCCATCGAGTTTGGACTCGTTTGATTCGTCTTGACGAGTACTTTGATAGTATATGGTAACCAGGGTCTGATGTTGGACCTGGAAGCTGGCTATAGGAAAAAGAAGGTGCTAAATATTCTTAATCATACCATCAAAATGTAACACGCTTTTATTTATTATATTGAGACTGTGATAGAAACGGGAAGATTTAATAATTATGTTGTAAAGTTTTCGTGTTAAAAAAATATATAATTATGTATGATATGGAATTATTTTGTAGTAGACGAAGAAGCTTAATTATCGTTAAAGGTTACAATGAACTTATAAAGTGTTATATGTCTTATTAGAGTTAATTTATGTTTAACTTTTTATTTTATTTTATTTTATTAGCAAATAATAAATGCTTGTTTTTATAAAAAGGCTTTTTTCTTTAATTTTATTTTTATTTCTGACATTGACTAATAGTAAATGATAAATAATATAAAAATTATGAGGCGTGCACTTTTGGATTTACCAAATTATTTGAAAAATGCACTCATTAGACGTGCCATCTCTTAAAAGATATGAGGCAAGTCAGGCTGACTGTTAACTGTGTCAGTTCCACTACCTACTAAAACCACACGCTGATCCTTCCTCTCTGTAACGGCCAAGTCACAGGACTATTTTCATCGCACCGCTTCCCCGCCGGGCCAACATTGCACGCAATTTCACCTCGAAATTTACCCGTGATGAGACTGCTACTCCCTCTCTTTACATCTTCAATAATGCTTAGGAACTCAGGCAACGAATCATTTTTAAGGCCTTATAGAATATTGCAAACCTCATTCAACTCACTTTCCGGCGTTCAATTGAGTTGATATTTTTACACTTATGTAACTTATATGACAATATCTTAAAAGAAAAAAATATCATAGAGCGCGTCTGATGATAGAGGTGGAAAATATATAAACAAACAGGGATATTGTTTAAAGGTATTCATGATTATCCGTGATTAAAAGAAAGCAAGTGACTTTCTTTCTAAGGAGATCCTTGATTATCGAAGATTTTCTTAGGTAATTGCCAATAAAATATTGTAACCGCTTAGAAGTACTAAGCTTGTTGAGCCACCGAAGACAAAGATCGGGTACCGGTGGCCCGCTCGCACGGCGAAGAGAGGTACTTGCAGGGTGGGTCTATGGGCTTGCGCGTCGCCTCTTTTGTCACCCCGGACCGATTTGGCGGGGCGCGACCATCTCCATAGTGTACTTTATAGTAGGCACAAGTATAATCATTCGGGTACACCGCAAGAAAAAAAAAAGTACTAAACTTGTCCTTAATTCGAAGTAAAATGTAAATAGCATATCTAGACCGCTGGCTAATGGTCCGTGAAAAGCTGTCAAAGCCATCTGCGGCTAACAGCTAAAAACACATAAAAAAAATATTAAAAAAACCGCTGGCTAAATGCTTCAAGAATAAAAGCGTGAGACATTAAAAATATATTCAAGTTTCCAAATTAGTTAACGGTAAAGGCAACTGTTTTAAAATATATTTATTTCCAATCAAATAATGAAAAAATAAATAGAAAATATCGAAAACGTTAACCATATTAATATGAGCATTTCACGTAAACTAAAACTGGAGATAAAGAATCTATTTCAAAGAAATATAAAGGATCAATTGGACTTCAACGTAAACTATTATTCGGTCAATTATCTATTATATCGAACAATTGTCTGGCAAGTTATTTGAGAAATTACAGTTAGCCCTCCGGTTAAATTAAAGCGGAACGCGTATTGTTTTTGTCAAATTTCAGACTAACCACAAGTCCAGCAATCTGTTGTATTAGTAAAGCAATTTATTCTCGGTCTACTCAGTACCCGGGAACTTTTCTAATCTAAACTGTTGCCTCATGTTCTATCTTTGCGAAAACTCGTTCACTACTCGCACGAACCCAATTCACAGATGTACAGCTGCTTTTGTGCGATTTTAAGATATTGATTATAAGACGCGAATATTGTTCTAAATAAAAAAGATAGACAGTTGTAATTTGGACTAATTCTTTTTTTATTACTGCAGTACTAAATGAGCAATTTAGATTTTGAACAACGATCATGTATGATTTTAGGCCAAATTAAACATTATTTTCAGTCGCAAGCTTCATCATAATCATTCACCTCTTAACCATCCACTCCTGGACGTAGGCTTCCCTCATACATCACCACAAAGTGCGGTCCCATGGCGATATCCAATGACACAGCAAGCTTCACCAAGCCACGCGTCGGTCCACCTGAAGTGGTGGGGGAGCGTCCAACATGTCACAATCAACCACAAGCATAAGGTCATAATAAATGTCTTGCATAATTATTATTTATGTAATTACTCTGTAACAAAACAATTTAAATAAAATTAATTTTACGGATTTTATCGCTTTTGTATCCGTAAAAATAGTTTTTATTCAAATGTGTATAATATCCATGTAAACATCAGAAATCATTATGTTAAATAAAACACGATAACAAATCACGTCTCTAGTCTATTATAATTACACCTTTTATTTATTTGTACCCTGTAGGAGTAGCTATGAATACTACCAACCATTTCATTAGGTACTTGTCAGTATTATAAATATGACTAAGAGTTTAAATTAGACCTGGGCCATCTCCATCTGATACCGACTGATCAACAGTTAACTTCCTAAGGAGGGTTGTCCAATTACAGGAAAAAGACAAAATTCAAATTTTTCCATGCTGTATTCTGCAAAATCATAATAAATTATAGTATAAGGATAAAATGTAAAGAAAATATTGTCATGTCGGATTTACACAAAATGGCGCCCACAATTCTAGAGTGCATCCTACATTTATTTTCTTTCATGAGTTCAAATTTTACAACGTCCGCAGGGAACTAACTCTACAGGCCCATATGAATATGGGCCTGTAGAGTACTTGGGTCTGGTGCTCGACGGGCGATGGTGGTTCCGGGAGCATTTTCGCTGAATTGCTCCCCGGCTGGTCGGCGCGGCGTCCGCCCTTTCGCGGCTCATGCCAAACGTGGGCGGACCTAGCTCCGAGGGCCGACGGCTGTATGCGGGGGTGATCCGTTCGATGGCCATGTACGGCGCACCCATGTGGGCGAGGGCTCTGAACGCCCAGCTCAGGGCTGTTCTGTGGAGACCACAGAGAGTCATGGCGGTCAGAGCAATTCGCGGGTACCGCACGGTATCGACCGAGGCGGCATGTCTACTGGCCGGAACACCCCCGTGGGACCTAGAGGCGGAGATGCTCTCCGACCTCTACCGGCGGGTTACCTCACTGCGCGACGAAGGTGGCTCCCCATCGCTGAACGAGATAGCCACCTGGCGCGAGGACGCCCGCTGAGACTGCTAATCCCTCTCCTTACATCTTCAATAATGCTTAGGAACTCAGGCAACGAATCATTTTTAAGGCCTTATAGAATATTGCAAACCTAGTTCAACTCACTTGCCGGCGTTCAATTGAGTTGATATTTCTACACTTATGTAACTTATATGATAATATCTTAAAAGTGTATCATAGAGCGCGTCTGATGATAGAGGTGGAAAATATATAAACAAACAGGGATATTGTTTAAAGGGATTCATGATTATCCGTGATTAAAAGAAAGCAAGTGGCTTTTTTTCTAAGGAGATCCTTGATTATCGAAGATTTTCTTAGGTAATTGCCAATAAAATATTGTAACCGCTTAGAAGTACTAAGCTTGTTGAGCCACCGAAGACAAAGATCGGGTACCGGTGGCCCGCTCGCACGGCGAAGAGAGGTGCTTGCAGGGTGGGTCTATGGGCTTGCGCGTCGCCTCTTTCGTCACCCTGGACCGATTTGGCGGGGCGCGACCATCTCCATAGTGTACTTTATAGTAGGCACCAGTTTAATCATTCGGGTACACCGCAAGAAAAAAAAGTACTAAACTTGTCCTTAATTCGAAGTAAAATGTAAATAGCATATCTAGACCGCTGGCTAATGGTCCGCGAAAAGCTGTCAAAGTCATCTGCGGCTAACAGCTAAAAACACATAAAAAAAATATAAAATAAACCGCTGGCTAAATGCTTCAAGAATAAAAGCGTGACATTAAAAATATATTCAAGTTTCCAAATTAGTTAACGGTAAAGGCAACTGTTTTAAAATATATTTATTTCCAATCAAATAATGAAAAAATAAATAGAAAATATCGAAAACGTTAACCATATTAATATGAGCATTTCACGTAAACTAAAACTGGAGATAAAGAATCTATTTCAAAGAAATATAAAGGATCAATTGGACTTCAACGTAAACTATTATTCGGTCAATTATCTATTATATCGAACAATTGTCTGGCAAGTTATTTGAGAAATTACAGTTAGCCCTCCGGTTAAATTAAAGCGGAACGCGTATTGTTTTTGTCAAATTTCAGACTAACCACAAGTCCAGCAATCTGTTGTATTAGTAAAGCAATTTATTCTCGGTCTACTCAGTACCCGGGAACTTTTCTAATCTAAACTGTTGCCTCATGTTCTATCTTTGCGAAAACTCGTTCACTACTCGCACGAACCCAATTCACAGATGTACAGCTGCTTTTGTGCGATTTTAAGATATTGATTATAAGACGCGAATATTGTTCTAAATAAAAAAGATAGACAGTTGTAATTTGGACTAATTCTTTTTTTATTACTGCAGTACTAAATGAGCAATTTAGATTTTGAACAACGATCATGTATGATTTTAGGCCAAATTAAACATTATTTTCAGTCGCAAGCTTCATCATAATCATTCACCTCTTAACCATCCACTCCTGGACGTAGGCTTCCCTCATACATCACCACAAAGTGCGGTCCCATGGCGATATCCAATGACACAGCAAGCTTCACCAAGCCACGCGTCGGTCCACCTGGAGTGGTGGGGGAGCGTCCAACATGTCACAATCAACCACAAGCATAAGGTCATAATAAATGTCTTGCATAATTATTATTTATGTAATTACTCTGTAACAAAACAATTTAAATAAAATTAATTTTACGGATTTTATCGCTTTTGTATCCGTAAAAATAGTTTTTATTCAAATGTGTATAATATCCATGTAAACATCAGAAATCATTATGTTAAATAAAACACGTAAACAAATCACGTCTCTAGTCTATTATAATTACACCTTTTATTTATTTGTACCCTGTAGGAGTAGCTATGAATACTACCAACAATTTCATTAGGTACTTGTCAGTATTATAAATATGACTAAGAGTTTAAATTAGACCTGGGCCATCTCCATCTGATACCGCCTGATCAACAGTTAACTTCCTAAGGAGGGTTGTCCAATTACAGGAAAAAGACAAAATTCAAATTTTTCCATGCTGTATTCTGCAAAATCATAATAAATTATAGTATAAGGATAAAATGTAAAGAAAATATTGTCATGTCGGATTTACACAAAATGGCGCCCACAATTCTAGAGTGCATCCTACATTTATTTTCTTTCATGAGTTCAAATTTTACAACGTCCGCAGGGAACTAACTCTACAGGCCCATATTCATATGGGCCTGTAGAGTACTTGGGTCTGGTGCTCGACGGGCGATGGTGGTTCCGGGAGCATTTTCGCTGAATTGCTCCCCGGCTGGTCAGCGCGGCGTCCGCCCTTTCGCGGCTCATGCCAAACGTGGGCGGACCCAGCTTCGAGGGCCGACGGCTGTATGCGGGGGTGATCCGTTCGATGGCCATGTACGGCGCACCCATGTGGGCGAGGGCTCTGAACGCCCAGCTCAGGGCTGTTCTGTGGAGACCACAGAGAGTCATGGCGGTCAGAGCAATTCGCGGGTACCGCACGGTATCGACCGAGGCGGCATGTCTACTGGCCGGAACACCCCCGTGGGACCTAGAGGCGGAGATGCTCTCCGACCTCTACCGGCGGGTTACCTCACTGCGCGACGAAGGTGGCTCCCCATCGCTGAACGAGATAGCCACCTGGCGCGAGGACGCCCGCTGAGACGTCATCGCCCGTTGGGCTACGCGGCTGGAGAGGCCTAGACACGGTGTTGTCACCGTCGAGGCCCTCCGGCCCGTACTGTTGGAGTGGATGGAGCGGCGGCACGGAGTCCTCTCCTTTCGACTGGTGCAGGTGTTATCGGGGCACGGATGCTTCGACTTGTACCTACACACGGTCACGTATAGGGAGTGGACTCTGGCCTGCCACCATTGCAGCAGTGACGAGGACACGGCGCAACACACGCTGGAGGTGTGTCCGGGCTGGGACCAGCAGCGCCGTGACCTCGTCGCTGTTATCGGTGCCGACCTGACGCTGCCGGCTGTCGCGAGGGCGATGGTCGACAGCGTCAGGAACTGGGACGCGGTCGCCGCCTTCTGCGAGGCTGTCATCTCGCGGAAGGAGGCGGCGGAACGACGGACTTGGACTGCGACAAGTGGATATTAAAGTTTTCGTATAATAAAAGACATAATGAGAGGCACGTTTATTTTTGTAGTCACTGCTCTATTAAAAAAAATTGATGTTGGGTATTATTAAGGTATTAGTAATATTAGCAAACAGTCACCATTTACATTTACCAGATGGAGTTTTACACTGACAATGTAAGGGTTAGTAATATTCGTAGTCACTACCACACCGCACTGACCCAATTTACTGATATAAGATATATTAAAAATTTTATTTACACTAAAAAAAATAGTTAATACATAAAAAAAAAACGTAGTTAATACTATCGTACTTTTTTCTTCTTTAGTGACCCGAATGATTATACTTGTGCCTACTATAAAGTACACTAATATAATTGGGAATAATAAAATTTAGGCCGATGATACATTCCATTTTATAAAGTGAGTTTTGAATTAATTATATCACAAATATACAGGTATAAAAAGTTAATAAATCATATAAGTAGGTATACGATAGTTAATTTACGAAATTGCAATAAACATTAGTCTTTAACTGCATTTTTATTGACCATAGAGTAAAAAAATATAATAATATACTATTTTTTAATAACAAACACGTGCTTAAAAGACTGGCTATCTCTTTAAATGAAGTGATTAGTCAAAAATAATATTTTAATTAACTTTTATTGCAGAACATTATCATCATCATCTCAGCTCATATATGGCCCACTGTTGGGCTCGAGCCTCCTCCATAATGGGAGTTAAATTGACCTAACACGCTGGTCAAGCGTATTGGTATAGGGTTTTGTTTCGAGTTTTCAATCTCTTGTATAGATGTTATATGCGGTTTATATCCCTTAGTCGTCTCTTACTGGGTGATCACCCACGGGTAAGAAAGGGGGTGGTGAATTGTATTCTTACTCCGTCACCACACGGAAAACATTGTAGAACATAAGAATACGATAAATTCACATGTAGAATAAATTATTTGCTTACAGAACATTACACAAGTCCAATTCTGCTACCATTGCATGATTTTCCAGACGATTTATTAAGTGCATTTATGTTCTATAGAAATTCAAAGATAGATTAGTCTCTATGGTTTATTCTATAAAGAGATAAATGCATTCTTATCTGATAATATTAATATTCCATATTGCTAACGCGAAACTATTTTAAAATAATGGTTTCTGATGTTTACGCGAGTGCTACACATTTGAAATAAAACAACTTTAGAGATTCTATCGTGTTTGTATTTGATTTTTAATTGCCCGACGTTTCGAACACTTTACAGTGATCATGGTCATGGGAGGACATCCAATCCTTCGTCGCGATAGAATCCATAAAAGTAGTTTTATTTCATTTATTAAAATATTTACTGGAACCCTCATGATATTATGATCCGATTACTTTCTATATTTAAATGAAATGTAGATATATTGAAGGAGTAAATCAAAGCAAAAATTACAGTTACTGTATTCCTAAAGTACACTTTTATTAGCTTTACTTAATAATTAAGCAAAACTTAAAGTTTATGTAACTGTACTATAATACTTTAAAATCTTTTTATATATTTTATTACATAATATTATGTAAATCATAATTCTACCACTCCAGCCGATTAATTTACATAAAAATCTTTAAATATAAAACAGTGAAGGGATGGAATTAGCTAAATGATGATAATAGAAAATGATTTTTCTTATGTTAATGGAGTATAACAGGCCTTTCATTCCTTCTTTGCGCATGTTAAGTCATATAAAGTTAACAAGTTTATCATGGTGTACTATCCTTCTAAGAGAGCGAGTAGGTATGAAAGGTATTGGTGTAAAGATGCGAAAGGGAATGCTCCGATAGTTCGGACATGTAGAAAGAATGCCGAAAGAACGTCTGGTTAAGAAGATATACAATGCGAAATTGGAAGGATGTAGGTACCGGGGTAGACCGAGACTAACCTATCTAGACCGATCTGGTGATCGATCATGTACTCAAGGAAGGTGGAGTCAAGAGTCTCCGAAACCGGCGAGCGTGTATGAAGAGAATTATGAATATTGAGGAAGCGAGTGAAGTATGCAAGGATAGAGTTCTCTGGCACTCTGTTCTCTCTACCTACCGTGCAAAGGACATGGCGTGATAATATGTATGTATGTATGTATGTAAGAAGTTGTTGGGTACTCGATCATAAAATGAGACTTATAAAGATTATAAAGTATAGAAACACTAGAGAGAATGGTTTATGTCTTGTTACATCACGAATAAAACTTAAAATATACTGTAAATATTCAAGCTTGCAGTGGCTGCAATAAAAAGTAGTCAGTATTATCCCATGACATCTAATCAACATGATGTAGCTTCGCAGTACTCCCGCGTGTAACCTGAGCATAACGTAAATATGAGACTCATTATTTTGTAGTCCCCGCTACATTTTTGTTTGTTGCTCTACGCTTGTAATACATGTTTTTAAGTAGATATATACTTTGTAGTTAGTAAGGTTGCTTTCGCAAGTGCAAGTAGCCGCAGTTGCCCGAGGCTAAGTTTATTACTCAATCAAACCAGAACGGTTGAACAGATTGAGACAAAATTTGAGAGATTTATTGTGATACCTTATGAATTTTATCGTGTTTGTTATTTTTCACTTTCCTGATGTTTCAAATATACTTTAGCATTCATAGTCACGAGGAAACTAGGTTGTTTCCCATCCTGGTGGGTCGTTATTACAGAGGTTTCTTATCTATCTACTGTACTATATGATTTATTAAATTTTTACCGATATTTTAATAAAATTTAAACCTATTAGAAAGAGAAAATAATTGTATATCATCATCATCATTATCTCAGCGTATTCCCGTCCACTGCTGGACGTAGGCCTCCCTCATGTTCCGCCACAGAGTGCGGTTCTGTGCCGCTTGAATCCAACGACGCCCAGCAACCTTCACAAGGTCGTCTGTCCATCTAGTGGGGGGACGTCCTACACTGCGTCGTCCGGTACGTGGTCGCCACTCTAGAACCTTTCTTCCCCAGCGGTTGCCGGTTCTTCGAGCGATGTGAAAAATTTTTATATAAAAAATTTTTAATTAGATGTGATTTTTATTCAGATGTGATGATTTAAGATTACACCACCTCTTGCCATCCTAAGGGAATATAAAAGTTAATCTGAATGATCACCAGAAAAATAATCGCTAACGCTTTCTACGGATAGTAATTAGGTTGATATTCTTGGTGGGGCTCAATAACAGAGGGAGGGATTTTTTGATTGAATAACAGAGAGAGCCTTAATAGGTAATATAGTAAACGAGTGGTAAATAGTGACATGGGTCGAAGCAGACGAATCATAGTTATGGTAACCGAATTTCGATAACCCTCTTATCTATAAAGATTTTTTTTTTGCTATATTCCGTGCTTCAGTATCTAAAAGTATTAAAAAAACTGATTCAGCTTAAATTTGGCAAAAAAGCTACATTTAGCGAATTAAATTGAGTTTATCTTGGCATTTAGTTAGGGTTAAGCTCAAGTAATAAAGTATGACTAAGCCTTTTAAACTCTTAACACTTTTAGCTTTTATTTTTGTAAAAATAAGATATATAAAAACTTATTAAGTTTATCACTGACAGATGCAAGCTTAGTCTGTAATGTAGAAAAGAAGTGTATTATTCTGGAGCAACCAAAGTACCTACCCTTGGGAAATCTGCACAAAATACGAGTAGGTATCTAACCAAACAAAACTGCAGTAGTATACAAAACGTTCGAATACAATGTGTTTAAGCATAATAGAAATTAACTCTTGACTTAACCAACATTTTTACATCTGACAATTGCCCAGGATAACATTACAAATTTTATTATATTTATATGATTATGGCTTTTTTTTTTCTAAGCTTATATATGCCCCATAGTTAGGCTCGGGTCATCGGATTAATAGTGGTAGGACCACGCTGTTGACAATTCTCTGTCTACAGCCTTGGGCCGGTCCATCCGAGGTAGTACCACACTCTCGCAGAGGATCTGCGTATGAGTAATGGCGATCTGCTATTGCACTTACCCTTGGTATTGTATAGGTATATGGGCGGCAGTGACACAATCAGGTGTGCTGCTTGCTCGTATCCCACCACTAGCAGTAAAAAAACCTCTATTATGGAGGGAGACATAGGGCATAAATATACCATGCTGAATTGACACGTTGACTTAATGTATTGCACGGATGGCAAAAGGTTAAATGATAATGATGCATTTGATTTAGCATTATATTTACTTATTTTTTATAGAATTTGGTGATAAATTAACTAGCCTACCTGATAGTAAATTAATTGCCGATTTAATCATCAGTAATAATACTAGAGATACAGTTAAGTAATTGCCCGATATAAACATATATGCAGCATAGAAGAGAAATTTAATTTTGTAGCTTAACCTAGAAATAATTTCTTAATGAAATGTCTACGAAATTACATACATACATACATACATATCATCACGCCATATCCCTTGCAGGGTAGGCAGAGAGAACAGAGTGCCAGAGAACTCTATCTCTGCATACTTCACTCGCTTCCTCAACATTCATAATTCTCTTCATACACGCTCGCCGGTTTCGGAGACTCTTGACTCCACCTTCCTTCAGTACATGACCGATCTGGTCTAGGTAGGTTAGTCTCGGTCTCCCTCGGTACCTACATCCTTCCACTTTCGCATTGTATATCTTCTTAACCAGGCGTTCGTTCGGCATTCTTTCCACATGTCCGAACCATCGGAGCATTCCCTTTCGCATCTTTACACCAATACTCTCTTTCATACCTACTCGCTCTCTTACGTCGTCGTTACGTCTACGAAATTAGTTTATTCAAATGAATGAACGCAACATAATACCTACACTAAAAGATACTACAGCATACTATTAAAGGCACTATATTAAAGATAGAGAATACACTAAAAGGCTTATTGTAATATTAATCCATTAATACCAGATGTTAAATATATAACTATAAACTAGAATAACCACAGTCAAGAGTCTTCGTAATCGGCGAGCGTGTATGAAAAGAATTATGAATGTTGAGGAAGTGAGTGAAGTATGCAAGGATAGAGTTCTCTGGCACTTTGTTCTGTCAGCCTACCCTGCTAGGGATATAGCGTGATGATATGTATGTATGTGTAGAATAACCATGTTAATACATTTTCATTACATTGATAAATATACGTAAATATGTTTTTTTTAATAAAAGAAATATATTTATATTGCCTTTTTGTCGTCAATAGAGAGCAAACCAATTATAAACATTGATGCAATATTGTGGGACATATTTCATAATAGTAAAAGAATTATCATCTCAGCTCATATATGTTCCACTGTTGGACTCGAGCCCCCTAGATAATGGAAGAGAAATTGACCTTATATACCACGCTGGTCAAACGTATTAGTATAGGGCTTTGTTTCGAGTTTTCCATCTCTTGCATCGATGTTATATGTATTTTATATCCCTTAGTAGTCTCTTACGATCACCCATGGGTAAGATATTGTATTCTCCATCACCACACGGATGAATAATAAAAGAATCATCATCATCACAGCCCATAAATCTTGGGCTCGGGCCTCCTCCGTAATAGGAGGGAAATTAACCTACTATACCGCGCTGGCCAGACGTGTTGGTATAGGGTTTCGTTTCAAGTTTTCCTTCTCTCGCATAGATGTTATATGCGTTTTATATCCCTTTGTCGTCTCGTACGATCACCCACGAGAAAGGTGAAAAGTATTCT
Source organism: Lymantria monacha (assembly GCA_905163515.2). Taxonomy (NCBI): domain Eukaryota; kingdom Metazoa; phylum Arthropoda; class Insecta; order Lepidoptera; family Erebidae; genus Lymantria; species Lymantria monacha. The sequence continues at coordinate 15,798,960 of LR991097.1, read as the reverse complement.
TACTCCGTCACCACACGGAAATAAAAGAATACTAATAAATAATAAAATACTAATAAGAATACTTAAGATAATAATAAAAAAATACTTAAGAAATAATATGCATAGACATATTTATAGATAAGTAAAACTTTCATCAAATCAAACGACAAATATATCATACGTACAACATTACTTGAAACTATCGTAATTTGTAGACATTATAGTTAAACATGTAGCAGGTGTCCTCCCCACATGACACGACCGCGGCTAATTGTCTCTTGTTTATGTAAACAAATTGATGTAACGTCTAAGTTTAATCGTTTGCGTCAGTTTGTTTCAAACTTTGTTGCTCGGTGGAAACTTGTCACCGCAGTTAAGGAATTTAATATGAAACCACGAAACAGCCTATAATAAAACTGTGTCATATAGAAAACATAAATTATACACTGTGTGGTAGCGGCTACGAATACTACCAACCTTTACTTTGCTCGTGGATGACGTAAAAGACGACTGAGCCTTATAAAGACCTGGAACAACTCCATCTGATGCCATTTGGTCAACAATCACGGCGGTCGATCATAAAACTATTGTCGGTAACTTTTGCTATATGTAGGAAGAGGAGTACATATTGCGTCGACCCCAAGTAATTGGGATAACAGCAGGAGAATGATGATATATATCTTATCTTAATATATATAAATTACGCGTAACGTTGTTTGTCCGCGATGGACTCCTAAAGTAATTAACCGATTTTAATCAAATTTGCACAGCATGTGTAGTTTGATCCAACTTAAAAGATAGAATAACTTTGCTCTCAATTTATAGTCGCAATATTATTTTTTATTGCAAATTATTTGTCTATTATTTGACAGTCACAATTATCTGTTATCTCCAAAAGATTCTAACAGATGTCGGTATCTGTTTATTAGCATAACCACCACGTGTTACTGAGGCTACCTTAGCCACAGCATCGCGTGGATATATATATATATATATATATATATACTCACACACTACAATACGAATAATACGAATGTGCCTCAGTATATTGGTTACTGTAAAGATTAATTGCTCGGCCGCAGTGTTGTGTGAATTCGGCATCCAATTAACCACACTATCACTTTCCATTGGTCTCGTAACGACATATAAATAATGAGTTGACACTAGCAATGATAAAACCTAGCCTATATCAATAAAAAAAAAAAAAAATATATGTTTGACATAAATATCACCTGTTATCGTTCAATAAGAGTAACTCATAGTTATTATCATACATACATACATACATATAATCACGCCATATCCCTTGCAGGATAGGCAGAGAGAACAGAGTGCCAGAGAACTCTATCTCTGCATACTTCACTCGCTTCGGTTAGGCTGACCGACCGCATTCGTAACGACGACGTAAGAGACCGAGTAGGTATGAAAGAGAGTATTGGTGTAAAGATGCGAAAGGGAATGCTCCGATGGTTCGGACATGTGGAAAGAATGCCGAACGAACGTCTGGTTAAGAAGATATACAATGCGAAAGTGGAAGGATGTAGTTACCGAGGGAGACCGAGACTAACCTACCTAGACCAGATCGCTCAGGTACTGAAGGAAGGTGGAGTCAAGAGTCTCCGAAACCGGCGAGCGTGTATGAAGAGAATTATGAATGTTGAGGAAGCGAGTGAAGAGATAGTTATTATCAATATCTAAAAATAAAGTTTTAATAAAAAATAAACGAATACTCTATTATGTAATAAGATTTTCTTTTATTTTGTTTGTTTACTTTGAGTGCATTGATTCGTATGGCTATGAATACTACCAACACTTATATTACTCATAGGTGTCATAAAAAAACGATTGAGCTTTAAATTTACCTCCATCTGATGCCGTCTGGTCAACAATTACATTCTCAAAGTGTGTTGAGGACAGGCAGACAACCATCATAAAACGATTGCCAAAACTTTTGCAACACGGACGATGGAGGAAAAGAACATATTGCGTCAACTCCAAGTAATTGTGATAGGAGCAAATGATGACTTTGAATGCACTTATTACGTAGAGTGCTGAAGATACTGACCCAGTATCCAACTCGAAGTAGGTGATAACGCAACGGTCATCATCATTTCCTTTCCAATGAGTATCGTAAATATCGATTAAATTGATTATTACCTTTAAAAGCAAACTCGAAATTAAACTCCATGCCAACCCTTCTAGTTAACACAGCGTGGTATAGTAGGTCAATTTTATCATCAACAGAAAACTGTACCTAACATTATGACGTATATTGGCTTAATTACTTTATAAAAGCTAATGCAATCAATTAGTACGAGTTGCTGGAAAGGGTCAAAGAAAAAAAATAATTCTTAGAAACCATCATCATCATTCTCCTACACTTATCCCAATTACTTGGCGTCGATACAATATGTACTGCACTCTTCTTTCATAGTATATATTGTAAAAGTTATTAGCATTAGTTTTATGACGGACCCTCTGCCAGACGTCAACTCTTCTTGGGAATGTAATTGTTGACCAAATGACATTAGATGGAGTTGACCCAGGTCGTTGTAAGGCTCCTAGTCATCTTTTATGACATCCACGAACAAAATAAGGGTTGATAGTATTCATAGCCGCTACCACACAGCTATATATAACCACGGCAAAATATACCTTGCCTTGGTTTCTAAGATAAAATTTTAATTTAACTATGGTTATATAGCCATAATCAGTATATTGTCTACGAAAGCGGAGTAAGCAATGTCAAATAATTTTCATTAGAGATATTTTTGCCACTAGAGTTTCTGTGAAAATTTTGTTAGACATACAATTTGGATGGCGGATTTTAGATGGCGTAGTGTATAAGATACCGACCTTCCGTTCCAGTGCCGAGGGTTCGATTCCTACGCAGGTTAATACTTTGTGTGATCCACAAAGTATTATTCTGAATCTGGGTGTAATTTTTCTGCGTTAATTGCATGTTTGTAAAGTCCCCCACAATACAAGGATTAATTCCTTAGTGCAAGGTGGTGTATTAAAAAAAAAATAGAATATACTTTTCGACAACGATTATATATTTATATATAGTGTAATATCTCTTATTCTGGCATTTATTTCATTACTTTTGTACAAAGAAACAATGTAATTAATATTTTCTATTTCTTTAACATTCTCTTAAACTCTCTAAAAGCATTTATTTATAAAGTTCTTCGAGTACAGTAAGGTCCGAAATTATTTTCGCTAACACTTTAACTAAACCAATTAAGAAACATCATAGTAGTTAGAACAATAATCCCTACGTCTTTAGATAAGAAAAGGCGTGTGTAAATATATTTTCTTATTGAACATTACAAATTAACTAACACGTACTACTTCTACATTACTGTAGATAAGGAAAACTGTGTTTGTTATAAGATTTTGGTTTTAGCATCATTACTACACTAATATGTACGAGTATATGTGTAGTTAATTATAATATTCGCTGTGTGGTAACGGCTACGAATACTACCAACCCTTACTTTGCTCATGGATGTCGTAAAAGACGACTAAGAGCTTTGTATCGACCTGGGTCAACATTACCTTTTTATTTTATTTTTTTCTCGCTGTGGAAATGCATTTACGCACTATCCCCCGCCAGTGACAGACGAGGATGTGTGTGGGACTCGGCGGCCGATTTTTCGGCGGAAATACCCACTAACACCACAGCGGTTCCACGTTTTTACGGGGTGCCTGAGAGATCATCTATAGAGATTCTATGCCCGACACCCCGAGCCAACATTACCTAATGCCGTTAGGTCAATAATTACCTTCCCAAGGAGGGTTGACGTCAGGCAGGCGGTCGGTCATAAAACCATTGCTTATAACTTTTGCAATATGTAGGAAAAGAAGTACAGATTGCGTCGATCCCATCCCGTCCCATCCCATCCCAGGTCGATCGTAATTAGGATAAGAGCAGGAGAATGATGATGTAGTTAGTTATATGAAATTAATTTTATAGCTTTTCATTTTATTATATTTCATTTCATTTATTTATTATTATACATACTTAAATATTACCTAAAGAGATAAATAAGCATTAATGTCAAAAATATATGTGCCTGATATTTGATTGTTTTTGAAAATACATACATACATACATATCATCACGCCATATCCCTTGCAGGGTAGGCAGAGAGAACAGAGTGCCAGAGAACTCTATCTCTGCAAACTTCACTCGCTTCCTCAACATTCATAATTCTCTTCATACACGCTCGCCGGTTTCGGCGACTCTTGACTCCACCTTCCTTCAGTACCTGACTGATCTGGTCTAGGTAGGTTAGTCTCGGTCTCCCTCGGTACCTACATCCTTCCACTTTCGCATTGTATATCTTCTTAACCAGACGTTCGTTCGGCATTCTTTCCACATGTCCGAACCATCGGAGCATTCCCTTTCGCATCTTTACACCAATACTCTCTTTCATACCTACTCGCTCTCTTACGTCGTCGTTACGAATGCGGTCGGTCAGCCTAACTCCACAGATTTTCCGAAGAGATCGCATTTCGACCGCATTAATTTTACTTTCATACTCTTTTCTGCATACCCAACTCTCGCTTCCATACAGTAATGTTGGGACAAGCACTGCGTTATGTATTGCTACACGTGCCTTCTGGTTGAGGTGGTGGCTGCCGAGAAGTTGCCCCAACGCTCCGTTCACTCTATTTCCCGCATTCACTCTTCGCTCTATATCAGTAGTGTACCTTCCATCTCGGCTAAATCCACATCCAAGATATATAAATTCATCCACTTGCTCTAGTACATCATTACCTATTGTTACTCTTACATCTGTTCTGGCTTCATCTCTTTCAAAGACCATTATTTTGGTTTTGCTCACATTCACGCGTAGACCCCTTTTCTTACAATCTTCTGTCATTGTGTCGACTAGGGTCTGCAGGTCAGTCGCTGACTGTGCCAGCAGGACTGCATCATCTGCATAAAGCAGAGCAGAGACCACTGAGTCACCCATCTGGACTCCGACATTCATATCGTTCAACCTTTGGAGACATTTATCCAGATATATGATAAACAGCCTGGCTGATAGAACGCAGCCCTGCTTAACGCCGACATTGACGTCAAACCAAGGCGACATTCCATCATCCAGCCGCACACAGGCTCTACAGCCCATGTAACTGGACTGCACAGCCTGTAGCAGTTTACCGCTAATACCATACTTCGGTAAAATGTCCAAAAGTTCCTTTCGTACAACCGTGTCAAATGCTCTCTCCAGATCCACAAAACTGCAGAAAACCCTCTGACCTAGGGCCAGATGCTTCTCCACAATGTTGCGCAGAGAGAACACTTGATCCATGCATCCCCTTCCACTCCTGAAACCTCCTTGTGTCTCACACAGTAAACCATCGGATTTTTGAAAATATTTGGGTAATTACTGTAAAGGAATGGAGTACCTCATCTGTTATATCCATTTGCCTAATGACGTCCATTGTTAGACATAAGCTTCCCCAAGATATGCTATAATTACGCTTGGCAGACGGGTTGGCGTATGCAGTTGGTGTTATAGGTTTCCCAAGAGAATGTTACTGACCATTTCTCAGACTCAAACAAGTGATAGCAAAAGGGTTGTTTCACATTGTCCTTCTTACCTGTGAATATTTATCTATAAAATACTTTATTAAAATAATAAAAAAAAGGGGTCTACGCGTGAATGTGAGCAAAACCAAAATAATGGTCTTTGAAAGAGATAAAACCAGAACAGATGTAAGAGTAACAATAGGTAATGATGTACTAGAGCAAGTGGATGAATTTGTATATCTTGGATGTGGATTTAGCCGAGATGGAAGGTACACCACTGATATAGAGCGAAGAGTGAATGCGGGAAATAGAGTGAACGGAGCGTTGGGGCAACTTTTCGGCAGCCACCACCTCAGCCAGAAGGCACGTGTAGCAATACATAACGCAGTGCTTGTCCCAACATTACTGTATGGAAGCGAGAGTTGGGTATGCAGAAAAGAGTATGATAGTAAAATTAATGCGGTCGAAATGCGATCTCTGCGGAAAATCTGTGGAGTTAGGCTGACCGACCGCATTCGTAACGACGACGTAAGAGAGCGAGTAGGTATGAAAGAGAGTATTGGTGTAAAGATGCGAAAGGGAATGCTCCGATGGTTCGGACATGTGGAAAGAATGCCGAACGAATGCCTGGTTAAGAAGATATACAATGCGAAAGTGGAAGGATGTAGGTATCGAGGGAGACCGAGACTAACCTACCTAGACCAGATCGGTCATGTACTGAAGGAAGGTGGAGTCAAGAGTCTCCGAAACCGGCGAGCGTGTATGAAGAGAATTATGAATGTTGAGGAAGCGAGTGAAGTATGCAGAGATAGACTTCTCTGGCACTCTGTTCTCTCTGCCTACCCTGCAAGGGATATGGCGTGATGATATGTATGTTTATGTGTGTATGTATTAAAATAATATTATAGTAATGTGTTGGTATATTTATCAAGTATTTTAGTTAATAGACACTAACTAAGAATTAAGTATCATCATTATCATCTCAGCTGATATATGTCCCACTGTTGGGCTCGAGCCTCCTCCATAATAGAACGCAATTGACCTACTATACCACGCTGGTCAAACGTGTTGGTATAGGGTTTTGTTTCGAGTTTTCCTTCCCTCGCATAGATGTTATATGCGTTTTATATTACTTAGTCGTCTCGTACGACCCACGGGTAAGATATGGTGTGGTGAATAGTATTCTTACACCGTCTCCACACGGAATATTTGAGAATTAAGTATACTTTTAGGTAATTAGAATGATTAAAGTGAAAGTACGTTCTAAACCTAATTTTAGCAAACTAAATATCTACAAAAAGAGTTTATGTAGTAATGAAAAGCAAAGCAGAGACGTGTGAGTAATGACTAATGTCGAAGAACTCAGAACTCGTTAGTAAGTCTTTATCGAAAATAAAGTTTTCGGGTGCGAACTAAGAGCAAAATGTGGGCCAAGAAAATGTTGATAACGAAAAACTTAGATACGTGATCCTTTTCAAGTAAGTTTCACAATATAGTTGCGTGAAACGTTTTCTATTAATTCAGTTAGACTCTAAACGAGGCAAAGTTACATTGACTAGCAAAAATTATATACATACATACAAATCATCACGCCATATCCCTTGCAGGGTAGGCAGAGAGAACAGAGTGCCAGAGAACTCTATCACTGCATACTTCACTCGCTTCCTCAACATTCATAATTCTCTTTATACATGCTCGCCGGTTTCGGAGACTCTTTACTCCACCTTCCTTCAGTACCTGACCGATCTGGTCTAGGTAGGTTAGTCTCGGTCTCCCTCGGTACCTACATCCTTTTACTTTCGCATTGTATATCTTCTTAACCAGACGTTCGTTCGGCATTCTTTCCACATGTCCGAACCATCGGAGCATTACCTTTCGCATCTTTACACCAATACTCTCTTTCATACCTACTCGCTCTCTTACGTCGTCGTTACGAATGCGGTCGGTCAGCCTAACTCCACAGATTTTCCGCAGAGATCGCATTTCGACTGCATTAATTTTACTTTCATACTCTTTTCTGCATACCCAACTCTCGCTTTCATACAGTAATGTTGGGACAAGCAATGCGTTATGTATTGCTACACGTGCCTTCTGGCTGAGGTGGTGGCTGCCGAGAAGTTGCCCCAACGCTCCGTTCACTCTATTTCCCGCATTCACTCTTCGCTCTATATTAGTGGTGTACCTTCCGTCTCGGCTAAATCCACATCCAAGATATACAAATTCATCCACTTGCTCTAGTACATCATTACCTATTGTTACTCTTACATCTGTTCTGGCTTCATCTCTTTCAAAGACCATTATTTTGGTTTTGCTCACATTCACGCGTAGACCCCTTTTCTTACAATCTTCTGTCATTGTGTCGACTAGGGTCTGCAGGTCAGTCGTCAAAAATTATATACTTTTTAAAAATTGGCCAAGCAAAAATTATAATCGTAATAAAAGCAAATATTATAAGCGTAATAATATAACTGCCTAATTTTAATTTGAATGAGAAAATAGATATATTAGTACCACACCGGCCTGACAGATTTTTTAGAAATTTGTTTTAGGTTTCCCGTCTCTTGCAATGAAGCTACTCACTTACAACCCATCGCTTCTTAGCCTACATCTCAACTCATATATATCCCACTGTTGGGCTCGAGCCTCATCCATAATGGGAGAGAAAAAGACCTACTATACCATGTTGGTCGGACGTATTGGTATAGGGTTTTGTTTCGAGTTTTCCTTCTCTTGCATAGATGTTATATGCGTTTTATATCCCTTAGTCGTCTCGTACGATAACCCACGTAAAATAGGGGGTGGTGAATTGTATTCTTACTCCGTCACCACACGGATAAATCAATAAATCTTAGCCTACGTATGAAAATAAAACGGATTTTTCAGCTGAAATTGTCGATATTGTATTACAATATGTAATTAATTCACCCTAACAATTAACATAACTATTTTATTTCAGAACAATTAGTTGAACATAAAAGCTTTAAAATAGTTACAAATCAACCGAAAATATATACAAAGAAAACAATTTAACAAAAGTTGAGTGGTTCTAATTAAATTATAAAAGAGACAGTCTTCAATTTAGTGTATGAATTCTAACCTCAAATATATTTTCATTCAAAATTTGTATTTATATTAACTACCAAAAAAAGCCGCGAGAGCCTAGTGGATAATTAATAAAGTTCTATAGTAAATAGCAGTAAAGGTGTCGTGTTTGATTTCCAAAGCGCACCGTTATGAAGAGTTTTATTTTAATTTTCTTGTCTTGAATTAACGATTATTTGAATATCAATTAATTAACTATCGCTTGCTTAATGGCAAACATTGTAAGCAAATAGATATTGAATGTTAAAAGAAGATGAAATTCGTGCATCATATGTGAACGAAGACTACCATCCGCCAAGACATCAAATCCAGCTTTAAAAATCTATGATAATTGATATGAGAAATTAGAAGTCCCTAAAACATTTCAACATATGATATACATACGTGGTGGCGGAATAAGAATACAATTTACCACCCCCTATCTTATCCATTAGGGGTGTCCTAAATACGACTAAGTTATAAAATATACATATAACATCTGTATAAGAAAAAGAAATCGTGAAATAAAAACCTATACCAACATGTCTGACCAGCGTGGTGTAACAAATTATTATGGAGGAAACTGGAGTCCAGCTGTGGAGCATATATGAGCTAAAATGATGATGGTATAATCCTGAATTATGGACATCCTTTTGTATTATGGCAGTCTGATAACAACTAGTCTCTAGAAAAATTATATTCTACTGAAACTAATTAGACTAGAAAGCCATTTCCAATATTCATTTTTAAATAAAGAGGATTATTACGAGGATCATAATAAAAATGAGCGCTTGTTTTTATACAAATTATAATATTCTAAGTAAATGGCTACATTCGTAGTGATGCTCTAAATTCTCAGTTAGCTCTTAAAAAGAATATTAAAAATTATGCATTCGTTATCTCATGACATCTAATCTGCATGATGTAGCCTCATAATGCTCCCGGGTATCGCCTGAGCATGACGCAAATATGTGACTGCAATATTTACACTTGTATCTTTGTTATTTTGCTTCTTTCCATTAATTATAAATAATTAAGATTTAGTTGTAGCTTATATTTGTGTCAGGTCAATCATACTATGTAGCCACCCCTTATTAGCTTATAGGAGCTGTAAAAATCGGCTAAGGGCTACCAAGAATGTGGACAGCAGTTCTCCCTTAGAAGACGTATAACATTCCACTGCGGTCTCTGACCCGCCTGGTAAACGTGGTCATAATAGCAGCAGTGGATAGCAAAAGACTGAATAATGATGATTATAGTGAAAATGTCTACGTATATTATCTACACAGATGCGAGGAAGTAAGTTAATAATGTTTCAAACAGCTTCTATAAAAGTTAACTGTTGATAATTCTATATTAAGTCGAAGCGATTAGTATCGGTAAGGCTAACTCGCAGAACAGGCCACTAAAGTCGAGGATCGATTCTGGTATCTTGCTTATAGTGGAGTAACATAGCCCGTTATGGGCTTTAGTGCCCATCGTCCTTGGTCCCTGATAATTAAAAAAGGTGTGGCCAAATTTATAGTCTGTAAAAAAAAACTAGTACTGTCCATAGATAATAATGCACTGTAGATCACTGATTGCTGTATTATATAACAATAATTAATATTAATTAGCCTGTGGTTAAACCAGCTGTTGTCTGCGGTAATGCACTCTAGCAATATCCTTCTACATATTATCACACAATTTTGCAGTAGTTGTCATCTGAAGTATTGGTTTCATATACCTTAATTGCGGTTATTATAAATTAGATAATTAGAAGCAGTCATTGTAATGCTTATTACAAAAACACTTCAAATTATTTACCGAAATTATAATTACGCTTTCTTGTAGTGACGTAATCGCTTAATAATATATTAAGGGATTATGTACCTTTTTGTAACCATTTATGATCCAGCTTCATTTTACCCAGCCGTGTATAACCCACCATCCACCAAGATAGCCCTGCCCTAACTTCACTTTATTAACGTGCCCAGCAGGCTAGTCTACCCTGTACCTATTTAGTCGATGATATCCTAGTAATATGTCAAGTTATCCATGAAAATGAGGCTGGCCTATTTCCTATTGAATTCGCGACGGCTCCGGCTACGGCAAGATAGCATGGGCTCTTTTTTATTTCTGATTGAAGGTGATGATGGGACGCGGTTATCTTAGTTAGTAACTAGTATAGTTCAATGATAAGAATATCCGCGCTAGCTTCGGTTCACTGCCAATTTGGCAAGGCGGTGCGGATATTTAAGCCTGATGCCGATTGAGCTGAGGCCACGAGTGGTCGAATGGAAATCAGTCCACCACTCCCAAATAAAGTTGGTTGTATGAAAGCTATGTCCCGGAATATCGCCAGGACATAGATAAAGTTATAGATACGTCATAGTATAATCAGCAAAGTCGAGGCAGCATACAGGTGGCTCACTTGATGGGCGTACAGAGGCCATACAACAGGCCATACGCTGCTCTTCAGTAGCTGGAAGCCTAGGCAGGATAAACCACAGCCAGCTAACAACATATTTATTTGTTATTAGAAGAAAAAGTATTATTGTTTTACAGATCTTCTTTTTTTAAAACAGTAATGAAATAAAACTGTGGTAGTAATTTAATTGCGGTAGGACCAAGCTGTGGACAGTTCTCTGTCTACAGCCGCGGGCTGATCCGTCCGGGGTAGTACCACACTTTCGCAGAAGATCGACGTCTGAATAATGGCAATGTGCTGCGTTTCGTTCGGTGAGCGAGAGAGCCGGAAGCCTAACAGGGGTGGGTTCGGGATTTGTATTGGTAGGAAGCGCCCTAGCTATACCATTGGCAAAAGTCTATGGGCGGCAGTAACACTTACCATCGGGTGTACTGTCTGCTCGTTTGCCACCATAAGCAATAATAAAAAAAAGACTAGCAAAGTTTATCAAGTTTTCAAAGACAAAAAGGAATATTTTATTTTATTTTATATTGCATCATCATCAACATCTTCTCAGTTCATATACGTCCCACTGTTGGGCTTGAGCCTCCTCTATAATGAGAGGGAAATTAACCTACAAATAGCTGCTAGCTGCTCAGACATGTTAGTATAAGGATTTGTTTCGAGGTTTTCATCTCTTGCATAGACGTTAAATGCGTTTTATATCCCTTAGTCGTCTCTTACGATCATCCACGAGCAAGATATGGGGTGGTGAATTGTATTCTTAGTCCGTCACCACAAGAAAATTTATTATATCGCATATCCTTTGAATTTCATAACATCAAACACAATTGACCAAATTAGTCAATATTTAATGAAAATGCAATATTTGGATTGGCAATTACGGGAATTGAGGAAATCATCTCAAACATTTAAACAATAAACGAGCAATGTCCTTGTCCTAACAGAGGCCATTCAAAGGCGTACACGTGTCAAGTTATGGATCAATATTTCTCTTAAATATACATAACTTACGTCGTAAAGTATTTTTATTTAAGAATAAAATCTTATAGTCTCCGAAACCGGCGAGCGTGTATGAAGAGAATTATGAATTTTGAGGAAACGAGTGAAGTATGCAAGGATAGAGTTCGCTGGCACTCTGTTCTCTCTGCCTACCCTGCAAGGGATATGGCGTGATGATATGTATGTATGTAATAAAATCTTTTACTGAATTCTGTTCCTTTAATCTGTAAATTTTTATTGTGACGGAGTAAGAATGCAATGTGTACTGCTACACACATAAACACACAAACGTGCCCAAACTGCTCGCATCTACACTTCTGTTTTTTTTTTGTGGGACTTAGTTGTTAGCCTCTGATGGCTATGGCAACTTTACCCGGACTGTGGGTTAGCGCTGAGGGCTCTCAACCCGAGTCTTCATTTCTGTGGATTTCACTCCTATTTATTGCTGCTTATGGCATTTCCCTTTCCACAGTTAATATAATGCTGCACTGACATACAAGTATATCATTCATAATTGCCACTAATTTTATATACCTCCATATAATAGGTAGGTATTCTTTATACCTACTCAATATCTCAAATTTTATTGAAATATACAAGATCTTAATATTTTAATTTTTTTAAAAATTCGAGATAAAACCATACTAAATTTAAAATCCATCGTGTAACTTTTAAATGGTACGTGGTATGGTAACAGATAAAGTCGGGATAATACTTGGTCGGAGTGTTTGCATATATTTACATCGAATAAATTTTATTTTTTTATATTATAATAATATTTTATACATATCCATTCATTTCAATTCAATATTATCAAATGCTCAAAATTGCTTATATTTAATTATTACTTGATTAACATTAGTTTCTAGATTTTCATAAATTACATTTAAATATAAATAAATAATATAATAACTAATTTAAAATTATTACATAATATCCTCTATCGAAAATTCATAATTGTCTGATACTTCGGTATGATCGATTTGTCGTTTTTTAAATGATGGCTTATTGTAATGTAATTTTCGGGTGATACTTGTGGTATTTTTTTTCTCTTTTTTACTATTTTCGTCTATTTTCCGCTTGTTAACTCTTAAAAATAATTCGCTCTCAGGTGTATTACATTCAAAAGATTTCTTAACACTATATATGTGACATATTGAAGATTCATTGTAGTTATTTTTGTTGACATTATGCTGATCATTATTGTTCATAGTTTCTCTCACTTTTAAGCCATAAACATTACCTTCAATGGCATATTTAGTTACAAAAATAGTTTTGTCAGATTTCTTTCGGAGTTTATTTTTTTGAACTTTACTTTCTTGTTCGATATCTCTTTTAAGACGATTTACTGTGTCATATTGTTTTGTTAATACTTTTTCAGACAATTTATTACGTGTAATAGTTTTTGTTTCTAATCCTATCTGTGTTTTATAAGCTTTTATTACACGCTCCATGCAATTCTTACATTTTTTACAACGTACATCCATGAAAATATACTGAAGATCTAATATCGTGTTTGCAATTAATGGCCGATGCATATTTAGTAGTACCTTGTTGCGATGCATTTTTTGATAAAATACCTTAGTGTCATTGAATTTTAAATTTCTGCTTGATTCCATGAAGTTTGCTCCTAATGATAGAAAAATCTTGAATTAGTATTTTGTAACAAAAGTATAACATAATATATTAAAAGCAATTAAAACAGTGGGCACCAACAATGCACGTTAAAAATAAATACGTAGTTATATTCATGCAAAATAAAACTGAAAGTAATAAAACATTTTTAAAATTGAACGATAAGAAGTATATATGTAACTCACCCAGTGCTTGTGGGACGCATGCTACGAATGCGAACAACAACAAGGAACTCATTAGTTCCATTTGCGCAGCCCTCGTTCGAGGTGTCTCTACGGTAGCAGACAATCTTCTTAGTAAAGTACGCTAACAAGCTTCGTTAAAGTGTGGAGTTTTACAAAACGCGCTATGTTGCTCACTGTCGACGCTTCGTCGCCTATCCTCGTCTCGCCTCACCTCTTTGTAATCCCTTCTGACTCCTGTACAAATGGTTTCAAGTATTTCTAGTATGCCATAATTTAGAATTATTCAAGTTAAGAAATATTTATGTAGAATGCCAAGTCACTAAGTATTGTATACAACCTACACTAAGAATTTCGTCGAAAGTTAAAAACTTTATACTAAAATCCTCGAACTTTAAGCAATTATTGTATATTCCAAAACTTGATTATATAAGCATTATAGTTTCTGATATTTACGCGAGTAATACACATTTTAAATAAATCTACTTCTACAGATTCTATCGCGTTTGTATTTGATTTTTAATTTCCTAACGTTTCGAACACTTTACAGTGATCATGATCACGGGAAGACTAAATTTCTGTAATAACGATGACTTTTGGACGTACGACACCTTAGTCCTCCCATTACAATCATGATCACTGTAAAGTGGTCGAAACGTCGGGAAATTAAAAATCAAATACAAACGCAATAAAATTCGTAAAGGTAGTTTTATTTCAAATATATAAACATTATCAAACTATTATAAATTGTAAAATGTGTGTTATTTATTTTTGATTTTCATAATTATACAATGAAATAATAATAATTCTAGAAAAAAACAAACCTGCTTAGATTATATTAACAATTGAAAAGACGGTAAATTATTTCGAAAATATATTATAAAGCTCTTAACATAATTAATATAGATGTCTATTTTCGAGATACACACAAAACAATATGGTGAAGAAATGAAAACTCATCTATATATCAATCTAGCTGGTGACGTATATTGTATTACTACAATGCATGCCTATTGTTTATTCCCTCCACTTTCCTTCTTCGTATGTTTACACTTCGGACTGCTAACATTGGACAATTGAATGTTTGGTAACCACTGTCGTAATTCTAATCGATTGTTACTGTCGTAATATGTTTACATTATACACCGGATTGATGACATCCGTTTGACAATTTTGAATGTAAATTTCATAGTGACTATATATAATTATTATCCGTGTGGTGACAGAATAAGAATACAATTCACCACCCTCTTATCTTACCCGTTGGTGATCGTACGAGACGACTAAGGGATATAAAACGCATATAAGATCTATGCAAGAGATGGGAAACTCGAAATAAAATCCTATACCAACGCGTCTGACCAGCGTGGTATAGTAGGTTAACTTCTCTCCTATTATGGAGGAGGCTCGAGCCCAACAGTGGGACATATATGAGCTGAAATTATGACGATGAAAATGATATATAGTTATTGCATTCATATTCAACTAATAAATAATGTGCTGTGTGGTAACGGTTAAGAATACTAACAAAAAAAAATACCAACAACTCTTATTTTGCTCGTGGATGTCGTAAAAGACGACTAAGAGCTTTATATCGACCTGGGTCAACTCCACCTGATGCCGTTTGGTAAATAATTAGATTCCCAAGGAGGGTTGATATCAGGAAGGCAGCTGGTTATAAAACTATTACCAATTACCAATCGGATTTTATTACCAATTATATATTGCGTCGACCCCAGGTAATGATTGGGATAAGAGCAGGAGAATGATGAGGATAATGATTTAACGAATAACTAAATCTGGCCTGAAATTTCTAATATTTTTTTTTATTGCTGATGGTGGCAAACGATCAAGCAACACACTTGACGGTAAGTGTTACTGCCGCCCATGGACCTTTGCAATACCAGGGTACAGCTAGGCTGCTGCCTACCTATATAAACCCCAAACCCACCCAGTTAGGCTCTCTCGCTCACCGAACAAAGCACAACAGTATATTGCAATTATTCATACGTCGATTTTTTACGAGAGTGTGGTACTACCCCGGAAGGACCGGCCCGCGACTGCAGACAGAGAACTGTCAACAGCGTGGTCCTACCATAAATATATTATATAATAACTAGCTTCTGCCCGCGGCTTTGCTCGCGTAAAAGATTACTTTCCTAAAGCTTTTCATCCCCTACTTTTATTATAACCCCTTAGTGGTAATTTTTTTACAAAATTTTAATGTCATATTTATTTATATCTAATCAATAGCCTAAAAATAAGTTTCAAGCTTCTGGCTTTAAAAATGACGATACTTCCTTACATCTTTTCATCCCCCTTTACAACCCTTTTTTTTACATTAAAAATTAGCCTATGTCCTTTACCTGGCTCTAGACCATCTGTGTATCAAATTTCATTTAGATCGGTTCAGTAGTTTTGGCGTGAAAGAGCGACAGACAGAGTTACTGTGTCTGTACTAACAATGTGGATTGGGTTTCTATAATAACTCTGACAATATAATTGAAGAAGGTTGTTTAAAATGTCTTCTTCGTACACATAAGTGAGGTTTAACGTTCTAATATATAAAAAAATTGTGCAATGTCTGCAGATGTGGTACCTCTTTATTAATAAACTCAAATGTATATGCGTTTATAAATGGGAAAACAGTTATATTAACTATGCTTCATTTTAAATTATACCTTAAAATATTTTTTGTCAAATTCCATAATATAGTTTTTTGTTGCTAACATATTTTTTATTTAATTTTTTATAAAAAGACACCACCCAGCACTAAGGACATAATCCTTGTATTGCGGGGTTGGTTGACTTTACAAACATGCATTTAACGTAGACAAATTACACCCAGGCTCAGAATAACAGTTTGTGAATCGCACAAAGTATTGTCCTGCGTCGGAATCGAAACCACGGCACTGGCACGGAAGGTCGGTATCTTAACCACTACGCCATCTATGCAGTCACTTATTTACTTTACAACAATTACTATATTAGGTACATAAATTAAATTAAATCAGTTTAATTAAACAAATGTATGTTAAATTTACAATAACTAAGACACTAGTTATATTTCACCCTTATAAATCACATGGTAAAAATTATTGGACAAATCTGCATCAAATAATAGTGTTTTATTTATAATCATCTTAAATATACAAAAGGCGTTCGACACGGTATCTGTGCCAATCTTATTAACGCGACTTGAGAGCGTTGGCATGAGAGGTATGGTATTGCAATGGCTTAGAGATTACCTACGGGGCAGATCGCAGTATATAAGGGTCGCTGATGTAGAAAGTGACTGTTCTGCAACTACATTTGGCGTTCCTCAAGGTAGCACGCTGGGCCCAACTATGTTTCTTATCTATGTAAATGACTTGTGTAGAACTATGGCATCATCTGGCTTAGATACAATCATGTTTGCTGATGATACTGCCTTGATATTTCACGGTAAAACCTGGAAAGAGGTACATGAACAGGCACAAGTTGGCCTAGCTAGGATAACAGCATGGATGGAGAACAGCTTACTATCACTTAATACTAAAAAAACTAAGTATATATGTTTTAGCAAAACGGCTTTGGGTAAACCCCCAATAGATTACAATTTCAAAATACATGTTTACCCATGCAAACGAACAGTCGATAGCCCAAATTGTAACTGTATTAAACTTGACCGAGTAACGTCCATTAAATATTTGGGTGTAATTATTGATGAACACCTTTCTTGGAATGAACATATAAGGGTAACAACCACGAGAATTAGGAGAATGGTTTACATCTTCAAAAAATTACGCTCAATCGGGGACATGAAATTTCTCATTAATACATACCAAGCAATGTGCGATTGTTTGATGAGATATTGTATCTGCCTCTGGGATGGTGCAGCCAAAACAAATTTAGTTTATGCAGAAAGAGCACAGCGTGCCGTATTAAAGGTTCTCATGAGTCTACCGTATAGAAATCCCACAACTAGTGTCTATGAGAGATCGGGTGTGTTATCTGTGAGGCAAATATACATTTATAAGCTTACACAAAAAATACTTACCAAATTTGCCTATGACATGCAAACGAGAGAAGCGATGTCCGCTACCTCGCCTAAAAATAACATTTGGACAAAATCACTTTAATTTTCTGGCTCCATATATCTACAACCAATTTACGAAACTACATAAGATAAGGCATCTTAGTAACCACTCATTCAAGAAAATAGCTTTTACATGGTTGAGGACTTTAAATTATGAAGCTACAGAAAGTCTTCTTACAAGAGTATTATGATCCTTCGCTCTTCTTGCTCTTAATTTATATATACATGTGAGTACGCACACCACGTTAGAACCTACAGACCAGTACGCATTCACAGGCACACACCCACATATAAACACACACACACACATGCATGAACACACATACATCCATACTTATTTCATTTTTAATTCTTTTTTGTCATTATTATTTTTTTAACTCATTATGATATATTTTCTTTTTACCACTATTGTCTAGTTGATAATAATAAACCTGTCATCAAATAGGGTAGGAGACTGGTTCCTGCAACACAGTTTGCAACTAGCGTAGGAACCAGGGAACTCGAAATATTTTGTGTAAAAATTTTTACGTCGAATAAACAATTATTATTATCATCATCTCAACTCACATATATCCCACTGTTGGGCTCGAGCCTCCTCCAAACTAGGAGGGAAATTGACTTACTACACCACGCTGATCAGGTGTGTTGGTATAGGATTTTATTTCGAGTTTTCCTTCTCTTGCATAGATGTTATACGCATATTTTATCCCTTAGTCGTCTTTTACGATCACCCACGGGTAAGGTAAGGGATTGTGAATTGTGTTCTTACTCCGTCACCACACGGAAAAAGTGTTTTGTTAATAATACTAAAAACAAGCCGATTTTATATAAAAGTCATTTTCAAGTATCGAAAAAAATAATAATCTAGACTTATACACATATTTTGCATATCGCTTATCGTAACTTAAGAATTAGAATAACCAAGCACATGAAGCGAGAACTTGCCGACTTTCCCTACAAATGCTTATATTCGCGTCGGCTTAAATAAAATCACCATAAAATATTATGGTAAAGTGTAGCGAAGCATAAAAGCGGCGGCAAACAAGTTTTTTGCAACTTATCTCGTTATTCACAAAGATGTGACTTTTATGACACAAACGGACTTTTAGGCTATTTGTATGGTACAAATATCTCTGTTCTGTTCATATATTGGTATACGACAGTATAGATAAGGCTTTTTATGACGCAGATTTCAATCGCCCTTTCATTTATGATCCTAATTTATATGAGATCATAGTGTGGATGTTTCGATTGGTGACTACCGAACCTATAAATATTATGACAGTCAAGAAAACAAAGAACAATGAACAGGTGTTCTGACCTAATTTGTTTGATACTTAATATTACGTAAGTATTGTAATTTATTTATTGATATACATTCCTAAATATGTAATATTTGCACGGTAGGTGGCGCTACGATCGTCTTTTTTTTTTAGATTTATACATAGCAGTATCTGTTGTGTCTAAAGCTATTGATATAATAAAAGAATTAATACGTTATTATCACAATTAGTTTTTCATTTCATTATACACTAGATAGTTGTCCCCAGCTCGCTTCCCTTCTTTCTGGATAAGTAATCACCAACGTATCATATACTAAAACTTTCTCTAAAACACGTTTTATTTTATGGTATAAGTATTATTTCGATCGGTTTTTAATTCTTGTAATATAACCGAACAAAAAAACCGACTGTCTATTTATTAGTATAGATACAATATGAAACATAGAACCTCCTCCTTTTTTGAAGTCGGTTAAAAATAATATAATTTATTATTATATATATTATTATAATAATATAATTTATTATTATATATAGGTACATGCTGTACGAAGACTGTGTGGTAGCGGCTACGAATACTACCATCCCTTACTTTACACGTGGATGTGGTAAAAGTGACTAAGAGCCTTATAACGACCTGGGTCAACTTTATCTGATGCCGTTTGTTCGACAATAACATTCCCAAGGAGGGTTGCCGTCTGGTAGGCGGCCGGTCATAAAACTATTGCCAATAACTTTTACTATATATGCTATGATGAAAAAGTACATATTGTATCGACCCCAAGTAATTAGGATAAGAGTAGGAGAATGATGATACAATAAGATAATGTAGGCAGATATTTAAATGTATAAAATCTAGAGATAGTTGCTACAAATAAAATAGTAAATTCTCTTTATTAATTGTTTACTTGTAAAGACATTAATTTTATATTTATTTGCAGCAGCTCACGCTGTTGATAATTTTCTACTTACAGCCATAAATTGCTCATCTCATGCAGGATCACATTGTAGTAGCAATCTACTACTGCGTTTTATTCATTGAATGAAGGAGTCAGAGGCACAAACCTTGACCTGTTCTTTTCCTACAGGTAGTGTTAGCTGTAATCCTGATATTGCTGAAGTCTATAAGCGGCAGTTATCATTTATCATCAGGTATTAGTAGCACATATTGACTGATCGGTCACCAAAAACAAAAATTATATCTCACAACACAAAAACTTGTTTCTTATTGTGGATGTTGTCTTCAAATCAACTTTATATACGGTATGCTAGCAGTATGTTAGTTTTAACCAACAATTAATCTCTATGCTAAGCCAAAGCAATATATATATAATTGAATATGGGCAAACAGTCATTTGGCAAATGTACAATTTTATGAACCTCTAATTAGCTCAAATGAATTTTAGGTTTTAATATATCATTATGAAACTAAACAAGTTGTATCTGTTTGTTAATTTGTCACATATTCTTGTAAACTTGAAAGGACAACTCGACGGCCCAACTATGAATATCAAGGAAACGTGACAGAGGGGGAACACGGAAGGTTATGGAGCCCTCCTTCTGTCGCCAAGTACAGAATAGGCGGAAGTAAATCCAGACCACATACTGAAAAATACAAAATATTTTTTCCGTGTGGTGACGGAGTAAGAATACAATTCACCACCCTATCTTACCCGTGGGTGATCGTACGAGACGACTAAGGGATATAAAACGCATATAACATCTATGCGTGAGAAGAAAATCTCGAAACAATACCCTATACCAACACGTCTGATCAGCGTGGTATAGTAGGTCAATTTCCCTCCCACTATGGAGGAGGTTCGAGCCCAACTGTGGGACATATATGAGCTGAAATGATGAAATGATGACTGAAAAATAAAAAGACATAGGTACTACATGATCTATTTATGATCATCAAAAACATCGGTTAGTCACAGCTGGATCTTGGAGTATACTAGATAGATAGAAAATTTGAATGAATGCGTATGTAGTATGGATAGCATTCGTATGTGTGTAGTATACGCAGTATAGGTACATGCTGTACGAAAATTTTAATAGTTATGAAATTGAGCATTATAATTCTTTTTATTTCATTTTGCTTATTGAAATACGAGGTATCAAGTCTCAATTTAGCTTGTTTTATATTTTCTTGGTATCAATTTAGCTTTTTTCATATTTATCCTCAAACAGTAAAGCAAAATATAATTCACATATATTATGCCACATAATATTTACTCTTACAGAAGCGCATTCCCGTTAACCAAACACAAATTTAAACCAAAATCTATTTATAAAGAGTTTACTTTGAATGTAAAAACTTGAAATTATTAACAAATTAAAAAATATCTCTAGATGTATAATACCTACAATCTTAGATATAGATTATAAGGCTATTAAACCGCTCAATTTTCTGGGGAAACTCAATAACTAAAAACCCCAACTTCCCATTTGGTTCAAATGTTACCACAAATATAAAAAGCAACAATTATTAAAATAAAATATGCCTCATTGGAATGAAAATAATACAAAATGTAACACCAAAAATCCAACTCACGTTTCAAATAAATGAAATAAATTGTGTAAATGAAAAACTTAATTTCTGGCTCGAAATTGAACATAATTTTTATCGTGGCGCAGTGAAGCGGCCTTGTAACGGCGGCCTGATGCTAATCCGATTGCCCATAGAGAAAATTTAACTGATTCTCATCGCTATTCAAACGACTATACATTACAGAGATTCCAATTTCGAAACGCATCTTCATGTGGTTATAAGAGCATATTCTGGAGCAGTAATATCTGATAACATCTAACTTTAAGTAAAAGGATTATATATAAAGCAAAAACAGTAACATTTTATAAATTTTCCATTATACGTACTGTGCATATGAAATTCAAATACATAGTATGAATAGTTTTTCTTTTTTTCGCGGTGGACTATGGTATGGTCACGCCCTGCCAAAATAATCCGAGGCGACGGAAAATATATGTCGCGCGACCCCATAGACCTTTTTTGCGGTGGACTATGAAGGTGGTCACGCCCCGCCAAATCGGTCCGGCGCGTTAGAAAGGGCAGCGCATGACCACATAGACCCACCCTGCAAAGCGCCTCTATTCGCCGTGCGATTGGGCCACCGGTACCCGATCTTTGTCTTCGGTGACCATACACCTACCCTGCAATGCGCTTCTCTTCGCAGTGAGAGCAGGCTACCGGAACCCGATCTTTGTCTTCGGTGATCAGCTTGAAGTTTAGAAATAGGTAGGTAGTGGATTAGTGACGAGAAAACTCTATATATACTGCCAACAATAAATGGGTTTGATTGTAAAATACAATAGATATATTTTTAATTGTTACCATAGTGTCAGATCTTTAATATATTTTGCTTATTTAATGATGATGAGATGACATTAGATACAATAATTAATCTGACTTTGATAAATTTTTCTCGTGTCCCTAAATTTACTGTCATCGTGATCGACTTTATCGAATTTAATTAATAACAACCAATTTACGATCTTACGTTGGTCTGTATTTAATACTGACTCTAATATTACGAACATTTTATGCTTCTCTTTTTCTGCCTTCAAATTTATATAAATTCTGCTATTAGGCACAAGCCTCAATAGAATGAAAATTTATATAATTTACCACATTGGTCAGTAAAATTCTTTTGTATTGCATTGATGTTATTTTTTTACATCCCCTAATGATCTTTTATGTCACCTACTGTAAAATAAGTGATGTTTTACTATACGAAAATTTGTATTAAATTATTTTCATTCTATAAAAGTTTTACCTTTATTAAAAAATCTTTTATTAACCTAGTATTTATGGTACATCTTTTAGAATCAAGCAATTAAGGCATAGTCTATCACATAGGAACGATAAAATTGTTTAAAGTGATATACTTTTGTCTACATGATTTCTCACATTCTTTTTATCATACGAAAATCAATATTACTTTTGAAGAATGAGATTCGTACATATAAGGTTCGAGTTCTAAACGTTTCCTCTGCCTCCCTATAAAACTACCACTCCTGGTTTTGACATTTTGCCAAACATGAAACGAATATCAAATACTAAACATCCAAATTATACTGCCAAATATCAGTTAACTCTTATTTAAAACCGCACTTGTGTTTACGGCGGTCAAGCATGCCAAAGTTAACTGATATGTCAGAAGCAGCTATAGTATTTTCGGTGAATAAAGGCTAACAATTCAATGAATTGTCTAATTTTGTAACAGAATAAATATTATCATCATCATCATCACAGCCCATAAATGTCCCACTGTTGGGCTCGGGCTTCCTCCGTAATGGGAGGGAAATTAACCTACTATACCACGCTGGTCAGACGTTTTGGTATAGGGTTTTGTTTCGAGTTTTCCTTCTCTTGCATAGATGTCATATGCGTTTGATATCCCTTAGTCGACTCTTACGATCACCCACGGGCAAGATAGGGGGTGGTGAATTGTATTCTTACTCCGTCACCACACGGATAAATATAACATCACCATATTTGAGCTACCCAATCGAGTGATGCAATCATTACCGCAAATTAATATATAGCCATTTTTTTTTTAGGGTTGGATTATGGTCGGCGCTTTTCTCGCACCACTCCGTCCGGGGCGACAGAGGGGCGTACGCACGTATACCCGTAACCCACCCATGAACCTCGCCTACGTCGTTGGACTGGCCACTGGAGCAGCGTGAACTTGTCGTCAGTGGCTGGCCCGACGGAATACCCCCTGAGGGGTACCCTCTCCTTGAGCGACGTAAGGGGCAGACGTCGGTCCCTCCTCGCGCGGTCAGCCTTTCGGCGAGTGACGGACTAATTCTCCGGTCCAGTCACCCGCGGCCTCGGCTAGGACGGCATCAGGCGCAGGTAATCGCGCCTGCGCCGCAATCTATAGCCATAGACAGCTCAGAGATATTAAGTATTGAATGTCTTTTTTAGTTTTTTTTTCTGTCTGTAACTCATGCAATTCTTACTATTGTGTTATTTACTACAATGAAAAGAAAATTAGCCTACTATGTCATAATAATTAAACGTATTACATAACTTAGCACTGAGTTTTCCTATTCTAATTGGTATAAAACTAGGTATACTCAAAGCGAAACTCAATTATCGTCATTATCACTCTGTTTTTATACCAATTAGTCAATCTTCTTGATTAAATAATTGTTGACTATACGACATTATGTGGTATTGACTCACGTTGATATAAAGTTCTTATTCGTCTTTTAAGACATCCACGAGCGAAATAAGTTGGTAGTATTCGTAGCTCTTTGCCGTGTGGTGACGGAGTAAGAATACAATTCACCATATCTTATCCGTGGGTGATCGTACAAGACGACTAATGGATATAAAAATGCATATAATATTTATGTGAGAGAAGGAAAACTCGAAACAAAACCCTATACCAACACGTCTGACCAGCGTGGTATAGTAGGTCAATTACCATCCCATTATGGAGGAGGTCCGAATCCAACAGTGGGACATATATGGTCAGAGATGAGATGAAATGAGATGATTCGTAGCTCCTACCTAGTCAAAACGAAACTCAACGTCAACAAAATTAGTATTTTATCTGCTCATGTCTTTCAATTATGTTACAGGCTAGGAGAAAAGTGCCTATAACTTTACAATAACAAAGAGAGTAATTATGTTATGAAAAAATAAAATGTAGTATTTTTGCTAAGTTTTACCTAACTGTTGTCTGTACTGGATTAAATCACCGAACGACATAATATCCAGATGTGGAGCTATAGTATTCATTTTCGCGTGATGTCAAATAAAAAATATAATGTCTCCATGCTTTTTCTTTCCTGGAGTAATTGAATTAGATCATAATGATTACATAGTGCATTTTAATTGTTTATCTGTACGTAGTTTTACAAAAGTATGTGGCTTTAGTAAAACCAATATTATTATCTTATGTTATACTATCAATTTCTTAAATGAGCTATTTTATTTTTTATTGCTTATGGTAGTAAACGAGCAAGCAGTACACCTGATGGTAAGTATCACAGCCGCCCATGGACCTTCGCTATAACCAAGGCTATAGCTAGGTCGCTGCCTACTATTACAATCCCCAAACCCACCCAGTTGGGTTTCCTCTCTCGATCACCCAACGAAGCGCAATAGCACATTGTCATTACTCAGACGTCGATCTTCTGCGTGACTGTAGTACTACCTCGGAAAGACCGGCCCGCGGCTATAGATAGAGAACTGTCAACAGCATAGTCCTACCACTAATAAAAAATCAAATTATCCATTTATCAGCTCATCGATGTCCACTGTTAGACATAAGCCTATTCGCCAAAGGATCAATTATAATTGACCCGTCATTCCGGATAGGCCGATGTGTGAGCTAATCCATAGCCTGTCAAAAAAAAAAGGATCGGCTGATAAGATTAAAAATAAAAATCGGGAATCTATAAGATATAGGTAGTTTAATTTTCTAGTAAATAAGTTTTAAATAATCATTTAAAATAGATAATCTTCTAATATATGGCAAAATCAATGAATTAAAATTTGAATATATCATCATCATTCTCCTACTCTTATCCTGATTACTTGGGGTTGATATCTACAATATGTACTTTTTTTCATACTACATATTGTAAAAGTTATTGGCAATACTTGTATGACCGGCCGCCGACCAAACGTCAACCCTCCTTGTGAATGTAATTGTTGACCAATTGGCATCAGATGGAGTAGGCCCAGGTCATTGTAAGGCTTTTAGTCATCTTTTATGACATTCACTAGTAAAGTAAGGGTTGGTAGTATTCGTAGCCGCTACCACACAGCTAAAAAAAGCTGAATATATATAAAAATAAATAAATAAACGTATTTAATTCAACTGATATAAAATTTGTTTGGTTTAGAACGTATTTTAAATTCTTCTTACGTATAATAATTTCTCCCTATGGTATTACAGTTCCAAACGACAATGACAATTCCCAGTCTAGACATTTATTGAAGTTCACTGCAAGGCTTTAGTAGACGTTCGTTTACCCCTCACGTACAAATTCGTAGAGATAAGTTTAGTCTTAAAATAAGTAAGTATAGCTTAGTTAGAAAATAGATATGGTCGTGCAAAAGTTTCTGGTTTAAAATTACGCCACGCGTTTTTGTATTTTTTTTTTTGCTTTTCATCATATCAGCCCATACACTGCTGGTATCAACCCTCGTATATAATATAGGAATTTGACTTACTAGGTATATGACGTTGATTAAACAGATTGGTTTTGAGTTTGTCTTTTCTTGTACAGATGTTATATATATTTTCTATCCCGTTTATTTTATACCCGTAACGTATAATAAAGACCTAGATGACGCACAGATAATATGAAATATCTTTATCTCTTTTCTAATCGTTACCATTTTCATGGCATTATTGGCCAAAAGCATATTCCAGTAGTTATCTTGTGATCGTGTCTCTTTTGCGTATTAGAAATTCTCACACATAGAAATAAATCACGAAATCAAGAAAAAAAATTAAGTTCGAGCGTTTCACAATCGTTAATCAAAATATATGGTGGCTTTATTTTTATTTTCTTCAAAATTATATCTATTTCCTTTAATCTCTGAGTTCTCGTTTCGAGCTCATATTTCTATTTAGTAGCTTTGTGTATGTATTCAGAATATAGCTAATGTGCACAGAATATCTTGTGTGATAGCCGACTTACGTATGTATGAATGGAAGATGGAGAGGATAGATGGGTTGAGTGGCGACGTGGATGAGCGGTGCCGAAAGGAAATGTATAGGATAAGAGTAGGCTTATGGGAATGTATGAGATTATATAATATGAGCCCTTGCTCACAAATGACGATGCATGGGATAATTGGAATAGACAGTGATGAGTGGTAGTGGATGCGAACGGATAAATGGTTTTATTTGAAGTTTTCATTCCTTTGCAGTGATTATTTGCTTATATCGCCAAAAACAATTTTTCATAATAATCCCGAATGAAAAAATATATATAATATGAAAGGAAGCTTTGATAACGCTGGTAGGTAGTATTTTTACCGTAATTTTTATCATGCGGAGAAGTAAAAAGCAACAATAAAATGGCAATGTTTATGAATATGGCAAAATATTCAATCTTACTTAGTTTAACTTTACGACGGCTGACTTGAACTTGAGATATTCAAGATAGTACAGTTGTATGGTCTTGTTATATAAATACAGAATCTATACAATGTAGGTATGATAATTCAAAGTGGACTAGAGAATTTGTACCCTATATGTTAAGTCGCTCGTCGGCCAAGAACCTGTCATTATATCAAATCCTAGACATGTCCTGGACTATGACATAAAACTATAAGCACACACGGAAAACTAGTTGAACTACTACTGAAAAAAAAAATATTTTAATATATTAGAAATAAAACTACTTTTACGGATTCTATCGCGTTTGTATTTGATTTTTAATTTCCCGACGTTTCGAACACTTTACAATGTTCTCCTGTGACGATAAACACTGGAAAGTGTTCGAAATTTCAGGAAATTAAAAATCAAATACAAATGCCATAGAATCTGTAAAATTAGTTTTAGTTCAAATGTGTAATACTTGCGTAAGCATGAGAAATTATTATATATTTTAATATAATAAAAATGATGAAACCAATCTGAAAATGGAACATGAACGTAATTCTAATAAATTTAGTGGCATCTAAATGCAAGCGTATTCTATAGGAAGCTTCGTGAACATGCATTTTGCTACTACCTATAAATTCTTTCCTCATTTTATCGAAAGGTCATTTATTCGCCTTATATTGCAAACGTGTGAGTTGAAGCACTTAGACTTTTCTCAGACGAACCAGCTTCTTCGTTTTAATTTTATTTTGTTAGCTTTACAATTTTTGATTAAAAATACATTACATTGCGCTTCATAATAAAATGTGAATTTGCGGAATAGCAATGCATCTATGGATTGGAAAGGTCAGCAATGTATCTATGGATTGGAGAGGCAGTTTTTTTGTTGAAAAATATATTTTCTGACAAAGGTGTATGTATTAACTAAGACAAAAATTAAATAAATTAAAATGCAGAGTCAACTATTATTTTCTATGTTGTTATTCTATAACACAGAAACGCATAAAATTAACTGTTCCTGCAACTTCGTCTGCGATATATTATTATTCAATTATTAAGTTTAAAATTCATCCATCCATCCATCAGCTAGTAAATGTTAATTGTTAAGCATAGGCCTCCCCACGAGAATGAAAACGGTCCTGTGCCACTTTCGTCCAACGGTTTCCTGCGACCTTCGTAATGTCGTCAGTCTACCTAGTAGAGGATCGCCCTACGCTGCGTCGTTCGATTCGTGGTCGCTACTCGAGAACCTTTCTTCTAAGCTAAATGGTTTGCCCATTGCCACTTCAACGCGCTAACTCTTCGGGGTATGTCGGTTACGTCCATTCTTCTACGGATTTTCGTATTCTGGATTTTATCACGTAGAGAAATACAGAAGATAGCCTTCTTCAAAGCACGGTGAGTGATTTTGAGCCTTTTTACGAGGCCAATATTTTGAGACCACGTTTCAGTGCCGTAAGTCATCGCTGGTAATGCTCAACTTTGTTTTATAAAAACTGCGGAATGTTGAACGAAAAGATCCTCCTAAGTTTCCCAAACGCTGCCCAGCCGAGTTAGATTCGTCGGCTAACCTCAAATCTCGAAATTGGATCTACCTAATTGGACTGTTTGTACTAGGTAAACACAGTCATCGACAATTTCGAAAATCGCATTCCCAACCAGGACCGGTACAGAAATGAAATGAGCATTAGACATAACTTTCGTCTTGTCTATGTTAAAAAGATTAAAAAGAGGATTTATTTACTCTAAAACATATTATATCAGAGTTTAAACTGTCATCACATAGAACTTTATAACGACCTGGGCCAACTCCATCTGATGCCATTTGGTCAACAATTACATTCCCAAGTAGGATTGACGTCAGGCAGGCGGCCGGTCATAAAACGATTGCCAATAACTTTTACAGTATGTACTAGGAAAGAAGAATACATTTTCTCCTACTTTTATCCCAATTACTTGGAGTCGATACCATCGACTCCAAGTAATTGGGATAAGAGTAGGAGAATGATGAGTATAAACTGTCGTCACATAGAAATTCAAGAATTCTGAAATATTAATTTCACGTTACTTAGATAACTCTTGTGTATCATGATACATAGATGATTCTTACGTGACAATATTTGTCAGGCAAGAATTATCTTGTGTGACAAAAACTCCGAAAATAATTGGCACCTGTTATATAAGATATCTATATCGCTTATACTATTTTTTTTTTTTTCAAATACTCTCATGTACGCATTTTGTCTCCCTACTGTTTTGTTATTATATAATAAGTAGATACAGAAAGACTATCAATCACCAATGTCACAAAACTTTTAAATGTATAGTCTCAAACTTTATTCACGGTGTGATGTTTATTCATTTCATCATAATTTCAGCTCATATACTCGTATGTCCCCCTGTTGGGCTCGAGCCTCCTCCATAATGGGAGGGAAATTGACCTACTATACTACGCTGGTCAGACGTGTTGGTATATGGTTTTGTTTCGAATTTTCCTTTTCTTGCATAGATGTTACATGCATTATATATTCCTTAGTCGTCTCTTATGATCACCCACGGGTAAGATAGGGGGTGGTGAATTGTATTCTTACTACGTCACCACACGGATATGGTGTGATGTTATTTAATGACAAATGCTAGGTTTGAAATCCCATCATTTGGCTGATATTTTTTACAAGTGAGAAAATGACATTTTAAATTGCTACTAACTAATACTCCGGCGCCATTTATGATAGAATCGATCTAACTTAATCTTTACTGACAAATAAAGTTTCCTGTCCGTGTGGTGACGGAGTAAGAATACAATTCACCACTCCCTATCTTACCCGTGGGTGATCATAAGAGACGACTAAGGGATATGAAACACATTTATAACATCTATACAAGAGAAGGAAAACTCGAAACAAAACCCAATACCAACATGTCTGACTAGCGTGGTATAGTAGGTTAATTTCCTTCCCATTACGGAGTAGGCTCAAACCCAACAATAGGACATATATATGCTGAGGTGATGAAAGTTTGCTTAAAAATATATTATACTGTCCATTTACAGCTTTTCAACTGGTGGCATTTTAGGCCATTTACATAGTTATTGATCATAAAGTATATAAGTACCAAAATAATATTTGCTTCATTCTAAAAATGTTGGTTCAGGTAAGACTTTCTTTTTAAACTATTTTGTATTCTGCTAGGTACGTAGAAACTAAGATATGAATCTTTTACGAAAGATTAAAAACTAAGTAGATTGCGGTTTCTTACCGGTCCGTCTGTATGAAGCTTTGCACAAATGATTGCAGGCGGCGCCTCGCCTCCAATGCATTTTTAAAATTAAGCCCGTTCTATCGTTATAAATCCGCTTCGATTAGATTGATGATCAGCATTATTTGTGAAAACAGGTGCTTAAAGTGAATAAAAGTACACTTTTATTACTTTTAGGTTATTGCCTCTTTAAGCTGAATTGACATGTTTTAAATCTATTACAGAGAGAAAACTGGCAACAAAACCCTATAGCAACACGTCTGACCAGCGTGGTATAGTAGGTCAATTACCCTTCCATAATAGAGGAGGCCTGAGCCCAACAGTGGGACATATATGGGCTGAGATGATGATGATTTGCATAAATACATATTTACTGAAATATATTAAACTGAACAATAAAGAAATAAATATAAAATAAACGAAAATTTACTCGATGTTGTTGAACATTTTATACTGTTTTAATATTATTTTACTTACTTATAAGATAGAGATAGAAGAGTACGGCAGTTTATGGTATTGTACGCTGTTCCTTCCGTCGCCTTGGGCAATTTGGAAGGGCTGTAACGAAAACTATCCCCAAAAAAGCATTCTATAATATTAACTTACAAAGATGATGATTGTGACCTGGGCCAACTCCATCTGATGCCGTTTGGTCAACAATTACATTCTCAAAGTGGGTTGACGTCAGGCAGGCGGCCGGTCATAAAACTACTGCCAATAACTTCTACAATATGTACTATGAAAGATGAATACATATTGTATCGACCCTAAGTAATTGGTATAAGAGTAGGAGAATGATGATTGATATTAAGTTACAGAGGACGCTATTCTCTTTTAGGCACACAAAATTTTAATATATAAATATAATAACTAACAATAAATATATAAATACGTATTTCGGAATAAAATTATATTAATAAACAAAACAAAAATAAAGCTAAATTTATAGTTAAAACCTTTTGTAATATATTCAATGGCAATATTATTTGTTAAAAAGAACAAAAATATATTTATATTTTAGCATTGTAAATAATTATTTCTCAACGTTCGTAATACGTGGCCAAATTGAAAGTAAATTCTCAGGAGTCTTATTATAAAAGAATATTAAATTGAAATTACTACAACGGGACATTGTACTCTATATAAAATAATATACACTTATAGCAAAGTTTTTCGGTCGGTTTCTACTATAACGTTCAAAAGTAATTTTACGCTACAAAGTTCTTGGAGCCTCATACTCAACAATTGTTTATACCTATGAAGTCTAGTCAGGTATAAAGTGTTTGAAGATAATTTCGTAACAAAATATAAACTTCAAGATTATTTTAGATTTGTATCTCTATTTGATTTGTATCTATAAATTCTATCTATATAATTTCCGATGTCACGACAGAGTAAGAATACAAGTCAGCATGCCTATATCGTAAATGGTAAGAGTTTTAATTTGATAACAGCACTATAAAAACGAAGACACGAAACAAATACAATTAACAACCCATTTTTCTATATAGCAATCAACATAGTCCTTAAGGTTAAGTGGCTTACGACTATTCAAAGTGTTATCTTCTTTTATATATTTTCGACCGTGATCTATCATAGTCGGCTTTTAGTTTTAGAATTCATTCTTTTATTTAAATAATTTTAGGCTTTTATAAGATTTCTTAAAAAATTTCCATGTTGTGTTGGAGTAAGTACACAATTTACCACCCCCATCTTATTTATGGGTGTAATAAAATACGACTTAAATATATAAGATGCATATAACATCTGTACAAAAGAAGGACAACACTAAATCAAATCCTATTGATACGTATCTGATCAGCATGATATAGTATGATCAATTTCTCTCCTATTATAGAGAAGCTGTTCACGACTCATGTAAGAACCATATCGGTAATGTCACCTAACTCGATAGATGGCGTAGTCGTCGAGTTAGATCACGATATTGTTTCATTACGGCAATCAATACTTATAATATTTAATTATAATAAAATATTTATGTGACAAGGTGACCAGATGGTCAGATCTTCCTTGGGTCATATAGATCACCAAAAAGCGGAATACTTTTTATTACGGGTTGAGAGCCCTCAGCGCTCGCCCACAGTCCAGGTAAAGTTTTCATGGCCATCTGAGGCTAACAACTAAGACACACACAAAAAAAAAGTAAAAAAAACGGAATGCTTTGGTTTTATCTAGTACATTCCTTAGTATTCCCAGTCCACCCTAGACCAAAAGAACAACCTATTAGTTCGGTAGTATTCAGAAGCCTCAAGTCTAGACATATATGAGCAGAGATGATGATGATTTTTAGGGATAAACACTGAATAATCAACTTTAAAGTATCAAATTATCAGTAACTTAATAATACTCGCTTAGCTCATACGATTATACCAAATATCTAGCAAATGCAAACAGCTTATCGTGAAATACTTATCAATATATCTCAAGTATATTATTTAATTTTCCGTGTGGTGACGGAGTAAGAATACCATTCACCATCCCCTTTCTCACCCGTGGGTGATCGTACGAGACGACTAAGTGATATCAAACGCATATAACATCTATGCGAGATAAGGAAAACTCGAAACAAAACCCTATACTAATACGTCTGACCAGCTTGGTATAGTACGTTAATTGCCCTCTCATTATAGAGGAGGCTCGAGCCCAACAGTGGGACATATATGAGCTGAGAGAGAAAATATTTTTTAAGTTCTTTCATTTGATTCCCAACATCATGCTATGCTTCAAAATTTAATGTAGTATATGACATAGCCCATAAACTCTAAAAATCAAGACACTTCCAATACATTATCTGTTAAATTATGATGAGTAGTTAATAAATGATGACAAACAAATATGGGTACTGTTTAAACTTTTACCCCTCCTTTTAGCTTCGCCATAATCGTGTTAAAACAACGACTAACTACACAGACAAGCATATTTTGTTATTCATGATTGTATCACGTATAGGCCATTCATTATAAATATAGCAACGCCCCTGAGAGATATAAAACTTAGATTTATATACTAGAAATAAATGTTTCAGCCGTAAACGAGCCAAGCTTAAATTATAATATACTAATTATGTCTGCGGTTTCGTTTTCTAGAAAAAAAAGCATTTAGGTTTAGGCGTTCAAAAATAGGCTATTTTTTTTTAAAGATGGAATTGTTATAATTATATAGATATATATAAAAAAAAATCAGGTTAATTAATACACTCTTATATTGAAAAAACTTATAAAGACTAAGTCATAGATTCTTTATTCTTTCTTTGGATACTTCAAAAAGGAGCGTGAAGGTAATTCTGTGAAAAAAAGATAATTCGTTAACGGCGGTGCTATCTCAATAATGTTATTATTAGCAGTATGCATGTAGCTTTAATTCAAACTACAGATTTTAATTTTCAATGTTCAATAAAAAAATATCAAACATTTAAAAAAAATTAAAATGATTCTATACTATATAAAATGATACTATTCTATATATATTACTAGCTTCTGCCCGCGGCTTCGCCTGCGTAAAAGGTTACTTTCCTAAAGTTTTTCATCCCCTATTTTTACATTACCCCTTAAGGGTAATTTTTTACAACATGTTAATATCATATTTATTTATATCTAATCAATAGCCTAAAAATAAGTTTCAAGCTTCGGGTTTTAAAAATGACGATACTTCCCTACAACTTTTTATCCCCCTTTACAACCCTTTTTTAGCGGTAAAAAGTTTATGTCCTTTATCAGGCTCTAAACTATCTGTGTACCAAATTTCATTTAGACCGGATCAGTAGTTTTGGCGTGAAAGAGCGACAGACAGACAGAGTTACTTTCGCATTTATAATATTAGTAAGGATAATTTTGTAATTAAGAATACAATATGTTCTCAATCACTTGTAATTATATTTATGTATAAAAAGCAAAAAAAAAACAGAAAACTTAAATTGAAATGGTTTGCCAACCTAGAGCGCTAGAGTTATTTTTTTTTTCAACGTCTTTCTTCCTATTACACAGATGGCTCATTTTCAAAAATCAACCATACATCACCTGAAGAAATAGAATTTTGTTTGTATAGATCTTTCCGATTTAATTTTCCATTCCATTAACGCTTTGTAGAAGTAGGTAAAGAAGCCGTTTTATGCTTATTTGTTCTTTCACGCCTGCTTCCCAAGGATTATAGACTACTATTTACAGATGTTCAGTTATATTGTATATTTCTCAGGATTCATACTCATCACAGCCATTCACAGAGCTATAGCTGTTATTAATCTAACATCAACTGAATAGCTCGACTGCACAGTAGCGCAGTGGTTAAGACAAGAATCTACCATGCCAAGAATCGTGTGTTCAATGCCCACGCAGGATAATACTTTATAGGATCCATATTTTTTTTTGTCTGGATGTATTTTATGCCCGTTAATTGTATGTTTGTAAAATAAACTGGAATACAATAATTAAAAAATATAGTGATTATACATTATCTTAGGAATTTAGCTCACATAAAAGAGCTTGTGTGATGAAAATTAAAATTTATAGTTGTCTAGTACAACTGGGAGCAGTTAGAAATGAATCTTTGTAATTTAACGTTGATGCAAAAACCATAACTCAAACTAAACTAAAATATATTTTCAACTATTGTAATAAATGTGTCACGTAGTGTTTTAATGTTACAAGTAATTAAGGACATCTCCTCTTCTGTTGTCTGTTACACAATATTTAGTATAATAATAATAGTAAAAATAATAATAGTTTAAGGTTTATTTTGGAATATCGTTCTCTTTGATTGCATTTGCTCTCTGCTAGTAGTTACGAATACTATCAATGCGTACATTGGTCTCGAGTGCTATAAAAGACGGCTCGAATTCTAATATAGACCGGGGCTAGATTCATCTTTTTTTCTTCTTATGATAGCAAACAAGCAAGCAGCACACCTTCTGTGAAGTATTACTGCAGCTCAAGGAGCTTTGTAATAACAAGAGTACAGTTAGGCCATTACCTACCAACCCAATCTCACCCCCTTTTTTTTTCTTCGCAAGGTGGACCATGGGTTTGGTCGCGCCCCGACAAATCAGTCCGAGGCGATAGAAGAAGTGGCGCGCAACCCCATGGACTCAACCTGCAAACACCTCTCTTCGCCGTGCGAGCGGGTCACCGGTACCCGATCTTTGTCTTAGGTGGGACCTGGGGGGCACAGTTAAAACATTACTTATTTTTACTGATCGTCGCGCCGCCTACAGATTGTTTGTACAAACATAGCTGCCATTTTGTCCTGATTGTCAAAATTTTGACAACTGAGAATTGTTATTTTGTGTTCCTAGCATATGTACTTATTGTCAATAATCTATTTTCGGTTATTGATGTTCTTTCTGGAAATTATCTCAATTTTCATTGTTAAGTTTATCTATTCTATTGTCGTTTCGTTAACGGCTGATATGGTTTTTCTTTTATATTTCAGGGTAGGACTCATAGTAAAAAAGAATCCTATATAATTACATACACACATGTAGATACGTAGGTATATATGTATATTACTTCAACTTTAGTTCATCGCCTAAGCTCTAGGTAGCAGCACTTTCCATACATGCATATTTTACCATCGAGTTGCCACTCTTTTTCAGTTGATATAATTTTACTCTTTGGGTGGGACCCAATCTCACCCAGAAAATTACACCACCGACTCCTTCGCTCACCGAACGAAGCACAACAGCACATCACCACTGTTCAGACGTCGATTTTCCACGAGCGTGTTTCTACCACGGATGGACCGGCCGCGGCTGTCGACAGAAAATTGTCAACAGTGTGACTTTATCACTACAAACTGATCTGACTGTTAACTGATTTCGTCTGGTCTTGTTGACAAACATTATACATTTCCAATTGCCGGAGAGTTTACGTCAAGTGGCTGGTCATAAAACTTTGGGCAAAAATTTTGCAATATGTAATACGAAAGAAGAGTATATTGCTTCGATCCCAAGTAATTGATATAAGAGCAGAATGACGACAATTCACTTCGACTACGTAGATACTCGTAACTCAGTCGCTTGTTAATGTTTTTTTAGACACACCACCTTTCACTAAGGAAATCCTTGTATTGTGGGGGACAAACATACAATTAACGCAGATAAATGACACCCACAATAACACAGTATGTTTTTTTTTCTTCTATTCTTAAGTTATAATCACACTATTTATCACAAAGATAAGTTAAATTATCATCACCATTGTCGGAATATAATTGTTGACTAGATAGCATCAGATAGATTTGGCCCAAGTTAATATAAAGATAAGGTAAATATGAGATCTAATTTTGGGCCTAATTTTGATATCTTACTTTACAAGCGCAAATATATGCTACATTACAATAAGCGTGTGGCTCTTTCAAGAAAATCTAGTTTTCATAGGCCTTTAATAAATAATTGATTAGAATAATAGCTTCATAATACGCAAAAAAAAATAATGAAAGAAAATTTTAATTAATATCAGCTTGATGAGCATACCCGAATATTAATTTAGGCGATGAAAGATTTCTTCTTAGAACATTTTCATCTTCATTTCAGGAACAAAATAATATTTTAATTTCTTAAAAATTTTCATGAATATAACCTATTAAAGTCTAATAATTATTATTCAAAGAAATTTTCATTAACTTTCTAAAGAGATAGCGTAAATGAGGAATTATGTAATTTTTTATACTAATTTATATAAAGTTGGTCAATATGTCTTCTCAAAGAGATTGAAGACGAGTAAAATATGTACACAAAAAAAATGACTTAATTTTCAACAAATAGCTTGCCTAATGTTAGAGTACTCAGAGTAAAAGCCGACTAAGAGGCTTTTGCGACATCCACGATGATATTCTTAGCTGATACCATACAACAAAACCGAGTCATACGTACATAACTACCATAACCTATATATAAATACTATATAACTATTCATATATAACGATTTCTAATGTTTACGCGAGTATTACACATTTGAAATAGGGAGTACCAGGAGGTACTCCCGTGACCATGATCACTGTTAAGTGTTCGAAACGACGGGTAATTAAAAATAAAATACAAACGCGATAGAATCCGTAAAAGTAGTTTTATTTCAAACTATTTATATATACAAAAAGTACTGTGCAAATACTGCGCACCTAATAAACTTGTACTTTTCTTTTATTTGTACCTATTTGCTTCTTTTACAACTACTAAGTAAGTTTCCAAGTGTTAATTATGACGTTTATTAGAATTGCCAACATGATCATCATCTCATCATTTCAGCTTATATCATCCCACTGCTGGCCTCGAGCCTCCCCCACGCTATGAGGGAAATTGACATATTATACCACTGTAGTTAAACGTGTTGGTATACGGAAATGAAATCCTATGGTTTCATTTCGAGTTTTACTTCTCGAGCATTTTTGCTGTATGCATATTATCCCTTAGTGGTCTTTAACGACACCCACGGAAAGAGTTGTATTGTATTCCAACCCCAGCACCACACGATATACACAAATAATATATAAAGATAATAAGGTTTCTGAACTTTTGTATCTGAAACTGGTAGTCTTAATAATATTCTTCATGTGGAT
Organism: Lymantria monacha; assembly: GCA_905163515.2. NCBI lineage: Eukaryota > Metazoa > Arthropoda > Insecta > Lepidoptera > Erebidae > Lymantria > Lymantria monacha. The sequence continues at coordinate 15,760,836 of LR991097.1, read as the reverse complement.
TTTAATTATTGTTAGATTTATACTCGCGTAGTTGGAATCTCACCACCTTGTTCACTCAGTAACGGCAAATATTTAGAGTTATTGATCTGTAGTTATATCCAGTTACTAATAATTTTTTTATTTTGTCAACATTATTTTTTTTAATATTTAACTTCTTAATTGTTATTAGATATATATTGTAAAAAAAAACAGACAGGTTATTAATGTTCATTGAACTATCTGTCTGTACAGAGGGCGTAGCGATTAAGATACCAATCTATGATGCCAATGTTACAGATTCGATCCCATATAGAATAATTCATGCACGATTTACAATTTTTGGTTATAATTTTGGATGTAATTTATGTCTATTAAGAGTATATTTCTAAAGTCATCCACAATACAACGATTATTTCCTGAAGATTGGTTGTTGCAATTAAAAAAAACTGGTTTATAATAATAAATCTGCCATTATTTATAAAGAAAGCAGGAAATACGTGATGCCACGTGTTAAAACTTCCTCGCAAAATCAAATTACACGTATAGTAAAAGAAGTTAAAAAATATACACTTATATCATCATTATATTAAAGTCACATACTTTTAAATTCAATAACTCTGTACTTTTAAATTCAATAACTCCGCACGAGAAACTTGAAATATTTGCGGTGGACAAGTGCTGGAACAAATGGTTGCAATTATTTTAGTGTGTACTGTTTCCCTCGAATCGGGAAATTCCTGGACACTGTACCTATGCTGCGCCACATTTGACATTTATTCAATTAAAGTCAAGCCACCGGTCTACCGCAAGTTGAATATAGTACTGTGTGAACAAAGTTTGAGCTTTAAATTCAGTTTACTATGTAGTATGGCCGCACAACACGTTGTAGCAATCAGAGGTCCCGTAGGGCACGTATAGAAATTGCTTGTGTGGAAAATAAACGCGTTGAAGTTGGTGAAAGTTTGAGTTGATTTTCATGCTATGTCTACTATCTTTTAGAGAATATTATGAATTATACTATTATCCGTGTGGTGACGGAGTAAGAATACAATTCACCACCCCCTATCTTACCCGTGGAATAATCGTACAAGACGACTAAGGGATATAAAGCGCATATAATATAAGCAAGAGAAGGAAAACTCGAAACAAAACCCTATACAATACGTCTGACCAGCATAGTATAGTAGGTTAATTTTCCTCTCATTACGGAGGAGGCCCGAGCCCAACAGTGGGACATATATGAGCTGTGACGATGATACTAATATTAAAAAAAAAGTTAACATTACTATGAATATTTGTGGAAAGTCGATTTGTGAAAGAAAGGAAAGTTAATTTGTGGCAAATCTAATCCAATTTTAAAGATTCTTTTTTTAATTGAAAGTTACGCAATCCCTGGAAGTTGTGTACCGAGAAAAAGGGTTTCATTTGTGGAGAGTGTAACTAAATTAAGCCTAGTAATCTTTTTCATGTGGTAGAGAATTAAGAATACAATTCACAACTCCCTAACTTGCCCGTGGGTGCGCACATATAACTAAGCGATATAATATACAAATAGCATCTATGCAAGAGAAGGACAATTTGAAATGAAACACTATACCAACGGGTCAGACCGGTGTGGTATAATAAATCAGTTTCCCTCCTATTGTGGAGGAGGCTTGTGTCCAATATTAGGACGTCTACAAGCTAAGATGATAATAATGATTGTTTAAGTTGAATTATACGTAAAACTAAATTGGTAAAAGTACCATCAATTATAAATTCAGTACAATATTATACACTAAAAATTTTATTAGCCATTGGTAATACAATTGTCATATTATTCTTTGCTCAAAATTTCTTTCCTGTATTATTCGTGTGGTGACGGAATAAGAATACAATTCACCACCACCTACCTATCTTACCCGTGATAAGGAAAACTTAACATAAAACAATATACCAAACCGTCTAAACATTATGATTTAGTAAATCTATTTTCCTCCGCTTGCAGAGCAGTACCGGACCTAATAATGAAACAAGATGGGCTGCGAAGAATAATAGTAACAATAATAAAAATATTTTGGTATATAATAATACAAATATAATGGTAACAATAATAAAAATATAATGGTGATGCATGGTGGGATGCGGAAGTGGCAGCTTCCGTAGAGCAAAAAAAGAAAGCGTGGCTGGACTATGTCTCTTCTTTGAATCTGAATGACAGTATGACTGAACAGAAGAAAGAAATATATCGGCAATGTAAGAATGACACCAAGGCCTTAGTGAAAGAGAAACGTGATAGAGCAAGTATGAGTGCAGAAGATAGGCTGACTAAAAACTTCGAGGGTAACACCAAACTCTTTTGGAGGGAGGTGAAGAAGTCTCGGGGTGGTTGGTCAGCCTTCAGAATGAATAAAATAAGGTCTAAAGGTGGAGACATTCTTACACAAACACAAGACGTGTTAAGCCGATGGAGTGAATATTTTGGCGATATGTATGCGGATGCTACGGTTGGCGCCGGTGTTGGATGTGGTTTAGTAGATCAACATTCGACAACGGCGTCCTCCGATGGCATCAGTATGGATGAAGTTGAATGGGCGATAAGAAGTTTGAAAAATGGTAAGGCAGCGGGCATTGATATGGTGTCTGCCGAGATGATCAAGCTCGGTGGCTCTTGTGTCTGGGAGGCGTTCCTGTTGCTCCTCAATTTATGTTGGAGCTCGGGAATGGTTCCCAGGGACTGGAATAGCGCAGTCATCGTGCCTTTGTTTAAAAACAAGGGTTCACGTTATGACTGCGCAAATTACAGAGCCATAAGCTTGACCAGTTTGGCAGCAAAAGTGTATGGAAAAATTATTGAAAGGAGAATGAGGATGGTGTCCGATGGTTTACTGTGTGAGACACAAGGAGGTTTCAGGAGTGGAAGAGGATGCATGGATCAAGTGTTCTCTCTGCGCAACATTGTGGAGAAGCATCTGGCTCTAGGTCAGAGGGTTTTCTGCAGTTTTGTGGATCTGGAGAGAGCATTTGACACGGTTGTACGAAAGGAACTTTGGGACATTTTACCGGAGTATGGTATTAACGGTAAACTGCTACAGGCTTTGCAGTCCAGTTACATGGGCTGTAGAGCCTGTGTGCGGCTGGATGATGGAATGTCGCCTTGGTTTGACGTCAATATCGGCGTTAAGCAGGGGTGCGTTCTGTCAGCCAGGCTGTTTATCATATATCTGGATAAATGTCTCCAAAGGTTGAACGATATGAATGTGGGAGTCCAGATGGGCGACTCAGTGGTCACTGCTCTGCTTTATGCAGATGATGCAGTCCTGCTGGCACAGTCAGCGACTGACCTGCAGACCCTAGTCGACACAATGACAGAAGATTGTAAGAAAAGGGGTCTACGCGTGAATGTGAGCAAAACCAAAATAATGGTCTTTGAAAGAGATAAAACCAGAGCAGATGTAAGAGTAACAATAGGTAATGATGTACTAGAGCAAGTGGATGAATTTGTATATCTTGGATGTGGATTTAGTCGAGATGGAAGGTACACCACTGATATAGAGCGAAGAGTGAATGCGGGAAATAGAGTGAACGGAGCGTTGGGGCAACTTTTCGGCAGCCACCACCTCAGCCAGAAGGCACGTGTAGCAATACATAACGCAGTGCTTGTCCCAACATTACTGTATGGAAGCGAGAGTTGGGTATGCAGAAAAGAGTATGATAGTAAAATTAATGCGGTCGAAATGCGATCTCTGCGGAAAATCTGTGGAGTTAGGCTGACCGACCGCATTCGTAACGACGACGTAAGAGAGCGAGTAGGTATGAAAGAGAGTATTGGTGTAAAGATGCGAAAGGGAATGCTCCGATGGTTCGGACATGTGGAAAGAATGCCGAACGAACGCCTGGTTAAGAAGATATGCAATGCGAAAATGGAAGGATGTAGGTACCGAGGGAGACCGAGACTTACCTACCTAGACCAGATCGGTCATGTACTGAAGGAAGGTGGAGTCAAGAGTCTCCGAAACCGGCGAGCGTGTATGAAGAGAATTATGAATGTTGAGGAAGCGAGTGAAGTATGCAGAGACAGAGTTCTCTGGCACTCTGTTCTCTCTGCCTACCCTGCAAGGGATATGGCGTGATGATATGTATGTATGTATGTAAAAATATTTTTTAGTGGTAGGACCATGCTATTGACAGTTCTCTGTCTACAACCGCGGGCCGATCTGTCCGGGGTAATACCACACTCTGGCAGAAGATCGACGTCTGAGTAATGACAATGTGGTATTGCACTTCGTTCGGTGAACGAGAGAGACGGCAGCCCAACTAGGTGGGCTTGGGGCAATAAAGGTCCATGGGCAGCAGTGACACTTACCATCAGGGATGCTGCTAGCTAGTTTGCCACCATAAGCAATAAAAAAGAGTAATAAATTAAATTTTGAAAATTTATCTTTTTTAAATAGATTTTTTAAACATGAAAAATTTATAATAACATAGTTAACGTAACATTCATTTTATATAATAAAGCGTAAAAATATAGGTTCACTCTGTATGATCGAAGTGTAGGCACACATTAATCGATTTCGCATTACTAATCAATTTGCTGACGTCTCACAAGGGAAGTACGAGTATCGCTTCAACCTAACACTTGTATACTCGTGGACATCAATCAATCTTCTATTATATAAATTACAGTCCGTACTCGTATATCCACATATAACCACTCCATTAATTACCCTATAATGAATGTCATTATCTAAAAACTAAAAGCTATGTGGTAGCGGCTACGAATACTACCAACCCTTACTTGCACGTGGATGTCGTAAAAGACGACTAAGAGCCTTATAACGATCTGGGACAACCTTATCTGATACCGTTTGGTCAACAATTACATTCTCAAAGAGGGTTGACGTTTGGCAGACAGCTGGTCATAAAACTATTGCCAATAACTTTTACAATATGTACTATGAAAAAAGAGAACATATTGTATCGACCCCAAATAATTGGGGTAAGAGTAGGAGAATGACGAATGTCATTATCTAAAAATTGACAAGTTGACTAGGTTTTTATAGGAAAGTATAAATACAAAACGAAATTAGACACCATATGGAGACATCTAAAAAACGAGTAGGTACATGCCCTAACACAGCATCAGTAATGTGTGATTCACTAATACTTTCTAAGAAATCATTGTAATATTTCCCTTAAATAATTAATTTAACAATAACTTTATTTAATTTGTTAATTTCACAATTTACAAGAACAACTCAATATTAAGTTATTATAAATTTATACTAACTCTTTATTACTTTGTCGTCATAAATATAATTACTTGTTTACACAAAATTACTTTGTTTCTAACAATTCTAACAGCAATTTTCTTGAAAGCACTTTACGCGTAAGTTGACGAGCATTTTGTTAAAGAAAACCCAAGTTACATGCAGACGAGAATTATAGATTAAATTATTCAAATGTCTTCGTAATATTACTAACACACTTGAGGAAATAAAACGGGTTTAGTTCTATAAGTGACATTACTTATCCTAAGTCCCTGGGAAACCATTCAACAAATAAATAAAACTCGATCAAATTGTTAATAAAAATATTACTTCTTGGAAACATATTTTGTGAAATGATCAAAATATTGCTTCCATTGGCTGAAATTATTGTAACGATAAGACATTGTTGCCAGACTTATATATAAAAATACAACGTACAGAAAAGGTAATTAAAATGTTTTCAAATTAATAACAAATACAAAGAAATTACAAATAAAAGCGTGTATATGGAATACTATGTGGTAGCAATTATTAATACTACCAACCTTTACTTTACTCATCGATGTCGTAAAAGACGACTAAGAACTTTATATCGAGTTGGGCCAACTCCACCTGATGCCTTTTGGTCAATAATTACATTGCCAAGGAGAATTGAGAACAGGCAGGCGACTGGTCATAAAACCATTGTCAATAGTTTTTATAATCTGTACGAGTACATATTGAGTCGACCTCAATTAATTAAAATAAGAACAAGAGAATTAATGATATGGAAATATAAACTTTGTGTGTCTCTAATATGTTAAGGCTCACGTAATACATAGATTTATTAATTAGTATAGTCTTATTTTTTTTGTGTGGTAACAATTAAAAATACTATCAACCTTTTAAAAAAATTAGTCATTTTTTACGACATCCACGAGCAAACTAAAGTTAGGTAGTATTCGTAGCAGCTACCACACAGCTAGGTATTTAGTATTTAACTAATTTACTATGATATATAACTAAATTACTATTTAATATTACTATTTTATATTGAAAAAGCCAAACATTCTAACATAACTCTAAGTAAAATAAAATAATACTATATGTAAATTAATTTCCTATAATACCCGTAGACTATATATAATACCTTATTTATTTTATATTATAATATGAATTATAACAATGAGTTGTTGACATTGATTAAGGTACTATGACAATCTTTGTATGCGTACACAATAGAAAATCAGGAATTAAACAAGTCCAAAACTAAATGGAATCATCTATAATGATTCTATTTACATTCAATGTTCACATAATATTCAATTGTAAAACAGAAAGCAAAATAAGGGCATATAAACTTTGTATTATTTATTTAAATATGGTTATTTATACAAACAGCTTTACAACTAAGATCAGTAATCTGCATCATACATGCATGCATGCATGATGCAGTAATGCAAACATTGCAGAAGGCTGCAATGTTTGCATGAGCTCCAAGAGTGTATATAACATACTCAATTACTCATTTTATTGAGTCGAATATGACGTTATTAATGGTCACTGATGAGCTCTGTCAATATTAATACTAATTCTGTACTATTAAGTTAAAGCGCGTTTGCAGTTTAGCTCGGCACGCGTTGTAATAGCTTGGTTTAATTTAGCACAGATCAGCATATTTCAGCACAACTCGACGTAGGATGTCACAACTCAGCTCAGTTCGACTATACTGCATTGGAGTTTGCAAAATAAACGTTATTTATTATCTTCCTATAACTGTGGTTTCGTTCGCTTAATGAAGTGATGTTAATAATTTATAACTAACTTCTAGATCATTGCAATATATGCTCACTAACCTCAAACCATTGTAATTTGTTCTTACCTGAAATAAAAGAGATAAGAATTTAAAGTTTTGAAAAACAGTTTTACTCATTCTCCTGCTCTCATCTCAATTACTTGGGGTCGACGCAATATGTACTCCTCATCCTACATATTGTAAAAGTTATGGGCAATAGTTTTATGACCGGCCGCCTTTTTTTTTTTTTTTTTTTTTATTGGTGGGCTATGGGTGCGTCTCGCCCCGCCAAATCGGTCCGGGGTGACGGAGAAGGCGGCGCGTGATCCCATAGACCCACCGTAAAATTATGACCGGCCGCCTGCCTGACGTTAACCCTCCTTAGGAATGTAATTGTTGACCAAACGGCATCAGATGGTGTTGGCGCAGGTCGATATAGGGCTCTTAGATGTCTTTTACGATATCTACGAGCAAAGTAAGGGTTGATAGTATTTGTTGCCTCTACTACAAAGCAAAAAAATAATTTTATTACTATTACTAATTACTTAATAAGGCAATGTCTTAGTTTGATAATTTTGTTAACTATTTAAAATATAATTTAATCTAAAAACATTATTCTAGAAATGTTATGTCTTCTTCTCTGTTTGAAATTCTCAAATATTATTCAAAAGGCTTTTAGCCTGATGTACCTTCTTAACTTCTACTAAACTTCCTTGGAAAAAAGTCGACGAAACGTTAGGCAGTATCTGCGTTGTCCGGTCGATAGCCCTGTACAGCACACCGGTGTGGGCGGGGTCTCTGACCGTCCAACTCAGGGCTCTTCTGTGGCGACCACAGAGGGCCATGGCGGTCAGGGCCGTACGCGGGTACCGCACGGTGGCGACAGAAGCAGCGTGCCTGTTGGACGAGACTCCCCCGTGGGACCTGGAGGTGGAAATGCTCGCCGATTTGTATCGACGGGTATCGGGGGTGCAAGCGGAGGGCGGTGTGGTCTCATTGAGGCAACTTCCGTCGGGCCGGCCACTGACGACAAGTTCACGCTGCTCCGGTGGCCGGTACAACGACGAAGGCGAGGTTCACGGGTGGGTTACGGGTGTGCGTGCTTACGCACCTCTGTCGTACCGGACGAAGTGGTGCGAGGAGCGCGCCGACCGTAGCCCAAACCCAAAAAAAAAAGCCAGTATCTACGTTCTGAGATTCATTAGCTGCACTTATCACTTACCATTTATCCGCTGCTTTCTCGTAATAAAAACAATCATCTAATAGCAATGAACAATTGAAATTGGATCCAATTAAAAGTTACAAGTGAGTGCGTTGAATTAAGCCACTACCACCATAAAGCAAAATTATATATTTTTGTTTATTATATTTCAAAAATTTCTTCCGTGTGTTGACGGAGTAAGAACACAATTTACTACCTCCTATCTTACCCGCGGATGATCGTACAAGACGACTAAGGGATAAAAACGCATATAACATATATGCGAGAGAAGAAAACCTCGAAACAAAACCCTATACCAACATGTCTGACCAGCGTGGTATAGTAGGTCAATTACCCTTCCATTATGGAGGAGGCCCGAGCCCAACAAGGAGACGTATATGGGCTGAGATGAATGTTTCAGCAATAATTTCACATAATATTAAAATATTTTAATAATTTACAATGTTACAATTTTCAAATTCAAAATTTTGCAAGCTTAATAATAATAGATTCTCTCCATATTAATTTCTGCTAACTTGTTATTATTTATCTGGTAACATTTAAATCACTAAAATAACTCTGTCAGATTCATTCAAAAGCTCATCATAATTTTAACAATGAAGCTGGCAACACAAATGGAATTATAATTGTTATTCAAACTCTGAGGTAAACAAAATACAATGTCAGTAAAAGCAGAAATTACTACCTCAATTTCAAAATTCCCTCACGCACTAAAGAGCACTTTTCTTAAATATTATATAAAATATTGTATATTTCTTATAATATAATTTTAATAGTGGTAGGACCACGCTGTTAACAATTCTCTGTCTACAGCCGTAGGTCGGCCCACCCAAGGTAGTACCACACTCTCACAGAAGATTGACGCCTAAGTAATGGCAATGTGGTATTGCGCTTCGTTCAGTGAGCGAGAGAGTCGGAAGCCCAACTGGGTTGAGTTCGGGTTTGTATTGGTAGGCAGTGGCCTACCTATATCCTTGGCAACGGTCCATGGGCGGCAGTGACACTTACCATCAGGTGTGCTATCTGCTCATGCCACCATAAGCAATAAAAAAAGCTTGGCAAATTTTTTTTCCTCTTTTGCTCTGATCACCTAACTCATTGTTTCTTGTGGGCCTTCTTCATAATAGCAAGATGAAGATAATGATTTTTTTTCTCGTACTACCTAATGTTATCTGTAAACAACTCTTACTCTTACACTATATGTATATTCTCAATTTTTCATCTGACATCTGCATATAATAACTGCTTTATTCTAATATAAACCCAATTGATATCCTACCAACTGATTCCTATAATGTTTTTTCACCATTTCCATTTTGTTTTAGAGCAATGCTATCTATGATTGATTACAGTTACATGATCGTTATGCACAATGCTAGACTGATATCTATTTGTAAAGGACGTTTCATGTATCAATGCATCGGATATCATGAGTGTACGTACGAAAATTACGGTTGAACATTTCGATTTACTGAATTGCGTTTGCGTTAGTATTTGTAAACATTCAAATTGTAACTATGTAGATTGAAATGCGGTACTATAGTTTCGGTTGCATATTTTCATTCATCATCATCATCATCACAGCCCATATATGTCCCACTGTTGGGCTCGGGCCGCCTCCATAATGGGAGGGAAATTAACCTACTATACCGCGCTGGTCAGACCTGTTGATATAGGGTAATGTTTCGAGTTTTTCTTTTCTATATATATATATTCATTAATATATACATAAGCAAATTAAATACGTACATTCTTAGCGAAGAAAGTAAAATAAAAAAAACGCGTGCGTCTCAGGACGCCCGACAGAAGTGATAACTCAAACTAATTTAAGTTGAACTATTTAATATTTAAATTGTTTAACTTGAGAAAAACTTAGGTTATTACGTAACTTTTATGTATACTAACATGATAATGTAAGGAAAGGTTATTGGAGTTTACTCCTTAAGAATCGATTTACATATAAGGCTCCCGGTATGAGAAAAATTTGAGGAGTAAAATGTAGTGATCGAATGACTTCGTTATGTTTTTGGTGCGCAACCTATTCTGCGCACTTTTCACTTTCTGACGTGAGATAATACTTCACTGAACAGTTTTAATAAATGTAAATAAATATATATATATATATATATATATATATTATTTTAGTCAAATAAGCTTTTTTTGCGCCTGTTTTGAAAATCGTACTTAAGGAGTAAACTCCAGTCGTGCGTCGGAGCTGACACACACACTATTTTTTTTATTAATATTAGTTAGTTAGTTATATATAAATCTTATAACATAACATCTTAATACGGCTAGCGCTGTGGGTTAGAATGAGAGAGGAGTCTGCCTACCGCTGTCGTATACGTGAGAAACGGGAAGCAAGACAGACTGGTGCCGTTACGCGTTACGTAAAGAAGCGGTTTACTCTCCCGTAAGAAGTTACCACTTCAACATAATATTTTCTTTTTATAAATGACATCCTGCATGAAGGCCACAACCCTTTTTTTTTTTTTTTTTTTTTTTTTTTATTGGTGGGCTATGGGTGCGTCTCGCCCCGCCAAATCGGTCCGGGGTGACGGAGAAGGCGGCGCGTGATCCCATAGACCCACCGTAAAATCCTCTCTCTTCGCCGTGCGAGCGGACCACCGGTACCCGATCTTTGTCTTCGGTGGTCCGCTCGGCGGTTTACCCTCGCGGGTTCCTCTCGTCGACGCCCCGACAGATTTCGCCGTCGGGGCGTCGCCCTCACGCGGTGGCCTCGCGTCGGGTGACCGGACAATTCCCCGGTCCGATCACCCGAGGCCTGGGTTAGGGCGGCATCAGGCGCAGGTATTCGTGCCTGCGCCGCCCCGGCCGCTGGCGGCGGCCCGGGTCGCGGGAGTCCTCCCTGACTCGTTCCGCCGCCTCCTTCCGCGAGATGACAGCCTCGCAGAAGGCGGCGACCGCGTCCCAATTCCTGACGCTGTCGACCATCGCCCTCGCGACAGCCGGCAGTGCCAGGTCGGCACCGATAATAGCGACGAGGTCGCGGCGCTGCCCGTCCCAGCCCGAGCATTCCTCGAGCGTATGTTGCGCCGTGTCCTCGTCACTACTGCAATGATGGCAGCCCGGAGTCCACTCCCTGTACACGACCGTGTGCAGGTATTTCCCGAAGCACCCGTGCCCCGTCAACACCTGCACCAGTCGGAAGGTGAGGACCCCGTGCCGCCGCTCCATCCATTTCATCAATACGGGCCGGAAGGCTTCGACGGTCACGATATCGTGTCTAGGCCTCTCCAGCCGCGTAACCCAACGGGCGATGACGTCTCGGCGGGCGTCCTCGCGCCAGGTGGCTATCTCGCGCCAGGTGGCTATCTCGCTCAACGATGGGGAGCCACCCTCCTCGCGCACTGAGGTAACCCGCCGGTAGAGGTCGGAGAGCATCTCCGCCTCTAGGTCCCACGGGGGTGTCCCGGCCAATAGGCACGCCGCCTCTGTCGACACCGTGCGGTACCCGCGAATGGCTCTGACCGCCATGGCTTGCTGTGGCCTCCACAGAACCGCCCTGAGCTGGGCGTTCAGAGCCCTCGCCTACACGGGTGCGCCGTACATGGCCATCGAGCGGATGACCCCCGCATACAGCCGTCGGCCCTCATGAAGGCCACAACCCTTGGATTGCGGCAGACTATACAAACCTAAAACTAACGAGCAAAGATTATATTCAGACTCGAAACAATCATTTGTGGAGAATTAAACCCCTGTAACTTAATAAAGTTAATACAATTCACCACCCTCTGTCTTACCCGTGGGTGATCGTAAGAGACGAGTAAGGGATATAAAATGCATATAACATCTATGCAAGAGAAGGAAAACTCGAACCCTACAAACACCCTACACCCTCATCTATAAAACCCTATACCAACACGTCTGACCAGCGCGGTACAGTAGGTTAATTTCCCTCCCATTACGGAGGAGGCCTGAGGCTTTTTTTTTTTTTTTTATTGGTGGGCTATGGGTGCGTCTCGCCTTGCCAAATCGGTCCGGGGTGACGGAGAAGGCGGCGCGTGACCCCATAGACCCACCGTAAAATCCTCTCTCTTCGCCGTGCGAGCGGACCACCGGTACCCGATCTTTGTCTTCGGTGGTCAGGAGGCCCGAGCCTAACAGTGGGACATGTATGTGCTATGATGATGATGATGATGATGATGATGATGAACTTAATAAAGTTATTACCTTATATCAACTGTAGTGGTTGACTATCTGTGTAGTTGAGATTTACATAGACTCTTAACTGCACACAAGGCGTGGTTGTTAAAAAATCGGCTCGCCATGTCAATATCATCGTTTTTGATTCCCACGCAGAACACTAATTTGTCTGTTCTACAAATTACTTTACCGAGTCTGAATGTAATTTGTGCCCCTTAAATTTTGTTTATAAAGTTACCGCAATACAAAGAGTATTTGCTTAATAGTATTGTCCTTATAAAAATTTTGCTAACTACATTAACTTATTCATACTATTTAAATGGCTGCTAGGTCTAAAATAAAGTCCGATACTCTGATCTAATAATTAAACTTCGGTTACTTGTGAACAAGTCTTGTAGTGGCAGGCGACATTAGTTGACATCAGCAGTTTTGTCTCTAAGAGTACTTACAGTTTTGTCTCCACAGTATATGTATTGAAATTAGATTATTATTACCTTTCTTTTTTCATGAGTAGGCTATGGTTTGGACATACGCCGCCCGTTCCATTCGGTGTGACGGAAGAGCGGCGCGTGGCCCCATAAACCACCGTATCCCCTTGCCATCGCCATTGGGCCGGCCCTTAGAGATTATTATTACTTGGAATATTGTGACTAATTGTAATATACAATCACATACTTCCTATATTGTGAAATATCATTGTAATCGCATTCCTCCACCATTGCGACGATCGTACACTTGGATAAAAGTTTACTTACTCTAGAAGAAGACATACTTATTTAACTTTTTTATATATTTACTATATACTATATTTACGCATCGTCATTTCCTACTCTTATTCCAATTATTTGGGGTCGATACAGTATGCACTCTTCTTCCATAGTACATATTGTAAAAGTTATTGGCAATAGTTTTATGATCAGCCGCCTACTAGACGTAAACCCTCCTTGGGAATGTATTTGTTGACCAAACGGCATCAGATGGAGTTAGTTCAAGTCGTTATAAAGCTCGTAATCGTTTTTTACGACATCCACGAGCAAATTTAGGGTTGGTAGTATTCGTAACCGCTACCACACAGCAATATTTATGCATATTATTTAAATATATTATGAGATGCGTAATCTCTCATAAATATATAAAAAAAACAAAAGATTATTTTTATTTTTCCTCAATTATGTTCCAGACTTAGGATGAAGTTAAATTTAGTGTATTCAAAGGAAATATGGAATAATAGACTCAGTGGGTCTGATTTATTACAATATTCTATAAAATAGTTGGCTGTATATAAAGGAAGATGTTCTTGAGAATATAAATCATCCTAAATAAGCCATTAGTGTAATTTATGTGTCAAAAGCAGCCGTGCGTCGTAAACTGTAACATTCTAACCACATTACTACTACTACCACTACCATTAGTAGTTACTAGTAGTAATAACGAGTTGGTTATGCTCATCATAATGAAATAAATTCATCAATTGAATTTCCTTGCTAGCGTTTTTTGTCAATACTTTAACTATGTTAAAATTTGTACTAACCGTGTTAATGGATTAACAAACAACTTGTCATCCTTCTTTTTCTAGAAATACAACGCCAGATAAAGACGGCTAAGGGATATTTACCACTTCAAGAGAAGAACAACGCCAGGTAAAACCATATCGCGCGTTGTGTAGCAGTGAAACGTATATAGTCTTTAGAAAAGAAGACATCATGTTAGGTTATCGAACTGTTTACAACATAAAAATGTAATAACAAAATAATGACAATAAACAAAAGAATAAAAAACAAAATAATAAAATAAACAATGTATTTGTTAACAGACACATTAATTGATATATTAAATATAAACTTTCATTAATCAAATTTTATGAACTGTACTTTATTTTATAAAGATAAGGCTTTTTTTATAGAATCAAATGAGGTTTCTGATTCTTCTATGCAAGTTCACTACTATTTTTCGTATATTGCAATCACACGCTTGCAGAGCTTTAAACATATAATTGGACAAAAGAAAACCAATCATGTAGCGGTAATAAATTAAAAAATGCCTTTTACTATTGAGACTTGGATTGTGTTTATTACATAGCTACAGATATACCGTATATTAATAATACAGTATTTTTATGCAAATTCTATCAACTTTCTTTAAAAAAAATATTAAATAACTTAAATAAAATAAATAAAAAAGAATAAGAATTATAAAAAAATAAAAAGTAAATGCTTTAAAAACATAGCGTTATAAATTTTTATAAAAAAAAATTGAAAAGTTCGAAAATGAAATTGATTATGCAGATTATTTTCTTTTTTTTTTTCGTTTTTAGTAACGTTAGTTTTCTGTCTTTTCTTTTTCTTTGTTTTACTAATATCTATGAATCAAAGTGTTCTGTAATAAAATCCTACTAATATTATAAACGTGAAAGTTTGTAATAATGTATGGATGTGAACATCTTTGTTGCTCTTTCACGCAAAAACTACCGAATGGATTTTGATGAAATTTTATAGTAATATAGCTTACACATCAGAATAACACATAGGCTATAATTTATAAAGATATTTTGTAAATTAAAATATAACGATAAAAATTGCTTAAGACAGAAAAAATCGCCCATCTGGAGCTATTTTTGCATACGCTGCAAAGATCTGGAATCTCAGACGAATGTTATGTATTGTGGAAATGTACCTCTTAAATAGTTCTACAAAAAAGTCCGCGACAGCATATATCTATTTTTAATATGTAAGCATTTATCGTTAAAATAGTACATTAAAAATACAAAATAATTTGGTATTTATTGCCGATGCACATTTTATAGTAACTAATAGATTCATATGCAAACAAATGCTTTTATTGCTTTCGATATTTAAAGTACATATTTTTTGCCTTTTACCGTGTGTCGTTTGGTACAATATTTCAAAAGTTAGGACAATAAGAATGCGCATAGAAATCTGTGATCGCCGATTGTGCGACCCGAACACAAGTAAAGGTGTGAGGGCAGTCATCGTTGATGATTGTTGTATTTTTGACAGCACTATCGATTTGTTAATAACATACTATATCTGTATACAAGGTGGAGACGACCATACGACAATAATTTTAATCTAGTGTATCTGATGACTTGCCCAGCCTGTATACAAACTTTGAATACAATATGTCGTATAGTTTAGCCGCAGCACATTACTTTGTATTATTAACAATTTCCACACTCTGTATAAAAATTAAAATTATTCGCCTATCAATGAGCTCCCGCGCCGCATCGGTATAAACTAATACGAAACTAGTACCTACATATCGCCATGTTTACCAGTTCAAGTCTTCCCCAAACGTAATACAAATCAATGCATATTATACCTTATTCCTAAATCTTAAGATCCATACATATAAACCGTGTCATCAGACTTAGATGAGAAATTTAAAACTACCTAATGCGGCTTAATGAAAGAAGACCTCGGTCTCATGTTCAATACTATTATAAATTTATAATAGGTCTGTAGGTCAGTGTGCCATCGTGATCCTGTGACGTGAATGTGCGTAATTAGACGCTTACTTTGTGTTAGAATAGTATTTCTTTCTCATTTACAATGCCTCGTTATAATTACACAGCTTCGGGTATACAGATATGATTTTAATTTATGGAGAATATCACGGAAATGCAGCTTACTTAAAAAAAGGAATTGTACGATCTTTCGACAAGTTAAAATACATCGCCGTCAATGGCAACCTGTTAACAAGAGTTCGAAATAATATTTTAAGACGATATAATTTGTGCGTTCGGGTCCATGGCGCACATATCGAAAATTTAAAAGTTTAACGACCAAGTGTTTATCGTGATTATTTTAATAAAATAATCAAGTGAGAATGAATAATGTATGTATTTACCTACGTTTCGAAGTTGTAACATATGATACCACAAGGTCACTCGCCGCTTGCCGACCACAGGTTAGTGAACTAATATTTACAAACGGTGTTCTATTTTGTTTCAATATTTATGATAAAAAGTTTGTTTGAAAAAATTGTTTTTTAAATATGCATGCGAGGACTTTTTTAATAGTTTCAAAATACTCCTATACACTAGTATTGACGGTGTTTTCATTTATTGTCGTATTGACGTCTCCACTCTGTATATATAGATAGGTAGTGAAAGTTTGTGAAACATCTTTTTGTGCGCCTTGGCAGTAAAATTGTGTCGACTACAGGAAATGATAGATTAGGTAGGTACTAAGGTAAATGTATCATGCCGTGATACTACGCCGCTGTTCTCTACTCATTTGTGTGTACGCGCGTATGCCAGGGATAGCTGTCTAACATAAGTGTGACATTAAAAATTAAATATTAATCATAAATTAAATTCACTCTTTTTATATGTAAAATGTCAATTATAATAATAAACAGAAATAACAAGTTACTTTAGAGACCGGCTTTATTTTTCTTTTTAGTATTTACAATAATACCTATTTGTTATTAAGCAATATAATATAATTCTTTCCATCTGAATTACATTGGCGAGCGCTACCTAAACTGTAGAATTCACACGAAGATAACGTATAGTTTATTTTAAATAGTTCTGAACAAAAAATAGCGACAGTTTACTCTTTATATGGAAGCCAATATGTCCTAAATTATAAGCTCATACATGTCCCTTTGTTGGGCTCGACCCTCCTTCACACTAAAAGAGAAATTGACCTACTACACCACGCTGGTTAGATGTGTTGGTATAAGGTAATTTAGTTGAGTTTTCCTTCTCTTGCGAGATGTTATATGCATTTATATACCTTAGTCATCTTTTATGATCTCCCACAGGTACAGGGGGTGGTGAATTGTATTCTTACTCCGTAACCACGCGGAATTAGAGCATTTAGTTAATTCTTATCTAAATAGTGATATTTGTCGCTTTCAATATTTGATGTAGATTTTAATATTTGGAAAAATATCACGATAAGATGGGAAGAGCGTATTGTGGGCCTCAGCAATGACGTTTCAACACCGAATGCGCGACTGAGGCCTGGGGAAGGTGTGTCCTTCCTTTATCAAAAAACACGCGGGCGAAAGCTAGTTATTAATATTAAAGAGATTCTTTTGTATATGGTATTGTTATTTGATATTATATTTTTGAAATGTATTCAATAACTATATACATACATACATATCATCACGCCATATCCCTTGCAGGGTAGGCAGAGAGAACAGAGTGCCTATAACAGGTTCACTTTCTTTTCACTTGTGCTTAGAGCTATAAACTTTTTAAATTACTTCACTCTATGGTTTTAAAGATAAACATTGATCGCTTCCTTCTTTGTCTACGACGTAGTATGAGTTGATTACGGCGTAGGAGATTAAGGTAGCAGCGTTGGGAGCTTACATTAGTTACATTACATTAGAAAATCGGCTCTCGGATTCCCCAAGTGATATACATGACAGAAGACTTTTTCTGGGTAACTTACAACACCAACTAATGACTAACCCGTTGGCCAAGCATAACATTATCACCCTTTGGGGGTCTAAGTTTAATAGTGGAGTCAATATTCTAATGGATGGATAGATAACGTACTGGTTTTATGCAATCAAATAATTTAAATTGCTACACGTGCCTTCTGGCTGAGGTGGTGTCTGCCGAGAAGTTGCCCCAACGCTCCGTTCACTCTGTTTCCCGCATTCACTCTTCGCTCTATATCAGTGGTGTACCTTCCATCTCGGCTAAATCCACATCCAAGATATACAAATTCATCCACTTGCTCTAGTACATCATTACCTATTGTTACTCTTACATCTGTTCTGGTTTTATCTCTTTCAAAAACCATTATTTTGGTTTTGTTCACATTCACGCGTAGACCCCTTTCCATACAGTAATGTCCCAACATTACTGTATGGAAGCGAGAGTTGGGTATGCAGAAAAGAGTATGATAGTAAAATTAATGCGGTCGAAATGCGATCTCTGCGGAAAATCTGTGGAGTTAGGCTGACCGACCGCATTCGTAACGACGACGTAAGAGAGCGAGTAGGTATGAAAGAGAGTATTGGTGTAAAGATGCGAAAGGGAATGCTCCGATGGTTCGGACATGTGGAAAGAATGCCGAACGAACGCCTGGTTAAGAAGATATACAATGCGAAAGTGGAAGGATGTAGGTACCGAGGGAGACCGAGACTAACCTACCTAGACCAGATCGGTCATGTACTGAAGGAAGGTGGAGTCAAGAGTCACCGAAACCGGCGAGCGTGTATGAAGAGAATTATGAATGTTGAGGAAGCGAGTGAAGTATGCAGAGATAGAGTTCTCTGGCACTCTGTTCTCTCTGCCTACCCTGCAAGGGACATGGCGTGATGATATGTATGTAAATAATTTAAAAAGTTTAACTGAAGCTTCAACATAAACCTACATAAGAAATTTTATGGAGAATGTTTTCCTTATCTACCTCTATCTCACAAGCCAATTTAATTTTGTCAAGGACTTTTTGTCTCTTCGACAAAAAAATCGATCTTTCATTTCAATTTACATGCGAATAGAGGACACAGTTCTGTGGAGGAGATAAGTAGGCGGATTTTGTGAATCCCTTAGCGGTCGTGATTAACATAAAATGCAAAAAATTCAATATGTGGAGCATATACCTTGATTTTTTAAATGTTTTGCTTACATAATACCTGATGAATAAAATTTTACACCTAAATGTACTTGAATATGTTAATACAATATAATCTTTGTCAATATTGCGTTTTTACTTCTTAAATTTTGATTGAACAGATGGCGTACTGGTTAAGATACCGAGCGATATTAGTGTAGTGGGTTCGATTCCTATGCCGGACAATACTTTGTGCGATCCACAGAGTGTTATTCTGAGTCTGGGTGCAATTTGTCTGTATTAGTTGCATGTTTGTAATGTCCCCGCAATACAAGGATTATTGCCTAAGTGCAGGATGGTGTCTTTGTTTTTAAAAAAGACAAGAAAAGTATTAAATAGTCAAATAATTTATAAAAACTTAATTACGAGCGAAAAATTTGTGGCACACGTTAAAGACGAAAATATAATACAAGCCGAAAATTGAATATCTTATAACAGCTCATACTGGTGTAAGTGGTAGCACGATTGGGACGGATTTCCAATAGGTGTGGATTCAAATCCCATTTGTGACAATCATTTTTCGCTCGTAATCAAGTTTTTATAAATAATCAAGCATGTTAAATGCCTAATTTCAGTAATTAGCCAGATCATCCTTGGCAAAAGTAAAACCGCTAAAGAAAGAAATAATCATGTCCGTTGAAAGTTGTCTCTTACCATAATTCTCAATGTGTTCCTCAATGTGTCTATATATCAAATTGTATTTTAAAGTTTTCAATATCTGTACAAATAACTAAAATCACTTTAGAATATCGGTTTATATATACTTATGACAAATAATCTATCTTTAAAACTTTTGTTTGGTTAGGTTCTTCTTGGGCAGATAATTAATGCTTTCATTTTCATCTCATCACAAAAAAATATGGATCCATGTCATAAAAATTAAAGCCTAAGTATTATAATTCCTTATCGTTCAATGGAATAATTACTATTTCTATTAGAATCTAAACGAAAATCAATTAGAGGTTGCATTCGGCACATATTTTTAATCCAACCGGGTTTGACCAACCGTTATCGTTATCCGTTAACCGGTATCTTTCCGGTGAAACCCGTCTAGATTGGGATATTGCAATCCCCTAAAATCATCATCAATGTTTATAATATACAATAAGAATATAAATGACCTTATAATACGAGCGAAACCGCAGACAAAATACTAGTATATAATCAATCTGTTAAAAATATTAAGGGTTTTATTATTCATAAAAACCTTTACTAAGTAATTTACTGATACAATAAAGACCGAGACGTTGCATAAAATTGCTTTAATCAACAAATTCTCATGGGCACTTTAGTCTGTTCGACAGCTTTGGAGTAAAAATTAATTGAATTTTTATTCACCAACCTTGTAGTGAAAGCTAACAATCAAGTATATTTAAAAATACTTTAAGATATACTATAAGTAGTAAAGTCGTGACTTAATATAATACATATATAAATACATACACATACATATCATTACGCCATGTCCCTTGCAGGGTAGGCAGAGAGAACGGAGTGCCAGAGAACTCTATCTTTGCATACTTCACTCGCTTCCTTAACATTCATAATTCTCTTCATACACGCTCGCCGGTTTCGGAGACTCTTGACTCCACCTTCCTTCAGTACATGACCGATCTGGTCTAGGTAGGTTAGTCTCGGTCTCCCCCGGTACCTACATCCTTCCACTTTCGCATTGTATATCTTCTTAACCAGACGTTCTAATATAATAGTTGTGAATTATCGGAAGATAAGACACATTTTGGCATGGTCTGTTACCCTGCCTGATCCATCCAAGACGACGGTAGGATGGCCATAACCTACCATATAACCGTGTACAGTCCTCATCTGCATTGGCTTCACTAGATAGACACTAAGGTATTTTTAAAACCTAAGCCATTTTATAATATTGTTATTATTTGGATCTCCCAAGGAGGGTTGATGTCATGCAGGCGGCCGGTCATAAAACTATTGCCAATAACCTTTACAATATGTAGGCTCTTCCTACAGATACATATTGCGTCGACCCCATGTAATTGGAACAAGAGCAGGAGAATGATGATGATGATTATTTGTATCTCCTGTTTGAAATCACGGGATCTTCGACTAGGGCAGATACCCAGTTCTTTTGGTAAGCTCTCGATAACACTCGTGGAATGACAACGGTCGATGTAAAGCTATTGCGTGATGGTGGTATATATGTAATATCTAGCTATGGAAGTGGATATTTAATGAACTATATAATTCTTCTACAGATGTGTATATTGGACCATACAGATATCTTTTAACAAACATCAAAAAAAGGAGAAGGTTCTCAATTCAACCGATTTTTTTTTTATTTTCAACCTCAGAGTTTTCGACTGGATAAACCAATTTTGATGATTCTATTTATTTGAAAGTTGGTTCTTCCCCTGGTCTCATTTCAATTCAGCGCACTGGTTACTAGTTAAAGTAGATATTTATTGTTAAAATTTTGATTATTTGATGACTTTTGCTGCTTTTGTTTTTTTTTATTTGGTGCTTTTGTTATGAATAATCAAAGTAGAATATATATTGCTTAAAGAATGATGAAAAATATTTCATCATCATCATCATAGGCCATAAATGTCCTATTTTTGGTCTCAGGCCTCCTCCGTAATAGGAGGGAAATTAACCTATTATACCGCGCTGGTCAAACGTGTTGGTATAGAGTTTTCTTTCGAGTTTTCCTTCTCTCGCATAGATGTTATATGCGTTTTATATCCCTTAGTCGTCTCGTACGAACACCCACGGGTAAGGTATGGGGTGGTGAATAGTATTATTAATCCGTCAACACACGGAAAGAAAAAAAAAAGTGTATTTAAATATAAATATTTAAATCCTATTTAAATGTAAACTATATTTAAATGTTTTATGTTATGTTAAATAGATAGGAAAAAGATGATACGATTTTCCTTTCCTTATAATTAAATGTTTTTCGTCATTCTTTATAGCGTGCACCAAAAAAAAAATAATATTTTGCCACCATCATACTCTTAGATGCAGAAGTACTAAATATCTATTTATATGGTAATAGCTATTCGTAGTTCAAAATCCAGTAAAATAGTACCACTTTTTATAAGATGGTAGATTCTAAAAAAATATAATATTTTAAGTCTGGCAATATTAATTGCATTTGAGATTTGAGCATCGGCTCTATAGTAAATAAACAAAGTTTTTGCTTACCTTCACCTTTAGTTTTTATCAATTAAGTTTTTAATATAAGCAGCACACCAGATGGTAACTGTTACGATCGCTCATGGATCTTTGCATTATCAGGGGTATAGCTAAGCCGCTGCCTACTAACAAAACCTTACTCAGAAAGTTGACCGTCCATCTCTCTTACTATACCGATAACTTAAAAAGACATAGTACTAATTTTCACGTGAGGACTAATAAAATTTATAATTTGATTGAATTAATATTTGTATGTTCAAATAAGTTATACTTCTTTGAACATACAAATATAGAAACGTACAAATATAGGTATTTCAATGATAAATACACGATATCTTAACACCCGGTAATAAACTAAGTGAACATAATTTTTAATTATTTGCTTATCTAAAATATGAAGTATTCAACAAACTATTTAGTTCAACCTTAACTATTGCAAGCAAAAGCTAAAGCTGCAAGTTCCTCGTCCCTGTCACGGAGACTGTGTGAAACCACCAACAGTCAAACGTCTCCCTGCAGTCCTACCTTATGTGAAAGGAGTCACTGATAAGATTGGCTACATCCTGAAATGTGCTTCTATAAAAAAATTATTTCAAGCCACTGAAGAGGATTAATCAGTTCTTACCATCTGTCAAGTGCCAAATCCCTGTACAGGATACAGGAGTATATAAGTTAGACTGTGACTGTGGTCTCTCTTATGTAGGCCAAACAAAGCGATCTGTAAGAACTCGGATCAAGGAACATATAGATGTGAAATACCGCCATTACACTAAGTCTGCAGTCTGTGAGTACAGTCAAGACCGCTCCCGCCATTACATCAGGTTTGATAAACCACAAATCCTCGCAAAAGAACACCGATACCTGCCTAGAATGGTTCGCGAGGCTATAGAAATTAACAAACATAAAAACTTCAATACAGAGGATGGCTGGGTATTATCATCATGCTGGGATCCTGTTATTCACTTAATTAAAAATAAAACTAAGAAGACCACTTATAAGAGCACTTGTTGTATAGATTTCTACCCACAATAATATCTAAATATAAATTAATCAATTTTAGTAATATAAAGTAAGCCGCCTCTAAAATTTAATAATAAAATTAGTGTTATGCCTTCTGAGTTTTCTTGCCGGATCTTTCTCAGAGTGGCCGCGTTCCGATCCGGTGGTAGTTTAATAGTTTTGTTAGATTTCTAAACATAAACAATATATATTTTTTTACATAAAGAATCATTTTCTTTTTGTACTGACAATAAATTTATATTAAAATGTGGATCAAACTTTTAATAACTTTAACTAAAATTTGACTGCACAGATGGCGTAATGGTTAAGATACCGACCTTCCGTGTCAGTGCCGCGGGTTCGATTCCCACGCAGGACAATACTTTGTGCGATCCACAAAGTGTTGTTCTGAGTCTGGGTGTAATTTGTCTGCGTTAATTGCATGTTTGTAAAGTCCCCCGCAATACAAGGATTATTTCCTTAGTGCAGGGAGGTGTCTTAAAAAAAAATGAAAAAAAATGAACTGATACTGTAGCGGGTAGATATTTTTTATAATAACGGTGACTTTTGGACGTACCGCACCTTAGTCCTCCTGTGACCATGATCACTGTAAAGTGTTCGTAACGTCGGGAAATTAAAAATCAAATACAAACGCGATAGAATCCTTAAAAGTAGTTTTATTTCAGAGTAGGAGAATGATTATGATGATTAAAATAGGATCTTGTATTTTATTCTCTAAAATTTATCATAATAAAACATAAAATCCTGTGCTGCGTAGGGATTGTAAGCATTATTATTATGATATTATACTCCTTGGGAAGTTTAATATTCAACAATGAACGCCAATAAGTTAGATGAAACATCAATAGATACTATGTTTAAATTTAATTTAAAGTCTTAGAAGATAAAGAAACTATTATTCATTTTACAGGTAACAGTCTTGAAAATACTAATTGTCATCTGTTTATAATATTATAATTCCTTCACTTGTAAGACTATCGTAGGGGAAATCCTTTAAACACGCAGGCCTGTTCTTTAGAACCAGTCTAATTATGGTTCCTTCTTCCTTCCGCTTTTAATATTGTTTTTATGAAGTAAATTAACTTTTAATAGTATTATTCTATAGTAAAAACCTCAGAAGGGTTTATTTTTGCACGTTTTATGATTATTTATCATGAAAAGTGTTAAGCCATTTTATTACCCTTTTATATCGTAAAAGTAACCAGGATTTTAGCTGTAGCTTTATATTGTAATCCATCACAGTATTTTAACCCCGACGCAAAAATAGGGGTGTAATAAGTTTAACGTGTGTTCAATTGTCGATTTCTCTAAGTAGTTAGCCAAAGAGTTTGACGTATATAACATCCCATTGCTTAGCAAGAGCCTCATTTGCAATGAGAAAGAAATTTAACTACCATACTAAATTAATCAGACAGATTTTATAAGTTTTATTTTATGTATTCCTTTTCTTAGTGATATTATCATCTTCCATCTCTTAATAAATTTTACAATTCCTACGGAATAAAGAATATTAATAAATCTTCTGGTCTCATCCCGCATCCCGGCGCGAATACGGGCAGAAGGGCAGCGTAGAATGTGCTACGGAAAATCCCCCACCATTCCAAACAAGTCTGACGAGTTTAAAAAAACAAGTGCCAGTTGTACTCGCACACGAAGGGTTCCGTATTTATAAAAACCCATTTTATTGTATGGCAGCCCCCTTAGTTATTTATTTCATTTTATTTTAATTAATTATATTTAAAGAAAACATAAAACTAAATATTATGTTAATAGTTAAAGCGTCTACCTGTCACCGTTACTAGTATCGAGCAAGAAACGGTAAAAAAATCAAGTTTGTTGTATGGGAGCCCCCCTTAAATATTTATTTTATTTTATTTTTAGTATTTGTTGTTATAGCGGCAATAGAAATACATCATCTGGGAAAATTTTAACTGTCTAGCTATCACCGTTCTTGAGATACAGCCTGGTAACAGACGGTCGGACAGACAGACAGTGAAGTCTCAGTAATAGGGTTCCGTTTTTACCTTTTGGGTACGGAACCCTAAGAAAGCTATTTGAAGATTTCTTTCTATTGAAGTATTCTATTATATTACCTGTTTGTAACAAACACATGGAATTATTTTTATAAAAATATTAGATAATTTCAATTACTTATTCATTGTTATAACTTATTCATTATATATGTTACTATATGTTAATTATAGATTTGTTTACATTGTTACTAAATCCAATATAATTTCAACAGATGCAACCGCTCTTTGTTTGTTTAATTGCAGCCGGCAAATAGTGATCGTTAAATTAGTCAGAACACCGTCGATATAGATTCCAATTACGTTGTTTGCTTTTGTGAACTGCATTCGTATTATTAGCACCTACTACTTAGTATGCTATGATTATCACCATTTGGTTATCATTGTGCTGCGTCATTATTATTTTATCTCTAACAGATAAGAAAAAAATATACGGCATTAACTATCTTTCTATATCACCATCATTATCTGCATTTATTTACTTCCCACTGCTGGGCTCGAGTATCCTTCACAATAAAAGGGAAATTGACCTACAATACAACGCTGGTCAGATGGTTTTGCATATTTTTTTTAATTTAAGTTCTTCTTCTCTTACATAGATGTATATTATATCCTTTAGCCGTCATTTAAAACATCCACTTGCAAGACAGGGAGCGGTGAATTGTATTCTTACTAAGTCACCACACGGAATTTCTTCAAAAGTCGTTGTATATATAAAAGCAATATTTAGGTAGTATGTAAATTTTTAGAATTCACAATTGTTATTGTATGATGACCCTGCATGAGCCCCCACATGGTATAACCGTTGAAAGTATAACTACTTTTTCGTGGCAGTTGTGAAATCTAAGTGAGCAAAAATCTCTCCTGAGAAATTTATAACACTACTTGCAAACGCCAACTCGTCTATCCTTTGAGGCAATTTTAGTATTGACCCCATGTGGGTAGGCCTATATCCAACAATAGACTTAGGTAGTCTGATAGATGAATATAAAAACTGCATGGTGAAAACCTATCATCAGTTATCTATCTATCCCATTCATGGGTATGTCTCCATTAGTTTACTATACCGTTGAGCACTAAGAGGTTAGTATAGTGCTTCTTTTGAGTATTCCTTATCTTATCTGATTATAGCTATTAATTGATTCTTACGATATACACGGGAAAGGAAAGGTTATCATACGAGACTTACGTATATTATTGTACGTATCTTTTTATTTCTTGCATGCTTGCATATATATTTTAATATGCTATGTGGTAGCGGCTTTTTTTTGGTCTGAACACACACTGTCTGTTACGTCCAGAGTGATGGAAGGGCAGCACGTAACCCACCAGCCACTGGTACCGAATCTTTGATGTCCGTGGCCATATGGTTGCGCCTACGAATACTACCAACACTTACTTTGCTAATGGATGTCATAAAAGACAACTAAGAGCTTTATTTATATCTACGTAGGCTAACTCCACGTGATGCCGTTTGGTCAACATGTACATTCCTAAGGAGGATTGACGTCAGGCAGGTGGTCGGTCATAAAACTATTGTCAATAACGTTTGCAATATAACTACTGTCAATAACTTTTGCAATATGTACGAGTACATATTGTAGGAAAAAAGCAGGAGATTAATGAAGAGGATGGTTTTTTTATTGCTTATGGTGGCAAAAGAGTAAGCAGCGCACCTGATGGTAAGTGTTACTGCCGCTCATCGACCTTTGCAATATCAGGGGTACAATTAGGCAGCTACCAACCAAAACCCTTCCAAAATTTTTTGCTTCCGGTTCTCCAGCTCATCAAACGAAGCAACAGCACAACGCCAGTGGTATACTCACACGTCGAATTTTTGCGCGAGAGTATGGCCTTACCACTGCAATAAATGAGAACAAACTTACAACAAGGTAACATACACATGCATACATATCATCACGCCATATCCCTTGCAGGGTAGGCAGAGAGAACAGAGTGCCAGAGAACTCTATCTCTGCATACTTCACTCGCTTCCTCAACATTCATAATTCTCTTCATACACGCTCGCCGGTTTCGGAGACTCTTGACTCCACCTTCCTTCAGTACCTGACCGATCTGGTCTAGGTAGGTTAGTCTCGGTCTCCCTCGGTACCTACATCCTTCCACTTTCGCATTGTATATCTTCTTAACCAGACGTTCGTTCGGCATTCTTTCCACATGTCCGAACCATCGGAGCATTCCCTTTCGCATCTTTACACCAATACTCTCTTTCATACCTACTCGCTCTCTTACGTCGTCGTTACGAATGCGGTCGGTCAGCCTAACTCCACAAATTTGCCGAAGAGATCGCATTTCAACCGCATTAATTTTACTTTCATACTCTTTTCTGCATACCCAACTCTCGCTTCCATACAGTAATATTGGGACAAGCACTACGTTATGTATTGCTACACGTGCCTTCTGGCTGAGGTGGTGGCTGCCGAGAAGTTGCCCCAACGCTCCGTTCACTCTATTTCCCGCATTCACTCTTCGCTCTATATCAGTGGTGTACCGTCCATCTCGGCTAAATCCACATCCAAGATATACAAATTCATCCACTTGCTCTAGTACATCATTACCTATTGTTACTCTTACATCTGTTCTGGCTTCATCTCTTTCAAAGACCATTATTTTGGTTTTGCTCACATTCACGCGTAGACCCCTTTTCTTACAATCTTCTGTCATTGTGTCGACTAGGGTCTGCAGGTCAGTCGCTGACTGTGCCAGCAGGACTGCATCATCTGCATAAAGCAGAGCAGAGAGCACTGAGTCACCCATCTGGACTCCCACATTCATATCGTTCAACCTTTGGAGACATTTATCCAGATATATGATAAACAGCCTGGCTGATAGAACGCAGCCCTGCTTAACGCCGATATTGACGTCAAAACAAGGCGACATTCCATCATCCAGCCGCACACAGGCTCTACAGCCCATGTAACTGGATTGCACAGCTTGCAGCAGTTTACCGTTAATACCATACTCCGGTAAAATGTCCCAAAGTTCCTTTCGTACAACCGTGTCAAATGCTCTCTCCCGATCCACTAAACTGCAGAGAACCCCCTGACCTAGGGCCAGATGCTTCTCCACAATGTTGCGCAGAGAGAACACTTGATCCATGCATCCCCTTCCACTCCTGACACCTCCTTGTGTCTCACACAGTAAACCATCGGACACCATCCTCATTCTCATTCTCAACAACAAGGTAAACAAAATATAATAATAATAGTTTTTTAAGCGTTTCTATCGCTAGGAAATACTTTAAAAGTTTGTAATAAAATATTGTCAGCCATCTCTTTAAAATAATATCTCTTGTTACATGTATTTCTAATCAAGGGTATGGTTTGGTTCCCCTACCCTAAGAAACCAATTCTTGTGGAAAGCTTTACAAACATTCTGTAGACACAAATTACACCCAAACTCATAACAATAATTTGAAGATCACATAAATTATTGTTCTGTTAAGAGAAGGAAAACTCGAATAGAACCCTATACCAACACGTCTGACCACCGTGGTGTAGTAGATCAATTTCCCTTCTAGTATCAAGGAGGCTGGAGCCCAACAGTGGTACATAAATGAGCTGAGATGATGATTGTTCTGCGTGGGAATCGAACCCAGAACATTTTAGGTCTTAACCATTAGTGTCACCGAAGACAAAGATCGGGTACCGGTGGCCCGCTCGCACGGCGAATAGAGGAGTTTGCATGGTGGGTCTGTGAGGTCACGCGGCGCCTCTTTCGTCACCCCGGACCGATTTGGCGGGGCGAGACGCATTCATAGCCCAACGCAAAAAAATAAAAATAAAAAAGTCTTAACCATTAAGCCATTTGTGCAGTTTAATTTAATATATATCTTTGTAAATCTGTATATTACACTATGAAAATATTTAGTTACGAGCCGACGTGTTCTCTATATTTACATGAATATGCAGCTTTGTGGTAGCTGGCAAAATGCAAATTTGCAGCAGTGGAAATTTTATTAATTTTATAGCATATCACGTAAACTTATACGCTCGTAGCTCTTAATATAATTTTATTTTATACTATAATGCTATAATTTTATTTTATACAAAGTTTGTCGAGTCAGCACTTTATAAACGTTGTACCCTTTTTACATTATTTTTTTTTAATTTAATTCATGAATACTTCGTCTCAATTTTCTAGATTTTCTGTTTAACTATCTCCTTTTTAAAATATTTATTTAATTCTTGATTAAATAAATAAAACATAAAAAAACTATTTTCTGTGATAACATGATAATTTTTTGCATATATTGACATACATTGACATTAACTGAATTCATATTAATTATTTTCCGTATGGTGATGGAGTACGAATACAATTCACCACCCACTATTTTACCCGTGGGTGATCGTACGAGACGACTAAGGGATATAAAATGCATACAACATCTATGCGAGAGAAGGAAAACTCGAAATAAAACCCTATACTAACACGTCTGATCAGCGTGATATAGTAGCTCAATTACTCTCCCATTATGGAGGAGGCTCGAGCCTAACAGTGGGACATATATAAGCTGAGATGATGATGATAATTAAAGAAAAGAATAATGATTTTATTGGCAATACTGAGTAGTTAAGATTATTTTTCGTTCATTGATCAGTCCAGTGCTGTTTACTGCTGAATATAGGCCTCTCTATGAAAGAGTAAAATAGCACATTCGCCTTCCTGGGCCGAAGGACTGGCTATCGTAAATAAAGTTGTTTTAGAAGAATGCTGTTGTCCATTTTAATAGTAATTCATCAGTCGGCTTTTACGACAGCGTGAAGCAAGACGTAGCGACACATTGTTTACTCATCCGTCACCTTACGTGTAAATTATATTATCTATATTATAGTGTATTCAGTATATCTTTTTCAGCCTGCATATTTTTTCTACTAATCGATCACAGTTTCAAACATCTAAATTGCTAATAAGAACTTTCTAAAAATCTTTTCAATCAAAAATATTCTTAAAGTACCGATAACCTATTTTTACTTTAATTGGGACTCTAACTGTTTAAGTAATTAATATATACCATTCATATTTATATA
This sequence comes from Lymantria monacha, assembly GCA_905163515.2. Classification (NCBI taxonomy): domain Eukaryota; kingdom Metazoa; phylum Arthropoda; class Insecta; order Lepidoptera; family Erebidae; genus Lymantria; species Lymantria monacha. The sequence goes on along the minus strand of LR991097.1, from coordinate 15,730,568 downwards.
CACCAACTTCCAAGTTAACTTCATATACCACATAAACTTAACAATTACTTATGCAAACACAACATAACGTAATCAGTATTGAATGAAACAAAGCAGTACGTTACTTCAATATTATCAAATATTTCAATAAAAAAGCTGCTAGCCAGAAAAAAATATTTAAATCAGCATAAAAACGTTGATCCCGTTTCACGTCTCTGATGTCGAGACAGTTTAGCGGGTTGATAACCAAAATAATTAGAAATTTATGTTAATTCACAGGATTGGTGCCAGCGAGGCAGATTTATGTAAATGTAATGACTAGTTGTGGAACAACGCTGTGATGTAAGTGCAACTAAATCAACTATACCGGCATATTCTGTTTTCATTTTATTTCTCTTCTAATTGTGTTAATTCTTCTATCTTCGTAATTGTGCTAATTATGAATGTGATGTTCGCTTTGAAATTAAGTAATAATAAAACGCATGTAATATAAAATATTTTTTCACTAAAAAGAAAAAGGAAAGATATATTGCAGAATCACATTATCTATTTAAATTTACAATAAGTACTTTTGATTTGGAAAACTTTAAAAATATATTGCAATCCATCTATCTATCAGCCTATTCACATATCCTGTCAGCCTTCAACCATTAAAATTCAAAGAGTTTAACCAAATTGTTATTTTCAATCATAATAACGGACACATTGTAAAATTAGTATTATTTCTTTATTTCATAAGCATTCTTTATTTTAAGATAGGTAGAATAAATCTATCTATTTTTAACGAAATAGAAGAATAGTCGAGCTACGTCTTACTATATTCCTATAGGAAACTAAAATAGACAGTATTCTATGGATTTTTAACATATTATTATATATTTAGCAATTTTAATGTGTAGTCATTTTTCTATTAATTAAAACTAATGCTGAAAAGTTAAATACCCCTATATGAGTAGGAATCATATCTCGATGAAGATGAGCAGGCCGTTTCCTACTCTTATCCCAATTATATAAGATAAGATAAACTCAAAACAAAACCCTATACCAACGTATCGGACCAGCGTACTGTAGTAGGTTAATTTCCCTTCCATTTGACGGGGGCTCGAGCCCAAAAGTGGAAAATGTATGACCTGAGATGATAATAATGATATTTCCATAATTTTATAATATATACATTTCCATTATTTTAAAGTAAAAGAAATATAAACTAAGTTATTATCTTACACTTATTTCAGTGTAAGAAAATATTTTCTTGTACTTTAATTATTCTACATATACTATGTACATAAGGAAATGAATCCCATTATGTCTCTTAATTGATGCAGATAGATAGCAACTGTTTACATTTCACGATCGATACTCCACAAATCCCATACAGCAACCAGGTATACATTGTAAATCTGATTTACATTACAACGACTTTATTTGTGGTATGGTAACAAACCAGATACATTGATATTTCATGATCATCATCATCTCAGCTCATATACATCCCACTGTTGGGCTCGAGCCTCCTCCATAATGGGAGGGAAATTGACCTACTATGCTGCTCAGACATGTTGGTATAGGGTTTTGTTCCGAGATTTTATTATCAAATATAATTAGGATATTCGTAGGCATGTAGTATGACTTAGCTCGATTACACGCTGTTCAGACGTGTTAGTATAGGGTTTTTTTCGAGTTTTCCGTCTCTGGCATATATGTTATATGCGTTTTATATCCCTTAGTCGCCTCTTACGATCACCCACGGGTAAGATAGGGGGTAGTGAATTATTATTCTTATCAACTAATTAATTTGTAATATTTTTTTATAAACGCAACATGCACTAAAGTAACAATCTCAAGTCTAAAGTTATGGTCTGCGTCAGGAATTGTTCATCATGATCGTGTTAACCGCGTTAGTCATCCTGTATGAGATCAGCGGACTACTGCGCAGAGGTCTCACATTCGATCACCATGTCACACAATTCCTTTCGGAATAATACGTGTTGAGTATAGTCAGAGCTATATATGAATTAAATTGTATTTTTCAAATTATAATTCACATTAATAGCAATGGAAAATCTAGAACTAATTAAGTAGAACGTTGAAGAGTTCACCATGGAAAACATTTTAAGCTATAAAACCAGTGATTTAGTAAAAATTCTTGAAATATCCTGATATCTATTCTAATCCTAGAATCACCATATCATTTAATCTGAATTTTATCTCTCTAAACTAATAGAACCAAAAAAAAGAACCTAAATGCATTTTGAAATGATAGAAATTTGGACGATGATAAGGACGATGAATAAAGAGAAACAAAAATATAGTATTGAATCTATTTATAATATTCAAAACCAAACGGTGTACATAATAGGATGTTTAATATAAAGTAAAGCCAAAATTTATCTATAAAATGACTATTCTGCACAAAATAATTGAGTAGTTATGCTAATGACTACAAGTTGAACTAACGCCAAAACGCTGTTCGCGGAGCTTTATGCAAATCGCTCTGGGAGTGCGATACCGTGGTGCGAGGTGACACTGAGTATCGAATGTTCCGCCTTTAGTCACTATATGTTATTTCGGTACGACATTACTATCCAAATTGTTATTTGGCACAATGGTAATGCCACATTATCTCTTAAACATTTCACTAAATTTTTTCCTGTAGTGAAAGGTTAGAAAGTGTTGTTCTTTACGTTCTAGCAGAAGTCCATAAATTTGAGCTGTGAGATCACCATGAGAATGGGTAGCACTACTCTCCTGGGAGTATCCTATGATTTTATTCTTCTATGATCGCCAACACGCTAGCTAAGCATGGCGATTATAGATTTTACCCGTGCTGATGAAACAACGGATAGAACCTCATTTTATTGATAAAAAAATACTAATCCTTATATTGAACTTACTAATTACCTACTTTCTATTCCTTATACCCTTACTTACTATTCCTTATATCCTTATATAAACAAGATTCAGTAAATCTATTTTAATCAGCCGCAGAAGTAATAGCTAGTCATTATCATCATTCTCCTACTCTTATCCCAATTACTGGAGTCGATACAATATGTACTCTTCTTTCATAGCACATATTGTAGAAGTTATTGTCAATAGTTTTATGAACGGCTTATGCCAGACGTCAACTCTCCTTGGGAATGTAATTGTTGACCAAATGGCATCAAATGAAGTAGGCCTAGGTCGTTATAAGGCTCTTATTCGTCTTTTACGACATCCACAAGCAAAGTAAGGGTCGATAGTATTCGAAGTCGCTACTACACAGCTATGCATTATATGTATAGTAATATAAGAGTAGGTATAATATTCGGTCTAATGAAGTACGTGACTATTTGACGTACGTGAATATTGATGGAGTTCATCAGATCAATGTATCATTTCTAAATAATAAATACTTAAATTAAAATATTATATGCAAATTCATATTTTCATATGAAAGGATGTGAAATCTATTCACAACATATTTTCATTGAAGTTCATTCAAAATGCCTCTTTAATTTACAAACACGTTCAATAAGAATACAAGCTTGTATTTTTTGTAATATATAAACTGTCGTATATTGTGGTGGTTTGGGAATAAAATACGTCATTATCCTTAACATTCTGCCCAGGAGAAGCTTAAAACTGTCTGAAGTTTTTCAGGAGAAAAACAGCGTCACTTTCTTTTTTTTTATACGGAGGAGTATGGATGCGTCTCGCCCCGCCAAATCAGTCCGGGGTGACGGAAAAGGCGGCGCGTGACCCCATAGACCCACCGTGCAACTGCTCTCTTCGCCGTGCGAGCAGGCCACCGGTACCCGATCTTTGTCTTCGGTGGCCAGCGTCACTCTCCTGGGAAACTTATAACGCCATCTTAAATCAACAATCCGTCTGCCAAAAATTTCAATTTTGAAATTATTCTCTGTTACTTGAGCCTACATATGTCGAACAATGGTTGTTGATAGACTGATGGAATATAAAAATTACCTATACCTTATATAAAAGTATTTCATAAAATACAATTAAGCTAATTTTCGTGTGGTTAGTGGTGGTTCCGGAGTATGAACACAGTTCACCACCCTATCTTACCCGTAGGTATCGTAAAAGTCGATTAAGGAATTTAATATGCATATATCATCTGTGCAAGAGAAGGAAAACTCGAAATAAAACCCTATACTAACAAAATCGACCTATTATACCAAGCGCGGTATAGTAGGTCAATTTCCCTCATATCATGGAGGAAGCCCGAGCCCGACAGTGGGACATATGTGGGCTGAGATGATGATGATGATGAAGCTAATTTTTACATGTCGAAATTGACAAATGTAGACCAATATTCTGATACGAGAATAAGAAATTTTTTTTTTTTTGGTAGTCTATGGCCCGGTCACACGTCGCCCGCACCGTCCGGGGCGACGGAAGGGCAGCGAGTGGCCCCATAACCCACCGTATTCCCTCCACATCGCCATTAGGCCGGCCACTGGTACCGCTTCCTTGCCTTCCGTGGCCAGCCCGGCGGGTTACCCTTTCGGGTACCATTCCCCGTCGAAAATATTAAAGATGAAGAAATATTAAAGATTTACGAAGAATATGTAGCGGTCCAATGGAGATAAAGCTTTATTTTGTAAAGTTTTGCTGAGTCGAAAGGATTGATGGACCAAGTTATTAAAATTTTATATTAAAACGGTTTTGTAAATAATTTTACCATTTTTTAGATTTTTATAACCCAATTAATTCAATTCTTTGGTCTTCAATTTGAAAGTCGTCATCACCATTTCAGCCATATATATGCTGGGCCCGAGTGTCCTCTATAATAGGAGAAAAGAAGAAATTGCTGGATTAGTTGGTATAGGATTTTCTTTCAAGTTTTTTTACTCTTCCACTCCCTTAATCGCCTCTTCCGATTTAAAATTTAGATTAAATCCAAACACAACACACATTATTTTGATTTTTTAATTCCAATTAAATAGATCAAACGGAGAACTTGTGACAGTCGGAGTATAAAAGGTATTATAATAGTAGTCTCTTTAGCAAAATAGTATTTTAGTATAAAAAATCGGTATGCTTGGAATAATTTGGTTTTTATTACTCTAGCATAACTTTCCAAGTCATACTATATAGACTGAACACTGAAGGTTTTTAACAGGGTATAGCCCAGCAAAATAGTGCCTATAAAGGGTTTCTTTGTTTAAAAAATCGGCCAAGTGCAAGTTGTAATCGCGCACGAAGGGTTCCGTAAAACTATAAAAATATTTATGCAGTAGTTTTTTTTTTACATTAATTAAAGTTTTTTTTCTTTGATATTAATTCTAGTTACACCTATTTATTAAAACTACTAATTTATTAAAACATTTAAAGTACACGTTTTTAAACTGTTTTATTTATAATGTTATTAAATTACTATAAATATTTATAAAAACCCGATAACGAAGCGTAAAATGATGTCACAAGCGGGGTTCGAACCCGCACCTATTGGGAGTCCGGCCCAATCGTGCTGCCACTTACACCACCGTGAACTATTGTAGGACATGCAAATCTCGCTTCGTATCATATTTACGTCTTTAAGGTGACGTGCGCTATCTACCCGACAATGTTTACACATTGTACCGGACTCCCAATAGGTGCGGGTTCGAACCCCGCTTGTAACGTCATTTTACGCTTCGTTATCGGATTTTTATAAATAATTAAGCATATTAAATGCTAAATTTCAGGAATTATTATAAATAAATTTTGCAAAAATATGTTGCAAAAAGAGTTCGATGGCGGTGAGATTCGAACCCACGTCTACGGTGTCTAAAACCAGCGCCTTAGACCACTCGGTCACGCTGCCAGTGTACAGTCAGTGCAAAATTAACTGCTACTTGTCAACCATACAATCTTAGGTTTTATTTTCTTTACGGAATTTCTTGATTCGGCCGCTTAGTAATATGTAATAACTTAAAAATATATAATGTAACTAAATATTTAAGATTTTCTGAATTTTTCCTTTATATGTGCTATAAAACATTGCTTCATGCCAAATTTCAAGACCTAGGTCGACTGGAAGCACCCTTTAGGTTTTGATTTCCTTGCAAGTAGTTGCGAGTTTGAAAATATGCGGCTTAAATTGCTATTTCTTTTGATTGTGTTGACATAGAAGTTTGATTTAATTACAACTTAAAGGTATTATAGACCTGAGTATTAGATATGAATTTCAATTTAATACCTCTACACATTCAGGTGAAAATGAGTTTAAAATTATTACAAATATTTTTTATATATGATGTAATCAAAAGTTTACAGTTTTCACATTTTTTCCTTTATCTGTGCTATAAGACGTTGCTTCGTACCAAATTTCAAGATTCTGAGTTCACGGGAAGTACCCTGGTTTTGATTCTCTTGCGAGTATCGAAAATTTGCAGAAATGTGCGACATAAACAGCTGTATCTTATGATTGCGTTAGCTTAGAAGTTTGACAGTAGACCTGAGAATTTGATATAAATTTCAGCTTGATACTTCTACGCGTTCCTGAGAAAAAGAATCTTGACAGACAGATAGACGAAGAGACGGACGGACGGACAACAAAGTGATCCTATAAGGGTTCCGTCTTTTCCTTTCGAGGTACGGAGCCCTAAAAATAATGGGTAGCAATAAAATAATGGTGTGACCAGGCTATAGTACGCCACAAAAAAAAGCATATAAAATAATAGTATAAGTTACAATATCATAGGTTTTTAATGAATTCTGTACTAAATACCGACCTAAATTAAATGATGGTTTCATTTAATTTATTTTTTCATTTCATTATCAACATTTTCGAAGTTTCTGTTATAAAACATGTTTAATTTTTCCGGCACTTTATTTATACAAGCCAGGGTGGCTTGTATAAATAAAATATTTGAAGAGACGGTTTATATTTAGCAAAATTAAGTTTTACTTAGATTTTCTCTACTTTAATTAATGTCTATGAAAGATAGGTTTAATGTTATAATTTCGACGATAAAATTGATGTAGGTAGATGAATACACAAATTTTCTCTTTGGCAAACAAAAACTTCTAAAAGTGATCAGAACTAAGACGAATGGCTTTAGAAGCCTTCCAAAGTATGTAAAACAACTGATAATTGGCAAATAAATAATGAACTGATAATAGCTCTGTGGTAGCGGCTACGAATACTATCAAACCTTACTTTCCTCATGGACGTCGTAAAAGACGACTACGAGCCTTTTGATGACCTGGGCCAACTCCATCTGATGACGTTGGGTCGACAATTACATTGCCAAGGAGGGTTGACGTCTGGCAGGCAGCTGGTCATAAAACTATTGCCAATAAGTTTTACAATATGTTCTATTATTATTATTATTCATTTATTTATTCGACCAAACAAGATCATTCTAAATACAATAAATTATCTAAATATCATAAAACAATTTAATTTAAATAAATACAATATCTTAAAATAAAATCTTAACGTTAGTCGCTACGTGAACCATGCCACAGTGATTCAAGTACTGACAGTCGTAACGTTCAGCGAATGCGCTTAGTATGCTGTTGCGGCTGGCCCGCACCCTGCGCAGCAGGGATGTGCACCGCTTTCGTATGGTTGCATAGAAACAATCCACACGTGCTTCGGCGAACATCCCCGACGCACTACAGAACCGGGGCAACCCCAACAGCACCCTAAACGCATTGATGTACTGTATACGCAGTGCACTGTACTGTTCCCGGGAATAATTCACCCACAAACTACACGTATAGAAGGACGTACAAAATGCTCTAAACAGAGTAATTTTGACGTCCCTCGAACAACGCTATACTATGAAACAAGAGTACATATTGTATCGACCCTAAGTAATTGGGATAAGAGTAGGAGAGTAATGATGAATTTGCAAATAAATATGCACAATATTTAAAAATTTGTTGCTTATTTAAATACACAGCTTATTTATATATATATTTCGGACTGGAGAACAAAGTGGATACCTTTGGTTTGGCAGTAATTGTTGACCAGGCGGCATCAGGTCGAGTTGTTTCAGATCGATATAAAGCTCATAATCGTCTTTTACAACATCTACGAGCAAAGTAAGTGTTGTTTGTAATCGTAGCCGCAACCACATTGCTATAGTATAATAAATAACTAGCATTTATGACAGTAATGTTCAATGTAAAATATTCCACAAATTTAAATCTTGGTACGAAAAACATAAGGGGTCCTTTTATAACATAAAAATATATAATCGCTTAAACGATTTATGGGACTGATGCAGAGTTTCGGCGTTTTATGTAACACCGTAGTTTGGTCGTAAAGATATTTTATTTCAGCATCTAAGTGAGTCATTATTCCGCCCGAAACTGTTTCAGCATTTTTCGAAATATTGAGTGAATTACCGTCGAGGTAATTGGGGTTTGGAACATCATGAATAACGATCTTTTTTTTTTCAGATAATAAACCAGCTCAATGGCTCTGCAGTGAAAGTTTAGTTTATGATAAATATTTTATTTATATTATTGCTAGTATTTATACTATACTAAGAATAGAATAAGGACAGGAAGGATAACGATTATCGGTCTTAGACTTTCTCGCTCATCGAACGAAGTGCAGTAGTGAAATGCTGCTACTTAGACATTAATTTTCTGCGAGAGTGTGGTACTATCCAGCACGAGCCGGCCTAACAACTACTTAACAGTGAAAGCAGAGGTATGAGAGAGAATAACTTGTTATACTACGCTAGTTGGCAATATGGGTATAGGATTTATTTAGTGTTTTCTTTTATGTGAATGGTATCTAATAATAATTATTTACGACACCCAGTGGCAATGTGTGGAGATTGTGGTATTTTTACTTCTAAATCCCACAAATATATTACTTCATCACGAGAGAGATAAATATAGAGGAACAGTCCTTATTTCTTAATGTTTTTTTCGTCATCATTCTCCTACTCTTATCCCAATTACTTGGGATCAATACAATATGAACTCTTCTTTCATAGTATATATTGTAAAAGTTATTGGTAATAGTTTTATGACCGGCCGCCTGTCAGACGTCAACCCTTCCTTGGCAATGTTTTTTTTACACTGATATCTATTCTAAATATTAATTTCATTAAAACATACATAGTTAATTCGTAAAATGTTAGACAGACTATGCACCTCAAATGCTTGCAATCACTATCAGTGATGATGCAGGCAATCAAATAGATTTATTCCCTAAGCTCCCTCAGTCAGGTGCATCTCTGATAAGCTCGGCTCGCTCCATTGTACACTATTGAACCTCCAATCTCCTGTACGTTATTGTTGCCGAGATAATATAAGATCTATTCAAATTGTATTATGATATTATACAAACTGATTTGCGACTAATTTATGTGCTAGAATGAACCACAGTATTTTTCGCATAATTAAATTTTAGCAAAATTATTTTAAATATTTGGTAATCAAACCTTATTTGCCTGTGATACTGTTATAATAATCAGCTGACGCACACCATCTAAGCTCGATATATGTGTTGCAGTGTTCTACTGAAACAGTTATAAAACCAACTGACATTGTAAAGCCGGACCTCCAAAGGGAGCGATTTTGCCATTATCTCCTCTTGGGATAATCTATGTTAACAGTAGACGTCAATAAGCCAACTGAAAAACATCAACATTTTTCCTTCAAAATAAATATATTTCATATTATCTACAAGTATAATTATGTATCCGTGTAGTTTGATTTTTTTTTTTGGACAACTGGAGTTATTAGAAATAGTTGTCAAGCGATTGTCAGTAGCTGAGTTAAGTTTTAAAACATAACCGAGGACTTTTGATGGGAATTTGAAAACGTCATGTGGTGCTCTTGTATTATATTCGATATCTTAGTGTTTTAACGTGTTATATTAGATAATTTTGATGACATTTTATGTAATGTGATGTGCGGAAATACTGGGATGTAGTGAATATCATATAAAAGTGCTTTACAACATTTTCGTTTTCCATCAAAATTCCCACAAAATACCATTAACAGTGTGGCCATTGCACTGTTAATGGTGACAATTTGACTTAGACAACGACTAACTTGAAAGACTAAAAACGTGAAAATATTTATAACTTGACACTGGCACTAATAGCTCGTATATGTAGCTGATTGCCAATACATAAGAAGTAGAAGAAGAACATAACCGATAAATATCATTATCTCAAATAACCGTTTTCAGTGATATTATCGTAGTATTAACTACTTCGTTTCAAATAAGCGATATTAAACTAAAATTTCTTCTACTGCCTGTACCTTCCAGCAGAATACCAACCACACCAACATACATATATATATACCAACTACAATCGATAATACGTCATAAAAGTGTAGAAATCATGGCATAATAATTTAAACAATAATAAATATCGATATGGTAGGTTTGGTTGAACTATTAGACATTACCACTTATAAACTCATGAAAGTTAGAAATATACTAAACTTCTTCATACGTTCGCAAACCCTCGAAAAGTCGTTTCGCCAAAGTAATTGCTTCTGAGTGGTAACAGATAAGCGAGTTTTATGCCATCGGTGTTCGTGATATGGATTTGGAACTTGCATTCAATTAAACTGTCTAATAGAAGTACGTACCTTTTTTTTTTTTTTTTTGGGGGGCGGGTTACGGTCGGCACACTCCTCGCACCACTCCGTCCGGGGTGACAGAGGGGCGTAAGCATGCACACCCGTAACCCACCCGTGACGTCACCTTCGTCGTTGGGCCAACCACCGGAGCAGAGTGACTTGACGTCAGTGGTTGGCCCGACGGAATACCCCTGAGGAGTAGCCTCTCCTCGACCGACGTCCCCCCCTCGGGTAGGATGTCGGTCTTTCCTCACGCGGTCGGCCTCTCGGCGGGTGACGGACTAAATCCCCGATCCAGTCACCCGCGGCCTCGGCTAGGGCGGCATCAGGCGCAGGTAATCGCGCCTGCGCCGCCCCAGTCGCCGGCGGCGGCTCGCGTCGTCGAGGAGACGCTCCTCGGGCACGCGCTCCGCCGCCTCCTTCCGCGAGACTACTGCCTCGCAGAAGGATGCAACCGCGTCCCAGTTCCTGACGCTGTCGAGCATCGCCCTGGCGATGGTCGGCAGCGTCAGGTCAGCACCGATGATCGTGACGAGTTCACGACGCTGCTCTGCCCAAGCGGCACAAACCTCGAGCGTATGAAGTACGTACCTGAGAGAATTTTGTACAAAATGCAATCACCGTTTGAATGAAAAAATATTCCATCTTTATTAGTATTTAAATTGTAAAAATCTTAATGACTTCTGATGTTTACGCGAGTATTAAACATTTGAAATAACACTATTTTTATGGCTTCTATCGCGTTTGTGTTTGATTTTTAATTGCTCGACGTATCAAACACTTTGCAGCGTTCATAGCCACAAGATGATGGTGACGGACTAAGATGTCTCATGTTACATACATACCATCACGCCATGTCCCTTGCAGGGTAGGCAGAGAGAACAGAGTGCCAGAGAACTCTATCCTTGCATACTTCACTCGCTTTCTCAACATTCATAATTCTCTTTATACACGCTCGCCGGTTTCGGAGACTCTTGACTCCACCTTCCTTCAGTACATAACCGATCTGGTCTAGGTAGGTTAGTCTCGGTCTCCCCCGGTACCTACATCCTTTCACTTTCGCATTGTATATCTTCTTAATCAAACGTTCGTTCGGCATTCTTTCCACATGTCCGAACCATCGGAGCATTCCCTTTCGCATCTTTAGACCAATACTCTCTTTCATACCTACTCGCTCTCTTACGTCGTCTCACGTTAATACAATAAAAATAAAAAGTGTGAGTCAAAATTTAATACGTGCTGTTGTAGTGGATAGATGTAAATCTCTGTAATAACGATGACTTATTGGACATAAGAGACTTTAATCTTCCCGTGACCGTGAACGGGATTATGTGAATTCAAAGAAGAGAAATTTAAATTAAAATACATTACGTTTTTATTATGTTATTAATTTCTTTGTTAAAACTTTAATAATACAAATCAATTTACTCAAAGTAAATTAAATAACTTATAATAAACAATTATTTTTCGTATTGAATCCATACTATCTATATCCACTATTATTTACTAAGAAGGAATGTCAAAGATAGTTTACAAGGAGTAGTAGCAAAGATAAAGTTTAGGTCAATAATCTAAAGACGTCTTTAATCTAAAGACGGAACAAAAGGAACATCAGTAATAGGAACGCCAAGAGCTACAGAACGAAGAAACTATTCACTTGAATTAAGCGGTTGCTCAGTCAAGTGTGTCACTATCATTTTAGTGTGAATGACTAAATTAACAATTATGAACCAAATAATTTTATTGTATATACCTCGGTAGTTCTTTATATAAATTGCAAATTAGTGACTAAAAATATTGTTGACTAATTAACTCAAAAAATTTAGCTAAAATATATCTATTATGTCTTTTTCTTCACAAAATATGCTACATCAAACATATTTGTAAAGAATTTTATGTCTTTATTTTACTAAGATTAACGATTTATCTAAGCACATAGACTTTTAAAATTTAAATTAAGAATTATTAACATTTTTTTTAATTGGGATATTGAGTAGATTGCTACTCCATATCCCAATACACTATCATCATCCCAATACACATCCCAATGCACTAGATATTTTACTCTATAATTTTCAGTCATATAAAACATATAACTATGAAAATTGACTATTTATATCACTCTAATATCGTGTTTTCCAAAAATATTTTGTTAAGAATAACTACCAATAATATTTTGTATTTCTGTCGTAATATTTGAAATATAATAGGAATTATTTCAATTGTTCCTCTACAAATGGTAAGGATTTTATGTTGTTACAAAAATTCTTTTTTCCAAAATAAACTCCATATTTTTCTCTTTTTTTTCTACTCTATAATCTATTTATTATCTATTTATTATACTGTGGAGTATATCCGTATCCGTGTGGTGACGGAGTAAAAATACAATTCGCCACCCACTATCTCATCGTGATCGTAAGAGACGACTAAGGGATATAAAACGCATATAACATTTTTTTTCTTTTTTTTTGCACGGTGTACCATGGATATGGTCGCGCCCTGGCAAATCGGTCCAGGGTGACAGAAGAGGCGGCGCGTAACCCCATGGACCCACCCTGCAAACACCTCTCTTCGTCGTGCGAGCGGGCCACCGGTACTCGATCTTTGTCTTCGATGGTCCGCTCAGCGGTTTAGCCTTGCGGGTTCCTCTCCTGTCGACACCCCGACAGCTTTCACCGTCGGGGCGTCGCTCTCACGCGGTGGCCTCACGTCGGGTGACCGGACAATTCCCCGGTTCGATTACCCAAAGCCTCGGTTAGGGCGGCATCAGGCGCAGATATTTGCGCCTGCGCCGCCTCGGCAGCTGGCGGCGGCTCAAATCAAGGGAATGCTCCCAGATTCGTTCCGCCTCCTCCTTCTGCGAGGCTGTCATGTCGACCGCGTCCCAGTTCTTGACGCTGTCAACCATCGCTTTCACGACAGGCGGCAGCGTCAGGTCGGCACCGATGACAGCGACGAGGTCACAGCGTTGCTGGGCCCATGTCACGCAGACCTCCAGCTGTGTTGCGCCGGGTCTTCGTCACTGCCGTACTGGTGGCAGGATGGAGTCGGCTCCCTCCTTACGACCATGTGCACCTGCACATTTGTCGAAGCAGCCGTGCCCCGACAACACCTGCACCAGCCGGAAAGAGAGGACCCCGTGCCGCCGCTCCATCCACTCCGTCAATACGGGCTGGAGGGCCTCAACAGTAAGAACACCCTACCTAGGCCTCTCCAGACGCGTAACCCAACGGGCGATGACGTCTCGGCGAGCGTTCACGCGCCAGGTGGCTATCTGGCTAAGCGATGGGGAGCCACCCTCGTCGCGCACTGAGATAACCCGCCAGTAGAGGTCGGAGAGCATCTCCGCCTCTATCTATCTCCGCCAACACGCATGCCGCCTCGGTCGACACCGTGCGATATCGGCGGATGGCTCTGACCGCTATGGCTATCTGTGGGCGCCACAGAAAAGCCCTGAGCTGGACGGTCAGAGACCTCGCCCACACGGGTGCGCCGTACATGGCCATTGAGCCGTTCACTCCCGCATACAGCCGTCGGCCCTTGAAGCTGGGTCAGCCCACGTTCGGCATGAGCCGTGATAGGGCGGACGTCGCACTGACCAGCCGGGGAGCAATGCGGCGGAAATACTCCCGGAACGCCCATCGCCCGTCGAGCACCAGGCCCAAGTACTTCATATGGGCCTGGATACTGATGTGGATGGAGTTGATGACTAACGAGGCGCCGATAAATGGCCTTACGCGGGGCCCATGGAATAAGAGGGCCTCCGGCTTGTTTACGGTCACGCTGAGCCCCAGTGCCTCGATTCGCCTGACCATCTCCTCGGTGCTGAGAGTGGCCAGGCTCGCCGCCTCTTCGAGTGTTCTGCCCGGGCTGTGACGAGCGTATCGTCAGCATAGCATATCAAGCTCAGCCCGGGGGGGCGACTCCCTCTCAGTGCCCAGTCGTACCCGATGTCCCACAGGGGTCGGCCCTGCAGAACACTGCACTACATGGGCGTCCGCACAATGCCCCCTGCGGGACTGGCGCAGAGGACACTGCGCCCCTCCAAATAGTCCGCCACCTCAGGTACAAGGGCACCCCATGAAATCGGAGTGCCTCCATGATGCAGCTGAAGGGCAGATTATTAAATGCATTGACAATATCCAACGACACCGCCAACAGCACTCCTCCGCCGGTGACAGCCTCCGCGGCCGTCTCCTTCAGTCGTAGCAGGGCCTCTATGGTCGAACGCCCCCTTCGAACGCCGAATTGTGCGTCCGACAGATCGAGCCCCACCTCGCCCAGGTGCTGGACGATGTGGGCAGCGAGGATACGCTCCAGGAGCTTGCCCACATCGCCAAGGAGCATGATGGGCCTATAGGCCGACGGCGAATCCGGGGGCCATCCCGTCTTCAGTCAGGAGAACCAACCTCTCCTCATTCCAGCACTCAAGGAACCGTCCAGACGCCAAACAGTCGTTATACTGCCTGAGGCGAGGCTCGAGGTGCTCGAGGAGTGACGTCAACACCCGGACTGGTATTCCGTCCGGGCCGGGGGCCGTGGTGGCGGAACGACTCCTCACCACAGCCGCCCCCTCTTCCGACTTCGTCATGAGCGGAACACTTTCATCGAAAAAAAAAAGAGGGGTAGGGTCGAGACCGTCCAGCATCTCCTGCCAACTCGCACCCTTAGCGTATCGGATGGCCAGCCGACCGTATATAACATCTATGCTAGAGTAGGAAAACTCGAAACAAAACCCTATACCAACACATCTGGCCACCGAAGACAAAGATCGGGTACCGGTGGCCCACTCGCACGGCGAAGAGAGGAGTTTGCATAATGGGTCTATGAGGTCCCACGCCGCCTCTTCCGTCACCCCGGACCGATTCGGCGAGGTGAAACGCATCCATAGCCCTCCGCAACAAAAAAACCCACACGTCTGACCAGCGCGGTGTAGTAGGTTAATTTCCCTCCCATTACGGAGGAAGCCCGAGCCCAACAGTGGGACATATATGGGCTGTGATGATGATGATATGGAGTATAAGCTTCCTGTATAACGGGAGGAAAATACTAATTAAGTATATCATACATAGCAATATATAATAAAAAAAATATTGTTGTAATTACTCTAGAAAATTCTCTTCTATATCTTGATTCGTTGTCAGTATGCAAATTACAAATTCATTAAACGATTGTACATCTCTTGGCTTGAGTTTCTTTTTTTTTTCTTGTAGCTAAATAGATTTTTTTAACTTTATAGTGTTTGTGTGCTAAAATTATATACCTATTTATTCCTATGCACTACTTGCTTATATAATTATAATAAATATCAAAGAAAGAGTTTGTGACTTTAGATCACCATCTTCTATTAATCAATACTACCAAAGTCAATTTCAAAATCATTTATGTGCACAAACCCTTTTTTTATTGCGGTGGGCTATGGACGTGGTCGCGCCCCTCCGGGGCGACGGAAGAACGGAAGAAGCGGTGCGCAACCTCTTAGACCCACCCTGCAAACACTTCTCTTCGCCGTGCGAGTGGGCCAACGGTACCCGATCTTTGTCTTCGGTGATGTGCACAAACCCTGCGGCGAAGCTTGCATATTACTTTACATTTTATCTTGTATAATCCAATAATCAAGACTTGATCAAAACTTAGTCACCTCCTAGCTGGAACAGATCCCAGAAGCGGCAACCGATCACAAGTTCGAGCAACCATCATTCATCTCCACCAGCTTGGAAGAAAAATGTGACCCACTCCACGTACCTAGCTGGATGCCGCATAATTATTAAATATGGGCAAAAAATATGAAGATTGACTTTTCCATTAGCAATCAAAAAAGTTTAAGATTAATTTATATGTAAATGAACTCACTGGAAGAGAGATACAAATATACAAAAACATAATATAATAAAAATAATGGCAGATATAAATTTAATTTAAATTTAAGGTATTTACAAGTAAAAAACAGCTAGTGCGTTCAAAATACTAGATCATATTTACTAATTTTAATCTAAAAACAATAAAACTACTTTTACGGATTCCCTCGCGTTTGTATTTGATTTTGAATTGCCCGACGTTTCGATTTCTTTACAGTGATCATGGTCATGGGAGGATGTTGTTCGAAACGTTGGGTAATTAAAAATCAAATACAAACGTGATAGAGTCCGTAAAAGTAGTTTTATTTCAAATGTGTCATACTCGCGTAAACATAAGAAACAATTGTTTTGATTAAAAAACAAATAATTTAGCATTTGTTTTGATTGTTAAACGTTTGTTTTAATTGTTCTAAAAACAATTTATAAATATACAAAAGCTAGAAACGACCAAAATATTTTGTACAGACTAATAAAATAACTAAAATGTTCAAAGGCGTTCAAAACATCACATCAGTCTGCATAACCACATACCAAGTCTAATTTGTATTCAGCAGCATTTACCCCAAAGTGTTATTTATTTATAAACTGACGCATTTCTTTTTACGATCTGATACTTGTTTTCTGAGAACATTTTTGAAGATTTATAGTCCCAGTATTTATTTTAATAAAGTAGAATTTACATCTAATATAAAAACAAATTTAAATTATATTTGAAAGAAATATCAAAATGCAAAAATTCTATCCTTACTTATAATATTATAAATGGGAAAGTAACTCTTTATATCTGTCTGTTGCGCTTTCACGCCAAAACTACTGAACGGATTTAAACAAAATTTGTTACACAGATAGCTTAGAGCCTGAAAAAGAACAGGCCAATTTTTAAAAAGAAGGGCTTATAAGGGGATGAAATATTGTATGAAATATTCGTCATTTTTTAAAGCCAGAATTTTTTTTTTAGGTAATTGATGAGATATAAATAAATATGATATTTAAGGTTTGTAAACATTTTACCCTTAAGGGGGTAAAATAAAAATAAGGGATGAAAGTTTGTACGGCAATTCGTCATTTTTGAAGTTAGAACGATGAAACTATTTCTTTGGTTTTTGATCAGAGAGAAATAAAAATGTCATTACGCTGACGGGTCATTATCAATGGGTCTGCGAGGTACCATGTCGCGCAGCTTAGACTCGTAGTTGACTCCCTACAAAACTGCTGTGTGCTGCGATCAGATTTTTATTTTATGTTTTTTTGATATCTCATCGCATATGTTTTTTATAAGTTAGTTATAAATTTTGTTTGATCCATGTGGTGACGGAGAAAGAATACAATTCATCACCCCCTATCTTACCCGTGGGTGATCGTAAGAGACGACTAAGGGATATAAAACGCATATAACATATATGCAAGAGAAGGAAAACTTGAAACAAACCCCTATACCAACACGTCTGACGAGCGTGCTATAGTAGGTTAATTGCTCTCCCATTACGGAGGAGGCCCAAACCCAACAGTGGGACATATATGGGCTGTGATGATGATAATGATGATGAAATTCTGTTTTGATAGTTTCTATATTCTCTAATTATTTCTTAACCAAGTAAAATTACGATTCAAAATGACTTATTATATAAGTTCATAACATGATTTTATATTAAATGTCTCTTGAGTATTTTTTGCTAATTCTTTTGCTGTATGTTTTTTATGAGAGCATATATGCATATGATAGATATGAGAACATATATATATAGATATGAGAGCATTTGATAGATAACACATAGGATGCTTTTATCCCGGTGTTCTCTTGAGATAATAGTTCAAATTTAAGAAAGTAACTTTTACGCAGGCGAAACTGCGGGCAAAAGCTGATAATAAATATTTTATTCTTAAAAAGAGACTGTTATGACATCGTTCTCGTACAGATCTACATCTGTAAAAGAGGATGTTTATATATATATATAACATCGTCAAACTCAGAAACTATCGATCATTATGAATATTAGTATGTATATATATTTTTTTCACGGACAAAGTTTATATACTATCTCCATTGATGTAAATCGCCACGAGGTGGCACTACGGTATATCGTATTTGACAAATAAACCAAAACACTGGGTTTACTAGTATATTTAATAATAATTAATTGAGGCGCTGAGAGCATAAGTGGATCAACCCCAAAACAATAAATCTGAGATAGAGGGTCTAATGAATTTAACATTTAAACAAAGGTCAATAGCAAGAATATCAGGAGGGAGATTTGTATTTTTATTGTTAGCTTTTGATGGACCTAAGTAACAGTTTCAAAGGGTTATTGCATATTTTCATATAAGTAATTATTTATATTTTTTTTTGTGGGTTGGACCACTTTGGCTTTTTCCTCTTTAGTGGGTTGACCCTACTTTGAATGTAAATTTTATATTTTATTTATTTTATTATAGAGAATTTCTGTAAATAAAACTATATTTAATTAATAAAAAATCATTTACTATGTACATAGCGCAAAATAAAACAAATATCTAACTTATAATCTAATTAAAATCTAATCTTCTTCTTCTTCTGGCAATGGAAGTAAATCTGGCCCATTATTGGTCTTAAGATTATTGTAAAAACTATGATAATTTGGAGGTATGTAGGTTAAGAGACTGATCAAATCTTTCTTTTTCGAATCAGTTATTGTATTACCAGATGGATACAGAAGGTCAAGGTGAGAAACCACACCTGAATTTCGCTTATGGACATCTAACACATAGAAGTTCTCAAGGATATCATAGTTCGAATACGAGTAACTTATTTTGTCTGGCTTATTTTTATCAAATTTCAGATACTGTATTCTAAGCCATTCTACTTTCGTGTTATCTTGAGACATTTTTCTGTGTGTGATATTTTTCTCCAGCGATTTAGTGGAGAAAAATAAATTTGATGTCATTTCGATTACATGAAACGGTTGTCTCTTCTTGGCACTTTTTATGACGTCTTGCCAGTGGCTAGGAACATGCACTCGATCTGTAAAATATTTCTTTTCTTTTTCGATTAGACCAAAATCCTGATCACATGGGAGGTAAGAGTGACCACTGACAAGAAATTTATGGTGTATTTCTGTTACAGTAAAATCTGGAGAAGATACTATATAGTTACACAATACTGCCATTTTGATATTTCTATTTTGCCCGCCACATTGATCAGAATACATTATAAGCCTTTTTGTTTTTACATTCGTCTTGATGTAGTGCAATAGACAAGAGCCCACTTCCTGCGGTCCCCGGGATGCAATAGTCTCATCCCATAGGTACATGTATGCATCATCAGTTCCTACATTATGAATACCCATGCAATATGTCCATAATTGGCGTTTATAATAACAAATGCCGGTGCTCAAAACGGGAGTGGGGAGAGTTTTCATTAAGTCAAATGTTATACAGGTGACATTTGGATCAGACTTCGCTAACAGTCTGTCATCTTGCAAACCTTTGCGTGCGGAATCAGCTTTACGTTGGTGTAATTCTCTCTCAGTTTCCAACTGTCTTTTATCCTCCTCACTACTGGCTGCTGCTATTTTAACATTAAATCCGTCACATTTTTTACAAGAGTCGGTTACGAGTGGGTGGAAACTAAGATTGAATTTTTCGTTGAAAACCTTACGAAACATGGATTCTGACAGTGGTTGTTCTACAGATTCTTTGTATAGGTTGAACATTATTCTTAAATTCAAATTAGGAGAGAGGTACTTTCTTTCAGTTTTTTTACGTGAGTAGTGGGATTGGTAAGCAGGAAACTTTGAAATAAATTGCATTACCTCATTGATTTTTTCAGTCGGAGTTTTATTAGCTGGGGGAAACTTGCCCCTCTTATCTTTAGGTGGCATTGACAGATTACCTTTGTTCTTCAAAACCCTATCCACTCTTCCATTAGAGACTTGAAGTGTTTTTAGGTAAAATAATTTGCATACACGTTTCTCTTCACCAGCATCATTTATAAGATGGTAAAGTCGTGTATTTGTGCGCTTCTGGGATTCACCGGCATAGCTTCTGTTTTTAAGTACTACTTTAATTGAAGAAAATAGGAATGCTGACTGTAAATCAAAACTTTCTAGTGCATAAAAATCTTTAAAAATTTTAACTTGTCTCTCCATGTTAATTACCTCGTGGCACTTTAAAGGGCAAGAACAAGGTCCAGGTGTCATTTGCTTCTGTGGTACCAAAATGCCTTTTTGGCTTTTATATTCTTCGCCCTTTGCTCTTTTAGCTTTTCTCTCATTCCTTGCCCATTTTTCTTCATTCCTCAGTCTCTTTCGAGTTTTAGTATTTTCATTTTCTGTTCTGTTTCTTTCTGGAGTAACATGTCTAAATTGCCCAGTCGTTTCGTCTAAAATCTGACCTTGTAGCAACTGTATTGGCTCTTGCTGTCCCGTTTCTGGCTGTTCTGGCTCGGGGTGTTCTAACCCTTCCTGTTCTAGATCTTGCTGTGCTGACTCTTGTTGTCCATTTAATAAAGAAAACTTGGTGGGAGAACTGTGATGGCTTCCGTCACTAGGCAAGTATTCTGATCCAGAATCGCAATAAGCATTGTCTAATGTGTCATTCGAATCATTTAGAAGACATTCTGAAACGAACAGAAATAATGTTGACCTATTAGACAGCGTTCATGTCTAGCTATCACGGTTCATGAGATACAGCCTGGCGACAGACAGATGGACAGACAGCAGAGTCTTAGTAATAGGGCCCGTTTTTACCCCGTTGAGTATGGAACCCTAAAAAGCTAGCTAGCTGTATGGTAGTAACTACGAATACTACCAACTCTTACTTTGCTCGTGGATATCGTAAAAGACGGCTAAGAGCTTTATAACTACCTAGGCCAAATCCATCTGATACTGTTTGGTCAACAATTACATTCCAAGGAGGGTTGACGTCAGGCAGGAGGCCGGACGGCCAGTCATAAAACAATTGCCAATAACTTTTACAATATGTACTATGAAAGAAGAATACATATCGTATCGACCCCAAGTAATTGGGATAAGAGTAGGAGAAGGATGATGGTATGGAACCCTAAAAAGTAAGTTTAGGTACTTAACTATTGTCCATAATTTAGCATGATTATAGTGTATTGTACGTATTGACAAATTAATTTAGTTACGAATAACATAATTACTCATCTACCTACTGTTGAGGGGATCACCCCACGTCTATCAAGACGTGACAGTAAGTTCGCGAACCTGCGGTTCGACGACCTGCTTCACTGGTATGTCACCCTAGGTACGCGTACTTTAAAACCGCCGAGTAAGTTCGTTGGCGATTCGACAAGTTTGAAACTTTGCTCGTAACCCGCCTCGGCTCGTATGTGGGGCAGCAGTGCGAGCCGCAATTTTTTGTCCAAATAATTATGGAAATCATCACGTAACTCTCTTACTATATATGTAATACACGTGAGTAATAAGTGCGTACGTCTATCACCCACTATAGTAGTGTTTAAACGATTTTGTCGTGGGATCGAAATACCTACATTTAAACAAAAACATAAATAATTGTCATCTTACCTTGCACAAGTTCAGCAAACTTATCACTGAGATCCATTGTAAATTAATTATATCAATTATTATTAAAGTGCCCTTTTAGTAATATTGTAAAATTATTAAAGAAAAGTTGTTAAAAATAACACACAAACAAAACAACACTTTTCAGGTTATGTCATTGAAATGGCGCGATTTCTATAGACTCATTATTAGAAAAGTGGGCTAACCTACTTGGCCCATTTTTCTTTTAAACAGATTAATAATTGTCAATGGTGCATAAATAGTTTGTGACCGCGCCATCTCTTTCAATAAGTGTAAAGGTGGGTTGATCCATTTTTCTTTTGAAGTAGACGCAATATCGAAACCTTTAAGCAAATAATCTAATTATCGTTTTTTTGTGGGTTGGCCCCCTTATGTTCTCAACGCCTCAATTATTCGCATGTCTTATAACCATGAAGGGGCAAAATTGCGAAAAAGGTTGTGGAAAGTTCTATTGCAAATATTATTTTATGAGTTTATAACATATACGAGTAATAAATGTAATAAAGTATGCTTTTCTCTCTCTTTATTTGTAGAAAATCTGTGAATTAGAGAATATATTCAAACAAAAATGAATCCAGACAACTTTACTTGTAGTAAAAATATCCAGATTCTTCAACTAACTCTTTGAAAAGCTGTATTACACTGTGAGTTTAGTTCATTATTAGTTCTTTTCTATCGTATATCTCAATTAAATTGACTTTCACAAAGTCAATATTCGGCTAATATCTACGCAAATAAGTAAGATTCAAAATACGTATAAATCTTCGTAAATAACAGGATTTCATCACGGATTTGAGACATTTGTTTACATACGCTCTTCGGTAACATTGACACAACTACTTACACATGGAAATTATATGTAATTCATCTAAGGATTTACTAAGGTCGACATTCAAGTTTTGACCGTACTTAAAACCTCAAGTTACGATATGATAGCTCTCATTAGTAATTTACAACGCTCAAGAATACTTCTCGCAGTTTAAAAGACTTAACTTTATTATGTATCCATCTATATATACACTCATTTGCAAAAAAAACGGGCACCTAAGCAATGAACCATTTCAAATGTTAATATTTCTTTGTTTGATAATTATAGGTAGTTTTATCCACACAATTTGGTAAATTAATAAGAAAATAATCGTTTTCATCAGTATTTCATAAAATTTAGATACAATTTATGGGAAATAATGCTAAACCTAGCTAGTAGTGTATATTCGCTAGTAGTGCATATGCTCATGAAGTAAAAATAAAAAAGTTTTTTGTTTGTTTTTCTTTAATAAAGTAAAAGCAGATAAATGTTTAGTATCGAGTGTGACCCCCTCTAGCTCAAAAAAACAGCTTGAATTCGTCTGGGCATGCTAGCGAGTATATCCCGGATACTTGCTTGCGGAATACGTTCCCACTCCGCAGTAATCACATTCTTCAGCTCTCTGATGGTCTGCGGAGCCGGGTGTACTGATCTCACACGCCGTTTCAGAACGTCCCAGACATGCTCTATGGGATTGAGGTCGGGACTTCGAGCTGGCCAATCCAAACGACGAATGCCGACCTCTTGCACATACGCATTAACATCGCGGGATCGGTGGGCGCGAGCATTGTCGTCCATAAAAATCGAGTCTTCACCTAGAGCGGCCAATGCGGGTTGTGCATGAGAAATTAGAACTTCCGTTATGTATCGATGCCCAGTCAGTGAGCCGTTTTCAATGAAGACTAACTCTGTACGATCCATTGAATTTATTCCTGCCCAAAACATAACAGAGCCCCCACCATAAGGTGTGATTTCTTCGAAACATGCCTCTGCAAAGCGTTCTCCTTGTCTTCTTAGCACTCGCCGACGTCGATCTTCACCGAACAGAGATATCCTGGCTTCATCAGAGAACAAAACCCTATTCCAATCGTCTTGAGTCCATGATTCACAATTTCTAGCGAACCTAAGCCTGTGAACTCTGTGCTCACGGAGTAATTTGGGGCCGCGGGCCGGGCGGTGACTGCGTATATTGGCAGCGAGAAGCCTCCTTCTGACCGTCCATAGACTAATATGCACATTTCTTACTTCTTGGAGGTTGTTCTTAAGATCCACATACGAAGATTTGCGATTTCTCAATGCGCGACTCACAAGAAAACGATCATCCCGTGGTTGGGTACATGGTTTTCTTCCAGAACCAGGCCTTCTCTCGACGGAACCAGTCTCCTGATATCGCTGCCAGGTCCTTTGGACTGTCGAGCGACTAACATTTAGCCTCCTAGCCACGAAACATTGGCTGCAACCCTCTTCAAGCAGCGCGATAATTTTGGTAGCTTTTACCACTTTATCTACCATTTTTGATACAGCCAAACAGCATTAAATAAAGCTTTGACAGTCAAGGATATGAAATTAATCGATAAAAATTGAATAAAAGTTATGAAAGTCGATGTTAACTTCTGGAACTTCGCGCCAAAAATGTAGGATAAAAAGGGGTTTTCTGTAAAAATGAACATCAAATGAAAAATTGAATTTAGAACGTACTTTTTTAAATACCACAGCATTTTTAAAACCGGCCAGTAACGTGTACAAACGATTGAAACCTTTTTGGTATTGTATCTTTTTAAATATGAATGAAAATCAAAACCGCCCGTTTTTTTTGCAAATGAGTTTATATATAAGAGATATATATATATAAGAGATTTCCACCTATGTATTGACTCATCACGATATCTCTGGAACCATAAGGCCTACAAACCTCAAATTTGGTAGGAATATTTCTTTTGCCGAGTAGAGGTCAGCTAAGAACGGATTTTACGAAATTATATACCTAAGGGGGTGAAAAAGGAGGGCAAAATTTGTATGGGACAACGTGATTCCTTGGTCCAATCTATTTCAAATTTTGCATAAACATTTTTTAACAGAATTGATGAAAGATGTGATTCATATTTTATTGAGATTTATCTCCTAACTGGGTTAAAAAGGGGTGGAAAGTTATTTTAGGGGTGATTTGCTTTAAAGTTGATATCAAACTTCTTAGTAATTTTGATTTAAAAGTCATTTTATTTTGACACATCTTTGTAAACTCAATTCGATTATATTCAAAAAACCGGCTAAGAGCGACTCGGAGTCGCGCACGAAGGGTTCCGTACCATTATCTATAAATGGCAAAATAGGTAATCATGTTTGTTGTATGGGGGCTTAAATTCTCTATTTGTTTTATTTTAATTTAATTATTTATTTCTAAAGGGAATATATTATTCTGTGAATATTTCAAACGTCTACCTATTTTTGTTATCAATATCAAACAAAAACGAGCAAAAAGGTTACCTTTGTTGTGTGGGAGCCCCCTTAAATATTAATTTTATTGTTTTTTAGTATTTGTCGTTGTAGCGGCAAAAGAAATACATCATCTGTGAAAATTTCAACTGTCCAACTATCACGATTCATGAGACCAACCTGGTGACAGACAGGCAAAGCAGCGGATGGACAGCAGAGTCTTAGTTATAGGGTCCTGTTTTATATTTTGGGTATGGAACTCTAAAAAGGTTGATGTCACATAAACGTTCTTCTTCTTCTCTTTGTGTATTGGCAATCAGCTACTTATACGAGCTATTGGTGCCAGTGTCAAGTTATAATAATTTTTACGTTTTTGGTCTTTCAGGTTAGTCATTGTCTAAGTCAAATTGTCACCATCATCAACAGTACTATGGCTACACTGTTAATGGTATCTTGTGGGAATGTTGATGGAAAAAACGAAAACGTTGTAAAGCACTTTTATGTGATATTCACTACATCCCAGTAGTTCCGCCGCTTCATCATCACAGCCCATATATCATCCATGCGCTCTTAAAGTACTTAACCGATTTTAATCAAATTTGCATAATATGTGTAGTTTGATTCAACTTGAAAAATAGGATAGCTTCCATCTCAATTTATAGTCACAATATTATTTTATTGCAAATTATTTGTCTATTATTTGACAGTCACAATTATCTGTGATCTCCAAACGATTCTAACAGATGGTGATATCTGTTGACTGGATTGAGTCAGTATTTAATAGATGGCGCTATGTTAAACGTAGAAACGCTTCATATAAGCTACAATTTATTAGCATAACCACCACGTGTTACTGAGACTACCCTAGCCACAGCAACGCATGGCCGGGTCTGCTAGTATATATATACATATATATATATTATTACTAGAATAACTTAAACTAGGTGTAGGAATGACGTCATAAAAATATTAAAGTTAGTTGCAGACTCCTAGCCCTGCCCAATCCCGAGATAAAGTGATTTGTTTCTTATCAAAACAGTAGGTTTATCGCCGTACATTTACCTGTAGGTACATTTCGACCCAGCTGTGCGGCGGCGAGCGCAGCTTGAGCGGGACTATTTGTCTACTAGTTCAGTGTCACACGCATGAGCATATGCCTACATCGAATTTTTATAGTACAAGTGTATTGACCGCTTATCAGTATGGCAATTTAATCAAAACTTAGGTACAATTTTTTTAAAGATTTCGATAGTGTATCATGGTCTGATACACCCCTTCAAGGATTCTACTAATTAAATCGACAACCTGTATATATATATATATATATATATATAGGTAAATCCTTTAAATATATTGTTATAATATGAGATACACGAATATCCTATGACAGACCTGGAAGGCACGCTAATGAGGCGGGTAGTTGTGTTACAAAAGAAGGAGAGAGTTGTCAACCCAACTGGCCTGAATGATGTACCGACTTCAAATAATATAATAACCTCTCACTCTGAATCTATTTTTGCCAACGTCGCGGCTTCGGTGGTATTTCTTTTTTACAGTACAGTTATGTTTATGACATTTTGTTGGCAGACGTGTAGGCGATACATCTCATGGCGAATAGTATTTGAGATTGGATATCCGCGGGAATAGCTGGTGATCATTATAATGAACCCCATTAACACTTAATTACTGTATTAGTCATTACTTAGTTCTTATTTTGTGTTACTTAATTAATCCAAGACTCATTAACAAGATAATATAGATAAATATGCACAGAGCACTGAATAAGTAGATCCTATGAAACTTGTACATGAGCTTTAAATTCTTTTAAAAAAATCATATTTTTTTATATATAAATAGTTTAATCCAAAACGAATCACTAATAAAATATTTTATTTCAACAACATACGAAATAAAGTGGTGCAAATTTTAAAAGCACTTAAAGGTAGGTACTAGCTACACATTATGCAAAAACCCGAGACGCTAGTAGCTTTTATTAAAAAAAAAAGTTTGTTTTGATAGAAAATTAGATGACATCTGTTGAAGAGAACAAATTTATACTACTACATCTTCGTAATCATTAATATTCATTGTATATACTTAATCTTAAAATTCAACAAGTCCTTTTGTTCTAATAAATATTTATGTAAAGAAATTTATACTCGGCATATACAATTTCTACGATAGCATATGGAAGCGTATCTTGTACTAGCTATGTGGTCGCGGCTACGAATATACCACCTCATACTTTGTTTATCGATGTTGTAAAAGACGACTAAGAGTTTACATCGATCTGGACCAACACCATCTAGTCTCTTCGGGTTAAAAATTATATTCCCGATAGGTTTATAGCACTTATCCCTTGAAACAAATCTCAAGATTTTAGCATTTATTGCTGCTGCTTGGTCATTCAGTGGAGTCAAAATAGCTCTTTTGCAGAGCCAGGAATTTTCCCAAGTTGTTATTTACATTGCGTTTCCATACACGTATGATATGAATGAAGTTTCGCATTAATGAAACTTGGCAGCATAGGTTTTCTTCTAGAACAATTTTTCCGTGTTCCTGCGTATACACACCGTTATCGTTCTCAAGTAGCAAATCTGCAAACTCTTGAGGTTTTTCGTTGGCGCCGATTTCGTATATTTATTGTCAAATGCAAATGGATAATGTAATGCCACTGTTAAGAACTCCTTAGACAGGCTCTAACTTCATCGGCCCTTGCGCCACGTGGTATTACAGGAAGAGTTTGACGAAAATCGCCACAAAAAGAGTTTAGTAATGCCACCGACGTGACGTGGTCGCGCCCCGCCAAATCGGTCCGGGGCGACGGTGGAGGCGGCGCGCAACCCCATAGACCCACCCTGCAAACACCTCCCTTCGCCGTGCGAGCGAGCCACCGGTACCGATCTTTGTCTTCGGTGAATTCTATAGTAAACGGAAAAAAATCTATAGTAAACGGAAAAATCGTAAACATAAAGAGAGTAGGCCAAATCTACCTTGAAAATAATTAAACAGACAGCTTATTTAATAACTAACATCGCAAGTTAAACTAAAACTTGTAAAAGTATGTTAAAAATAAATTAAGTACAATCAAATTCGATTTGATTAATCACAAATATAGGTAACACCGATATTAACAATAGGCTTTACAACTATATTCATGTATCTATATATTGAAAGGCGCTAAGATATGTATATCAGTGACCGGCCATGTGCAAGACTAAATCATTCCGTCCCGTTTAAACCACACCTAGACACGTGTGTCTCCTACCGCCTGGCGCGTCAGACCGTGAAATTGTGTAGCCCTAAGCAGGCATTATATAGATAGATGCTAAGATTTGTCTAAAACATTGAAAAAAACCTTTACCAACTCAATAGACTACAATACTTATCAAATATCTCTTATCTGTGTGGTGACGGAGTAAGAATACAATTTGCCACCCTTTATCTTACCCCTGAGTGGTCGTAAGAAATGGCTAAGGGATATCAAATGCATATAATATCTATGCAAGAGAAATAAAACTCGAAACAAAACCCTATACCAACACGTCTGACCAGCGTGGTATAGTAGGTCCATTTCCCTCCCCTTACGGAAGAGGCTCGAGCTCAACATTGGGACATTATGAGCTGAGATGATGATGATGATGATTTAATCTCTTGCATTAAGAAAATCTATATAGGACCGGAACAGCATTACTGTTTCAACTAACATAGTCAGAAGAAGAACAAAATTTTGGATAAATTTTACAACCACCCACTTTGCTGAAGTCAAGCAATACATCTGAATACATATAAAGGTATTGTGTATCTCTTAATAGTCTTACAAGACTGTTATAATTAATTAATACAAAGTACTAAAATTATTTTGAGAATGCAGTTAACCCAAATTTATCATCGATTAGATCAAAAGAGGCACTATCGTAGCTGATATCAAGTGGTGGTATTTCTACATCATAGATCAAAGGACTATCGTTACGCCGGCCGTCACCATCGCATACTACTCTAACGGTGTTGCATTCCGAACCGACCTCGTACTTGTGGATTCAGGTATTATGAATCTCTTAAATACAAAATATATTCTAAGGAAAATAAACTAAACTTATATTTACACGAACCGTCTTTATAGAGGAAGATATACACAATGTTCACAATTTTCAATAATTTCGTATAATACTTAGAAATACATTTTCACATAATTATATTGTAATTGTTTATAGTATTTCCTTTGATCGAAAAACGAAAACAAATCAATCTTCAGTACCGCGAGAACAGTTGCAGAGTATTCTATAAGTACATATAAGAGATTTTGTATAAGAACTATATATTTTTCGTATGGTGATGGAGGAAGAATGCAATTCACCGCACCCATTCTTAACTGTGAGTGTCGTGAAGCACGATTTAGGGTAATAAACAAATAATATATATTTAAGACTTCTCGTGTATACTTAAAATACAATCTTGTACCATCACGTTTAACCAGGGTGGTATAGTAAGTGAATTTCCCTCCTATTTTGGAGGAGGATCGAGCCCAGCATTGGAGAACACCACCATTTAAAGCTGTTATCCAACGTTGAAGTTTGTCTACTTTTTTCCATCATTCATGCAGGTGCAGGCTACGACATACCCAGCCACCGAAGACAAAGATCGGGCACCGATGGCCCACTCCCACGGCGAAGAGAGGTGTTTGCACGGTGAGTCTATGGGGTTGCACACCGCCACTTCCCTCGCCCCGGACCGATTTGGCGGGGCACCACCACCTCCATAGTCCACTGCAAAAAAAAAAAGTCTACCACGTACCTAGTGTTAATCTTGAAAATATAATCATTAACTGGGTAGCGGTATTTAATTGTACTATTTGAGAATGCAAATCATTAACTAAATCAAGCATATATATGCTCTAAAGCTTGGACCTCATGT
This sequence comes from Lymantria monacha, assembly GCA_905163515.2. Taxonomy (NCBI): domain Eukaryota; kingdom Metazoa; phylum Arthropoda; class Insecta; order Lepidoptera; family Erebidae; genus Lymantria; species Lymantria monacha. The sequence continues at coordinate 15,700,479 of LR991097.1, read as the reverse complement.
GATAACTAATTGTTGAGTGCGGTCTTGATTTGGTTATTCACTTCAGGCACAAGACATTGTTATTATACTTCAATCGCTGCAATTGCTCAACATTTATTGAAAAAAAAAAAACCGCAAAGATACTCTGACAAAAATGTAATATCATAGCGTTACATAGATAAGTAATCTAATTTATTTTATGTTCTCCAATGATGAGATTTTTTGTATCATAAAATATGACTAAGGAGCACAGTGTGTAGAATATACCTATGCAAGATAGTTTAAATACAGTCAATTAACCTTTTCCGTGTGGTGACTTAGTAAAAATACAATTCACCACTCCTTATGTTACCTGTGGGTGATCGTAAGAGACAACTGAGGGATATTAAACGCATACAACATTTATACAAGAGTGGTATAGTAGGTCAATTTTCCTGCCGTTGTGAAGAAGGCGCGAGCCCAACAGTGGGACATATATGAGTTGAGATGAGATGATAATGATAAATTACCCTTCTATTTTGAAAAAGGCTCGAACCCTGCATTGCAAAGAATATGAGTTGAGATGATAATTATGATGATAATTTATGTATTGGTAAGATCATAATGTTGACAGATCTTTGTCCGTCCGGGGTAGTACCACACTCTCGCAGAAGATCTATGTCTGAGTAATGGCATTGTGCTATTGCGCTTCGTTCGATGAGCGAGAGAGCCGGCAGCCCAACTGGGTGGGTTTGGGGGTTGTAATGGTAGGCAACGGCCTTTGGTATTACAAAGGTATGGTATGGTATGGGCGGTAGTGGCACTTACCATGAGGTGTGTTGCATGCTCGTTTGCCACAATACGCAATAAAAAAAGAGCATAATTCAGTCTTTAACTACAAAAAAATATTGTAACGAAACTTACAAAAAGCTTTTCGCCTAACTTGTTAATAAAATCTTTAATCTTCACTCTCAGCCAATCACATAATTTATAACGATTAATATTTACTTCAGTTATGTTTGTAGTTCTAATATTCAAGTTTAAATGTTACTTGTGACACCTAAATGACAAGTAGAGCAATGTAATTTCACATCTCAAGAGACACTCTATAGCTAAAGAACTTGTCAAATTGTATTAATGTTGTGACGGAGTTGTAAATTACATGTAGCTTCGAATAGGGACTTTGGGATTACGCTAATGTTGAGCAAAAGTCAAAGAGATTTCATTAAGAACTATAAAATTAATTTGTTTCTTTAGATATAATCTTTCAAATCATCAAGTTAAACCTTGAGAACGATAATCTACATATCATCGTTAGACTTGTGATTAGAACCTTAAATATATATATTTTTTAATAAGACTATCCTACAGAATGGAAATAATCTTTGTATTACGGGGGACTTTACAAACATGCAATTAATGCATACGAATTACATCCAGACTCAGAAAATTATGGATTGCACTAAGTGTTTTCCTGCGTGGGAATCGAACCCACGGCACTGGCACGGTCGGTATTTCAACCACTACGCCATCTGTGCAGTTTTACTTATGTAAATTTTACTGCCAATAAGACTGCTATCTTTTTAATTTTTTAAGATATACGGTTTTAAAGTTATTTCAAATAGTAAATTTGAATATTTACAAGACAAGAAAAGTCCTCTCTTGTACCTTGAACGCGATAAAGTATACGAAACGCGAAATTAAAGATGTAATACAATAGTGATAAAATCCGTAAAAATTGAATAATTAATATTAATAAACATCAGAAATCGTTAGAAGAAAAGTTTTTCGGCGGCCTACTCGCACGGCGTCGAGAGATACATTGAAGGGCGGGTCTATGGGGTCGCACGCCGTTCTTTCTGTCTTTGGAATTAATAAGGTGTGCCCACCATAGCACACCGCCACAAAAAGGTGAAGAAAAATTTTTAAAAGAAATTATTTACATAATAACAACATTTTTTCCTGAATATTGCAATATGGATATATGCATAGCTATAGTGATGCGAGTGCGAACATCTTGTACATTCGGTATAATCTAGTGCTTAATTTCTACCCAAGGTATTCTTTCATTAAATTTATTTGTTATACATACGATCCCAATACATTTTCAAATATTTGTGCTCAATTTATGTATAAATTCTGTTTATGAATTGTTAGCAGACGAAGGATTTCTAATATAAAGAGGAAACAATTAAACGGTTTCTAATGTGTAACACTGAAATATTAAGTATCGCAATCACTTTCATTTTGCACAAAACCAACCAATAAGCAAATTATAAGCACTCCTTAAACTAATTCCTAATTCTAACACTTCAACGACATAAATATAAATGGTAATCGATACACAAGCAAGCAGAGCTTCCACGCGCTAGATATGTCGGATGTATAATGCCGTCTCTAGTCTCCGTAACTGCGCTTTGTATAGGTTGCGCTACCCGATTTTCGTTAATATTAATTTGACACCTAACAGTATGTATATTCAAAATTTGACTTTATATAAGTCTCTTCCAACACAATAAATTCCTCTCAATGCGGAATGTGATTAAAATGTTTTTTTTTTTGAAGTGAAAACTTCTTTAGGCGCGTTGAGCGTTTTTGGAGGGGAAAAACTTATAGGTTCGCGTCACCGACATGCTAATGCTAATAGTATATCTATAGCTATGTGAAAACTTCTTTAGGCGCGTTGAGCGTTTTTGGAGGGGGAGAACTTATAGGTTCGCGTCACCGACATGCTATTTTTAATTGTATTTGTAATATTTAACCTTTATGTCATGAAATGAGTATCATTGTGGTTTAAAGGTTATCTTACTAGCGTGGTAAAACCCATTCCTAGATGTTCGATAATATTTTTTATTTTTATATAAAAATTAGAAAATTATTATTATTTCAATTAGTCTTAAGTTAATAGTTTTCACTTCTATCGGCATTCCCCATGACTGCCTATTTTTTTTAATTCTAGACGTATTAATCATAGACTGTTAGTATTGAGCAGAATGATACACTACAACGTAAAACTTTTGTTATTATTTTTAATTTAAATATTTTGTAAAGCACTTTTAATCAGTAAGTTCTCTAACTCATTCAATTGATCTTTGAAAACTTTAAAATTGAAATGAGTTTCATGAGTTCTTATATTTAATTACAATTAAGATTCAATTGATAGCTTCGTACTTGAGAACCATCCATTCGACACTCAGAATGTCGACATCCACTGTGTGAGTTAGACTTCCGCAAGAGAAGAATAATGGCCTAATGGCCACGCTTGATAGGCAGATTGACGACCGCAGATGGTGTATGCTGATATAAGTTTTTCAGAGACTACCACTGCTCATTCTCTTCGCGATTTCTCAGTTGGTTTTTATAACTCCTACGAAATAAATAATATTTTTAATACATGTAAATTAAAGTATGTTTTAAGAAAACATTACGTCAAATTTACAAGTCATAATTACATATTCACTAATCATCATTCTCCAACTCTTATCCCAATTAGTGGGGTCGATTCAGTATGTACTCTTATTCCATAGTACATATTGCAAAAGTTATTGGCAATAGTTTTATGACCGGCCGTCAACCCTCCTTGGGAATGTAATTGTTGACCAATCGAGACCAGATAGAATAGACCCAGGTCGTTATAATTACATATTCAAAAATATGCATAAATAAAAAAAAATTGTAAAACAACAAACTTGTTTTTTTTTTCATTTAAGACCATTGTAATGTGTCAGACCTTACCTCAATTCTGCACAGTTTGCGGGCCAACACATGTACGTTATTGTCGTTTTTGTTCAGTGCTCACTGACCCAAACTAACATTAACTTCTCTTTAAATGGTGTTCGCAAAGGACTTTTTGAGTGTAGGGTAATATTACTTTTGTCATAATGTTTGTGCAGCGATATGTATTTTTTTTTGTTCTACTAATGTCGTTAACCTATTTGACCTAAATTTAATAATGACATTAAACCTGTAACTAAATATTAAGAAATTGTCTATATTGTACTTACAATTTGATTATCGAGTGCCTGTATTTTCAAAATAGTTTGGAAAATCCAAAAGTGCACGTGCACCTTCATCATCGTTATCTCAGTTCACACGTCCTACTGTTGGGCTCGAGCCTCCTACATAATGGAAGGGCAATTGACCTACTATATCACGCTGGTCAGACGTGTTGGTATAGGGTTTTGTTTCGAGTTTTCCTTCTCTCGCATAGATGTTATATGCGTTTTATATCCCTTAGTCGTCTCGTACGATCACCCACGGGTAAGATAGGGGGTGGTGAATTGTATTCTTACTTCGTCACCACACGGAAAAAAGTGCACGCCTTATATTTTTTTATTATTTTTCATTTACTATCAGTCAATGCCATAAAAGAAAACTTTTGAAAATTCGCGCCATTATCGTCATAGCGCAAAACATAGCATTGTAAACGAACCCAATTTTCATAAGGTATACATACACTAAATACTAAGGAGTTTAGTTTTTTACTAATTACAATTAAACGACAAAGAATTACTAAGCCATTTTCGAAAGGATTTGCAATTATGAAGCTTTAAAAAAAAATAGTTCTATACATTAATTTTTACGGTCGTGAGAGTGCCAGATCCATACATACAGATATCAGGACGTCCACGAATATTTTTTTTAATCTATTTTTTCTTACTTTAAACAAAATAATTGTTTTTTAAAAATATTAAATACGTTTAAACGAATGATTTTTCTTGACATAATGTATAATAATATTATCCTATAAGTGCTGTGTGAGGAAAATATGGTCATTTTTAGTTTTGAAAAGTCCTTGATTTTCATATCGGTCGTAGAGGATCGCCTCAACGCTTCGCTTATTCGAGGCGTACAATAAGAACTTAATAGAAAGTTCTCGAGAAATAGACGATTTTTATATAAAGTTAAAAGTAGTTAGACACTACTTGTATGTTGACGGAGTAAGAATACAATTCACCAGCCACTTTTTAATATGAGTATCGTAAAAGACGTAATATAAATATACTATATAATAAAAGATATATGTAAATGAATCGATGTCATGATCGAGTAAGAGAAGAAAAACTTGACAAAATCTTATACCATCCTATTTGACTAGCGTGATATAGTAGGTCAATTTCTATCTCATTGTTTAGGATGACCGAACCCAACAGTATATGAACTGAGCAATATAAGTTAAATATATCTCTTTTTATTAATTGTATTACAAGTCTTTCAGAGGAGTGCTATTATTTTTACTTAAATGACTCCCATCACGAGCGAGTTATACTCGCTCGTGATGGGAGTCATTCGTGAGAGTCAGGTAGTGTAATATACTTACTTAACCTGTAACCTAATGGAATATCATTTCTTTTATTATGAAATTTTCTATAACTAAATATATCTATATTTTAATATCTATAAATAATTTGAAATAAAACAACTTTTACGAATTCTACCGCGTTTGTATTTGATTTTTAATTTCGCGACGTTTCGAACACTTTACAGTGATCATGGTCACGGGAGGACTAAGGTGTCTTACTTCCAATATGTTATTGTTATTATAGAAATTTATATCTACCCTATAAGATATTAAATTTTGACTTACATTTTTTAATACAAATTCATATATGCGATAGAATTCGTAAAAGTAGTTTTATTTCAAATGTGTAACACTCGCGAAAACATCAGAAATTATTATCTATAAATAAGTATATCATTATTATTATTAATTATATTATTAATTATTTGAGAGATATTGAAGAACCATATAGATATTACAAATAATATATAGCAATAAACTTGTATAGCATAGTCACTCTGAATTTATGGAAGCATGTTCAATATGCCACGTTTAGATAGATATTAACATAGAATGGGAGTGCGATGTGAGTAAGGGAGGTGTGTTAAGTGTTGTAAGTTATTAATGGCAGCTATCACATGTGGCTTAACACTTTAAGTACGGTCAGAGCTTTGCCGATGCTAAATTATGTAGCTCGCTAAGGTAAATTACACTAATTTTCTTTAATCCTTGTGTGACTAATTAATGTTCGTTGAGGCAGCAAAAATCGCAGAAGCTCAACTCAAAGATTTTTTGTTTGAAACTTAAGTTTTTATATAAACTAGAGACATTATCTGCTGAGTGAATTTTGATATCCGTGGAATTGCTATTTGTTAGTTTGCGTGTTATTTGAGCTTGAAATTAACTCTGTATTATTTGATTTTGAAGTAAATTCTAGTTATTATGATGATTCTCTAAATATGTAATTGAAACACATTTGAAATTAATTTTCTTTACATAGTTTAAATATTTTATATTTTTCTTACTTCTTATATTTTAACACAAACAACGTGTCTATACTATTCTATAAACTGTAAGATTAAAACATCTCTATATTAAAGGTACATATAGCATAAGTAAACATTTGTTATGTGGTAGTGGCTACGTAGACTACCAACCCTTACTTTGCTCGTGGATGTCGTAAAAGAACGCCCTTCGGCTCGAATGGACCATGTACAATATCGGTACAGGATACCAAAGGAGCCCAGTTATACTAAATAATAGAGAGTACCTCAGAGCGAGACCTCTATTCGTTTAAAAACATGCATGTCTATACTTTTTCGTGTAACGTAACCATATCGCGATTTAATTCGATCCTAACGCCATCTATCGACTCCTTGTAAACATTTCCAATAACATAAAGAGTGGCGTTAGGATCGGATACATTCTAAACATTAAACAACAACTAAGAGCCTTATATCGACTTGGGCCAATAATACCTGATGCCATTTAGTCAGCAATTGCATTCCCAAGGAGGGTTGATGTCAAGCAGGCGGGCGGTCATAGAACTACTGCCAATAACCTTTGCAATATGTAGGAAGAGGGGTACATATTGCGTCGACCCCAAATAATTGGGACAAGACCAGGAGAATGATAGTATAAGTAAACATATTAATTATAAAGCAAAAAATTGCCTTCATTCGAACTTAAAACTCGAGTTGAAATAACTTTATCATGGCTTTTGTTCAAAATTTAAAAGAACATGATTTTTAATATCAATAACAATTGATATTTATTTGATTCATTCTATATTCTCTACTCTCTACTCTACTCTATGGACTAATTTTTTCGTTTCATCGAGTTTGAAATCACAACGATTCTAAAGAAGTTTCACTTCAAAAGGTATTTAATATATTGAAAGTTTTATTATAACGCATTATCGAGCTAAATAAAGTTTATTTAAATATCACAAAGAAACTAAAATGTTGACTATAGCTAACTTCAGGGTGTCGGTTTTTCGTGACGGTGTGCGCGCGCATCGTAAAAATTTACTCTCATCATTTTTCCCTAACGCGCCAAAAGATGTATAACTTCAAAAAATCTATTAACTAATATTGCCAACGCAGTATAATTTGCTAATTTTCCTCTTCCGGATTAGGCTTGTAGTTAACAGTAATACGTATACAGGCTAAAATGAAGAAGATTATTCCAAAATAACTTATACTTATATTAGATATATTACGTACGTAGTTATCCGTGTGGTGACGGAGTAAGAATACAATTCACCACCCCCTATCTTACCCGTGAGTGATCGTAAGAGACGACTAAGAGATATAAAACGCTTATAACATCTATGCAAGAGAAAGAAAACTCGAAAGAAAATCCTATACCAACACGTCTGACCAGTGCGGTATAGAAAATTTCCTTCCCAATACGAAGGAAGCTCAAACCGAACAGTGGAACATATATGAGCTGAGATGATGATGATAATGAAACAAAGAGAAAATTAATTTAAATAAATATGTAATATAGTACTAGAAATAGATGCATATTTCTTCTCTCTCGAAAACCAACATCGCTTTTTGGTCCAACTGGCTAAGAGTTGCCGCCATCAGATCAAGGATCAAAATTAACAAGAAACTGTTAGTAATATACGCCATATATGTACAAATATAATGAGCAAAAGTGTAGGTTTGCAGGTAAAAGAATACATTACCATTACATTGAAGTACTGTAACCGTAATCAATGATAATAACAATACTAACGATATGTGAGCCAGCCCAATAGTAATTTGGCTTGAATTATTAAATCAAGATACGAGTTTAGTAGAATACAAGACTAAATTCTGACAAAATCCAAATTTTAGTATTTACGTATTGTTATGTGGTAGCAGCTACGAATACTTTTTTTTTTTTTTTTGTTTACGCTGTGGAAATGCTTTTGCGCACATCCCCCGCCAGTGACAGACGGGGGGGTATGTGGGACTCGCCGGCCATGAGATTGACGGCCGGAATACCCACTAAAACCTAACAGCGGTCCCTTCCGCGCTTTTACGGGATGCCGGAGAGATCGTCTATTGACATTCTATCCCCGACACCCCTACGCTTAGCCATCTGGCCACGACCAGTCAGCCGTCAAGGCGGTAGGAGGAGGTGCGCGTAGCGGCGCCTCCCTCTCCCTGGTCGCCGCCGGCGGAGCGAGTTCGCAGACGCGAGTGCTTCGCGTTCTCGCTCCGCGGCCTCCTTTGCAGAGATGACTTCCTCGCAAAAGGAGGCCATCGACGTCCAGTGCCTGTCGCTGTCAAGCATCTTGTTGATGACGGTTGACAACGACAGATCCGCTCCAATGACCGCCGACAGGTCGCGGCGCTGAGGCCCCCAGGCGGGACATACCTCCAGGGTGTGACGCGCGTCATCGATTTGCGCGCCACACTCATGGCATCCAGGGGCCTCTTCACGTCCAATTCGGTGCAGGTACTTACCGAAGACCCCGTGTCCGATAAGTACCTGCGTCAGCCTGAAGGACAGGTTGCCGTGCCTTCGTGTCGTCCAGCGGTACGAATACTACCAACCCTTACGTTGCTCGTGGATGTCGTAAAAGAGGAATTATAGCCTTATAACGACCTGGGCCAACTCCATCTGATGCCGTTTGGTCAACAATTACATTCCCAAGGAGGGTTGACGTCTAGCAGGCGGCCGGTTATAAAACTATTGTCAATAACTTTTACAATATGTAGGTACTATGAAAGAAGAGTATATATATATATATATATATATATATATATATATATATAATGTATCGACCCCAAGTAATTGGGATAAGAGTAGGAGAATGATGACGTATTGTTATATTAGTCTTTACGTATTAAAAATACGTACAGACTAACATTTGGTTTTTATCAGAATTTAGTAATGACAATTAATAATTCTTAATATCTGCAAATACATACAAATTTAATGAATTTTGATATTATGGTTAATTTTATTATTTGGTTTTCACATTTTAAATAGGTTGAAAAAAAAAAGCAAAATGATTTTTTTATATATATTAGCCAGGGGCACATAAAAGACTATTTTCTATGAATCCAAAAATTACTTTTAAATTTTGTTAAATAATACAGAGATAGTTCATTAAACAATAAATTGAAGTCGATGTTGATATATATACGCTCTAGTTTTCGATACGAAATTTGGCACTAACGCATGTACTTCATGAGAAATTTCTTTAATTACATACTATCGATGTAATAGACAACAAAAAACTCAGATTAAAACCCTATGGAACCCCTTTGGTCAGCGTAATATTGTAAGTTAATTTCATTTATACAGAGGAGGGGTCCTTTCCTAACTTGTAATTTATAAACAATGTATATGAGCGTCTAACTTCTACTTTTTGTTGTCAGTAATAATTAATTTATGTGTCAATATAACTAAATAAGATATAAGGTAATATGAGTATTGTACCGGAACATCGCTAATGGGATAATCGGAAAAGTAAAATCTCCACGTTACCAAGGACCACTCAAACGGCACTTGCTGTCATGGTAATGAGGAAGGATGGGAGCAAAACATCCTTTCATCCATTCATGGACCAACCTATCTACATTCAATGTTAAGCGAAGGAGGCATAAGGTTATAAATAGTTAGCAGTCTGGTACAGACAAGCACAGATGTTCATATGAGTTTCCCAGGAGACCGCTGCAGTCCACTATACACAAAATTCTACGAAAGCATTCTCTTAATCGGTTTTTACAATTAAAACGACACATTTTAACCCGTCACTCCATGAAGAAATCGATGTCAAATAACGGCCAGCCAAAACAAGAAAGGTAATAAAAATACAGTGATTAAACCAAAATTAAAACGAATCTGTTTTGGCGAAGTTTTTAATTGTATAAACTGGATTATGAGTTTATCTTTAAAGAACCTCAATTTTACACAATGTAACCTATATACAACTTTGTAGATGAATTATTTTTTTAAATTTTATTTGTTACAGATTTTTACCTTAACTGTCTCGTCGGTCCGGAGTCTTTAGATATGCGACCAATATTGTGAAGTTCAGCATTCAAATTAATAATAAAAAGTAAAGGGGATTTGGATATTTATAAAATTTTTGAAGATCTTTGAATAAAATGCAGATATATAGATGTCGGTCTTGGGACAAAAAATTAAGTTGCTAATTTTAGATATGTCACATTTCTATTTATTTCTTGGGAAATGCGGCATTGAAATTAGAATAAAAATCCTAGGACACTTAAAGATATTATGCTTTTAAACATAATAACCTACTTCATCATCATCACAGCTCATATATGTCCCACTGTTGGGCTCGGGCCTCCTCCGTAATGGGAGGGAAGTTAACCTACTATACCGCGTTGGTCAGACACGTTGGTATAGGGTTTTGTTTCGAGTTTTCCTTCTCTTGCATAAATGTTATATGCGTTTTATTTCCCTTAGTCGTCTCTTACGATCACCCACGGGTAAGATGAGGGGGTGATGAATTGTATTCGTACTCCGTCACCACACGGATAACAATAATAACCCAATTACCTACATAATATAGACACAAAGATATATAATACATATCACAGATAAAAGTAGAAAAGAAATACGCGATGAGGATCCAAAATATGCGGCGGCAAAATTTTATTAAATCCCTGATATGTAAAGTACCTTTGGGAATTCAGATTTGCAGATATATCGGAGGAGACTGAAGAGAATTCTGATTTCAATATCATTGCACATGCTCTATACTCAATGCAATATGCTTTGTTGGTATAGAACACTGGAATTTAATACTCGTTGTATCATATTACATTAGAAAACTGTAAATTTGCTTCCAGTGTATTCGATTGAGCTAAACATTATCTTACTGAAATAAACAGTTGAAATAAACAGTATCTTACTGTTTATTTGCTTTAAAATGAGGACATATTTATTTTTAATTTGTATGTAAATGAAATGAAAGAATATTTGATATAGTAGCAAGGAATCTTAGGATTTTTTTTTTAACGGCGGGCTACGGTACGTCACGCCCCGCTAATCCATGCGGGGCGACAGTAAAATTGGCGCACGTCCCCGTAGACCCGCGCTAATACATAGATACGTCTCGATGCCAAGCGGGTGGGTCAATGGAACGTGGTCTTTTTCTTCAGCGGCCCATCCGATAGTCTACCTTCACGGGTATCCTCTCAGTTGACGAGACGTGAGGACGACGCCCCGACATTTTTCACCGTCGGGGCGTCGTTCTCACGCGGTGGCCTCGCTCCAACGGCGATCAAACTAGTCCCGGTCCAGTCACCCACTACCTCGGTTAGGCCAAGGAATCTTAGTATGGAGGCAACACAGAATTAGTATTTAGCAATATTAACAGGAGTCTACATATATCCAGCTGAATACGTTGATGGTAGAACGAAAATATTTAAGATCGTTTATGTTAGCAATTATTGTATAATAAATAGACCAATAATGAAGTCATTCGCAGAAATTACGGTACGTATATTACATGGCATTTTGGTATAGTCAAAATAATACGTGAAATCCTATGGTAATTTTAGAAACTAGCTAAAATTTTATCAGGTAGCAGTAGTCTTGAGGGAAACTTGTAACATTGTGTGCAACTTGGACATATCAAAATAGTGCTGCATTAAATATTGTATCTTGTCAACTGAAAAGAAAAATAGTTTAAAAACCATCGCGTCAAAATAATGTACAAAAAAAAACGATTTCGGCTATCGTAAGCCTTTAAAATAGTTGATATAGTGAGTCCGTACACTTTAATATTCCAATAACGAATATTAGAGTATTCTCAGGTCAAACAGAAATTTAGCCGTGGCCGCGGGTGACTGGTTAGGGGAATTAGTCCGTCACCCGCCGAGAGGCTGACCGCGTGAGGAAAGACCGACGTCCTCCCCGAGAGGGGACGTCGGTCGAGAAGAGGGTACTCCTCAGAGGGTATTCTGTCGGGCCGACCACTGACGTCAAGTCACTCTGCTCCGGTAGTCGGCCCAACGATGAAGGCGACGTCACGGGTGGGTTACGGGTGTGCGTGCTTACGCCCCTTTGTCACCCCGGACGGAGTGGTGCGAGGAGTGCGCTGACCGTAACCCACCCCCAAAAAAAAAAGACAAGTTCAAGCAGTAATTTCTGTAAAAAAAAATATGATCATTTAAATATTTTACGTACTCTATTATACTTTCTGTAGATATTTAGTGTATTATTTAGCTTTTAGAAAATTAAGTGCACGCATTTTATTTTATTAGGCAGTTTTCAGGATACGGTTCCCAGAGGAAAAGTAAAATATAAGTACTCGGACAGTGGTACAGACTCATTTAAACTCAATAAATGTTTCATACAGCCGGATACCGTAGTAACGACTTTTTCAAGCCACATTGGCAGGAATGTCCACTCTAATCAATGTGTAGTGTGCTCCTGGGAAATGCTGGTTTAGCGGAATGCGTTTTGTTGTGACCATATGAGTTGCGTGACTGAAAACCTCTGTATATCTGTAATTACATGAAAAAAAATTATAAGCATGTTAAATTTCCATAAGACATTAAATGTAAGTATATTTTAATGTAGTATTCTCAGAATATATTGTATCGTTATTCCCTTAGAAATAGGCTAAGAGAGCACTAAGAGACCAAGCAACAGACTTCTTAAGACACATGGCATCAACTGCGATCACATACTATATACTTAGCGTTGCAATGATTATGATTATAAGGTATATGTGTATTAGTGGACGTCGATTGACTGATAGATGAACTGATATTGAGCGAAAACTGATATAGTATCGCACTACAATCTTCTGTAAATTGATTTCTTCCTATGATGTTGTGCACTTTGTTCAAATGAGTTTGAGAGGATTTATTTCCATATTTGCTTTCTCGTCTAACCTCCTAATAATACTATCTACATAACGTCTTCAAACAATTTACATAATTCTAGATTATGTGTCATTAAGTAACTGTCTTCATGATGTACTGGAAAAATGATTTTTTATTAAATCTGCTATTTGAAGACCATATTTTTGATGCTTAATTCCCTTAATATGAATCTACTAAATACTATTAATAAACACAGAAATTATAGTTGAACTTGGCTATTTTATGGAAGTTACAAAAACGCTCAGTTTGATGATCTTTTTTTTTTTGGTACTCTATGGTCTGGATACAGGCCGTCCATTCCGTCCGAGGCGACAGAAGGGCGGCGCGTGGCCTCATAACCCACCGTATTCCCTCCCCATCGCCATTTGGTCAGCCACTGGTACCACTTCTTTGACCTCTGTGGCCAGCCCGGCGGGTTACCCTTTCGGGTACCAACCCCCGTTGACGGCAACAAGCTGGGGCGCCAAGGCGGCGACCACGTCCCAGTTCCTGACGCTGTCGAGTATCGCCTTAGCGATGGTTGGCAGCGCCAGGTCGGCACCGATGATTGCGACGAGTGCACGCGCGCTGCTCTGCCCAGGCCACACAGATCTCAAGCGAGTCCTCGTCGCAATCGCAGTGGCGGCAGGACGGTGTCCTCTCACTCCCCACGACAGTGTGCAGGTACTTGCCGAAGCAACCATGCACCGTCAAGACCTGCACCAGTCGGAAGGACCCCGTGCCGCCGACCCAACCCCTTCATTAGCACCGACAGAAGGCTTTGACAGTCTAAACACCGAACCGAGGCTTCTCCAGCCAGATTGCCCATCAGTTGGAAGATCTTATTGAAAAACAAAAAAATATAAAACATATTGTCTATAATTAATAATTCTAATATGTTCAGTATGTTTCGAATATTCTCCTAACCCAAAAAATAACTTAATTTTAAAATTACATGGTATACTGTTAGTTAAAAAGAGGACAGTAACTATTTTGGTTTTCTTAAATTTAAAAATAAATAACTCATTAAAAGTCGGTAAATAAAAGCATGTCTATGTATTAGGTATGTGAAACAAGATAAATTTAAGTTTGAAATGAAATGTGTAACTTATTTAACATTAATTAATCTTAACATAATAAAGTTAACTTTAATTAACACAAACTAAATAGAACAACTTAATTCTGAATTTTGTAGTTTAGGGGGGCATAGTCCGGAGCGTGCTCGTTCGCGTCCCCTGCCAGTCTAATTAGACTGCTAATCCGGCTCGAAATGCGTACCGCAATGCGGGTTAGGGCGTCCCCCGGAGGCGACGCGTACCGACCCGCCCCCGTCGGTACGAACATCGGCAGTTGCGGCGATGGGGGCCGCCACCCATCACGCCTTGCCCAGTTAGGCGAGTCGAAGAGAACGGAGTGCCGGGTGGGCACGTGGAATGTAAGAGGTTGTGTGGAAGGTAAGTTGCACGAGCTGATATCCGTCATGGCGGACAAACAGCTAGACGTGCTCTGTGTAACAGAGACCAAGCGAAGGGGCAGCGACGCCTGCGATCTTCCTGGTGGCGGGATGGCTCTGTGGTCTGGTGTACCACAGAGCGATCGAGCCAGCATGGGGGTAGGAGTGCTGTTGTCCTCTCGCTTGGCCTCAGGTGTGAAGGATTACGGAATGTATGATCCCAGACTTCTCTGGGTCCGTATAAAACTAGGTGTCACCAAGGTATTCATGGTTGTAGCATATGCTCCCGTAGGATCCTCGGTGGCATCAGACCTAGAGAAGTTTTGGGACAATGTTAGGGAAGTTCTGGATATGGCAGACACCAGTGAACGCGTGATTGTATGCGGAGATTTGAACGGATGGGTGGGGACCAAGCGTCCCGACTATGAGGACGTACTTGGTCCATTTGGTGATAAGAGAGTGAACGACGCAGGTAGGCTCATAGCGGATGTATGCATGGAGAGAAACCTTATTGTGTCAAACACATTTTTCCAACATAAGGACATCCATATGTATACATGGAGAAGGAATGAACAGAAAAGCATAATAGATTTAATTTTGGTAGACAGTCGCCTCCGAAGCAAAATATTGGACGCAAAAGCCTACAGGGGCCCCACAGTCGACACGGACCACTATCTCGTTATTGCGAGATTTAGTGGTCTGTTCAGAAAGTGGAGGCACTGGCGAGAGCGTGTCCACTTCGGAGGGCTTGAAAGAATAAAGATTGAAAGGTTGCAAGAAGAGTGTGTAAGAGAAAAGTATGCAGAGGGTGTCCGAGAACGGCTGACGATGGCAAGCCAGCCGCAATCGGACATTGAAGAATGCTGGAGAGTATTGAAAGAGAGTATGGTAGATACAGCGAAAGAAGTATGTGGAAGTTCAAAGAAGCATAGAAAAACAAATGGTGATGCATGGTGGGATGCGGAAGTGGCAGCTTCCGTAGAGCAAAAGAAGAAAGCGTGGCTGGACTATGTCTCTTCTTTGAATCTGAATGACAGTATGACTGAACAGAAGAAAGAAATATATCGGCAATGTAAGAATGACACCAAGGCCTTAGTGAAAGAGAAACGTGATAGAGCAAGTATGAGTGCAGAAGATAGGCTGACTAAAAACTCCGAGGGTAACACCAAACTCTTTTGGAGGGAGGTGAAGAAGTCTCGGGGTGGTTGGTCAGCCTTCAGAATGAATAAAATAAGGTCTAAAGGTGGAGACATTCTTACACAAACACAAGACGTGTTAAGCCGATGGAGTGAATATTTTGGCGATATGTATGCGGATGCTACGGTTGGCGCCGGTGTTGGATGTGGTTTAGTAGATCAACATTCGACAACGGCGTCCTCCGATGGCATCAGTATGGATGAAGTTGAATGGGCGATAAGAAGTTTGAAAAATGGTAAGGCAGCGGGCATTGATATGGTGTCTGCCGAGATGATCAAGCTCGGTGGCTCTTGTGTCTGGGAGGCGTTCCTGTTGCTCCTCAATTTATGTTGGAGCTCGGGAATGGTTCCCAGGGACTGGAATAGCGCAGTCATCGTGCCTTTGTTTAAAAACAAGGGTTCACGTTATGACTGCGCAAATTACAGAGCCATAAGCTTGACCAGTTTGGCAGCAAAAGTGTATGGAAAAATTATTGAAAGGAGAATGAGGATGGTGTCCGATGGTTTACTGTGTGAGACACAAGGAGGTTTCAGGAGTGGGATGGGATGCATGGATCAAGTGTTCTCTCTGCGCAACATTGTGGAGAAGCATCTGGCTCTAGGTCAGAGGGTTTTCTGCAGTTTTGTGGATCTGGAGAGAGCATTTGACACGGTTGTACGAAAGGAACTTTGGGACATTTTACCGGAGTATGGTATTAACGGTAAACTGCTACAGGCTGTGCAGTCCAGTTACATGGGCTGTAGAGCCTGTGTGCGGCTGGATGATGGAATGTCGCCTTGGTTTGACGTCAATATCGGCGTTAAGCAGGGGTGCGTTCTGTCAGCCAGGCTGTTTATCATATATCTGGATAAATGTCTCCAAAGATTGAACGATATGAATGTGGGAGTCCAGATGGGCGACTCAGTGGTCACTGCTCTGCTTTATGCAGATGATGCAGTCCTGCTGGCACAGTCAGCGACTGACCTGCAGACCCTAGTCGACACAATGACAGAAGATTGTAAGAAAAGGGGTCTACGCGTGAATGTGAGCAAAACCAAAATAATGTTCTTTGAAAGAGATAAAACCAGAACAGATGTAAGAGTAACAATAGGTAATGATGTACTAGAGCAAGTGGATGAATTTGTATATCTTGGATGTGGATTTAGCCGAGATGGAAGGTACACCACTGATATAGAGCGAAGAGTGAATGCGGGAAATAGAGTGAACGGAGCGTTGGGGCAACTTCTCGGCAGCCACCACCTCAGCCAGAAGGCACGTGTAGCAATACATAACGCAGTGCTTGTCCCAACATTACTGTATGGAAGCGAGAGTTGGGTATGCAGAAAAGAGTATGATAGTAAAATTAATGCGGTCGAAATGCGATCTCTGCGGAAAATCTGTGGAGTTAGGCTGACCGACCGCATTCGTAACGACGACGTAAGAGAGCGAGTAGGTATGAAAGAGAGTATTGGTGTAAAGATGCGAAAGGGAATGCTCCGATGGTTCGGACATGTGGAAAGAATGCCCCCCTACCTTACCCGTGGGTGATCGTAAGGGACTACTAGGTGGTGATTTGTATTCTAACTCCGTCACCACACGGAAAAAATGTTTTTGTACTTTACCGATAGAAAATTAATTATTTAGATCTTATAAGCTCAATTTAGTTTGTAATAATCATTAGAAAAGAAAATAGATAATAATATGTAATATCTAACTTTGAACATCGTTCATATACAAAATTCAGAATTAAGTTGTTCTATTTAGTTTGTGTTAATTAAAGTTAACTTTATTATGTTAAGATTAATTAATGTTAAATAAGTTACACATTTCATTTCAAACTTAAATTTATCTTGTTTCACATACCTAATACATAGACATGCTTTCTTTCACATAGACATGTCTCTTAGGATCACCCACGGGTAAGATAGGGGGCGGTGAATTGTATTCTTACTCCGTCACCACACGGATAATGGTTTGTAAAATATTTAAATCGAATTTTGACCAATATTTCTAGAAATTTATTTCCAAAGTTATATTTATTCTTAAACTTAATATTACTTATAGAAGTAGTCGTATCTATAATCTTGATCTGAAACAAAATGTAAAAGTACACTAGTGACCAGGTGACATATAGGAAAGATCATTAATATCAGCTTTTAATGGTGTTATAGGTCTCGAATTTAATATGCCTTCAATTTGTACTAACAATCTACAAAGCTTTTCATAAGTAAATAAATGAGCATTAAGTAACTTTTAAGTGATCTTTAACACTTTACAGCAGCCTCTTACAGTAACCCAAAAAAAATGGGAATAGAATGAAACTGGGTATAAAATGAAAACTCATACCTAAATTACATGTTCAATTCTATATACGTCATTGGTGCTCTTTAGAACTATGTAACATTTTTATTTTATTTTTTTCCTATTTAAATAAGTGTAATCGTCATCACTATGTTTACAGTAAAGGAATATATGAGTAAGACATAGACATAGAGACGTATACCATGCATAGGCTATTTTATTTAAAAAACGTACATTTACTACTACAGATGAAGTTTTAGCTCATTTGAAGAGGCAGAACACAATTAGATGACAATACGTTTTACAATAATAATAACTAGTAAGAAAAGAAACAAAATATAAACATCTAATTAAACAAATGTCGTTCGTAATCCTTGTGAGGGTCTGGAGTTTATACTAGGTCGAGACTTGTACAACAGAACTCCAAGCTTGCTCGCGTTTATTAATTTAAACATTTCTGTTGTTACATTAGCGGACTTAAATGTACTTACATTATCGCAGTAAACATCTGTAGGACAATTTCTTTTTGATGTAAAATACGTAAATAAAGTTGTAAAAGTATCTATAGGAAGATTTTAAACCAGTTCTAGGCAAATAACAAAACTAATAAATACTATAATATAACATTTTATTGTAATAATGCTTCTAATTTGAAATTATTTCATCATTATTGGGGTAGCAAAATCTATACCTAATTTTTCAAATAGTTCGCTTGCTTGCAATCTATCAATAGGTATCCTTAATTGCTTAGTTTTAATCCCTTTAAATTCAAAACATATATTACACTTGTGAATATATTTTTTTACAATTAAATTATTAATAATATAGAAGAATTAATTCAAACCACACGATACAAGTCTGACTGGCGTGAAGCAATTTTAATGTTTCAATTAATAAATAATAATCTTTGAAAATTATTAAAAATTATTAAATTTCTTTGAATATAAGCTAAGAGTGATTTTTGTGTGAGTTAATTTTTTATTATCGGTCATCCACTTTTATGGTGGCACCACACTTCGTTATGTGTTATTCGTTATGCGCATTATCGGCCGCATGCGACGAAGTGTGGAGGTCTCATTCTATATTTGCTTTACGCGCACACATAACGCATAAGCACGAATAGCAAATACGCGTATCCATCCACTTGTCGGTTTTTGCACACTTCAAAGGACACAAATAAGCCGAATATGTGTGTCGAGTGCCCACACTTCGTTCATTCATTCATGTTGTCATTCATTCCATATGTGTCGGCGTGCCAAATATTGGGCATGATGGCACGAAGTGTGGAGTAGCATGTTCGTAAAGTGTTTGGGTTCAAGTATTTGGGCAAATAAATAGTAGCCGCATAACAAATAACGAATAACGAAGTGTGGTACCACCATTATGTTCACTCGCTACGGCGCGGTCATGTCTCGACGTGTACAGCATAGGTACTCTGGTCACAGAGTACACGTCGAAACATAACTAGAGTCTAGTGTGAGAAAATAGAGCGGACGAACGATAAGGTAATGCAGTTTCTAGAGTTGTATCAGATGCAACCTTGCATCTGGGACCCAAAATATGCTTGCTTGGTAAAAGTAAAGATAAACGATGCCTGGATTGAAATAAAAAATAATATGGGAGAACCCACATGTACAGTGAAAGGCGTGCCAAATATTTGGCATGATGGCATGATGGCACGAAGTGTGGAGTAGCATGTTCGTCATAAAGTGTTTGTCAAATATTTGGGCTAATAAATAGTAGCCGCATAACAAATAACGCATAACGAAGTGTGGTACTACCATAAAACGCTATTAGCATCAAGAAAAGCAGTAAGTCCTATTTCACTCACTCGTTTCGCGACTTGCGCGAGGTGCGCGCGCCAATGTTGTATTCATTCGTGCACAGTGCTAGTCAAGATCAGTTCTCAATTATAAGGCAGTGGTTCTTGTCGATAACTCGTTATCGACAAAACCACTATGGATAAATATTTGGAGAGATTTCCGTCGACCGAGAGCCTGACTGGTAAGCGGCCAGCTGAAGATATCCTATGGAGTAAGCCCAAGCGGCCAGTCACTAAGCAGAAGATTGCTCCTGATGGAGCACCAATAGTCACTTCTAATCAATTTGAGGAGCTACAGGATGACACTGACTGCCGCCAAGCTGATGACATAGGTGCTGAATTTTTTAAGAAAGCTACAAGAAAAAAGCAGGTTGGTCAAATACCACCAATTCTCATCGAACTGCTGGGAGACTGGAGTCACAAAAGCATTAAAGATACCATTGAAAAGTATGAAAAAGTTTTCCACCTTCAATATAGAGGGCGAAACAAAGTCAAAGTGCAATGCTACACAGCTAAAGGTCACCAACAAGTTAAAGAAGGACTTCTTAAGGAAAAGGTAGTATTTCATACATTTACACGCAAGGACGAGAAACTGCCCAAGGCAGTTATAAAAGGACTACCCAAATTTTTACAAGAAACATTAACAGCTGAATTAGCTTCAATGGGGTTTCCTGGAGTCACGATAATTGAATTAAAGACGCTAAATCGTATGGAATGTCCTCCAATTCTTGCACAGCTGCCTAGTGGTACTGACATGGGCAAGTTTAAACAAATTCGTTATCTTTCCAATTGTGTAGTGAATATCCAAAAATATAAGCCTAATAATAAAGTTGGGACTCAATGTTTCCGCTGTCAGGGCTTTGGACATGCTTCTAAAAATTGTAATAGACTAGCGAGGTGTGTAAAGTGTGCTCTCGACCATGCCACGTGGGAGTGTCCCAAAAAGAATAAAGATGAACCTGCTCGCTGTTGTAATTGCAACATGGCACACCCTGCTAATTATGTTCAATGTACTGAGAGAATAAAATATCTAGAACGGATACAGTCTAAACGAGAATCATTACGCAATGCAGTTGCTAAAAAAATAGACGTGGCTCCATCAACTATTGCAAATTTAAACAAAGCTACCTGGGCACATGTAGTTGGTGCGAAGAATCGTAATCATTCACGATTTAACGATCCATATACAGCCGAGATTTCTACCGACATAACCCAGTCGCCCAACCATGGCCTACCCGCCTCTAATACAATTCAAACCGAGCGTGAAATGCCCAAATCAAGATTCGTCGCTAAAACACACACTCATGATTTAGTAACATCTGAAATGTTAGATATCCTAAACACAATCAAGTCTATTAAAAATGAATTTATAAATTGTGAAACTTTTATGGATAAAGTTATATTGATTCTTACTCGCTTGGGCCATTATGTATAATAGTTCTATTGGTCTCAGAACTCTATACTGGAACGCTGATGGCGTTCACCAAAAGCAGCAAGAACTGACAAACCTAGTAAGTCGTTTAAATATTGACATAATCGCCATATGCGAAACCCGTTTAACCACTCGTCTCAAATTAAACATTCCTGGATATGTTACTTATCGTGTGGATAAGCATTTCAGTGGTACTGGACAGGGTGTAGCAATTTTAATAAGAGTTGATCTCATTCACTCTCCTATACCTACTCCTGCGACGATTAATATCGAGGCAGTTGGCGTATCTTTGAAAACACCTGGTAGTGGTCAAATTATTCTGATATCTGCATATCAGTCTCCAAATAAGCCACTTCTTAATAGTGATCTTAATTCCCTTATGAACACAGGAAAACAAGTCATAATCATGGGGGATTTTAATGCCAAACATCCCTATTGGTCCCCTGGCCCTCTAAATACACGCGGTAAAGTGTTATACAACTATACATTAGCAAACGATTTGGTAGTCCATGGGCCGATGGACTCGACTCTTGTTCATTACCGTCTTGACTTAACTCCGTGTATTCCTGACTTACTTCTCACCAAGAATTTTAATTTCGTTGATCATATAGCCACCATACCTGCATTGTCGTCGAACCATTTCCCAGTTTTTGCTAACTTAACCGCGAACATTCAACGAAAGGTTATAAACAAATTTAACTTTAGCAGGGCTGACTGGATAAAGTATCGCCAGTTACTAAACAATACCATCAATTTAACATCTCGTAGCTATCATAACATTAATGAAATTGAATCCACGATCGTTCAACTACAAAAATCTATCATTGAGGCTAGGAATGAGAGTGTCCCATTCTCTAAATTGGAACCATGGCGGTCTTCTGCGGTGCCGCGACGTATACAGCGACTTATTCAACAAAAAAACCGCCTCCGTAGATACGCTGCTGCTGAAACGGTAACATTAATTCGTAAACGATTGAACGCCATGATACGCAAACTGCAAATTGACATTAACATGGGCTTAAAATCTTATCACGACAGAATTTGGGACAAAAAGTTAAAGAGAATTGATAATCCTAATGCTGATTTGTGGCGTATTGTGAAAGGTTTACGATCCAATACAAATCCTATTATTCCTGCTCTTAAAATTAATAGTAGTATAGAAGGCAATGCGACGCGAATGACAATTCATCAACAAGAACAATGTGACATCTTAGCTGACTCCTTCCAGGGTAATATGTTGCTGACCCATAATTGGTACAGTAGCGAACAAGCGACAATTGACTGCTCACTAAAAGCGTTAAACAATAATCCATCTGACAATTCTACTCAGTTTATTGTGCGACCTCATGAAGTTAGGGAACTTGTTTCGAAATTAAAAACTCGCAAAGCATCTGGTTCAGATGAAATCTCAAATCTACTGTTAAAGAACATACCCAACAAGGCTATAGTATTAATTACCAAGATTTTTAACGCCTGTTTTTTATTAAATTATTTTCCTAAAATCTGGAAAACCGCCAAAGTTATTGCGATACATAAACCTGGTAAAGATGCCTCCGAATCTACTTCCTATCGCCCAATTAGTTTACTCCCTTGCC
Organism: Lymantria monacha; assembly: GCA_905163515.2. Lineage (NCBI taxonomy): Eukaryota > Metazoa > Arthropoda > Insecta > Lepidoptera > Erebidae > Lymantria > Lymantria monacha. The sequence continues at coordinate 15,677,611 of LR991097.1, read as the reverse complement.
TTGGTAAGTTATTCGAAAAAGTAATATATGTTAGATTATCCCATGCTACTACAAATATGCTACCGAATGAGCAGTTTGGTTTCCGTAAAGGTCATTCAACTGTTCAACAGCTGGCCAGAGTTACTGAGGCCGTGTCCAATAATTTGAACCTTAAAAATTCAACAGGTATGTTCTTATTGGACATTGAAAAGGCATTTGACACTGTCTGGCATGATGCTTTAGTATATAAGTTAATCAGATTTAATATACCTAAGGCATTAGTTAATATTATAAGATCTTACTTAACTGAGCGATCATTTAAAGTTCATATCGGTGATTACTCATCCCTTTCTAAACCAATACTAGCGGGGGTGCCCCAGGGCTCAGTGCTTGGCCCATACTTGTTTTTGTTGTATCTACATGACATCCCTATTCAAACTCGAACAAGTTTGGCTTGTTTTGCCGACGACACAGCCTCTTATACCTCTGCGAATGACATCGATTTAGTAGTAAGCCGGCTTCAACTATCTGCTGATAAACTGTACTCATATTTTAGTAAATGGAAGCTTAAAATAAATGCATCTAAGACGCAAGCTATTCTATTTACTAGGCAACGTACACTACCTGCACGTAAGATCCTAATCGATGGTTGCAATATATCTTGGAATAAATCTATTAAATATTTGGGCGTTGTACTGGATAACAAGCTTAACTGGACAGACAATACAAAAAGCTTGTGTCTGAAAGGTATTAAAGCCATAAATAGTCTTAGTCCAGTACTAAGCAGACGATCTTGCCTGAGTAGCTTTACCAAATTGAATATCTATCGTGCTCTAGTCCGTCCTTGTATTACCTATGCATGTCCCGTATGGAGTAACACGTGTGCTAATAACTTTACTAAATTACAAATAATTCAAAATAAAGCAATTAAAATCTCATTTAATACTCCTCCATACACTAACCTTAAAAATCTTCATCAAAAAATTGGCTTACCTAATTTATATACATATATCTACAAATTATCAAAAACTTTTTATATATTCAGGAATCCCAAAAGTAAAAATAAATTAATAAATAATTTATGTAAAACTCGTATATGCAATATAAAATACATCGATACTTATAATCGTTACAAACTTCCACATCACTTATTCCTTGAAGCTGAATAGGTACAGAAGCCCGCGCGTGGACGCGCCACCGCTGGCAGTTGTCGTGCGCGCCATATACGCCTCTATTATCAAGTGATATGAGGAGCGGTGTGGCGCGCATTGCACCAGCTTGTGAAGGTGCGCACTTGCGTGCGGCGTTGTTCATGATGCACAGACTTGTAGGTAGTTAAATATCTTTAGTTGTTGCTGCTTGTTGCGAGACCAATAGATACTACCCACTACGGTGGTTAATTAGTGTTCTTTTTCCATAATTAGTTTTCTTGTTATTTGTGATGCTGTAATACTAAAGCTAACAATAAGTTTTTACCCATTAAGTATATTCTTCCATAATATTAAAATGAACTTTGTGACATTTTGTTTTAGTGCATTCAGCAGTGAAAATGTTTTTGTGTTTAACAATATTGTTAGAGAAAAACAGTAAGTTTACATATGATTTTGTTTTTCTAGGATGTATAATGTACACTATAAAACCAAATGTTATATTTATGACTAATAAAGATATTTTGAAATTGAAAATTGAGTAAGTCCTATTTAAGAAATGAGATAGTGTCCAGCCTTTTTTTTTGTTGCGGTGGACTATGATCGTGGTCTCGCCCCGCCAAGTCAGTCCGGAATGACGGAAGAGGCGGCGCGTGACCCCAGAGACCCACCATGCAACTATCCTCTTTTCGCCGTACGAGCGGGCCACTGGTACCCGATCTTTGTCTTCGGTGGCCAAAATAGTGTCCAGCCTAAGCCGAAGTTGTTTGGATGTTTGAATATTTTTATATTTGTTACTCAATCAAACGTAAAACGTTGAACAGATTTAGATGAAAATTGGCACAAAGGAAGACTATTTCCTGGATTTACACACATTACTTATTAACCTGGTGATATGTTCCCTTGATAAGTGAAAATATGTTATATTGCGAAAGTACTAGTTTTACGCAATCGCAGGCAAAAACTAATAGTAGAACATTTATATTACTCGTAAGTAAATAAGAAAACATGACAACCTCCTTCCGTGGTGCTGCGTAAGCCATATCCTCACACTTAGTAACTTAGTGTCATAACTTTGATAAACCCTTATCAGCAAGTTCAACAAAACAATATCTAAAATCGTAATGAGAATCAAACATGAATATAGGTCCTTTTTTAATAATTCGCTGGTATTAACTCTCTCTCTCTCTCTCTCTCGTACGTTTCCAGTGTAACGTTTCATCTATACAAATGTTACCATCATGCGCGCAAAGAAGTTTCAATTCAACATAAATATAGCGCGTAACGGAAAAAACCGTACATTTTTTTTTTTCACCTAAACGTCGATAAAGAAGTTTCATTTCAAAAATTGATATTTATTTGTATAGTCATTTATTAATTTAATTCTATTAGCTACATAGCTTCTTAATTTTGTAAGATCAATTTTCAGCCAAGCCCATACTGCCTGCTAGTCTAAACTCTAACTCTCGATTTTGCCATTGCATCTGCCATTTTGCTATTCTTGATTTAGAATATAAAAGCGTCATTAATCCTTTTCCTTTTCTATAACTCTTAATTAAATGTATTACTCATAAGTATTAATTGATGCATCTGAAAAGCCAACTAGTTGTTATGTGTTTTTTTTTATTGTATACGAATATTTTCTTTAAACTTAATGATATACTAATATTTTTATTAAATAAAATAGATCGTTTTCTACAAGAGGTGGTGAAATTACTATAATACTATCAGCCTATCGATCTTAATAGACCATGGAAGTGTGACGTCATAAGTCTATTAGGATTATGGCTACGTCCATCTTGCCCATAACGGTGGATATACGCTTGTATATATTTCTATAAGATTTTGTTTTAATATATAAAGTCTTTTACATATACGTTAATCTATATCTCTCTATATATATATATACCTATATAAGAGATTTTCACCTATGTATTGACTCATCACGATATCTCTGGAACTACAGACTTTAAATTTGGTAGGTAGAAATACTTCTTTTGCCGAGTAAAGGTCAGCTAAGAACGGATTTTACAAAATTCTACCCGCAAGCGGGGTTGCTGGGGTTATAAAAATCACATTTTTTAAATATAGCTCCTAAAGACTCGAATTTCGGTAGGCATATCTGTGTTACCATTCGGAGATAAACTAAAACCGGCTTTTTAAAAAAACTTCACCTTTAAAGGGGATTGCGTAGGTGTTAACCCAAAAATAAATCCACATTTCCAATACTGCCCCTGTAGACTTAGAATTTGTTGTGGACTTTCTTTCTACCCTGTAAAGCTCAGATAAAGCAGGATTTTAAGAAATTCCGTCATTCCTTATATTATTTAATTAATTTAAAATAGGCACTATCATGCCACTTTTTAATTTCAATGAAATAGTGTCATGATCAATAACAGTGGTCAAAGAAAACAACATGCATAGTAAAATTGTTTTAAAACTTATAACAAATTTAATCAGAAAGAAATGGGAAGAGTTGGCGATACAATAATATTCTAGTTTTCCTCTTCAATAAAACTATGTTCAAAACAAAAACAAACTAGTTAATTCCGTGTTTGTACCGATGACAATGATACCACCGGTTAGTTTTTTAAAAATAGTGTGTAGTTTAGTTGACCTACTTTGTATTTTTCATAGTGAAAAGTCAGAGCCTGATACATATTTCGTTGCGTCATATCAATTCTTTTATCCCCCGGGTAAAGGTATTTTATTAATATTAATTTCTATATGCCTGACATTAGTATATAAAATTTCAAGACAATTGGTTGAGCAGTTAAAATGTAAAAGTGTAACAAATTAATAAACAATCGTATTTAAAATACTCACCCAAATGACGGATGTGTTTATACTTGTATTAGGTTTGAAAATAACGATCCACGTACTAGATCACTTATCAGACCTTTATCATGATACCCTCTAAAGCCTAAGTTACGCCATATGCTAGATTCAAATTCAAGATCTGCCACCAATCATGATATGATCGTTACGGAGCTTTTAAATCGAAAGCAAATTAACAATCCGATCCCCCATTACCTACTTATAATATTACACAACTACAGCTTAGGAATTTCTAGAACAAGATTTAAATTATCCATAATCCATCTTGTTCATAGCAAGAGTTTTGACAATTATGTGACATTTTGGGATAATATTTTTAATCTGTTCCAGGGTAACTAGTGAAATTCCACCGAAGTCAAAAATCGGGTACCGGTGGCCCGCTCGCACGGCGAAGAGAGGAGTTTTACGGTGGGTCTATGGGGTCACGCGCCGCCTTTCCGTCACCCCGGACCGATTTGGCGGGGCGAGACGCATCCATAGTCCACCAAAGAAAAAAGGGTAACTAGTGAAATATGTGGATGGTAATATATGGAATGGTTTATTATGAAGTGCCAATTTATATAAATTAAATCAATATAATGGCGAAATTTAACGTCGCTGATTGCCATCATGTAAAAAACTCAGCGATCAACGACATATAATGGGTGGATAACCGATCATGCGGGTGACTGCAGTTAAACAACACATAGTACCATTAATCTTAAAAAGCGAAAACCATTGCATGTTAAGCATACACACACACGAATAGGTACAAGCACACGCATATATAAACATAAACATATAAACATACATAGACAAATACTAAATAGAACGTTTACAAAGTCTGCTAGACTTGCTCCGGATGTCTGGCAAATTACATTATCGTGCAGATATATATATATATATAGTAAAAGCTCCTTATTCGCGCTTTCTTCATTCGCGTTTTCACTATTCGCGGCTAAAAATTTTTCTATTCGCGGATCTAATAAGTACATACATAATAATAAAAGGATACTAATAGGTATCCAACCCAATATCCTTTGTAAATGCCGTCAAATGGACTAATAAAAAAAGTAAAATAGATCTTATTATAATTTTACCTACGAAGTCTTATTTTTAATAGGCAAATTGCTAATGCGACTGCTGCGTATCAGTCTGAATTGAAGGAGCTTTTAAAAACTCAAGCAAGAAAAATTACAAAATTCTTCAAACCATTTTGGCAATGGTTTTTAAATATTTTGATTAATTATCTCAAGGCTTAGGAAGCCTTAAGATAATTATAATCGAAATGTTTAAAAACTTCAATTAAATTGATTTTTCATATATTTTTGTTTTTTATTTTGTCACCTAGGAACGTATCCCCTATAATCCCATATAAATTACCGTTCCATATTCACGGTTTCTGTATTCACGGCATATTTATGGAACACATACCCCGCGAATAAAGAGCTTTTACTGTATATATATATATATATATATATATATATATATATATATATATATATACATACAATTCACCACTCCCTAACTTACCCGTGGTGATCGTAAAAGACGACTAAGGGATATAAAACGCATATAACATCTAGAGAAGGAAAACTTATAACAAAACCCTATACCAACATGTCTGATCAGCGCGGTATAGTAGGTTAATTGCCCTCCCATTACGCAGGAGGTCCGAGCCCAACAGTGGGATATATATGGGCTGTGATGATGATGATTTATCAACCCATCACTCTCAAAAAGCGTAATTTAGTTGATCTAATTTACTTAATGTTTATGCTTATGGGTTTGAAATCTCATCGTAATACTTATTAACAATTATTTTACACGACACAATTATATTTTTGTTTGAATCGTTCATTAGACCAAGGACAGTTTCGTATAATGCCAATGCTTTGGAATTGGTTTAAACAAAATACTGTACACGACACCCTTATTAATTTAGCCATTCATAATATAAATTAGCAGATAAAAGTTCGGCAATTATATAGCAATAAAATAGTGTACAACTACAAGAGTAATACAGTTCAAAATCAGGTCCAACACTTTCACAAACGAGTCAACGAAATAGCTGTTACCATAGCATGCAAAGCGCGAAAAGCCGTCAAAATTGAATTAATCTCATATTTGGAACTCATATTTAAATTATTCTCATATACTTTAGAGAGTGGATTTGAATTATGTACTGTATTATTCTTCCTTTTCACTAACGATACCTACATTATAGGTAACAGTTAAGATATCCTATATGATACATAATATAAATGATTGATTTATGATTTGCGTCATTCAGCATGTAACATTGGAGTTTAAATTATTTTAGGTGTTTTCTAAAATGTAGATATCATTAGTCTAAACGAGATAATTTTAAGTCGAACGCATAAAGATACCACAGTACACTGAACGAAACAATCAGGAATGTAAGGTTTCCATTAAAAATAAATAGAAAGATTCCCTTTTTTTTTACGGTGAACTATGGATGCGTCTCGCCCCGCCAAATTGGTTCGGGGTGACGGAAGAGGCAGCGCGTGACCCCAAAGACCCGCCTTGCAACTCCTCTCTTCGCCGTGCGAGCGGGCCACCGGTACCTGATCTTTGTCTTCGATGGCCAAGAGAAAGGATCCCTCAGGAGAATAATTCAGCAATCTAAATTGAAGACCTGAAACCACAACAGTAATTACTAACTACACTGGTCACTAAGAACATATTGTTATTGTACTTATTATATAATTTCGTATTCCGCTTAGTTAATCTCTAGTGCTTGACATCGTAGTTGTTTGTTATAAAAACATACGAAAAGCACTCGTTTTAAATTTTAAATGTAAATTCACTTTAAATTTCGTACAATGACAATTATGAAGTAATACTTTAATTAAAATATATTTATATACAAATTTTACATCATTATAAAATGCTCGCTTGCTGTATGTGCCCAACTATGAATTCTACCAACACTCATATCCCTCGTAGGAAAAATTAAAAATCAAATACAAACGCGATAGAATCTACAAAAATACTTTTATTTTAAACTAGCAAACCCAACCCGTTGGTTTGTTTGTAGAAGTCGATGTATCGCAGCGCAATGGGCATATAAACCTTCTTCGTGAAAAAATACATATAGGTACATACCGTTTTTTATCCTCTTTTATAGATATAAATGTGTAATACTCGCGTAAACACCAGAAATCATTATCCTGGTAGAATCCTAAAAGACAACTAATAGCTTCACTGACTTGGGTGAACTCTATTTGATGCCGTCTGATTAACTATTACACTCCCAAGGAGGGTTGATGACAGGCAGACGGCCGATCATAAAGTTATTGTCAAAAGTATTGCAATATATACTATGTAAGAAAATTACATTAGGGGGAAACTATATTACACAAATTGACTTATCAAATTCAAATTCAAATTCAAAACATTTATTATGCATAAACCCTGCGAGGGCACTTACATATTGTCATTTTTTTACATTTAAAGTTAATCTAATAAACTACCACCGGATCGGAATGAGACCGCTACTGAGAAGATCCGGCAAGAAACTCAGTGGGTTTGTCTATTTATATTTTATCTATGTTATTATATTTTTTTTATTTTTTATATATAAAAAAAAAATAGTACATGTTTATTATTTAATTAGCTTCAGTGCGATGCCCTTCAAACGCAATAATTAAAATACAATAAAGAAAGACCATGGCTGGACCGGATCCCACAAGTGGCACCCGCTCACGAGTTAACTACTAGAGCAGCCATCACTCCCCTCAACCACCTTGGAGGGAAGGGAGAGACCCGCTCCACGCAGCTACCGCAAGCGGACCTTTCAGTGAGCATGACCAATACCATGATGTACTATAAATGCGAAAAAGTCAAAATTCGTCAGGCAACACACGCTACGCTTTACAAGTATGTATATTTTTTAAAAAGAAATAGTAACTAAACAGTTTAAAAAAATAATGTAATTGCTGAAAGAGGAGCTGCTCATAGCCAGTCTGAACTATCACTTAGATAATCTGAGATTTTATAATAACCTTTTTTACAGAGTCTGTTCTTGACAGCCCTTTTAAACTTGTTCACAGTCATATCTCGGATATCTTTTGGTAATTTATTATAGAAGCGTATACATTGCCCCATGAATGACCTATTAATTCTTTCAAGACGCGTACTGTGTACAACTAATTTGTCCTTATTCCGAGTATTCACACAATGAATGTCACAATATCTTTCAAAGTTACTGAAATTTCTTTTTACATACAAAACATTTTCGTATATATATTGTGATACAACAGTCAGAATATTCACCTCTTTGAATTTCTCTCGAAGTGAAACTCTTGGGCCTAAATTATAAATTGCGCGGACAGCCCTTTTTTGCAGAACAAAGATACTACTCAAATCCGCGGAGCATCCCCACAGCAATATGCCGTAAGACATAAGACTGTGAAAATAAGAGAAGTAAACTATTCTAGCTGTTTCAATATCGGTCAATACTCGAATTTTTTTGACCGCATAAGCCGCTGAGCTAAGCCTGCTTGACAATTTTTCAATATGTGGGCTCCATTGGAGTCTAGCATCTATAGTGATGCCTAGAAAAACGGTTGATTCCACAAGGTCTAGAGCCACACCATTCATTTGAACATTGGTTTCCACTTGTCTTACATTAGGTGTGGTAAATTTAATACATTTTGTTTTGTTCTCATTAAGAACTAGATTATTTGTGTTGAACCAATGAACAACGTTAGACAGTGCGTTGTTCACATCGTCATATCAACTTGTCTGACCACGTGCTGTGATATAGTAATATCGCGGTTGTCTTTTTCGGTTACGTTTTCTTTCTTTTATACATATTTTATGTGCATATTATATCCTTTAGTCATCTTTAAGATACTCACGAGCACGACAGAGGATAAAAAATCTTACTCCGTCACTACACGCATTTACACATATAGTCTATCAATTTAATAACACATACATACATACATATCATCACGCCATATTCCTTGCAGAGAACTCTATCCTTACATACTTCACTCGCTTCCTCAACATTCATAATTCTCTTCATACACGCTCGCCGGTTTCGGAGACTCTTGACTTCACCTTCCTTCAGTACGTGACCAATATGGTCTAGGTAGGTGAGTCTCACTCGTAAGGGTAAACCGCCAGGCGGGCCACCGAAGACAAAGATCGGGTACCGGTGGCCCACTCGCACGGCGAAAAGAGGTGTTTGCAGGGTGGGTCCATTGGGATGCGCGCTGCCTCTTTGGTTGCCCCGGATGGATTTGTCGGGGCGCGACCACATCCATGGTCCACCCTGCGGAAAAAAAAAAAAAAGGTAGGTGAGTCTCGGTCTCCCCCGGTACTTACATCCTTCCACTTTCGCATTGTATATCTTCTTAACCAGACGTTCGTTCGTCATTCTTTCCACATGTCTGAGCCATCGGAACACCCTTTTGCATCTTTACACCTATATATAATAACACAATTAATTAAATTATTATTTTTTGCATTACGTTAATTGCAAGCTAAATAATTTTGTTTAGAATTATTCTTATCCTTCTCAAGTAATACAAACATAATAACAATTCTAATAAAGTAATTGACTCGAAAATTACTACACATTAATTTGTATAGGCACTCATATATTAAGTTATGGCGACCACAAATTAAATATGGCATTACCGGTGTTAAAATTGGTAATTAATAATAAACTATTTGAAATTCTACTGTTGCTACGGTAACAAATTAAAGTTATTTGAACCAAATGAAGTAACCTCATTCATCGCTACCGCAATAATTAATTCCAGAGATATTATTTCATAGTCATGTTATCGGAAACATTACTTTCACCTGGTTGTGGTTGATTTCACTACAATGAATCATTAAAATTTAATCATAGTACTTATATAATTTTCTTGGTAAATTGTATTCTTACTCTGTCACCTTACGAATTGACCTACTTACAGTACCAGTGAGGTCAGATGGTTGATCATCGTCATTCAGCCTTTTGTCATCTACTACTGGGAGTAAGCTTTCCTCACACTTCGCCACAAAGTGTAATCCTATGTAGCCTGCATCTGACTTCCGGCAACCTTCACTAAGTCATCGATCTGTCAATTGGGGGAGTATCTAATACTGCATCGTCAGATACGCGGTCGCTACTCAAGAACCTTTCTTCTCCATCAGTTATTAGTTTGTCAAGCGCTATGGCCTGCCCATTGCCACTTCAGAGTGCTAATTCTTGGAGCTATGTCGATTACACTCACACTTCTGTGGATTGCCGTATTACGGATTCTATCTCGGAAAGAAATCCCGAGCATAGCCCGCTTCACAGCATGCTGAGCTACTTCGAGCTTATTCGTGAGGCCTATATATAGGAACCACGTTTCCGTGCTATAAGTCATCACTGATAACACACACTGATTATAGACCCATGGTTTAAGACATTTAGGCATATTGTAAGAAAAGATTCTCTTCAGTAGTATGATAAACATAATGATCAACAACTTCAAGATGAGTTTTAATTCGAGTTTGCCTTTTTTAAATAACCAATTAAGATGAATTCTTCATTTACATGCTGATCTTGGCTTAAGATACTGGATTCAAATAGGTACAACAAGAGCAGTCCTGAGTTTTACAGGTCCAGGAAATTATAAATAGTATAAATTCTGAAGTTAGATCGATTGAAGATAATGAGCTAGTCCATTACAGTATATTTGGAGCGTGAATCTTCGATCTGGGTACAGTGGTGGTTATAAAAATTGCCAACACAAAAAGGACTATTCGATAGTATTTAATTAAATCAATAAAAACTCCATTCGTGCAGTTAAATATTTTTCATACATATTTTGATTATTTTTAAAATGGTGACTACATTAACTTTAATTGATCTAGCTTCAGAATTTATAATATTTATAATTTCGGGATCTGTAAAACTCAGGGCTGCTCTTGTTGTACCTATCTTAAGCTAAGATCAGCATGTAAAGAAAGAATCCTTCTTAATTCACTTGACGTCTGACAAACATAATAATTGCCTAGGGAGACTTAAACCCAATAATTGTACTTCTATGGACAAAGAAGAAAATATAAGATTGAATCACTTCACTGCAAATAAAAAGTTAATAGATATACTACGGCATAATTCATAACTCAAATTATGAGCTTGCTATTTAAATCAGTCGTACCGGGCGAGTGAAACACTCGTCTCTTGCCGTAATTCAAAACGCACTCGTAATTCAATTTGCATGATGAAGCTTAAAACAGTTATACTCGCAGCATCCTCCTTCAGTTATATTAATATATCCTTCAATTAAGCAATTGAAAGTCATAATGAAGACCAAAACGTTGCTATAAAATTATCAAGTTGGGTCGGAAATTACTGTGTATTTGGCCCTTTTTACACAAAAACGGTAAAATCTCTTCAGGGCCCGTTGACTTTTAAGAGGGCTTAGAAGTGAAAATTAATTAAATTTGTGCTGTTCATATTACAATAGACGCTTGGATTAAATAAATATGAACAGCAAACGTACTGAAGTATTGCCACATCAAATTATAATTCATTTCAATAATGGAGGCTTCTTGAGAATCTAGGTGAAAAGATTTTGCAAATTTGTAAAACAATAACTCTATTATATTTGTCAATGTAGCTTAATAAGAATAAAGTATCAAAATAAACTAGTATATGTATGTACCCTGTATTGTTAATCTGCGTAATCTACTCCACCACCTTACTAATCTCTGAGAGATGCATTCACTTTTGAAATTAAACTATTTTACGAATTTTATCGCCTGGATTTTTTATTTCTCGTCCTTTCAAGTACTTTACAGCGTTCAGAAGAACTGCAAAGAAGACTGTCCTTCATCAAATAAAAACGCAATAATTAAAAATAGTTTTATTTCGAATGTACCTACAGCACTCACATAAATATCAGAAATCATTATTTATTTACTTTTTTCATCTATCAATCAAATTTTAAGTAATCTATATCACTTTATATGTCGCCCACAATATTATTTCTCATAAAGTAGATACAGTATAAAGTAATAAAAAACTTATAAAGAAAGAATGCGATTTAAAAACGCTATAGGCATTTTTATATTTGGCAACTAAGTAAGGTCAGACAAGGCAGCTAACCTAAAAACTTATAAATTATTACGTAAATATCACCAATCAAATTGAATTATCATAAAATGTATAATTACTTTTATGAAACTATTCAATATAATCCTAAAATTTTATTTATACGAGTATATATAAAGTAATTATTTTGCCCTGTAAATAATACTATAAAGTATGTAAATGGTTTGTATAAGGTACAAAAAGCACTTTGAACAATACAAAGCAGTTTGTATTGTGTATACTGACGTTAATATGCAATTATGAACCAACAAAAGCTACACAGTCCTATCAAGGGTCAGGTAAAATAAAAATACGTCGACAGTGGTAGTCCCATTTTAACTTTATATATGTTTCATACGGTTGGATCACGTCCGGAACACACAATCATGGCTTGTTTAGATTCCGTTGTAATAATGTCCCTTCTAATCAATGCGTAGGGCTTCCTGGAGAAACACCGGCTGTTAATAATGCATTGTGTAACGGTAGTCCCTCATATATACATATGAATTTATGGGTATATATAATTAATCGCCGAATTCGCGCTTCTAAGAAAGGAAGTTAACGAACACTGAAGTTAATTTTGGTATTTTATCACAAAGAGTAGGATATATCTTTTAGCTGTTTGGTAGCGGCTACGAATACTACCAACCCTAACTTTGCTCGTGGATGTCGTAAAAGACGACTAAGAGCTTTATGATGACCTGGACCAACTTCGTCTGATACCGTTTGGTTAACAATTATCGTCCCAAGGAGGGTTGACATCTAGCAGGTGGCCGGTCATAAAACTATTGCCAATAACTTTTACAATATGTACCATGACACAAGAGTACATATTGTATCGACCTCAAGTAATTTGGATAAAAGTAGGAGAATGATGAGTAAGATAAATCTTTATTACTGTTTTCTTTATTATATTTTGACCCCGTATGTCCTTCTAAGGTGTGGGTGACGCCCATTCGGCGAAACTTCGGTTAAGCTACCTGAGTGTCGATTGGATTTTTGAAGGCACGTTCACACGGCGGTGCAAGATACAAGTTGGATGGATCGCGCGTCATTACTTCCATAGCCTTGATTGGATCGAGCGAGTTGTGGCCGCTCCATAAAGAAGTATTACATCCCCCGCCAAAAAAAAATGTATTGTTAATCTGTGTAATCTACTCCACCACCTTACTTACCTCTGGGAGATGAAAAAAAATCACCTGATTGCTTCCTAGGAATACGCAACAGTACTCTTCTGGGCAACTTATAAAACTTTTTCGCGATTTCCAACCCGCTTGCTAAGCACATCGATTATTGAAATTACCTCACCAAAAGCTAAATGCGTGAAAGGTGAAATGTTAGAACATGTCGGACTTCTGTTAGTAGTCCGTCAACGACAAAGGTATACGAAAAGATTGCCGAAGACAAAGAATTTATCGCGATGGTTTTCTTAATAGAGAGGAGAGAATGAGGATTAATATGGTCATGGAGCTTCACACCACCCTATAGTCGCACTGGCCGTATTGGGTGGAGTATGGCCAAACCATAGCTTGTCAATAAAAATCATTAATCAGAAGTTACATGGTTCATATGTGCTACAGACTATTTTTATCCTAAAAAATATTATTTACCGGGATAAATAACCCTTCCGAGCTGCTACAAATTTTAATCAAATAAAATATAAAATATTTTTTTCCATAAGCTCTCTAAGAGAAAAAACTTCTTTATTTCTATTTGACCTTCTCAGTTCTTGAAATCAAGACATTTAAACAAATAATCGCTGCATAATAATTCTAATACTACGTAGTCTTACGGCATACGATTCAACCATAAAATATTGTTAACCGTATCGTAAAATACCAATTATTTACCATCTCAACATACATCGATCGGTCAATAGGAAATAATAGAGACCGGGCTTACCTCTGCTCCATTAAGCAGATTTATCTTCTGATAGAAATTTGATGTTATTGCCACTTCAATGTGTCCATTACACTTATCTAGGCTAATCGTAATTAGAAAAAATCTATCTATATCTATACATATAATAAAAATGTAACGGATCGCTGTCTGTACATGGAAGATATATGAGAAAAAATATTACTGGGACCTATATCAACACAAATAGAACCCAAAACAGCGATTGTTAAAATTGTGGTCTGTTTATCTGTTTATCTGTGCGTTTGTGCACGTTAATCTCAGAAACGGCTTATCCAATTTAGACGCGGTTTTCGCTAATATATTATGGTAAGCTTCACTTAACATTTAGTCTTTATTTCATGTCAATTATATATAAAAAAGTTATGTCAATAATAAATAAAAAAGTTATGTCAATTTAAAAAATGCTCGGAGAAAAAAATCTTTATTGGTTCTTTTCAAATTACGTACAAATATTCTTCAGTAAAAATAAATAAACACGTGTTTCAGCATTTGTCAATTTTCACCCGCTGGGGGTGTAAATTAGGCTTGCGAAGAGGGTTGGACGACTCATTATTGCAAGCCGATATTATTGAAACTGGCAACTTGAAATTTTGACAGTGGTTTCTTTCTATGACGTAGAGATTTACTAAGAAAGGATTTTACGAAATTACACACCTAAGGGGGTGAAACAGAGTGGCAAAGTTTGTATTGGGAGAAAAAAAAATATTGATTCTTTTCAAATTACGAGTCAAATCAAATATTCTATGGTAATATCCGGCATTTGTCAATTTTCACCCTCTGGTTGTGTAAATTAGGCCTGTAAAGCGGGTTGAATGACTCATTACCGCCAAACCGAAACTATTGAAGCTAGAAACATTAAATTTTGACGCACGTTTCTTTTTATGACATAGAGATTCTATATGAAAGGATTTTATGAATTCCGCCCCTAAGGGGGTGTAACAAAGTGGCAAAGTGTGTATGGGGCGAAAATTTCTTTATCAATTCTTTTCAAATTACATACAAATACTCTTCGGTGAAAATAAATAAACACGTGTTTCTCTCTCCCTCTCCATCAACCCTGCATCAATGCCGTCGTGGCGACCAGTGCCGGTGTGAGAGCTCACACGATACACATAGTAGACGGTAATAGGTTCTTCCCTAATGGTTTAAGATACAGGTTAAGTTTAGCTTCAAAAATGTTCACTCTATAACTCAAATAATAAATCATATCTAACGAGGTCGCAACTCTGCTGGTGAAACAAAACAGTCAAATAAAGGGTGGCGATAATTATATTTTTATCCCATGGTCATATGGTAAATAGTATATTAATGGCATTATAATTTGTAGAATGAATAGAACTTTGAACAACCTTTTTCTTTTTTTTCTATTTAACTCTGTCAGAGATGACTTCTGTGTGGACGAAGTCGCGGGCGATAGTTAGCATTGGAATAAATTTTTATTCACAGCTTCATTATAGGGATAAGTTAATAATTCGATTTAGGTTGTAATAATTTCTTATATCACTATAACAGAAGGAACATTTTAAATATTAACCATTCATTAACCCCCCTATTAGTGGTAGGACCACGCTGTTGACAGTTTTCTATCTCTAGCCGTGGGCTGGTCTGTTTGAGGTAGTACTACACTCGCAGAAGATCGACATCTGAGTAATGGCAATGTGCTATTGCGCTTTGTTCGGTGAGTGAGAGAGCCGGCAGCTCTACTGGTTAGGCTTGGGATTCCTATTGATAGGCAACGGCCTAGCTACTAGTATACCCTTTGTATTGCCAAGGTCCATGGGCAGCAGTAACACTTACCATCAGGACCACTATATGTAATAAAAAAAAACTTACCATCATAGTACAATAAGCTAATGACTTCTGATGTTTACGCAAGTGTTCCACATTTGAAATAAATCGGCGTCAGTAATTTAAATTTCTGTAATAACAATGACATGTAGGATGTAAGATACCTTAGTCCTCTCGTGACCACGACCACTGTAAAGTGTTCGAAACGTCGGGCAATTAAAAATCAAATACAAATGCGATAGAACGAGATAGAAAACGAAATAAGGAAACGTTCTTAGCGGTCGATAAACTTGAAAAAATTGATATTGAAAACTAAACAAAAGAATTATAATTAGCAACATCATTTGATAGATCGTGAATTAGAGCACCGGCAGCGGAAAGGCCGACCGCGTAAGAGCGACTCCCGGAAACATTATTATTTGTTACCGAGGCATTGACGGAACACGGTATCCAATAGGTTAAACCACCGAGCTAGCCACTGAGGTTAACAAATCGATACCAGTGGTCAGCCCAATGGCAATCGTGAGGAAATACTGACTTTCAATCGTTACAGACAGATTGAGTGCGGTATACCCAGACCATAGCCTATCAAATAAAATAATAATAGTAGGCATAGATTCATTTACCATTCATTCGTCGTAACGACGACGTAAGAGAGCGAGTAGGTATGAAAGAGAGTATTGGTGTAAAGATGCGAAAAGGAATGCTCCGATGGTTTGGACATGTGCAAAGAACGCCGAACGAACGTCTGGTCAAGAAGATATACAATGCGAAAGTGGAAGGATATAAGTACCTGGGGAGACCGAGATTAACCTACCTAGACCAGATTGGTCACGTACTAAAAGAAGGTGGAGTCAAGAGTCATCGTATGTACATATGTATTCATTTATCATTTTAATTAATTCAGCATTTTTAATTAAATCAAACAATTTCGAATGTCAAATTTGTCAGAGAGTAAGAACAATACTTATAATACTGTAAAGATAAATTAGTGTTGATTTTAGTTCTGTCTTCTTTGTCTACTATTGCTCTAAAATTAATAAGTTATTTTAGTGTTCTCTTACAATGATTAAATATGATAACCTATGTATATAAATTAATGTCCTTTTATCTTAATTAGTCACTATAAAAAAAGCGTCTGTATATTACTGATTCCAAAGAGATCATCCTCTAAATAGTGACTTCTTGTATCGAAAGCATATGTAGGTGATCGATTCCTAAATGCAAAATACATCTTTGTACGATTCAAAAATCATTCCGGGTCTGAGTATAACTTTTGTCCGTCAATGGTATTATCGAAAAGCCGTATCATTTTAAAGTTCTTAAATATTTTAGTTTTACAAAATATCCTATTGAATAATTATGTTAAATTGCCGTAGAAATCTCCATTTTTCGAAATCTTTGCTACGACCGCTCTCGGGCACCCAATACATAATAATTAAATGATATTTTTTAAATAATATATTTTTAATAATAATTCGTATGCGCCACAAATCTTGACTAATTACATTTTAATAAGAAAACTTTTTCGTCTGCATATTCTATGTGTTATAGCTTAAGGCGAACCTTGAAAAAGACTTAGAGCCTGATGCCAAGCGACACCGGAACTATCACTCTTACGCATATGTTGAACTAGAAATTTTAAGCTTCCATCAAAATTTTTATAATAACTAAATAGAAATAAAATTAATAGGTATATAAAACACTATGCTTAAATAAACATAGCGTAATAATAAAATGTTGGCACTTAAATAACTTATTCTTCCCCTTACAGTAATAGTAGTTGTAGGTACCGGGGGCGACCGAGACTAGCCTACCTAGACCAGATTGTTCACGTACTGAAGAAAGGTGGAGTCAAAAGTCTCCGAAACCGATGAGCATGTATAAAGAGAATTATGAATGTTGAGGAAGCGAGTGAAGTATGCAAGGATAGAGTTATCTGGCACTCTGTTCTCTCTGCCTACCCTGCAAGGGATATGGCGTGATGATATTTATGTAAATTATTACTACATACAGTAGTAATAATTTTTATTAAATATTTTTTTTTTTTAACTTTAACAATATTTTAATTAATATGTACAATTAAAGCTAAGTTTTAAATTAAAATATTTACAGAAAAATAGAAGAAAATAGAATAAGGAATAAAAAATAAATAAATAAAAGGAGAAACAAAAGGCGCAATCAGGCATCGAAAAATTCCTCCGCATCACTGTCCACTGGTAATGTGCCCAGAAGGCTAGCAGCATTGCCACGTTGAATGGCAATGCTAACCTTTTGTGCAAAATATAGGCCAGCCCTCTGATCACGTGAAGCAGCGATTATTATATATTATTATTATATTTAATTTATTTGTTGATATATAATTTGCTGAAATCCATATGGCTTACATCAAATAAGTTATTGGCAGTTCAAGATATCATCCTTATCACGCTACAGCTGTAAAATGTTAAATGCTGTAAAGTAATAGAAAAATCAGTATAGTAAAATCTGCTCAAATGCCAATCATATTGGTTCATGAAGGTTGTCGTATCATTGTATAAAATTTAATACTATGTTTGGTGATATCACCATTCTTTCAGCTCATGTACGTCCCACAGTTGGGCGTGGGCCTCCTTCATTATAACATGGAAACTGTTCTACTATACCACGCTTCTCATACGAGTTGGTTCAGGATTTCATATCATCTTTTCTTTTCTTACATAGCTGTTACATGCATAATATATCCTCAGTCATCTCTTACAACACCCACGGCCTTGAAGAGGGATGAAGCATTCTTACTTCTTACCAAAAAGAGAAGTAATGATAATAAATAACGGACAAATTATAAATATTACTATGCACATTCATAAAATGCTGCTTAAAAAGAAATAACTTTAAAAACACGTTTCCATTCATCATCTCAGCCAATATATGTCCCACTACTGGGCTCGAGCCTCCTGCATATTAAGAGGTAAATTGACCTACTATAATTGAATTGATCTGTTTGACCACCATGACTGGTCAGACAGGTTGGTATAGGATTTAGTTTCGAGTTTTCATTTTATTAGTACGATCCATTTATCTATGATTTGATTTTTTAGTACGGTGCAATAGTAATGTACACTGAAAATTTCCAATATCTATTTTTTGAATAATATTTACATACATACATACATATCATCACGCCATATCCCTTGCAGGGTAGGCAGAGAGGACAGAGTGCCAGAGAACTCTATCTCTGCATACTTCACTCGCTTCCTCAACATTCATAATTCTCTTCATACACGCTCGCCGGTTTCGGAGACTCTTGACTCCACCTTCCTTCAGTACATGACCGATCTGGTCTAGGTAGGTTAGTCTCGGTCTCCCTCGGTACCTACATCCTTCCACTTTCGCATTGTATATCTTCTTAACCAGACGTTCGTTCGGCATTCTTTCCACATGTCCGAACCATCGGAGCATTCCCTTTCGCATCTTTACACCAACACTCTCTTTCATACCTACTCGCTCTCTTACGTCGTCGTTACGAATGCGGTCGGTCAGCCTAACTCCACAGATTTTCCGAAGAGATCGCATTTCGACCGCATTAATTTTACTTTCATACTCTTTTCTGCATACCCAACTCTCGCTTCCATACAGTAATGTTGGGACAAGCACTGCGTTATATATTGCTACACGTGCCTTCTGGCTAAGGTGGTGGCTGCCGAGAAGTTGCCCCAACGCTCCGATCACTCTATTTCCCGCATTCACTCTTCGCTCTATATCAGTGGTGTACCGTCCATCTCGGCTAAATCCACATCCAAGATATACAAATTCATCCACTTGCTCTAGTACATCATTACCTATTGTTACTCTTACATCTGTTCTGGCTTCATCTCTTTCAAAGACCATTATTTTGGTTTTGCTCACATTCACGCGTAGACCCCTTTTCTGACAATCTTCTGTCATTGTGTCAACTAGGGTCTGCAGGTCAGTCGCTGACTGTGCCAGCAGGACTGCATCATCTGCATAAAGCAGAGCAGAGACCACTGAGTCACCCATCTGGACTCCCACATTCATATCGTTCAACCTTTGGAGACATTTATCCAGATATATGATAAACAGCCTGGCTGATAGAACGCAGCCCTGCTTAACGCCGATATTGACGTCAAACCAAGGCGACATTCCATCATCCAGCCGCACACAGGCTCTACAGCCCATGTAACTGGATTGCACAGCCTGCAGCAGTTTACCATTAATACTATACTCCGGTAAAATGTCCCAAAGTTCCTTTCATACAACCGTGTCAAATGCTTTCTCCAGATCCACAAAACTGCAGATAACCCTCTGACCTAGGGCCAGATGCTTCTCCACAATGTTGCGCAGAGAGAACACTTGATCCATGCATCCCCTTCCACTCCTGAAACCTCCTTGTGTCTCACACAGTAAACCATCGGACACCATCCTCATTCTCCTTTCAATAATTTTACCATACACTTTTGCTGCCAAACTGGTCAAGCTTATGGCTCTGTAATTTGCGCAGTCATAACGTGAACCCTTGTTTTTAAACAAAGGCACGATGACTGCGCTATTCCAGTCCCTGTGAACCATTCCCGAGCTCCAACATAAATTGAGGAGCAACAGGAACGCCTCCCGGACACAGGAGCCACCAAGCTTGATCATCTCGGCAGACACCATATCAATGCCCGCTGCCTTACCATTTCTCAAACTTCTTATCGCCCATTCAACTTCATCCATACTGATGCCATCGGAGGACGCCGTCGCCGAATGCTGATCTACTAGACCACATGCGACACCGGCGCCAACCGTAGCATCCGCATACATATCGCCAAAATATTCACTCCATCGGCTTAACACGTCTTGTGTTTGTGTAAGAATGTCTCCACCTTTAGACCTTATTTTATTCATTCTAAAGGCTGACCAACCACCCCGAGACTTCTTCACCTCCCTCCAAAAGAGTTTGGCGTTACCCTCGAAGTTTTTAGTCAGCCTATTTTCTGCACTCATACTTGCTCTATCACGTTTCTCTTTCACTAAGGCCTTGGTATCATTCTTACATTGCCGATATATTTCTTTCTTCTGTTCAGTCATACTGTCATTCAGATTCAAAGAAGAGACATAGTCCAGCCACGCTTTCTTCTTTTGCTCTACGGAAGCTGCCACTTCCGCATCCCACTATGCATCACCATTTGTGTTTCTATGCTTCTTTGAACTTCCACATACTTCTTTCCAATAATATTTAATATTCACTTTTCAAATAAAATGATTTCATTTGATTTGGATCCATGAGATATAATCCAACTAATAGACAAACTAATGGAGGGATGGACAGCGGGAATCTAGTAAATATGTTTCCGCTGACACACTCTATTTGTTCAGCGATTCAAGGACAAAATAAAAGCTATAACTTAGTTTTATTTTATGCACAATATTATCATAATAAATGGCGCGCTAACAAAATAACACTTCAAGTTATGTAGCAAATAGGCTGGAAAGGTGTACAAATAAAACAAGTACCACTCAACCCTGCCACCGCCTCGGGATAATCCTAGCCATTTTTGCTTGAGTCCCAATCAAATTTACACCTGCGAATGTTTGTCGAATTCTCGCTACATTGTAACGGTGATTTTGGCATGTTTACATTACAACGTGTGGACATGGATCGTGTACGTTTGTAAAAGATGCATGATTTTTTGAAGTACCAACAAAGGGAATATTAGCTTTTGTGGCACAAAAAGACTGATGAGTATTTGCATACTTAAAACGTGTTTTCTTTATTGTTTTTTAGCTTCAATAAGGCTTATAAGCAAGTAGCTGTAGAATAATATGTAAATGAAATGCAAAATAAGAAAAGACGAGCTGAGTACGTTTTTATTTGAAAGATAATCGCCATAGCATTGTTTAATTGTAAAAAAAAATCATAATATACGATGACAAAAGCATAAACCTTTATTTTCATAATAGAAGATTAAGTAATCTTAATATTGATAAAACTATTTATATAATAGAAAAATTAAAGATAACAGTGTCTTATATGAACCTAAGATTGTAGATTTTCTAGTGGTAGGACCACGCTGTTGACAATTCTCTGTCTACAGCCGCGGGCCGGTCCGTCCGGGGTAGTAGCACACTCTCGCGGAAGATCGACGTCTGAGTAATGGCAATGTGCTATTACGCTTAGTTCGGTGAGCGGGAGAGCCTTTGGGGTTTGTATTGGTAGGCTTTCCATGTGGTGACGTAGGAATACAATTCACCATCCCCCATCTTACCCGTGGGTGATCGTACAAAACGACTAAGGGATATAAAATGCATATAACATCAATGTAACAGAAGGAAGGTGGAGTCAAGAGTCTCCGAAACCGGCGAGCGTGTATGAAGAGAATTATGAATGTTGAGGAAGCGAGTGAAGTATGCAGTGATAGAGTTCTCTGGCACTCTGTTCTCTCTGCCTACCCTGCAAGGGATATGGCGTGATGATATGTATGTATGTATGTATGTAAAAGAAGGAAAACTCGAAATGTAACCCTATACCAACACGTCTGACCAGCGTGGTAAAGTATGTCAATTACCCTCCCATTATGGAGGAGGCCGCAACCGAACAGTAGGACATATATGGGCTGAGATGATATGATGAGATGATTGGTAGGCAGCGGCCTTGCTATTGCAAACGTCTACGGGCAGCAGTGACACTTACCATTAGATGTGCTCCTTGCTCGTTTGCCACCATAAATAATAATAAAAAAAATTAACAGCTCGAAACTGCGTCTAAAATCTAGCTGCATTGAATATCACGATTAGTGAGAATTACAATCTGGTCCTCCTAGACTAAAATAAACAACAAATAAACGTTTTGGTTATAAACCATTGTCAATGGCCAAGTGTCAACACTGGAATGGAATATATAATATCTGTTGAGGTTAGACTATATAATACGGGTTGAGAGCCCTCAGCGCTCACCCACAGTCCGGGTAAAGTTGTCATAGCCATCTGAGGCTAACAACTAAGACACACAAAAAAAAAAGAAAAAAAAAAAAAAAATTAGACTATATGCATTATTTGAATATTACTGCCGCTAGAATAGCGCTATTAAATTTACGATAGGTTTACAGAAGATGAGACGATACTGATTTATATACCAAACTAGCTTCTGCCCGCGGCTTCGCCCGCATAAAAGGTTACTTTCCTAAAGTTTTTGATCCCCTATTTTTATTTTTAACCGTCGGTAATACGGTGCAACGGTATTACAATACTCAGGATTGGAACTTCATTACTGGACTTCTAGATGGCGTTGAAGAAGCTAGATTTTGAGATTTTTTGACAAACAATTTTTTTTATTTTTCATATAAAAATTTTGTTTTTTTAATAAAAAGTATCCTATGTTACTTTTAATACCTCCAAGAATATGTGTACAATGTTTCATGATGATCGGTTGAGTAGTTTTAGCGTGAAAGCGTAACAAACAAACTTACATTCACATTTATATATTAGTAGGGATAAGGGTAAAATTAATATTACTCAAAATAGTTTCTTCTGGTTTTACGGCCAGTGCGGTCATTCGTAAGTAAACATATGCTACTGATATTCTGCATCTAAATGTATAAACGTTTAACGTCACACATATCAACTCTCTATTTCTTAAATTTTCTTGTCCATTAAAATAGCAATCTCATATGGATTGTAGAGAGATGATATTCCAACGAGTTTACATGTGATCCTAACTAACATACGAGTAAGTGTGTACTGGTAAAGTAGATGAACTCTTTTTAATTCTTTCACTTTCATAGATTAATGGTACCTAATCGTTGTTTGCTAGTGGCTACGAATACTACCAACTCTCACTTTGCTCGTAGACGTTACATATTACTGCATAGCATATATTATCATATCAAATTTTATGAAATTAAGCAGTATTTCTCTATGATTATAACACTCATATCTAGTGTTTTATAGAAAGTATAAGGTATACTTTTAGGAAAACACTTTCACGTGTATTAAATATTTGAATATTTTCTTTATATTAAACAATACATACTTAACCAAGTTTCCACTGCATTTTCAAAATTTTAATTTAATACAAATTATTAATAGAAACTAAAAAAATGTAATACGTTACAAATCGACAGAACTGATTCTTACTCAATAACTTTATGTCCCAATCTAAAGACAGCGGAAGTACGGTACATTGTCGTTGGAATGAAATAAATAAAGCCCATAATGTATTTAATCGTAGATTTTAACAATATTATAGCTATTATGAAATGATTCCGTTATAAAAAATAAGTGGAATTCGTTTACTCTGCAGTTTGGATTACTACGTAGTAAAAACTTTGATGTTGAAAATGGCGCGCATCGTGCCAAAATTTTACTACATCGAATAATACAAACATTTTTATTTTACACAATGTGACAGTTTATGTTAAAGTTACATACGTCGTAAAGATATTTTGTTATAACAATTTGAGTATGCCATCACGGTCGAATATTGCAGTCGATATTTTCAAAATATTGAAAAAGAACCAAGTAGCGAAAATTACATGTTTTATATATATATATTTTTTGTACACCATATCTAAGTAAATAAAATAATATTTTATAAACATAATTAGCGCAAATAAATTACACCCAGACTGAGAGCAACACTTTGCAGATCACACAAAGTTTCGACCTGTGTAGGAATCAAACCCACGGCACTGGCACGGAAGGTCGGTATCTTAACCACTACGCCATCTGTGCAGTCACATTAGCTTATCTATGGCCACTGTTTCATATAAGTTTCCACAGAGGTATGAGTAATATCAATCAGCTCGCTTGGCAGATTGGCAATCTCGGGTGATACTAAACCTTTTCTACTCGTACTAATCATTTTGTTCTTTTAGTCAGTTTTACAGTACCCATCAAGTAAAATTTTGTAACAATATATAATACACTAGCTGTTTCCTACGGCTTCACCCGCGTGGATATGTGTATATTAAAATATAGCTAGTTATTTAGTGGTAAAAAATATCAGGTCGGTGTAATATATATTCCTTTTCCGTCGTATAAATTGAACAAAATATTCTCAATAGTTTTATAATCGGCCGCTTGCTTGACGTCAATGCTCCTTATGAATTTATTTACACTTTTTTTTTTATTTTACGAAGTCTTAAACATCAACCATTGCGTATTTTTAAACATAAAGTACGTAACTTATTAAGTTAGTCTCTAGATCACAAAAACCGAACCCTATTTTATAGTTTGCTACTGGAATTAATTACGCCTTTTTTTTTTTTTTTTTGCGGTGGGCTATGGACGTCGCACCCCGCCAAATCGGTCCGGGGTGACGGAAGAGGCGGCGCGCAACCCCATTGACCCACCCTGCAAGCACCTCTTCTTCGACGTACGAGCGGGCCACCGGTACCCGATCTTTGTCTTCGGTGGCCCGCTCGGCGGTATGCCCTCTTGGGCTCCTCTCCTATCGACGCCCCGACAGCTTTCGCCGTCGAGGCTTCGTCCTCACGCGGTGGCCTCACGTCGGGTGACCGGACAATTCCCGGGTCCGATCACCCGAAGCCTCGGTTAGGGCGGCATCAGGCGCAGGTACTCCCGACAAGACCTGCACCAACCGGAAAGAGAGGACTCCGTGCCGCCGCTCCATCCACTACTTCAGTACGGGCCGGAGGGCCTCAACGGTAATAACACCGTATCTAGGCCTCTCCAGCCGCGTAGCCCAACGGGCGATGACTTCTCGGCGGGCGTCCTCGCGCCAGGTGGCTATCTCGTTGAACGATGGGGAGCCACCCTCTTCGCGCTCTTGAGGTAACCCGCCGGTAGAGGTCGGAGAGCATCTCCGCCTCTAGGTCCCACGGGGGTGTCCCGGCCAATAGGCACGCCGCCTCTGTCGACACCGTGCGGTACCCGCGAATGGCTCTGACCGCCATGACTCTCTGTGGCCTCCACAGAACCGCCCTGAGTTGGGCGTACAGAGCCCTCGCCCACACGGGTGCGCCGTACATGGCCATTGAGCGGATCACCCCCGCATACAGCCGTCGGCCCTGAAAACTGGGTCCGCCCACGTTCGGCATGAGCCGAGAAAGGGCGGACGCCGCGCCGACCAGGAATTAATTAAGCCTGGGTATTGATTTTTTTTATTTGTTTTTCCGTATGGTGACGAAGTAAGAATACTATTCACCACCCCATATCTTACCGTGGGTGATCGTACGGCACGACTGAGGGATGTAAAACGCATATAACATCTATGTGAGAGAAGGAAAACTCGAAACAGAACCCTATACCAACATGTCTGACCAGCGCACTGTGGTAAAGCCCCATACAAAGCCATCTCAAAACCGTTTCATGTGAAAGTCGTTGTAATGGAATAAAATTAATAAATTAATATAGTCTAATAAATAAGCTTTCTTTTCGCAATTTTTTAGTTTTTTTAGACGATCATAATGTATATAAATAGGCATCAAAGCTAACTCATGTTTAATAACGTAATTTTGACGCAATACGTTACTACAATTCAACGCCACATTACTCAGAAGTTTTAAATGTACAAATATTATACATTATTTGAATGCTTATGATCTCTTCATAACGTTTCATAATTAATATTATAAATATTGGTTTAATAAAAGACAATTAACCAATATAGTTTAAGATGGTATATTTTTAGTGTTAATTTTTTTTTAACAAATTGCTCATGCTTGCTCTTCTTCATACACGAGGTTAAAACATATCGCGATATAAAAAAAATATTTTTCCATTTTGTTTTCTTTTTCATAAAATTATTTTGTATCTATTAAGGTCGAATATTTTTTGTGATTTTGATACAGTTTTGATCACCTTACATTCAAAGAAACTTGGTATCTAAATGTAACAAACGCTGGAGAAATGCATCTCGAATAAAAGAACGCTTTGGAAGTAAAAACGCTAACTGGTTAGATAGTCAATTTCGTGTTCCACTAGAGTGTCGAGTCACGGTCACTGACCCTAATAGGTCTGGAAGTGGTGGTGGCAGACCATAAGAAGCATCTTCAGAAAAAACAAAGAAACGAAAAAGCATGGAATTGATACAAGAGTATAGACTGGATTGTGTGCTCAATGCATATGCTCAAGAGTTACGGTCAATGGTTGAGACGGAGGAGGCCATAATCGTTAATATTATACGAACTTCATTAAGAAATGATAAGAAAAAAGAAATCTTAAATACGTAACTGACCCTGAAGACGTTACACCTTTTACAAAGGAAGAAGCACTACGGACATTTATTGACTTAGACCTTAACAAAGAACTGTATGGGCAACTTCGACTTTGTTTGAAGGACAAAAACTGTCCTTCTTATCCAACTTTACTCGAAGCGAAGAATATGTGTTACCCACCAGACTCGAGCATAACCATTACTAACATAAGTGCAAAAATTAACCTGCAAGACTTGTTGGATCATACTATAGTATATTACAAATTGGTTCAGTTTACAAAAACGGTTTATGAAAGTTGAAACTATTCTGTAAATGGGGTAGTGATAGGTCATCAGGGCAGAGTGAACAATCAAGTTTTTCCCGAAGAAAGCGATTTTATATCAGATGCAAACCTTTTTATTGCTTCACTTGTACCCATTAGACTCATAGATGTGACAACTAATACTGTTGTTTGGAAGAATGAAACCTGCTCATCTGTTAGATATTGTAGACCTATATTGTTAGAGTTTGCTAAAGAAACTCCTGAAAAAAATACGTCTGTTGTGGCTGATATCAACAATAAAAAAACTGTCTCCTCCCCTCATAAATAAAAATGGTGAGGTAATGGAAACTACTCATGACCTATTTTATACCATGATTTACGGTATAGTGGCACAAGTTTTAACTGAATCTCGTTCGAGCGCTTCTTGTACAGATTGTGGTGCTACTCCTCAGCAAATGAATAACTTAGAGGCAGTTATGACATGAGATGTAAACAAAAATTCATTTAAATATGGACTGTCAACACTACTTGAATACTCCTATATGGAGATGATCTTACACATTGCCTATAACTTATCTTTTGAAAAGTGGTCAGCTACTACACCTGAAAATAAAAATATCAAAGATAAAATAAAAAACCTGGTGCAAAAGGGGTTTAGTGAAGAAATGAGACTGCATGTTGATAAACCTCGTCAAGGCACTGGAAATAGTAATGGCGGAAACACAGCACGGACATTTTTTCAGAAATACTCGTGCTCTGCAGACATTATAGGTGTAGACGTAGAACTTATAAAACGAATGTACATAATACTACAAACTATGTCATCTGGAATGGCTATTGATTCAAAAAAGTTCTGTGCATACGCATATAGTATAGCCCAACTATACGTAAATAATTAATTATAATTGGTATTATATGCCTTCTTCCGTGCATAAAATACTTATTCACGGAGAAAAAATCATTGAGTACTATGCAATTTTAGCTATCGGTCAATTGTCCGAAGACGCGTAAGAATCCTGAAACAAGGATTACAAAAAGTTTAGACTGCATCATTCTAGAAAGTATTCAAGAGCTACCAATGAAGACGTGTTCCTTATCTTATTGTACACTTCTGATCCATATATATTCAGTTTGAGAATTACCTCAGAAACAATATCGAAAGAACTTTTAAATGAAGCCCAGGCCCTTCTTGCTGTCAATGAAAATCTACAGGAGCTTGCTAAATTGTGTATATATTTTATTTTCTAGTTTGGTACTATGCTCTACCATTTTATGTAAATTAAACAAGCATATTTTGTATTTTTCTTTCTTATATATAATGCATGTATTTTCTAATTTTATTTTTTTAAATTAAAAAAAATAAACAGAATTTTTAAAATCAAAGTTATTCCATTTAAACTTTAAACATTCAAGTATATGCATGCAAAATTACAGCTCATTTAGTTTTGAAATAACTGAGATACGGAGTTTTGAGACGAAACATACGCGATTTTCTCACTGTGCAGCATGGTGTAGTAGGTTAATTTCCCTCCCATTATGGAGGAGGCCCGAACTCAACAGTGGGACGTTTATGGGCTGTGATGATAATGATGATGATAATTGATTTGTTAAAGCTTTTGTTAACATTTATAACAATTCGCTCTGCGTATTGTATAAAACCAGTAATTGTGAAAAAACATAAACAGAAAGCACCCGTATATCAAAATATAAATTTATGTTTTATTTATTAGCTTACAAAACTCATAATGCGAGTATGTCGAAAGATAACTAATGGTTTCGAATATTATCAACAGTCCAGTATGCCAATTTATCATTTACTTCTAACTTTCATTTGCTTAATGGACTTATTTATGTTTTATTGATCCAAGGAAATGTTTATTTATAGTATAGGATTTCAAACTATCATAGTCACTCATATTGCTGAAATTATGGTGAACCATATATTTTATTATTCACGACAGACATTTATACCATGTATTTTTTTTTACGAGCTTTTGTTATTTCGGCACAGTTACAAGTGCCACGATAAATCATCATTCTTCTACTCTTATCCCAATTACTTGGGGTCGATACTATATGTACTCTTCTTTCATAGTATATTTTGTAGAAGTTATTGGCAACAGTTTTATGACCAGCCGCCTGCCAGACGTCAACCCTCCTTAGGAATGTAATTGTTAACCCAACGGCATCAGAAGGAGTTGACCCAGGTCATTATAAGGCGCTTAGTCGTCTTTTACGACATCCATAAGCAAAGTAAGGATCGGTAGTATTCTTAGCTGCTACCACACAGCTGATGAATGATCAATGAAGAACAATTAATAAATTATTAAGAAAACGCTTAGATATATTTGTTTAATGACAAGTGAACTATCTACTCGTAGCTGCTATAGTTCTTCTGTAATTATGGCGCTTGCAAAAGTGTTGAAATATCGGCAACTCGTAACAAATAAAATATTTGGCATAAATCCTTGTTGATCATAGGTGCTTATATTTACAACGGTATGAATCTTGCTGCTTACTGCAGTATCTCATCTAATAAGTTGGCTACTTGACGCAGCGATGACCGCCGGGATGTCATCTCCTTAGCCGCCTTGGTTTGGTGTACAGACCGTGGCAGCTATCGAGCTGGTGCTGATGGAGTGAATAAACAGACTATATAGGTAAATCCTTAATTGACCTTATCTGCACATTGCATCCCTTAGTCATCTTTTATGATGCTCAAGGCTAAGAAAAAGAGTACTGAATTGGTTTCCTACTTTACTATCTCACGGTAAACTAAAATTATAACCAGTAAATAAATCAGATAAATCTTTTTATTTAGGTATTGCCTTTTATGCTATACCTCCTACCATATTCTTCTTCAGATTTTAGTGCAGAGAGAAGAAAAATATTATTCATTCAATCTGAATTCAAGACATATATATTAACTGTCTGTGATCTAATTCCTAATACACTGAAAACTACATCAAAACTTATAGCTAAAATTTATATATAAAACTGTATTATTTTAAAGAATCTATTACGATACTAAAAAATCAGAAAGGTCGGATAAACCTTTATCAAAATTCAGTGTTCTGTAAAAATATCTAGAGGAACAAAAGCCTCCTAAACGAAGTGGTTCGTAGAACAGGATAAGCAAAATGATTTTCCGGTCCCGACGGTATTGTAAAAGTCAACGCATGCATATAATTTTATAAGTTATATTACCGCCTATGTACTAAATATATGTGCTATACTTTGAACACAATCTTCTTTGTTTACAAAGCTAACCTAATTATGTGTGTACAATATTACTGGAAGTTTTTAAAGCTCTAAACCCTCTTTAAATTGCCGGATGAGATAATGGGATCATTTTGGCGGTACACAGCTTACGGACTTGAAATATTAATTTTACAATTTGAATTTGAGAAACAACCAAAAATATAATGGCCTGATGAGTTATTATTACAACGTAAGCCAACCGTCTATTATAATATTATGTACCGTTCATAAATTAAATTATACCTAAACGATTATAATTAAACTTTCGTCAATTGTATAAAAATATTTATATATATTATTAATTGAGGAGATACAAATGATTTATTTATTGTTGTTTCATTATACCTAATACAGATTCATTTATTCTCCTACTCTTATCCCAATTACTTGGGTCAAACCAATATGTACTCTTCTTTCATAGTATATATTGCAAAAGTTATTGGCAATAGTTTTATGATCGGCCGCCTGCCAGACGTCAACCCTCCTTAGGAATGTCATTGTTGACCAAACGGCATCAGATGGAGTTGGCCTAGGTCGCTATAAGGCTCTTAATCGTGTTTTACGATATCCACGAGCAAAGTAAGGGTTGATAGTATTCGTAGCCGCTACCACACAGCTGTAATACAGATTATAGGATACAAATTATTTAATTTCTAGGTTTAATTAATAATAGTTGCAATTTACCAGTCAATATCAACTTTTCTTGCTATGCTATAGAATGTATAGTCTCTTTCGAGCTCTAGAGAGTATTGGCTCAATATATCTATTAAGCTAACATAATAACTCTAAGAAATGATATATCAACTTATAATATTGTTATTATAGTTGCAAGATTCTAATGAAAGGATCTTCCGTGTGGTGACGTAGTAAGAATAGAATTCACCACCCCCTCTCTTGCCCGTGGGTATCGTAAAAGACAATTACGGGATATAATATGCATATGACATCTGTGCAAGAGAAGGAAAACTCGAAGTAAAACCCTATAGCAACATGTCTGACGAGCGTGATATAGCAGGTCAATTTCCCTCCCCTTCTGGAGGGAGGCCCAACCCAATGGTGGGGCATTTAAAGGCTGTGATGATGATGATGATGATGATGAATGAAAGGAAGTTTTTTATTATTTTTATGCTAAAAATAAAAAACAGAACATGACGAATTCTATCGATTTTCTTCACGGCGCACGTCGCGATAAAATTTTAAAGTGCTTTAGTAAAACGATATTCATGACAATTCATAAAAGATTTCTACCAATTTTAAGTTTGCTACTCAATAATGGTATTGTAGTAATATTTTTTTTTATTACTTATAGTGACAAATGATCAAACAGCACATCCGATGGTGTTACTATAACCTCATGAATCTTTCAGCTTGACCACTGTCTGCCAATCAAAATTCATCCAAATAGTTGAGCTTCCCGCTCTCTCACCCACAGAACGATGCGCAACAGCATTTTTCCATGACTCAGACGTTGATTTTCTGCGAGAGCGTGGTACTACCACGGACGGACCGGCCCGTGGGTGAAGACAGAAAACCCTCTACAGTATGATCTAATCATTACTACCTACCACTACAGTAAACTATGTTAGGGACTAGGCAGAGACGTGAAGCGTTTGTTCACACATGTGTATACAAAAGAGAATGTATTTTATTAAATTTTAGATTTAATAAAATATTGGTCACGTACTGAAGGAAGGTGGAGTTAAGAGTCTCCGAAACCGGTGAGCGTGTATGAAGAGAATTATGAATGTTGAGAGAGCGAGTGAAGTATGCAAGGATAGAGTTCTCTGGCACTCTGTTCTCTTTACCTAACCTGCAAGGGATATGGCGTGATGATATGTATGTATTTTATTAAATCATTATCCAAACAATATCTAACACAGTCTACATTCATAACCAAATATCAGTAGGACAACAGCTGCATAATATTATCGTTATATTAAAACCCTTTCGGTATAAATATTGTAGTGGTTAGATGAAAAATCTATGCAATAACGATCACTTGTTAAATGTCAGTTCACTCTTTAGTCTAGCTCGTGCTAGTATATACAGTAGCAAAAAAAAAATCGACGTAACGACTAGTTAGTTAAAATGTGAGTACGCCCCGTGCGGTGACCAAAAGAGTTGAAGGCCCAAATGTTACCTTGCGGTAGATAGCAACCTTGCAGGCCCTTGCAGAGGTCCATTTACAGCAGTTATCAAATACCATCAGGATAAGCGCTTGATTGTTTACCACCGAAAGTAACAAAGAAAAGACTACGATTTCTGAAAAGTATTCAAAATTATACTATACCCGACGTTTACGTCGGTATAGTATTTTTTTTTATAATCCGCGATTTAATGTCTAATTTCATATACAAATGCTTTAACAGCATTAGCATTAACAGAAATTAAAGCCCAGTAAAATTCATAGTGAAGTAGAAGAAACGAGTGAAGTATGCAGAGATAGAGTTCTCTGGCACTCTGTTCTCTCTGCCTACCCTGCAAGGGATATGGCGTGATGATATGTATGTATGTATGTATGTAAAATTCATAAAAATAGATTTTTTATAAAAATATAAAATTTCTAAATCTGAATATTTGTGTAGTTTCGGTAAAGAATAAAAACTACTTTGTAAAAGAATTCCAACAGACCATTTTATTACATGAAATTTTGCATGTAGCGGTTTTAGCATTTTACGTGTATGCGGAGACAGTCTTAATTTATCTTCCTTTATTATAACATTCTTTAACCGACTTGAATTGCGGACATTCTTTAGTAAAAGAGACGTATTTAAAATTATTGGTTGAACTTCTTGGAAAGAATATATTATTAGGAGCTGCAGCTTGTAGTTCTGCCTACATGGAATGCCATATTCATTCAAAGTACATACCTCTATCTTTAAAAAAAATATTATGACAAAAATAAACTACGAAATAGTTTACATTGCTATTAATTTGAAAATGATATTATCCATATCCCAGGTATCGAATTCTTTGGTTCTACCAGAGCGTTATGGATATTTATGTTAAGAATTCAAAAGCTAGCCTGGGATTTATAACTGTATCATTATATTAGTCGTATTTTACGACATTTACAAATAAAGTAAGGATTGGTAGTGTTTTTAGCCGCAGCGACTATACTCAGCATTAAATCACTTTTAGTAAATATGTTCGCTTATTGCTGGTGGTGGCAAACGAGCAAGCAGCACACCTGATGGTAAGTGTCACTGCCACCATTGCAGTAGTGACGAGGACACGGCGCAACATACGCTCGAGGAATGTCCTGGGACGGATTGCGCCGTGACCTCGTCGCTGTTATCGGTGCCGACCTAACGCTGCCGACTGTCGCGAAAGCGATGGTCGACAGCGTCAGTAACTGGGACGCGGTCGCCGCCTTCTGCGAGGCTGTCATCTCGCAGAAGGAGGCGGCGGAACGAGTCCAGGAGGATTCCCGTGACCCGGGCCGCCGTCAGCGGCCGGGCCGGCGCAGGCGCGAATATCTGCACCTGATGCCGCCCTAACCGAGGCTTCGGGTGATCGGACCGGAGAATTGTCCGGTCACCCGACGCGAAGTCACCGCGTGAGGGCGTCGACACGAGAGGAACCCGTAAGGGTAAACCGCCGGGCGGGCCACCGAAGACAAAGATTGAGTACCGATGGCCCGCTCGCAGGGCGAGGAGAGGTGCTTGCAGGGTGGGTCCATGGGGTTGCGCGCCGCCTCTTCTTGTCGGGGCGCGACCGCATCGATGGTCCACCTTACAAATAAAAAAAAACATGTTAAGTGTCACTGCCGCCCATAGACCTTTACAATACCAAGGCAGACTATAGCTAGGCCGCTGCTTACCAATACAATCCCCAAACCCACCCAGTTCGGATTTCGGCTCTCTCGCTCACCGAACGAAGTCCAATAGCACATTACCATTACTCAGACGTCGATCTTCTGCAAGAGTGTGGTACTACCCCGGATGGACCGCCCCGCGGCTGCAGACAGAGAACTATCAACAGCGTGGTCCTACCACTATTAAATGTTTAAAATAAGAATGCATCTATTATTTCCAGTTTAAAATTAGTTTGTTCTCAATCAAATGTTTATGATGCTTTGTACACATATATACGCATTTCATCAAAATTGGCGAGAACACTGAAAACATTTTCAAATTTGATTATAAACTCCTATGGGTAAATGTGTTATTACAGTTTTGTAGGCTTTCGTCCAAATTACCAGCCATTATAATGCATACACGACAATATTTAAATAAAATTCTGAAATATTTGTTACTATTTCGGTTTCATAGACTAGGTATTTATTTATCGTTATATCATATCAGTGGTCATACAAAAACAAGTAATTTTAGAATTAACTTTTTTTTTAAAAAGAGAGGACCGCAGCAGTCTTGGTATATTTGCTGTAGTTTATTGAGAAGATCCATTTTTTGTCTGATAAAACTGATAATTAGATTTTTACGAAATATAAATGGGACCATTTCGAAATAAACCTATTACAAGTAAAAAAAATGCATATCTCTCTCTATATGAGATTTATTTATGCCATAGAAATTGTCCATTCCTTAGTTTGAGAGATAACTCTCTGCGAGCATAAGCTTGAATAATAAAGATAACAAAAAATCATCATTCTCCTATTCTTATCACAATTATTTGGGGTCGATACAATATGTACTCTTTTTTCATAGTACATATTGTAAAAGTTATTGGCAATAGTTTCATGACCGGCCGCCTGCCAGACGTCAACCCAAAGAAACTAAAGATAATAAAAATTTGTCTCAATTTATTTGCATCATAAAGATTAGTTTTACCTTGAACAACAGGGTCTATAATTGTCACATATACTTCTTAAAACATTTTCTAACATTACAGAAGGCAACAAAGAATGGAATTAAAATTGCACGTTTTTACGTGAAAAAAGAACAAATAACCCACTACAAAAATCTTGCAGAATCTTAATATTATTAATTGTCGTCAAAAAGGCGTATGACGACAATGGACAACTCCATCCATCCATTCATCAGCCCGTAAACGTCCACTGTTGGACATAGGCCTCTCCACGAGAATGCCATTTGCAATGGTCCTTGTGCCACCTGCATCCAACGGTTTCTTGTGACCTTGATAACGTCATCAGTCCACCGAGTGGGGGGTCGTCCTACGCTGCGTCGTCCGATTCGTGGTCGCCACTCGAGAACTTTTCTTCCCCACCGGTTGTCGGTTCGTCGAGCAAAGTGGTCTGCTCATCTGCTCATTGCCACTTCAACGTGCTAATTCTTCGGACTATGACGGTTACACCCCTTCTTCTACGGATTGCCGTATTTCGGATTTTATCACGTAGAGAAATACCAAGCTTAGCCCTCTCCATAGCACGCTGAGCGACTTTGAGCCTTTTTATGAGGCCGACATTTAGAGACCACGTTTCAGTGCCGTAAGTCATCGCTGGTAACACACACTGGTTATAAAACTTTGTTTTCAGACACTGCGAAATATTAGACGAGAAGATCCACCTAAGTTTCCCGAACGCTGCCCAGCCGAGTTGGATTCATCGGCTGACCTCTATCCCGGAATTGGATCTACCTAATAATTAGATCTACCTAATGGACAAATAAAGAATGAAAATTCCAACGATGCCACTAATGTCTAACAAATTTAAGATTTAAGCATTTATTATGGTAAGAATGTAATGAAATGAGACAAAAGTAATACTAGAAGAGTACCTACTAGATATAAATGCAGCAACCTATATGGATAGAGGAAGAAAGAAAAACAGAAATTAAAAAAGATATAAATTATGCAAAGAAGATGCATATTTTAAAGGAGGATAAAAAAAGAACGTTGGAATGATGTTGGAACAAAAATTTAAGGACATGTTGCGCTAGCCTTTTTTTCTTTTTTCTTTTTTCGGTGGGCTATGGACTTGGTCGCGCCCTGCAAAATCGGTCCGGGGCGAGGAAGAGGCGGCGCGCAACCCCATAGACCCACCTCTGCAAACACCTCTCTTCGCCGTGCGAGCAGGCCACCGGTATGTTGCGCTAGCTTAGAGTAAAGTAATTTCCCTAGCCCGCCATAAAAAGAACCTAAAGAAATTGTGATAAAATATAGAGAAAGGTGAATATTATTTGATTTCACAAAGCTTAGAACTTAAATGGAAAATAAATACTAGAACAAAATCTTATGTAGAAATTAAGTTAATAATAAAACAAACAAACATAAGATTCCCAAATATGCCAACTATTAAATACTATTTAATTAAGGCTAAGGGCAAGAATTCTTAACCTTAATTAAATAGTTCGTTACTTGATTGGTATGATAAGTATTAAAATAATAATCTTCATCTTACTTAAGCTATAATTAATATTACATGATCAATAAATTCATAGAAATGTATTTTTTTCCGTAAATCCCCAAGAAACATACAACCATCTTTTTATTTAATGAAAATTAAATACGATTTGGATCTATGGTCATTCACAGATCCTTAATCATTATCTCTTTTTGTATTAGTATAAAAAGAAATAATGGTCACTAAATAAAAATTATTATTTAAATTATGATGCGTTGTGTTTTATTATAAAATCAGAGATGGCGTAAATTTATATAAATTGTTGTTCTGAATCTGAGTTTAATTTTACTTTTCTTAATTGTATGTTTGTAAAGTCCTACGCAATATAAGGATTAAAGAACATACTTAAGTGATTTATTTTTATGCCCTGAACAGGTCACATAGTATGGGTACATTAGCTTTGTTGTTTAGAGCAAGGCCTTATAGCCTTTTTTAAAAATAAAAAGAAATTTAAAATCAATTTAGTTTCATAATGTTTTAAAAGTCAATTAATAGCTTATTTAAAGTATGTTATATTTGACAGGTGAAAATACTCGTAGAGTTTTATATCAAGTTTACCTTCTCTTACATATAAAATATATTATCTGCGTATCATATCCCTTAGTCACTTTTAACGACGCCCTTTTTTTTCATTCTTGCGGTGGGCTATGGATGTAGTCGCGCCTCGCCAAATCGGTCCGGAGCGACGGAAGAGGCGGCGCGCAACTCCATAGACACACCCTACAAGCACCTCTCTTCGCCGTGCGAGCTAGCCACCGGTACCCGATCTCTGACTTCGGTGGCCCGCCCGGCGGTTTACCCTCACTGTCATCTGAATGTCTTCATCATCTTAGCCCACATATGTCCCACTGTTGGGCTCAGACTTACTCCATAATAGGATTGAAATTGACTTACTATACGCGCTGGTCAGACGTGTTGGTATGGGGTTGAATTTTGACTTTTCCTTCTCTTGCACAGATGTCATTTGCATAATATACTCCTTAATCGTCTTTAACGGCATCCACGGGTAAGAAAGGGGGTAGTGAATTGTATTCTTACCCCGTCACCACAGGGATACAATGTGTGTGAGCTGTAAAAAGAAATGATGCATGTTGTATTTCTATTTCTATCCAAATAAATCTCAATATATGAGTAAATAAAAACCTCTAACGGATGAGTGGATAGTCTCGATGAAACGCTTTAGCTACGCAACAGCGATCCAGACGCTATTCAAGCTCGATAGAACGATTTCATCTTATGCCTGACTGAACATCAATATATAGCTATCCTTTAGTCACACGTCACAGTTTGTAAAAAAA
The DNA here is from genome assembly GCA_905163515.2 of Lymantria monacha. Taxonomy (NCBI): domain Eukaryota; kingdom Metazoa; phylum Arthropoda; class Insecta; order Lepidoptera; family Erebidae; genus Lymantria; species Lymantria monacha. Next base: position 15,639,544 of record LR991097.1, on the reverse strand, counting down.
ATCTAGTTTAGCTGAAAGAAATCTTATTTTTAATTATGCAGATTTAGCTGGTAACTAATATCTAAATAGAAATGAATTTCATTATATTTCCTTCAAGGAAAAACAGTAATTTAATATTAAAATTTATTAAAAAAAAGCACCTAAAGCGATGAAACTAAATCCTTTCAAACAAGTGCCTAGCGAAACAATATAAGCGGAATGACTTTCCGGTCCCGGTGGAACCATAAAAGTCAACGTACGTATATAATGTCGAGGGTTAAAATACTATACATTATAATCGTGCTACTACAACGTTGCCCTTGTTTAACAAACTTAATATTATTCGTAAATTATTATATTTAACAATATCATCATTAAACCGATGACCAAAACCAGAAACCGTTACTTTAATCATAATTTCTTACGACATGATCTTACATTTTTTTTTATAATATCCAAATAAAATATATCTATTAGTTGTTTTTTTTTACAACAATATATATATATTATATATATATATATATATATATATATATATATATATATATATATATATATATATATATATATATATTGTTGTAAAAAAAAACAACTAATAATAATTGTCCCATGTAATAACGGATCAAAATATTATATATAATATATCTAATGATTACAAGTGATGATTATAACGAAATGCGATCTCTACGGAAAATCTGTGAAGTTAGGCTGACCGATCGCATTCGTAACGACGACGTAAGAGAGCGAGTAGGTATGAAAGAGAGTATTGGTGTAAAGATGCGAAAGGGAATGCTCCGATGGTTCGGACATGTGGAAAGAATGCCAAACGAACGTCTGGTTTAAAAGATATACAATGCGAAAGTGAAAGGATGTAGGTACCGGGGAAGACTGAGACTAACCTACCTAGACCAGATTGGTCACGTAATAAAGGAAGGTGGAATCAAGAGTCTCCGAAACCGGCGAGCGTGTATGAAGAGAATTATGAATGTTGAAGAAGCGAGTGAAGTATGCAAGGAGAGAGTTCTCTGGCACTCTGTTCTCTCTGCCTACCCTGCAAGGGATATGGCGTGATGATATGTATGTATGATTACATTGGATACTTACTTATTATATATAATGTATATAATGATTACATTAGATTATATGTTAACATAATGTATATGTGTATTGTTGTGTGTTTTCCTTGTGGTGACGGAATAAGAATACAATTCACCACCCCCTATCTTACCCGTGGGTGATCGTAAGAGACGACTAAGGGATATAAAACACATATAACATCTATGCAAAAGATGGGAAACTCGAAACAAAACCATAGGGTTTTGTTTCGAGTTTCCCATCACGTCTGACCAGCGCGGTATAGTAGGTTAATTTCCCTCCCATTACGGAGGAGGCCCGAGCCCAACAGTTGGACATATATGATGATGACTCCGTTGTTCTCAGTTGGACATATATGATGATGATGACTCTATGAGTGTACTCCTTCTTTTTGGAAAAGCCATGGTTTCGCCTATGGCCATAATACGGCGAAGGTGTAAAAACACAATGTGTCATCATCCCTTCATTTAATGTGATTAACAAAATGATGATAATGATTTAGCCACTCTTTATCAAAACGGTTCGAAGTGACTACGTAACACCTGCATTATTTGCGCCAATTGAGCGCGGCACTGATTCTTTTAGTTTGGAGGCCCATTCTGCGGGTTACGCTATTATGTTACCTACTCTTTCAAACTCTCGGCATCAGAGTGCCAGGAAGAATATGTGTTCTATAGTGAAACACCTTCCTATTCCCTACTGTATAATGAATAAATGAATGCAGTTTAACTATTGACAATCTTTACGTAGTTGATCATAAGTTATTTAATCCTATAGTGGTAGGACCACGCTGTTGACTGTTTTCTATCTACAGCCGCGGGCCGATCCGTCCGGGGTAGTACCACACTCTCGCAGAAGATCGACGTCTGAGCAATGACAATATGCTATTGTGCTTCGTTCGATGAGTGAGAGATCCGGAACCCCAACTGGGTGGTTTTGGGGTATGTATTGGTAGGCAGTTACCTAGTTATACCCCTGGTATTGCAAAGGTCCATGGGCGATAGTAACACTTACCATCAGGTGCGCTGCTTGCTCGTTTGCCACCAAGAGCAATAAAAAAATATTATCAAAGGACTACCCAGAAAAATTAAACCTCTCATAATCCATTTATTATTTATTCGTCTCTGTTACATAATCTGTATTAAAAAGCTAATAACATTTTTTTTTTTTTTTTTTAAGCTAGTTAGTCAAAATAAAATGAACTACAAACTCATGGGACACATTGATTAAACCTTACAGCTGTGTTGGATAATCCATGGCATTATTTTTACACAAAACCCGCCCATTGGGAAAATGTCATGTTCAAAGCTGACGTGAAAATTCGTCAAAAGAGGTCTATACTCACTAGGGAATAAGCGAATGTTGTAACATTTCTTATGCAGCTATGTTTTATTTTCTTAACAAGATAACGTTTTTGTGTCTGAAGGAATAAGAATTAAATTTATCACACCTTATTTGCCCACGAATATCGTTAAAGATGATTAAGGAGTGTAAGCTGTAAGTATAGTAGATTAATTTAAGCGTAGAAAAAGACTTTTTCCAACAGTGGACGTGTATGAGCTAAAGAAAACTAAAGAAGGAAAGAAAGAAAAAAATTTCATTGATTTATTCCTTTAACAAATTACAAAATTATACACAAAGAGCAAGAGACTATGTATATTGAAAATGTATCAACCAGGATTCCATTTCAGCATGTGCCAGGTTACAAAGCCCTGGCGCTGATTTTCAAATGGAACCTGTGAGTGATGTCACGGACGCCCATAGGCACTAAATGGCGTACATGTTACAAAATTCTTACATGGTACTAATCTAAATAAATATAAAGATAATGAAAAAGATGCAGCTTAAATTATTTTATATATTACATTTAACATACATACATACATACATACATATCATCACGCCATATCCCTTGCAGGGTAGGCAGAGAGAACAGAGTGCCAGAGAACTCTATCTCTGCATACTTCACTCGCTTCCTCAACATTCATAATTCTCTTCATACACGCTCGCCGGTTTCGGAGACTCTTGACTCCACCTTCTTTCAGTACCTGACCGACCTGGTCTAGGTAGGTTAGTCTCGGTCTCCCTCGGTACCTACATCCTTCCACTTTCGCATTGTATATCTTCTTAACCAGACGTTCGTTCGGCATTCTTTCCACATGTCCGAACCATCGGAGCATTCCCTTTCGCATCTTTACACCAATACTCTCTTTCATACCTACTCGCTCTCTTACGTCGTCGTTACGAATGCGGTCGGTCAGCCTAACTCCACAGATTTTCCGCAGAGATCGCATTTCGACCGCATTAATTTTACTATCATACTCTTTTCTGCATACCCAACTCTCGCTTCCATACAGTAATGTTGGGACAAGCACTGCGTTATGTATTGCTACACGTGCCTTCTGGCTGAGGTGGTGGCTGCTATTACATTTAATTTGTTTAATAATGTATAATATATGTGTTAAAGGATGATATTAAGTACACATACCCGAAATAGTGCAATAAAAAAACCACATACCCTATATTTTTTACACGATAGAGTGATTAATAATATTGGAGACTATAAATTCCCAAATGAGTTTATTTATATTTATGCTCCGACTCTATAAGATCTAATAGCTTTTCTTTATTAAAAGAATATTATATTATTTTTAAAAATATTTGTGTTATATAATTATCATACCTATATTAATGTAAGGATAATTAATCACCACATACTGATGTATGTGGTTATTCTACAATCAGATCTACAAGAGAACGAAACTCGAAATAATACTAAATGTCAATCCGTAAAGACAGATTACTTTGACTTTTTATTTTGAAGAAGACTCATACGCGATAAGCTAAGATGAAGTAAATATATAAACAAAAAATAGTACAATATTCCAAGACACTAAATAACGCAAGCACCTTTATTAAAAGATTTTTTTTATTTATGTAATAGGATAAAAAATATGTATAACATAATTATGATCTTCATTCTAATTTCATCCTATCAATTATAGTTATATTAACATTTATTCTATACCTAAAATTTTAGGAATTTGGTACTCAACTTGATTAAAGAAACGTCAAAAAAGCAAATCATTTCCCGTCTACTGTGTTGAACTCCTTTTAACACACTTCAAGTACACCAACTCGATAAGGATTGACATGGGCATAATGTGGTGTTACCTACAAAGGTGTTACAGACGTCATTTTCGCTCTTGTACTCGTGAAATCTAAAGCTGTTAAAATATATGAAACATTATTTGTATAGTTATGTTATCCGTACGGTATTAGTCAAAATAATACAACATATGATATTAATTGAAATAAAAACTGGTACAAAATACAGATAGTGCAACCTATCGGGTATTTACTTATTGTAAGTATAAAATCTTTTAAAAATACACTTTATATAATATTATTAAATTATTTAAAATCTAGTTCATGCTCACGATTTCGTTCTCGTAGAAATCATGTGTGGTATCATCGTTAAAAATTATTATCATTATTTGCGTGGTAAAGTGTAAAATATCAAAGCAAAATTAATCCCCTACTTTACACCCTTAAGGATTAACATTCTTAGTAGGGCTGATTTTCAAAATACTCCTTTTTAGTATTTTTACATCGTAAAACTCAACGACCTTATCCTACTATCCTTTTATATATATTACCTATCCTTTATTCGACAGCAAATCTAATTTTTCAATGGATCCCGACTGTTCAGTTGTCATGTTCTATTATTAAAATATATTTCATTTTCTGCAATAGTATTTATTCAATAATATATTATGGAATTCTAGACCACCGGACATCTAAGTGCTTGTTATTATCTTTTCAGTTTTTAGGGTTCCGTACCTCGAAAGGAAAAAACGGAACCCTTATAGGATCACTTTGTTGTCCGTCCGTCTGTCTGTCCGTCTGTCTGTCTGTCTGTCTGTCAAGACTCTTTTTCTCAGGAACGCGTGGAGGTATCAAGCTGAAATTTATATCAAATACTCAGGTCTTCAAACTTTTAAGCTAACGCAATCAAAAGATATAGCTATTTATGTCGCAAATTTCTGCAAATTTTCGACACTCGCAAGGGAATCAAAACCTACAGGGTACTTCCCGTGTACTCAGAATCTTGAAATTTGGAACGAAGCAACTTCTTATAGCACAGATTAAGGGAAAATTGTGAAAACTGTAAATTTTTGATTACATCATATAAAAAAAATATTTTTAATCATTTTAAACTCACTACCCCTTTTCACCTGAACGTGTATGGTTAACAAGCAGCAGTTAATTTTGCACTGACAATGAACAGGCAGCGTGACCGAGTGGTCTAAGGCGCTGGTTTAAGACACCGTAGGCACGAGTTCATATCTCACCGCCGCCGAGCTCTTTTTGCTATTTATTTTTGCAAAATTTATTTATAATAATTTAATAATATAGTATTATAAATAAAATTGTTTAAAAACGTGTTCATTAAATGTTTTAAAAATTAGTAGTTTTAATATTTATTAAAACTACTAATTTATATTTACTACTAATTTAGGTGTAACTTGAATTAATATCAAAGAAAAAAGAAACTTGAATTCATCATCATCATTCTCCTACTCTTATCCCAATTACTTGGGATCGATACAATATGTACTCTTCTTTCATAGTACATAATGTAAAAGTTATTGGCAATAGTTTTATGACCGGCCCCCTGCCAGACGTCAACCCTTCTTGGGAATATAATTGTTGACCAAACGACATCAGATGGAGTTGGCCCAGGTCGTTAAAAGCTCTTAGTCGTCTTATACGACATCCACAAGCAAAGTAAGGGTTGGTAGTATTCGTAGCCGCTACCACACAGCACAAAAAAAAAAACTTGATTTAATATAAAAAAAAACTACTGCATAAATATTTTTTTAGTTTTACGGAACCCTTCGTGCGCGAGTACAACTCGCACTTGGCCGATTTTTTTATTATGTACGTAGTTTTGGTGACTTTTTACGCAGTCGGGTTTTTTGATTTTTTTAATCATTTTTTTTTATTTTATACGTTTTAGTTATAAATACCTAGGTAGCTATAGTTATCTTATTTATTAATAAGTAGGTAAGTATCTAACTGTATATAGTTTTTCGACTGAAGTTGAGTACTAAATCGTTAGAAATTGGAGATGGGCGACCGCGTCAGACATTAGATACTTTAGGTAGGACTACCTATGGTCTATTGGACAATATACCTACTAGATACTTCAGTATATGTCCATTCACATCCAGTTATATGAATTTTTCTTCTTTTCATCGTAAATTCGGGTCATTCAGTCGGGTTTTTTGATTTTTTTAATCATTTTTTTTATTTTATACATTTTAGTTATAAATACTTAGGTAGCTATAGTTATCTTATTTATTAATAAGTAGGTAAGTATCTAACTGTATATAGTTTTTCGACTGAAGTTGAGTACTAAATCGTTAGAAATTGGAGATGGGCGACCGCGTCAGACATTAGATACTTTAGGTAGGACTACCTATGGTATATTGGACAATATACCTACTAGATACTTCAGTATATGTCCATCCACATCCAGTTATATGAATTTTTCTTCTTTTCATCGTAAATTTCTACTGTCTAAAAAACCTATATGTGAGAAAGGTTGTTACGAAACTTTAAATCGATATAGATCCTAAACGGCCAGTCCAATCGAAAAATGTTGACGGAAAACTAAAAATGATTTTTAAATACCTATTTAACGATACCCCACTCGATATAATTTGTTGACTTTAATTTTTTTTATTTTCACAATATGGCGTCCAGTAGTCGCCATATTGAATTTTCAATAACGTCGTATCTTTAGTGACACTCGCCAAATTAAGAGGAATCGATTGACGAAATCAATGCGAATCATAAAAATAGGCCCAGACGTTTGGTATATATAGTGCTTCAAAGGAACATACAAACATATGTACATACATACATAGACTGTTAAACACAATACCACTCCTTTGCAGTCGGGTAAAAATTAGTATCATGTCTCCTGAGTTTTCTCGCCGGATCTTTCTCAGTGTGGCCGCGTTCCGATCCGGTGGTAACTGAATAGTTTTGTAAAATTGTAAAATTGTCACAATAATAATTATCATAAACTAAATACTTTAATAATAACAAATCATAAACAACATAAATTTTATATATAGAATCATTCTCTTTTTGTACTGGCAATGAATTTGTATTAATTTTGTACAAAAATGTGGGTCAAAATTTAATATCTTATAGGATAGATATAAATAAATTTCTGTAATAACAATGACATATTGGACGTAAGACACCTTAGTCCTCCCGTGACCATGATCACTGTAAAGTGTTCGAAACGTCGGGCAATTAAAAATCAAATACAAACGCGATAGAATCCGTAAAGGTAGTTTTATTTCAAACAATAGAAAAGATTATTTTTTCCTTCTCATACAAATTTTGCTACTGTGTTCCTACAATTTGGTGTTGAATTTCATAAAACGCTGCTTTTACTGGGCCTCTACGTCACAGAAATAACAATTAAAATTTCATGTTTCTAATTTCAGTAATTTCCATTCGGCGTTGATGAGTAGAAATTATTGAAACTAGATAAATTATAATTATATATGTAAAAATATAAATATATCTCTTATATATCCATCATATTGTTATCTCTTTTTCTCCTTCTTATTACACATTCTTCTTGGGCTGATTTAATAATGGAAAGGAACTTGCAGTGATATAATTTGCTTACGTTCTTTAATTTACTCGTACGACACTTAAAAAAAAGAACGTGTGGTGACAGATTATTTTGTATTAACTGATTTATAATCCTTCCAATTATATTATCAGGCTATCGAAGTCTACTATTGAATATAGACCTACCCAAGAAGTATATCTTGCTAGACATTTGAGCAATCACATTGTTATATGTTCTACAAAATAGTGTTGCCCAAATCTGCTGATGACCTCTTAGTCATTCTTATAACTCCCAGCAGAGAGTAAGGCAGCAATGACATATTTCATCCTTGTTTATCACGCCACGGGCCATCATAATAATGATAATCTAATGCTTGTTAAAAAAATCGGTTTTAACCAAACTCGGCAAAATATTCTTAGTACCTATACCCACTACTAGGAATATTTTGTCTAACGAGTATAGGACCGTACAAATTGAATAAATGTCGACAAATTGTTTGAAATTCTAGCGGTGGACAAACACTGAAACAAATAGCAGGTGAGATTTAGTGTTCCTGTTTTACCAAGGCTCCGTATTCTTACCAAGTGTGGCCTGCAGATTTGACATTTATTCGCTTTTAGTTTAAATAGTGGCTGCTGCCAAGTTTCTATGTGAATAAAGTCTGAACTTGAAAATTAAGTTTACAGTGCTACGTTCCTACAGCTGTGTAACAATCAGAGACCTCGAGGGATTATATGCGCAAGGACTAAGCTTGTATGGGTAACGACAATGCCGAGTTTCATAAATATTTTCGTCATGACAAAATTTTATTGCATTATTAAATATAAAACTTATCAAGGACCTATGATCTAATAGGATTAGTGATTTTTTATATACGTGAGATATCGCTATCTCTATTTTTTACTTTACAGGTCAATGAGCAGAATTCATTGTCTATTTGGGGTTTAAATTGAACTAAAATGTAAAAAATAATTGTCTAAAAACACGTTTTTGTTGATAACTAAACTAAATGTTGAAAATAATTATCAATAAATATAAATTAAAGAATAGATTTATTAAAAAAAATGAAAAAAGCACCCCACATATTTTACAATATAATATTGTAAAAAATGTGGGGTGCTTTTTAAGATATTTCGAAAATGACGAGCTTTACCAATATATGTCAACAAAAGGTTTATAACAATAGATATTAAAAACAGTGAGCATAAAATACAAAATTTATATATTTCTCTGTTAATCAATTTATTCTTTATTTAAAATTATTAATAAATCATTTTTACTCTGTAGTTTAGTTATTTACAAAGGCGTGTTTTTTTAAATTAATATTTATTTTAAGTTTGATTTGAGAAAAAGTAATATATTTATACCACTAGGAATTCATAAAAGTATTAAGTAAAATTAAAAGCAAATAAGTAACTGCTCCTCAAAAGAGCATTATTGTCCTGCTATGTTAGCCAGTGTCCTTTTACAATAATTATTTTTTTTTATTATATTAAACTGCAACTATTGTACTATAACTAGCCATAAAATAATTATAATATTTAACTCAACGTTACATACTGTGAGCCATATAACGCTGTAAAATTTTTTTTTTTGATATTGCTTATGGCGCCAGATGAGCAGTATACCTGTTGGTGTTACTGCCGCCCATGGACCTTTGCTCAGTATCAGAGGTGCAGCTAAACCGCTGCCTACCAATGAAAATCCCAACCAGAAAGTTGGGCTACCGGCTCTCTCGCACACCAAACGAAGCACAGCAGCACTGCTCAGAAGTTGATCTTCTGCGAGAGTGTGGTACTACCCCAGACGGACCCGCCTGCGGCTGTTGACAGAAAACTGTCAACAGTGTAGCCCTACCACTAGTGTATACTATAAGTATATATATAATCACTAATTTCAAATAATATTGATGTTACTTTGCAATAAATTGCTGAGACAATAAGATTGATATTTTACAATATTATATCCTGTTCATTTTTTATAATTAATACATCATCATCATCACAGCCCATATATGTCCCACTGTTGGGCTCGGGTCTCCTCCGTAATGGGAGGGAAATTAATTAACCTACTATACCGCGCTGGTCAGACGTGTTGGTATTTTTTTTTTTTTTTTTTTTTTGGTAGGCTATGGCCCGGTCACACGACGCCCGTACCGTCCGGGGCGATGGAAGGGCAGCGCGTGGCCCCATAACCCACCGTATTCCCTCCCCATCGCCATTGGGCCGGCCACTGGTACTGCTTCCTTGCCTTCCGTGGCCAGCCCGGCGGGTTACCCTTTCGGGTACCATCCCCCGTCAACGCCCCAGCTAACTGCCGGGGCGTCGCCCTCACGCGGTCAGCCTCTCTGCGGGTGAAGGACTATTCCCCGGTCCAGTCACCCGCGGCCTCGGCTAGGGCGGCATTAGGCGCAGATACTCGCGCCTCCGCCGCCCCAGGAGACGTGTTGGTATAGGGTTTTGTTTCGAGTTTTCCTTCTCTCGCATAGATGTTATATGCGTTTTATATCCCTTAGTCGTCTCGTACGATCACCCACGGGTAAGATATGGGGTGTTGAATAGTATTCTTACTCCGTCATCACACGGATAATATTTAATTAATTATTCTAAGTAATTAATTTTTATCTTATTATACAACTTCAACTGGAGATATTTTTAAGTATATTATTTAAGATACAACAGATGTTAGATATTATTGTGGGCCATTAATTAATTTTAAATGAAACTAAAGCAGACCAAAGCAGATGTGTTTCTTGGCATAATTAACATGAAGTTATTGTCGTCCTCGAAACGATAATTAGTCTTGGGTAATTTCCTGTCATAATTAAATTTTTGTTTAATAATTTTCACGTTATTTTCATTTCATTAATTTTACCCGCCTTTAGAGACGTAGTGCTTTATATAAATTAATTAAAAAAAAAACAAGTGGGATTGTAAATTATGTGATTTATTAATTAATATAATTCTAGAATTATTTCTTACATTTTTTAGATTGGTATAAATTTCAAGCTCTACTTTTAATTTAATTGCAAAGAACGATCTCTTTCATCGCCATTCCTGGACTGCATATTTATCGTTTCATAAAAATTCTTATTTTAAAACTCTATCAAAGACAAAAACTTTCCCGGGGAGACGAAGTCTGCCGGGTACGCTAGTATATTACATAAAACACAAAACAATGTTATTGTATAAATTATTCGCCTAGGCTGGTTTTATTAGAAAAACAATAAAAATGATGGTTTTAAAACCCTAAAACCATGTATTTAGATAGATAGCACTGCGAACAATTTAAAGATTTTTTTTTTTATTTTTAAATTTCTACAGAATTGCGCAATTATTAGGTCATTTAGACGGCTTTATAATTTAGTTGTTTAACATCTATAAGCCTTTAGACGGCCGCAGTAAGGTATCACCCATTAGACAATCCATCATGTTTAGGTTCAATCTCATAATTATCAGGTTTGCTGTACGGTGCTGGTGATCGAAATAAGTGTTAAATTTCCTAGAAGAATGCTGGAGCCCATTTTATTGATGACAGCCTATTTGTACAATTCATATGAGAAAATACCGTTTTCTGAAACATGTATAATATTGATTATATAGGCTATCTAATTTATTTAGGTAACTTGAGTTTTTTATGCCTACGCCGATCTGCTCTGCCGCTGGTGTCGTATCTAAGTATGATGCTGCACTAGCCGAGGCCGCGGGAGTTAAGCCGAGAATAAATTCACCATTCACGGAGTGTACTGAACTGTATAACGAGAAGAGGTACCTGAATAGACATTAGACAATGTATAATGACATTTGCGAAGTATATCGAGAAAATTCATATATATTATAAAATAACATTCGTTGATAACGCAATTTTCATAAAATGATTACTGTCATAACAAATTCATATTAATTATCATTTGATGACTGCACATATGGCACAATGGTTAAGATACCGACCTTCCGTGTCAGTGCCGTGGGTTCGATTCACACGTGGGACAATACTTTGTGCGCTCCACAAAGTATTGTTCTGGGTGTAATCTGTCTGGGTGTACCTAATTTGTCTGCGTTAATTGCATGTTTGTAAAGTCCCCCGCAATACAAGGATTATTTCATTAGTGCAGGGTGGTGTCTTTAAAAAAAAAATGAAAATGAAAAAGATCATTAAAACTTATGTACAGATTAATATATTTTAAAATATTTTGTTTAGTGTTCTAAAAGTTAATTCTTCAATCTTTATAAAACAAACAAAATAAATCATTTTAATTATTACTCCAAAAAATGTGTAAGGACTCTGCGTAACAAATATGACATTAGAATTTTAATAATGATAGTACTTTTTCCAAACATTCTTTTGATCACAATGAAACCTGAGATACGAGTTATTTTTAATGAGTACAAAAAATATTAAAAGTATTTCAACGTATTATTTTTATTACATTTTCTCACCTTAACAATATCGTATGTGTCAAAGATTTTTCGATGAAAAGTTGGCAGCATGTTATGTTAAAAATTTTTGTTAAAATATTTTTAACAACAAAGACTTTCTTTTTATTATATACTTTTTTTTTTTAATAAAAAGTATGCGGGATTCTTGCAAATCTTTATAGATAACTAGCGACCCGCCCTCGCTTCGCTTCGTCCGTCAGTTCAGTTGTGTAGTTTAGTTTCGCTACATAGAATTCCTTTCACATAAGGAATTTCTTAAAATTCTACTTCATCTATTCTTTACAGAGCAGAAAAAATGTTTATACCAAATTTCAAGTCTGTGGTAGCTATATTTGAAAAATGTGGAGGTAGCTATATTTGAAAAATGTGATTTTTACAGCTCAGCAACTCCCCTTGCGGGTGGAATTTCGTAAAATCCGTTCTTAGCTGACCTTTACTTAGCTAAAGGAATATTCCTACCATATTTAAAGTCTGTAGGCCTTACGGTTCCAGAGATTTCGTGATGAGTCAATACATAGGTGAAAATGTCTTATATAAATATATATATAGACTAGCTTCAGCTCACGACTTCGTCCGCGTGGAATAGTATTAAGTTAGTGGTAATCCAAAGTAACTATTCCTCGTACAATCTTTCATCCCCCTTTTCATCAACCCTTTACAACGCTTTTTCCAAAAAGTAGCCTATGTCCTTTCTCAAGCTTTAGACTATCTGTGTACCAAATTTCTTTTAAATCGGTTCAGAAGTTTTACCGTGAAAGCGGGACAGACAGACAGACAGAGTTACTTTCGCATTTTTTCATATTAGTAAGGATAACAGGTATTACATTGGTGTAATTTACACAATAACTTGTAAAAATCTCTTAATATAAGAAACTAGAGCATAGGATCGGAGGAATCATTAAGTCGTGTTCTAATTTGTACCTTGTCAGTAAGATCACGTTACAGGCTACAGGGTATGTGCTGAGATTTTAAATGTAGTAAGATATGTTTTCCGTATGGTGACGGAGTAAGAATATAATTCATCACTCACTATCTTACCCGTGGATGATCATAAAAGACGACTAAGGGATACAAAACGCATATAACGGAACGAATATAAGGAAAACTTGAACAATACCCTATACTAAAACGTCTGACCAGCATAATGTAATAGTCATTTTCCTTCCCATTACGGTGGAGGCTCGAGACCAACAGTGGGGCATATATAAGCTGAGATGATGAACAAGTCATTAAAAGTGTCAGAAAAAATATTAAAGCATAGTCATTAAAAGTGTCAGAAAAAATATATAAGTCAATAAGTAAGCAATAAGTCATTAAAAGTGTCAGAAAAAATATTAAAGCATACCTAGTAACGAATAAAATTTAAAATTGTAATGATATAAGTTTCCCTACGTGTGATTAAAATTCAATTCACCACTCTTCTTGCGACATATGATACGACTAAAATATTTAATACGCATATTTCATCTGTTGAGACTTCTCCTTAAGGATAAAACTTCACCTTAATCACCAGTGCTGCCATCTACGTTCATTGTAATTGGGCGTGAAAATTTGAAGAGATAAAACGTATTCTTACTTTTTTACTCCTACTACGTTGCTATCACACATTATTTATATTACGTATTGAATATAATTGTAATTGTACTCGAATAATAATCATTATTTAAATCAAAGTCTCGACAATCATTTATAGCTCCCTCACAAGAACTATTATTATCAACACATCTATGCAAAAGAAGAAAATCTCGAAAATAAACCCGTCTGACCAGCGTGGTCTAGTATGTCAATTTCTCGAGCCCAGCAGTGAGACGTACATCAGCTAAGGTGAATAATATAGGTAATATTTTACAATATCTGATCTTTCTTTTGAAATTATACCATTTATAAATATCTATACACTATGATTTGCTTCTTTGTATTATTTTGTTTAGTTATAGAATTGGAAAGATTAAAATTTAGTATCATCAATTTATCATAATTACTGTAGACCTCTTGTTGACGACGAACGAATCTTGATACCAAATTTTATTAGAAGACAGTTTTCTTTAGCAAGGATGTGATGTTTGTGGTGTTTTAGCTAGCCCTTTTTTTTATTATTTTTTTCTTTTTTTCCCTGCAAGGTGGACCATGGATGTGGTCGCGCCCCGACAAATCGGTCCGGGTCGACAGAAGAGGCGGCGCGCAACCCCATGGACCAACCCTGCAAGCACCTCTCTTCGCCGTGCGAGCGGGCAACCGGTACCCGATCTTTGTCTTCGGTGGCCCGCCCGGCGGTTTACCCTGACGGGTTCCTCTCGTGTCGACGTCGCCCTCACGCGGTGGCCTCACGTCGGGTGACTGGACAATTCCCCGGTGCGATTACCCGAAGCCTCGGTTAGGACAGCATCAGGCGCAGATATTCGCGCCTGCGCCGCCCCAGCCGCTGACGGCGGCCCGTGTCACTGGAATCCTCCGGGACTCGTTCCGCCGCCTCCTTCTGCGAGATGACAGCCTCGCAGAAGGCGGCTACCGCGTCCCAATTCCTGACGCTGTCGACCATCGCTTTTGCGACAGCCGGCAGCGTTAGGTCGGCACCCATGACAGCGACGAGGTCACGGCGCTGCCCGTCCCAGCTCGGACATACCTCGAGCGTATGTTGCGCCGTGTCTTCGTCACTACTGCAATGGTGGCAGGTCGGAATCCACTCCCTCCACGCGACCGTGTGCAGGTACAAGCCGAAGCAACCGTGCCCCGACAATACCTGCACCAGCCGGAAGGAGAGGACTTCGTGCCGCCGCTCCATCCACTCCATCAGTACAGGCCGGAGGGCCTCAACGGTAACAACACCGTGTCTAGGCCTCTCCAGCCGCGTAACCCAACGGGTGATGACGTCTCGGCGGGCGTCCTCGCACCAGGTGGCTATTTCGTTAGACGATGGCGAGTCACCCTCGTGTTTTAGCTAGCCTACGCTAATTATTTTAAGGCAGCAAACCCAAAAATTTGCAACTAATAAAAATAAAACCAAACGCAAAGCAACCATTTCTGAAGCAGAGAAAGAATTATCCTGCAAAGTAATCACACCCTGCATCAAATCCGACTATCGACTAAGGCTATCGCTCTATATCTATTATCTTAATATATTAGCTATGGTACTTTTTGGCACTTTAGTGAGCGTAATCAATAAATGAATATAAAAATGTTTGTTCCCATTTGATGTCAGCTTTGTTTACTTCATCGTTTATATGACAGAATGTTTGTGAAGTTATATTACGCAACAAAAGTTATGAAACTTTTATATTTTGATTAATATACCGAAATAACATTTACTCACGCGACATTTTACTGTTACTTCTTATTTTTATAATCAATAAAATAAAAAAGACATTACAAGATTGAAATTATCATTTTATCAACATATTGCAGTCCTTTTCTCTTATGGTGTGGAGATAAGAATAATGTGATTTTATTCTTTGTCTTTCTGTAAGAGTTGTAGAAATCGACTAAGTATCAGGCAAGTAGACAGCAGTTCTGAAAAGACCATAACATCAACTAAGAACCAACTTATAAACGGACGGAATAGACGGCGTATGTTCGGAATATAGCCTGCCAAAAAAAAGCATTTACTTCAAAGTGGTGGAATGAAATGCCGATGAAGTACATAGTGAGGCAAATTTTGGCGGAAACCTCTACACTGCCTCTAGATATCGCGGTTACAATTGCGCTTGATGCTAACTATTTGAAAGCATTCATTTATTGGCCGTTGCTCAAGTTTTCCTGAAAGCATACCTAAAGTGTTGAACTCATCCAACCATAAAAGTCTACTACTGAACATAAAACTCTTCGAGGAAGATAATGCCATAAGCAAGCATAGAGTCTATATTTATGATTTGTTGTATTTTTCCTTTCATTTAAAGTGTGAATTTTTATTACCTTTCATTTTATTTCATACATATTTATAAAATATAACGAAGATTTTAAATATGCATTTAAATGACCACGAAAAATCAGTAGTACTACAATTAAGGACTTACGGCACTGAAACACGCTCTCTAGATGTCTGCCTCATAAACAGGTGCAAAGTATCTCAGCGTGCTATGGGCTATACTCGGTATTTTTCTATGTGATAAAATCCGGAATACAAAAGTCCGTAGAAGAACGGGTGTTACTGATATTGCTCAAAAAATTCTCGAGTGGCAACCACAAAGCGGACGTCACTGCATAGAACGATCACTACACTAGGTGAACTGATGACATCTTGAGAGTCGCAAGAAGCCATAGGATGCAAGTCATACAGGACCATTTTGAATGACATTCAACATTCTCGTGGGGTGGCCTACGATCAACAGTGGACATTGACGCGCTGATGGATGGATGATATCCCTTAATCAACTTTTACGATACCCACAAGAGATGATGAATTGTATCTTACTTCGTCCCCTTACGGCAAATCAGATTCGATGACTGGAGTAGCATACTGGATTGTTATAGATTTAATTTTAAATCTTTCAATAACTTTGAATAATTTTTAACGAAACAGTGAACCAGAACCTCTTAAAAATAAAATATAAATACATTGAACAAAATATAAATAGTGTAGGTATATTACTTTCAGTACCTTCTATAGCTAATCTAAAAGCATTTTCAATGAATAACTGATTGGTTACCCGGGCACAGGTAAACGACACGCTAGAGAAATTAAACACGTAATTCCAAAGAAACTCGATGTGGGTACTGTAATTAAATTTACCCAGTCCACGGTACGTTCTGACCGGTGGGACATTAACAAAATAATTATACGAGCCATATAAAGTGCTATTTATGGTATATTGGTATATATACTTTCATGTCACATCATTGCTAAAGCTTGTAATTCTATCTTAAAATCACTTTGCTTGTTCATCATCATCATCTCAGCACACATATGTCCCACTGTTGGGGTCGGGCCTCCTCCACAATGGGAGGAAAATTGACCTTCTATACCACGCTGATCAGTCGTGTTGGTATAGGGTTTTATTTCGAGTTTTCCTTTTCTTGCACAGATGCCATATGCATATTATATCCCTTAGTCGTCTCTTACGATACCCACGAGTAAGATAGGGAGGTGGTGAATTGTATTCTTACCTCGTCACCACACGGAAACTTGCTTGTTCACTAAAAGGTAATCTAATATTGTAAATACCACCACAAATTGCTACAGAATTGTTAAGACTCATCATCATTCTCCTGCTAGTAACCCAATTACTTGAAGTCGATGCAATATGTACTTCTTTTCCTACACATTGCAAAAGTTATTGGCAATAGTTTTATAACCGGCCGTCTGCTTGACGTCAACTCTCCTTGACGGATGCAATTGTTGACCAAACGGCATCAGGTGATGTTAGCCCCGGTCGATGTAAAGCTTTTAGTCGTCTTTTACGACATCCACGATCAAAGTAAGGGTTGGTATTATTCGTAGCCACTACCACACAGCGAAGAATTGTTAAGACTGTGATCTTATAAATGACTGTCCCTATCCATGTGGTGATGGATTAAGTCTGTAATAGTGTTTGTAAATAAGTCGTAAAAGACCTCTATAGTTCGCAAAAAATGCAAATAGAATATAAAAAAAAACCACTTCTTGCAACTCATCTGACCAGTGTTTTAATTTAGGATAAAATCTCTCCCATTGTAGAAGATTGTAACTGAAAGTGCGACGTACATGAGGCGAGACAAAAGAAGTTGTATCGAACGGACCAGTCCTTGGGCCACACCTGGCCTCGGCTATGACGTCATCATGCGCAGCACAGTTCAGATCATTATCAATGCTGTCCGCCCTAGCCATAGCTTGACTCGCTTTCTCATATTGCAAGATTACAACGTTACAGTAATCCACGTTCATATCCCAATTTCTGATACTGTTGAACTTCACTTTAACAACATCAATTCGATGATATTTGACTTTTTAGTAATACTACCAAAAAGGTATAACATATGGTCCTGTTTTAATAAATGTCAAACTATTATAGCCATATAGAAATAACTGTTTACTTATAATTTAGATATTAATCATCAATCAGTGAAAGTTAATTTGGACATGCGCTTTCTTAAGGCGGGATATGCTTGACATTAATATTATACTTTAATTTGTAACGCAAATAAAAAAAAATACTTAAACCGGTAATTAAACCACAATCTCAGGTTAAGGAGAGTATTACTTAAATCACAAAATAAACACACCAATTGTATATTTATTGTTAAAATTACAGATTAAATACTACTGAGCAAAGTAGTTATGTATATTGTAGCGTTATCTACGCCTGATGCCGCCCTAGCTGCGGCCGCGGGTGACTGGATCGGGGATAGTCCGTCACCCGCAGAGAGGCTGACCGCGTGAGGGCGACGCTCCGGCAGTTAGCTGGGGCGTCGACGGGGGTACATGAAAGGGTAACCCGCCGGGCTGGCCACGGATGGCAAGGAAGCGGTACCAATGGCCGGCCCAATGGAGATGGGGAGGGAATACGGTAGGTTATGGGGCCACGCGCTGCCCTTCCATCGCCAAGGGCGGAACGCGAAATTTCTTTTCTATAGGTAAAGTAAAAACCGACTAAAAGAACACTAGGAAAACACTAGGGCAATAAGTGGGTCTTAAAAAGGACTCCAATACAATAATGATAACCCGCCTGTCAAACCTGGTGATCTGGCATCAAACTCATTATCGAAAAGTCAATATTACAGAGTGTAATTCGATAGACTTATGCCTAATACATGGATAAATTAATAAACTTAAAGCTGATATTTTTAATCAAGCTAAATAAATATGCATTGCGAAATATAATGGTAAGTACAAAATAGATATAAATCCTGGAGTTATAGCATTTATAAAGAGGTAATAAAAGAGCTTGAGCACTTTTCAAGATAAAACATTACAACTATAAAACCTTTTTTTTTTTTTTTTTTTTTTTTTTTTTGGTGGACTATGGATTAGTCTCGCCCCGCCAAATCGGTCCGGGGTGACGGAGAAGGCGGCGCGTGACCCCATAGACCCACCGTAAAAACTCCTCTCTCTTCGCCGTGCGAGCGGGTCACCGGGACCCGATTTTTAACTTCGGTGGCCCGCCCGGCGGTTCACCCTCGCGGGTTCCTCTCGTCGACGCCCCGACAGATTTCGCCGTCGGGGCGTCGCCCTCACGCGGCGGCCTCACGTCGGGTGACCGGACAATTCCCCGGTCCGATCACCCGAAGCCTCGGTTAGGGCGGCATCAGGCGCAGGTATTCGCGCTTGCGCCGCCCCGGCCGCTGGCGGCGGCCCGGGGCGCGGGAATCCTCCCTTGCCCGTTCCGCCGCTTCCTTCTGCGAGATGACAGCCTCGCAGAAGGCGGCGACCGCGTCCCAGTTCCTGATGCTGTCGACCATCGCTCTCGCGACGGCCGGCAGCGTCAGGTCGGCACCGATGACAGCGACGAGGTCACGGCGCTGCCGCTCCCATCCCGGACACACCTCCAGCGTGTGTTGCGCCGTGTCCTCGTCACTCCTGCAGTGGTGGCAGGCCGGAGTCCACTCCCTATACACGACCCTGTGCAGGTACAACCCGAAACACCCGTGCCCCGTCAACACCTGCACCAGCCGAAAGGTGAGGACTCCGTGCCGCCGCTCCATCCACTCTATCAATACGGGCCGGAGGGCCTCAACGGTCTCCACACCGTGCCTAGGCCTCTCCAGCCGCGTAGCCCAACGGGCGATGACGTCTCGGCGGGCATCCACGCGCCAGGTGGCTATCTCGCTCAACGATGGGGAGCCACCTTCCTCGCGCGCTGTGATAACCCGCCGGTAGAGGTCGGAGAGCATCTCCGCCTCTAGGTCCCACGGGGGTGTCCCGGCCAACAGGCACGCCGCCTCTGTCGACACCGTGCGGTACCCGCGAATGGCTCTGACCGCCATGGCTCTCTGTGGCCTCCACAGAACCGCCCTGAGCTGGGCGTTCAGAGCCCTCGCCCACACGGGTGCGCCGTACATGGCCATCGAGCGGATGACCCCCGCATACAGCCGTCGGGCCTCAAAACTGGGTCCGCCCACATTCGGCATGAGACGAGAAAGGGCGGACGCCGCGCCGACAAGCCGGGGAGCAATCTGTCGGAAATGCTCCCGGAACCACCATCGCCCGTCGAGCACCAGACCCAAGTACCTCATATGGGCCTGGATGCTGATGTGGATGGAGTTTACCACTATCGAGGCGCCGATGGGCAGCCTCACACGGGGCCCATGGAAAAGTAGGGCCTCCGTCTTGTTTAGGGCCACCCTGAGCCCCAGCGCCTCGATCCGCCTGACCATCTCCTCGGTGCCGAGAGTGGCCAGGCTCGCCGCCTCTTCGAGTGTCCTGCCCCGGGCTGTGACGAGCGTGTCGTCAGCGTAGCACACCAAGCTCAGCCCGGGGGGGAGACTCCCTCTCAACGCCCAGTCGTACCCGATGTCCCACAGAGTCGGCCCCAGAACCGACCCCTGTGGAACGCCGCACGACATGGGCGTCCGCACAATGTCCCCTGCGGGACCCGCGCAGAGGATACTGCGGCCCTCCAAATAGTCTGCCACCAGCCGCCTGAGGTACAGGGGCACTCCATGGAACCGGAGCGCCTCCCTGATGCAGCCGAATGGCAGACTATTGAATGCGTTGGCGATGTCCAACGACACCGCCAACAGCACTCCCTTCCCGGCGACGGCCTCCGCGGCCGCCTGCCTCAGGCGTAATAGGGCCCCGATGGTCGAACGCCCCCTCCGAAACCCATACTGAGCGTCCGACAGATCGGGCCCCACCTCCTCCAGGTGTCGGACGATGCGGGCAGCGAGCACACGCTCCAGCAGCTTACCCACATCGTCGAGGAGCACGATGGGCCTGTAGGCCGACGGCAAATCCGGGGACCGTCCCGGCTTTGGCAGGAGAACCAACCTCCCTTCCTTCCAGCACTCAGGGAACCGTCCAGACGTCAGACAGGCGTTGAACAGCTGCCTGAGGCGAGGCTCGAAGTGCTCGAGGAGCGACGTCAACACCCGGACTGGAATTCCGTCCGGGCCGGGGGCCGTGGTGGCGGAACGAATCTTCGCCACGGCCGCCCCCACTTCCGACTCCGTCACGGGCGGAACACTCTCGTCGTCGTCGGCCTCCCGGTCCTGATCTGGCGGAGCCATGACCGGGGGCGTGTGTTCCGACTGCCGTGGAAACAGCTCCTCGACCACCCTACGAAGGAAGTCGGGCTGGAGGGTCTCGGTGAGGGGGGGGGCCCGCGCGCGAAGCTTGTTCAGCGCCGCGCGATATGGGCGACCCCAGGGGTCACGGTCGAGACCGTCCAGCATCTCCTGCCAACTCGCGCCCTTGGCGGCACGGATGGCCAGCCGAAAGGCAGTCCGCGCACTGCGGTACGCCTCGTACAGCTGGCCCTCCCGCTCGACGTCGCGGTGACGCCGCCGGCTGCGGGTGTAGGACCTTCGGGCACTGATACACGCCGCACGAAGGTCCGCCAGTCTTGGGGACCACCAGTAGACCCCCTGCCTCGGAGGCGGACGCCGCCGCACTCTGGGCATGGCCGCATCGCAGATCTGCGTTAACGCACTGCGAATGCGGACAGCCTCAGCGTCCACTCCGTCCGCTGGGGGTGGTGAGGACAGCCACGTGCTGACAATGGCCGCCTCCGCCAGTAGATCCCTGTCAAGACGACCCACAGCCCACCGCGGAAACGCGGGAGCTCCGTCCGCCCTGTGACCCCTACCGGGTTCCCGGGGGGAGACCTCCATCCGGATGTACCGGTGGTCTGACAGGGTCTCCGCCTCCTCCAGGACACTCCAGTTCCTCACCCGTGGCGCGACAGCGGGGCTAGCGAACGACAAGTCCACTATCGACCCGCCCTGCCGCCGCACACACGTGTTCACCGAGCCTCTGTTCAGAACACAGAGGCCCAGTGAAGCCGCCCACTCGTTGACCGCCCGCCCGCGGTCGTCCGTCGCAGGGGACCCCCACGCCGTGGATTTGGCGTTAAAGTCCCCCAGAACCAGGACGAGGCCCGGTGCCAGTCGCCGTATCGAGGCCTCCAAGGTGGTGAGTGAGGCCCCGAAATCGTCCATCCTCCTAGTGGGGGAGAGGTATACGCTGTAGAGCGTGACCCCTCCCCACTCCGCCGCGACAAATTCCTCGCCCCTATCCAAAAGGGACAAGGACGGGAAGTGCCGCTGCGTTGAGACGACGATTGCCGCAGTACCGTTTCGACTGACCACCCAATTGGGGCGATCAGGCACGGCGTACGGTTCCGCGACTACGGCTGCACCAATCGACCACTCCGCCATGGATTGCAGGAGGAGATCCTGCGCTCCGGCGGAGTGGTTGGTGTTGGCCTGCAGGAGGAGGTGCATGGATGGTGTACCCATTATCGGGTTGTATCCATGACCTCCTCGCCAGCGGGCGATCGGACCGCGCTAGGAGCGGGAGCGGCCGTGGTCGTAGGGCCGCCCCGCGCCTTTGGGGCCGAAGCTGGAGGTTTGCACGCCCCAGAGCCCATGCGGTGCTTGGCGGGCTTATTGCCCGCCGCACACGCGGGGCAGTGGGGCGGGGCGGCGCAAGATGCCGCCACGTGCCCGGTCTGACCGCAGCGGAAACACAATCCGCCGCAGTCGAAGCAATTAGTGCACGTCGGTCGAGTGTGTCCGACCGCCATGCACTTGTAGCACCTCGCAGGCCGGTGCTCAAGCACGGTTACCCGCGCCGAGCTCCAGCCCACGAGGAGCCTGCCTGAGCCGGCCAGTTGCCTGACCGACTCCACCGGGCACTGCGCCCAGGCAGCACCTACGCCACCCGGACCGGGACGAATGGCACCGACCCGGACGGAGTCTATGGGACACCCGGTTTTCGAGGCAATAGCCTCCCGGATGTCTTCCACCGTCACCGAATCGTCCAAACCCGAAATGCGCATTTCGGCGCACTTGACGGGCCTGGCGATCTTGATGCCACCCTCCTCGGCGAACAAACCTCTCAGCTTCTCGGCCACGCTGTCAGCCGTCTTGGCGCCCTCGGCCCCTGGGAACTCGAGAATTCGAGCCCCCGTCCGGGCCTTGCGGGTCCTGGCTTCGACGCCTCCAATATCGGAGACGTCTAGCTCCCGCCGGGCCTTCCTCAAGACGGCCTCGTAGCTGAGGCCCTTCTCGGCCGCCTCGGGCAGCACAGTGATCACCACTGCGGCCGTCTTCGGCGACTTGAGCCCCTTGCGCGGCCTCTTCTTCTGTCCGGCTCCTGCCTGTGGAGCGGGGACCTCAGCGGCGCGCTTGGCCTCCGCTCTCCTCCTTTGGCCGCGACTCCTTCTGTCGCGTTCGGCTACCTGCCAACCCTGTTCGGGTACGGCAGTCGTGCCAGACGCGGAAGGCCTCGTCGCAGCCTCGCTGGTCGTCGCCGGCGGTGTTGTTGCGGGCGACTTCAGCGGTCCGGCAGGAGCCGGAGCCGTCTTCCTCCTCAGGGCGGGTCCCTTCGGAGCTGGGCCGGGGCCTTTGGGCTTAGGCCCGGCCGCGGCCGCGGCGTAACTCCCCACGCGGCCACCCTGACAAGGCAGCGGGGTGGGGGCTGGTGCTACATGCGGCCGCTTATCCGCGGCTAGAGGCGGCCGGACACGTGGTTCTGGAGGCAGTCTTGCCTCCAGAACGGCCACACGCGCATCAACGAGTTTGCCAACTGCGTTGATGATTTTGGCGAGGGCCTCGTCCGACAAGCCTCCCACCTCCAGCGTCGGGGTCGGCTGAGCCTCTCCAGGGGCCCGCTCCGCGGCGCCTGGCGGCTTTGGCGCCGCAGGGGCGCTAGCTGGCGGCAAGCGGTCCGCGGGGAGAGGCGTCAACCTCACCACCGGGACAGGGAGTTTCGCCGCGGCGACCGCGCCAGCGTCAGCCGGCGACGCGCGCTTCGCGGCGGCAGGCGTCTTCCTCGCCGCGGGGACGGGTGTGACGGAGACGCCATCACCCAACGTCGTCGGCGCCGCAGCGCGAGGCGGCTTTGGCGCCGCAGCGGCCGCCGAGTAGCCGGCCCTGGCCGATGGCGCGGCTGTCGCGGGTGACACAAACAGCGCCACCTGCGCCTTGAGGTCGGCCACGTCTATCAACAGCTGGCGGTTTGCCCGACGCATTTCCGCCAGCATGTCGCCCAGGTTCCGATTTCGGGTCCGCAGGCCTGACATCTCGCCTCTAAGGCGGACATTTTCGGCCTGCAGATCCGTGGCCTCGCCGGCGCGGACAGCGACCGCCGCCGCCCTTTCCATGGCCGAGGTCCCTCGCCCTCTTCGGGAGGCCTGGATCTTGGGTGGAGGCATGTTGGCCACGCTCCCCTCGGTTTCGGCGCTCGAGCTGCCTCCCTTACTCAGGGGGCGCTTTCGCACCTGCGAGGGGAGGGCCTCCTCCTTCTTAGTCGCGGTCGCCGGCGGCGTCTTTGCTGCTAGACGCGCCGACGACCTAGTGGGGCCTTCGCCAGCCGACCCGCTGTCGTTTTTGGACGGCCCTGCGGGAATATCACCGCCCTCGTCCATTCTGACGGTAGACCCGCCGCCCTCATCTTCGGACGGCTCTGCGACATCGCTGTCGCCCTCGTCCGTCGACGGCTCTGCTGCGAGTCTACCGTCCTTCTTCTCTTCAGCGGCGGCAGCCTCCCTGCGCGCTCGCCGCTCCTCCAGCCGCCTTTTGTGGCTCAGGCCGTTGCCCCGAGACTTTCGAGGCGACCTCCTCTTCTTCTTCTGGGCCTCCACGATTTGTGCCGGGCCCTCGGCGGACGCCTCAAGTCCTGAGGACGAGGCGTCGTTGTCAGTTTTTCTTTGGCTTGACAAGGCCGTGGTGTGAGAATCGCACAGATTCCCGTCGGTGTTTAAAGGTATTTTTAAATTGGTATCCATGAGATTCCCACGAGTAGGGGAGATACACAACGTCGACCCGGGCAGAGATCCCTTTACCCGGGCAAGCCTACATTTACCAACCAGGGGGTCAGCCGGTACCCTGGCTGGAGCGTGCTAACGACAGAACAACCCATCTGCCATGCATCTTCTCGCCGCACGCCAGAACTTAAGATTCTGGGTGATTTCCGAGTTCGAATGTTACTTCGAACTCTTTATAGAGGTTGTCTTCCTCGCGGTCCGGGCGGTTAAGCCAAGACCCTCGCTCCTGATACTACGCCTCGAGACAACGTGTCTTGAAGCAAGATACCAGGTTTACGATGTGTGGGCGGTGGCATGTGCCTGCCCAGCCCTCAAATGAATGAGTGACTGAGCCCGTCCCAATATTTCGCGTCCTATACCCTCTACTACGACTGTAGTAGAGTAAGGAGCGAAATCGCGCAGATATTCGCTACGGACGACAGTACAACAGAAGAACTGGGGACCGCCGCCCGCACCCAGGGTACACCGCGTGGAGGTTTCTGGGATAGTACCCCACAACTATAAAACCTGCCGTAGCCCTCGCGGTGTAAAATTTACGATTGTAAATAATGAAGTTCATAAATATGAAATAATAAACTGCAATTTTTTTTATATTATATCTAAATATTTTATATGTTACTTTAAATATACATATACTTACCAGCTTATTTTATGTTTGAAGTGAATATAATTCACATGCAATGGTGAAAAGACCTCTTTAGGCCTCCTTAAAGAAGGAATATGTGATAATTGCTAAGATTGTTTTTTATTGCTCTTGGTGGTAAACGAGCAAGCAGTACACCTGATGGTAAGTGTTACTGCCGCTCATGGACCTTTGCTATACCAGCGCTACAGCTAGGCCGCTACCTACCAATAAAAATCCCCAAAACTATACAGAAAGTTGGGCTACCGGCTCTCTCGCTCACCGAACAAAGCAAGCAGAGCAATGCCACAGCTCAGATGTCGATCTTCTGCGAGAGTGTGGTACTGCTCCGGACGGACCGGCCCACGGCTGTAGACAGAAAACTGTCAACAGCATGGTTCTACCACTATTAAATTAAAATAATTAGACTAAGTAGGCTAATTGGCAATCGCAGTTTACAAGATTTACCGGCAAGTGAAAGAAATGATCATGAAAAAAAGTGAAAAAGGACTACTTTTGGCTTTAACCAACATCGTTCTTCTGCTATTATCCCAACTACTAGGAGGTTAATATGTACTCCTCTTCCATCCTACATAGTTCGTCATCATCGTTGCAAAAGTTATTGGCAGTAGTTTTATAACCGGCCGCCTGCCTCACGTTAACCCTCTTTGGAGATGTAATTGTTGATCAGACTGCATTAAGTGGAGATGGCTCAGGTTGATAAATTGTAACTCGTCTTTTACAACATCCACGAGCAACGTAAAGGTTAGTAGTATTCGTAGCCGCTACCATGAATATACAGGACTAATATATACTACGTAATATTCTAGAACTAATATACATTATATATAATTTGTAATCCAAGTATTATACATAATTTTTAATTCATCTTCGTGATAATGATGATGAATATTCTAGAATTAATATATTTTATATATAATTTGTACCCCAAGGGGCTCAAGTCGGAGAGATGATTTGAGCCAGTCTTTAGTTCTTATAAAGTCCGGAATGTTGACCAAGCCATACTTAGGTAGCTTGTGTGTTTAAAACTTGTTATAATACTTTTAAATTGAAATACTTATAAATTGAAATTGAAAATAAAAATTTTTTCATGGGTGAAAATGGTATTTCTGTGCTTTTCACTTGAGTATCGGGAATTTTACTAAGTTGTAAACAATATTGTTCTTGTCAAACATTTTAATCCATGTACAGTCTGTAACTAAAA
This sequence comes from Lymantria monacha, assembly GCA_905163515.2. Taxonomy (NCBI): domain Eukaryota; kingdom Metazoa; phylum Arthropoda; class Insecta; order Lepidoptera; family Erebidae; genus Lymantria; species Lymantria monacha. The sequence goes on along the minus strand of LR991097.1, from coordinate 15,612,621 downwards.
ATATAATTGATAGTATTGTCAAAACTAGGAAACACCTAGTTTTGACAAATTTCTACGTCATAAGTTAATACTACAACAGTGGATTTACCATCAGATAGGAAACCAATATAATTTCGTAGAATATATTCAAGAAAATTTAGCTAAGATTGTTTTTGATATAACTACCATATCATATTAACATTATTACTTAAAAGAATTACTAAGAATAGTAACATCGCAGTTATTTCTACAACGCTTATTGACTCTATGATACTCAGCGAAGGCGGTCCTGTATAGGTAGAGTACATACTCGCACCGCGATCTCACACGCCCGGAGCGATTTGCATAAAGCTACGAGAACAGCGTTTTGGCGTCAGTTCAAAATGTACCTCATTAACATAACTGCTCAATTATTTTGTGTGGAATAGTATTTACAGACGTATTTTGGTTTTGCTTCACATTAAGCATCCTATTGAATAACAACTACACTTTGGTAAAATCTCCTATTCCACTCCACATTCTGACAATACGTAGAGAGAATTTCGAACATCAAATCGTAGGCTGGTTAGGGTAGCGGGGGTGATCCGCTCAATGGCCATGTACGGCGCACCCGTGTGGGCGAGGGCTCTGAACGCCCAGCTCAGGGCGGTGCTGTGGAGGCCACAGCGAGCCATGGCGGTCAGAGCCATTCGCGGGTACCGCACGGTGTCGACAGAGGCGGCGTGCCTATTGGCCGGGACACCCCCGTGGGACCTAGAGGCGGAGATGCTCTCCGACCTCTACCGGCGGGTTACCTCAATGCGCGAAGAGGGTGGCTCCCCATCGTTTAACGAGATAGCCACCTGGCGCGAGGACGCCCGCCGAGAAGTCATCGCCCGTTGGGCTACGCGGCTGGAGAGGCCTAGACACGGTGTCATTACCGTTGAGGCCCTCCGGCCCGTACTGATGGAATGGATGGAGCGGCGGCACGGGGTCCTCACCTTCCGACTGGTGCAGGTGTTAACGGGGCACGGGTGTTTCGGGAAATACCTGCACACGGTCGTGCACAGGGAATGGACTCCGGGCTGCCATCATTGCAGTAGTGACGAGGACACGGTGCAACATACGCTCGAGGAATGCTCGGGCTGGGACGGGCAGCGCCGCGACCTCGTCGCTATTATCGGTGCCGACCTGACGCTGCCGGCTGTCGCGAGGGCGATGGTCGACAGCGTCAGGAATTGGGACGCGGTCGCCGCCTTCTGCGAGGCTGTCATCTCGCAGAAGGAGGCGGCGGCACGGGACCGGGAGGATTCCCGTGACCCGGGCCGCCGCCCGCGGCCGGGGCGGCGCAGGCGCGAATACCTGCGCCTGATGCCGCCCTAACCGAGGCTTCGGGTGATCGGACCGGGGAATTGTCCGGTCACCCGACGCGAGGCCACCGCGTGAGGACGACGCCTCGACGGCGAAATCTGTCGGGGCGTCAACAGGAGAGGAGCCCGAGAGGGCATACCGCCGAGCGGGCCACCGAAGACAAAGATCGGGTACCGGTGGCCCGCTCGCATGGCGAAGAAGAGGTGCTTGCAGGGTGGGTCAATGGGGTTGCGCGCCACCTCTTCCGTCACCCCGGACCGATTTGGCGGGGTGCGACGTCCATGGCCCACCACAAAAAAAAAAAAAAAAAAAAAAGGCTGGTTAGGGTAAAATATAGATAGAGATTATTTTATTGCCTATATTGGTAAGCGCACATGCCACCCCATAATAAGTGGTATCTGCTGCTTCTGCATGAAATATCAGAAATACAGTAAAATTAAAATCTATGAGAGCAACAATATTAAAAAAAAAAACATTTAAATAAGAATCATCATCACAACACATAAATGTCCCACTGTTGGGCTCGGGCCTTCTCCGGAGTGGGAGGGAAATTAACCTACTATACCGCGCTGGTCAGACGTGTTGGTATAGAGTTTTGATTCGAGTTTTCCTTCTCTCGCATAGATGTTATATGCTCTTTATATCCCTTAGTCGTTTCGTACGATCACCCACGGGTAAGATATGGGGTGATGAATAGTATTCTACTCCGTCACCACACAGGTTATAAATAAGAATATATGACAGTATCTGAATAATACAGCAACATTTTATCGTGAAGGCACTTTACAAGTACGATATTATTTTCAAGTACTCGCTATGATTTATATAATCGCTGTGATCTTCGACTAATCACTGTATCATCGTTTCTACCAAGAAATATTACGGTGTTGATACTGTTCCTCTTTTATTTGGACCTATACTCATTTTTAAGCTTCATATACTTGTGTTTTTTTTTACACTTGCCGCTGGCCTCTAAAGTCGTGACCGGATTCGTCTACACATTTGAGATTCATTACAATTCTAACGAACGTGTTGCAAGTTATTGAAAATAATCCTCACAATTTCTGTCAAACAAGCACATAGTTTATAATAACCGAATTTAGTTGCTGCAAGGTTTTATATTATAAAATAAATAAAATTAGTAATATTAATACAATCACTATCTTATTACCGATGTGACTGGAGGAGATATTTTTTGAAAACAGAAGAGCAACTAGAAACTAGAAAACTTTTTTTATAATCATGAGGTAAATTTATATCTTAACAAGATTGAATTGAACTAATTTGCTGCCATTCTACGATAAATTGTCTTACAAGGCATTCAACTTAAATCAACGTAATCGTAGAAGTTGGATCTATCCTCTAAGATTTAGTTTTAAATGCAGGATGTTAGCAAGACCGCCACTTTTTTCACACAAATCACCATGACTGAAATAGAAAAAAATATTAGTATTAAAATTTAGTTAACAATAAATGTGATTAAAACTCAAATCAAAATAATGTGCCAACTTATTTGAGGAGCATGATAAATCATATCAACTTCCTACTCATTGTGAAAAAGACTTATGCCCAATAGGAGTTACGTCTGTGAAGAAAAGTAACACTTAATTCATAGTAAGCAACCTTTAGCCTATTAACGTCCATTACTATTGAAAGACCTCCCCATAGGGGTGTGGATAATACTGTAGTCGCCACGCTTACTAAGTATGTTGGCGATTGTAGTTAGGAGTTATAAGTGTCCCAGAAGACTGACTATGTCCATTCTTCTGATAGTTCCTCAGCCGGTTTTTATAAGTCCTACGCGAAATTAAAAAGGTAGTAACACAATGTATAGCAATTAGACTAAGTATATGGTGTACGAAGGTTTATTTACAGTATATTTTTTGCTTTATATAATCACGAGTACTTTTTAAAATTAATAGTAGTCATGAAATTTGTTTCAAAGCTAAAATTAAAACGGCTCTAACCGTCTGGCTAGTTACATTCATTATGTGAGATACGACGTAGTCGGTTGCCTGAACATTTCGTGTTTACCTAAATCTGGTTCGCTGGCACCACTCCTGTGAATTAACATACATATGTTGTTATTTTGTTTTTCTGACCACTAAACCGCTTTGACTTTATACATAAAATAGAGCTGACGTAAATATATTGAATTTAATACATTTTCCCTACGACTTCTAAGCTTACAAAGTATTTAATCTTCGTTAATATTAAATTTACTTATGCATATCAGAATACCTGTAATTAAATTTCATATTGCTGTATACTATATGTCTAGTTTTATTATGTTCTACTAGTATATATTCAGTTCTATTTATCCATCAGTCCGTAGGCGTTCAATATTGGATATAGGCCTGCTCACAACAAGAATACCACACACTGCCATGTCCCACCTGCATCCATCAGTTTACTGTCTTAAATATAAGGCAATTAGCATGTTAAAACCCATATAGTGACGTTTGGTGACGAAATAAGAATATAATTCACAACCCTCTTTCTTGCCCGTGGTTTGAGATGGAAAATACATACAACATCTATACAAGAGAAGGAAATCTTGAAATAGAATTCTATATCAAGCCATCTGACCCGCGCGTATAGCAGGTCAATTTCAGTCCTTTTGTGAAAGAGGCTTGAATCCAGCAATGAAATGCTTATGAGTTGCGCCTATAACTTTTGAGAGTCGTAGAAATCGGCTAAGGGAGTGACACTGATAAAAGGCAGTGAACTGAGCAAAACCAACTGCAATATCGAACCCGTTTAACAAGTTATAACGTCATAATTATAGGACTGTTCACCTTCATAACTTAGCCTATGTCCTTGCTGGGTAATAGCGACCACGAATACTACCAACTCCCTACTTTGCTCTTGCAAGCAGTACACCCGATGGTAAGTGTTTCTGCTGCCCATGGACCTCTAGGGCCGCTGCCTACCAATACAAACCCCAAACCCACCCAGTTGGGCTGCCGGCTCTCTCGCTCACCGAACGAAGTGCAATACCACATTGCCATTACTCAGACGTCGATCTTCTGCGAGAGTGTGGTACTACACCGGACAGACCGGCCGGTAGACAGAGAACTGTCAACAGCGTGGTCCTACCACTATTAGATGATTATTAGATGATTATTGTGTCGACCCCTAATAATTGGGATAAAAGCAGGCAGATGATGATGAACTAAGCATTTATCCAAATAAATGAATAGATTGAAATGTTCAAATATTACTTACTAACAATAATAAATTCCTGCAGTTTCAGTCGTATAATTCTCATCCTCGTACAAATACGGTGATGAAATATAGCTTATGTTACTCGGCGATAATGTAGCTTTCATTGGTGAATGAATTTTTAAAATTAGTTTAGTGGTTTAGGTATGAGAACGTAAAAAATAAACAATCAAACGTACTTTCGTATTTCTAATATTAGTTAAAAATAAATTATCATTTTATACATTATAAATACATTTGTATACCTTCACAAACTGTAGTCATAACCAACTGAAATATGATATAACTTTTATTTACGGGGTTTAGAGATACCATTTAAGATTGATTATCTCATAAGAAGCCTTTCGATAAAATAATTTGATATTCTTGGCATTATGATAATAGATTAGATGGTTTCAATGTGAATCTGAAATCCATTGGCACACCGCCATCGCCCAAAAGTGCATTGTACATATTTTATAAAAGTTCCTTCATTTTATACTTGGCAAAAAAACCATTATAATCCCAACAATTAATCGATTTTCACTATGTATAAGCGTCTACAAGGACTAATAATGCCATAATCGACTATTTTGGGGAAAATAATGGGGCGATTGAAGCTGATATTAAAAATTTCCCAGCAGAGTGCATCTGCCCATTTGCCTATTGATCTCTGAGCCGGTTTTACGATTCGATACGAAAGTAAGGAGTGACACATTACATTTTTCACATATTAAACACATCAGAGTATTTAATAAATTAGAAATGAATCAATTTTTCTTTCCAAGGATGGAAGTGCAGTATTATTTGCCGAGTACTAACTGATCAAGTTTTCAAACATTATTTTAATAAAGCCGCCGAATGTATTGCTGTTTTTTTATGATTATATCTTAATATAAATTATAACAGATAGGTTACGTATTTATAATAAGGTAAAAATTAAAACTCACGCATACCTTTACTAATAAAAGTGATTCCAAAATTTCGAAACGAGAGAATATTTTAGATAGAAATCAAAACCTAACTTACAGTCCAAATGCAATACCATCAAAACATTTTATTTTAACAGCTTTATCAAAATGGATAAAAATATATTCACGACCATCGAATATCTTAAATGATAGTATCGCATATTCGAATGCAAATTGGAATTAATTTAATGTCAGATATTTTGTCAACCGGATACTATCCAAGTAATTCCCAATAGATTGATAACAAGAAACTGTCATAACTGAAACCCGAGAGATGTTTTAGCTATCCTATTTGTGTTTCAAATAATAACTTGCTCTTCGACCAATGTTATAAAGACGAGCCATTTGTGTAGATTATATTATAATGCACAAGTTATGTATTTCCTCATTACTTATAGTCATTATACTCTTTAAATAACTTATAGATATACCTTACCTTATAACCCTGTAGAAGAATATCACTCGTATTCGCTTGTTTGTTAAGATAACTTTCAATATTCGGCAATAGAATGAAGATTGGCTTCAACGATGATAATTTAAATACAATTATTTTTAATGATCCGTCAGGAAATTAAAAATCAAATACAAACGTGATAGAATCCGTAAAAATAGATTTATTTCAAATTTGTAATACTCGCATAAATATCGGAAATCAACTATCTTTATCTAAGCGTTAATCTATAAGGTTAACGCTTTGGTAAAACTAATTTACGACTAGTAGTTTTATTCATGTGGTGTCGAAATAAGAATACAATTCACAGCCACATCTCTTACCCGTGGGTGATTGTAGGAGACGAATAAGGGATATAAAACTCATATAACATATAAGAGAAGGAAAATTTTAAACAAAAGCCTATACTAACACGCCTGACCAGCGTGGCATAGTGGGTCAATTTTCCTCCCATTGTGGAGGAGGCTCGAGTCCAATTAAGGAACATATATAAACTGAGTTAAATCAGTCAGGATTATGGATTATATTGGATGTATAGGAATGGTCTTTGTATAAAAAATTCGTTAGTATTTTTGCATAAATATAATTTTCTTTTAATAAATGTTATATATATCCTATTAAAATGTTAGTTATCTAACAGTGAGAGTTACATGAAAAATGGTCTACTCATTTAAGCTGGCACACGCTCGCTGAATATCAGTTTTTTTTTTCAGATTAGTAATGTGAATCATACATTACTAGTTAATATGATTACGTACTTTAATAATAGTGGTTTTTCAAATTAGTACCACTATTATTATGATTCCCATAATCATAATAATGGTGGTAGGACAATACTGTTGACAGTTTTGTGTCTACAGCCGTGGGCCGGTCCATCCGCGGTAGTACCACACTCTCGCAGAAAATTGATACCTGAGCGGTGGCAATGTGCTGCTGTGTTTCGTTTGATAAGCGAGAGAGCCGGAAGCCCAAATTTCTGGGTGAGTTGGGATTTTTTTTTATTTTTTTATTGGTAGATAGCGGCCTTGATGTACCCCTGGTATTGCAAATGTTCATGGGTTACAGTAGCACTTACTATCAGGTTTGCTGCTAGCTTGTTTGCCACCAAGAGTAATAAAAAAAATAAAAAATAAAAATAAAACTATTACTTTGATATTACAAAAAGGCACCAGAATTTTATTTATCTTTATAAATTTTACTTTAGTTTATTACTCCTAGGAGCATGTTCTCGATATAAAGTATTAATAAAGTTATAAAAACTCAAAGACTTTTACCTTGACTTAACTGTAAATATAGTTCTGATCTGAAAAAATAATAAGTGCTTATGAAAATCCTCATAAAACTTAATAAAAACTTTTATATTTTTAACTTTATAGTTTCAGTGTTAAACCTTTATTCCCCAATGGATAGCCCTCTATTTTAGCTGTTTAATTTGAATTCTCCTTTATGTCCTTCAGTGTTCTAGACTTACCTAATATTAAAAAAAAAGTGTGTGTTTCAGCACCGATGCACGACTGGAGTTTACTCCTTAAGTACGATTATCAAAACTGGCGCATAAAACGCTCGTTTGACTATAAATCTATACATATAATAAAAATGTAACGGATCGCTGTCTGTACATGGAAGATATATGAGAAAAAATCTTACTGGGACCTTCATCAACACTAATAGAACCCAAAACAATGATTTTTAAATTTTTTGTCTGTTTATCTGTTTGTCTGTGTGTTTGTGCACGCTAATCTCAGAAACGACTTAACCGATTTAGACGCGGTTTCGCTAATATATTGTGGTAAGCTTCACTTAACATTTAGGCTAACTTTTTTATTTATAAACTAATTGACATGATTATTTCATGTCAATTAGTTTATAAATAAAAAAGTTATGGCAATTTAAAAAATATTCGGAGAAAAAATCTTAATCGATTCTTTTCAAATTACGTACAAACTTACGTTACTGAAGAATTTCAGTAAAAATAAATAAACACGTGTTTCAGCATTTGTTGATTTTCACCCTCTGGGGGTGTAAATTAGGCCTGCAAAGCGGGTTGGACGACTCATTAAATCATTAGCATCAAGCGGATATTATTGAAGCTGGCAACTTGAAATGTTGACAGTGGTTTCTTTATATGACGTAGAGATTTACTAAGAAAGGATTTTACGAAATTATACCCCTAAGGGGAGGGAGCAGAGTGGCAAAGTTTGTATGGGGAGAAAAAATCTTTATTGATTCTTTTCAAATTACGAGTCGATCAAATATTCTAGGGTAATATCCGGCATTTGTCAATTTTCACCCTCTGGTTGTGTAAATTAGGCCCGTGAAACGGGTTGATCGACTCATTACCGCCAAGCCGAAACTATTAAAGCTAGAAACATAAAATTTTGAAGCACGTTTTTATTTATGACATAGAGATTCAATATGCAAGGATTTTATGAATTCCGCCTCTAAGGGGGTGTAACAAAGCGGCAAAGTGTGTATGGGGAGAAAATTCCTTTATCGATTCTTTTCAAATTACGTCCAAATATTCTTCGGTAAAAATAAATAAACACGTGTTTCTCTCTTCCTCTCCATCAACCCCGCACCAGTGCCGGCGTGAGAGCTCACACAATATACATAGTAGACGGCAATAGGTTCTTACCTTGCTTTGTTCTTGGTTTAAGATACAGGTTAAGTTTAGTTTCAAAAATGTTCACTTTACAACTCAAATAATAAATCATATCTAACGAGTTTGCAACTCTGCTGGTGAAACAAAACAGTCAAATAAAGGGTGGCGATAATTATATTTTTATCCCATGGTCATACCGTAAATAATATATTAATGGCAATATAATTTGTAGAATGAATAGAACTTTGAACCACCTTTTTCTTTAGTGACCGGCTGTGGTATATAGACACACGCGCGCCGTACACGTACATCTACGTTGTGCGGGCGGGCCACCGCAACCGGGTATCATCTCGAGTCGAAGCCCCCACGCAGTGAACCTCAATACAGGTACTTACGCTTGCGCCGCCCAAAGCACCGACGGTAGAGCGTGTCAACCTAGAGTATTTTCTCTCGGATCCACCCTATTGCCTAATTCCGTTAGACAACTAACTCGCAGAATGCGCCGACTGCATCCCAGTTTCTGACGCTGTTGATTATCGTCCTAGCGACAAACCAGAGTTAAATAGAAAAAGCAATGCAAGGTGTTGAAACATCTTGTATTGCTTTTTCTATTTAACTCTGTCAGAGATGACTTATGCGTGGACGAAGTCAAAGTCGGGCAAAAGCTAGTAATATATATATTTTTATTTACATTTATTAATACTGTTCAGTGAAGTATCTTCTCACGTCAGAAAGTGAAAGGTGCGCAGAATAGGTTGCGCACCAAAAACGTAACGAGGTTATTCGATCACTAGATTTTACTCCTCAATTTTTTCTCATACCGGTCGCCTTATATAATCGATTCTTAAGGAGTAAACTCCAAAAAAAATCTTAATAAAAATTATAATAAAAATCAACCTGAAATTTGAATATAGGACTATACAGTCGATAGTCGTGTATTTATGTCTAAATCAACGAACTAGTAAGTCACCTTATATGCAGTCTAAAAACAGAATATGCCTTGAAAATACAGACATTCTATAATTAAGTTGGCTTTGTAGACTAAACAAACATTGTTCAAAGTTACACACGACTATACAATACGTAACAATATAACTCACAAAATTGAATACACGCGTTGACTTTTACGATCCCGCTGGGGCGGAAAATGTGCGCTTATCCTCTTTCACCTACCACTTCATGAGGCTTCCGTTGCTCTCAGTGTTTTTCTGTAGGCCGTAGCTTCACAAAGAATTACTCAGAACCTTTATTCAATAGAGGGATTTAGATTATATTCGACTTAATCATATTATAAAAAATATCTATGCTTTTAGCAGGAAGTTTTTTTTTAATAAAGTTTTGATTAAAGAATTATTAAAAATCATTTTTAAATATTCGTGAAGTATGATGCATATTCCATGTGGTGACGAAGTAATCATACATTTCACCATCCCCCTATCTTTCCCGTGAGTGATCGTAAGAGATGACTGTGGGATATAAAATGCATATAACATCTACGCAAGAGAAGGAAAACTCGAAACAAAACAACCAATACGTCTGACTAGCGTGTAGTAGGTCAATTTCCCTCACATTATGGAGGAGGCTTGAGGCTAACAGTGGGTAACATATCGACGGCGGCAAGCGAAAACGTCGTAGTCCACAAAAACGAAAATGTTCACCAGAGCCAAAAAACTGTTTCACTTTTTTTCAAAAAATCATAACTAGCGTATTTTTTAACGTAGACCCACGATTTTTGGAAATTAGATTTATTATTTTTTTCTAAATATAATTTTTACTCTCAAATCTCATTCTAACAATTATTCATCAAAATTTTGTTGACTACGACATATTGAACTATTTTTACAGAATGTTAAAACGCTGTAATTGCACTATTGAGTTGTATGGAGCGGGGTCAAATGCATTTTTTTAAGGAAAGCGAAAACGTGGTAATCAACATTATTGGAACTAAACTGTATATTGTAAACGTAGTTATTCCATGAAACTAATATCTTAGAATAGGTGTAAACTAAAATAATTGCTTATTTGGGGGTAAGACAAAATGTATTACACGTAGAGCGATTTAAATTTGACAGAATATTAGCCAGTTTGTTAGTCATTTGGAGGACAAAGCCAAATTGGCAAGCAAAAAGTTAGACGTGCTGCCCGCTAAAACGTCGTTAATGAGCAAAAATCTTTTTTTACGAAAAGCGAATTGCTGTAGTCGACATAGTATAAGTTATTACTACTTTTTTCTGTAACGTACAGCGTTTTTGAATGCAGGCATTTAAGTTTAAACCCGTTTTTTTAAATGTTAATTTCATAACTATTCATCATAGAATTATGTAACCCGGACCATTTGAATCAGTTTTTTTTTTCTGATTCGAACAGTGCAATAAAAATTTTTTTCGTACTTTGTGGACTACGACGTTTTCGCTTTCCGCCGTCGATATAGAAGTTGAGATGATGATGTTCCTATATACTTTTCTTTTTTAAAGACAACAACATGGACTAAGAAAATAATCCTTATATTGCGAAGGACTATACAAACATATAATGAACGCACACAATTTACACCCAGACTCAGAATAACAATTTGTGGTTCGCATAAATTATTGTCCTGCATGAGAATCGAACCCATGGTACTTGGCACGGTAGTCGGTGTCTTAACCGCTACGATATCTCTGCAGTCAAAGTCAAGTATATCTTATTTTGATAAACGATTTCTTGATTAATGTTTCACAAACACAGCATTTCTCACACTGATATTGTATTTTACTAAATCAAAGTTATGTTTTCATATATCGCTTGTCCGGAAGAATAGTGTCACAACTCTAAAAATTATAATTTTCATTATATTTCAATGTTTGATGGTGGAGGAGAGTTAATATTATAAGTTCACCCTATCAACTCTTCGTCGTCATTCTTAAGGATATTATGCTGACGTTCGTGCATTTGAAATCGCTGCTGAACCGAGCTGAAAAAAAGGGCAATACTTATTTTGACCCTCCTAAAAAATTTTACTTTTTTGAATTGTGTCACTATTCTTCTGGGCAAGCGATATATCAAAAGTAACTGACCGCCCTTATTACGTAATAGGTATAAAATTGCATGAAGCATTTATGATCAAATTTCTCTAACTTTTTAAATAAAACCTCAAGTTTCATGGCGATAACAAAGGCAAAACGCAACTGTTACTTGCGTGGTCTTTATTTTTCTCTTCATTGACACTAATACACAATAAATTTAATTTGATTATTTATAGTTTATTTGTAATTAATTATTTTATTTTGTTATGCTATAATATGTAGGTACATAATCAAAGAATATTTGAAAAAAAAAAATCTATATCAAAGTGTCTGACCAGCGTCGTATTAGGTCAATTTCCTTCCTATTATGTAGGAGGCACGAGCCAGTAATAGGACGTATATGAGCTGAGAAGATGATGATGAATAGAAATAATGATGAGAATTGGCACATTGAAGTGCCAATAAAGAGTCATAAAACTAGTGCCAAAATTTTGCAATATATCTCATTTAAAAATAAAACATATTGTGTTGAACCAAAGTAATTGGGATAAGAGCAAGAGTATGATGATTAATTTTTCACTATAAAAAAATATTCATCTAACTTTTTCTCATTATTCACCAATGGAATGAAAGAATATTTTTCAATAAATTACTAGGCAAATAAGTATAATATTGCCTGACACAACTTGTACCTAATTAATTTAAAATTTACAGTTAAATTAAATTTTATCAAGCGGAATACAGCACGATCAAAAGAAATGAAAATTTTGCTTGGTAGCCACTAATTAAACCAACTATAGTTAGGGGTTTCGAGTCGATGTTATATATATTTTAAAACATTAATTACTTTTTTCATGCTTTAACTTAGTGTGCGTGTTGATAATTTCATAATAAATTCATATTAGCTATATGTGTACATATCTTGTTACTAGCTGACAGTTAGTATACTATTATTATCATTACCATACATATAGCTATAGTTTTCTTTCGATAACACATTTGGAAAAAGAAGATAACATGCTAGTTAAGGTTCTGGTTAAATTTTGCAACCAGCCGCCTGTTTGAAATCAACCCTAGATGGGAATGTAATTGTTGCACAGGGTGGTGTATAGCATTTAATCACCTTTTATAACATCTAAAAATAATGCAAGATTAGTTGTAATCATTCCCGCTTGTATACAGTGTGGTATTAGATATCTTTGTATTCTAATGTGGCTGTAAGTTATTTTCTTTGTATTAAAATCTTTGTAAGTTTCTCAAGTCTTTTACTCATCGAGAAAGCTGTTACAATCAGCTTATTTATCACATGTTTAAGAGACCCTTTAATACTTTTGATAGGCGGCTTACTTTATCTTACTAAAGTTGAGTAAATAGTTAAATATTAATTAAGTAAATACTAATTAAACATTAATTTACTCAGACTCTTTAAAAGTATATATCAAAAAGTAACTTGTTAATGACTTCTAATGTTTACGCGAGTATTACACATTTGAAATAACGAGGACTGACCTGTCCTCCCGTGACCATGATCACTGTAAAGTGTTCGAAACGTCGGGAAATTATAAATCAAATACAAACGCGATAGAATCCGTAAAAGTAGTTTTATTTCAAAAAAGTAACTTGTTTTTTTTTTCAAAATAAGCTAATATTTGAATTCTTATTGTTACCAAAACGTATATAGGAGCAGAGTAGTAGAAATTATTCAAAGTTAGTGTAATATATTATGTACCAAGCCTTTATGACCACTTCCCGTGAGTGTCGTAATACTAGACCATAAATGGAGACAGAAAAATATAGTTATTGCCCGTTATTTATGGGTTCCAAAGGACATGCAATGTAATCTTCACTAAACTAACTGTTGCTTCTGATTTTACTCGTATGTACGCCAATTTTTTTAAGAATATGAAATCCTTAAAATATAATATTGCGATTATATTAGTTGTGGTAGAACGAAAAGGTTGACAGTTTTCTGTACACAGCTAGGGGCCGGCCCGTCTCGGGTAATACCACACTCTTGCAGAAAATTTACGTCTGAGCAGTGGCAATGTGCTGCGCTTAGTTTAGTGAGCGATGAGCTGGTATCTCAACTTTCTGGGTGGTCCTGGGTTGGTAAGCAATAGCCTAGCTATACCATTGGTATTGTAAAAGTCCATGAGCGGCAGTAACGTTTACCATCAGATGTGCTTATTGCTCATTTGCCACTATAAGCAATAAAAAACATTGTTTTTGTTAATCTCTATATGAATAAAACTGTTAAAATGCATTTTACCACGTTGTAATTTTGTTTTCAATATCCCGACGCCTTGAATAATTTTTCTACCTACCATATCTAATAATCAGTTTGATGCCGGTAATAAGCTAATAGCCAAGTGGGTAGATTGTATCTGCTCCCGTAACATTACACTTTTTTGTTTTTGGTCTTGAAAAGTGTTTTACAGATAATTTAAATATACATATCGTAAATAGATATGTGGGGATTTAACTTCGGCGTAACAATCCTGAGGATTAATGGGGACAAATTAGAACCATCGTTTGTGGATTTCAATTCAAATCGAATTGGGAAATCTGATTTGGAATAGGAGTAAGCATGCATGAGAGGTGATCCTACGAAAGCAGAAGATATTACTTAAAGCTGTTCTTATAACAACAACTAATGATGGTAAAGTTTTGAGATGATTCTTACTGATTATATTCTTTATCGAAATGATCGAGCTGCATAAATTAAAAAAAATATTACTAAATATTTAATCGCTTTTCAAATAAAAAATATGTAACATATGTAGCTATAGTTGTCACAAAATAAAAGGCCCGTTTTGACATTTATCTTATTGATGGATATAGTGATATAACCATACGACTCGGTACTCGATACTCACGATATATCGATTCAAGTTTGCGTGAGTATTTAATCGATTTGAATATGTAGGTATTGTAAAGTGCATTGGATTAAAGTTCTGATTTGAAAATTTAAGTTAAAATTTTGATATTATGGGTATTTTGAAATGACACAATGTTATGAAAGGTCAATTTTCTATCATTATATATTTGTGTTACAATAACATTCAATCACAAAATAAAAAATCGAGAAAAAGTGAATCTTCAATTTCTTCATTTAATTTCTTAATTTTCTTCAAATGATGAGCCAAAATTGTCGGTTGAGCTATCGTCACCCGCATCTATAATTATTTCATTTTCAATTATATTGTCAATATTGATGTCTCTATCATAGTCTTCCTTAATTATTTTTCGAGTTTTCTACCACTTTTGTCCAGTCTTCTTTAGTAATTTTGGCACAAGCTTCATTCAACAATGTCATAATTTTCTTAGTGGAGAATGGCGGCTTTGTATTGTGGCGTGCTGCGTATCCTTTCATTTGAGCCCAGATCAAAGTATTGTACTGACAATAGTATGGTGGCGCTCTTATCATTTTGTGTCCATGCTGAACCACTCTGTGAATTTATTTGCGTCCTTTTCTTCGTGATATTTTTTTGTACTTTTAGACTCCATTGCAAGCAAGGCATCATTAAAAAAAAACTTCCCCCAGCTGATTCAGCGTGGCAGATTGTTAAGCATCCACCTTTTCCCATTGGCACTTTTGAGCAAAATGCCATGGTATCGTCCGTCCACGACTGTGGCACGGTATGATTCGAGTTCAGCCAAATCTCTTCGACAAATATGATATTGTCCCAATTTGTGACTTTGTTAGCTCCAAACTCATAACTTTCAGTAAAGATCAATACACAGCTGGTGAAATTCAGTTATTCTAAACACTAGTATTAAAATTAATAAAACCGGACAACTGCGAGTCCACCTTAAAAGAAAATATTTTGATCGATTTATTTTTTCTTTAACCGATTATTAATAGTCTGTGGAGAATATGAAAAAATCGTTATGAACGGCACTTAACCGAGTGGGCGGTACCCATCAATGAAAAATGTAATTACCTTAGAACATTTCGATCGGTAAAAAATAGAGAACTTCTTGGGTGTGAACTGTCAAAACGGGCCTTTTATTTTGTGATTAGTATAATTATACAACATAAACCATCATCAGCATCATTATCACAGCACATAAATGTCCCACTGTTGGGCTCGGGTCTTCTCTGTAATGGGAGGGAAATTAACCTACTACCGCGCTGGTCAGACGTGTTGGTATAAGGTTATGTTTCGAGTTTTCCTTCTCTCACATAGATGTTATATGCGTTTTATATCCCTTAGTCGTCTTATACGATCACCCACGGGCAAGATATGGGGTGGTGAATAGTATTCTTACTCCGTCACCACACAGAAAACATTTTGTAACTTATTATTAGATTAAAATAAATAAATTAAAGATTAAAATAAAACAAATTATTATTATTAAATTATTATTTAATTTTACTCTTGTTATTGAATAATGTTTCATAATCGATACGATTGATAGAATCTTTTATTTCCTTTTTCCCGTTATTACTTGAAGGGAATATTTTGTAACCGTTTTTAAAGACGTTGCTGCCCAGAATAATAGTCCTTAACGTAGTTCCGGTGTACATATATAGATAAACAGGGTACAAAGTTAATTTTCTTTTGTAGTTCATATTACAAATAGGAGAGGGAGGTATAGAAATAGCAATGTGTCGTATTTAATATTATCTCTTGAACATCAATACTTTGTCGAATAATATTATTATCCATCCATCCATTCATCCTCCCCACGAGAATGCAATTCACAACGGTGCTGTACCACCTCCATCCAAAAATGTCATCAGTCCACCCAGCGGTATTATATAATATTATTATATTTACTTGTTGTTAATGTTATTATAAATACTCCAAAATGGTGCATCGGCCTATTTTAAAATAAAGTGGTCGATCAATTAACTCATTTTAGTCAACGGTTCTTGGTCAACATAAGTCTCTTCCAATTTTCACATCCATTTCAATTAGAACAGCCGATCTGTCGCATTGAATATACTCTACATATACCTTTTATTGAAGTACCACTAAACCGAGAACGTCCTATCTTGTGGTTGCCAAATTTGTGGCCGTAAGCGAATATTTTGACTCGACTGACTCTTGTATTTCTAATAACTATGACTCGTTGTTATAAGTAAGAGTGCTCGATGCTTGAATTAATTAAGAACTTCAAATTTATATCATCATCATTCTACTGCTCTTATCCCAATTACTTGGTCGACGCAATCGTACATTTTGCAAAAGTTATTGGCAATAGTTTTATGACTGGCCGCCTACCTGACGTAAACCCTCCTTGGAAAGGACTTCAATTATTATACAAAACATATATGAGATTAGGAATTAGCTTCTTACATAATGAGAGGATAATTAAGTAAAGAGGCGTATTAGGTATAGTTGCACGAGTTGGCGTGAATTTTTTTGCACTTTTCCTTCTTTTATTGTAATATTTTATGGACTATATTTGTCTCTTACAGTACTAGTGAAAAATGAGAAGCTAATTGCAGACTGCATTCGTAGTCAATCACCACAAAGCTAAGCTTAGCTTTCTGAACAAACAGTTTCTCTTTGCATTTTATTATATACTAGCTGATGCCCGCGACTTCGTCCGCGTGACATTCAGATTAACTACGCACCTCTATTTGAAACTTAAAAATTCAAATTCGACCAAGTATATCCGGCAGCCACTTGACTATTTTCATCAAGGAGGACGCTTTCTCCAATTTTCTTTAAAACACCGGCAAATTCTTAAGCATGTGAATTAGTGTTGCCCAAATGCAAGACTCTTGCGAGGCTCGCAAATCTTGCAACTTTTGCTTTTAGAATAACACAAAGTCACTTGTTTTGATAGATATAAAAAATCTCCATAGACATTAAAAATCCAACTAAATTAATTAAATTCTATTCATCTAGTGGCAGTAACTGTACAACTATCAATAATTAGGTACATACCACTAAACGGAAGTACGGCTATTATTCTTCCGTGTACTGGTATTACTCGTAAGAATGCGATATGTTGACAATCCTTTCTTTGCTAAGAAAATCGTAAAATCATGTCTAAGGGAGCACTGCGAAACTCTTGCAGCAAGTCTTGGTCTTGCATTTGGGCAACATTAATGTAAATGGTGACCTTGGCTTTGCTTGCATGTTGTTGGTTAGGGTCAGCTTTCCTACTTGGGGCCACAGATAAGAATACTTCAGTGAACCATTAATCTCATCAGTTCTATTTCCTCGAGTTTTAACAGGAAGGATTTGCCGAAAATCTCCAAAGGAAAGCACCATTGACTTTTCATTACGATCTCGTAGTGCTCGATCTACGACCTCTACTTTTTTTTTAATTTATCATTGTCCAATCAACGTAAACGATTAGGCAGGAATCCTTAATAAAAACACTAATAGTGGTAAAGCCACAGTTGATAGTATTCTTTCTACAGCCACAGGCCGGTCCGACCCCCAGTCGGACCTAGTACCCCACTATTGCAGAAAAGCAACGTCTGAACAGTGGCAATGTGTTATTTCCGCTTCATTTGTAAGAGGCGGCGGGGCGGGGCAGGCGCGATTACCTGCGTCTATTTGCCTTAGTCGAAGTCGCGGGTAATTGGAACGGGTAATAGCCCGTCACCCGCGGAGAGGCTGACCACGTGAGGGTGAAGCCCGATGGCCCGGGGCGTCATCGGTGATGGTACTCGAAATACCCAATGGTGATGAGGAGGGAAAACGGTGGGTTATGGGGCCACGCGGACGGAATGCAAGGCGTGTGTCCAGACCATGGCCTGCCAAAAAAATAAATGCATGCTGCTTGCTCGTTTACCACCGTACATATTAAACCAAAAAACACTTTGAATGTGTCGCAGTTTCGTGTTATTGAACATCTCGGTGTTTCATCGCTTTATAAATCTATCGGAATTATAAACAATGAGCATAAATCTATCGACTTTTTAAACACAGCTCTTTTACCACCAAGAAGTAATGCAGCTGCAGTTTCTGACGTAGTTACTTCCAAAGTTATTTTACGCTATCGCCTCATTTTGGTAAGATTGCTCTGTTCAGATAAGTCTTTTCAGGGCTACCTGGGGACATGGACATCTATCATCTCAGCTTATATACGCCCCACTATTGGGCTCAAGCCTCGTCCGTTATGGGAGGGAAATTGACCTACTATATCACGCTGGTCAGATGTGTTGGTATACGGTTTTGTTTCTAGTTTTCCTTTTCTTCCATAGATGTATGATATGTATGATGTCCTTTAGTCGTCTCGTGGGTGATCGACCCACGGGTAAGAAAGCGGTTGGTGAATTGTATTCTAACTGCGCAACCACACGGATAAATATATAATAAATGGCTTTAATTACGAAAGAATTAATAAAAATGCATTTCTTTATTCATGTCGCGTTTTAGTAGCGTAGAATATCTTCAGATGGATATCTTTTATATTTTATAATAATGTCAAAGGATTTGAAAGACTGTAAAACAATAACATCATTAAAAGCAAAAGACTCAAACGAATGCGGCTATGACTATTACAGGCCTACTCAAGGGTGTCATCTCAGCGCTGATCACATTCAAGTATTCTGCAAGCTGCTTGAAACGAACTCTATGCTATCGACAGTGTATAAAAATGTAGGTCCTCGTACAATATGCAGCAACAGCCGGCAGCAACGGCGATATTGCTAAAGTGACTGGTGTAGTGATGGGGCATGGTTGCTTCGGCATGTACCTGCTCACGGTCGCAAGGAGGGAGAGTACACTGTCTAACCACTACTGCGATTGCGAACTGGACACGCGCTGCAGACGCTTAAAGTTTGCGTGGCCAGGGCAAAGCAGCACCGTGCACTCATCGCAATCATCGGTGCTACACTGGCATTGTCGACTATCACAAAGACAATGCTCGATAGCGTCAGGAACTCGGACTCGGTCGCCGCCTTTTGCGAGACAGTCATCACAGGTGCGGTACCTTCACCTGTTGCCATCCTAACTGAGGTCGCGGATAGATGGACCATGGGAATTAATCTATCAACCGCAGAGACGCCGATCGCGTGAGGGCGATACAACACTGTTGTTTGCCGGGGTGTAGACGGAGACGATACCTGGAAGGGTAAACCCCCGGACCGGCCACGGATGTCAAGTAAGCGGTACCAAAGGTGCCTGATGGTTTGGGCAGAAAACACGATGAGTTATGGGGCCACACGACGACCTTCTATTACCCCGGAAGGAATAGCCGTGTCCACACCATAGCCTACCAAACAAAAACAAAAAAGGGTGCACTTTGCATACTCGCCCCAAAGTAGCATCTTAACTAAGAATGTACATTTTGTACGCTCTAAGATGTGGACTTTACTTTTTTTTTTCGTGTTTGACTTACTCGTAGTTATTAGTCGCAGATGGCTATGACAACTTTACTCGGAATGTTAGGTGAGTGCTGAGAGCTTTCCTCCAAAGTACCTTTACTAAGTTCAAGAAGTTAATGTAGTAGCTTTTGAAAATATAACGAAAAAATGATTTAAAGTTTTAAACTAAATTATAGCGCCATCTATTGCTCATTTAACAAACTAAATAAATCATGCATTTTATTAATTTATAGCTAAATTATATATCATTAACTAATTAAAACATTCTTTTTTATCACAAATAGTTTTAATAGTTATTTTGACTACCTGACTAATGTTATATATTATGTCAACTTCCCTTCAACTTTGAAGGAGGTTTGAGCCCAGCAGTGGGATATATATGAGCTGAATTGATGAAACTACTATATATTAAGTAATACAAATACTTTACTTACACTATAGATAAATTAAATAATTATTTTGAATTGAACCTTCTAGTGACATAAAAGGCGAGCGGTGATTTTAAAAACTTAAAAGACCATAACTTTTTTTACAGACATCATATTTCAATGAAACAAAGACTAAATGTTGCTCTGAATTGGGCTTAATCTTTTTATCAAAACTGCGAAACAATCCGTTCAGTAACTTCGGAGATTAGCGATTACAGACATACAGACAGACAAGAAATTCCAAAAAATGTTTTTTGTTTTCTGTTAGTGTTTTCTTACTGCCTAGATTCATTTTTTAATAAATTTATCAAATGTACAGACACGGGATTTCTACTGATTTATTATATGTATAGATTTAAAATATTAATTCAAGCAATATAACTATATTAACTATACCTATAGCTTGAATTAATATTTTAAATATTTAATAAAATGCTTTAAAAGAAACTGTTTCAGCGAACTAGAAACGCCTGGCATTCGTAGTTTGCTTGTAGTACGGAGAAAACTTTATTATGAGTAGGTTGGTATTGTGCAAACGACGCTCGCTCATAAACGGAGTTCTTATTATAATTTGACATTATTACATTCTTGCTCTCTTCTGAGATAAATACTTAACAATTGTTTTCTTAGTCTACGACATTTTATTAAAGTTAATAAAATTCAAATTCATATTAATTTATTATATATAAAACCCTGCGAGAGCACTGTCAAATTTTGAATTTTAACATTTTAAATTACCATAATCCAATAAACTACTACATGATTAGGACGCATCTTAGTGATAGGACCACGCTGTTGGCAGCTCTCTGTCTACAGCCGCAGGCTGGTCCGTCCGGGGTAGTACCATAGGAGTAAATAAACGTACAAAGACAAACATTCGCGCCACGGTAGGTACATCACTACAAGTATGATACGCGTGTGTGCGTGAGAGCATTGGCGGGTCGTCACGTACGGAACGAAACCTATTTAGGCTGGTTCGGCCAGTGCTCAAACAAAGAGCTCACTCACCGCTCGCTGTGCATTGCGTCGTGCGTGTTTGTTTAAATTTGAAATTTGAATTAATTAAAAAGAGTTTAAATATGGTTTATTGTACTGTGTGCATGAACAACAATCGAAAAAATAAAAACATATATTTTTTTGAAAATGACATTGTATGTTAATAGATTTGAACAACCTATAGATATGGGGCAAGACTCTTTTTTTCAGCCATTGCAAAGACTTTAACGAAAGCAATATACAATTGGGTTTTTTAATAATACTTACTGACAACTTCATCGCATTTGTTGAATTGCTTGAGAAGAAATTTCGAGAATATTTCGATCTAGAATTAAATATTGTAAGTGATATACTAAAACATATACAAGATTGTAAATTTGGATTCCCATTGATTATTTAAAAAAACTTTATATTAGATTTAGAATTTATCATTCAATTAAGAGATATAACAAATTATTAAAAATCAAAAATTCAAAAAAAAAAACTATTTAGAGTAAGCAATTTGTAAAAAAAACATACATAAAAAAGCTGACCAACGTTTTGTGTATTTATTGTCATCCTCATGTGCCAACCCTATTAGAATAGGTAACAATTTTGCTCGCTCCTTAGAAACTTGGTCTCTGTACGTTTATTTACTCATGTGGTAGTACCACACTCTCGCAGAATATCGACGTTCGAGTAACAACAATGAGCTATTGCGCTTCGTTCGGTGAGCGAGAAAGCCGGAAGCCCAACTGGGTGGGTTTGGGAATTCTATTGGTAGGCAGCGGCCTAAATATACCCTTAGTATAGCAAAGGTCCATGGGCAGTAGTGACACTTACCATCAGGTAGCGCACCTCTCGCTTGCTCGTTTGCCGTCATAAGCAATAAAAAAACTGCTACTAAGAATATCCGGGAAGAAACTAAGTGGGCTTGTCTATTAATATTATTTCTTTTCTGACTTTTTTATGAAAACCTTTGAATTTGTTTAACATAATAATTTATATTTACGCGAGTAGGTATTACACATTTGAAATAAATGTATTTTTACAGATTCTATCGCGTTTGTATTTCATTTTTAATTTCCCGACGTTTCGAACACTTTAGAGCATTTACACACGGAACGACTAAAGTGTTTGACGACCAACAAGTCATCGTTACAAAGATTTATATTTATCTTGTAGCAGATATTGTATTAGTTATTAAATTTTTACCCTCATTTTTTATACAATCCATTGCCAATACAAAAAGAAAATGATTATATATGTAAAATTTTATATAATTTATATAGGTCTTAACTTTTAAAATAGTAGTAGTTTATTTTAAACAACTTTAGTAAGAATTAGCTCCAATGTGATGACCTTAGAAGTACGATATAATCAAAAATTCAAATACAATGTAAAACATTATGACTGGACCGAATTCTGTACCTAGGGTCGAAGTTTTTATAAGTACCTAATATACAAAAACTTCGACCCTATTATGGCTACAATTGGCCATTCCAAATGTGCAAATCCATAAGCCTCCAGATTCCGTCTATTGAGTTAACTATAGAGACCAAATCCTTGACTTCGATGGTCCGCCCAGCCAATCATACTTTCAGATACTTGCCCCCGTTCACAACTGCCTTCACAGTGTTGGTTTCTCTGCGGGATGGCGATCAGTTAGAGGAGCAGCCACTCTCATCGCCATGCAACCATCAGTGATATGCGAGTCTTACTCATAACTGTCCGCGGGGGTATCCTTGTACTATGTACTTATGTAGGTAACAAACCTAGTTATCTATGATAGGGCTCTCTTGTGAAATACGTAGTTATAGCGGTCTTCTTTTTCTTCTCTTGTATTCGTACGCAAATATTGCAAGGTGTTGGCTGAAGCGGGATGCTTCATTAAACATTTCGCTTCAGCCAACACCTTTATATCCACTACTATAACTGCCTGATCATCATTCATTCATCTCCGCTCATATATATCCCACTGCAGGGCTCGAGCCTCCTCAAACTAACAGAGAAATTGACCTACTACACCACGCTGATCAGACGTGTCAGTATAGGTTTTTATTACGAATTTTCCTTGACTTGCATAGATGCATATTTTATTCCTAAATTGTCTTTTACGATTACGGTCATTACGATCACATATGATAGGGGGTGGTGAATTGTATTTTTACTCCGTCACCACATTATCATCTCAACTACTATCATCTCACCGTTGAGCTTGATCCTCCTCTGCACTAGTAAGTATTAATTGTATTCTTACTTCCTCACCACATGGAAAATCAATAAGCGACTTAAAGAAGGAGATAATTTCTATTCAATTTAAGTTATTGTCAGTGGTGCAGGCACACGATAGTTGCCGTTTCGCCTGAAGAGACCTCTCGTTTAGCGGAGCGATGCTCATAGAAATCTTATCGCCCAGACCCACGGTAACGATTTTAAAAGTAGTAGGACCACGCTGTTGACAATTCTCTGTTTGCAGCCGCGGGCCGGTCCATCCGGGGTAGTACCACACTCTCGCAGAAGATCGACGTATGAGTAATATCAATGTGCTATTGCGCTTCGTTCGGTGAGTGAGAGAGCCGGAAGCCCAATTGTGTGAGTTTGGGGTTTATATTGGTAGGCAACGGCCTATTTATACCCTTGGTGTTGCAAAGATTATTGTGGTAGGACCACGCTGTGGACAGTTCTCTGTCTACAGCCGCGGGCCGGTCCGTCCGGGGTAGTACCACACTCTCGCAGAAGATCGACGTCTGAGTAATAGCAATGTGCTATTGCGCTTCGTTCGGTGAGCGAGAGAGCCGGAAGCCTAACTGGGGTGGGTTCAGGGTTATATTGGTAGGCAGCGGCCTAGCTATACCATTGGCAAAGGTCCATGGGCGGCAGTGACACTTACCATCAGGTGTGCTGTCTGCTCGTTTGCCGCCATAAGCAATAAAAAAAAAAAAAAAAAAAAAAAAAAAAAGATTCACGGGTGGCAGTGACACTTACCATCAGGTGTTCTGCTTGCTCGTTTGCCACCATTAGCAATAAAAAATAAAAAAAAACCTAGGCCTTAATTCTCTGACCTCTGACTCTTTGACAGCTAGATCTCTGGCCCTCCGGTTAGTGCTGATGGAGTGGCGATACGATGCCCTCTTTTCTAACTGGTGCAGATTATACCGAGGCACGATTGTTTCAGCAAATACCTGTGCACAGTTGCAAAGTGGGAGTTGAACCGTCTTGCAAATAGTGCAATTGCAGCGAGGACATATCATAATACACGCTTGAGGTGGCGCCAGTGCCTGCGCCTAATGCTACCCTAGCCAAGGTATCGAGTGACTGGACCGGGGATTAGTCCGGTCGCTAGGAGTACAGCCACCGCGTGAGGACGATGCTCCGACGGCGAAAACTGCCGGGGTATCGACTCAAGAAGATTCCCGCGTGGATAGATCGCGGGGTGGATCACCGAAGACAAATACCGGATTCCGGAGGCCCACTTGCACGGTGTGGAGATGTACATTGCAGGGCGGGTTTATGGGGTTGCGGGCCTCTGTATCTGTCGTCCCGGACGAATCTAGCGGTATATGACCAGACCATAGCCCGTCGCAAAAAAAAGACAAGAAAAATTCTCGCTTCACCGTACATACTACAGCGGGTGGATAAAATCTCTGTAATAACGATGACTTGTTGGACGTGAGGCACCTTAATCCTCCCATAATCATGAATTTTGTAAATTGTTCTAAACGTTGGGATATTAAAAAACCCAATAAACTCCGTAAAAGCAGTTTTATTTTAAATACAATTTCATGATACAAATAAGCGCTTAATAAAATGAAAAATAATTTCATCTATTTTTTTGATTTCAATTACATGTTCAACTTGTAATTATGCCGCCAAATAGATTAATAATATAAAAATTGTCGCTTAGTTAATATATAAAATTAAATTTTTCTGGCAATCATTTGGTATTAATTTCGCTTACTTTTGTTAATAGAAAGGTTTAAATATTTATTTCAAGAAGTAATAAAATTTAATTTACTTTTTATTAATTTTATAAAATATTTATACTATTTTCGATTACTAGTGCCTTCGCTCGCATCATAATTAAATATTTAATTATATATGTATAATTTATAAAAATATATCACATTTTTTTAAATATTCCGATAATGTTTGACTTCAAAATCGTAAGGAAGTTTCATTGTATTTGATATTTATATATTATATTATTACTAGAACTAATTGGGTATGGTAGCCGAAAGGGTAACCTACCGGACTGGCCGAACGTAAAGGTTTCGGTACCAATGGCCGGCCCAATGGCGATTGGGAGGGAATACAGTAGGTTATGGGGCCGCTCACCGCCCCTTCGTCACCCCAGACAGAACGGACGACGTGCGTACAAACCATAGCCTGCCAAAAGAAAACGTTAGGCGCGTCTTTATTACGTAGATAACAGTAACCTAGCAACACAATATCACATATTATAGTTTAAGAAACCGATGACTGATTTTTTAATGAAAAGTTTTACTATATAATATAAATGTCATTAGAAATAGAAATATTATATACGACATTTCATAATTAGAAATGAAAATGCCTTAGAGCAATAATGCATAGTGATTCAAATTGAACTCATTTCTTTAGACGGTCTGATGCTCGATGTTGGCATTGTCGGTCATTTGTTCTATGTGTGTTAATTACGGACCAGCACGGTTTGCGGTTCTTCGTTCCAATGGTCGTTATTCATTCCGTTCATCTCATTCTTTCTTTCTTGTTAGGTTTTTTGATCTTTTCTTTCTTTCCCTAATGCTTCGCTTGTTTGTTGTTTCATTCATTCGACGGCTAACATTGTTCATTATAACCACTATAACACACATAAATAGACCAAAGAGTTAGGTTTTTTTTTCTATTCGTCCGTTCGGACAGGCAAAGGGATGAAAGCCTATACACCCAAGTCTTATTTAATATTTTTCGGATATTATTTATCACTTCTTCATATTGTGTAGCCTTAATACTCATTGTCTGTCAATAAGTCAAATCGTACTATTAATCGGGCGCTGATAACCAAATCAATAACGTTTTTGGGTATTTTGGCAAAATATGAAAATACACGTAAACCACTATTATACCATATTCACTACACTTCAGCACTTTAACTGTATCATATTCCATAAAATACCAGCAAAATTATTCAATATAACACTACGAAACACGAAATAAATGAATATAATACAAGAGCGTAACATGACAATTCTATATTCGCGCCAAAACTCGAACTAGAAACAACATTTTACTAAAGTTTCTTTTTTGAAATGCAACTTTTTTAATGAAAGAAAGAAAGAAAGAAAACTGTTTTATTTGTAACTTCACAATTTGCTTAAGCTAAATATAATATAAATTTATGATAACTAATGTGCATATGCGTGAGGCCAAAATATGGTATCTGTCTCAACTGTTTGCAGTGCTAAGGCAACACGGTTGCCAAAGCGCTGTTAACCAACATTTTACTAAATAGTTTCTTGTTTTAAAATGCAACCTTTTTAATGGTATCATAACCAGCCAGATGCAACCAATATAGCCAAAGAAATTTTATTAAAAGTTTATACAGACCATTTGTGAAAAGCCTTTTCCCTAGTCTATTATTTCTTGTACGGAACGGTCTCTATTTGTACGGAATGCATGCGATTCATAACAAATGTTGACATTTGTGACGTGCATTTTACATACTCGTAAATAACATTATGGCAATGAATTACGTTTAAAATATTTGAATAACTTTTTCATATAATTATATGTTCATACAAAAATACTAAAAATGGCGGTTGGTTGCAGAAGAGTAAAAAGTACTTTACGACCTCTTCTTATACTTACCAAATACGCCATAAAAATCATTATAATCTTTTGGGTCGTCTCGGAGGAGTTTGCTAAGACATACCGTGAAGATTAGCTTCTGCCCATGGCTTCATCATCATCATCTCAGCTCATGTGTCCTACTGTTGGGCTCGAGCCATTCTCCATAATGCGAGGGAAATTGACCTACTATACCACGCTGGTCAGACGTGTTGGTATAGGGTTTTGTTTCCAGTTTTCCATCTCTCGCATAGGTTTCATATGCGGTTTATATCCCTTAGTCGTCTCTGACGATCATCCACGAGTAAGATAAGGGGTGGTGAATTGTATTCTTAATCGGTCACCACACGGAAGTAATTTTGGAAAGCATAGAAACAAAGCACAGAATTTTAGCTAACTTTTAAAACCGACCCACTCTTTAACGTCTAACCTCCAGGTTTATAATTATGTTAGGTAAAATATTTAGTTATTCATGATTCAATAATATAAAACTTACGCTGAAACAAGAGACAAAGCGATATAATTTTATCAAGGCTCGCTAACTCTACTATATACAAAATTCACAATGAGAAACAATAGATTTTATTAATTTCAGCTAACTCATTATTTCTAACTCATTAACATAAAATTTAACCGAAGGGTTTGGTAAACAATATAATTTTGCAATTATTCTTAGTCATTCAACCAAGCGCCTATACAAAAGCCAACATTAGTAGGAATAGAACACAGCGTCTCACTTCAAAACATTGCTTAGACAATATATAATTAATATTTTGTTTTAAAAAGATAAGTACAGAAATGTTGCTGATATAATAGAGATTTAGTAATCATAGACTACAGTTTTGAATTAATTATAGTTACTAGATCTTTTTTTTATTCTTTTTTTATTTATTGGGGACTTTTATTCATTATGAATATGTAGGTACCATCGTACCCTAAACATAAATATACAAACACTTAAAACTAAGAAAACAATATGTGTATGCATTACAATTAATTGCCACGATGCACAGCCAGATCACACAATTGCTTTGCAGCCTCAGATGCTGGCTCCACCAAAATAGTTTGGACAATGCCAACATCCGAGGTCTGAAGACAAAAGGTTTTTCTCAGCTCATCTCTTTTATCTTGGTTCTGGACACATTCCATCAACAAGTGTTGATATATCATCAACAACACCGCAGGTAACGCAGTTGGGTGAATCCGAATTCCTCATGAGGTACGCAAACTTTTTTGTTGGAAAATGTCCAAAACGTAATTTATGAGCTATAATTACATGTAATCTGGTTAATTTATTCTTAACGAACCAAGGTATTTGAGGAGGTTGAGACTGCATAGTTTTATACCAAATTTCTTTAATTTTTGATATTTCTGCATATTGCTCCTTCCATTTCTTAAAACAAATGTCCTTAACGAAACTAATTATTTCAGAGTAATGCGGTTTAATATCTATATTTATACCTTGTTGTATAGCTAATTTTGCCAGTCTATCAGCCTCCTCGTTGCCATATACACCCATGTGCGAGGGAATCCATTGCAATATCACGTTCTTACTACTGAAGCAAATCTCTCTCAATATTTTTAATATACTGTAGGCTATCGAAACACCTCTGTATCCAGAGGCGCAACGAGCCAAATGCTGCAAAGCAAATTTGCTGTCAGTAAAAATCACAAAATATTGTCCTTCTATATTTTGAATCCAATTTAAGGCCTTCAGGATTGCAACTAGCTCTACAGTCATAATTGAAACACTTGCCTGGGTTTTATACATAGCAGATATACCTTTGTTCTTACAATATACTGCCGAGCCTTGACCATTTGGAGTTTTTGATCCATCTGTGTAAAACCATATCCAGCCTTCATATTTTTCTAGTATCTCATCTATAATTTCGAATTTAATTAAGTCACTATTATAGCTCTCTTTGTTTACTTTCATACATTTTAAATCCTATTTTATTACATTTTTTATATTAATTACAAGTTGTCCAAATCTCTAAGCTGAACATATCCAAAACATTTAAATTACTGAAATTTAGCGTTTAATATGCTTAATTATTTATAAAACCCGATTACGAAGCGAAAATTGATGAATCACTGTTTTTTTCATCATCGTCTAGATTATTCACTTCCATCTTTATAGAACACTAACTGAATAATAAAATTGTTTTAATTCTTTATCACTGATAACACCGTGCGTATGACACCGCGTACCGCGCGTGAATGAGTTACTAGATACAGTCAGAGTTCCACATTATGGACATTGGACGGTCGTTATTTAAAACGATAACAGACTTTTCACGTTTGGATAATTATTCCAATCCTATGATTCGTTATAACTCTTTGAGTTGATCGTAACATATCCTTTTACTAGTGTCAAAGCAGTAAAAAAAAACTAAAATATTTTAGTTACAAGAAAAATATAATATTTTACTATCATTTTTCCCTGCAGATCACGTAAAACACGTTCAAGAGAATGCTACTTAGTATGTACTAAAAAGATCAAAGTCACGGTCAATCATGTCAAGAAAATACACATACTTTTCTCTTATCTATTTATTATACACGTATTTACATCTCTGTAATAACGATGACTTGTTGGACGTGAGGCTCCTTATGCCTCCTGTGATCATTCTTCCGTCGTCCCGGACCGATTTAGCAGAGCGTGCCATACCATAGCACACTGCAAAAAAAGGCCTCCTATGACCATAAATGCTGTAAAGTGTTCAAAGCGTCGAGAAATTAAAAATCAAATTCAAAAGCGATAGAATCCGTAAAAATAGTTTCATTTCAAATATTATATACATGTAATACAAAACTTGAAGTTGATATACATAGTAATATTGTTGTATTTTGCTTTATAGTATCAAGCAACTCTATTAAAAAAAACGACAATGTTTTATATGATTTTTTATATATTGCACGCCTCATAAGCGAAGCGATGAGGTCTTGCTCTACTCTCGACATATGAAAATCAAGCACTTCTCAAACATAAAAATGATTGTAATTTTCTCACATTGCACTAATATAGGATAATATTATAATATATATGTCAAGATAAAACATTCGTTTAAACGTATTTGATATTTTTAAAAAACAATTATTTTGTTTAAAGTAAGAAAATAGTTGATTAAAAAAAATATTCGAAGACGTCGGAGAAAATATTTTGTATCTGGCAGGATCACGACCGTAAAAATGAATATATCGAAGTTTTACTTTTATTTAAAAGTATTACTAGAGACAAAAGTGTTAGTGCTATAGAGACGAGTCTGCATGTAGTATGAACCTGCAGTGTCGTAACGTATCCATAGGTAATTTGTTTAACAAGCTCCCCGTTTCCATTCGTTTTTCGTCCTTACGCAATAACGTTTTATAGTGTATCTCGGGTGATTACATTTACTCAAAATTTTCTTTGAATTTTCTATATTCACATTCATTATTATTTTGTACAGCTTGATATTTTTACAGCGGGAATAAAAAAATGTTATAACATTTTCAAATTAACTAAGATTTCATTTTGTGATTAATATTAATTCTCTTGCTACAGATTTATATTACAAATAAATATGTTATGAAAGAAAAAAATTGAAAATAAAAACTAAGATCTAGCGCATAGATAATAACTTCAGTAACGAATAAACTATTTTGTCGAATTCTGTATTTCTCATGAATACCACACATCTAAATCATTTAGTAGCTATACAATTGATTTAGTCGAGCGTCAATTTTGCCGAATTGTATAGATAAATAGACAACGCTCGAGTCAATGTGCTATGAGTTTTTTTTTGTCGAGCGTATTGAGTAGACAGTATATATGATTGTAATCAATTTAGTAGATACCAAAGTTATATAATATATACCAGGTCTAACTCAACAAGGCCACCGAAGACAAAGATTGGGTACCGGTGGCCTCTCGGCCTCGGGCTCGCACTGCGAAGAGAGGAGTTGCACGGTGGGTCTATAGGGCCTTCCATCACCCCGGACCAATTTGGCGGGGCGAGACGTATTCATAGTCCACCGTAAAAAAAAGGTCTAACTCAACAACCAGCGTGGTATAATAGGTTTCCTCCCTATGTGGGTCAGGTCTGTAATCAATACAGGTACATGTACCTATATCGGTATCTGTACTGAGAAACTTTCAGACAGATATGACAGATTTATCCATATAGATAAATGTTCCACACATGACGAGGTTAAAAGTTTAACATAATTGCAAGAGAAGAAATTTAGAAACTTAACCTTACGTCGTGGTAAGTTAATTTTATTGACAATGTGGAAAAGGAGTGTGTCTGTGCAAGATCCGAAGAAAGAAGAACTACAGAGAAAACCAATTTTTCAATGGTATCTTTGAAATATTCATCATCCTCACCATCACAGCCCACATATGTCCCACTGCTGGGCTCGGGCCTCCTCCGTAATGGGAGGAAAATTAACCTACTCTACCGCGCTGGTCATACGTATTGGTATAGGGTTTTCTTTCGAGTTTTACTTCGCTCGCATAGATGTTATATGCGTTTTATATCCCTTAGTCGTCTCGTACGATCACTCACGGGTAAGATATGGGGTGGTGAATAGTGTTCTTACTCCGTCACCACACGGAACATTATCATCATTCATCATCATCATTCGCCTACTCTTATCTCAATTACTTGTGGTCGATACAATATATACTTTTCTTTCACAGCACATATTGTAAAAGTAATTGGCAAGTTTCATCACCGGCCGCCTGCCAGACGTCAACCTTCCTTGGGAATGAAATTGTTGACTAAACGGCATCAGATGGAGTTGGCCCAGGCCGTTATAAGGCTACTCTGGAGGTATGCCCTGCCTGGAGGCCCCAGCGCTACATCTTATCGGCGGTCGTTGGGAGAGACCTGTCGTTGTCGACCATCATCTCGAAGATGCTTGACAGCGACAGGTGCTGGTCGTCGATGGCCTCCTTTTGTGAGGCCATCATGAAAAGGAAGGAGGCCGCGGAGCGGGAACGCGAGGCGCTTGCGTCAGCTGGCTTGCTTCGCCGCCGGCGACCGGGGAGGAGGATGCGCCGTTATGCGCACCTCCTCTCACCGCCTTGAGGGATGATAGGACGTGGCCAGAAGGCAAGCGTGGGGGTGCTGGGGATCGAATGTCAGGAGACGATCTCTCCGGCTCCCCGTAAAAGCGCGGAAGGGGCCGCTGTGGTTTTAGTGGGTATTCCGGTCGGGTTCAGCTGGCCGGTGAGTCCCACACTCCCCCTCGTCTGTCACCGGCGGGGGATAGCGCGCAAATGCGTTTCCACAGCGATAAGGCCATTATAAGGCCGTTATAAGGCTCTTAGTCGTCTTTAACGACATCCACGAGCAAAGCAAGCGTTGGTAATATTCGTGTAGCCGATACACACAGCTTTGAAATATTATATTATTGAGATATTTAAATAGTAGGCATAAGATTTAAACTTTCATACATTGTTAATCTTGATGAAAAGATAAACATCAAATAAAATAAAAAATACAAAATTCATATCAAAAGGAAATTTATTACTTTGGTCTCTTCATTACATGTAGTATTTGAGCAACAAAGGATATAAGACTCACTCATCGTTATTATAAAACAAAGCGTCTCGCAAATATGAAAGACTCGTCGCAGCGCGTTCGTAATTTGACATTTTCATTTCGCAATATTTCAAGATATGAAAGATAGCAGGTGCTTCGTTCTGCACATAGTTCACAAATGACGTTTCGTAATGTTACCTCTTTGGATTGTACGATCGAGTGACATAATATGACGTCATTGTACATTGTATTACCTCGTGTCAAGTATAGCCAATCATATGGAGACTTTCTTCTGTCCTCCCGGACGGTTTAGCGGAGTGCGACCGCTCCATAACCCGCGCCGAAAAAAAATCATATGTAAACTAAAAATTATTATCACTCATTTTGTAAAGTTCTAAGAGCTTGACAGAAATTGTTTGAATTACTCATCATCACATCACAGCCCATAAATGTCCCACTGTTGGGCTCGGGCCTCCTCCTTAAAGAAAATTAACCTACTATATCGCATTGGTCAGACGTATTGGTGTAGGGATTTGTTTCGAGTTTTCCTTCTCTTGCATAGATTTTATATGCTTTTTATATCCCTTAGTCGTCTCGTACGATCACCCACGGGTAAGATATGGGGTGGTGAATAGTATTCTTACTCCGTCACCACACGTAGAATTACTAATACTAATGCCATTGTCTTAAAACAATAAAGATAACAGATTGTTGGAATCAGTGATGATTTAACTGGCATTATGTCTATTTAAAAAACTTATTAATAAATTCTTCACCAATACATTAATAAAATATATTTATAAATTTTCCGTGTGGTGACGGAGTAAGAATACATATCACCACCCCCTATCTTAGCCATGTGTGATCGTACAAGACGACTAAGGGATATAAAACGCATTAATGTCTATGTGAAAGAAGGAAAAGTCGATACAAAAGCCTATACCAACACGTCTAACGAGCGTGATATTGTATGTCCATTACCCTCCAATTATGGAGGAGGCGCGAGCCCAACAGTAGGACAAATATGAGCTGAGATCATGATGATTTATAAATTGTAAGCCATATATGTTAATTAAGATTATCATTAATGTAGTGAAAATTATCTCATAATTCAATATTATAAAAACCTTGAAACTGATGCAAGCAATTTGAATAATGGCCTAGTACAAAAATAACTACAAAATTTCTTCATTATAAATTTGAACTATTATATTTTATACATTACTTTTATTGTATTTTATAATTAATTTTCAGTGGCAATAAGAAGCTTCATATCAGACAGATAAGACAGCCAGAAGTAATAATTATATATGTTAGTTTTTTATTTAAATGAGGTTTGCAGCTTTGATATAACCACTTCTGATGCTTGTATTTCAACGTACGTTACGAAATGATAATAAAAGTTGCTGTTCATATTATACTTTAATTATTAAAGTTTTATTTATTAATTAACATTATTAACGTAGTTTTAAATGAAAATGTATATATAAAAGTACCAACATTTAAGGCATTTATATGTAACATTTGTGACACTTTTTGTGTAGCTTGAATGTTGATAATAGTAGGTATAAAAATATAAAGCATTGTGCTTTAAGAACATCCATTTTCTTTACACTACCCTTTTTTTTAAAACAACATCGTGTACTAAAGAAATAGTCCTAGTATTATTGGGGACTTTACAAACGTATAATTATCTTAAACAAATTACACCCAGACTCAGAAAAACACTCTGTGGATCGGAAAAATTATTGTCCTGCGCAGGAATAGAACCCAGGGAACTGTATCTTGTCTGTATCTTAACATGCGTTTATTTTAAAGAAGTAATAACTTATTATTTCTAAATAATAGATACCGCAATTTTATTCAGATCGTATAAAGAAAACAAGATACGTCCGTCGTTCGTTGTGAAACGTCAACACACCTTAATCTCGCCGAGAATGTTGCGAGGGTTCGACAAACATTCACAGGTGTGAACTTGACATTTTCCCTGGGACTCACCGTAAAAATGACGTGGATTATCTCGGGACTAAAGCAGGGTTGAGTGGCACTCTTATTATTTGTTCACATTTTGAGTGAATCTACAAAGTAACATATTTCCACGCATATGTCATTTCGTTGGTATATAATATTAAAGGTACTCGTATATCTATCATAGGTTTTTTTTTTCGGGGGTAGATCATAGTTAAAATGCATTTACGGTGTTCCGAGGTGATAGTAGCTATACATGGTACCCCAAAAGCCTCAATAGGATTACCATTGACACTTTTAAAATGGACAGATGGCATGTTTATTTAACTTTAATGGTTTGTATTAGCTTATTAATTTATTAGTTCGGTATTCTATTTTTTTTTTGTAAATTGTATTTTCTTTTGCAAAATATATTTAGATATTGAAGAAGGTTACGGATTTTAGGAGCATAGTTGGATACTAATAGGTAATGTACTGATAAATATGAATATTTTAATATTGTCATAAAGAATCTGAACCGATTCTAGCATATCTAGAAATAAATTAAAAATATTACACATATAATGAAAAATTTAAAATAATAAAAAGGGAAACCAAGAATCGAACTAGGGCTATCTGGATTAAGGGACTGCTCGATTTCCCACCAATTATTCTTGATTACAGTGACTAAATCTACCTTCATGTTCTATTTATGTTTTTTTCATTGCCTGATAATACTCATATAAATAGAAATTTCTGTAAATAAAACCCAGACAGATCTTTGTATCGATCTCGAAACCTCCAGCATTCTAAATTTCATGAAAATCCATAAACCTTTTGCGGAGATTCTGAATATATATTTATATAATTAAATATACAAAAACTACTCGTTTAAAGACATTGGATACACAAATTTTATTAAGTATGTATAAGTTGAACAAATGGCAATAAAACAAAAGACACAACAACATTGTTGATAGGTACATACCTCTATGCTCATACTTTAATTATTTATTTCATAATATAATTTGATTTCAATTTGAAATAACTATATATATTTTAAACTAATCTTGCTGTTACATAGTAATACATAGTAATACGAACGATGTACATGTCGTCAGTATACCGAAACAGAAGTTCTAATTTTTAATTTAATATTGCCGGGCGGGCCACCGAAGTCAAAGATCGAGTAGGGGAGACCGGGGCTGGTTGTGACACGGGTAAGTAGTTACAGTGGCACTGGTGGCAAAACAGAGAACGCTAAACTAATGCTAAAAAGAGAAAAATGACGTTGCTACTACTGGCTCACTCTATGCGAGAGCTAGCGGCGTCAGAGTTATTGTAATAGGAGTACGTGTGTGTCGCCAAAAAAACCACAGGTTTGTAACATTTTCAATTTTTAGTAATTATGGTCTATAACCTGTATTTCAACTAATCAGAGAAGTTTGTAGTGTAATTTTTGCGTCTTAATGCTTCCTTTTTGTGTTGGAATTATGTTTATATTGTTATATTAATTTGTGTTTTTATTACTTAACCTCAAAGTATAAATTTTGGTGTCGGGGCTAAAAGTTACATTTGCTCGGGGTAGGTTGTTACATGTCACAATCTGCCCCTTGATTTCTCGTTCCAATTGATATAATGTAAACCATATAACTTATTGTTTTTTTTTTATAGGATCAGGACACATAAAAGAAAACGGAGCGTGGCAAAATATCAAAAGATGTTTACGAACAAGCCGCGGTTATACTGGAGGAGGATGAAACATAAAAAAATCGTGGCATCGCAAAAGATTTCGGCTTGTGTCATATGTCGTTAAGAGATATATGAAGAAAAGGAAAGATGTAGAAGTGTAGAATGGCTAACAGCGTTTTTAAAACGCAACCCGTATTTATCTATATGGTCGCCAGAAGCTACAAGCTTAAGCAGCGCCACATCATTCAATAAAACGAATGTTGACAATTTCTTTTTCAGTTGGCTGACGATTAGAAGGAGATCATTTTCTGCATCACGTATATGGAATGTAGACGAGAAAGGTGTCACAGCGGTGGTGAAACCCAGAAAAATTTTAGCTGAAAAAGCTTCTAAGCAAGTTGGTTCAATTACAACAGCCGAGAGAGAAATTCTTATGACTCTTTGCGTAGCGGGAAATAATGTTAAAGATTTGTTTTATTCTAAGTTTTAATTTAATAAGGCGTAGGACTGCATTCTAGACATTGTCATATTATAATTAATAAAGAAAACCAACTACGTGTGATGATTGTTCCTAATAAAAAGTGTTTAATAACATTTGTCTTTGTTTGTAACATTTTACCCCATGTACTGTAACAACCAGCCCCTGACTCGGGGTTAAAAGTGACAGGCCTCCTTTCGCAGGATTCGGTCATTTATGTATATTGTAATTATTTGGTACATAAAGCAACATTCAATATTTAATACTGAATAGTTACTCAACCGAAAAAACCTTTACTCAGGTAAAACGATTAAATGAATAAAAATATATGACACTTTATAAATAAAATGTCACAACCAGCCCCGGTCTCCCCTACCGGTGGCCCGCTCGCACGGCGAAAAGAGGAGTTTGCAGGGTGGGTCCATGGGGTTGCGTGCCGCTTCTTCTGTCGCCCCGGACGTTTTTGTCGTGGCGCGAACACATCCATGGTCCACCTTGCGGGAAAAAAAAAAGTTTTAATTTGATATTATATATTACACTTGAAATAAAACTATTTTAATTTTTATTTTCATTCATGGTCACGGAAGAACTAAGGTGTTTCATGTCCAACAAATCATCGTTTTACAGAGATTTATATCTATCCGCTGCAGTATTAGTTATTTAAATTGTAGGGAAATAAAAATTTAAAATCCGTAAAATAATTTTATTCCAAATGTGTAATACTCGCGTAAACATCGAAAATCATTATTCTATAATAAATAATTATATTCTTTAGTAAATGTGGTTGCTATTGAGATTATTGGTGTTTACGCGATGAAAATGATCGCGTTTTCAGCGACCCACCCGCACGCCATTGAGAGGTATATTGTAGCTTGGGTCTACGGGGCCGTGCGCCGCTTCTCCTGTAGCCCCGGACGGATTAGCGGGAAGTGACCGTAGCCTGTCGCCAAAAAAAAGTATATGGATTATATTAGTTGCTTGCAAAAGTATATGGATTACGCTTGCCATGTTTAAAAGTAAATGAAAACCTTAATAATGAGATATTTCATGTCTAAAACAAAATATGCTTATATTTAAAGGCCTCTTTGAGAACACAACATACATAATACCGCTAAGCCTTTTATCCTTTGAAGTATTTTGAATATTTTTCCCTGTCTAAAATAAAAGCAATACACAAACATATCATTTACAATATTTTATTATGAAATCAACTGGTAAAAATTTTTCTTACAAAAATAAATAATTTAGATAAAAATATCGTCTCAGATAAAAAATGGACAAGTTCGAGTCGAACTTTATTAGTGGCAGGACCACGCTGTCTACAGCCGCGGGCCGGTCCGTCCGGGGTAGTACCACACTCTCGCAGAAGATCGACGTCTGAGTAATGGCTATTTGCTATTGCTCTTCGTTCGGTGAGCGAGAGAGCCGGAAGCCCAAATGGGTGGGTTTAGGGTTTGTAATGGTAGGTAGTGGCTTGGCTGTACCCTTGGTATTGCAAAGGTCCATGGGCGGCAGTAACACTTACCATCAGGTGTGCTGCTTACTCGTTTGCCACCTTAGCAATTAAAAAAAAACTTACATGAGTTTTTATATAATAACGAAAATTTGTTTTCTTTCATTTAAATTCGAATATTTTGAAAAAAGTTCTATACACATTCAAAAAAAATTTTTTTTTTTTTTTTTTCATTTATATTACCCATAACCTAGAAGGAGTAAGCAGAGATGTCACGTAATTTACATATGGTGTAATATTGGATAGCAATGGTAATATTCTGAATTCTATTCATATTTTAAAAAGTTCTTACGACAGTCCTGATGGGTCACTGAAGAAAAAGACCGCGTGTCAGCGCCCCACCCGCACGTCATTGAGAGGTATGTTATAGCTCGGTCTACGGGGCCGTGCACTGCTTCACCTGCCGCCCCGGACGGATTAGCGGTCACAAAATCATAAATTTTCTTACGATTTTCTTTCTTATTATAAATTAACTCATATAATACTGCATCAGTTTAAATTTCTAATATTTAAAAAATGTTATCACGTCTAATGACGTGAAATAATAACGAAAAATATTAAAGTGTTTGTTTTCATTCAAAAAATATTTCTATTATATCGCATGTAACATTTAAAAACATAACTTTATGAAAGTTTTATTTGCTATGTTGCAGTTATATTTATGTAATAAATTATCTATTAATAGCAAAAAAAATCCATCCCATCAAATCAAATCATCATCATCAAAAACACAATTCTTCTTTGTTGCTTATAAAGATCCTAATATTGAGCAAGGGCCTGCTTAAGATTCTTATTTGGCCTACTATACTACCTTGATTATATAGAGATATAATTTGAATTTCATTGCTTTTTTAAAATTGAAAAATAAAAGTATGGAACGCTCATTTTTTTTTACAAATACTGATTTGATTTTTATGTTAAATCTAATCTATTCTACTATTAGGAAAATAATGTCAATTTGAAAATATGCACGTAGATTCCCGTAACCATTTGCGAACAGATCCCTAATATTTATTTACTTTTTCTTATTTTTTAGAATAATATATACTTCAAAACGATATAATAAATACATATTTATGTGACTCTTAAGTCATTATTTACATATGCTAAAGCTTTTGGCAACTTTATATTCTCTTTTGTAAATAAACTTTTCCAAAATATGTATTTTTAGACCCACACAAATTAAATAAAAAAGGTGAACATGTCTTACTACGGGCCTAGTATAAATAATATCATCAGCTTACTACCTTAAGACTTACCCTCTATACACCACCGTTACCTCACTTACCCTCTATATTTATATTATAATAAAACTGCTCATTAATTATATTATAATAATACTGCTCATTAATCTGATCAATAAGATACTGTAGGCTGAAGTTCTTCTAATTATGGAGAAAAATCATCTAATAATAGGATCATGTATACACAATAAAATAAGAAAGAAAAAGAAGAAAAAATGTTCAGCGAAGTTTTCACCTTTTGTACGAAGCATAATCCGGTGTGATTTCTTTAAAAGTTCAACAATTGCGTAATGTCAATTATTCTCTATGTAGTAACGGAATAAGAATACAATATGTAATAAATGTGACGCCCTACTGTCCGTGGGAGTCATAAAAAGCCTCTGGTGGATCATCTAGACTTAGAGAATGAGTGGCAGCATTTTCAAGATAAACTTGTAGCTTTGATCACCAACCCACCCATGAAACCTGATGATAATGGTATTACCCTCCCTTACGGAAGCCTTAGTTCTACAGTTGATAGGCTAATGAAGATAAAGTATGATATTTTAAAAATTAATTACTATAATTGCATATCAATCCGATACAGATATGTAGAATTGGAATTAAATATTTTAAAACAAAAATACGTACAAATGTTGGTATAGATAATAATATAGACATAAATTTAGAATTCTAATTATTACCTGCTCACAATTTTCATTGTTATGTGAGCAGAAGATATTTAATTAAATTTCTTCAAAGCCCTCTTCAATATCAAGAAGCTCTCGGAAGAATCCCATGTTTTGTATAAAAAGATCTCCGCTAAAGTTATCGCCGACCCGGCTTTGGCTTTTAATAGCAACATTCCCGTCTTTATTATGACGTTAACTTACTTAATTCAAGTATATATTAATACAGCCAAACGGAGCTACGGTTATCATTATTTTAAATTCCATCATGCAAATTAAAGAACGAGTGGGTTGGAGTTTACAAAACAATGAAATTGTACTCGTTGCTCGCTGTCGTGATTTCGCTGTGAAAAATCTTGCTTAATATTGGCACAGATTACAGCTTATTTACATACATCCTACAGAGTAGAATTTTATTCATCACGTATTATGTAGGCAGAAGGTTCCATATATCAAGTCGTATACTCAACATACAAGGCTTTTCATAAACATTTTATGTTAATCACGGATGGCCGGAATTCGCAAAAATTACCCGCGATACTCACACGAGTGCTCTTTGGTGGACATCTACGAAAAGTACTACGTCCTCTATTCATATGTAAATAGGACAAAGGACCATTTTTTATGGAATATATACCCTTGGTCACGACTAAAGTGGATTACAGCACCTAGAGTCGAATAACAAAAAAAAAAGATTATGTTAAATCTTTCCAACGTATAGAAAAGGATCGAAATAAACAGATTATAGCCTTTTTGCCATAGAATGGTCCTTTTAGAAGTTATAATATGTTAATTTCTGTGAAAAATTCTCTAACCAATTTTTAATACAATTATATAAGTTAGCCGTTTATATTCGGCTGCAATAATTGGTATTTTATAAACAAAAATATACGGGCAATCATAAATAAAAGAAATATATAATTAACAGAACGTTTTTTTAATTTAGTTTTAACCCAATTTGCAACTGCTCAACTCATATAGAGTACGGACCTCTTCTTCACCGATTATACAGGTGAGTGTAATATTTGAATCATTCCTTCTTTTGCAGTAATGTTTTCTGCTATATCAGCCTAGATGCCTGTGATGACTTGAGTAGAAATAGATGGCTACACTATATAAAGGTAACATGAACGGCTCCTGTAAGGAACCTTAAAACTTAAAATAGGCTTAGTAAAGACCGAGGTACTAGTAATTAGAAGTGATTAATATATGAGCACCGCCACAATCTAGCCAACTACGCATTGATCGTCCCCAATCCAGTTACCATCAACATACATAGTCGTGTGCAATATCTTGCCTGATGGTCGATGAATGATAGTAGTTTCCAAAGTACTTCTTGCATCACGGGTCGTTAGCCCAGTTTCTAGTCCCTATCACGGATTATATCACGTAAGGTTAGACCCAGCGCTAGGGTCTGAAAGTTGTATGCTGCGGTGCTCCGATAGTAATGACCTATACTAATATGTAACGAGCAATCATGGATAATGTATCCACAAATCTCGCTAGTAACATGGTCATATTTTGCTAATTTAATTGCGAATTTAATTTTTGTAAGATGGCCGCGTGTTAGCGAAAAATATCCCAGACTGTGCAATAAAAGTTACTCTGCGGTAAAAGTAAACTTCTGTATTCTAAATACAAGGTTAATAATTATGTATGTAAGTACATCATTATTTTTGTTTTATTTAGATACTTAAGTATAACATGAAACCTTATACCTGTACTGTGAGAATAAATACTTTGCCTTAAAAATTTCTATACAAAATCGTAAGGTGATTATGTCATTCCCTTGTTAACAATATTGCTACGCGATGTGAAATGACCCAAATGGAAAACATGAGGCTAACGTAAAGTAAAATTAGGAAAAGCCTTATTTTCCATAGCGTAAACACAAACAAGGAAATAGCAATTAAATATTTATTTATAAAATAAATATGGCGTTGGCTTACAATTATTAGAATGCCATTGTAAAAGATTGGGACACAAAATCGATTCGTCACATCGTCTAATACTATTTTTCTTGATTTAATCAAGCATAATAGTATTAGACGATGTGTAAAGCAATTCTCAGTAATAGCATGAATATATGTCTTGACCTGGGGCCTACCAATATCAAAAGTAAAATTAATGCGGTCGAAATGCGATCTCTACGGAAAATCTGTGAAGTTAGGCTGACCGACCGCATTCGCAACGACGACGTAAGAGAGCGAGTAGGTATGAAAGAGAGTATAAAGATGCGAAAGGGAATGCTCCGATAGTTCGGACATGTGGAAAGAATGCCGAACGAACGTCTGGTTAAGAAGAT
The DNA here is from genome assembly GCA_905163515.2 of Lymantria monacha. Taxonomy (NCBI): domain Eukaryota; kingdom Metazoa; phylum Arthropoda; class Insecta; order Lepidoptera; family Erebidae; genus Lymantria; species Lymantria monacha. Next base: position 15,570,153 of record LR991097.1, on the reverse strand, counting down.
ATACAATGCGAAAGTGGAAGTATGTAGATACCGGGCGAGACCGAGACTAACCTACCTAGACCAGATTAGTCACGTACTGAAGGAAGGTCGAAGGAGTCAAGAGTCTCCGTAACCGGCGAGCGTGTATGAAGAGAATTATGAATGTTGAGGAAGCGAGTGAAGTATGCAAGGATAGAAAGTTCTCTGACACTCTGTTCTCCCTGCCTACCCTGCAAGAGATATGGCGTGATGATATGTATGTATGTATATACGATGTGTAAAGCAATTCTCAGTAATAGCATGAACATATATCTAGACCTGGAGCCTACCAATATCTCTTGAAACAGTGTTACTTTAGCCTTAAAATACAATTTTGTACTAGGAGGTTATTAAAGTAAGCTTACCTTATTAATAATACAGCATATCCGTTTTAGTAATGTAGCTTTAAATAGTCAGTCTTGAGAAAACGAGACATTGCAATAATATTATGCGAAATAATAGTTTCATATGGTTCTTTTAGAAAACAAAAATGAAATAAGGTTCGATCTGCATAGCTTTAGAACACAATCAAACTGAGTAATATTAATTTTAAGGTTGAAACATAACGTTTCTGTAACATTATGGTTTTGTAAAAAAGTAAAAAAAAAAACTATATGAAGAAATCAAGGGGTGATACGCTTTTCCTAATCTCTTTCAAAAATAAGAATAATAAAATTATCTCATGGATTTCAATGAATTCAGAAAGATCCAACTGCAAATTATGAAGTGTTAGATTCAAGTAAAAAGTGTTAGTACGTTGTTATGATAAATTATCATAACATAGCCAAGACGTGATTTTTGAACTGGGGAAATCGATAACTGAATTGTTCTGCATATCCCTTTAAAAATAAGGGCGTAAAAATATAAACTGAAATTAAAATGTTTATTAATATAACTCAAAACGTATTATTATACATACCTGTAATATATTAAGTACTAGCTTTTGCCCGCGGATTCGCCCGCGTAAAAGGTTACTTTTGTAAACTTTTCCATACCCTATTTTTATTTTATCCCCTAAGGGTAATTTTTTACAAACGTTTAATGTCATATTTATTTATATCTATTCAATAGCCTAAAAATAAGTTTCAAGCTTCTGGCTTTAAAAATGACGATAGTTCGTTACAACTTTTCATCCCCTTTTACAACCCTTTTTTTACATTAAAAAGTAGCCTATGTCCTTTATCAGGCTCTAGACTATCTGTGTACTAAGTTTCATTTAGATCGGTTCAGTAGTTTTGGCGTGAAAGAGCGACATACAGACAGACAAACAGAGTTACTTTCGCATTTATAATATTAGTAAGGATTTTAAGCGTTCAGTACTCCACGGCTACACTATATAATTAAAATGACTTCGTAAACAAAACCGACAATGTCAAGAGTAACAAACATGTATACAATACATAGATGGTAACATAATTCTCGGTATTAAATGCATGCGTTGACTTTTACGATCCCGCCGGGACCGGAAAATCATTCCGCTTATCCTGTTCCGCCAACCACTTCATTTGGGAGGCTTCCGTTTCTATAGGTGTTTTTTCAGTAGGTTGAATTTTGATTAAGAATTTCACTTACCCGTTCCACTCTACTGATTAAATAAAGTTAAGATCATGTTCGATGTTGTTCGAAAATATTTTAGAAATAAATTTCCTACAATCTTTTATAATTAATTTTCTTGAATATGATGTCATTATGATCGTCATCATGCTCTTATCTCAATTTTTTGTAGTCGACAAAATATGTAGGTACTCTTTTTCCATCGTACATACTCGTATTGCAAAAGTTTTGGCAATAGTGTTATGACCTGCCGTCCTTGCTTGATGTCCATTCTCTTTGAGAATGTAATTACGTTGACAAAACGGCATCAGATAGAATTAGCTCAGGTTGATGTAAAACTTCATTTTTTCTCTACGACATTCACGAGCAAAGTAAGGGTAGATGGTATTCATAGCCGTTTTCTCAGCGATCATTGACAAAGCCAACAGTAGGTACCATAGGGTAGGTACCGTAATCCCTACGCTTGGTGTATGGGTTCACATCGCAATTTGTGTTAAAGGTTTCTTAGAAAATTTCTGATGCCCGCTTGCCTTATTAGCCCAGTCAAAATAGACATAAAAATAGGGTAAGCTTGCATAAATTACGATAAAGCTATAATAATACTAATTTATCATAATTTATTCAAGCTGAAATGCTATTTTCACTAGGCTATTATGATCCTCAGCTTATATGTATTTACGATTCCCATAGGAAAGAAAGGAATGTTGCCAAGTTGTATTCTTAATCCATCACACATAGAGATATTTCAAATAAAAAACTTTTAAGAAATTGTATTATGTTTAAAGGATACCTTTTTTAAACGAAATATTATCATCAACATATATGCTGTAAACTTTAAGATTTTTTCATATAGAAAGGGCTTCCCTATCGCGGGGCGAAGTATTAATAAATTGACTTCTGATACCCTACCCCTAATATAAAATTATCATAAAATCTCATGATAAGGTGGTACTGAAAATACTATTCCAATAACATTCCATAACCATAGCCCGTTAAATATGATAAATGATATAAACTCAGTTAATGGAGCGTAGTGAGTTAAGCTATCGAAATATTCTGAGTAAATAAATAGCTCATTGGATTTTATTTGATCAATCTTCGAAAGTTTTGCAGTTCGAAAATAAAATAAATTGTTTGCTTGAGTGTTTCGACAAATAGAAATGTTATTTGGAGAATACTCAAGATCTAAATGAAAGATACAAAGTTACAACTAAATGGACAAAGATATTCAATTAATAACTACAAAATAGATTTAGAAATTATCTTCCACAATATTATGAACTCTTATTGTAACACTAAATAAAGTGTTCTTTTTTGAGGAAAAGGCTATACTATACCCGTATGGTTATACTATACCCGGCCCGATCCATCCCAGGCGACGTAACCCTATAACCTATCGTATACATACCTCTCTGCCCCATGTGGGCAGTGGCCGGGCATGTGCCACTGATATCAGTCCTTGTTATTAGTGACCCTAATATGCCTTCAAATTATTATGACAATAAGCTTTTCACATATTAAGGTAAGTACCATTTTTTATAGCAGGCTATGGTCTGAACGCTCCCCAACCAATCGGTCCGGGGCAATGGGAGGGCGGTGCACACCCCCATAAACAACTGTATTGCTATTGAACTGGTTACTGCTACCAATTCCTTGGTATAGTCCTCGGTGGTAGATGACAAATATACATGTCATTTACTACTTAATTACTTTTAAGACTACTGATTTATAAAATGTATATATATTTCATTCAATGTTTTTTTTTTGTTGTAGATGTCAATTAATCGCTTTTATTATAGTTTAAAAATAAAACACACCTTAATCAAAACTTATTTTGTTATTTAAAATAAAAAGAAAGTCGAGATTAGTCAAGTACATATTTTAATTTTTATATTCTCTTTATTTGCGAAAGACCAAACAAGGGTAATAGTGGTACATAATCCAATATTCCCTATAAAAAACTGTGTAACATGTGTAGAGACAGATTCCATCTTTCTTTTTTACATAACATAATAACAAATTTGGTCTACTCCCCAATTTATAAGAAATAGTTATACAAACTGAGACACAAATAAAATATATAAAAAGATAGAAACTGTACACTGTACAGGCCTAAGTTCAGTTTCTATCTTTTAATTACGATTATCTTATAATAACAAACAAATTTACGATGTGTTTCCGAATATTTCCAGACGTAAATTTCCAATATCGCTAAACTTATGATTCACAATAGAAAAGTCAAGGTTAGCGTTCGTGTACCAGATAAATATAAATATAAAAAATATATATAGTGACTTTGGTACTAGTTACACCTAAAACTTAAGTAGTTCTGTTCAGAACAATAAGAGCAAAGAACGTCAGTTGATTTTTTTAAAACTAGTGTGAGGAACTTTACAAATAGGTACACATAGCGAACACAAACTACATCTAGACTCCGAACAATCATTCCTATAATGCATAAAGTACTATTCTGTGTGGGGATCCAATCCACTGCAATCGGCATGTGAAGCCGCTATTTTAACTAATATGCGATCTGCGTAATTAAAAACCATGACATAAAATAAAGAATATTAATTATTATACTATTGAATATTTAAGATTTTTTTTAGTTATGATTTTCAACTGCATGTGAAAGAGTGCGACGTGACTATAGTTAGACAAAAAGATCCCATATAAATACTAATATCTGGATAACAGAGCTTTCGCTCGGTATTTTCTTTTTAGTGTGTTTTGAAGACATTCAAATATAATAAAAATAGTTAATTTAATAAAAATAAAAAATAAAACTCAAAAAGTAATAAAAAAGAGAAACAGTATCTGAACTGGCCTCGATTAGACTGCTCGATTATCCAATTGAGGTGTCTTAATGATAGCATCAAAATTTGACTTCATATTTTTATAGTTGTCAGCTAATGCAAAATTATATTTTTTCATTGCCTAAAAATATTGACAAAACAATATTTTCTATAAATAAAAGTCCCCGGAACCTCCTGCATGCTAAATTTCAAGAAAATTGTTGGTGCCATATCCGAGATTCAGAAAATATATATATATATATATATATATATATATATATACCGCATTCGTAACGACAACGTAAGAGAGCGAGTAGGTATGAAAGAGAGTATTGGTGTAAAGATGCGAAAGGGAATGCTCCGATGGTTCGGACATGTGGAAAGAATGTCGAACGAACGTCTGGTTAAGAAGATATACAATGCGAAAGTGGAAGAATGTAGGTACCGAGGGAGACCGAGACTAACCTACCTAGAACAGATCGGTCATGTACTGAAGGAAGGTGGAGTCAAGAGTCTCCGAAACCGGCGAGCGTGTATGAAGAGAATTATGAATGTTGAGGAAGCGAGTGAAATATGCAGAGATAGAGTTCTCTGGCACTCTCTTCTCTCTGCCTACCCTGTAAGGGATATGGCGTGATGATATGTATGTATGTATGTATATATATATAAGACAAAAAGATCCCATATAAATACTATATCCAATTCGGATTGAGAACCCCACCCACAGTCCGGGTAAAGTTATCATAGCCAGCTGCGGCTTTTTTATTTTGAACAACTAAGACACACAAAAAAGAAACCAAAAAAACCTAAGAAATTTAGTTTAATGAAGTCTAAAGCCTGAAAGTATCGTACACCGCGAAATGATGCCTGAAAGTATCGTACACGCGGACAACTCATAAATATTCATATTTTGTAACTAAACCTCTAATATTTATGTCAACACCTTAACTAATCCAAAAAGCCCTCCCAATTTATAATTCCGATAGACTCAATTTAAAGTTCAAATTGAAACGGGCTCGAGGTTGATATTATTCTCGAGTGAGTTGCAGTTGTTGAAATTTTACTATATACGGGGTTATATTGGCCTCAAAAGTGCCGAGTACAGTAGGGTTGATTCCCACACACGACAAATATGTACGACTTCTGAAAATAGTAGCTCTAATTATTTTTTAGTGCGGGTGGTCTGACCGAGGATCAGTCTACCACCCGAGTGTGTCCTACCGCGTGGGTGCTATAAGAACATATGGAGTGGCGATGAATGCATACAGCGGCCATTTCACTCATTCTCACTCACTCACACATATTAATGAATAATTTAATGATTATTATTTTAATGGTTAATTACATAATTAATTTAATGGTTAATTTAGCGATTAATTTAATTAAAGATTGATTTAATGATTAATTTAATGATTAATTGGGTGACTTAATAAATAATTAATTAAATGATTGATTTAATGTTTAATTTAATTATTCATTTAATGATTCAGTTCGTGTTTAATTTAATGATTATTTTAATGATTAAGTTAGTAACTCAATGGTTATTTTAATGATGACTTAGTGATTATTTTAATGACTTAATGATTAATTTAATGGTTAATTTAATGATTCGTTTAAAGATTATCTTTTGTTTAATTATAGTACTAAATTAATTATTTAACAATAATAACAACTTATCGACTTAAATATTTTGAACACAAAGAAATGTTTGAACCACTAACCCTAAGATCTCTAAGTGCTCAATATTTAATAATAATATTGTATTGTGTATACTCTGAGCTCTAGCCTATTCTACAGGATAATTAGACTCATATCAACATCACCATCAACAACAATAACATCATCTCAGCTCACATACTTCCCTCTGCTCGATCAAAGCCTTCTTCACAATAGGAAGGCAATTGAGCTGTAATACCACGCTGGTCAGACGTGATGATAAGAGGTGTTGATAAAATTATTTCCGGTTTTCCTCTCGTGTAGATGTAAATCTGCAAATCCTATCCTTTAGTTATCTTTTACAAATACCCACAAAAAGGGGGTGGTAAAGTGTATCCTTATTCCATCACCACATGGAAAATATTATACTATTATACAATAATACTTTATTTATTAACCAGTTCTGAAGTAAACTTTACTTTCTGTTTAAACTTTTTAAACTAACATAATCAGGGATTGGCAGTGTGCTCGTTTGAATACTATTTTTTTAAGTTTTCATGCTCATTATTTGGTTATTAAAATTTTATTTTCTTTATTGTTTATTTAATTATTTAGATTTTATTGAATTATTCATTTTATTACTGTATTTATAATTGTTGTATCTCCTTTTAATTCACGGGATCTTCCATAGGGAAGATGCCCGGTCCTTTGGGAGGCTTACATGGGGATATGGATCCAACACGCAGAGGCCTTTGGAGAAATTTAATCTAAATATTGGGATGGGACACCTACCGATGACATTCCACGTCTGCACTTAACATACGTGGAATGCCAGCAGTAAGTGTAAAACTATTGTATGATGATGGTATCTAATATATGAAATATGGGAGTGGGTGTTTAGTGGACTGGTTCATCTTAAATCTATGAATTAATAACTGTCGTCTGCCTTCAAACCCATGTTAAGAGCTGAACGGTGGCAGACGGTGACTCGCCAACTCACTGAATGGGCCACCTAAATAGTCGCCACAGACACACAAGTCATACGGGCAACAGAGGGCAACATTGATGTAAGTGGCTAGGGGTGTCGAGCGGTGCGGCGCCGGTTTCACCATTGAGTCTGCAATAAACAAACTCATGGTTTCCCCGTAATTATGCCCTTGAAAATGACACTTCCACCCCCGAGCATATAGCTCTGGCGACCCCTCTCTGATCAGCTGTTTAAGGCAAGCCAGAGCTGAGAGTCTTTCGGGCACTCTTCGGTTTCTACTCTAGCCAGCTAATGAAGGCCAGCTGGAGACGAGTCCCTGATCGACTCTCTGGAGTATTCAGGACCGCAGTGTCGCCACTCACATTCAGCTCGCCACAAGCTGCCCTGCGGTTTATTGGATTTCCTGTAAATCTTGTGATACATTTTTTTTTTATATCAAAAGAACTTAGGGAGCCAAATAATGTTCCTCCGAGTTTTGCGTTAGCCTCATGGTGAAGTAACGACTGGCCCGGAGGTTATAATTGTTGTGATTATTATTATATTTAGTTTTAATTTTTTTTGTGTTTATTCTGGTTTCGTGGCATTGCGTGCCCTTTGTTTGCTGATTGAGCTTTTCCTACCTTGTTGTGTGTGTTTTGGTGTTTGTGTATTTTATGGGTGCGTGTATTAGTATGTTTCCGTGTTGTTGTTTGTTCTGCATGTCTATTGTAAAAGTGCTATGCTCATGATAGCTTTTTTTTACCTAATGTTGTGTTTGTTTATGTATGAGAAAACTTTACTTGCAACAATTTTATAAATGGCCATTCCTTCGTTTCAGCTCATATTCGTCCCACTGCTGGCCTCGAGCCCCCTCCATACTAGGAGAGAAAGTGATCTACTAGACCACTGGGTTTTCTTGCCAGTATTCCTTCTCTTACACTGATGTTAGCTGCTTACGTCCCTTAGTTGTCTTTCACAATCACCCACGGGTAAACAAGAGGGTGGTGAATTGTATTCTTACTACATCACCACACAGAGAGTTTTAAGCACATTCATTATAAGTCATTCACGCCACTCCTTATTAGTCATTATCACGGTTATGGTTATGAATGATATCATTCAAATAGTTCCATTCATATAAAATATACCAAAACATTATAACACTATTCTAGAAATCATCATTCTCCTACTCTTATCCCAATTACTTGAGGTCGATACAATATGTACTCTTCTTTCATAGTACATATATTATAGAAGTTATTGGCAATAGTTTTATGACCGGCTGCCTGCCAGATGCCAACAACCCTTGGGAATGTAATTGTTGACCAAAGGGCATCAGATGGTATTTATCCTAGGTCATTATAAGCTCTTAGTCGTCTTTTACGATATCCACGAGCAAAGTAAGGGTTGGTAGTATTCGTAGCCGCTACCACCCAGCTAACATAATATATAACACTATTCTGTATATATAAAGTAGTTAATGAACTGACTCGCCGAACGAAAATTGCTGAAATTAGAAATATAAAAATTTTAACAATAATTTGTTTTTATGACTTGAGAGACACGCTGAGAAAAGATTTTGCAAAAACCTCAACAAATGAATCGTAGACGCAAAGTTTGCGCGGGAAAAATGCTTTGCCCATTGTCTAAAAATTAAGCAAAAATAAATTTTAGTAAAAATAAATAAATATGTTGTTCAAACATTTATCAGTTTTCATCTTTTAAATGAATAATAAATTTAGAGATATTTACATAATTGCTTATTAAAAAAAATGCACAGATAGATACTACACAGCGTCTTATTTTTGTAATGCAGAGACTGAGTAAAACGATATTTATTGAAAATTAGCCCCTCAGAGAATATATTCCTTACTAAGGGTACAAATTTCTAATATTTTCGCGAATATTACACATTTGAAGTAAAACTACTTTTACGCATTCTATCGCGTTTGTATTTAATTTTTAAATTCCCGACGTTTCGAACACTTTACAGCGGTAATAATCACAAGAGGAGAGACTATGAACGCTCCAAAGTGTTTGAAACGTCAGGAAATTAAAAATCAAATATAAACGCGATAGAACCCTTAAAAATAGTTTTATTTTAAAAGAGACATTTTTTTATATTTTTCACTCTGCAACAAAAACAATGAAAATGATTGTTAAGTAACGGTGGCGCCACTTATGATTTCTATGTGGACGAAGTTACAGACAAAAGTTTATTATATTTTTATTATTTTTAAGTCTTATGTATTAATTATATTTAGCTGGACAGTAAAGCAATACATTTCTTTCATAAATATAGAAACTAACCTAATAAACCTAGCTCAAAAGGAATCCTCCACAGATCTAATATATCTAAATAAGATTTACGAATAAAATAATGTTGTAGATACTTTATGAGACATAATGTACACTAGTATAGTCTTCTGAAACTACTAATCTCATTGGGATTAGGTTTTACCATGACCACTTTCGAGAAAATTTTATTAGCATATGTAGCGACTGTGTTATAACGACCTGGGCCAACTCTGATGCCGTTTGATCAACAATTACATTCCCAAGGAGAGTTGACGTCTGGCAGGCGGCGGTTCATAAAACGAATGCCAATAACTTTCACAATATTTACTATGAAAGAAGGGTACATATTGTATCGACCCCAAGTAATTGGGATAAGAGTAGGATGATGATGATGTTGTAGTGACTGTTATCTGATCTCCGCAACCCAAAGAATGATTCTTATTCTAGGATTAAATTAGGTGTCAAGAAATTTCACATTATTGATTCCCCATATCGATTGTAATAATAGATGTTCATGGCAACTGCAACCGGTGGTTTAACGTGCTCCTCCCGGCACGTTCACACATTAAACACATATTAGACCACTTTTTAATTATTTAAGAATTACTAGGCGACTTAATATACGCTTTTCTGTATTACTACATTAAAAATAAAATTCCTTAAAATTATTCGCAGCGCTATCTACTGAGTACAATTATTAATCTACACTATTGTTTAATCCGCCTGAACACATAAAAAAATGCACCAATATCGGTCCAGCCGTTTAAGAGTTCAGTGATATACGTATGTATATATAGAAGAATTATATCTTATCTTAATATATGTAAATTAGGCGTCACGTTGTTTGTCCGCGATGGACTCCTAAAGTACTTAACCAATTATAATCAAATTTGTACAGCATATGTAGTTTGATCCAACTTAATAGATAGGATAGCTTTCTTTTCAATTTATAGCCGCAATATTATTTTATTGCAAATTATTTGTCTATTATTTGAGAGTCACAATTATCTGTTATCTCCAAGCGATTCTAACAGAAGGAGGTATCTGTTGACTGGATTGAGTATTTAATAGATGTCGCTATGTTAAACGTATAAATGTATCATATAAGCTACAATTTATTAGCATAACTACCATGTGTTACTGAGGCTACCTTAGCCACGGCAATGCGTGGCCGAGTCTACTATTAGATATATAAAGATTAGAGGTGGGCGATTTCTTCATAATGTTTTCCTTCACCGTTAAAAAAACTTATCTTTATTAATTTACGTTATAATATGCGTCATCATCATCATGTCAACTCATATAATATGACCTACTGCTAGGATCGAGCCTAATGCACAATGACAGACAATTTGATCTATTTATACCAAGCTGGTCAGTTAGATTGGTATAGGATTTTAATTCGACTGTTCCTTCTTTTGAATAAATAATATTTATCCAAGAAAAAGAATACTACAGGGATATATAATTGATAACTTTATAACATATCCTTAGTCGTATTTTACAACATCTATATATAAGATAGGGGTAGAGTATGTTCAATTGTATTCTTACTCTGTCACTACAAGAAAAATTTAAAACGTTATATACGTAATTTATATATTTGTAGATAATAATTTAATTTTGATATAACTTTACGTTCTAGAAGATAAATATAACTAAGATACACAGTGAAAATCTTAATTAGATGATATGTCAAATATATTATATATGAATTAGGTTAGTGGTAGGACCATGCTGTTGACAGTTCTCTGTCTACAGCCGCCGGCCGGTTCATCCGGAGTAGTACCACACTCTCGCAGAAGATCGACGTCTTAGTAAGGGCATTGTGCTATTGCGCTTCGTTCAGTGAGCGAGTGAGCCGGAAGCCCAACTGGGTGGATTTGGGGTTTCTAATAGTAGGCAGCGGCCTGGTTATAGTCTTGGTTATAGCAAAGGTCCTTGGGCGGACACTTACCATTTTTTTTTTCCACAGGGTGGACCATGGATGTAGTCGAGCCCCGACAAATCGATCCGGGGCGACGAAAGAGGCGGCGCGCAACCCCATGGACCCACCCTGCAAACACCTCTCTTCGCCGTGCGAGCGGGCCAGCGGTACCCGATCTTTGTCTTCGGTGGCCCGCCCGGTGGTTTACCCCTACGGGTTCTTCCCGTGTCGACGCCCCGACAGCTCTCGCCGTCGGGGCGTCGCCCTCACGCGGTGGCCTCACGTCGGGTGACCGGACAATTCCCCGCGTCCGATCACCCGAAGCCTCGGTTAGGGCGGCATCAGGCGCAGATATTCGCGCCTGCGCCGCCCCGGCCGCTGACGGCAAGTGACACTTACCATAAGGTGTGCTGCTTAATGGTTTGCAATAAAAAAAAATTCTAACTACTTTCACAGTTTCTTATAACTATAACATTTACACATACATACATACATATCATCACGCCATATCCCTTGCAGGGTAGGCAGAGAGAACAGAGTGCCAGAGAACTCTATCTCTGCATACTTCACTCGCTTCCTCAACATTCATAATTCTCTTCATACACGCTCGCCGGTTTCGGAGACTCTTGACTCCACCTTCCTTCAGTACATGACCGATCTGGTCTAGGTAGGTTAGTCTCGGTCTCCCTCGGTACCTACATCCTTCCACTTTCGCATTGTATATCTTCTTGACCAGGTGTTCGTTCGGCATTCTTTCCACATGTCCGAACCATCGGAGCATTCCCTTTCGCATCTTTACACCAATACTCTTTTTCATACCTACTCGCTCTCTTACGTCGTCGTTACGAATGCGGTCGGTCAGCCTAACTCCACAGATTTTCCGCAGAGATCGCATTTCGACCGCATTAATTTTACTATCATACTCTTTTCTGCATACCCAACTCTCGCTTCCATACATTAATGTTGGGACAAGCACTGCGTTATGTATTGCTACACGTGCCTTCTGGCTGAGGTGGTGGCTGCCGAAAAGTTGCCCCAACGCTCCGTTCACTCTATTTCCCGCATTCACTCTTCGCTCTATATCAGTGGTGTACCTTCCATCTCGGCTAAATCCACATCCAAGATATACAAATTCATCCACTTGCTCTAGTACATCATTACCTATTGTTACTCTTACATCTGTTCTGGTTTTATCTCTTTCAAAGACCATTATTTTGGTTTTTCTCACATTCACGCGTAGACCCCTTTTCTTACAATCTTCTGTCATTGTGTCGACTAGGGTCTGCAGGTCAGTCGCTGACTGTGCCAGCAGGACTGCATCATCTGCATAAAGCAGAGCAGTGACCACTGAGTCGCCCATCTGGACTCCCACATTCATATCATTCAACCTTTGGAGACATTTATCCAGATATATGATAAACAGCCTGGCTGACAGAACGCACCCCTGCTTAACGCCGATATTGACGTCAAACCAAGGCGACATTCCATCATCCAGCCGCACACAGGCTCTACAGCCCATGTAACTGGACTGCACAGCCTGTAGCAGTTTACCGTTAATACCATACTCCGGTAAAATGTCCCAAAGTTCCTTTCGTACAACCGTGTCAAATGCTCTCTCCAGATCCACAAAACTGCAGAAAACCCTCTGACCTAGAGCCAGAAGCTTCTCCACAATGTAGCGCAGAGAGAACACTTGATCCATGCATCCCCTTCCACTCCTGAAACCTCCTTGTGTCTCACACAGTAAACCATCGGACACCATCCTCATTCTCCTTTCAATAATTTTTCCATACACTTTTGCTGCCAAACTGGTCAAGCTTATGGCTCTGTAATTTGCGCAGTCATAACGTGAACCCTTGTTTTTAAACAAAGGCACGATGACTGCGCTATTCCAGTCCCTGGGAACCATTCCCGAGCTCCAACATAAATTGAGGAGCAACAGGAACGCCTCCCAGACACAAGAGCCACCGAGCTTGATCATCTCGGCAGACACCATATCAATGCCCGCTGCCTTACCATTTTTCAAACTTCTTATCGCCCATTCAACTTCATCCATACTGATGCCATCGGAGGACGCCGTTGTCGAATGTTGATCTACTAAACCACATCCAACACCGGCGCCAACCGTAGCATCCGCATATATATCGCCAAAATATTCACTCCATCGGCTTAACACGTCTTGTGTTTGTGTAAGAATGTCTCCACCTTTAGACCTTATTTTATTCATTCTGAAGGCTGACCAACCACCCCGAGACTTCTTCACCTCCCTCCAAAAGAGTTTGGTGTTACCCTCGAAGTTTTTAGTCAGCCTATCTTCTGCACTCATACTTGCTCTATCACGTTTCTCTTTCACTAAGGCCTTGGTGTCATTCTTACATTGCCGATATATTTCTTTCTTCTGTTCAGTCATACTGTCATTCAGATTCAAAGAAGAGACATAGTCCAGCCACGCTTTCTTCTTTTGCTCTACGGAAGCTGCCACTTCCGCATCCCACCATGCATCACCATTTGTTTTTCTATGCTTCTTTGAACTTCCACATACTTCTTTCGCTGTATCTACCATACTCTCTTTCAATACTCTCCAGCATTCTTCAATGTCCGATTGCGGCTGGCTTGCCATCGTCAGCCGTTCTCGGACACCCTCTGCATACTTTTCTCTTACACACTCTTCTTGCAACCTTTCAACCTTTATTCTTTCAAGCCCTCCGAAGTGGACACGCTCTCGCCAGTGCCTCCACTTTCTGAACAGACCACTAAATCTCGCAATAACGAGATAGTGGTCCGTGTCGACTGTGAGGCCCCTGTAGGCTCTTGCGTCCAATATTTTGCTTCGGAGGCGACTGTCTACCAAAATTAAATCTATTATGCTTTTCTGTTCATTCCTTCTCCATGTATACATATGGATGTCCTTATGTTGGAAAAATGTGTTTGACACAATAAGGTTTCTCTCCATGCATACATCCGCTATGAGCCTACCTGCGTCGTTCACTCTCTTATCACCAAATGGACCGAGTACGTCCTCATAGTCGGGACGCTTGGTCCCCACCCATCCGTTCAAATCTCCGCATACAATCACGCGTTCACTGGTTTCTGCCATATCCAGAACTTCCCTAACATTGTCCCAAAACTTCTCTAGGTCTGATGCCACCGAGGATCCTACGGGAGCATATGCTGCAACCATGAATACCTTGGTGACACCTAGTTTTATACGGACCCAGAGAAGTCTGGGATCATACATTCCGTAATCCTTCACACCTGAGGCCAAGCGAGAGGACAACAGCACTCCTACCCCCATGCTGGCTCGATCGCTCTGTGGTACACCAGACCACAGAGCCATCCCGCCACCAGGAAGATCGCAGGCGTCGCTGCCCCTTCGCTTGGTCTCTGTTACACAGAGCACGTCTAGCTGTTTGTCCGCCATGACGGATATCAGCTCGTGCAACTTACCTTCCACACAACCTTTTACATTCCACGTGCCCACCCGGCACTCCGTTCTCCTCGACTCGCCTAACTGGGCAAGGCAGGTGGGTGGCGGCCCCCATCGCCGCAACTGCCGATGTTCGTACCGACGGGGGCGGGTCGGTACGCGTCGCCTCCGGGGGACGCCCTAACCCGCATTGCGGTACGCATTTCGAGCCGGATTAGCAGTCTAATTAGACTGGCAGGGGACGCGAACGAGCACGCTCCGGACTATGCCCCCCCGTATAACATATAACATTTAAATATACAAATTGGATATCAGTTTTTTAATATAACTTGATTATGACTTCTACTTATGGAAACAGTATTATTATATCAAACTGCTAACTTATAGTAGGCTCCAATAAGAATAAATCTACCATCCTCAATTCCGAATATTTATTTTATCTACCTACGCATGAAATAATTTCACGCACCCTCATCAATCAGGTCCAGCTGAAACGAATAATCATATTTTATACAACAGTTTTTCTCAATTCATATACATATATAACCACATATCTGCCTTAGTATACCATAAATCAGATTAAATTATAACATATACTTCATTATTCACTACTATTTTATGTTCTACAAATCATACCATCACCATAAGATTGGTTTAATTGAATATTGTTCCCTTCCAAGTCACTTGGACTAACCCCGCAAGCCATGCTACCGATGGTAATATAGCAATGATAGGATAGCTGCAATTTCTTACCACCAAACATCCTTTCTGGACTTCCAATATTTATAGCTTCTTTCTCGATAAAAAGCGCATAGCGTAAAAGCTGCAGCAAGTGAAGTGATCTTTCCATTCTCTTTCCGAATTATAGATGACGGTATTGACTATTAATACTATTAACCGGATAGTACTCACCGGATTATCTCAACGATTATACAGAGTAGTTATGAGCTTCTCGTGAAGTAGTTTTCTCATTATTTTAACAAAAGTGTTACGCACATATTTATTTTGTGGTTATTGCTATAAATATGAAGCGTAGCATGTTTTGTCTAATAAAGTCTGTTATTTCGTCTGTCGTTTATATGTGTGACCATTTGCCATATGCATAAAACCATTTATTGTATTAGTCATATTCACTGCAAAGTCTGCTTACTTCTCATCCCTATAAGATAGTTGAAGAGAGTGATGCTTGTTTTAGAGCAGCCATCACTACCTCTCAATTAACTACAAGTGGTTAACTCGTGATAGGGTGCTGGTTGTGGAATTTAGTCCAGCCATAATCTTTTGCATTATATATTAGCATAATATTAAGCCGTTATTGCTCTTCGGGCATCATACTAGAGCTAATATTTTGTTATAATATAAAAAAAGTCAGTAATTAAATAATTAAAAATAGAGAAACCCGCTGATTTTCTTGCCGAATCATTTCAATGCGCTCGCGTTCGCGATCCGATTATAGTCATTTGAATTAATTTAAAGTAAAACACAATGATTGACAATAAGTAACTGCCTCCGTGGAGTTTATACATATAAATGATTTAAATTTAAATTGGTGTCTCACGCATTTTTCTCTGTAGGGGTGATAGTTACAAATTTTGCTCAAACAAAAAACTAAAAATAAAATAATGATTTCTAATGTTTACGCGAGTGTTACACATTTGAAATAAAACTACTTTTACGGATTCTATCGCGTTTATAATTGATTTTTAATTTCCCGACGTTTCGAACACACAGTGTAATGTACAGTGATCATGGTCCCGTAAGGACTAAGATGTCTTACGTCCAATATGCCCTTGTTATTACAGAAATTTATATCTACCCTATAGGATATATATCTTATCAAAGATATATATATATATATATATATATATCTTATCAAACAATGACATATTGGACGTAAGACACCTGACTCCTCCCGTGACCATGATCACTGTAAAGTATTCGAAACATCAGGAAATTACAAATCAAATCGAAACGTGATAGAATCCGTAAAAGTAGTTTAATTTGAAATAAAAATAAAATGTTAATGGAGTGGTGAATTATAATCTTATAGCTTAGTTAGGCAATATTATTAGCTTAGTTTTTAATATATATATATATATATATATATATATATATATATATATATGTATATTAAAAACTAAGCTAATAATATTGCCATGGAGGAAGATTATAATTCACCACTCCATTAACATTTTATATATATATATATATATACGTAAAATTAGGAGTGAAATTAAATAAAGTAATATAAAATTGAGGCAGCTAACATTTTCTTCAACGCTGTCCATCAGCAATATACTCCGAAGACTGTAGCAATACTAAGAGGTACAGTAAAGCTAATCTATTGTGTGAAGTATATTCTAGCTATCTGAACACGCAAAGTCTCAATCAGCTCCTTTAATAAATCATTATGTTCTTGATAAAATATACTGGTTAATTATTACTGTAGCCTTTATTGCTTAATCGGAAAACGTGTTCACTAAAATGAGACATGTAATTTATCAAAAGTAAGATAACGTCTTTATAATTTGTTTTATATAGCTCAATTTTACAATATGTAGGGAGAAAACCAATAAGTTTCTACAAACGTTCACATATTTAGTTTCGATATCAAGGCGAAGTGTTATCCGTAAAACTTTATTAAAACTTGTACAAGTATTGCAATTTCACTGAATGCACAGAACATGCGATGCAGGATAAAGTTTTAACGTTTATATTTTTATGTACGTGTGTACTATAATTTTGATTATTCTTTTCATTACTGCAATCAGCGTAGTCAGCTTCTCGTCATTATATTTACCATTTGCAGAATATCTACAAAATTAGATTTTCTAACTACCTATATCACAATTATGATTAAATTTGGAAAAAGTATAATAGATTAAAAATATGTCATTCAAGAATAATATCTAAAATAAAGATATAACAGGAATCATTATTTTTTTTTAAAGAGTTTTACTGTAAGACGTGTATACACTAAAAACCACGAGCTGATATAATCCTTATTATTTGAACTAATTTTGAAATTACATTTCACGTTAGATGATGATCGTTACATGGAATAATTACTTTCTGCTTAATTTGGTTACACTATAAAGTCCTCGTTATACTAAAAAATAATGTCATATTTGGATAAATAAAACGATGAAAATTACTGAAATTTAGCATTTAATATGCTTGATTATTATAAAAACCCGATTACGAGCAAAAAATGTTTGTCACAAGTAGGATTCGAACCCACACCCATTGGAAATCCGTTTCAATCGCGCTGCCACTTACTTCTGTAGCTTTCCATTTGAACTAAACTTATCGACACCCATTTGTAATTACAATTAATAAAAAAGATAATCTAGAAATATCTATTAATGTACAGTTGACGCTAAATAGTCACTCTATATAAATTAATTTAAACTCATCATCATCATCATCATTTCAGCTCATATATGTCCCACTGTTGGGCTTGAGCCTCCTCCATAATGTGAGGGTAATTGACCTACTGTACCACGCTGGTCAGACGTGTTGGTATAGGGTTTTGTTTCGAGTTTTCCGTCTCTCACATATATATTATATGCGTTTTATATCCCTTAGTCGTCTTGTACGATCACCCACGGGTAAGACAGGGGATGGTGAATTGTATTCTTACTCTGTTACCACACGGAAAGTTCTATTTAAACTAATATTAAAAATATATTACATCAAATTTAAACTCATACCAGCTAGGTATAGGATACTGGAAAGCTGTCTTCACTTGACAAAATAAGATCGTCTAGCTAACTTATAACGTTCTCAAGGATAACTTGTAGTCGAGACATATGCTCACCGCGTACATTTCAAGACAATATTCTTGTCTAAGAACGGAATTTTCGCTTTACCAACGACATGAAGAAGACATACTTTGTCAGCACTAACATTGTGTGACATTGTTATAATACACTCCGTTTATTCTGTTTCTAGTACATATTGCAGTGTCACGAGACTTTGTTGACTTACCAAATGTTCATTAAATTATAATAATAACTGTACAACTAGAATGAAAAGTTAGTTGTTTCTCAAATCAGATACACCCGTCTACCTTTTGATTACGTCTCCTGGACAGTGAGAAAAATAAACATTGGTTAGTCTGATTGATTATAATTATGCTTTAATATTATTGAATGATCTATTACGACACTTATGCTATGGACGGGTTATATGGAACACTTATTACTAGTATCGTCATCATCTTTTTCGCCAACTTGCGCCGCGGCTTATCAGCGTGGCGTACGCTTATGCCGAATGTAGTTGGACCCAGCGCCTAGTGCCGATAATTGTATACTGGGATGGTTCGATTCATGTCTCTGTACGGCGCACCTGTATGGATGAAATCCCTGACCGCCCATCTCAGGGCCCTCTCGTGACGACCACAAAGGGTCATGGCAATCAGAGTCATACGCGAATACCGCACGGTGGTGACGGATGCAGCGTGCCTGGTGGCCGGAACTCCCCTGCTGGTTTTACCAGCAAATGTCGGCGACGCTGGCAAGAGCGCCTCGGTTCGAAGTTCCGTCCGTCGAGGCATTCCGGTCGGTGCTGATGGAGTGGTTAGGTTAGGTTAGACACGACACGGAGTCCTCTCCTTGCAACTGGTGCAGGTATTAATGGGCATGGTTGTTTCGGCAAGTACCTATACGCGGTCGTTACGAGGGAGAGGACACTGTCCTGCTACCACTATGATTGCGACGAGGACACAGCACAACATACGCTCAAGCTCTGTACTTCCTGGCCAGAACAGCACCGTGATTTCGTCGAAATCATCGATGCCAACCTGGCGGTACCGATCTACCAGAAGAAAGCTTACTAAAAAAAATCACCATCATCACGGCTCATATACGTTCTAATGCGGGGCTCGAATCTCCTCTACAATAGAGGTGCAATGGACCTACTATACTACCCTGATTAAATGGATTGTTATAGGGTGTCATTTCAATCCCTTTTCCTTCTCTTAATATAAGAGATGTTATTTACATATCAAATCCCATAGTGATCTTACCGATACCTACAGGCAAGAAGATACCGATACCTCCAGACATGGGGTGGTAAACTATATTCTTAGTCCATCAGAAAACCACTATTTACCATTATAAAAAATAGCAAATTCTAAGATAGCTTTGTTATCATCAATGAATAAGTGTAACTGCAAAATAATCAAAGAAGAATTCCGTAGTCCAATTACGAAGGTCAATTAATAAGAACTGATTAAGTCTCCCTGATTAGCCGTGCTAGAAATAAAACTCAATTATATCCACGATAGCCTAATAACACAAAGCAATAAATTATCGGGCAGATAATTGGAAGACTGTGACTTTTTTTAGTTGAAGTTATTTATTATACGCCTATTGAATGAACCGAAGCAAATGAATCGACCGCAATAGATTAAATCTATTAATTTAGTATAGTTTTAAATTTTTAGTTTTTTTTTAACTGTGTGGTAGCGGCTACGAATACTACCAACCCTTACTTTGCTCGTGGATGTCGTAGAAGACGACTTAGAGCCTTATAACGACCTGGGCCAACTCCATCTGATGCCGTTTAGTCAACAATTACATTCCCAAGGAGGGTTGATGTCTGGCAGGCGGCCGGTCATCCGCCTCTTGCCGCAGATAAGCGGCCACATACGGCACCAGCCCCCGCCCCGCTGCCTTGTCAGGGTGGCCGCGTGGGGAGCTACGCCGCGGCCGCGGCCGGGCCTAAGCCCAAAGGCCCCGGCCCCGCTCCGAAGGGACCTGCCCTGAGGAGGAAGACGGCGCTGGCTCCTGCCGGACCGCTGAAGCCACCCGCAACGAAACCGCCGGCGACGACCAGCGAGGCTGCGACAAGGCCTTCCGCGTCTGGCACGACTGCCGTACCCGAAGAGGGTTGGCAGGTGGCCGAGCGCGATAGAAGGAGTCGCGGCCAAAGAAGGAGAGCGGAGGCCAAGCGCGCCGCTGAGGTCTCCGCTCCCAAGGCAGGAGCTGGCGACAAGAAGAAGAGGTCGCGCAAGGGGCTCAAGCCGCCAAAGACAGCCGCAGTGGTGATCACTGTGCTGCCTGAGGCGGCCGAGAAGGGCCTCAGCTACGAGGCCGTCTTGAGGAAGGCTCGGCGGGAGCTAGACGTCTCCGATATTGGAGGCGTCGAAGCCAGGACCCGCAAGGCCCGGACGGGGGCTCGAATCCTCGAGTTCCCAGGGGCCGAGGGCGCCAAGACGGCTGACAGCGTAGCTGAGAAGCTGCGAGGTCTGTTCGCCGAGGAGGGTGGCATCAGGATCGCCAGGCCCGTCAAGTGCGCCGAAATGCGCATTTCGGGTCTGGACGACTCCGTGACGGTGGAAGACATCCGGGAGGCTATTGCCTTGAAAACCGGGTGTCCCATAGACACCGTCCGGGTCGGTGCCATTCGTCCCGGTCCGGGTGGCGTAGGTGCTGCCTGGGCGCAGTGCCCGGTGGAGTCGGTCAGGCAACTGGCCGGCTCAGGCAGGCTCCTCGTGGGCTGGAGCTCGGCGCGGGTAACCGTGCTTGAGCACCGGCCTGCGAGGTGCTATAAGTGCATGGCGGTCGGACACACTCGACCGACGTGCACCAATTGCTTCGACTGCGGCGGATTGTGTTTCCGCTGCGGTCAGACCGGGCACGTGGCGGCATCTTGCGCCGCCCCGCCCCACTGCCCCGCGTGTGCGGCGGGCAATAAGCCCGCCGAGCACCGCATGGGTTCTGGGGCGTGCAGACCTCCTGCTTCGGCCCCAAAGGGGTGGGGCGGCCTATCGACCACGGCCGCTCCCGCTCCTAGCGCGGCCCGATCGCGCACTGGCGAGGCGGAGGTGATGGATACGGCCCACTAATGGCTGCAGAATCCATTCACCTCCTGCAGGCCAACATCAACCACTCCACCGGAGCGCAGGATCTCCTCCTGCAATCCATGGCGGAGTGGTCGATTGGTGCAGCCGTAGTCGCGGAACCGTACGTCGTGCCTGATCGCCCCAATTGGGTGGTCAGCCGAAACGGAACTGCGGCAATCGTCGTCTCAACGCAGCGGCACTTCCCGTCCTTATCCCTTTTGGATAGGGGCGAAGAATTTGTCGCTGCGGAATGGGGAGGGGTCACACTCTACAGCGTTTACCTCTCCCCTAACAGGAGAATGGACGATTTCAGGGCCTGCCTCACCACCTTGGAGGCTTCGATACGGCGACTGGCACCGGGCCTCGTCCTGGTCCTGGGGGACTTCAACGCCAAATCCACGGCATGGGGGTCCCCTATGACGGACGACCGCGGACGGGCGGTCGTTGAGTGGGCGGCTTCACTGGGCCTCTGTGTTGTTAACAGGGGCTCAGTGAACACGTGTGTGCGGCAGCAGGGTGGGTCGATAGTGGACTTGTCGTTCCCTAGCCCCGCTGTCGCGCCACGGGTGAGGAACTGGAGTGTCCTGGAGGAGGCGGAGACCCTATCGGACCACCGGTACATCCGGATGGAGGTCTCCCCCCGGGAACCCGGAAGGGGTCACAGGGCGGACGGAGCTCCCGCGTTTCCGCGGTGGGCTGTGGGTCGTCTTGATAGGGACCTACTGGCGGAGGCGGCCATCGTTCACACGTGGCTGTCCTCACCGCCCCCAGCGGACGGAGTGGACGCTGAGGCTGTCCGCATCCGCAGTGCGTTAACGCAGATCTGCGATGCGGCCATGCCCAGGGTGCGGCGTCTACCTCCGAGGCAGGGGGTCTACTGGTGGTCCCCAAGACTGGCGGACCTTCGCGCGGCGTGTATCAGTGCCCGAAGGTCCCACACCCGCAGCCGGCGGCGTCACCGCGACGCTGAGCGGGAGGGCCAGCTGTACGAGGCGTACCGCAGTGCGCGTACTGCCTTTCGGCTGGCCATCCGAGCCGCCAAGGATGCGAGTTGGCAGGAGATGTTGGACGGTCTCGACCGTGACCCCTGGGGTCGCCCGTATCGCGCGTCGCTGAACAAGCTTCGCGCGCAGGGCCCCCCCCTCACCGAGACCCTCCAGCCCGACTTCCTCTGTAGGGTGATCGAGGAGCTATTTCCACGGCAGTCGGGACACACGCCCCCGGTCATGGCTTCGCCAGATCAAGACCGGGAGGCCGACGACGAGAGTGTTCCACCCGTGACGGAGTCGGAAGTGGGGGCGGCAGTGGCGCGGATTCGCTCCGCCACCACGGTCCCCGGCCCGGACGGAATACCAGTCCGGGTGTTGACGTCGCTCCTCGAGCACTTCGAGCCTCGCCTCAGGCAACTGTTCAACGCCTGTCTGACGTCTGGACGGTTCCCTGAGTGCTGGAAGGAGGGGAGGTTGGTTCTCCTGCCAAAGCCGGGACGGCCCCCGGATTTGCCGTCGGCCTACAGGCCCATCGTGCTTCTCGACGATGTGGGTAAGTTGCTGGAGCGTGTCCTCGCTGCCCGCATCGTCCGACACTTGGAGGAGGTGGGGCCCGATCTGTCGGACGCTCAATATGGGTTTAGGAGGGGGCGTTCGACCATCGGGGCCCTGCTACGCCTGAGGCAGACGGCCGCGGAGGCTGTCGCCGGCAAGGGAGTGCTGTTGGCGGTGTCGCTGGACATCGCCAACGCATTCAATAGTCTGCCATTCAGCTGCATCAAGGAGGCGCTCCGGTTCCATGGAGTGCCCCTGTACCTCAGGCGGCTGGTGGCAGACTATTTGGAGGGGCGCAGTATCCTCTGCGCGGGTCCCGCAGGGGACATTGTGCGGACGCCCATGTCGTGCGGTGTTCCACAGGGGTCGGTTCTGGGGCCGACTCTGTGGGACATCGGGTACGACTGGGCGTTGAGAGGGAGTCTCCCCCCCGGGCTGAGCTTGGTGTGCTATGCTGACGACACGCTCGTCACAGCCCGGGGCAGGACACTCGAAGAGGCGGCGAGCCTGGCCACTCTCGGCACCGAGGAGATGGTCAGGCGAATCGTGGCGCTGGGGCTCAGGGTGGCCTTAAATAAGACGGAGGCCCTATTATTCCATGGGCCACGCGTAAGGCTGCCAACCGGCGCCTCGTTAGTCGTCAACTCCATCCAGATCAACATCCAGGCCCATATGAAGTACTTGGGTCTGGTGCTCGACGGGCGATGGTGGTTCCGGGAGCATTTCCGACAGATTGCTCCCCGGCTGGTTGGCGCGGCGTCCGCCCTTTCTCGGCTCATGCCGAATGTGGGCGGACCCAGTTTCGAGGGCCGACGGCTGTATGCGGGGGTCATCCGCTCGATGGCCATGTACGGCGCACCCGTGTGGGCGAGGGCTCTGAACGCCCAGCTCAGAGCGGTTCTGTGGAGGCCACAGCGAGCCATGGCGGTTAGAGCCATTCGCGGGTACCGCACGGTGTCGACAGAGGCGGCGTGCCTATTGGCAGGGACACCCCCGTGGGACCTAGAGGCGGAGATGCTCTCCGACCTCTACCGGCGGGTTACCTCAATGCGCGAAGAGGGTGGATCCCCATCGTTGAGCGAGATAGCCACCTGGCGTGAGGACGCCTGCCGAGACGTCATCGCCCGTTGGGTTACGCGGCTGGAGAGGCCTAGACACGGTATCGTGACCGTCGAAGCCTTCCGGCCCGTATTGATGAAATGGATGGAGCGGCGGCACGGGGTCCTCACCTTCCGACTGGTGCAGGTGTTGACGGGGCACGGGTGCTTCAGGAAATACCTGCACACGGTCGTGTACAGGGAGTGGACTCCGGGCTGCCATCATTGCAGTAGTGACGAGGACACGGCGCAACATACGCTCGAGGAATGCTCGGGCTGGGACGGGCAGCGCCGCGACCTCGTCGCTATTATCGGTGCCGACCTGGCACTGCCGGCTGTCGCGAGGGCGATGGTCGACAGCGTCAGGAATTGGGACGCGGTCGCCGCCTTCTGCGAGGCTGTCATCTCGCGGAAGGAGGCGGCGGAACGAGTCAGGGAGGACTCCCGCGACCCGGGCCGCCGCCAGCGGCCGGGGCGGCGTAGGCGCGAATACCTGCGCCTGATGCCGCCCTAACCCAGGCCTCGGGTGATCGGACCGGGGAATTGTCCGGTCACCCGACGCGAGGCCACCGCGTGAGGGCGACGCCCCGACGGCGAAATCTGTCGGGGCGTCGACGAGAGGAACCCGCGAGGGTAAACCGCCGAGCGGACCACCGAAGACAAAGATCGGGTACCGGTGGTCCGCTCGCACGGCGAAGAGAGAGGATTTTACGGTGGGTCTATGGGATCACGCGCCGCCATCTCCGTCACCTCGGACCGATTTGGCGGGGCGAGACGCACCCATAGCCCACCAATAAAAAAAAAAAAAAAAAAAAAAGAAAAAGGCGGCCGGTCATAGAACTATTGCCAATAACTTTCGCAATATGTACTATGAAAGAAGAGTACATATTGTATCGACCTTAAGTAATTGGGATAAGAGTAGGAGAATGATGATGAGTTTTAATTTTAAATAGTTATGACATTTTTTTTTTGGAATACCTGATAAGTTAGATTTTAATATAGTTATTTTTTTAAAGACTACCTTGCACTAGTCGCAAAGCTGAGCCAATAGCCTTTTTTGTTTCTCGTTAATGTCATTTTATACCAGAAATTATTTAAATTTAGTTCTGTTTATTTTCATTAATTTATTTTTAACGAGAGCAATATAAATGTTTTTCTTTCTTTCTTTCACTAAGGAAATAATCCTTGTATTGCGGGGACTTTAGAAATAACGTTGACAAATTCCACCTAGACTCAGAAAATCAGTTTGTGGGTCGCACAAAGTATTGTACTGCTTGAGAATCGAACCCACGACACTGGCATGGAATATCGGTATCTTAATCACTACGCCATTTGTGCAGTAAAATTTTGAGATCATAGACTTTTAAGTTTAATAAACTGTGTAAGTTTTAGTATGCACAACTAGTCAACTGTGGATTCCACTTTCATATGATTAATTCAACTCTCACTAATTTACACACAGTTATTATTCACCAAAAAGATAGAGTGATTTAACATATAGTCGTATAGTTTTATAGACCTATAATTTGATATAATCCCATTCCCTCTATTATTTTAATACCTTTTAATCTTTGGGATAATAGCTCTTGTAGGTAAGAATAAGGTAATAACGTTACTTTTTTTTTAATTACTCTTTTTATAAATTAATTCTTACAGTACAGTACATGATAAAAATTATTTTATCAATCACTACAAAACTTCTAACCATAAACCAAACCATACAAAAAACTATAGAAAATAAACAAGCCAGTGTTTCTTCTTAGCTTATATTCTCACAGCATTTTCAATAGATACCTGATACCTGTGTTCACGTTACCGTAGCTGGAACTAGCTAAAGAAATTAAACACGTAGATCCAAAGAAACTTGATGAGGGTACTGTAATTAGTATTACTGCTTTTATGTTAGCCGGCTATTGGATGCGACATTTAAGTAAATATTATATATTTCATATATTAACCATATTTTCTGCCTATGTGTATGTTCATATTCAAATTTACTTAATATACCTTGTTTTGCCTATAGGCATATTTAATATCAGTAACAATTAAAAGATTAGACCCTTAAGCCGAGCTTTGATATATATTTTATACTCTAAAAGTAATAATTCTGCTGTGTGGTAGGGGCTTCGAATTCTACCAACCCTTGCTTTGCTCGTGAGTGTCGTAAAAGTCGACTAAGAGCCTTATAATGGCCACCTCCATCTGATGCCGTTTGCTCAACGATTGCATTCCTAAGGAGGGTTGACGTCGGGCAGGCGGCCGGTCATAAAACTATTGCCAATAACTTCTACAATATTTACTATGAAAGAAGAGTTCATATTGTATCGACCCCAAGTAATTAGGATAAGAGTAGAAGAACGATATGACTGTAAACTTAATGAAATTGAAAAATACTTATGTACTTTATATAATATTATTTATGTATTTTAAATTTTAATACGAATCCCGGTAGAATTATCAATACCACCATCCTTACAGATGTTTAATCCAGTTTTCACCTCGAGAAACACCAGAAACGTAAGTTTATGCTAACTTGTTTCCCTGTGTAGGTTGTACTAGTAGAGTAAATCAAAATACCAGCTCTTAATATGAATGAAGCACACGCCTGTAATAAGAAAGCTGAAAAGATAAAGAAGATTTATAAACATTTAAATAAACTTTTCTTGGTACATTCAAAATTTGATAATTTTAAAACAATTTAATCTTAACTTTTTTTTTAGTAAATAACAAACCGTATATCAGATGTGTCATGTAACCCGAACGCCACTGACTCGGCTTAACGACTGAAGATGACAGTGGATATTTTTTGCTGCTGAATTTTAACCACATTAAGTAGTTACTGGTCCAACAAATCACCTGTATTTTTTTTTAAATGCCTCTACTAGCAAGCAGCTTATCTGATGGAAAGTGGTAAATGATGCCCATGGACTTCTTATATGATGGAGAGGCAATTCATTACCTCCCGTAACAGGGAAATGTGAAGGATTAGAGTGAAAAGAAAGTGAATAGGTAAGGAGAGGAAAGGTGTTAGGACTTCCGCTAACTCGTTGATTGAACGAAGTGGAAATTAGTAATAAGCAGAAATCGATTTTCTGTGAGATTGTATTACTACTCTAGAGGTGCCGGCTCATTTATGACTTCGTGCATATAAATGTCCGCCAACCCATAACTATATACATACATATCATTACGCCATATCCCTTGCAGGGTAGGCAGAGAGAACAGAGTGCCAGAGAACTCTATCTTTGCATACTTCACTGGCTTCGTCAACATTCATAATTCTCTTCATACACGCTTGCCGGTTTCGGAGACTCTTGACTCCACCTTCCTTCAGTACGTTACCAATTTGGTCTAGGTAGGTTAGTCTCGGTCTCCCCTGGTACTCGTACATCATTCCAGTTTCGCATTGTATATCTTCTTAACCAGACTAGACACATAACTGCAAACGATAAAATATATTTTAGTTATTATAAAGAGCAATATCAAATATATATATTACTAAATAATGAGGATATACTTAAAGAAACGTTAGATTGTTAGCTGGTTTAGAGATTTCCCTACGTATTTATCCAGGAATATATATTTAATGATCGTATATTTTAATTAATTCAAGACGATATTTTTATACCTACTTTTGTTTTCTATTCTAGCCCGAGGATATCACAAAAGAGAACTAAGAAATATAATATGAAAGTAACATATTTACAAGAAGATGAAAACTCGAAATAAAAGCTTATATCCATCGGTTTGACCAACATGGTATAGTAGCTAAATGTTCCTCATGTTTTGTTAAAAGTTTAGTTGAACATATTAATATGGAATGAGAATAATAATTTTCAATTTCCCTGTTGTAGTATGTAAAAAATATATCATCATCATCATCACAGTCCATAAATGTCCCACTGTTGGGCTCGGGCCTCCTCCTTAATGTGAGGGAAATTAACCTACTATACCGCGCTGGTCAGACGTGTTGGTATAGGGTTTTGTTTCGAGTTTTCCTTCTCTCGCATAGATGTTATATGCGTTTTATATCCCTTAGTCGTCTCGTACAATCCCCTACGGGTAAGATATGGGGTGGTGAATAGTATTCTTACTCCGTCACCACACGGAAAAATACATTTATTTGAATAACATTATCTAAACAAGTAGATTTCCGTGTGATGACGGTGTAAAAATACAATTCATTTTGACCGTGGATGATCATAAGAGACGACTAAGGGATATAAAGAGCATATAACATCTATGCAAGAGAAGAAAATCTCGAAACTAAATCATATACTAACACATCTGACCAGCGTGGTATAGTAGGGCAATTTCCCTCCCACTTTGGAGGAGGCTCGAGCCCAATAGTGGGATATATATGAGCTAAGATGGTAAAACAAGTAGTATATAAAATAAGCAAGCAATTTATATATAAGAAAATGTTCGTATTCTTTATATACAAAATGGCAAAAACTGTATTCCTTATTCAAATATACTGTAACAAACATCATTTACAGAGGAATTAATACTATGGCAAATGTTATAATAACATCTGCTGAGCAAAAACGACAATATTCCCATGGGTCAACACAAAATGTGGTATCGTGACCGTCTTAATCGTCTAAGTTTCTGTAGCTCACATATTTTTTGTCGATGCGGCAGATATACGTTGTCTTTGTACCAGTGCTCAGGTGTAGATTTGGTTCGTTTTTAGCTGCTTTGACCCATTTCAAAGGAGTTACGGTGACAGATTCGACTTAAAGAAGATTTAAGGTGTAGGGAGATAAAAATCTTTACTATGGTAGTGTTTTAACGTTTATTGAAGCTTAAAAACAAAGGCATAGTTTTATATTTGTTTCATGAAGGAGAGGGTTTGTGTTATGTTGCGAAATTTGTATTATTTATTTTATTTTATATTTTAAACGTTCAAAAACTTATACCTATAATATACCTAACCTAAAGTAAAATCTGTCCATAATTATTTGCTTATACTTATTTAATAAACTTAATAATACACCATTGCTAACTTTATGTCATCCAAAAGTAAAAAAATACAAATAACAAGGTAGCAAAAATATTTTGACCCGTGTGGCGACGGGAATAGAATACAAAGGTCGTCACCCCTTACTTGCCCGTGGGAGTCGTAAAAATCGGCTAAGGGTCTCACCGGGAGATTGGGCAGCGGCTATCTCCCGGGAAACTTAATAACATCTACCGCGATCGCCAATCCGCTCGCCAAGCGTGGCGATTATGGCATTATTACCCCCCAAAATAAATATGGATGCAAAAAAGTCACGGCCCCCAGTCACGGCAGTTCCGCTGTTCCACGGGCTTATTATGGTAGCGGGCCTGTTGGTGGCGGAGCAGGGGGTGCTAGGAATCTCCAGCCGCGATCCGGCTACCAAAAAAATCGACCCTTGGCCCTGGTAACACACAACGTTCGGACGCTTAGGACCGACGAGAGGGTCATCGAACTGGAAGAGGAATTGAGCAAAATCCGATGGGACATTGTAGGATTATCAGAAGTGCGAAGAGAGGGGGAGGGCACGATAATCCTCCGGTCTGGAAATTTGCTCTTCTACCGGGAGGGAGATCAGCCATCCCAAGGCGGTGTAGGGTTTATCGATCGTAAGTCTCTCGTAGAGAACGTGGAGAGGATCGAAAGTGTGTCAACAAAGGTAGCGTACCTTATACTCAGAATTACCAAACGGTATTCGTTGAAGGTCATACAGGTTTACGCACCGACTTCGACATACTCCGACGACGTAGTGGAGGCCTTATACGAGGATATCTCGAAAGCCATCCACACGTCCAAAACCCACTTCACGGTAGTTATGGGAGACTTCAACGCAAAACTAGGCAAAAGGACAGACGATGAGTTGAGAGTGGGGCAATATGGATTTGGACAGAGAAACCAAAGGGGCCAAAAACTGGCCGACTTTTTGGAGAAGGAAGGCGTCTTCATGATGAATTCCTTCTTCAAGAAACGGCCACAAAGGAAGTGGACCTGGAGCCCTGATGGATCCACTAAAAATGAGATAGACTTCATCTTGACGGACAAACGACAAATATTCAATGATGTCTCTGTGATCAGCAGGATTAAAACTGGGAGTAATCACCGGATGGTTCGAGGCACATTGAATCTTCGTACGAAAGTCGAGCGGTCCCGCTTGATGAAGTCTACACTCCAACCTACACCTGTCCAATACCAGAACCCCGATAGCTTTCAACTCGAATTACATAACCGCTTCCAATGCCTGGAAGAGTGCGAATCTTTGAACGATATGAATAACAGGTTCGTGGAAACTGTCCACGCATTCGGGTCAAAACTCTTTAAGGCCCGTCGCGCTACTAGAACAAAAAAGCTTTCTGACCAGACTCTTCAATTCATGGAGAGGAGAAGAAGAAATGACGATACAATCTTCAGCCGATTGGTCCGAACTCAGGCAGCTTAATAGACAAATCTCTAAATCTATGTGACGCGATATTCGCCGATTCAATACACTGCGTATTGAAGAGGCGATAGAGCGAAATCGAGGCTCCAAAGTGTTCGCACGAGATTTGTCTATTGGGCAGAGCCAAATGTCTAAGCTGAAAACCGATAACGGTACTGTCATTTCATCCCAGAGTGCGATCTTGGGAGAGGTTGAAAGGTTGTATGGGCAGTTGTACAAATCATCCCTGAATCCTGTTGTCAGCTTGGTCCAAGACCCCAGATCCAAGCTAACTCGGCACTATACCGAAGAAATCCCGGACATCAGTTTGTACGAGATCATAATGGCTCTAAAACAATTAAAGAACGGAAAGGCACCGGGAGATGACGGAATTACCACAGAGCTCCTGAGGGCAGGCGGCAAGCTAGTTTTAAAAGCCCTACAGAAGCTGTTTAATTCTGTCATTCTCGGGGGCGACGTTCCAGAGTCGTCGACCAGGAGTGTGGTGGTGATGTTTTTCAAGAAGGGCGATAAAACGCTCTTAAAGAATTACAGACCCATCTCACTCCTGAGCCACGTGTACAAATTGTTTTCAAGAGTCATTACGAACTGACTCGCGCGCAAGCTAGACGACTTCCAGCCGCCCGAACAAGCCAGTTTCCGAAAAGGTTATAGTACCATAGACCACATCCACACGCTACGCCAGATTATACAGAAGACCGAGGAGTATAATCGGCCTCTGTGTCTAGCGTTTGTGGACTATTGGAAAGCTTTTGATTCTGTCGAAACTTGGGCAGTGTTGCAGTCCCTTCAGAGGTGCCAAATTGACTATCGATATATCGAAGTGCTGAAGTGTTTGTATAAAGACGCTACTATGTCAGTCCGCATCCAGGATAAGAGTACGAAATCGATCCAGCTGCAGAAAGGCGTGAGACAGGGAGACGTTATCTCTCCGAAACTGTTCACCACTGCGCTGGAAGATGTCTTCAAGCTCTTAGACTGGACCGGACTCGGCATCAACATCAATGGCGAATACATCACTCACCTTCGATTCGCAGATGATATCGTAGTCATGGCAGAATCCCTAGAGGACCTTGGCACCATGCTCAATGACCTCAGCAAGTTCTCCCAACTAGTAGGGCTGAAAATGAACATGGATAAGACGAAAATCATGTCTAATGCCCATGTCATTTCTGTACCGGTCCTGGTTGGGAATGCGATTCTCGAAGTTGTCGATCACTATGTTTACCTAGGACAAACAGTCCAATTAGGTAGATCCAATTTCGAGAAAGAGGTCAGCCGACGAATCCAACTCGGCTGGGCAGCGTTCTGGAAACTTAGGAGGATCTTCTCGTCTAATATTCCGCAGTATCTGAAAACAAAGGTTTATAACCAGTGTGTGTTACCAGCAATGACTTACGGCACTGAAACGTGGTCTCTAAATGTCGGCCTCATAAAAAGGCTCAAAGTCGCTCAGCGTGCTATGGAGAGGGCTATGCTTGGTATTTCTCTACGTGATAAAATCCGGAATACGGAAATCCGTAGAAGAACGAGTGTAACTGACATAGCCCGAAGAATTAGCACGTTGAAGTGGCAATGGGCAGATCACATCGCTCGACGAACCGACAACCGTTGGGGGAAAAAGGTTCTCGAGTGGCGACCACGAATCGGACGACGCAGCGTAGGACGACCCCCTACTCGGTGGACTGATGACCTCATCAAGGTCGCAGGAAACCGTTGGATGCAGGTGGCACAGGACCGTTATAGATGGCATTCTCGTGTGGAGGCCTATGTCCAACAGTGGACGTTTACGGGCTGATGGATGGATGGAAAAATATTGGATGGCTTACGCTCAACCTTTGCCTACTGCTTTTTAGCTAGCTTTGCTCGTCATTAATGCTGAAGGCTACATATAATATACAAAGTTACAGTTTTGTCTTCATCATCATTCAGCTGTTATCTTGCTCACTATCAAGAACTCCTTCAGGAGAAGACTTCTTATAGGAATAAGCACAGGTGCTCTACAGGGTCTATCCCAAAACATTGACATAAGAAAATCAAATTAAAACGCGAAAAACTCATAAAAGCTAATTTAGTTCACATGTACAATCGTGTAAATGTTAGAAATCGGAATACTAAAAATTTCCTGGCGTAAAAAGCAATTCTCCAATCTAATTATTACCTAGCGCGAGCCTCTTTAGGTGTTAATAGAGGCTATTGGCTATTAAGCCATTAGTCGTAACGACTTTCAGTTCAAAGATACCCGTGTTCACAGAATGCCCTATATATTATTATTTACTTATATATAAAAGATTTATATGGACCATAGAATAAGGAAGATACCCATCCTCCCTAAGGGAGGTATACATGGGGACATTAGTCGAACACGCACAGGCCTTAAGAGAAATTTTACCTTAAAAATGGGAAGGAACATCTACCGATGACACACCACATCTGCATATCGTGTGTATATATGTCATACTAGCTTCTGCCCGCGACTTCGTCCGCGTGGAATGGTTACTTTGGGCTAACGTTAACTTCAACTCGCGAATTCGTTTACGTAAAAGGTGGAAATATTTTTAAATAATACATACGTTAAAGCTGTTTTAGGTACCTACATGACCCTTTTATTAGTAAGAGTGGAACATTTAACCTTAAGTAAAATAATAATAATAATCTTTATTGAAAACTAAATACATATGACAGTTGACATAGATGTCTTTGCCTCTTGAATTAGGTAATACCTGTGTTTCAAGAGACAGTTCCTTCCCGAAATACATAAATCTTGAACATCAAATTATTTTACAGTAACATACATTATAAATAATGAATATATATATCTTACGTAATAAAGACTAATGATAAAGAAATCTATAATAAATGAATGAGTGAGAATTAACGTGTTAGTGAGCGCGCTCACACGTTATGTGTGTGTGTGTGTGCGTGTGTATGTGTGTGTTGTGCGTTTGTTTGTGTGTGTGTGTGTGTGGTGTGCGTGTGTTTGTGTGTGTGT
The DNA here is from genome assembly GCA_905163515.2 of Lymantria monacha. Classification (NCBI taxonomy): domain Eukaryota; kingdom Metazoa; phylum Arthropoda; class Insecta; order Lepidoptera; family Erebidae; genus Lymantria; species Lymantria monacha. The sequence goes on along the minus strand of LR991097.1, from coordinate 15,536,591 downwards.
GTGTGTGTGTGTGTGCGTGTGTGTATGTGTGTGTGTGTGTGTGGTGTGCGTGTGTTTGTGATGTAGTGTGCGTGCATGTATGTGTTTCTTTTTTTTTGTATGTATTTGTAGTTACGCGAAATAAGTATTTAAAAGTTATTCAAGTTTGACGTAATCCATATAATGCAATGTAGTACCATATAAAGTGATGCAAGTAAAAGTATTGGGTCTTATCTATACTTTCTATAGATATATTCAATGTATGTATATTATACATACATACATACACTTACGCCTATTTACGATTACACATACTTTTAATGTGTATGAAATCGCTGTGTGGTAGCGGCTATGAATACTACCAATCCTCACTTTGCTTGTGGATGTCGTAAAAGACGACTAAGAGCCTTATAACGACTTGGGCCAACTCCATCTGATGCCGTTTGGTCAACAATTACATTCCCAATTAGGGTTGACGTCTGGCAGGCGGCCGGTCATAAAACTATTGCCAATAACTTTTATAATATGTACTATGAATGAAGAGTACTTATTGTATCGACCCCAAGTAATTGGGATAAGAGTAGGAGAATGATGATGATGATGACCTCTCGTGAACAAATCGCCAATTTGGTCCAGAAAAGGTCTTCCCCTTGTATTCGTCCCATTCACGATTGCTTTATATGTTTGCTTCGTCAACCTCTGCCCACTCATTATTTCTTCCAATTCGTGTCCAACCCACCTCAGCATACCAGCGCTCTTTTATAACATTATACCTAATTTTATCTTTCATACTTACATCACACACAGCTTACGAAGAGCTGTCAGCTCTACAGCATTTATTCTATTTTCATGTCTTCCCGCCAAATCTAACTTTCACTGCCATACATGAGGGCAGGCACTAATACTTCCTATACTTATTGTTATTATTTAGGATGTGTAAAGCCGACGGAAGGTCATGAGAAGAAAACAAAACTAAAAATGTAGTGTGTGCAGAAGTACTTTGAAATAACATTAGTTTGAGTTTTTTTTTTAATATAAGATTATAAGATCCAGTATTTTTATCGTAAATGCGCGCTCAGTACTTGATCATTATTTTGCTGCGATGTTATTTTTAAACTGCGATATTTCCTAAGATATTCATTGAAATCAAATAATGTAAAGAGCAATTTTGTTTTATATTAAATACTTGTGATGAATAACTTATTTATTTGGATAAGGATTAATATTATGTTTATAAAAACACCTTCGAAAATATCACATTATTTTAAAACAAATTTGATTAGCATAAAAAAGGTTATAGTGAGCCAATCTTAAAAGATAGACATATGCTGTCGCGGACTTTTATTTAGAACTTTGAAAGGGGAACAATTATGTAGTACATAATTTTTGCGCAACTTTAACCGTTTACGCAGCGGAAGCTCTCAAAAGGAAACATAAACCCGATTTTTACACATTCATCATTGTTGCTCTGCTCCTATTGGTCGCAGCGTAATGTTATATAGCCTAAAGCCTTCCTCTATAAATGGACTATCCAACAAAAAAGAATTTTTCAAATCGGACCAGTAGTTCCTGAGATTAGCGCGTTTAAACAAACAAACAAACAAACAAACAAACTCTTCCGCTTTATAATATTAGTATAGATATAGTCGTGGACTGCCAAGGGTATCTTTCAAACTATTGTAATAATGATATATCTGACAATGGGGCTGGAAATTCGGTGGACTGGTTTATCATAAAGTTATTAGTCGACTTCAAACTATCGTTTCCCTTTAACACTGTTATGTCTTGAGATTTGACGAACCCACTGGATAGACCCCCTATACAACATAGGTTTATAAGTTGCAGGGGCAATAGGGGGCAAATTTGGTGTCAAGGTCTCAAGGTATCGGGGGCTGCGGCGTCGGCTTCATCGTTGCGAGTCTTCAATAAACGGATACCCACAGTGTTTGCTCCGTAATTATGCCCTTAAAAATAATACTACCACTTCGAGCTTTTAGCTTTAGCGACCCCTTTGAGCAATCGTTTAACACAAATCAGAATTGAGAGTCCTGCGGGTACTCTTTAGTTTCCACTTCAACCAGCCCTAAACGCAAGCTGTGTTTAAGGCCCTGATGGACTCTTTGGGGCATTCAGAACTGCAGTGTCGCCACTTACATTTAGCACGCCAGCAACTACCCAGCGGTTTATTGGCTTGACTATAAGTATAGTGACACATTTTATTTTATCAAAGTTTAGCCATATAATATTCCTTCGAGAATTATTTTTATTATAATTATTAAACTACTGGATTAAGTATAAACTACTTACTACAATTACACAAATAACTAATGCCGCAATTTGAATGCAATGTTTTCTGAATAAATAGAATTTGAGTGCCGCATTTTGTACATAAACTATATAGAAGATCATTGAAACCGAATATAGTTTGCTAAAACATGCTCATTTGCTGTTTTAAATGTATATTCAGCAAATGGAAGCCCGCATATCCAAAAGCTTTCACATTCGAATCGAATAGAACTATAAGAAACTCAATTGCACTTAAGTGCATACGGTAGTTCTTTATCCGTTTCACAAACTACAGACAGTTGATCATCAGTACTTACTCAACTTTGTATATTGAAAACTATCGCAAATGTTTATTATAAATGGATAAAAGGTATGTTAAAGTGGTTTGGACACCTAGAAAGCAGAAAGATTGATGAAACAAATATACAGAGCATATGTGATTGGACCGATAACAGACATCATACGTTTTGAACTAACTCGATGATGTGCTGGAGAAAGTGATTTCTAATGTTTACGCGAGTATTACACGTTTGGAATAAAACTAGTTTTACGGATTCTATCGCGTTTGTATTTGATTTTAAATTTCTCGACGTTTCGAACACTTTACAGCGTTCATGGTCACGAAAGTACTAAGGTGTCTCACGTCCAATATGTCATCGTTATTACAGAGATTTATATCGACCCATTACCGTATCAGTTGTTAAATTTTGACCCACATTTTTAACATAAATTCGTTGCCAGTACAAAAAGATAATGATTTTTTATATAAAATTTTATATTGTTTATGATCTGTTATTATTAAACATTTAGTTTATAATAATTATTATATTGTAGCAATTTACAAGTTTAGAAAACTACCAAAGAATTTGAAATGATTTTTTAAATGAGGTTTATTATAATTTAGAATAATATTAATGACTAGCTGATGCCCGCGACTTCACCCGCGTGAAATTCAGTTTTAGGCAGCTACTTGGCTAAGAGTTCCCTTGATGAAAACATCAAAGACTTCGTTGCCAACTCCAATTTTCATTAAAACATCAGCACATTCTTGAGTCAGTGTGTGAATGGTCGCTCTGCTCACATGTTGATTGTTAGGATCAGATTTTCTACTTAGAGCAACAAATAAAAATGCTTCAGTGAAACCTTGATCTCATCGACTTTAGTTCTTCGAGACTTAACAAAAGGATTTGTCGAAAACCCCTAAAGAAAAGCACCAATATCGTGGTGCTCGATCCACAACCTCTACGGCTTTTATTTACCATTGTCCATTTATCCCAAAGGATTAAAGAGCAATCCTAAAACACTAATAGTGATAGAGCCACACTTGACAGTATTCTGTCTACAGCCATGGGCCGGTCCGATTGGGTACCGGTACCTCACTTTCGCAGAAAATCAATTTCTGAGCAGTGAGCATAAGCCTGGGCCTTGGCGTGAGCGAAGACGTCGGTGTGGGCCAAAGCGTCAGCGTAGGCCGAGGCATCGGAGTAGGCCAACGCGTCGGCGTGGGCCAAGATGTCGGCGTAGGCCTAAGCGTTGGCGTGGGCCAAGGCGTCGGCGTGGCCAAGACGTCGGCGTGGGCCAAGTAGTCGGCGTTGGCCAAGGCGTCGGCGTGGATCTATGCGTCGTTGCGGGTATGCTTAGGCGTAGGCGTCTCTGTGGCCCTAGGAATCGTCGTGGGTCAAGATGTCGGCGTGGGCCAAATCGTCGGCGTGGGCCAAGGTGTCGACGTGGGCCAAGGCGTCAGCGCAGGCCAAGGCGTCGGCGTGGAACCAGGCGTCAGCGTGGGCCATGGCGTCGGCGTGGGCCAAGACGTCGGCGTGGGCGAAGACGTCGTCGTGAGCATAGGCGTCAGCGTGGGCCGAGGCGTCGACGTGGACCTAGGCGTCGGCGTGGACCTAGGCGTCGGCGTTGGCCAAGGCGTTGGCGTGGGCTAAGACGTCGGCGTGGGTCAAGACGTCGGCGTGGACCTAGGCGTCGGCGTGGACCTAGGCGTCGGCGTGGACCTAGGCGTCGACGTGGACCTAGGCGTCGGCGTGGACCTAGGTGTCGGCGTGGACCTAGGCGTTGGTCCAAGGACCTAGGGGTCGGCGTGGGCCAACACGTCGGCGTGAGCTAAATCGTCGGCGTGGGCCAAGACGTCGGCGTGGGCTAAGGCATTGGCGTAGGCCATGGCGTCGGCGTGGACCAAGACGTCGACGTGCGTGAAGACATCATCGTGGGCTTAGGCGTCGGCGTGGGCGAAGACGTCGTCGTGGGCCTAGGCGTCAGCGTGGGCCATGGCGTCAGCATGGGCCAAGACGTTGGCGTGGGCAAAGACGTCGTCGTGGGCCTAGGCGTCGGCGTGGGCCAAGACGTCAGCGTGGGCCAAGACGTCGGCGTAAGCCAAGACGTCGACGTGGCCCTAGGCATCAGCGTAGACCAAGGCGTCGGCGTGGGCCAAGGCGTCAGCGTGGGCGAAGACGTCGTCGTGGGCCTAGGCGTCAGCGTGGGCCGAGGCGTCGGCGTGGACCTAGGCGTCGGCGTGGGCCAAGGCGTCAGCGTGGGCCATGGCGTCAGCGTGGGCCAAGACGTTGGCGTGGGCAAAGACGTCGTCGTGGGCCTAGGCGTCGGCGTGGGCCAAGACGTCGGCGTGGGCCAAGACGTCGGCGTAAGCCAAGACGTCTGCGTAGCCCTAGGCATCAGCGTGGGCCAAGGCGTTGGCGTGAGCCAAGGCGTTTGCGTGGGCCAAAGCGTCGGCATGGGCCAAGGCGTCGACGTGGGCCAAAGCGTTGGCGTGGGCCAAGGCGTCGGCGCGGGCCAAGGCGTCGGCGTGGGCCAAGGCGTCGGCGTGGGCCAAGGCATCCGCGTGGGCCGAGGCATCAGCGTGGGCTAACGCGTCGGCGTAGGCTAAGACGTCGGCGTGGGCCTAAGCATCGGTGTGAGTCTAGGCGTCGGCGTAGGCCAAAGCGTCGGCGTGGGCCTTAATTTTAAATAGGGTCAAACAAAGTATTTCCTTTATTTCATTTCGGTTCAGCAGCGATTCCAAATGCACGAACGTCAGCATAATATCCTTAAGAATAACGAGAAGAGTTTATAGGGTGAACACTCGTAATATTAACACTCCTCCACCATCAAAAATTGAAATATAATAAAAATTGTAATTTTTAGAGTTGTGACGCTATTCTTCCAGGCAAGCGATATATGAGCTGAACTGATGAAACTACTGTATAAGTAATACAAATATTTTCTTACATCACAGATAAATTAAATAATTATTTTGAATTGACCCTTTTTCTTCTTCACATAAATCACACTTTTTTCATTGACATCAATTTTTCAGTGAAGCAAAGACTTGAGTTGGGCTAAATTTACTTGTGAAAACTGCACCACAATCCATTGCGACCGAGGTGACGGAAGAGTGGTGTGCGGTCTCATAACCCACCGTGTTCTCCATCGACATTAGGGCGATTACTGGTACAGCTGCGGTGGGTTACCCTTTCGGGTATCATCACTATCGACGCCCCGGCAACAAACAACTATGATGCCGAGGCGTCGCCGTCACGAGTTCGACCTCTCTGCGTGCGATGGACTAATACCCGGTCCATCTACCTGCGATACTACACCAATTACAGTATTTTTATGTAAACATATTTTTTTTATTTTCCCTTTAGATGGTAATTATAGCATACCAGGCTTATATACTCTGTAAGCTTGCTCTGGAGCATGCCACATATAACTATCCATGGGAGAAACAGCTTTCTCTCAAGTCTACTCCCGGTACCTTAAAAGTTTGACCTTGAACTCTGTTTATGATCATTGCAAAGCAGACTGAAGGCAAACTGCACCCTCTGGAATTCGAAGGGATAGTTTGATGGTATTAAGAGAATCCTATGAATAAATACAGACTCTGCTCGAGAACAACCGGTCAGTATAGTTACCCCAATTACATAGCGATGTAATGTTTTTTCTTGCAAACTGGTGGCATTGTATAATTTTGGTGGATCTATAATCCGCAGCAACATGATTGGAGCGCCAACTCTCAATTTTAAGATGTGAATTGGGAGGCCGGAAGGCTTCATTGTATTCTCCACTGGTTATCTGAATCGGTGTTTATCACTTACTCGAAAGATTAATTTTGATATTCGAGCCCTTCCAATGATCTCAAATATTTGCAAGTAAATGTTTAAAAAAATCGAGACGACTGTAGTAGCACACATATGTCATAGCGTCTTTGGACCCAGTTGATTAACATCAACGTCCTATTTCCCTATCACGTCTTACTGATTGTTCCTAATATATCTCAACCTTTCCATCCCATTTTTTGGAAACATGTTGATTAAAAACTTGCTAATCAGCTAATGAAAATATAGCAGATGACTATCTTCTCTTTTCTTAATCATAAGGTAATAATAAAAAGTGGCAGTACAAAATTAAATTAAATTAATATTTTGTTATCTGTGTTTTTGGGTTACAGGTGATGAGCGATAAATTTCAGTTATACGATGCAAAGTATTATCACAGTACTCAATTACAATATTCCTCTTAGAAAAATGCTGTCTAACAATTTCAAACTCTACGTTCCTATGAGCCCATGTCCCAAAAGTGCATGACCTCTCTAAAGTTTAGAAATCTTCAAATGTCGTACTAATACAGTGCAGTGACTTTTGAGATATGCCAATTTTAAAGAGTATTCGCATTGTACCAAGCTTTAATGTGAGTTCAACCTTTTTAGGATTCCGTACCCAAAGGGTAAGACGGGGCCCTATAACTAAGACTCCGCTGTCCTCCTCCCTCCGTCTATCATAACTCATAAACCATGACAGTTACACAGTTGAAATTTTCACAGATGATGTATGTACTTCTGTTGCCGCTATAACGACAAATACTAAAAATAGTATAAAATAAATATTTAAGGAAGTCACTTACAACAAATGTGCTTTTTTGCTGCTTTTTGCTCGATATTGGTAACGGCAGTAGGTAGACGCTTGAAATGTTTACAGAATATTTAGTTATATATTCACTTTAGAAATAAATAACTAAATTTAAAAAAAAAAACAAATATAGAAATTTTAAGAGCGGTACCCATTCAACATACATGATTTATTTGCCGTTTTATAGATGTACGGAACCCGTCGTGCGCGACTCCGACTCGCACTTGTCCAGTTGTTTGAATAAAATATTCTTCTTCTTATATATTGGCAATCAGCTACTTATACGAGCTATTGGTGCCAGTGTCAAGTTATAAATATTTTCACGTTTTTAGTCTTTCAAGTTAGTCATTGTCTAAGTCAAATTGTCGCCATCAACAGTGCAATGGCTACACTGTTAACGATATCTTGTGGGAATTTTGATGGAAAACGAAAACGTTGTACAGCACTTTTATATGATATTCACTACATCCCGGTATTTCAGCACATCACATTACATAAAATGCCATCAAAATTATCTAATATAACACGTTAAAACAATAAGATATCGAATATAATAGAGCACCACATGACGTTTTCAAATTCCCGTCAAAAGTCCTGAATAAAATCGAATATAGTTTTTAATCATGTGTCAAAAATAAAATGTCATAATACCCGATACGAAACGAAAAATGATGTCACAAGCGGGGCTCGAACCCGCACCTATTGGGAATCCGGCCCAACCGTGCTGCCACTTACACCATCGTGAACTATTTTAGGACATGCAAATTTCGATTCATATTATATCTTACATCTTCAAGGTGACGTATGCCATCTATCGGACAATGTTTACACATTGTATAGACTTAATACTTCAAACTTTTTACAGTTAGAATTGTATTAATCGATGACACAACCTTGTTATTCAAATTACTGAAAGTTTTAGCATTTAATATGCTTAATTATTTATAAATAGTTCACGATGGTGTAAGTGGCAGCATGGTTGAGCCGGATTCCCAATAGGCGCGGGTTCAAACCCCGCTTGTGACATCATTTTTCGTTTCGTATCGGGTATTTATAAATAATTAAGCATATTAAATGCTAAAAATTTCAGTAATTTGAAAATGTCTTAATTTTAAATCAAAAACACAATGAAGTATTGATATGAGCTTTGAAGCAAATCACCCACAAAATAACCTTTTACCCGTTTTAAATCTTATTAGAAAATGAATTTCAATAAAATACGATACACATCTTTCATCAATTCTGTTAGAGAATGTTTATGCAAAATTTGAAATAGATTTAGACCAAGGAATAACATTATCCCATACATACTTTGCTCTGCTTTTTCATCCCCTTAGGGGGGGAATTTCAAAAAATCCTTTCTTATCGGATGCCTACGTCCCACAAAGAACACACCCTCAAAGTTTCAGGTCTCTACGATCAGCGGTTTAGGCTGTGCGTTGTTCCATCATTCAGGAGAAAGAATGTTATATATATATATATATATATATATATATATATATATATATATATATATATATATATATATATATATATATATATATATATATATATATATATAGACAATCATTAATCAGTTTGTTTAAATGAACAAACTGATTAATGATAATCTGATTATGATTATCACAATCAAGAATTAAATTACTTTTATGAAATCATAAAAGTAATTTAATTCTTGATTGTGTTTTAAAAAAAAGATACGGTTTGAGTTTAGAAATACTTAATAAATTTTTAAACTTTTTACTTGCATATCAAACAAATATCTGTTAATTCGGTTTATGTTAAAATCCTAAATTAAATGGAAAGTAGATTACAAAAAGAAAATAGAAGTAATACAAATACAGTAACCGGTAACACAATAATTCGCTACTAAGAGCCTATTATCTATTCAGTTTAATTTTATTTAAGCTTCTTTTTATATCCGTAAAAAATCCTTAAAGAAATATTAGGCGTAGAAAAATTCTTAGCTTAAAACAATGCAGGCCTAACTAAGGACGTATGGGGTCGTACTTAGAATTAATCCGGCACCCCAGAGAGGTAGATATCATAAGGGCGACATTAAAGCGTAAGTACCCGAAAAGATTCCAGCCATTGATTCGAATCAAGCTATAAATTGATGTTTTTTTTAATATTTATTATCTTTTTTTTTGTGTTGTGTCTAAACCATAACCAGTCAAAAAACCGGAAAAAGTTCTGTTGTTATCAACGCAGCGATCAGGTTATTGATACATAATGGCTGTAGTTTACATAACAATTTTGCGGTTATCAGAATTCACTCAGCAGGTAATGTTCTTACTTTAAAGGCAAACTGTGTGCCAAAGTTGAACATTCATTAAAAACAACGGGCTTTTGCGGGATAACTCGCTTCTTACAAGCTGCAGAGTTTGTTAATTAATTATAATCCTACCAGCATTCGGAGGTAAGTTTAGGAAAATAGTAGTAGTTTAGTTGTTTACGCCGCCCGTAACGACTAAACGTTTCTGAATATTGTCATGATTGATAGGAACACTAATTCAATTTTCTTATCTACCTAGTCATCATCCATTGCTGCATAAGATCCCTTTTAAGGAATTTAGGCATCAGTATCATGACAACCAGATAAATTAATAAAACTAATTGTGGCAGGACCACGCTGTTGACAGTTTTTTGTCGACAGTCGCGGGCCGGTCCGTCCGAGGCAGTACCACACTCGTAGAAGATCGACATCAGAGTAATGTCAATGTGCTATTGCGCTTCGTTCAGTGAGGGAGAGAGCCGGAAGCCCAACTGGGTGGATTTCGGGATTTTATTGGTAGGCAGTGGCCTAAGCCCTTGGTATTTCAAAGGTCCATGAGCGATAGTGAGACTTACCATCAGGTGTGATGCTTGCTCGTTTGCCACCATGAGCAATAAAAAAAATAGCATATGGTAGTATTATTATTTATAATTCTTCTTCTTATTATTAACTTACCTAAATATCGTAATAGAGTTATACAAACTCCAATAGAAAGATTTTCCTTTATTGTAATAGGCTGATTTTTACTTTAATAAAGACATTTTTGCAATAGTAATATAGAATTTGTTTAATCCATGCTGACCCAAACTTTAATGTCTGTTCTAAGTTCAAATACGTTCCATTTTTGTTTAACCCTTTCCATATTTTAACTATATATACCATATGTTAACAAACTTTAATGTCTGTTCTTAGTTTATATACGTTCCATTTTTGTTTAACCCTTTCCATTTTTGTTTAACCCTTTCCATATTTTAACTATATATACCATATGTTAACAAACTTTAATGTCTGTTCTTAGTTCATATACGTTCCATTTTTGTTTAACCCTTTCCATATTTTAACTATATAACCATATGTTAACAAACTTTAATGTCTGTTCTTAATTCATATACGTTCCCTTTTTGTTTAACCCATTCCATATTTTAACTATATATATGCCATATGTTAACAAACTAATGTCTGTTCTTAGTTCATATACGTTCCATTTTTGTTTAAACTTTTCCATATTTTAACTATATATACCATATGTTAACAAACTTTAATGTCTGTTCTTAGTTTATATACGTTCCATTTTTGTTTAACCCTTTCCATATTTTAACTATATATACCATATGTTAACAAACTTCAATGTCTGTTCTTAGTTCAAATACGTTCCATTTTTGTTTAACCCTTTCCATATTTTAACTATATATACCATATGTTAACAAACTTTAATGTCTGTTCTTAGTTCATATACGTTCCATTTTTGTTTAACCCTTTCCATATTTTAACTATATATACCATATGTTAACATACTTTAAATCCACATACTTCACAAGCGATAGTACACAGTACATGTTATTTTCGTGAGTATTTTAATGCACGATCACAAATAAAAGCGGGTCGACCGTCTGACAATCTGTACCTCACTCACATGAACATCTACTGCATGTGGAAATCATATCTACGCTTAGTTAATATTGCAAATTATGGAGCCCCATATTGACATGATTGGGAACTGTTATCAAACTTTCGTTATATTAATCAATTGTTACTAAATTTTCATTATCATTATCTCAGCACGTATAGGAAATTATACCTACCATGCTAGTCAGACGGGTTGGTATAGGGTTTTATTTAAATTTTGCCTTCTCTTGCACAGATATTTTTCCATATTACATTCCTTACTTCCGTGTGGTGACGGAGTAAGAATACTATTCACCACCCTCTATCTTGCCCGTGGGTGATCGTACGAAACGACTAAGAGATATAAAACACATATAACATCTATGCAAGAGAAGGAAAAGTCGAAACAAAACACTGTACCAATAAGTCTGACCAGCGTGGCATAGTAGGTCAATTACCCTCCCATTGTGGAGGAGGCTGGAGTCCAGCATTGGCACATATATGAGCTGTGATGATGGTGATATTCCTTAGTTGTGTTATACTATTACCCATGGGTAAGAAAGAGGATAATAAATTGTATGCTTTGCCTGACGGCCTCACATGAAAAATGAACGTGTTTTATCACTACATAATATACAGTTTGATTTACCTAGGTTGGCTTACGCCAAGTAGTTATCACATCGTTATTCTGCATTTTACTGGATTTTTAACATTTATAGCCCAGTGGCTAGCCAGTGGCAGCAAGTGGAGCGAAACAGTTTTCGCTCCATTCGCTGATATACTTAAATGTTGAATCGTTAATAGTGGTAGGACCACGTTGTTGACAGTTCTCTGTCTACAGCCACGAGCCGGTCCGTTTGGAGTAGTACCACACTCTCGAAGAAAATCGACGTCTGAGTAATGGCAATGTGCTATTTCGCTTCGTTCGGTGAGCGAGAGAGCCGGAAGCCCAACTAGGTGGGTTTGGGGATTGTAATAGTAGGCAGCGGCCTAGTTATACCTAAGTTTCATGGGCAGCAGTGACACTTACCATCAGGTGTACCGCTTATCGTTTACCACCATAAGCAAAAAAAAACATCTATAAATGTCCGTCCTCGTTGATCTTAAAATTAATGTGCTTTTGCAAACAAAGTCTGCTTTTATGATCATCATTCCCCTGCTCTTAGCGCAATTACTTAGATGAAATATGTACTCGTCTTCCATCGTACATATTGTAAATTTTATTGGTAATAGTTTTATTTTCGGTCGTCTGCCTGTCATCACTTTGGGAATGCAATTGTTGACGAAACGGGATCAGGTACAGTTTTTTGCCTGTATTTATAAATGGACAGACTCATCCTCAGTGTACCACATTCCGCCACCGAAGACAAAGATCGGGTACCGGTGGCCCGCTCGCACGGCGAAGAGAGGTGTTTGCATGGTGGGTCTATGAGGTCACGCGCCGTCTCTTCCGTCACCCCGGACCGATTTGGCGGGATGAGACGCATCCATAGTCCACTGTAAAAAAAAAAGTAACGTGTACCACATTCACGCGAAAAATTGATATCTGATTAATAACAATTTGCTAACGTATTTAGTTGGGTGAGCGAGATGAGCAAAGATTTCGAAGGTCACCTTGTGGAAGGCAGCGGCCTGACTATGCTCCTTGAATTGCAGAAGAGCAAAAATTGAAAATTGCCAATATAACCAAAGTGATGTTCTTTATCTTTTTACGTATAGAGAATATAGGCATGCTATATTCTCTATACGAACAGTCTATTATACAAGGGTTATAGAGAATTAGGTTAAGGTTTAGCAGGCTACATAACTTACGTACGATGCCGAGCTCTGACCGTACTTAAACATCTAAATCATGTCGTGATAGCTATCATTAATAAGTTACAAAACTTAAACCTACCTCAAAACTATATGCAAGGTCAGCGATACAACTGTAGAGATGAATAGTGGAAATTTTGTATAAAGAATTGACTACTATATTTTAAATAACTTGTTTTTTAATATTCGACTGATGACGTAGTGGTTCCGCGACAGTGGCATGGGTTCGATTCTTACGTAGGACAATACTTTGTGCGATTCAAAAAGTTTGTTCTGAGTCTGGGTGTAATTTGTCTGCAATAATTGCATATTTGTAAAACTCCCCGCAATACAAAGATTACTTCCTTAAAACAGGGTTGGACTTTTAAAAATAAATAATTATATAACTTGTAAAAAGGTTTAAAGATGGACATTTAAATTAATAGTAATACTATCGCAGTTTTTTGTTGTTGCTTATGGTCCAGCATTATCCCACCCAGTCGTCTGAAGCGAGAGAATGGTAATGTAGGGTCCTACAAATCGCAGTGTGTTCTTTTCCTGTTCATTGAGCGGGTCACTAATATCACAGCCAAGTCGCCGGTTCCACCATCGGTATCATGACCACCATAATTTCTTGCCGGATTTTATTATGGTAGATGCGTTAAAAGTCATTGTTAACATATCAAATAATGTAAATACAGTAAGTATTTATAATTCCAATATTAATTTTAAGAATTGCAATATTATTATATTTTGTGCAGACTCTAAAACAATTTAAAACTTATAAATTGATGTTATTAAAAAGTAATTTAAAACGCTTCTCTTCACGTTCTACTTATATAAACTTTTATCTGTATTTAAACAAAATAGAATGACTAATAAAATGTAATAACCAACACAGCGTAGATATCATCATTCTCCTACTCTTATCCCAATTACTTGGGGTCGATACAATATGTACTCTTCTTTCATAATACATATTGTAAAAGTTATTGATAATAATTTTATGACCGGCCGCCTGCTAGACGTCAAACCTCCTTGGGCATGTAATTGTTGACCAAACGGCATCAGATAAAGTTGACCCAGGTCATTATAAGGCTCTTAGTCGTCTTTTACGACATCCACGAACAAAGTAAGGTTTGGTAGTATTCGTAGCCGCTATACACAGCTCAGCTAACACGGCGTAGATAATAATAACAACATTTATAATAAGTAGTAGTTGATCTTCAATAAAATGTTAATCGTCAAATACCTTAACATATCCGTGATCAAGAGTGTTGAAAAGACTGAAACATCGGAATAGTAAAACAAAAAATATATAAAATGTGATAAATATATTTTTTTTTTATTATTTCATATAAAGTGCAAAGGTCAGAAATGACAGCATATATTCTGTTCTAAAATAAAAATACTATGACAGCTCTCTAAGGTTAAATAATTCATAGAATAAACTATTCCTTTCAAGTAGGTACATATATACAAAGCAACATTCAACAACGCAATAAATTCAGGTTTACTAAACTAAATTTAAGCGGGAACCCTTTTGTTTTAAGGTATTTAGTAGATCAAAATACTTCTGAACATACGTTGTAACAAAAATAACAATACCCAACATCTAAAAAGTCAATTACGGACGCCGTTTACGGGAAGGTTAACGTAGTTAAGGGCAGCGGTTGCCGAACAAAAACGGTGATATAATATGTGCGAGGCCACAAAATGCGCCGTGTTGAGGTCATGACCCACCGAATTGTGTGACCTTAAATTTCCGCAGCGCACCTTTTTTGACAAAGCGGCACCACTCGTGCAGTCGTGACTAGTATGAATGTGATACCATTTGTTAGATTTACTTGGTTATTTGTACAAAAGCACACGTGCACCGCGTTCAAAATGACGAGACCCAACCAATTTTCAGGAATAATAATGACGAATTTATTTTAGGGTAGACGTCACAGCTTTACTGTATTATGCCTGCTTCTTTAGATATGTGTAATATAGGTAATTTTAAAATTAATATAAATCATATACATGGAATTTCAGACCTGTTATACAAAGTGTCTATCATTATCATTATTATCACTCATCCTTGCGGATGTTATTAGATGGAATTGAAGGATGCATCTGTAACAATATGTGGTTTTATTATTTTCGGAATTATTTTACGTAAGGTTCATAATATATGTACATAAAGTTACGTAACTGGTGTATTTATTACTACCTACCGTAAAAAATCCAAATTCCATACTGCCAATAAGATTTTGTTTACTATTAAACCCTATTAGGTAATAGTAGTAAAATATTTTTCCGTGTGGTGACGGATTAAGAATACCATTCACCACCCCTTATCTTACCCGTGGGTGATCGTACGAGACGGCTAAGGGATATAAAATGCATATAACATCTATGCGAGAGAAGGAAAACTCGAAACAAAACCCTATACCAATACGTCTGACCAGCGTGGTATAGTAGATCAATTACCCTTCCTTTATGGAGGAGGCCGGAGCCCAACAGTGGGACGTATATGGGCTGAGATGATGATGAGATGATGATGATTAGGAAATAACTCAGTGCCCGAGCAAACCAAAACATCTTAGATTTAGCATGCTTCTGTGTAAAGACGTCTAGACTCTAGACTAATGAATTAAAAAAATAAGCTATGAAATGGTCTAAGAAAATTTCTTATCGTCTGTAATAGAGCTTTTATAGTATTTATAATTTTTAAGACCTAGGTATATGCATCGCTGTTTCAACAGAAAATTAATAAACAAATTCTGAGAAAATTATAGTAATATAGTTTTATCGGGCCAATAAAAAGACTATTTATAAAAAATATCCTTTTAATTACCTAAAATATACTGGTGTGTCAGCTATCCAGCTCCACCCAACCGCACGGAGAGCCTGGAGTGACAGCATAGAGAGTACCCTAACTCCCCATCCCTTTCAATATTTCCCCTCTCCACCATGACTTCCATAGCTTGCTCAGTTACCCTGTCGAATTGCTACCCTCGTCGATGCCATCAACGTGCTGGTATCGCCCTTCCACGATAAGTTGCACTGCGGGTATCGTATAATCCCTGGTCCAACACTCTGGGCCCTCGTTAGCACGTTATTCTAAATAATCGTATCTACAGTGGAACAATTTTTTATAAATGTATTTTTAAAGTTTCTTTATATAATAAATTTCTTTAATTTCTCACCACAAATTAATTTAAAACAACATATAGGTTTGACAACATAAAACAAGAAGTAAATAAGCTAAGTTGTGGATCGCTGGTGCCTGTGGTGGGCATTAAAAATACCTGTGTTACAGGTCACCAGGTCTCCACTCAGACAACTCAGATACAGTTACAAACACTATCATTAAACAGAATGAGAGAGGACTAAGAGTGAGTGTTATATGCACGCGTGCGCGCTTATGTGTGTGTGTTTGTGTGTGTTGGTGTGTGTGTGTGCGTGTGCGTCTGCGCGCGTGTGTGCGTGAGTATGTGTGTGTGTAGTAGTATATAAAACTACATTTAATTGCAGAAATCTGTTTATAAATACGTTATCTTTTTCTATATATAATCACCTGGGGGGGCACACTTAAAACATTACTTATTTTTACTGACCGTCGCGCCGCCTACAGATTGGTTGTACAAACTTAACTGCTGCCATTTTGTCCTGCCTGTCAAACGTTTGACAACTGAGAATTGTTATTTTTTGTTCCTAGCGTAGGTACTTATTGTCATCGATCTATTTTCGGTTATTGATATTTTTCTGAAAATTATCTCAAGTTTCAATGTTAGGCTGATATTATTATTGTTTAATTATCAGCTGATATGTTTTTTTTATATTTCAGGGTGGCTTTCATAGTAAAAGAAAATTCTATGTAATTACACATACACATGTAGATATGTATATATATTACTTCAACTTTAGTTCACCGCCTAAACTCTGGGTGGCAGCACTTTCCATACATGCATATTTTATCATCGAGTTGCCACTCTTTTTCAATTTAATAACTTTACTCTTTGATAATCACGTAGTTAAGCTCAGCTTAGAGCTGGCTTGTGTGTTTAATTATTATACATGTACATACATCTAACTGTAGTGTAACTTATGAGCCTCTGGGGTGCACTGTTGATTCGAATTGTTGCTATTTGTTCTCTTCTAACGTTATTCTACACAATAACCCTTATCTAATGGAAGTTGTATTCCCGATGTCAGATTGAAAAGGATATATTTTATCACTGAATGCTTATAGCTCTATCATCGCATTCTTACTGTTTGTAAGAAGTATTTGGCAAATATGTATTTGTAAAATAGAAATATACTTCATTCATTGCCCTGGTATTTTATTATGAATTGATAATTTGAATTCTTTGTGTCAACTTGTACATACAAATGATTTTAATGTTAAATTCCTTTTCAAATCTCATCATCTCAGCTCATATACTAGTGTAATTAAGCCTTCTCCACATTAGGAGGGAAATTGACCTACTATATCGTACTGATCAGACGGATTGATATAGCGTTTTCTTTCGATTTTTCCTTCTCTTGCATTATGGTATGTGTGTATGACCTCTGGTCGTCTTTAACGACATCTACCGGAGAGATGGGGTGGTGAATTGTACAAGTTCTTTCAAATCTCAGTTACTTTAAAACAGTTTTCACATAATTTATAATATTTAATTAAACATAATACATAAAATCCTTACTAATATTATAAATGCGAAAGTAACTCTATCGGTCTGTCTGTCGCTCTTTCACGCCAAAACTACTGAACCGATCTAAATGAAATTTTGTACACAGATAGTCTAAAGCCTGATAAAGGACATAGGCTACTTTTTAATGCAAAAAAGAGTTGTAAAGGGGGATGAAAACTTGTAAGAAATTATCGTCATTTTTAAATCCAGAAGCTTGAAACTTATTTTTAAGCTATTGATTAGATATAAATAAATATGACATTAAAATTACGCAAAAAAAATTACCTTTAAGGTGTAAAATAAAAATAGTGGATGAAAAACTTTAGGAAAGTAACCATTTACGCGGGTGAAGCCGCGGGCAGAATGATAGTTCTATATAACCCCACTATTGGACTCGGGATACGAACCTAATATTGGGATAGGGAAATTGACCTACTATGCCAAACTGGTCAGACGTGTTGGCATAGGCTTTTATGTCAAGATTTCCTTCTCTTATAATGTATTCCTTATTCGTTTTTTATGATACCCAAGCAGAGATTGGTGAATTGTATTTTTACTCCATCAACATGCAAAATAAAATAATCCGATAATATGCGCGAGTAAATCCATTCATAACGATTAATTCATTATTCTAAAATTTATGAATAGGTATGCTAATAATGATAATTAATTAGCCTATGTAAAATAAAATCAAAATAATGTTTAACCTGAATTTTTCTAAGGCCATTTTAATTAGCATGCCTTTGTTGTGCCAAAACTTGCCTATCTTAAAATATAATTTCACTCACATTTTAAAAACTTCCTTCTTTGATTCAATCATCAATATAATAATATAATGATTTCTAATGTTTACGCGAGTATTACACATTTGAAATAAAACTAGTTTTACGCGTTTGTATTTGATTTTTAATTTCCCAACGTTTCGAACATTTTACAGTGATCATGGTTACGGGAGGATTAAGGTGTCTCAAGTCCAATAACTCATCATTATTACAGAATTTTATATCCGCTACAGTATTAGTTATTAAAGTTTGACCTACATTTTTAATACATATTCATTGCCAGTTCAAAAAAAATATCTTTTCAGACGTAAGACACCTTAGTACTCCCGTGACTATAATCACTGTAAAGTGTTCGAAACGTCGGGACATTAAAAATCAAATACAAATGCATCCGTAAAACTAGTTTTATTTCAAATGTAGATAATAGTTAAATATTTTGTTTTAAAGCATTTATGGATATAATATATACATAATATAACAAAGATATTATTTCTAAGTATTGTAATAATATATTCTAAGTGCCGCGTATCGAGGTATCTAAATGAAAGTTTTCAAATCACAGTACAATCTCATACAACAAATACGAGCATAATAGTTTATGTTTGAAGAGTTTATTTCTGATCAAAGTTTACAATATAGATACACAGAAATAAAATATTTGTTTATGCAGTATTGTCGCTAAGCGACTAAACGTATAATTAATTAAAAAAAAATATTTGTTTATTAGATATTTAAATTTAAACTATGATCCATCCATCTATCAACCGGTGGATGTCCACTGCTGTATATAGGCCTCCGCATGAGAATATCACATGATACAGTCCTATGCCACTTGCATTCAACGATTCTTAGAACTTTTGAGAAGTTGTCAGTCCTCCTGATTGGGGGTCATGTTATAATTTGTAATGGGGCGACGGGATGAAACTTACTGTCAACCCTTATCCGGAAGCTTCGTAATGATCGGCAAAAGATCTCACCAGGGAAATGGACAGCAGCTATCTACTAGGCTACTTATAAAACTTACTGCGGTCGCCAAGCCACAGGACAAACGTGGCGATTACGGCATTTTTCTTCTTTCCCAGAAATATAGATGAAAAATGAATTACGTATTAATTCATTCTGGTTATAAAGTCATTTCTTATCTGTTAAGTTTAAATACCTTTATTAAATATTATATAACTCGGTAACGTAACAATAAGAATTAACATAACAATTTAGCTCTTCATAAGCGATTATAATGAAACCTAAATAATTTCGAGTTCCATTCATAATCCGAAAAGACAACTGATATACAAAAATACTTTTTCTAATTTATGACTATTAATTTGAGTTTCCAAAAGTTTTCTAAACAACGTGAATAAATCAAAAAATAATAATCTAATGAGTCGTCAAATCATTTTCCATTTTTGCAAGAATACCTTGCGGCAGTTGATTTATAAATATAATTAAAAATTATCTCCATCAAAGTATTTTTATTTTTAAAATATTAACAATGATGTCAGGTTGGAAATTTTATCCTAATTTCTTAGCGAGAATATAAGACTAAATTAATTTGCTTGAAATATTCTCAGATTAATTTCAATATAATATTGAAAGGCAGAACTTTGTTTTATTAATTTAAGCTAACAATTAGCCTTTCCAATCTTAATAGCTTGGACTATGTATTAATTAAATCAAGGAGACGAATTTCTAACTCTCGTATATTATTACTTGATGAAATCCTATTGAAGTCGGAACTAGGCTACTCTAGTCGCAGAATCCCTTTAGGGATACGATCATCAAATATATAATTACAATCTTGTCAGAACAGGAAGTCAGTTTCAAAAGTTCTTCGGTTTCATGGTATAATAGTTTACATTGCTTTATTTATTAGAAGTACGGTTATTGTAAAGTTAACATAAATTAATATAACCGCAACGTCCTATGGATATTTGTAGTTTGTAATAAATGCTATGAATAATTATAAATTTAATATTTGGAAATAACTTCAAAATATATCTATTATAGACTAAAATATATAAATAAAAACCAAAGAAATGCGAAAGTGGAAGGATGTAGGTATCGGAGGAGACCGAGACTAACCTACCTAGACCAGATTGGTCACGTACTGAAGGAAGGTGGAGTCCAGAGTCTCCGAAACCGGCGAGCGTGTATGAAGAGAATTATGAATGTTGAGGAAGCGAGTGAAGTATGTAAGGATAGAGTTCTCTGGCACTCTTTTCTCTCTGCCTACCCTGCAAGGGACATGGCGTAATGATCTGTATATAAAAATATGATCTGTATATAAGTATGTAAAAACCAAAATTTTAACCCATGCCTCGTACCAGGGCTTATTGCAAGATGTACCTCGTAGTACATTGAGACGTCGTATCATTTAAGGATTAAGCCTCAAAGAGGTTTAGCTATTAAGCAGGTTATTAGAAACAAGTAACCATAGTAATATACCAACTCAATCAACGGTCCAGCACGACATTGATGACATAGTGGTAGTCCTGGGGCATCACTGTCATAGAATCGATCGGAATGGCATTGTCCTGGGGTGGCTATAATGTATAGTAGACGTCAATAGGCTAATGGTAGGTTAGATGCAACCCTGCGTCACTCCAAATGAGTGACCGAGATTCTATCAGACATAGTTTGACAAACAAAAGAGTAGGCATTCAAAATCTTTATATAAAAGGAACAATTTGTGACCAAAGTACCTATCTAATGCTTATTCTCCTTGGCTATGTTTTTGTAATGACAAACTTAACTGCGTTTTCTTTATAGTTATTTGTCAAGTACAATGTTTCAAAAAGAAAATTAATAAATAACTGAAGACAAACCTATTTTATTGTCTCATTTTAGAATAAAAGGCATTAACTTTAAAATGCTGGCCCAAAACTGTGATAGAACTAAATCACCTTTGAGAATATTTCTCAAGTAAGTATATATAGTCATGATAGGTTTGACAGTCTTATATTGCATTAAGAGAAAAGTATGCAGTGGGTGTCCGAGAACGGCTGACGATGGCAAGCCAACCGCAATCGGACATTGAAGAATGCTGGAGAGTATTGAAAGAGAGTATGGTAGATACAGCGAAAGAAGTATGTGGAAGTTCAAAGAAGCATAGAAAAACAAATGGTGATGCATGGTGGGATGCGGAAGTGGCAGCTTCCGTAGAGCAAAAGAAGAAAGCGTGGCTGGACTATGTTTCTTCTTTGAATCTGAAAGACAGTATGACAGAAGAAAGAAATATATCGGCAATGTAAGAATGACACCAAGGCCTTAGTGAAAGAGAAACGTGATAGAGCAAGTATGAGTGCAGAAGATAGGCTGACTAAAAACTTCGAGGGTAACACCAAACTCTTTTGGAGGGAGGTGAAGAAGTCTCGGGGTGGTTGGTCAGCCTTCAGAATGAATAAAATAAGGTCTAAAGGTGGAGACATTCTTACACAAACACAAGACGTGTTAAGCCGATGGAGTGAATATTTTGGCGATATGTATGCGGATACTACGGTTGGCGCCAGTGTCGCATGTGGTTTAGTAGATCAACATTCGACAACGGCGTCCTCCGATGACATCAGTATGGATGAAGTTGAATGGGCGATAAGAAGTTTGAAAAATGGTAAGGCAGCGGACATTGATATGGTGTCTGCCGAGATGATCAAGCTTGGTGGCTCCTGTGTCTGGGAGGCGTTCCTGTTGCTCCTCAATTTATGTTGGAGCTCGGGAATGGTTCCCGGGGACTGGAATAGCGCAGTCATCATGTCTTTGTTTAAAAACAAGGGTTCACGTTATGACTGCGCAAATTACAGAGCCATAAGCTTGACCATACCATACCATAAGTTTGGCAGCAAAAGTGTATGGTAAAATTATTGAAAGGAGAATGAGGATGGTGTCCGATGGTTTACTGTGTGAGACACAAGGAGGTTTCAGGAGTGGAAGGGGATGCATGGATCAAGTGTTCTCTCTGCGCAACATTGTGGAGAAGCATCTGGCTCTAGGTCAGAGGGTTTTCTACAGTTTTGTGAGTTCTGGAGAGAGCATTTGACACGGTTGTACGAAAGGAACTTTGGGACATTTTACCGGAGTATGATATTAACGGTAAACTGCTACAGACTGTGCAGTCCAGTTACATGGGCTGTAGAGCCTGTGTGCGGATGGATGATGGAACGTCGCCTTGGTTTGACGTCAATATCGGCTTTAAGCAGAGGTGCGTTCTGTCAGCCAGGCTGTTTATCATATATCTGGATAAATGTCTCCAAAGGTTGAACGATATGAATGTGGGAGTCCAGATGGGCGACTCAGTGGTCACTGCTCTGCTTTATGCAGATGATGCAATCCTGCTGACACAGTCAGCGACTGACCTGCAGATCCTAGTCGACACAATGACAGAAGATTGTAAGAAAAGGGGTCTACGCATGAATGTGAGCAAAACCAAAATAATGGTCATTGAAAGAGATGAAGCCAGAACAGATGTAAGAGTAACAGTAGGTAATGATGTACTAGAGCAAGTGGATGAATTTGTATATCTTGGATGTGGATTTAGCAGAGATGGAAGGTACACCAATGATATAGAACGAAGAGTGAATGCGGGAAATAGAGTGAACGGAGCGTTGGGGCAACTTCTTGGCAGCCACCACCTCAGCCAGAAGGCACGTGTAGCAATACATAACGTAGTGCTTGTCCCAACATTACTGTATGGAAGCGAGAGTTGGGTATGCAGAAAAGAGTATGAAAGTAAAATTAATGCGGTCGAAATGCGATCTCTGCGGAAAATCTGTGGAATTAGGCTGACCGACCGCATTCGTAACGATGACGTAAGAGAGCGAGTAGGTATGAAAGAGAGTATTAGTGTAAAGATGCGAAAGGGAATGCTCCGATGGTTCGGACATGTGGAAAGAATGCCGAACGAACGTCTGGTTAAGAAGATATACAATGCGAAAGTGGAAGGATGTAGGTACCGGGGGAGACCGAAGCTAACTTCTAGACCAGATCGGTCATGTACTGAAGGAAGGTGGAGTCAAGAGTCTCCGAAACCGGTGAGCGTGTATGAAGAGAGTTATGAATGTTGAGGAAGCGAGTGACGTATGCCAGGATAGAGTTCTCTGGCACTCTGTTCTCTCTGCCTACCCTGCAAGGGATATGGCGTGATGATATGTACGTATGTATGTATATTGCATTATATTATTAATAATCCTATAATATTCAATTCTATTCTTTTAATTATTTTTATTTTTTTATTGCTTATCGTGACAAGCGAGCAAACAGTATCTACACATGATCTACGTGTTACTGTCGCTCGAGGGCCCTTGCAATATCAAGTGTATAGTACGGCCGCTGCCTACCAATACAAACCCAAACCCACCCAGTTGGGCTTCCGGCTCTCTCACTCACCAAACGAAGCCCTTTAGCACATTGCCATTACTCAGTCGTCGATCCTCTGCGAGAGTGTGCTACTGCCCCGGACGAACCGGCCTTCGGCTGTAGACAGAAAACTATCAACACTACTTACTCCACTCCTACCACTTACAAATAAATACTAATATGATTTTAAATAACTTTATATTAAACAGTGTAATATACTACGAAATAAGCATAAGTAAGTATCTACAAATCATTAAAATTAATAAACCTCCGGGAAATCTCTTTTCCAAAAAGGTTTCTACACACACTCTTTGATACTTGTACACGTGGGAATTCAAGTTATCTTTAATATACTCGTATTTGGTGTACGCCTTGAGTGAGCATCTGTTTTACAAAATGGAAAATATTTAGGAAGCATCAAGAAGCTTTTGATTATAATTGAAAACGTTAAAATATATTAGTTATCCAAAAATTTTCATAACGTAGTGGATATAGAAGATAATTGAATGATATTCAAAAATCTTCATTCTCCTACTCTTATCCCAATTAATTGGGATCGATACAACATGTCATTGTATTTTTCTTTCATAGTACATATTGCAAAAGTTATTGGCAATAGTTTTATGACCGGCCGCCTGCCAGACGTCAACCCTCCTTGGGAATGTAATTGTTGACCAAACGCCATCAGATGGAGTTGGCTCATATACCGGGATATACCTCTCGGTGCTTTTAATTCACTTTACTTACATAGGAATAAAAGTATTACCACAAAACTTGATACCTTATTTTACACTTTCAGAGGAGGAAGATTGATAAATACCGAAACACGTAACTGTCTAGACAAGCGGGAGCATGACAAGTCAAGTTCATGTCGTTTAATAATTATTATTTACAAAAACTAAAGATATCCCATCTAAAATTAGCTCAATGACGTAACCATTAAGTTTAGGTCTCTTCAACTGTAATACCCAACAATTGGCGCTCTTAATACCAACTGCAATCGACAACTTGATCGCCATCGTGCCATTGTGTGAATTATAACACTTTGGAGGGGTTTATGTTAAACTATAAATATTCCGTGTGGCGAAGGAATAAGAATACAATTTAATACCCCCTATCTTACTCGTGGGTGATCGTAAGAGACGACTAAGGGCTATAAAACGCATATAAGATCTAAAAACTAAGAAACTGGAAATAAAACCCTATACCAACACGTCTGACCAGCGTGGTATAGTAGGTCAATTTTCCCTCCCATTATGATAGAGGCTCGAGCCCAACAGTGGCTTTAAAATGATGTTAAACAATAAATGTTGATTGGCTGATTGATAATCCTCAATTTTTTGACACCTATTTTATTTTCTCGTCCGTATTTTTGCTCTCTCCTCAAATTATTATAAATGAGAGAGAATTCTTAACAGAAAAATGTTCTTAAGGAATGAAATATTTTCGTAAAATATCATCTATCTTTTTATACTTAGCAATTGCACAAAACCGTACGGAGATGAAAGATAAATAATAATATTAAACAATGAAAGCCCAAATTTTATCTCCATATTTCTTTTCCTGTGTCCGCGAAACACAATAGTCGTTTTAATATCATCTTGGCATTCATCCCAAATAATAATGTCGCAATAATAAAAACTGCTAGCCGGGCATAAACAATAAAATGCATATTTCAACAGTAAGACGTGCAACTTGAACAAATATTCTCATTTTCAGTGTGTTTCATTTCTATACGATAAAACATGTTGAATGAGTACTAAGTATCAGGGATAAGATTTAGCCGGTAAAAGAAGAAGCTCACTGTTCTGCTGGCTATATCTTTGATTCTTTTTCTTTTAGGCAATTAGTATTAATGCCATTTTCACTAGTGTCGTATGAATTTGTCATTTAGGTTAATTTTCTTATATTATATTAGTTACTATACTATATGTGTAAATTTTTATGGGAGTTTTGAACGTTTTCACATGAACTACACTTACTACTTTCTCGGCAATATATTATTTAAAACAACATTTTAATTATTTCTATTGCATATTTTGCTTTGTATAACTAATATGTATATAATCAGCCAAGTTACGCCCAAAGATACGCTTTAGAATATTCTTTTTATATTGCATATGGTGACAAACGAGCGAGCAGCACACCATAAATATAATTTTAAACACATTTTTTACACATAATAAAAATGAATTTATTTATCTAACCTGATTTTATTGAACGTGGCATTTACTATTAAGCAATATGGCTCACTGATTAGGCTCTAACGAATCCACGTTTGTAGCCTCCCCACCAGCTACCAAAAGAGCTGCGACCAAGAGTGAATAAAGTCGAGGACTAATCTTAATTACCGCCGGGCGGGCCACCGAAGACAAAGATCGGGTACCGGTGGCCCGCTCGCACGGCGAAGAGAGGGGCTTGCAGGGTGGGTCTATGGGGTTGCGCGCCGCCTCTTTCGTCACCCCGGACCGATTTGGTGGAGCGCGACCACGACCATAGCCCACCGCAAAAAAAAAAGAAGGACTAATCTTAATTACACTTGAAGAAAAAGCAAAAACAAATTGATGAACACACACTGAAATAAATGATTTTTTTTAAATATCTTAGACAAACCTAGTTAGCATCAAATCTACTCTCTCTAACTATAAAAAGTGTTTACTTAATGGATTTTTTAAAGACAACAGCCAACAGGAACTAATTCTTATATTGCGGAGAAATTTACAAGCATTAATTTAATGTATGCAATATACAGGTAAAAGATACACAATGTTTTTAATCATCATCATCTCAGCTCATATACGTCCCACTCTTGGGCTCGAACCTCCTCCATAATGGGAGGAAAAATTGACCTTCTATATCACGCTAGTCAGACGTGTTGGTATAGGGTTTCGTTTCGAGTTTTCCATCTCTGGCATAGATGTTATATGCGTTTTATATCCCTTAGTCGATTTTTACGATTACCCACGCGTAAGATAAGAGGGTGGTGAATTGTATTCTTACTCCGTCACCACACGGAAAGTTTTTAATAATTTTAATAATTATCACTTATTATAAAATGCTGTGTGGTAGCGGCTACGAATGCTACCAGCCCTTGCTTTGCTCGTGGATGTTGTAAAAGACGACTAAGAGCTTTGTATCGACCTGGGCCAGCTCTTTCTGATGCCGTTTGGTCAACTATTACATTCCCAAGGAGGGTTGACATCTGGCAGTCGGCTGGTCATAAAACTATTGCCAATAACTTTTACATACAATATGTACTATGAAATAAGAGTACATACTGTATCGACCCCAAGTAATTGGGATAAGAGTAGGAGAATGATGATGATCACTAATTATAAAAAGTAGAGAAAGTCGTCGTGATAAAAAAAAAATTCGGTCCTATGTAAAATGGATTCTAGAGATTGTTTTCATCAATACTTATACACCCGTTTCTACACATCTTTAAACACCCGTAATTATCGTAAGTTACAAAAAAGGAAAAATCGATTTGATATCCTATAATAACCGCACAAAATCAATCGCGGCCAATTAAATAATGAATAAATATAACACACAGTTTTAAAAGTTTTAGTTAAAAGGTTAATCCACATTATAATCTTCTCATAAACTAAGTCTGCAGTTTGTAACAAGTGAGTTATTTTACAAACAACGATTAATTTGAATAAATTGCAAACTTTTACTTGGACGGTTAAATTTTAGCTTCAAACTTTACAGGCGAAGTCAATTCTTATGCCACAAATTACAGTGTGATAATTTATTCTTTAGTTCCACTTTTTTTTTTTAATTTGCCTTTTGTAACATACGAGCAGAAGCCTTTTACAAAGTAATTGATAACTACCCTAATGAGCTTCAGTAATGCTAGGTGACCGTTTACCGTAAGGTGGAGTTTGGTCCTCAAAGTCTTTCGCTCAAACGATACACAGTAACAAATTTTTACTACTCAGAAACCGACTTGCTACGCGAGTGTAGCAACTTGAATAAGACGACCCATTTATCTTTGAACATAGAAAACTGTCAGCAATGTGGTCTTGCATCAAGTAGTCGTCATCAATGCGGTATTTTTTTTTCTATTTACGTACATCCATTAGCCTCTCAATGTTTGCTTTGAACGTAGGCCACCTTATAAAGAACTAATGATACAATCGCTACGCATAACAAAAGAACTTGCGATCGTAGTTGCTGTCATATTTTTTTGATCATGTCATGACATGACCATAAACGCTAAAAAGTGTTTAGAACACGGTATTGTGCACACATCCTTCAGCGAAATAATAGTATCGCAAAAACTTATACACTGTACCTAACTAATCTTCACTATCGCTCAAGGATCTGTGACTACAACCCTTATGAATAACTTTCTGTTCCAGTAGTTTTGTGAGTTTTATTTTACCCCCTCATACTACTGGGCTTTTTCATATAAGCATTACCGTGAATTACTTTTGTCTAAAATAAAAACACCAAAGTATCCTCCTAAAAACGTGAGGGTAATGGGGGTAGCGCATCACCTTATTCTTATAGCCCAAAAATATTGCCTTCTTTATTACGGTTGGAAAAAGCAACAATACTTCAAACACTCCGCATCTAGTGGTGAGTTACATAAACTAAGTCCCTTTTAATATACTGGATAGCTGATCCAGTGATTCACTAGCATTTTTTTTTCTAAATCCATGTTTATTGAGAATAAATATATCTCTTTCTTCTCCCTTCTCCTCTCTATTTCCGTGTGGTGACGGAAAAAGAATACAATTCACTTTATTTTTTCCGTGGGTGATCTCAAAAGACGACTACGGGATAAAATATGCATATAACATCGATGCAAGAGAAGGAAAACTCGAAATAAAACCCTATATCAACACCTCTGAGCAGTATGGTGTAGTAGATCAATTTCCTTCCTAGTGTGGAAGAAGCTACTGCTGTTCTCGAGCCGAGCACAGCAGTGGGACATATATGACACGATGATGATGATGACTTCACAATAACTAAACTTTGGTACAATTAGACGGTTTTATCACATACTGCAATTTCTTCCAGACAACCTTGGGGTGGATTTTTAGGGTTCCGTACCTCGAAAGGAAAAAACGGAACCCTTATTGGATCACTTTATTGTCCGTCCGTCCGCCTGTTTGTCTGTCGGTCAAGACCCTTTTTCTCAGGAACAAGTGGAGGTATCAAGCTGAAATTTATATCAAATACTCATATATATTATCCCTTAAAACTGTGAAAAATCAAACTTCTAAGCTAACGCAATCAAAAGATACAGCCGTTTATGCCGCAAATTTTCGACACTCGCAAGGTAATTAAAACCTACAGGGTATCTACCATGAACTCAGAATTTTGAAATTTGGTACCAAGCAACGTCTTTTAGCACAGATAAAGGACAAATTGTGAATACCTTAAATTTTTAATTACATCATATAATAAAAATATTTTTAATAATATTAAACTCACTACCCCTTTTCACCTGAACGCGTAAAGGTATTAAATTGAAATTCACATCAAATACTCAGATCTATAAAACCTTTAATATGTAACAAAATCAAATTTCTATGTCAACGCAATCAAAAGAAACAGCAATTTAAACCGCATATTTTCAAACACGCAACTACTCGCAAGTGAAACAAAACCTAAAGAGTACTTGCAGTCGACCTAGAATTTAGAAATTGGGCATGAAGCAATATTTTATAGCACATATTAAGGAAAAATTTCGAGAACCTTAATTTTTTAGTTACATGATTTATTTCTTTTTATTTTATATATGTTATGGTACGGGATCCTTCGCGCGCGAGTATAGCTCGCACTTGCGGATTTTTTAAATAATTTTAGTGAGCATAGTACTTGAGGTACTAAACAAAGAAAAGTAAATATATAGGTGTATATATATATGTATATATATTTTCTGAATTTTAGAAACGGTACCAACAATTTTCTTGAAATTTAGCATGCAGGGGGTTCCGGGGACGAGTAATTGATCTAGCTAAGTTTCATTTGTAGAAAATATTGTTTTGTTAATATTTTCAGACAATGAAAAATATAATTTTGCGTTGGCTAACAACTATTAAAATATGAAGGCAAATTTTGACGCTGTCATTGAGACAGCTCAATTAGATAATCGAGCAGTCTAATCGAGGCCGGTTTGGATACTTTTTCTCTTTTTTAATATTTTTGACTTTTATTTTTTTTATTATTATTTAATTAGTTATTTCTATTATATTTAAATATATCTTCAAAACACACTAAAAAGAAAATATCAAGCGAAAGCTCGGTCATCCAGATATATGCTTTATTACAACTTCTTCATTCTAACTCTATCTCTACAATATTAATAAAAAAAATATAATAAATCTTTACTAACGCCCTTTTAATTAATATTATCTTTGTCCCAACTTTGCTTTCTACTGAAAGCAGTTTAACGAAACTAAATCACCTTTTATTAATAAAATTAACGGTGACAATGCCTTTTGTGACCTTTACAGTGAACCCTTTGCCTTGGGCCAAATAAAATTAAATTATATAGGCAATCAACGAAATATGTGACGTTAACGTCTAAATATTGGTTGCTCTTATACTATAATTTGATTTAATGGTAATTAGAAAATTATATCCAAATTATTTTATTTGGTTATTGTTAAGTGGGATGATATGATGATCATAAATCCAATTTTTCAATAAAAATAAATGATTGTCAAATTATATTCTTAAGGATAAAATTCCTTATTGAACATAACAATTCAAACTATAAAATCATTCATAATATTTTGATGCAATTTGTTGAACAAAAATCAATTGCTCTTTTTGTACATTAAAAGGTCAAATCAAAAATGATGCTATAATATCAATACTCACAATAATTTTTCTTCATAAAATAAACGTGTTATTTTGTTGTCAGTACATCGATAGAATGAGATAATCGAAAGGATAACTTGCCGCATAGGCGAATGAAGGTATCGATACCGGTGGACATCCCAACTGGCGATGACAAAATACAACAGATTAAGGTACCGGACGCCGGATTCACATGTTGACCATCTACAAAAAAAATGCAACAACCATTACATACATTTAGTAAATAAAATTACATATGTTTTTCTAGTTTTTCTTTTTTTCCTGCACTTATCTCAATTACTTGGGGTTGACGCAATATGTCATCTTCTTCCATACAATCCTATCAGACGTCATCTCTGCAGTCACTCCCAGACTATCCATGTCAAGCCTCACGCAGTCCATCCATCTTTTCTTTGGTCTTCCTTTACCCCTAATACCTTCAACATTTATACCTAAAACTTTTCTCACAACATTACTTTCATCTCGTTTCGTCACATATCCATACCATGTCAGCCGTTCACTTCTTAACTTTTCCGTCACTGGTGCAACTTTCAAACTTCCTGTAATGTGTATAAATAACAATAAAAAATTATATTATTCTATAAATTTGATACTATCAAATTTAATTAACAGTTTCTTTTTCCTCTTAATCCTTACTAATATTATAAATGCGAAAGTAACTCTGTCTGCCTGTCGCTCTTTCACGCCAAAACTACTGAACCGATCTAAATGAAATTTGGTACACAGATAGTCTAGATCCTGATAAAGGACATAGGCTAAGGATATAGGCTTTTTAATGCAAAAAAAGGGTTGTAAAATGGCATGAAAAGTTGTAAGGAAGTATCGTCATTTTTAAATCCAGAAGCTTGAAACTTATTTTTAGGCTATTGATTAGATATTAATAAATATGATATTAACATTTTGTAAAAATTTACCCCTTAAGGGCTAAAATAAAAATAGGGGATGAAAAACTTTAGGAAAATAACATTTTACGCGGGCGAAGCCGCGGGCAAAAGCTAGTACGTGTATATAAATATCATGGCTATACACAAACCTCCTTAAAGCTTTCTTAAAGAGAAGAAAATTCTATCTGTATCCCAAGTTAGGATTGTAATAGTTCTATTTAAAATTTTCGTTTCACCTGCCATCTGTTAACGACCATTATTCATCTTTTATGATATCTGCGGGAAATAGAGCGTGAGGCGCTGCACTTTTGAACCATACATACAGGTAAATAATATTTAACTTATTAACATTTGCTATGGTGACGGATTACAAACACAATTTACCACTTGTCCATAGGTGTTGTAAAAGACAACTCATCATTCATCATTCTGCTACCCTTATCCCAATTACTTGGGGTCGATATAATATGTACTCTTCTTTTATAGTATATATTGTAAAAGTTATTGGCAATAGTTTTATGACCGGCAGCCTGCCAGACGTCAACCCTCCTTGGGGAAAGTAAAGGAACAAAAACAAAACTAAAAGAAAAACTCGTAAAAGACAACTAAGAGATATAATACATATAACGTCTGTCCAAGAGAAGGAAAACTCGAAATAAAACCATGTAGTAACACGTCAGACCAGCGTGACATAGCAGGTCAATTTCCCTCGATTTATTTTTTACTATCTATAAACAACACTGCATTATGAAAATAATCGACTACACAGATAGCGTAGTGGTTAAGATACCGACCTTCCGTGTCAGTGCTGTAGGTTCGATTCCCACGCAGGACAATACTTTGTGCTATTCACAAAGTGTTGTTCTGAGTCTGAGTGTAATTTAGCTGCGTTAATTGCACATTTGTAAAGTCCCCCTTTACAAGGATTATTTACTTAGTTCAGGGTGGTGTCTATAAAAAAAAAGAAAATATCTTGTATGCTGGTGATTTAAAAAAAACGTATATTTTAATAAACACAAATTATACCCAGATACAGTACAACAGTTTATTGATCACACAAAGTATTGTCTTGCATGGGAATCGAACTCACAATATGTCACTAGGTCGGTACCATAATCACTATGCTATTTGCTTTTTTTTTTTTTTATTGCTCGTGGTAGCAAACGAGCAAGCACACCTGATGGTAAGTGTCAATGCCGCCCAAGGACCTTTGGAATACAAGGGTATAACTAGGCCGCTGCCTACCAATATAAACCCCAAGCCGACCCTATTGTGCAGTCAATATTGTGGAGAGAGGTCGATCCCAGCCGTGGGACGTATGATAATGATTTGTTATATAAGCACTGCATATAAAATGAATATAGTTTAAAATTATACGAGCTTAATTGTAATTCTCCGTCTTAATATTTGTTCAATATTAATATATAATCTGGAACAAATTATTTGCGTAATTAATATCTATTAATAGAAGTTCTAATAATAGGATGATGGATCGATAGCATTATTAATTTATAAAACTTGATATCCATAACTTACAATAGAAATGTTTCATAAACTCAGCTTATATGTCCCACTGCCAGGCTCGAACCTCCTCCGTAATGGGAGGGCAATTAACCTAGTACACCACGCTAGTCAAACGTGTTGGTATAGGGTTTTGTTTCGAGTTTTCCTTCTATTGCATAGATGTTATATGCATTTTATATCCCTTAGTCGTCTCTCACGATCACCCACGGGTAAGATGATGATGGGGGTGGCGAATTATACTCTTACTCCGTCACCATATGAATAAATTTTCTATGTTTATAAGCTAGTAATTAGTCGAATGCAAATTTTAACTATAAGAGAGTTTGTGGTGGATTCAACTTCGAGCACTTAAGTTAAACAAACAACTTAACGATGGCGCTGAGTCAGCTAATCGCTGAAACTTAAGAAATTTTTATTTAGACAATTGAATGTTCAGTACTATAGAACTTTTTACTGAACAGCCGATTCAAACACCGTAAAAAGGAAGCATAAGTTTAATTTAAGAACAAAGAAAATGTTAGCGTGATTGTTTTAAATTTAAAACTTTCTTTGCCTTATGTTTCAATGTGATTTTTATACTTACTTTTTTCCGAAAAGTAAAATCTAGTTAATGAATCAAATACATTTTTGTTAGAATTACTTGTTTTCACAGTTCAGTCTGACCAGTCGTTTACCTCATAAGTGGACCACAGGCTTTTTGAGAGTTTGACTGTAGTGGTCTACCGGCCAGAACGTACATTACTTTTCATCGACATATCATCATTCTCCTACTCTTATCCCAATTACTTGGGGTCGATATAATTAGTACTCTTCTTTCATGGTACATATTGTAAAAGTTATTGGCAATAGTTAGTTGCATGCGGCCGCTGCCAAACGTCAACCCTCCTTGGGAATGTAATTGTTGACCACACGGCATCAGAAGGAGTTGGCCCAGGTCGTTATAAGGCTCTTAGTCGTCTTTTACGACATCCACGAGTAAAGTAAGGGCTGGTAGTATTCATAGCCGCTACCACACAGCTCCACAGACATATAATATCTTATTTATAAAATATCAAGCGGAAATTATAATAATATAACATACAGAACGCCCTTTGTGAACATACAACGAATTCCCGGAAGCTTATTTATTTTAATGATTTATAAGTACGCACATCTTCTTATGTAAAGTAATACAATCTTGTGCAAAGGGCTAAATTGGCTGAAGGACTACATGAAGATTTAATATTGTCATATAACAAAGGGGAAATGATGCGATATTTTATTTGCTAGTATATGTACCTGCAGGCTCTTATGGTGGGGTACGATGCCAGAAACCTCCACGTGGTGTACCCTGGGTGCGAGCGACAGTCCCCCAGATCCTTCTGTCGAATTGTCGCTCGTAGCGAATCTCTGGCGCGAGGGGGGGTTCCCCAGCAATAGGTTGAGCCCCAATTCGCTCCTGACCCTCTAGTTGTAGAGGGTACAGGAGGCGAAATTTCGGACGGGCCCGGTCACTAATTAATTTGAGGGCTGGGCAGGCTTATGCCACCGCCGACATATCGTAAACCTGATATCTCGCTTCAAGACATATTGTCGTGAGGCGTAGTTTCAGGAGCGAGGGTCTTGGCTTAACCGCCCGGACCGCGAGGAAGACAACCTCTATAAAGAATTCGAATTAACATTCGAATTCGGAAATCACCCAGAATCTTAAGTTCTGGCGTGCGGCGAGAAGATGCATGGCAGATGGGTTGTTCTGTTGTTAGCACGCTCCAGCCAGGGTACCGGCCGACCCCCTGGTTGGTAAATGTAGGCTTGCCCGGGTACAGGGATCTCTGCCCGGGTCGACGGTGTACTTCTCCCTTACTCGTGGGAACAAGATGGATCACATTTTACCACTTACAGACGGGGATCCTAGCGGTTCCCACATTACAGCCTCGCCATGCTACCATAAAACTGGCACAGAAGACGCCTCGTGCTCTAGACTAGAGGCGCTCAAACCCGCCGAGGGCCCGGCACCCATGGAGGCCCAATCGAAGCCGAAGAGGCGTGGAAGACCACCCAAGGCGACTCGTGGGAAGGCTTCCGTCGCGAAGGGGCGCCAAAAGGAGCGAGAGGAGCGGCGGGCTCTCAGGGAGGCTGCCGCCGCTCCAACCCATGAAGGAGACGACAGTTCTGCTGCAGAGCCGTCGAAGGACGAGGGCGACAGTTCTGTCGCAGAGCCGTCCAACGACGAGGGCGGCAGATCTGTCGTGGAGACAGAGGACGAGGGCGGCGATGCCGCAGGTCCGTCGGAGATGGAGGAGGGCAGCATGTCGGCTGCCGAGACTGCCGCTGCATCATCGTCGCGTTCTGCGGCAACCATGGCGGCGGCTTTGACGCTCAGGGAGGAGCGCCCCCTAAATAAGGGTGGCAGCTCAGGGTCCGACTACGAGGGGAGTGCAATTATTATGCCTCCTCCCAAGGTGGCAACCTCTCGCAGGGGGCGAGGGGCCGCGGTGGCGGCAAGATCGGCGGCTTCGTCCCCGGTCGGCCAATTGAGGGAGGCCGAGGCTCGCATGCGTGCCGAAAATGAAGCAGTCGCCGCGAGGATGGTGAGGGTGTTGTCCAACATCCCTCCCACTGGCGCGGCGGCAGCTGAGGGCGCTGTGAGCAGCGACCCCCCAGGCACTCAGATGGAGGCCCTGCAGGCCGAAAATGCCCGCCTTAGCGGCGAGGTATTAGGTCTGCGGGACCAAAACCACCGACTGGAGGCGGAGTTAGCGGCGGTGCGGAAAGAAAACCGCAAGCTGGCCAAAGATATGGCCGACTTGCGGAGGCAATTCGCGCTTTTGACGCCGACAACGCCGTCGACAAGGTCCGACTCTGTCGCCGCCTCAATTGCGCCCGCTCGAGCTGCGAGGCGCGCCCCGATAGCCCAGCCAGTAGCGGCAGTACCGCTGCCCGCGCTGCCTGTGGTGGACGGTGTGCCGGAGGCAACCATGCGCGCCATCATGGAGTCTGTTGGCGTCATGGTCAATGCGCGCATGGAGGTTCTTGAGGCAAGATTGCCTCCGGAGCCACGTCTCCGGCCGCCACTCGCTGCGGACGGAAGCAAGACCACGCGGCCGACTATAGCGTCGAGACCCACCCCGCTACCCTGCCAGGGTGGCCGCGTGAGCTTCGCCGCAGCTGTGACTGGGCCCAAGGCTGGGTCCAAAGGGCTCGCTTCGGCTAAGAAGCCGAGATCGGCGCCGGCTCCTGCTAAGGCCACGCCGCAACCGGTGCCCACACCTGCGTCGCTGGTACCGGCTAGCGCGCCCACGACTGCGCCTGCTGCGCTCAGTGCTGCTGCCATGCTCGAACAGGGCTGGCAGGTGGCTGAGCGAAGCAGGAAAAGTCCCGGCCAAAGACGGAGGGCGGCGGTCAAAAGCGCCGCTGAGGCCACCGCTCCCCAAGCAGGAGCCGAAAAGAGGGGGAAGAGGTCGCGCAGGAAGCTCCGGTCGCCAAAGTCAGCAGCAGTGGTTATCACTGTGCTGCCTGAGGCGGCTGAGAAGGGCCTCAACTATGAGGCCGTCTTACGTCGCGCCCGGCGGGAGCTAGACGTCTCTGACA
This sequence comes from Lymantria monacha, assembly GCA_905163515.2. Taxonomy (NCBI): domain Eukaryota; kingdom Metazoa; phylum Arthropoda; class Insecta; order Lepidoptera; family Erebidae; genus Lymantria; species Lymantria monacha. The sequence continues at coordinate 15,500,108 of LR991097.1, read as the reverse complement.
TCGGAGGCGTCGAAGCTAGGACCCGCAAGGCCCGGACAGGGGCTCGAATCCTCGAGTTTCCTGGGGCCGAGGGTGCTAAGGCGGCCGATAGTGTGGCCACGAAGCTGCGGGGGCTGTTTGGCCAGGAGGATGGCGTTCGAATTGCCAGACCCGTCAAGTGCGCAGAGATGCGCATTGCGGGTCTGGACGATTCCGTGACGGTGGAGGACATCAGGGAGGCTATTGTCTCGAAAACCGGATGCGCCTCGGACACTGTCCGGATTGGCGCCATTCGCCCTGGACCGGGCGGCGTCGGTGCTGCCTGGGTGCAGTGTCCGGTAGAGTCGGTCAAGAAATTGGCTGACTCAGGCAGGATCCTCGTAGGCTGGAGTTCGGCGCGGGTAACCCTGCTGGAGTCCCGGCCTGCGAGGTGTTTTAGGTGCATGGCGGTCGGGCATACCCGGCCAACGTGTACCAACTGCTTTGACTGCAGCGGACTATGTTTCCGCTGCGGTCAAACCGGGCACATGGCGGCATCGTGTGCTGCCGCACCCCACTGTCCCGCGTGTGCGGCGGGCAATAAGCCCTCCAAACATCGCATGGGGGGTGGACAGTGCAGACCCCCGGCTTCGGCTCCAAAGGGGCGGAGCGGCCCGGCGACCCCGGCCGCTTCCGCTCCTTGCGCGACCCAATCGCCCGCCGGCGCGGAGGAGGTGATGGACACGGCCCACTAATGGCTACCGAGTCCATCCACCTCTTGCAAGCCAACCTCAACCACTCCGCCGGTGCGCAGGACCTTTTCCTGCAAGCTATGGCGGAGTGGTTGATAGGTGTAGCCGTAGCCGCGGAGCCGTATTGCGTGCCCGACCGATCTAATTGGTTGAGTAGCAGTGACGGCTCTGTGGCAATCGTCGCCTCAACGTCGTGGCCTTCCCCGCCTCTGTCTCTAAAGGACAGGGGTGATGGATACGTCGCGGCGGACTAGGGAGAGGTAACGCTTTACGGCGTGTACTTCTCCCCTAACAGGAGTGTGGCAGATTTCGGGGCCTCCCTCACCAACTTGGAGGCCTCGATACGGCGACTGGCACCGCGCCAGCTCTTCGTAATGGGGGACTTCAACGCCAAGTCTATGGCGTGGGGGTCCCCCAGGACGAACGATCGCGGGCGGGCGGTTGAAGAGTGGGCGGCGTCACTGGGCCTTTGATTGCTGAACAGGGGTTCAGTGCATACGTGCGTGCGGCAGCGGGGTGGGTCGATAGTGGACTTGTCGTTCGCTAGCCCCGATGTCGCACCACGTGTGAGGAGCTGGTATGTCCAGGAGGAGGTTGAGACCCTATCCGACCATAGATACATTCGGATAGAGGTCTCCCGGACCCTCCGCCAGCCCAGCAGGGGTCACACGGCAGACGGAGCTCCCGCTTTTCCGCGGTGGGCTGTGGGTCGACTTGATCGGGACCTACTGGTGGAGGCAGCCATTGTGCATTCGTGGCTGCCGTCACCGCCCTCGGTGGACGGGGTGGACGCCGAGGCTGGCCGCATTCGCTGTGCTTTAACGCAGATTTGCGATGCGGCTATGCCCCGTGTACGGTGTCTTCCTCCGAAGAGGGCGGTTCCCTGGTGGTCCCGGGAGTTGGCAGAGCTCCGAGCTGCGTGCATACGTGCTCGGAGATCTTATACCCGCAGTCGGCGGCGTCACCGCGACGCTGAGCGGGAGGGCCAGCTGTACGAGGCTTACCGCAGTGCGCGGTCTGCCTTCAGGCTGGCCATCCGTCAAGCCAAGGACGTTAGTCGGCAGGAGATGCTGGACAGTCTCGAGCGTGACCCCTGGGGTCGCCCCTATCGTGCGGCGCTGAGTAAGCTCCGCGCGCGGGGCCCCCCCCTCACCGAGACTCTCCAGCCCAGCCTCCTCACCAGAGTTGTCGAGGAACTATTCCCACGTCGGACGGAACACACGCCCCCGGTCATGGCACTGCCGAATAGTGACCGGGAGGCCGACTACGAAAGTGTTCCGCCCGTTACGGAGACGGAAATGGGGGCGGCGGTGGTGCGAATGCGTGGCAAGACCACCGCTCCTGGGCCAGACGGGGTACCCGACCGGGTGCTGGCCCTGGTCCTCGAACATCTGGGTCCACGCCTCGGGGGACTATACAACGCGTGTTTATCGTCTGGGCAGTTCCCTGGGTGTTGGAAGGAGGGGAGGCTGGTACTCCTGCCGAAGCCGGGACGGTCTCCGGACTCGGCCTCGGCCTATAGGCCGATCGTGCTGCTGGACGATACGGGTAAGCTGTTGGAGAGGATCCTGGCTGCCCGTATCGGCCAGCACCTTAGCGAGGTTGGCCCCGATCTGTCGGACGCCCAATTTGGTTTCCGAAAGGGGCGTTCGACGATCGCAGCCTTGCTGCGCCTGAGGGCCGTAGTCGCGGAGGCTGTTACTGGCGGTGGGGTGCTGTTGGCGGTGTCTCTAGACATCGCCAACGCATTCAATAGTCTGCCATTCAGCTGCATCAGGGAGGCACTCCGGTATCACGGGGTGCCTGTATACCTGAGGCGGCTGGTGGCAGACTATTTGGAGGGGCGCAGCGTCCTCTATAAGAACCGAGTAGGGGATGTTGTGCGAACGCCCATGTCGTGCGGTGTTCCGCAGGGGTCGGTCTTGGGGCCGACTTTGTGGAGCATCGGCTACGACTGGGCGTTGAGAGGGAGCCTCCCGCCCGGGCTGGGCGTAATTTGTTACGCCGACGATACACTCGTCACAGCCCGGGGTGGGACGCTGGAGGAGGCGGCACGCCTGGCAACTCTTGGCACCGAGGAGATTGTCAGGCGGATCGAGGCGCTGGGGCTAAGGGTGGCCCTGGATAAGACGGAGGCCTTATTATTCCATGGGCCCCGCACCAGTCCACCCACCGACGCCTCGATCACCGTCAATTCGGTTCCCATCAGCATCCGGGCCCATATGAGGTACTTGGGCCTGGTGCTCGACGGGCGATGGTGGTTCCGGGAGCATTTCCGTCGGCTTGCTCCACGGCTTGTCGGCGCGGCGTCCGCCCTATCCTGGCTTATGCCGAATGTAGGCGGACCCAGCGCTACGTGCCGACTGCTGTACGCGGGGGTGGTTCGGTCGATGGCCCTGTACGGCGCACCCGTGTGGGCGGGGTCCCTGACCGTCCGACTTAGGGCTCTACTATGGCGACCACAGCGGGCCATGGCGGTCAGGGCCATACGCGGATACCGCACGGTGGCGACGGAGGCAGCATGCCTGTTGGCCGGAACACCTCCGTGGGACTTGGAGGCGGAGATGCTCGCCGGACTGTACCGGCGGGTGTCAGCGACGCGGGCGGGGGGCGGCACCGTCTCGCTTAGTGAGATGGCCGCTTGGCGGGGCGACGCCCGCCGTGACGTTATTGCTCGTTGGGCAATCCGGCTGGAAAGGCCTCGGTTCGGTGTTCGGACCATCGAGGCCTTCCGGCCAGTGCTGATGGAGTGGTTGGGTCGACAGCACGGGGTCCTTTCCTTCCGACTGGTGCAGGTCTTGACGGGGCATGGTTGCTTCGGCAAGTACCTGCACACGGTCGTGAGGAGGGAAAGTACACCGTCCTGCCACCACTGCGATTGCGACGAGGACACGGCGCAGCACACGCTCGAGGTCTGTGTGGCCTGGGCAGAGCAGCGCCGTGAACTCGTCGCGATCATCGGTGCCGACCTGGCGCTGCCGGCCATCGCTAAGGCGATGCTCGACAGCGTCAGGAACTGGGACGCAGTCGCCGCCTTCTGCGAGACAGTTGTCTCGCGGAAGGAGGCGGCGGGGCGACTCCGAGAGGAAATCCTCTTCGGTGAGACGCTCCGTCGCCGGCGCCTGGGGCGGCGGAGGCGCGAGTATCTGCGCCTAATGCCGCCCTAGCCGAGGCCGCGGGTGACTGGACCGGGGAATAGTCCTTCACCCGCAGAGAGGCTGACCGCGTGAGGGCGACGCCCCGGCAGTTAGCTGGGGCGTTGACGGGGGATGGTACCCGAAAAGGTAACCCGCCGGGCTGGCCACGGAAGGCAAGGAAGCGGTACCAGTGGCCGGCCCAATGGCGATGGGGAGGGAATACGGTGGGTTATGGGGCCACGCGCTGCCCTTCCGTCGCCCCGGGCGGTACGGGCGACGTGTGACCGGGCCATAACCTACCAAAAAAGAAAAAAAAAAAAAAAAAAAAAAAAAAAAAAAGGCTCTTATGGAAATGTACTTATTAGCTTCTTAATAGAACGGCTAACATTTTCGAAATTTTTTTTTTTTTTTTTTTTTTAATTTTTCCCTCGCAGAGGGACACATAAGTATATAAAATAGTATTAGGTAATAGAAAAAATAACACGAGAGATATGTAAAAACACAAACACATAAAAACTAATGTCCCAACCGCGAGCAAGTGAAAAGGATCGCTACTCAGCATAATGTTGTGGTAGCTCATATGAGACAACACTGTTCTTCCGTAGCGTCCTGTGGGATGTGGCGATTGACAGCAGACCCAAAAAATATAGAAAAATGTATGTATAGAAAATGACAAACAGAAAAAAATATATATATAAAATAAAAAAGTTTTGTGTACATATTCGTTAACACATTCATTAACGAAGACTACGTAAAAACAATAATGCCAGATTTCAAAGATATTGTACCTGTGACGTTAAAATAGAATTCTTAAAATAGTACATTAAAACAAAAATATAAACAAAATTTAAAAAATCATATCAAAACATTCTAAAAGTATAAAAATAAAATAGCAATAAAAATAAAAATCGAAGATAAATATAAGTAACATAACAAATATATGATTAGGCTGAATGTGATTTATTCCCTTTGCCCATTCGAACAGACGCTATAGTTGTGTCAATGTGCTGTTGTCTAATAGACACATCGTAAAACAACAAAATTTACCCAAAGTTATAATACTAGTCGTTTTTTATGACAGGTTATGGTCAAAACACATAGATAGGGAATGATGAGGCCTATAATTCAACCTTAATAGTTTATTAACTATACAGTCTTATCACAATACTCCATCAATTAAGAATACCTAATTCGTCCTCCCGTGGCTCCGTGTCTAGAAAGTACGTATATTAACCTAATTATCTTCTTAATGCATAAGATATATGATTACAATTGAGAATTTTCAATACTTATGTATCTATGACATCGCTAAAATCAGAAACTATTATACCGATCATTATGAAAATTGGTATGTACATATATGTATTTTTTTACGGATGTATGTATTTTTTTTTTTTATTTAGCTGTGTGGTAGCGGCTACGAAACTACCAACCCTTACTTTGCCCGTGGATGTCGTACAAACGACTATAAACCTTATAACGACCTGAGCCAACTCCATCTGATGCCGTTTGGTCAACAATTGCATTCCCAGGGAGGGTTGACGTCTGGCGGGCGACCGGTCATGGAACTATGACCAATAACTTTTACAATATGTACTGTGACAGAAGAGTTTATATTGTATCGATTCCAAGTAATTGGGATAAGAGTAGGAGAATGATGATGTATTTTCTTACGGATAAGGTTTATATGCTATCCCTGTTGATGTATTTCGCCACGCAGCGGGCTGAGTGTGGTAATATATTATCAGTAAATAAGAGAAAACTGCAATACAGAAGAGATATAACATACTTTAAAGATAAGGTAAGCTTAATATTATCCGTGTGGTGACGGAGTAAGAATACAAGTCACCACCCCCTATCTTACTTGTGGGTGATCGTTAGAGACGACTAAGGGATATAAAATGCATATAACATCTATGCAAGAGAAGAAAAACTCGAAACAAAACCCTATACCAACACGTCTGACCAGCGCGCAGCGCTCCCATTACGGAGGAGGCCCTTTCTTTTTTTTTTTTTTTTTTTTCTTTTTTTTTTTTTGCGGTGGAGGCTGCAGTTTACGGAGGAGGCCTAAGCCAACAGTGGGACATATATGGGCATATATGTAATGGTGATGTTGATGAAGCTTAATATTATACATTGGATGTTATCTCAAATACACTAAGGGAAAAGTAGAATTTTTTGCTTAATGACCGTATAAATAATATAATTAATAAAATATTGGTTTTGAACTTGTAATTTCTCCTACCATCAACTAGTGATTTGTATATTAAATTCTATCTATTATTAGCAGCACATAACTTTATTCAGGTTTTCTCTTTCTAAAGAAGTTTGCCTCTACTCAACTTTGATCTACTATTAGTGCTCAAAGCACTACAAACTTTCTGTAAGCTAATTAATCCATTAGCGTTGTACTGCATTTATCTACTATCGGACAATTTTCAATGTACCTATTAAGCGTCGAGTTACTTATTTGTAATAATAACGGTATACACCGTGACATTTATATTATCTTACAAAAGAATTGCCATAAAATGTATCCGACCAAAGAAACATATCTAGCATATTTAATTGTTCAATAGTGGTAGTGATAAAAAAATAACAAAATAAAATAAATTAAAGTTAATTTTTTGTAACAAGCTGGTTATAATTTATACATTTTAAACAAAAAAAATCATACGGCATTCCGCATGATAATCACAGCTACGAAGTCCACGTGGACTGCTATTCCAAAACGTGCCTACACCTAGGTAGTACACACAGTATGTAGGTTATGTCGAGTAGGTAGCCTACCGCTCGCTACATTCTGTTCTCTTACTATTTTAATTAATAATTATTTATAATATTTTATAGTAAAAAATATTCCAGTAAATATTTTTTAACCTTTTTTTTAATTGTACGAATGAATAGATAAAGTAGATACTAATACGTTGACTGAATTGTTTTTGTAAGACGACATAAATGTTACCGTGTATAAACTTATTCTAACATACAAATACCTTATTTGGCACTTACCGTATAGTTTTTCTATAAATAGTGTGATATACAAAAGCCGCAGGCGTAAATGGAAATCAAAGAAAATATGGATAGAGTATGTGGAAGATTGTGTAAAAAAAGCGGCAACGAACGGTAAGATACAACGAACCCGAATGACTGAAGCGAAGAGAGCGATGAACTACATAAGCGACACGTAAAATAGTTATAGAGCGATGGGAACATATTCCTATTAATTCAGATTGTAGCTGTGTGGTAGCGGCTTCGAATACTATCAACCCTTACTTTGCTCGTGGATGTCGTAAAAGATGACTAAGAGCCTTATAACAACCTAGGCCAACTTCATCTGATGCCGTTTGGTCAACAATTGCATTCCCAAGGAGGGTTGACGGCAGGCGGCCGTTCATAAAACTATTGCCAATAACTTCTACAATATGTACTATGAAAGAAGAATACATATTGTATCAACCCCAAGTAATAGGGATAAGAGTAGGAGAGTGATGCGTTCAGATATCCATATCAAATAGTCTTGATAACTATTTGCTTTTTATTTACATGCCAACCAATAATGAAAATTTTAATAGTCTAAATTCTATAAATCTAAATCCTTTGAAAAAAAAATCATTTTATTTCAAACTTCACATTTATTTATTTTTGACTCATTATCATGAAATGTAACAGTCTCATTTATATTCGGCTTTAATTAAAACGTTTCCCATTAAATATTACTTTCGTTTTGCGTTTGAAAAACGGGTCTTAGCCGAAATATACTTACGAAAGAAATGGAAAGCTTTTTAATTATAAAATATTTTATAGATATAGAGATATTATTAAAATTAAATCTTCATCAACATATTTTTATTGTTCACTTATTACTATGGATCTTCCAAAATGAGAGGATTTTTGACCTTGATTTACCAAATTGAACTCGAGGACTATCATTATATTAGAAATACGATTTATCTCATCATCTCAGCTCATATATGTCCCACTGTTGAGCTCAAGGCTCCTCCATAATGGGAGGGAAATTGACCTACTATACCACGCTGTTCAGACGGGTTGATATAAGGTTTAGTTTCGAGTTTTCCTTCTCTTGCATAGATGTTATATGCGTTTTATATACCTTAGTCATCTCTTAAGATCATTCACCGGTGAGATAGGGAGTGGTGAATTGCATTCGTCACCACAAGGAAAGAATATGATTTCGACAAAAATACGACTGCCTCTTAAAAAAATTGTGCCTAGATGATAATGTAGATAAAAATGTTTTTCTAGAGGCAAATGTCCATGTCGATGTACGAAGACCATTTTTTGAGATATACGATTTCACGCTTTCTGACACTAGGTCCATCTGACACTAGGTGACAGTTCGAAGCTAGACACGCCTATATACAAAGTTCTCGTTGTACGTAATCTATAATATCTGGATGACCGACTCTATGTCAATATTTTTTATCTTAATATAGGGGAGAGCGGGGGAATGGCGCTCACTGGGTAATGGCGCTCACCTCTCTAACTCTGTCAAAATGGAACTTAGGAACACACCACGATGCGAGAAGCCCGCTGGAAGTGGTCCTTTAATAGACAGCGATGCAAACGGACAGTCAGATCGCCTCATGTGACCGTCAAGTGCGTTTCTTTGTTTACGGCCGCGCTGATCTAATTTTTGGTTTTGTGTTTTTTGTCGGTAAGTCCAAAACTTTAATGATTATTTAGGATTTAATTTTACTTTTCTGACAATAAAATTATTCAGTTTTGTGATAATGCAATCAATTTTCAATAATTGTGTATGATTTTTTTTTAATTTCAAATTAATTACAGAATGACCGTTTGGGGTTATACCGCTCAGCTGAATGCTATTACCCTATGGTGACTATTTTTTTTATTGTTGTAGATATGCCAAGTAATCGTCAAAGGACCAATTTAAAATTATAAAAAAAAATATTATTTGCGAAGAATAATAATTGAAATTAATTTAACATCTAAGACTTCTATTATATTGGTTACATTGAAAAAGAATAATCTTACATACAAATAATTGGTGCTAATTTGTGATTGTAGACTTTACTTTTATTGTATAAGGTTGATCTCATTAAAATTTATTATTAAAATGTATCTTACTTTTTATTTTCCAAGTAAAAACATGTTAGAGCGTCATTAGCTCGACCCTGAGCGGCATTACCCAAAGTAATGCCGCTCAAACATATTTTTTTTTTTATTATGTTTTCCTACAACTAGTAGGACAAAGATATATGCTTTTGTTGATTACTCGATAATTAAAGACTTTGTGACTACTCTTAATTCTGATTTATAATAAATAATTTAAAAAATACACCATGTTTGCCTTAAGTGAACGCCATTCCCCCTCCTTACCCTATTTGTGTTTATTTTTTTATGAAGATATATTTAGATCAAATATAATTCGATGATTATATATGATATATATATGATGATGATAGATATATATATGATGAAATATGATTCGATGATTCGAAATATAATTTCATGAAACATTAACATATAATAACAAAAATTAAAAAGGGATAACAATAAAAACAATGCAGGCTATGGTTTGGACACACGCAGTCTGTTCCGTCCAGAGCGACGAAACGGTGGTGCATGGCCCATTGGACCGGCCACTGGTAGCGAAGCCTTGACGTCTGTGGCCAGCCCGGCGGGTTACCCTCTGGGGTACACTGTCGACTCCCCGGCTTGCTGTAGGGGCGTCGCCCTCACGCGGTCTTTTATTTAACTGTCTTTTAGCTGTTAGCCTCAGATTGTTGTCATAGCTTAACCCGGACTATGGGTGAGCGTTGCGGGCTCTCAACCCGGAGCTCATGCGGTCAACCTCTATACGGGTGACGGACTATTCCCCGATCTAGTTACCCGCGACAAGCATGTAAATACTGAGGAAAAGACTTTTCATTGTAAAGAAAATCTAAAGATCAATAGAACGATTTATCGCCATCAAAACTCCTGCATACTAAATTTCATGAAATTCGCTGGACCTGGTCCCGATATTTTGTATATAAATAATATTTAAGCATTGCTTGTTTAAAGATATAAAATAGACATAGAATCTGATTAATTCGCCAAAACTACTAAACTTAAAATTTTGATAGTAGTTTCTTTACTCTTATCCTAATTACTCAGGGTTGACTCAACATATACCTACTCTTCTTCTGTCGTTCATTTAAAAAAAATATTGTCAATAGTTTCATAACTGCCCGTCTGCCTAAGTTCAACCCTTCTCGAAAATAAAATTGTTGAAAAGACGGCACCAAATAGAGTAGGTCCAGATTGATGAAAAGCGCTTAGAGGCTTTTACTACTCTCACGAGACACTCACGAGAAATGTAAGGATTGGTGGTATTGGTAGCCGCCACTACACAGCAAGTTTTTTTTTATGTGAAGAATATGTATAATTTCTATTGGAAGAGAAAAACCTCATCGTCTATCTTTGCGTTTAGCACAAATACTCTTCAGTAAAAATAAATAAACATATATTTTAGCATTTGTCAATTTTTTTTTATTCTCTAGGTGTATTAAACAGTGCCACCGAAGACAAAGATCGGTTACCGGTGGCCCGCTCGCACGGCGAAGAGAGGTGTTTGCAGGGTGGGTCCATGGGGTTGCATGCCGCCTCTTCCGTCGCCCCGGGCCGACTTGCTGGGGCGCGACCACATCCATAGCACGACACACCTTCCACCTTGCGACGAAAAAAAAAAAGAAAATAAAAAGGTATATTAAACAGGAGACTCTCCACGCTGCACTTCGGGTTGAGAGCCCTCAGCGCTCACCCACAGTCCGGGTAAAGTTGTCATAGCCATCTGAGGCTAACAACTAAAAAAAAAAAAAAAAAAAAAAAAAAAAAAAAAATCCACGCTGCACCACTCCGCCGCCGGCGCTTTGGGCAGCACAGGCGCAGGCACCTGATGCCACCATAGCCGAGGTCGCGGGTGGAGAGATCGTGGATTAGTTCGCCACCCCCAGACAGGCCAACCGCTTGAGGGCGATGCTCGGTACCACATAGTTATTTTTTATTGGGGCATCGACAGAGACGATACCCGAGAGAGTAAACCGCCGGGCCGGTCACACGCCACCCTTCCGTCGCCCCCGACGGAACGGGCAAGGTGTGTCCAGACCATAGCCTACTAAAAAAAAAAGGTATTTTAAACAAGGGATTAAGTAGACAGCATCCCACTTTTGTAATGCAGAGACACAATAGAAAGGTATATTCTAAAAATTAGTCTCTTCCAGTACATATTCCTTACTAAAGGGTTGAATTTAGCTTTGATACTTTTCACGTTACGACATAAATAATGAAAATCCTATTTATGGTAACATCACGCACAATTTCGACGCAAACAAAGTCGCGTACGAAACCTAGCGATTTATATTTGAGTGCGGACGGATGTCAATGTATTTATAATACAGACAAAAGCAAACCGTTCGTATATTATATCTATAATGTCGTATTATTTATTGTGTTATAGAACTTTATTTTTCAGGAATAATCAGGCAAGTAGTTGTTATTATCGGTCTTATATCGGACTAAGAATAAAATGGTTCATCCCCTTCCTTCCTTTCCTACGAATGTCACAAAATAAGGTCATAAATACATAACATCATTGTAAAATAAAAACTTAATACCTATTACCAAATTAATCAGTCTGATCAGCACGCGATGGAACATAATATTCTCTGTTGTTGTTGAGAAAGGTCTTAACTAATAGCCCAACATTTATGAAATGAAAAATATTAATATTTTTATTATTCAATTTTAGTTTTTTAAGTCGCCTTTAGCATTACTTTCTTATCTTATCTTTTACTCGAACGTTTACGCTACCTTATTACATATTAAAAAAAATATTTTAGAGACTATAATAATACTAGTCTTTGCTACTTCTATGTTAAATATAACTTATTCAACTTTAAGACTGTTCAGGAAATATATATGTTTATGTAAACATGCTCACTATAGTAGATTCAACTCAAACAAAAGGGGGTAATTTAGAGTATGTTTGGCGTATCACAAAGCTTCGCTCAACTCATAAATAACATCCCCTTATTCTTGTTTCGTAGATAAAGGCACCGCAGTGCGAACAAGCTCTTACATTAAATTCGTTATCGGTTTCACGGAGCAGTTAGGCCTTTCGAAAGCTTTACGTAAGTGTGAAGTAAGTCTGCTTGAATTACTTACACTGAATTAAAGTTACTAATATTGGCGAAATTTAAATAATATAACTTTACTGGTTATTAGGTATTCTTTCAAGATTATTATTATAAATTAGATTGAAGTGACAGATTAATTATAATTTTATTTTATATTTTTTAAAGAGACTAGCAAAATTAAGAGTGAAATTTATATATGGTGATGATAATGCATCATCATCTTGCTCTTATCGCAATTACTTGAGGTCGATGCAATATGTCCACTCCTTCAATACAGCCCTATCACACATTATCTTTCTGATCCCTGTCATCCATGTTATGAGTCACGCAATTCATCCAACTTTTCTTTGATCTTCTGACCCCTAAAACCTTCAACATTCATACATAAACTTTCTTCGCAACATAACTTTTGTCCCGTCTCATTACATGTCCATATCATGTCAAGCGTTCATTCCTTAACGTTTCAGTCACTGGCGGAACTTACAACTTTAAATAATACGCTCTTTCTTTATTTTATCCATTCTCGTCACACCACACATTCATCTCGACGTTCGCATCGCCGCTACATTTAGTAGTCATTCATGCGCTGCTTTTCCTAATATGCGGATCCATACAATATAGCAGGTCTTAAGGGTTAAGGTCAAGTATAAAATTTAGAACAAGTCAGGTCAAATGTAAAATATGGAAATGTGACCCGATAATAAGCGTTGACTCATCCGTTATTATTTTCCTTCTTCTTCGATGTATATCTATCCCACTGCTAAAGACGATTTTTTCGAAAATAGGAGCAAAATTATTCTGCTATACCGCAAACGTGGTAGGACCACGTTGTTGACAGTTTTCTATCTACAACCGCGGGCCTGTCCATCCGGGTTAGTACCACACTCTTGCAGAAGATCAACGTCTGTGCAATGGCAATGTGCTGTTGTGCTTCGTTCGAACGAGAGAGCCGGAAGCCCAACTGGGTGGGTTTGAGGTTTATATTGGTAAGTAGCGGCCTAGCTATACCCTTGGTATTGCATAGTTCCATGGGTAGCAGTGACGCTTACCATCAGGTGTGCTGCTTCTTCTTCTTCTTCTTCTTCTTTTTATGTATTGGCAATCAGCTACTTAAATGAGCCATTGTTGCCAGTGTCGAGTTATAATTATCTTCAAGTTTTTAGTGTCTTCAGATTAGTCATTGTTCGTCAGTAAGTCAAATTGTCGCCATCAACAGTGCTATGGCCACACTGTTAATGGTATCTTGTGGGAATTTTGATGGAAAACGAAAACGTTGTAAAGCACTTTTATATGATATTCACTACATCTCAGCAGTTCAGTCACATCACATTACATAAAATACCATAAAAAATACCTAATATAACACGTTAAAACACTAAAATATCGAATATAATACAAGAGCACCACATGACGTTTTAGATTCCCGCCAAAAGTCGGTGTGCTGCGTTTGCCACCAAAAGCAATAAAAAAAAACTGATCAGCCGAGTTGAAATAAGTTTTCTATCTTAATCTTATCTTACAACACTAACAAGCAATTAAAAGATTGAGCCAATAATTATATTGAGTCTATTTTTTTCAATAATAAATATTATTATTTATTACCCTAATAATATATGACAAACTCTGACTCGCGTAGCGTCGGCTAGCGTAGGAACGCTAATTATAACCTGTGTTTTAAGAGCCAGTGTTCTTCCCCGTTATACAAGATATTTTTTTTATAGTAGTTTAATACAAACTAATTATTAGAGTAAGTAAATACAATGTAGATATAAATATTAAAAACATCTGAATTTCTTTAGTAAATGTCGTTTTGTTAATAAACTTTTAGTGGTAGGACCACGCTGTTGATAGTATTTCTATCTACAGCTGCGGACCGGTCCGTCCAGAGTAGTACCACACTCTCGCAGAAGATCGACGTCTGAGTAATAGCAATTTGATATTGCACTTCGTTCGGTGAGCAAGAGATTCCGAAGCCCAACTGGGTGGGTTTGGGATTTGTATTAGTAGTTAGCAGCCTAGCTATACCCTTGTTATTACAAAGGCCCATGGGCAGCAGTAACACTGCCCATTAGGTGTGCCGCTTGCTCGTTTGTCACCATTGTCAATAAAAAAAAACAAAATCTATATATCATTAAAAAAAACATGGTTTCTACTTATGTCCGTTATAGACTTTGACCACCTAACCACACAGCCTAACCCGGACGGCTTCAAACAGGTTTCATTAGAATGGCAATAATGCAAAGAGATTTATGAACATTAATATTTAACTTAAACTTTTTTATTTGTACGGGAGCTTTTCTTGGGTCATTTAGTCCATCATATACATTTAGTTTCTCCTATGAAAAATGTAAGAGGTGTGTACACCTCTCTGGTTACCTACTCCTTTAAGAATAAAGGCAATATAAATAATAATAAATAAATAAAAAGCCTTTTATTTCCTTATCCTTAAATTTACATTTCAAATGTTGTTAGTATTTGGTTGTTAGTATTACGTTTGTTAATTAAATGTTAGTACGGGTTAGTTTATTTATTGGATATGGACACGAGGAGGGGCCTCGTGTGAAGGGCTCCTTCAGTCTTTTCCACTCGTCTCTGTCCCTACTAATAGTTTGCCAGTCATCTCCTGCTATGTCTATTATATCGTATGGTATCAACCCTCCAAAGGCAATATATTACAAAAAAAAAGTAGAGAAGTACATAGATTTATTTCATAGTACACAGGCAACGAAGTCCCCAACGATATAGTCCACCGTTATTTCAACCTGACACACTTTACAGCCGCTAACTCGGATTACATTAGGGAAGCTCTTTATATCCCAGTGATGGTATTTTAATTCGGTTTTCGGGTGCTTGTTCACTTTGTTTGTATAATCGCTTTCATACAAGAAAATGACTCGTTTGTTTTTACTGTATATACCCTTTCCGGTGTATAAATGCCATCTTTTATTACTGAATTATAATAACACATAACCCACGAATTAGTTTATATCTTGCCCTGTGGTATTAACTTAAAAAACTATATAAAGTTGCACCAGCAATAAAATTAAAATCTCTTATGATATAAAATTATTTTATGTGTGCGTTTTAATTTACACTACGATAAATACATAGGAATGGCTGGAAATCAGCGCTGTAGTTAATGACAGCAGAAGCTGAGCTAATTTGTCTTCTAGTTTTAATTTTATTTTATTATAATTGCTTGTTTTTAGTTTTGAAAAGTTATTTTTTTTTTAATTTTTTTTATTACATATGTTGGCAAACGAGCAAGCAGCACACCTGGTGGTAAGTGTCACTGGCGGCCATAGACCTTTGCAATACCAAGGGTATAGCTTAGGCCGCTGCCTACCAATAAAATCCCTAAACCCACCTAGTGGGGCGCTCTCTCTCGCTCACCTAACGAAGCGCAATATCACATTGCCATTACTCAGACGTCGATCTTCTGCAAGAGTGTGGTACTACCCCGGACGGGCCGGCACGCGGCTGTAGACAGATAACTGTCAACAGCGTGGTCCTACCACTATTATTATTATTATTTATATTTATTCATTTTTGCTTCGCTCTTTTCCAAAAGGTTATTTCTGCACTTTTGCGCGAGTTTTAGCCAAGCACAAATTATTATTAATTTAATGCATTATTCCACTGACAATTAATATTTTACATAAAGGTGGATCGTATATGAATGACTAAAATTATGTGATAAGGCCTATTCTATATCTATAAAAGAGGATGTTTGTATATATGACATAGCTAAACTCAGAAACTATTTGATTAATCATTATGAACATTGGTATGTACCTATATATATTCTTTCACGGAGAAGTTTTATATGCTACATTTTATGTTATGCTACATTGATATAACTCGCCACCAGATGGCACTGCGATTCTACAATTTAAACCAACGGGCTGGGTTTGCTAGTAGATTATATTTTGAATATTCATCGTCATAATATCAGCTTATATACATCCCACAGTAGGAGTGAAACTTACCTACTATACTACGCTGGTCAGACGAGTTGGTATAAGGCTTTATCGTAGGCGCTGCCATACAGCTAGAGTGTGACGTATCACCATCATTTGCCTGCCCTCACCCCACACTAAGTAGGGTCGGCACAATATGTTCTTGCCTTCCACAAACTTCTACCAGCCGTCATATGTGCACTCACAACTTTCATACACATATCCTCGTTTACACAATCCATCCATCTCTTTTTGGGTCTCCCACGATTCTTACGCCCATCTGCAAGCATATTGATAACCCTCCTTGTCACATGTCTTTCATCCCTCCTCATCACATGTCCATACCAAGACAATCTTGCGCTCCTAAACTTCTCTATCAATGGTGCTACTTTCAAACTTCCCCTAATATACTCATTTCGTATCTTATCTAATCTTGTCACCCCGCACATCCATCTTAACATATGCATCTCAGTAGCATGCAATCATCTCTCATCCGTAGGCAGTGAGATATATATTAGCTAATATATGAATGATGATTATAACTTAAATAGTTATATAATTTTAATCTATTTTATCAATGTCATTTGCTACTGGCGTGATCTTAATTTCGTCGTTTTCATATTTGAAAAAAAAATCACCCTTTTTTTGGCGGCGCGCTGTAGTGTGTTCACGCCCCATTGAATTCGTCCGGGGCGACAGAAAAAAAGACCACCACCATGAAATCGTAAATATAGATATAATTGTAGTCCTTGTGAAGAATTTCATGGGTACGAGATGTACTAAAAGAAACTCTAATCGTGACATTATTTCATATATTTATTACGATTTCTGATTATATCAATTTGATTATACAAATGTCGAAATTAAATTCATTACCTAAGATTTCTCTACACTATGGAGCTCTCTTCATACCCCCAATTATTCAACTCTTCCATACTCCAATTATTCTATTAGTTAAGTAGTACGAGTATTTCATATTACATAAAATACGTCATAGAAATGTCTGCAATTCAATTAAGCTCCTTATTAATTTTCTATCTAAAGAGGGGCAGACTATCATAGTTATCAAACTTACTCTTGCGCTCTGTTTAACTTACAACTTGAAACTTGTGTCAAGTATATTTCATTAGAAATGCTAATTTGTAGTTAGTTATATTAGTATAGTTTCGTTGTAAATTTTATTAAGTTATATATATTTATTATAAGTCTCGACAACAGAGTGAGCCAAAAAATTAAGAACAAGTCCCAACTGACTAGTTAAGTACGTGTTTTTTATAGGTAATACCTTACTCTGAAGAAGACAGAAGTTTTTGTTTTTAATAATTATGTAAGCCACTGAGTTTTGTTTAACAAAATCGATTGTTTACTTTAAATATTATAAATTCATTGTCTTTGGACTTTTTCAGTTGTATACGCACAATTATCTATCTGGATGCCAAATTTAAAAATTCCATATCATCTAGAAGTGAGTTAAGTCTCAAAATTTAACCAAATTCCAGATGATCTAAAAAATTTAATAGATTAAAATTTATATGTCAGTCTATCAATTATAAAAACATTAATATCTAATAAATCTTTCCGTGCGGTGACGGAGTAAGAATACAATTCACCACCCCCTATATTACCCATAGGTGATCGTACGAGACGACTAAGGGATGTAAAACGCATATAACATCTATGCGAGAGAAGGAAACCTCGAAACAAAACCCTATACCAACACGTCTGACCAGCGTGGTATAGTAGGTCAATTACCCTCCCATTATGAAGGAGACTCGAGCCCAACAGTGAGACATATATGAGCTGAGATGATGATGATGATCTAATAAATCGTTTGTATTTATAAAATTTCTGATGCAAATTTATATAGTGAATCTTACATTCCAAATTAAGTGTGTTTATGTCGAATGTTTTTGAGTTATGAAGGGATCAAAAGTGGTTCGTGTAAATTATGTATTCACATAACGCGCGACATGCCAGTCTTCTTTGCTTGAACTTAGCAGGCCATCCTGTCTGAAATAATAAATTTAAGACAACTTAGTTATATCAACTATAGGATAGCAGTTTTCTATGTGGTAGCGGCTACGAATACTACCTTTACTTTGCTCGTAGATGTCGTAAAAGATGACTAAGAGCCTTATAACGACCTGGGCCAACTCCATCTGATGCCGTTGTGTCAACAATTACATTCGCAAGGAGGGTTAATGTCTAGCTGGCGGCTGGTCATAAAACTATTGCCAATAACTTTTACAATATGTACTATGAAAGAAGAGTACATATTGTATCGACCCCAAGTAATTGAGTAGGAGAATGATGAGGATAGCAGTGGATTTTTTTATTTTGCAACATTTTTATATTCTCTTCATGTAGATGAAGAGTTGGGATAAGCAATGATGGCACTATATTTCTGTACACAAATTTTAATTCCAAAATTGACTCAAAAATTTAAACAATAGCTTTCGGTTGACAGTCATATATTAATATCATTGAAATAAACAAGCAAAGTTTAATCAAATGGCGTTTGAAATAGTGACTTTAATAAATCTTTTAAAAGTGGTAAGACCACACTGTTGACAGTCTTCTGTCTACAGCTGCTGACCAATCCGTTTCAGGTAGTAACCACACTCTTGCAGAAAGTCGAAGTTTGAGTAGTAGTAATGTACTCTTGCGCGTCGTTTGGTGAGCGGGAAAGTCAGCAATCCATCTTTCCGGGTGGGCTTGTGATTTTCATTGGTAGACTGTGGCCTAACTATACACTTGATATTGCAAGGTGCCACGGGTGGCAGTAACACTTACTATTAAGTGTGCTGCTTGGTCGTTTGCCACCATAAGCAATGAAAAAAACTTTAGTGAAGATACAATAGATATAAATCGGAGCGTGGTCACTGTCAAACGCGTGACTAAATCGGAGCGTGGTCACTGTCTAACGTGAACTGAATCTTAAACAGCTTACGTTTACAATTAAATCTCTGAAATAGACCGTAATTAGGTCATACTTCGTGGTATTCTACTACTGAATAACAAATATTGTTACTGTCTAGAAAACTCGACCTAGGTACTTTTTGACGTTCAAGTACATATGTTACTCGAATTATAAGAAGTACAATAGTGTCGAGGTGCTATCTTAATATAAAAACTGAGGGTGTTTTTGCTATTATATATCTGTATCATATAAATATTTTATAACAAGGGCCCATTAATATAGTCCATAATATTACGGTTATATTTCTAATCAATCTGCTGTATGTACTTGCTTTAATCGTTGAGCTTCCGTGTGGTGACGGAGTAAGAATACAATTCACCACCCCCAATCTTATCCATGGGTGATCTTAAGAGACGACGACGAGATATAATACGCATATAACATCTATGTAAGAGAAGGAAAACTCGAAACAAAAACCTATAGCAACACATCTGACCAGCGTGGTATACATACATACATATCATCACGCCATATACCTTGCAGGGTAGGCAGAGAGAATACCAGCATGGTATAGTATGTCAATTTCCCTCCCTTTGTGGAGAAGGCTAGACCCCAATATTGGGACATGTGTGAGCTGATGATCATGATGGTCTATCATTTAACAATCCTAGAGGACTACTCCTCTACGTTCCTACGAAAGTATTAAGTATTAAAAAAAAAATAATGGAAATACGACTGTCTTGATAAATTATACCATATACAATTATCCCTAATTGATAAATAAACTTTTATACAAACAGCAAAATATATTCAATATTTTTAATAGCGCTATATTGCTTTAATTTTAAAAATGAAAGGAACAGCAAATAAATTTTGCCAATTATTATTTAAGCTTCCATTTTTGAGCGCATGTGATCGGAACATAAATTAACAATAATTTAATCTCATATTACTTGTATAATAGGAATACACAATTAAGTATACTTGTTATTAATAAAAGTGTGCAATTAGTAGATGCTCTACATATACTTATGCTCTAGTTAATACATATTTCTATGCTCTTTACATATTTCTAAAGATTTATATTGTATTTAAACATATTATTTACTAATGTACATCATTAGAGTTCATTTATGTCCCACTGCTGGGCTCAAGCCTGCTCCACAATAGGAGGGAAATTGATTTACCACGCTAGACAGACGGGTTGTTACAGAGTTTTAAGTTTTTCTTCCCTTACATATATGTTATCTGCGTACGGTATCCCTTAAACATCTTTTACAATGCCTACGGGCAAAAAATAGATAGTGAATTTTATTTTTTACTCTATTACCCTGCATAAGGTGTGTAATGTATCATCAAATATTTAAAATTAATTAAAAATTTTTTCATCATCATCACAGCCCATATATGTCCCACTGTTGGGGCTTGGGCCTCCTCCATAATGAGAGGGAAATTAACCTACTATAACGCGCTGGTCAAACGTGTTGGTATAGGGTTTTGTTTCGAATTTTCCTTCTCTTGCATAGATGTTATATGCGTTTTATATCCTTAAGACGTCTCATACGATCACCCACGGGTAAAAATTGGGGGTGATAAATTGTATACTTACTCCAACATCACACGGAAAATTTTAAAAGTCTTTTATCGTAAAAGTCATTTATCAAATTGAAATTCACGTAAAAAATGGGATAAGTATTTTTATTAACAAACCATCGAAGTGCTTCTATTAAAGTTCGCAAATAAGAGACTATAAATTCTACAAATAAAAAATAAATAAAACTCAAGACAACGTGTACAAGCATTTAATGAATTTATAATTTGTCTACCGACAATGGCTCGAGATAAAACTTAAAAATTAACTAGAGTTTGCTTTATAAAAATTGATAAGACTATATTATATCGGAGTGATTTTTTTTAACTATATATTTTTTAAGTTTAGTAGTAGTACACCTATTATTATCTGTACGGTGACGGAGTAACAATAAAATTCACCACCCCCTATCTTACCCGTGGGTGATCATACGGAAGAATAAGGGATATAAAACGCATATAACATCTATGGAAGAGAAGGAACAACTCGAAACAAAACCCTATACCAACACGTTTGACCAGCGTGGTATAGTAGGTCAATTTCCCTCTTATTATGGAGGAGGCTCGAACCCAACAGTGGGACATATATGGGCTGTGATGATGATGATGATGATGACATTTATTATAAATGTTACATTTATTATAAATCATTTTATAACATAAGCAATTAGTTTAATAAGGGCAATCTTAAAGTGGCACCAGTGACAAAAAAAAATAAGAGCGTGAGATTTTCTTGGTATTGATATGTGATGAGGAGAGGAAAGGCATCTGACAAGGAGGGATTATCGATAATATAGTGGATAGACGTAAGAATCGTGGCAAACCTAAACATAAATGTTTGTATTGTGTGAATGAAGATATACGACGACTGACAGAAATCTGTGGAAGGTAAGGACATGTTGTTCTAAACCCACTTAGGCGGAATAAGGACAGACTAATGATGAATAAATGTACACTTACTATGTTACAAAATTTCATATTATTATATAACTAAAATATTAAATATTAATTGAATGCCTTAGATAATAATAAGAATAGATTTAATTTTGGTAGACAGTCGCCTCCGAAGCAAAATATTGGACGCAAGAGCCTACAGGGGCCCCACAGTCGATACGGACCACTATCTCGATATTTCGAGATTTAGTGGTCTATTCAGAAAGTGGAGGCACTGGCGAGAGCGTGTCCACTTCGGAGGGCTTGAAAGAATAAATTGAAAGGTTGCAAGAAGAGTGTGTAAGAGAAAAGTATGCAGAGGGTGTCCGAGAACGGCTGACGATGGCAAGCCAGCTGCAATCGGACATTGAAGAATGCTGGAGAGTATTGAAAGAGAGTATGGTAGATACAGCGAAAGAAATATGTGGAAGTTCAAAGAAGCATAGAAAAACAAATGGTGATGCATGGTGGGATGTGGAAGTGGCAGCTTCCGTAGAGCAAAAGAAGAAAGCGTGGCTGGACTATGTCTCTTCTTTGAATCTGAATGACAGTATGACTGAACAGAAGAAAGAAATATATCGGCAATGTAAGAATGACACCAAGGCCTTAGTGAAAGAGAAACGTGATAGAGCAAGTATGAGTGCAGAAGATAGGCTGACTAAAAACTTCGAGGGTAACACCAAACTCTTTTGGAGGGAGGTGAAGAAGTCTCGGGGTGGTTGGTCAGCCTTCAGAATGAATAAAATAAGGTCTAAAGGTGGAGACATTCTTACACAAACACAAGACGTGTTAAGCCGATGGAGTAAATATTTTGGCGATATTTATGCGGATGCTACGGTTGGCGCCGGTGTCGCATGTGGTTTAGTAGATCAAGATTCGACAACGGCGTCCTCCGATGGCACCAGTATGGATGAAGTTGAATGGGCGATAAGAAGTTTGAAAAATGGTAAGGCAGCGGGCACGTGGTTTACTGTGTGAGACACAAGGAGGTTTCAGGAGTGGAAGGGGATGCATGGATCAAGTGTTCTCTCTGCACAACTTTGTGGAAAAGCATCTGGCTCTAGGTCAGAGGGTTTTCTGCAGTTTTGTAGATCTGGAGAGAGCATTTGACACAGTTGTACGAAAGGAACTTTGGGACATTTTACCGGAGTATGGTATTAACGGTAAACTGCTACAGGCTGTGCAATCCAGTTACATGGGCTGTAGAGCCTGTGTGCGGCTGGATGATGGAATGTCGCCTTGGTTTGACGTCAATATCGGCGTTAAGCAGGGGTGCGATCTGTCAGCCAGGCTGTTTATCATATATCTGGATAAATGTCTCCAAAGGTTGAACGATATGAATGTGGGGGTCCAGATGGGCGACTCAGTGGTCACTGCTCTGCTATATGCAGATGATGCAGTCCTGCTGGCACAGTCAGCGACTGACCTGCAGTCCCTAGTCGACACAATGACAGAAGATTGTAAGAAAAGGGGTCTACGCGTGAATGTGAGCAAAACCAAAATAATGGTCTTTGAAAGAGACGAAGCCAGAACAGATGTAAGAGTAACAATAGGTAATGATATACTAGAGCAAGTGGATGAATTTGTATATCTTGGATGTGGATTTAGCCGAGATGGAAGGTACACCACTGATATAGAGCGAAGAGTGAATGCGGGCAATAGAGTGAACGGAGCGTTGGGGCAACTTCTCGACAGCCACCACCTCAGCCAGAACGCACGTGCAGCAATACATAACGCAGTGCTTGTCCCAACATTACTGTATGGAAGCGAGAGTTGGGTATGCAGAAAAGAGTATTAAAGTAAAATTAATGCGGTCGAAATGCGATCTCTGCGGAAAATCTGTGGAGTTAGGCTGACCGACCGCATTCCTAACGACGACGTAAGAGAGCGAGTAGGTATGAAAGAGAGTAATGGTGTAAAGATGCGAAAGGGAATGCTCCGATGATTCGGACATGTGGAAAGAATGCCGAACGAACGTCTGGTTAAGAAGAAACACAATGCGAAAGTGGAAGGATGTAGGTACCGAGGGAGACCGAGACTAACCTACCTAGACCAGATCGGTCATGTACTGAAGGAAGGTGGAGTCAAGAGTCGCCGAAACCGGCGAGCGTGTATGAAGAGAATTATGAATGTGGAGGAAGCGAGTGAAGTATGCATAGATAGAGTTCTCTGGCACTCTGTTCTCTCTGCCTACCCTGCAAGGGATATGGCGTGATGATATGTATGTGTATGTATGTAATTGAATGCCGGACGAACGTCTGGTTAAGAAGATATACAATGCGAAAGTGGAAGGATGCAGGTACCGGGGGAGACCGAGACTAACTTACCTAGACCAGATTGATCACGTACTGAAGTCAGATGGAGTCAAGAGTCTCCGAAACCGGCGAGCGTGTATTAAGAGAATTATGAATGTTGAGGAAGGACTATATAGGGACTATGTTTCCATCTAACATGGCTTTAAGTTGATTTTATTTTCTAGCACAAAAAAGTTAATAAAACTCTAGCTATGGCTGTTAAATAAGTAAAAAAATCGAGACCTTCTTAAGGGAGAACTTACCTTATAGTGACAGAACTGATGCACAGCTCATTACAGTCGAAATTGACGCGATGTCGCTATCTATAATCATACTTTTGTCGTTCCTACATCGATCTCTTTTGTTCTATCCTTAAATTAAAGACTATGTATAAAACTTTTTCGCTACAGTTTTTTGTTATTATCTGAACTTCCATACCTAAAGAAATAAAAACTAATTTATTTGAAGGAAATATTACTAAACGCTGTAAACCTTTGTAAGAGTTAAAAAAGGTAATATGAATCGCGTTGGTTCAGTCAATAAACATTTTGAAAACATTCATTATGAAATACATATTTTAAAAGAGAAATAAAAATCATAAATTGCATTTCCATTTTCCTTTGAGACCAGGAATCTCAATTTGAAAGCGGTAATTAGAGTTTTTCCTTGATAGTTCAATTGGTGACCAAAAACGCTGACTTCATTTCAAGCGATGTACACTCACGTACTTCTACTAGTTGTATTAATTAAATGCAAGCCCCCGAGTGCATTTTACGGAACCCGCAGCGTAAAACTCGTTTCGCTTATCCGCTTCTACTCATAAGCAATTACTTTGCTATAACGACTTTTCGAGCAACCACAAAAGTGTAAAGAAATTAAGCTGTGCATTTTTTAATGTTTACAACTTTATTATGCCACAGATAATAAAGTTAAAATGTTTTATTCTCATGCAGCTTTAGAAGTTTTATATATTTAATAATATTTATGGGTATGGAAAGGAAACAATTCTGGATAAATCAGTACATAAATGGACCCGTTCTTAGAGTGCTTACAATATATAAATGACTTATTCCATCGCGTTAGTTATCTATTCATTTTTAACGCGATAGAATCCGTGAAAGTAGTTTTATTTCAAATGTATAACACTCGCATAAACATCAGAAATCATTATGACTTATTCATTATCATCATCTCAGCTCATATATGTCCCACTGTTAGGCTCGAGCTTCCTCCATAATGGGAGGGTAATTGACCTACTACACCACGCTGGTCAGACGTGTTGGTATAGGGTTTTGTTTCGAGTTTTCCTTCTCTCATATAGATATTAATGCGTCTTACATCCCTTAGTCGTCTCGTACGATCACCCACGGGTAAGATGGGGAGTGGTGAATTGTATTCTTACTCCGTCACCACATGGAAAATGGCTTATTACTTATGACGTATTATCCTCTTATCCCTTTATCTCTTTCACATATTTAACTTGAGATAAGCGAATAAAAAAACACGTACATTTTTCATTTAATTTTTCATTGACAATAATTATTAAACATTATTTTATATGAATAACAATAGTTAGGACAAGAACGATGGATCTCTCTGCTCATGCCAGGAATAGTATTTCACTGTTGAACAACAACTCGTCTTCAATGGCATAAACTAATTAATTCGTCGTTTTTTACGGTATGAGGGTGAAAAGATGAGTTGATAAATTTTCTTTTTTGGTCAAGCTAGTTATCTAGCTATCGGTTAAAGGTGTTATTGCCCGTTTCCATACTCTTGTAGGGACATTATCTAATAACATCCCATAGTCGTAGGTACTTAGAGTATTTTAATTATATTTTTACCAAACTTCGTGACTTAATATTTTATTTCAAGTATGTATTAATAAGCAATAGTGTATCTCCTTATATCCTTTAGTCCCCTTTAACGACTCCTGCGGGAAAAGAGTTGGTGATTCTTTTTTCATCATCACAGAGAAGAGTATAATGGATAGGCATAAAAAATATATAAAAGCTATGTAAAATTAAACATTTGCAAAGATATTAAAGTTTGTGTAAGGCGAAAGTCTAAAGACAAATTATGGTACAAGTATAATATTGTAACTGGTTAACGACGTTGAATTTAGTCCGCACCGTGAAAGCATTTATTAAATTTTCATGGTTATATGCACTAAAGCTGAAATTTGGAGTGAAGTCTAGACTCGTTTTCAAAGATATAATAATAGTGGGTTCCATTTTAAGAAAATTTCTCAAAGTGAATTTAGTCTATGTTAATTTGTCTGCGTCTTAACTTTCAGCCACTCATTGGAATAATTTAAGGTATTTGCAGCTGATAAATTTATTATAAAGAAAGAATTCCGAACGAACGTCGGGTTAAGAAGATATACAATGCGAAAGTGGAAGGATGTAGGTACCGGGGGAGACCGAGACTAACCTACCTAGACCAGATCGGTCATGTACTGAAGGAAGGTGGAGTCAAGAGTCTCCGAAACCGGCGAGCGTATATGAAGAGAATTATGAATGTTGATGAAGCGAGTAAAGTATGCAAGGATAGATTTCTCTGGCACTCTGTTCTCTCTGCCTACCGTGCAAGGGATATGACGTGATGATATGTATGTATGTATGTATAAATTTATTACAACACTTAAATTTTTGGTAAAATCTTTTTTTAATAGATTATAGTCTAACCCAGGATTTGTCAACCTTTTGAGCCGGAAGAGCGAAAAACTTGAATTTATAAAAGTTTAAAGTATTTTAATAGCCACAATATTTTTTTTGTCAACAATAATAATTTGTGGCTAATCAATTCAGAACCATTTTTAAATGTTTTCTTTATAAAATATTTTTTTTCGTACACGACTAAAGGGCTGCAACTTCACAATCAAAGAGCCGCATATGGCTCGCGAGCCGCAGTTGGCCGACCCCTGGTCTAACCATATCCTACTAAAATTGGGGCGACGTAAAGGTGAGAAGCTAAAACCTACTAATTTCTGATCACCACTTATTTATTAAGTGGGCCACCGTAAACGATTCTTAACTTCGATGGGCCGCATTACAATGCCTGCCGACATCACCCATACGAGTACACAGCGGGTACATCCTTGTATATGGAATATTAGTTTATGATGAAATTTTAGATAAAACATCGGTGGTTCACTCGGTGGGTTACCATTTTATTCATTATAGCTAGTTAGCTATTATCATCCGCTGTCGTCCGGTAACAAGGTGCCGAGACTCCACCTTCCCGCGATCAGCTTCTCTACGGGTGACAGACTAATCCCCGGTTCGTTCACTCACATTATGATAACCTTACCTTACCAACACATGTTATCTCTCTTTTTAAGTACGTATAACTTCGTAGCTCCAAAACTTGTCAACTTGACTTTATAAATTAATTATGTGGACTAGAGCCAAAAGTTCAGACAGGGTTTTACATTGACCCAAACCAGACCTAGACGATCACTTAATGGTCAGTAGGGTTCCATTAATTACATCATTGCTGTTATTAATAATTAATACAGGCCGTTAAATATTCCGAGTGATATTTTAAGCTAACTTAGCTCTCTTTGATGTTAAAAGGTTCTCGCATTGAGAAATAAATCCTTATGTGAAATTCAGGGAACTTTATAAGCATACTATTGACAACGGTAGCGAAGTGGTCTAAGTGTTATACCAATTTGTGAGTCGAATATTATAAGTTTGATTTTCATGCATGTTTTGTGTAATCTATAAATAATTGTTGTGAGTCTTGAGTGTGATTAGTGTATATTGAATGTTTGCGAAGTCTACCACGATATAGTACATTACTGCAGCGGCCAACAAAAGAGGCATTGATAGACAAATTCTTCAAGTTCCTAGTTGTGGCGTTTAAGGTTTGTATAGTACTTTCTTAAATAATGCGCGGAAATTAAAACTACTTAGTACTAAGTAAAACTGTATAGCCCAGTCAAATTAGAATTTTAAATTACATTAATTCCGCAAAGCAATTTTTTTATGCAATCGTTAGGGGGTCTCTCTGGTAGTTTTTGGCAAATAACTCGGTCATTTTTGACTTTAGGTGAAAATGCAAAGGATAAAAGTTGTAGGAAATTCAATTCTCTACAATTATGATCTCATATTTTTTTTTGTAGGATCGATATTTTTTGAGTTATTAATAAAAAAGCATTCTTCTGAAAATGTCGCTGTATTTTGTTTATTTTCAACTTTAGAGAAAATATGTTCTGGAACAAAGTTATAGAGAATTTAATTCTCTATAATTTTGATAAGTATGATTTTTTTCGTAGAAATAATATTTAAGGTCCTACGCCCAATCCAAAACTGAGCAGAGCGTCCGTGGCTGCGTACTAGTAATACTCTTTTCCACACCACCGCTGGAAGACAAAAGAAAGAAGAGACAAAAGAGACAAAGAGACAAAATTTATAGAAAATCAAATTCTCTACAATTTTGATGACTATAGTTTTGTCTAAGATCGATATTTTTCGAGTTATTAACAAAAAGGCATTCTTCTGAAAATGTCACTGTATTTTGTTTATTTTTAACTTTAAAGCAAATATGGTCATAAACAAAGTTGAGAATTTAATTCTCTGTAATTTTAATATTTTCGGAAAAATCTAGCGGTTCAACAGCAATACCATTTATGATTTTTCAGGGGCTTTACAGCCACGGGATTTGCAAGTAAACGCTCCACAACAGTATACCTGCGTAGCCCGAAAATTACCTGCGTACCCTAGGCCCCTTCGCTAGGAGTGGGGTGCCATACAAAATGAACGAAGCTCATTGGCCTGTTATTCGGGAGTGGGATATCCTTCTCCTCTGAATAAAAAGAGAAGGAAAACAAAAATGCCCTAACCTAACCTAAATGGTCGTAACGGCGTCGTTTCAATGTGAACGGCTTTATTTCGCTGATCGATGCTCTACGGAGTAGACGTATTGAACGAAAATGTCGCAGTGTTTTGTGTGCGGAAAAGCTACAACCGAAGATAATGTGATAACTGTAAAAAAACGTGGCGTCCAGACGTTGATATTAACTAGCGTTATTCGCGGCGACAAAGAACACGAGCAATTGCTTCGAAATTGTGAAAATGTTATTATGCATTCAACTTGCTATAAGAGTTATTCGAATAGAAGGCTGGCGGAAATAAGTACAAGGAGGAATATCACATCTCCGTCAACATCAACGGCATCACCTGTTGAAACCGCGGTTCTACCAAGGTTCGACTTCAAAAAATATTGCTTTATTTGCAGCAAAGTGGCTGATTATGAGATGGAAAAGAAGCTTCCCGAATACCGACGACGTCATATATCGTTAGTTCGAACAAAATAATTTCGAGATGTGATGGTCAAGCATCTCAGTGAACACAAAGATGACGTTTCAAAAGAAATATTAGCGCGCATTTCTAGTACGCAGCCACGGACGCTCTGCTCAGTTTTGGATTGGGCGTAGGACTTTAAATAATGTTTCTACGAAAAATCATACTTATCAAAATTATAGAGAATTAAATTCTCTATAACTTTCTTCCAGACCATATTTTCTCTAAAGTTGAAAATAAACAAAATACAGCGACATTTTCAGAAGACTATATTTCTTTTTTATTGATAACTCAAAAAAATATCGATCCTACAAAAAAAAGTTATGAGATCATAATTGTAAAGAATTGAATTTCCTACAACTTTTGTCTTTTGTATTTTCACCTAAAGTCAAAAATGACCGAGTTATTTGCCAAAAAAACTTTTTTGGAAAAACCAAAATGGCGGCTAACGCACACCCCCTAGGCGGTCGAAAATCGAGATTTAAACTACCAGAGGGACCCCCTAACGATTGCATAAAAAAATTGCTGTGCGGAATTAATGTAATTTAAAATTCTAATTTGACGGGGCTATATATGTAATATATTTTTCTCAAACATGCTTAGAAATTTGAGCATTATTTTGACAACCTTCTTCGAGATAAATCGAAATTGCTGTTTTCGAACTGGCTTGAAAAAGAAAGCTGTTTTATAATGAAATAAAAGCAAATGAACCCTTTAGCACGTGAAAAATGTTGTTCGTTGTTCGTCATGTATACAGTTCTGTTTTGTACTACTTAGTTTTAATTTCCGCGCATTATTTGAGAAAAGCACTATACAAGCCACTATACAAGGAATTAATGGACTTAGGTATATGTGCCTCGGCTACGCCTCGGCCCACATTTACACGTTCGTCCATCAATCCCTGTTTTGCTGGCCGCTGCTGTAATGTACTATATTTGGCCGCTAAAACACGACAGATATGGATTTTCATACATTTTTTGCCGGCCGCTGCTCGCCTGTATTTGGTCAGTACAGCAATTTCGATTTATCTCTAAAAAGGTTGTCAAAATAATGTTTAAATTTCCAAGCATGTTTGAGAAAAAAATATTTATTGCTCAGCAGTACGAGATAAAATTATTCTTTAATAAAATAACCGACTTAATTAGCGAATAGCAAGTTCAAATATTTCTAGATTGGTGGCTCACAAATCTGTATAACTAAATTAAATAAGATGCTGTGTGGTAGCAATTACGAATAATACTAAGCTTCATATTGCTCGTAGGTATCTTATAATATCTTTGATATAAGTTATACATCGACCTGGAGCAACTTCATCTGGTGCCGTTTGGTTTATAATGAAATTCCCAAAGAGGGTTGACGGCAGCCGGTCATTAAATTATTATCAATACTTTTCCAATATGTACGACGGAAGAGTACATATTACTTCGACTCTAAGTGATAGGGATAAGAGCAGGAGAATAAAAATTTATTATTAATTACTTTTTATTATTAGCATTTCCAATAGATATGAGTTCAAATTAGGCCTGTGATAATCTCTTTTTTGGTCCTCAAATGAAATTATAAGTTATATCATAATGGAAGAGAAATTGATCTGCTGATGATGTAGGTATAAACCACACGAGTTAGTATAGAGTTTCATTTCCAGTTTTCCTTCTCTTGCATAGATGGTATAAGTATGTTATATCCCGTGGTTATCTTTTACAAGTAAGATAGGGTATAGTGATGAATTGTATTCTTACACCGTCACCTCGCGGAAATTATTTTTATTTATTGCACTAATAAGAATAATTTTTGCCAGGTGATAGCAATCAAGAATACGTTCGACCCTAAATGGGTGTCGTAAAAGCAGATTAAGACTGCTTAACCGAAAAGATTTTATCTGTGGAAATTCTACTTAGTGTCATGTGATAAATAACAAACTATAATCCCAAGCAGATTTACCGCTAAACAATTCGTTGATCAATTCCTTATTTAGCCGAAATCATATGTGTCTTTGCTCTTTTTTCGCTTGTGTTAAAAGAATAACACATGCAGTGCCTACCCATATAAATGGGGATAGAGGGACATAGATGACTAAGAATATCACTAATATTTCTGTGTCACAAGTTTTCTCGCCTAAAAGAATGGA
Organism: Lymantria monacha; assembly: GCA_905163515.2. Classification (NCBI taxonomy): domain Eukaryota; kingdom Metazoa; phylum Arthropoda; class Insecta; order Lepidoptera; family Erebidae; genus Lymantria; species Lymantria monacha. The sequence continues at coordinate 15,468,963 of LR991097.1, read as the reverse complement.
TCTTTAATTCGTCAATCTACTTGGGCAATCTTCATATAGATAGAAAAACCTTTTACTTCTACAGCCTATATACTATATAGGTACATCCCACTACTAATCACGAGTCTCCACAAAGAAAATGCGGTGGACTTTACAATGGTGGCAAATTACTCCAAACTCAGATCAATTATTTGTTCCCACGCATAATTCGTGGGTAGGAATCGAACTCATTTTAATTAACAATGGAGCTAGTTACTTATAGCACTACGCAATATATGCAGTTCTAAATTATTTCGAAAAGAACTATCATTATATCAAAGGTAAAAATAGTATATTTTACAAAAAAAATTCCCTACTCTTGTGACCTCAAGCAAAAACATTTCCCTTTTCTTGTTGAACCCTCGCTGAGCTTACGTTTTCGTTGATATTAAATTCGCTGGTAAACCTTTGTAAGGCTTCTTATTGGATAATGTTATTTTTTACTGCTACTGCTGTGCAACTCCATCCGTTTTTGTTTGTTCTTAGTGATTTCTTTGTTTTTGTAATAGTAGTAATAGTCTTCGCCATACGCCAGAAGTGGTAACGATGAAAGATGAAGGTAATGTTGTGAGAAAACTTTTAAGTATGAATATTAATGCCTTTAGGGATAAGGAAAGACGGGGTACGATGCCAGAAACCTCCGCGTGGTGTACCACCCAGAATCTTAAGTTCTGGCGTGCGGCGAGAAGATGCATGGCAGATGGGTTGTTCTGTCGTTAGCACGCTCCAGCCAGGGTACCGGCCGACCCCCTGGTTGGTAAATGTAGGCTTGCCCGGGTACAGGGATCTCTGCCCGGGTCGACCGTCTATTTCTCCCGTAATCGTGGGAATTGCTATGGATTTCTTAAAAACACCTCAACCACCAACACAAGACGGGAATCCAGAGGATTCCCACATCACGGCCTCGTCAAGCCAATGCAAAACTGACCAAACCGACGCCTCGTCCTCAGGACTGGAGGCGTCTGCCAAGGGCCCGGCACAAACCACGGAGGCCCAAAAGAAGAAGCCGAGGAAGTACCGGAAACGGACAAACTGGTCGACGGGAAAGGCTTCCCCGACAGAGAGGAAGCGTTTGGCGGAGCGGAGGGCGCAGAAGGAGGCCGCTGCCGCCAAACTGGAGGAAGACGGCAGCAGATTCACTGCAGAGCCGTCAATGGACGAGGGCGACAGTAGTGTCGCAGAGCCGTCCAAAGATGAGGGCAGTGGATCTGCCGAAAAAATGGTCAGCGGGTCGGAATCAGAGACCGTCGCCGCCAGGTCGTCGCCGCGTCTTGCGGCAGCGGCCCTAACCGCGGCCCTGACGACAAGGGAGGAGGCCCTCCCCTCGAAGGTGCGGAAGCGCCCCCTTAATAAGGAGGGTAGCTCAGGCGCCGATTCTGAGGGGAGCGTGACGATCATGCCTCCCCCCAAAGTGCCAGCCTCTCGCAGAGGGCGAGGGGCCGCGGCTTCGGGTCGGGCGACCCACTCCCCGGCCGGCGGAGTACGTGGAGGGGCGGAGACGAGTAGGCGGGTCGACAACGAGGCGGCCGCCGCGAGGGTGCTGGGGGTGTTGTCCGGCATCCCTCCCACCGAAGTGGCGGCCGCTGGTGCCCGCGTGAGCGGTAGCGCCCCGGACGCGAAGGCCCTGCAGGCCGAAAACGCCCGCCTTGGTGGCGAGGTGTCAGGCCTGCGGGCCCAGAACCGCCGCCTAGAGTCGGAGCTGGCCGCGGTGAGGAGGGAAAACCGTCTCCTCACCAAGGACGTGGCCGAGTTAAAGGCGCAGATGGCGAGACTCATACCGCCTGCGCCACCCGCGCCACCAGCCAGCGCTGGCCGCCAAGGAGCTGCTGATGCCGCCGCTCCGAAACCACCCCGAGGAGCTGGCCGCCCAACGATTGCCGCTGCGCCAAAGACGACTGCGACTGCGGAGCGCGCGCCGCCGACAGTCGCCAGCCCACCAAACGTCGTGGAGCAGGCCCCGATAGCACCGACCCCGCTGCCCGCGGTTGGAGGCGTGCCGGACGAGGCCTTGCGCGCCATCATCGACTCGGTGGTCAAACTGGTCGATGCGCGCTTGGCCGTTCTGGAGGCAAGGCTGCCTCCGGAACCACGTGTCCAGCCGCCGCTGGCCGCGGACAAACGGCCATATGCGGCACCAGCCCCCGCCCCGCTGCCTTGTCAGGGTGGCCGCGTGGGGGGTAGCTACGCCGCGGCCGCGGCTGGGCCCAAGTCCAAGGGGCCCGCTCCCGCGACGAAGAAGAAGAAGGTGGCACCGGCTCCTGCCGGACTGCAGTCGTCGCCAGCACCAACACCGCCAGCGACGACTAGCGCGCCCGCGACTGCGCCTTCTGCGCCTGCCACGCCTGCTGCGCCCGAACAGGGTTGGCAGGTGGTCGAGCACGGCAGTAAAAGTCGCGGTCAGAGGAGGAGAGCGGCGGCAAAGCGCGCCGCTGAGGTCGCCGCTCCCCAAGCAGGAGCCGGAGGAGGCGAGAAGAAGAGGAAAAGGCCGCGCAAGGGGCTCCGGCCGCCGAAGACAGCCGCAGTGGTGATCACTGTGCTGCCTGAGGCGACAGAAAGGGGCCTCAGGTATGAGGCCGTTCTGCGGAAAGCCCGGCGGGAGCTCGACGTCTCCGACATAGGAGGCGTTGAAGCCAGGACCCGCAAGGCCCGGACAGGGGCTCGAATTTTAGAGTTCCCTGGGGCCGAGGGCACCAGGACGGCCGATAGCGTGGCGTCGAAGTTGAGAGGTCTGTTCGCCGAGGAGGGAGGCGTTAGAATCGCCAGAACCGTGAAGTGCGCCGAAATGCGCATTTCGGGTCTGGACGACTCCGTGACGGTGGAAGACATCCGGGAGGCCATTGCCTCGAAAACCGGGTGTCCCCTGGACACCGTCCGGGTTGGCGTCATCCGGCCCGGTCCGGGCGGCGTAGGTGCCGCCTGGGTGCAGTGCCCAGTGGAGTCGGTCAGGCAACTGGCCGACTCAGGCAGGCTCCTCGTGGGCTGGAGCTCAGCGCGAGTCACCGTGCTGGAGCACCGGCCTGCGAGGTGTTTCAAGTGCATGGCGGTCGGGCACACCCGGCCAACATGCACTAATTGCGTTGACTGCGGCGGACTCTGTTTCCGCTGCGGTCAGACTGGGCATATGGCGGCATCCTGCGCCGCCCCGCCCCACTGCCCCGCGTGTGCGGCGGGCAATAAGCCTGCCAAGCACCGCATGGGCTCTGGGGCGTGCAGACCTCCGGCTTCGGCTCCAAAGGGGCGGAGCGGCCCTTCGACTCCGGCCGCTCCAGCTCCTAGCGCGGCCCGATCGCCCGCCGCAAGCCAGGAGGTGATGATGGACATGGCCCATTAATGGCTGCCCAGTCCACTCACCTCCTGCAGGCCAACACCAACCACTCCGCCGGTGCGCAGGATCTCCTCCTGCAATCCATGGCGGAGTGGTCGATCGGTGCAGCCGTAGTCGCGGAACCGTACGTCGTGCCTGATCGCCCCAATTGGGTGGTCAGCCGGAACGGAACCGCGGCAATCGTCACCTCCACGCAGCGGCACTTCCCGTCCTTATCCCTCTTGGATAGGGGCGAGGAATTTGTCGCGGCGGATTGGGGAGGGGTCACGCTCTACAGTGTATACCTCTCCCCTAACAGGAGAATGGACGATTTCGGGGCCTCCCTCACCACCTTGGAGGCTTCGATACGGCGACTGGCACCGGGCCTCGTCCTGGTCCTGGGGGACTTCAACGCCAAATCCACGGCGTGAGGGTCCCCGATGACGGACGATCGCGGGCGGGCGATCGTGGAGTGGGCGGCGTCACTGGGCCTCTGTGTCCTAAACAGAGGCTCAGTGAACACGTGTGTGCGACAGCAGGGTGGGTCGATAGTGGACTTGTCGTTCGCTAGCCCCGCTGTCGCACCACGAGTGAGGAGCTGGCGTGTCCTGGAGGAGGCGGAGACCCTGTCGGATCACCGATACATCCGGATGGAGGTCTCCCCTCTCCGGGACCCCAGCAGGGGTCACAGGGCGGACCGGGCTCCCGCATTTCCGCGGTGGGCTGTGGGGCGGCTGGATAGGGACCTACTGGCGGAGGCGGCCATCGTGAACACGTGGCTGTCCTCACCACCCCCAGCGGACGGAGTGGACGTTGAGGCTGTCCGCATCCGCAGTGCGCTAACGCAGGTCTGCGATGCGGCCATGCCCAGGGTGCGGCGTCTACCTCCGAGGCAGGGGGTCTACTGGTGGTCCCCAAGACTGGCGGACCTTCGTGCGGCGTGCGTCAGTGCCCGAAGGTCCTACACCCGCAGTCGGCGGCGTCACCGCGATGTTGAGCGGGAGGGCCAGCTTTACGAGGCGTACCGCAGTGCGCGTACCGCCTTTCGGCTGGCCATCCGGTCCGCTAAGGACGCAAGTTGGCAGGAGATGCTGGACGGTCTCGACCGTGACCCCTGGGGTCGCCCGTATCGCGCGTCGCTGAATAAGCTTCGCGCGCAGGGCCCCCCCCTCACCGAGACCCTCCAGCCCGACCTCCTTCGTAGAGTGGTCGAGGAGCTGTTCCCGCGGCAGTCGGAGCACACGCCCCCGGTCATGGCTTCGCCAGATCACGACCGGGAGGCCGTCGAGAGTGTTCCGCCCGTGACGGAGTCGGAAGTGGGGGCAGCCGTGGCGAAGATTCGTTCCGCCACCACGGCCCCCGGCCCGGACGGAGTCCCAGTCCGGGTGTTGACGTTGCTCCTCGAGCATCTCGAACCTCGCCTCAGGCGACTGTTCAACGCTTGTCTGACGTCTGGACAGTTCCCTGAGTGTTGGAAGGAAGGGAGGTTGGTTCTCATGCCAAAGCCGGGACGGCCCCCGGATTCGCCGTCGGCCTACAGGCCCATTGTGCTTCTGGACGATGTGGGTAAGCTGCTGGAGCGTGTCCTCGCTGCCCGCATCGTCCGGCACCTGGAGGAGGTGGGGCCCGATCTGTCGGACGCTCAATTTGGGTTTCGGAGGGGGCGTTCGACCATCGGGGCCCTGCTACGCCTGAGGCAGACGGCCGCGGAGGTTGTCGCCGGCAAAGGAGTGCTGTTGGCGGTGTCGTTGGACATCGCCAACGCCTTCAATAGTCTGCCATTCAGCTGCATCAGGGAGGCGCTCCGGTTCCATGGAGTGCCCCTGTACCTCAGGCGGCTGGTGGCAGACTATTTGGAGGGGCGCAGTATTCTCTACGCGAGCCCCGCAGGGGACATTGTGCGGACGCCCATGTCGTGCGGTGTTCCGCAGGGGTCGGTTCTGGGGCCGACTCTGTGGGACATCGGGTACGACTGGGCGTTGAGAGGGAGTCTCCCCCCCGGGCTGAGCGTTATTTGCTATGCTGACGACACGCTCGTCACAGCCCGGGGCAGGACATTCGAAGAGGCGGCGAGCCTGGCCACTCTCGGCACCGAGGAGATGGTCAGGTGAATCGAGGCGCTGGGGCTCAGGGTGGCCCTAAACAAGACGGAGGCCCTGCTATTCCATGGGCCCCGTGTGAGGCTGCCCATCGGCGCCTCGTTAGTCGTCAACTCCATCCACATCAGTATCCAGGCCCATATGAGGTACTTGGGTCTGGTGCTCGACGGGCGATGGTGGTTCCGGGAGCATTTTCGCCAAATTGCTCCCCGGCTGGTCGGCGCGGCGTCCGCCCTTTCTCGGCTCATGCCGAATGTGGGCGGACCCAGTTTCGAGGGCCGACGGCTGTATGCGGGGGTGATCCGCTCAATGGCCATGTACGGCGCACCCGTGTGGGCGAGGGCTCTGAACGCCCAGCTCAGGGCGGTGCTGTGGAGGCCACAGCGAGCCATGGCGGTCAGAGCCATTCGCGGGTACCGCACGGTGTCGACAGAGGCGGCGTGCCTATTGGCCGGGACACCCCCGTGGGACCTAGAGGCGGAGATGCTCTCCGAGCTCTACCGGCGGGTTGCCTCAATGCGCGAAGAGGGTGGCTCCCCATCGTTTAACGAGATAGCCACCTGGCGCGAGGACGCCCGCCGAGAAGTCATCGCCCGTTGGGCTACGCGGCTGGAGAGGCCTAGACACGGTGTCACTACCGTCGAGGCCCTCCGGCCCGTACTGATGGAATGGATGGAGCGGCGGCACGGGGTCCTCACCTTCCGACTGGTGCAGGTGTTAACGGGGCACGGGTGTTTCGGGAAATACCTGCACACGGTCGTGCACAGGGAATGGACTCCGGGCTGCCATCATTGCAGTAGTGACGAGGACACGGCGCAACATTCGCTCGAGGAATGCTCGGGCTGGGACGGGCAGCGCCGCGACCTCGTCGCTATTATCGGTGCCGACCTGACGCTGCCGGCTGTCGCGAGGGCGATGGTCGACAGCGTCAGGAATTGGGACGCGGTCGCCGCCTTCTGCGAGGCTGTCATCTCGCAGAAGGAGGCGGCGGAACGGGCCCGGGAGGATTCCCGTGACCCGGGCCGCCGCCCGCGGCCGGGGCGGCGCAGGCGCGAATACCTGCGCCTGATGCCGCCCTAACCGAGGCTTCGGGTGATCGGACCGGGGAATTGTCCGGTCACCCGTCGCGAGGCCACCGCGTGAGGACGACGCCTCGACGGCGAAATCTGTCGGGGCGTCGACAGGAGAGGAGCCCGAGAGGGCATACCGCCGAGCGGGCCACCGAAGACAAAGATCGGGTACCGGTGGCCCGCTCGCACGGCGAAGAAGAGGTGCTTGCAGGGTGGGTCAATGGGGTCGCGCGCCGCCTCTTCCGTCACCCCGGACCGATTTGGCGGGGCGCGACGTCCATGGCCCACCACAAAAAAAAAAAAAAAAAAAAAAAAAAAAAGGGGATAAGGAAAGACCGAAGAAAAGATGACTGGATTGCGTAAAGTATGATATTGATAGAAAGAGAGTGAACGCAGTGATGGCCTCTGATAGGATTGTATGAAGAAAAGAACATATTACGTTGACCCCAAGTAATTAGAGCAGGGTAATGATAATGAATCTTCTAATCATGGAAGTAGTGATGGGTTAAATAGCCAAGTACGGTCTTACTATCTATTTATATCATCATCATCACAGCCCATACGCGTTCCATCGTTGGGCTCGGGCCTCCTCCGTAATGGGAGGGAAATTGACCTACTATACCGCGCTGGTCAGACGTGTTGGTAAGGGTTTTGTTTTGAGTTTTCCTTCTCTTACGTTTTGTTTCTTATCTATTTATGTACGGTCAATCAATGTATTAAATCACTAAATATTAGAGATATATATCACTAGAGATTATATATCTCATATCTTCTACTGATAAAAATTACTATTGATACAGTTTTATGTCAGATTTTTCAACCCGTTTTACAAAATTCTAATACCAAATAATAAAACTATCCGAATTTAATAATTAGTTATTGATATTTTCATTTGAAAAGGTGAAAATGCAGTTTGGAATTTTTCAATTCCGAATGTTGATTAATTTTTAAATAAGAGGGCGGTAACAAATTTGATTGCATAACTATGAATAAAATAGATATCATATAATCTCAAATAATATTTTGACTTGACTGCATGGATGGCGGAGTGATTAAGGACTTACCTTTCTGTTTAAGTAATGTTCTCCATACCAAGTGTCGTGGATTCAAACCCCAATCAGCATAATGTTTTATGCATGAATGATCATTCAGTCAGAAGTGTAAGCTATGTCCGTTTTTTGTATGTTTTGGAAACACACGATTTCTTATTAATTACCTTGGCGCAGTGTTGTCTTTCTAGAACATTTGTTCTAGAAAAAAAAAGTATTTACTTTTACTACTAAACCGAGATCATGTTAAATTTCGCGTATACGTGTCAGGGATACGTTTAGAGAATATCTTTCATCTAAGAAAAAATAATGCAATAAAAGTGGGATCTGCTCCCAAAAAAATACATAAAAAATTTACACACAAAATTAATATTATTAAATAGAATGTCAATCTTATATCTTTAAACGAGCAATTCTTGTATATATATATATAATCTGGATCTCGGAAACGGCACCAACAATTTTCATAAAATTTGGCATATAGAGGGTTTCGGGGGCGATTAATCGATCTAGCTAGGTTTCATTTCTAGAAAATATTGTTTTGTCTGTATTTTCAGGCAATAAAAAATATTATTTTAGATTGGCGGAAAACTATTAACATATGAAGGCAAATTTTGACGCTGTCATTAAGAACAGACATAGCTCAGTTAGAACATGGAGTAGTCTAATCCCAACAAAACAGAGCACGGTTCGGATCCTTAGTTTCCTTTTTTTCATTTTTTGCCTTTTTTATTTTTTATTTTATTTTATTAATTACTAACATTTGCCCGCGTCTTGTCCGCGTATAAGACGAAAATGGTTCTAATAGTTTTTTTTTGGTTTTTTACATTATTTATTTTATTATAATTTATAAATTATTATGTTTAAATATTTGTGTACTTATAAAGTATAACAATTTTTATTATAGTGTAGGGTATTAAAAGTTCTAATGAACAAGACAATAAAATGAAATTTTGTTATATATTATGGACACGAGGCTTTTTTCTTAGGAGGCTACGTTCTGAACAGCTGCGCTCATTGATCGAGGCCACGAAAAGGCAGTGTGTAGCCCCATAACGCACTGTGTTTTGCATCGAAATTAGGTCGACCTCTTTCTTGACATCCGTGGCCAGTTCTGCGGGTGACGGACTAATACCCGGTCCATACACCCGCGACAATACACCAACTACAGTATTTCTTTGTAAACAATATGTTTTGTTTTTCTTTCTGATTGAAATGAGAATTACCAGGCTACTCTCTGAACTTACTCTGAAGCATGTCACATACAACTGCCCATGTGAGAAGCAGCTTTCTCTCACGTCTACTCCCGCTACCTTAAGAATTTGACCTCGAGCTTTGTTTATGGTCATTGCAAAGTAGAGATTGATGGCAAACTGCATTCTCTGAAATTCGAAGAGGTATTCTGATGGTATTTGGAGAAGCTTAGAATGTTTTTTCTTGCAAACTTGCAAAGATTGTATAATTTCGGCACGCCAGCTCTCAATTTTAAGGTGTGAGCTGGGATACCGGGAGGTTTCGGTGTATTCAGGAACTCGACCGGTTGTTTAAGGCGGAGTTTATCACTTATTCAAAGGATTTACTTTGATATTTGACCCTTTCGAATGTTTTCAAATATTTGCAAGTAAATGGTTTAAAGATATCGAAACGACCGTAGTAGCGCACATATGTACGTACGTCATGGCGTCTCACGACCCATCTGATCAGCATCAATATGCTGTCTCTGTGCCGTATCTTATTGATTGTTCCTATTATAACTCAACCTCTCCGTCTTGATTTTTGCAAACATAATAACTAAAACTTCGCTGTCTGTCCGTCCGTCTCTCTGTCACCAGGCTGTTTCTCATAAACCATGATAGTTAGACAGCTGCAATTTTCACAAATGATGTATTTCTGTTGCCGCTATAACGACAAGTACTAAAAAATAAAATAAAACAAATACTTAAGGGGGCTCCTATACAACAAACGTGATTTTTGCTCCTTTTTGCTCAATATTTTTTTAGGTTCTATTTTTATTTTTTGCCTTTTTGATTTGTTTTATCATTATTTTATTATATTTAAATATATCTTCAAAAATCACATTAAAAAGAAAATACCGAGCAAGGCTCGGTCATCCAGATATTTTATATACACTAAGGAACATTTTTGTCAAACCACTGAAAACCCCCCCCCCCCTTTCAAACCTTACGTGATTAATGGACGGCCCCTAATATAAAAAAGTTCATTTATATACAATAGACAATTTAAATTTTATTCATAAATTTTATTTTTCAAATAAATTGACTCCGATGAAAAAGCTTCGAATAAAACAGATTTGCAACCAAATAATTCTAAAATAAAACCAGAAACAGCATTGACGAAGCTCATAAAATAGAAACCTCAGAATCGAATCTCTGATATTATGTGAATTACTTTTGCGAATGTAAAAATATAAATAAAGGAAACATATATATATATACATATATTGTGCATATATCTGAAAACATGTGATACCAATATCATTGTCCGTGAGACTCAATGTAATAATATATTTCTTTGGTATATAAGACAAGAAATATAAAAAGAATATTTCGTTCAGATTGTACGTAACACAAAATAAACATGTTGGTTCATTATGATCATGCAAGCATTCGTTTCTAGTATAAGAATAACATTTTATTATTTTAGTATTTTTTTTTTTATTATTTCATATCAAGACTCAAACAATTATGAAATAAGGACAAATGATTTATTTTTCTGTAGAATAATGCCAATTTTTATCAAGTAGATGTGAATACTTTAAATAATTTACGAAACAGATTTTCCGGTTGTTTGCCACGCATTAGTGTCCTACTATATATTAACTACTAGCTTCTGCCCGCGGCTTCGCCCGCGTAAAAGGTTACTTTCCTAAAGATTGTCATCCCCTTCTTTTATTTCACCCCTTAAGGGTAAAATTTTTACAAATTTTTAATGTCATATTTATTTATATCTACACAATAGCCTAAAAATAAATTTCAAGTTTCTTGTTTTAAAAATGACGATACTTCCTTACAACTTTTCATCCTCCTTTACAACCCTTTTTTGCATTAAAAAGTAGCCTATATCCTTTGTCAGGTTCTAGACTATCTGTGTACCAAATTTCATTTAGATCGGTTCAGTAGTTTTGGCATGAAAGAGCGACAGATAGACAGAGTTACTTTCGCATTTATAGTATTAGTAAGGATTCGAGTGGTCATTAAAGAAGAATCAAATGGGTGACCATTTGATTCTTCAAGACGAAAGCAGATTAAATCATTGCAAGGGAAGGAAAACTTGAACTTCATCTTAATCGTTTTTTTTTTATTATATCACTAGTCTTTTATTACTCAATTCGTATAGAATTGAGTAATAACTATAATTATAATAATATATTAAAATTATTTTCATATTTATGTTTTTAGTAGGATAAGTATTATTCTTAATGCGTTTCTATACAAAACTAAATCATATAAAATTTAATGGTCACTCGATTGAGCAGATGTAAACGATGGCGGCGGGCTATAGAGTGATGTAAACGGTCTAGGTACTCGTAGCAACCTCTCATGCCAAGTGACGCTGGTTGTTCCAATCGCTCGTAAGATAATTATTTGAGTGATCCCCGAATGATTGTATGTTTACAAATTTATCCTCAACAGAAATGCTTTACTTCCTAATGCAGTATTTTTTTTTAAATTCGTTATCATTATTCTCTTGCCCTTATCCTAATTACTTGGGGTCAACGTCATACGTACACCTCTTTTTACGTATTGCAAAAGTTATTGGCAATAGTTTTACGACCGGCGGCCTGCCTGACAACAACCCTCTTTGAGATTGTAATTGTTGACCAAACGGCATCAGATGGTGATGACCCAGGTCGATATAAGGCTTTTAGTCATCTTTTACGACAAGCAAAGTATGGGTTGATAGTATTCGTAGCCGCTACCACACAGCATACTTGGAAAAAGAAAACTTATCCAACAAAAATCATTACTCGAATCCAATAACAGTACAACGTATCCATTAAAATCTAGAACTTCATTAGATAAGAGAGAGAAAACAGCTATAATTCTATTCGATAGTACACCCCAGGGGGCCGTATGTTACACTACTGTCGATTACATGTGTACGTATTTTATAAAGAATATAAAGATTTAACATCAACATGAAAAGATCAATAGATTGTGCAAATGAGTTTATTAAATATTAATACATCCCGTATGATAACGTGATACAAATACAGTGTAATGCTTTCATATGGAAATCATGAAAACTGATTAGGGGAGCAACAGGAGAATCGGCACTAGTTCTTTCCTGAGAGACTTGTAACACCAACAGCTACCACCAGCTCGCCTAATAAACATTAATGGGCAAATCTACGCCCAATAGTGAATGTCAAAACGCTGATGTGTAGATGGATATAAGGTACAAAATCTATTGATAGTTTATGAATGGATTCGGGCATAAGAAAATAGTTCTAATTAGATAATGTCTTGAGACAAAATAATAAAATATTTTATGTTGTTTTTTTTCTGAACTTATATACGTCTTACTCTTGGCTACAATTCGGTTTTCTTATCCCTAGTAAACTAAATTGCAAAACATTAGTTATAATATAAGTTTAAACATTTTAGTTAACTTGAGCTTTACTTGAGCCTTATAACGACCTGAGCCAACTCCATTTGATGTCATTTGGTCAACAATTACATTCCCAAGGAGGGTTGTCGTATGGCAGGCGGCTGGTCATAAAACTATCGCCAATAACTTTTACAATATGTACTATGAAAGAAGAGTACATATTGTATCGACCCCAAGTAATTGGAATAAGAGTAGGAGAATAATGAATGAGAAGAAAATTAGTACCTAATAGGACCAATTACAGTTATCCACAGCTATTTATTATATGGAGGAAAGGAAGGTGGAGTCAAGAGTCTCCGAAACCGGCGAGCGTGTATGAAGAGAATTATTATGAATGTTGAGGAAGCGAGTGAAGTATGCAAGGATAGAGTTCTCTGGCACTCTGTTCTCTCTGCCTACCCTGCAAGGGATATGGTGTGATGATATGTATGTATGTATGTATGTATTTATTTATTATATTTATAATGAACAGACTCGCTTTTTAGCTACCACACATTACTAAGAATTTAAAAAATCAGGTAAATACATATTAAACAATTCTTTAATATATATGCCGTGAAACCTCTTAATATTTTTTTATCTGTAATAACAAGCACTTAGCAATATTCAAGTGGCAATCCAGCATCCTTAAGAATAAAACATTAATTTCGAGCTTTGAGTTTTCTATGCGATTTTCCTCAACTCTCTTTTTTGAATCTGAATGACAGTATGACTGAACAGAAGAAAGAAATATATCGGCAATGTAAGAATGACACCAAGGCCTCAGTGAAAGAGAAACGTGATAGAGCAAGTATGAGTGCAGAAAATAGGCTGACTAAAAACTTCGAGGGTAACACCAAACTCTTTTGGAGGGAGGTGAAGAAGTCTCGTGGTGGTTGGTCAGCCTTCAGAATGAATAAAATAAGGTCTAAAGGTGGAGACATTCTTACACAAACACAAGACGTGTTAAGCCGATGGAGTAAATATTTTGGCGATATGTATGCGGATGCTACGGTTGGCGCCGGTGTCGCATGTGGTCTAGTAGATCAACATTCAGCGACGGCGTCCTCCGATGGCATCAGTACGGATGAAGTTGAATGGGCGATAAGAAGCTTGAAAAATGGTAAGGCAGCGGGCATTGATATGGTGTCTGCCGAGATGATCAAGCTTGGTGGCTCCTGTGTCCGGGAGGCGTTCCTGTTGCTCCTCAATTTATGTTGGAGCTCGGGAATGGTTCCCGGGGACTGGAATAGCGCAGTCATCGTGCCTTTGTTTAAAAACAAGGGTTCATGTTATGACTGCGCAAATTACAGAGCCATAAGCTTGACCAGTTTGGCAGCAAAAGTGTATGGTAAAATTACTGAAAGGAGAATGAGGATGGTGTCCGATGGCTTACTGTGTGAGACACAAGGAGGTTTCAGGAGTGGAAGGGGGTGCATGGATCAAGTGTTCTCTCTGCGCAACATTGTGGAGAAGCATCTGGCCCTAGGTCAGAGGGTTTTCTGCAGTTTTGTGGATCTGGAGAGAGCATTTGACACGGTTGTACGAAAGGAACTTTGGGACATTTTACCGGAATATGGTATTAACGGTAAACTGCTGCAGGCTGTGCAATCCAGTTACATGGGCTGTAGAGCCTGTGTGCGGCTGGATGATGGAATGTCGCCTTGGTTTGACGTCAATATCGGCGTTAAGCAGGGCTGCGTTCTATCAGCCAGGCTGTTTATCATATATCTGGATAAATGTCTCCAAAGGTTGAACGATATGAATGTGGGAGTCCAGATGGGTGACACAGTGGTCTCTGCTCTGCTTTATGCAGATGACGCAGTCCTGCTGGCACAGTCAGCGACTGACCTGCAGACCCTAGTCGACACAATGACAGAAGATTGTAAGAAAAGGGGTCTACGCGTGAATGTGAGCAAAACCAAAATAATGGTACCTTTGAAAGAGATGAAGCCAGAACAGATGTAAGAGTAACAATAGGTAATGATGTACTAGAGCAAGTGGATGAATTTGTATATCTTGGATGTGGATTTAGCCGAGATGGACGATACACCACTGATATAGAGCGAAGAGTGAATGCGGGAAATAGAGTGAACGGAGCGTTGGGGCAACTTCTCGGCAGCCACCACCTCAGCCAGAAGGCACGTGCAGCAATACATAACGCAGTGCTAGTCCCAACATTACTGTATGGAAGCGAGAGTTGGGTATGCAGAAAAGAGTATGATAGTAAAATTAATGCGGTCGAAATGCGATCTCTTCGGAAAATCTGTGGAGTTAGGCTGACCGACCGCATTCGTAACGACGACGTAAGAGAGCGAGTAGGTATGAAAGAGAGTATTGGTGTAAAGATGCGAAAGGGAATGCTCCGATGGATCGGACATGTGGAAAGAATGCCGAACGAACGTCTGGTTAAGAAGATATACAATGCGAAAGTGGAAGGATGTAGGTACCGAGTGAGACCGAGACTAACCTACCTAGACCAGATCGGTCAGGTACTGAAGGAAGGTGGAGTCAAGAGTCTCCGAAACCGGCGAGCGTGTATGAAGAGAATTATTAATGTTGAGGAAGCGAGTGAAGTATGCAGAGATAGAGTTCTCTGGCACTCTGTTCTCTCTGCCTACCCTGCAAGGGATATGGCGTGATGATATGTATGTATGTATGTATGTATGTATATTTTATATTATAGGTGTAAGTTACAATGATCAATAGAAACATATTTTAACATATATTACAACTGTAGAGATGTACTCGTATATACGTGGCCTACTCATGTATATTATGACGATTACAACTTTTTGAATCGTTATATCTCAAGAATGGTGGCTCGTAGGAAAAAAGTATTGATACATTTTTTATATAATAATAATTTTATGATCCACAATTTTTGTCTGAAGTATTTTATGATAAAACTTACCGTTTTGCTGAAAATCGCGAAAAACTCATTTTTTGACCTTTGACCTTGAATATTTTTTTTTCCATACAGGGAAAGATGGGGAACTTTCAAATTTTATTTTTAATCATTTTTTAATCAATCTTACTGAGTTTCAGCTTGTTGGAAATTTATGTAGCTTCGAATGTCTAAATTGACAGGACTAAAAGTGATGACAACGTTTTGTTTTACGAGTTTTTAACACTACAATTTATAATTTTGGAAACATCATAGCAAGTTTCTCATAAAATTTTCACCAAACCGTAACGCTTAACTTCTGGTAATGAAGTTGAAAGAAAAGTTGAGACGCCGTACGTCTTAAACTATCCTTGGACTCATTTTATAAAGGGTAAATACCTCAGCATTTCTGCGCCTCAACATTGTACAGGTTACTCTTTTACATTCTTAATTGTCTCTATAAAAGAGAGCTGTTATTAAATCTGAAACTTTGCAGCGTAACAAATTTGTCTGTACTCTGTATAGTCTCATTTTAATAAATACCGAACAAGTTTTTAACACAAATGCTCCATAATTTTATAGTGTTATAAGTTCTTGACTGCACAGATGTAATAGTATAAATAGCAACCTTTCGTATAGTGATATACGATAATTGGTGAAGGTTCTTCAACAGGACAATTATTTGTAAAATCCACTAATAATTATTCTGAGTCTGAATGTTATTTGTGCCCCTTATATAAACATCTGTAAAGTGTGCCACAAGGATTTTTCATCAATCTTTATATATCAAAATCCAGTATCACGATGTTCGTTTATGTCAATCTCCGAAACTGCTGAACCGATTTTAATGAAATGTTGTGTGTATTGTTTGATCCAATTTGAGACATAGGATAGTTTGTATCTCAATGTATAGGTCGCAATATCTTTTATGGCAAATTAATTGTCAATTACATGACAAACACATATAATTATCTGAGTCCATAAGATTCTAACAGATGCCGGTGTAAGGTAATTTATCAACTGAATTGAGTAAGTATCCAATCGATGGCGCTATGTTAAATGACCAAACGTTTCATATGTATGAAAAATTATAAAATGAACCCTAAATTTAAAAAGATCGCTGCGCATACGCCCTTATGAGACCTATTTATATAGTTGTTTATAAAAAAAAGTCCACATATTCATAATCGTTATGTTTGGTAGGCGCTTTGGCAATTGCATTAAGTTTTATAAGATTCCGAAGAGATTACTGCTACTTATTCTCCTGGTGGTGCTATCTGATGAATAGATGTGATGATACATTGTGTTTGACACCACATAGGGAATCCGTTTTTTGTCATTAACAAAAATTCTTGCCTAATTAATTAATCCCACAAGAGAAATGGATTTGTAATCTAGAGAGTGATTTTTGTTTAATACGTACAGATGTCTAAGAACTTAAGAATAAATACAGAAATATATTATATCGATTACAAGTCAATTATTTATATTTAGTTGTACATATGTAGTTATGAGTCAATCGAAGATATAATCATAACCATTAAAACCCATCAACGTTCTACTACTGAGCTCAGACCGCCTTCATAATAAGAGGCAATTTGACCTACTGTACTACGCTTGTTAAACGGGTTATTATAGGATAATATTAATTAAATATATAATTAATTAAAAGGGTTTGGTGACTTTTCGCAGATAATTGCACTTCGACTTTCGAGCCTCATAAAGCTGATTGAGCTTGTCAAAAATAATTCAACTTCTACTCTGATGTTTTAAGAGACTTCATAAAACTTATTAAAATAACACCGAAGGCTTTGAATTCTAACGTCGCTATTTTCTTGATAGTTTATAGTCAGGACATATTTCATCACAAACTGTTTAAAGTGAAGGAAGATTTATGCTTTCCCGTATCTATCTTCTTAGCCTCTTGAGAGGGCCATCGGCATCCCCACGAACCCTATGATTTCGATTTAAATATAAGATTATAAAAAAAATGTAGATACCGGGGTAAACCGAGACTCACTACCTAGACCAGATTGGTCACGTACTGAAGGAAGGTGGAGTCAAGAGTCTCCGAAACCGGCGAGCGTGTATGAAGAGAATTATGAATGTTGAGGAAGCAACTGAAGTATGCAAGGATAGAGTTCTCTGGCACTCTGTTCTCTCTGCCTACCCTGCAAGGGATATGGCATGATGATATATATGTATATATGTATTGTAAAAAAATACTCTGTAGTAAAAAACTTTAATAACCATCAATTAAATGGGATAATGATTATCCGAACAAACTAAAGTAGCTGGACCTAATGGAAACGAAATTATCGTCAATTTCTCGCAAACAATCAATGGAATGATTACATTGTCAGTTTAAACTCGACAAATAAATGGAAAGTGTAATTATTGCAGATAAATATTTGTTGTTTCCATTCTTCCTTATTGAACATTCTCATTATGAATCGCAATAATGAAATAAACGGCATCAACGTTTGTTACGTTTGTTATTCAAGTACAAATTTAATTTAAAATCAAACACCATTATCGTTGTGAAAAAAAAAATCATAAGAAGCTGCTTTTTTGCTAGTATCGAGATTTCACACTTTTATTTATCTTTTGGATCACGCCTTTAAATTTCATTATGAATATCTTATATAAAACTGAATATTTAACCGATTTTTTACCTTATTTCTGGTATTCTTTCTCTTGCAGCTCTATATATTGTTTTTGCTAAGATCTGATTAGCAAATTCAATCTTTTGGTTCTGTCTCTAACTTTGCACAGGAAAAATACGAATTCCTTTTTGTATCCTTTGATAACTAAATTAATTTATTGTGGGAACCCATAACTATGTGCTCCTATGTCTAACTAGACATTTAAGAATATATGTATCTAATATTTAAATTTGAATGAGATTTCTAACAAAGCAAACCTACATTAAAACATCTTTCTCTCAATGATACAAAAGAAGTTGACGCAAAGATATTATCATCATCTCAGCTTATATATGTCCCACTGTTGGGCTCGGGCCTTCTCCGTAATGGGAGGGAAATTAACCTATGTGTGTGTGTGAGTGATATATATCACTTAGTCGTCTCTTACGATCACCCACGAGTAAGATAGGGGGTGTTTAATTGTATTCTTACTCCGTCAGCACACGGATAAAGATGTTATATACTGACAAAAATCCTTTTTAAAAATAATTACATTACATAATGTGTGAATGAAGAAGTAGCGATAAAGATAGAAAAGGGTATGCTGAAGTGGTTAGGACACGTGGAAAGAATGAGTGAAGCAAGGTTGACTAAGCAAGTATACAAAGAGAGTGTGAGTGGGACGATTACAAAGGGAAGACCACGTCGTACTTTTCTGAATCAAATTGAAGATGTGTTGCCCAAAGGTCAGATTAAGAGTACGCGTAACCGTAGAGCATGCATGAAGATTGTGATGAGTCTGAATGTAGCGATGGAGATATGTCACGATCGTGGTTTGTGGCAATCCGTAGTGCCTGCCTACCCCTCTAATAAATAGGCGTGAGGTTATGTATGTATGTAGATTACATAATAGTATTAAATATAGATATTTAAAAAGATCACTCTTGTATTTTTTTTTCATGCAGAATATTATATGTCATTAAAATCATACTTTTCCGTCACCATCTTAGCTCATATACATATGTTCCACTGCTGAGCTCGAACCTCCTTCACAATGGAAAGTAATATTAGCTACTATATCATGCCGGTTACGAATAGGTGGTGAATTGTATTATTAATCCGTCACTACGCGGGCAAATTCATACTTATAAAATAATACCACAATATTTTATACAAGCATTTAAATATTTTTCTAATTTAAATATTACTCACGGTACCGGTACCGATTATCATGTACCCGGTTTTAATTAAAAATATTCTCAAACCACCGTTGACCTCCTCAAAACAAAGTCACGTAGAGTAAATCTATACTGCGTAATAGTTCCATGTGACTGTCAGAATGCCGTCTATGTACCTAAAAGGGGCAATCCTATTCAACGTGGACGTATACATGGTGACCACTCGAGGACTTTTCTCATATAACATATTTTATTCCCACTCTAACGTACTACTCTTTCAGGTCATTTACACATTTTTCCTAGAGATTTCAGGATGGAATTTATCGCATAGATAAATTGCAAGGCCTCTCCATAAAACACTGTGCATTTTGAGCTTCTTGTGAGGCCAACATTTAGAAATACAAATCATCGCTGGTATATCACTGTCCATAAAATTATTTTTTGTAAACTTATTAATGCCATGTCATTTATATTGATAAACAGAAATAAGCAAAAAAAAAACAAATTTCTGTCAAAGCAATACATTTACAAACTAGGTGTTTATTCATTTTTATTTATTTATCGTTATTTACTTGTCCATCATTGGGGTACATTTTTGGTAAAGAGCTAAGGTAATGTTTAAATGTCAAATGAAATTTTTCATTTTTCCCTATATAGATGTAAATATAAGATACCATAATAATTTCATTCCAGATCTTACTCAATAAGGACGTAGTCTTTTTATTATATTATTTTAGTCTTATCACTATAGATATAAGCAAAAAAAAAATATTAATAGAAACTGAATGCTGCTTCATGGTCATGCCACTGAACCGTTCTGGTAACTTTTTATAGTAATCAACTCCTCTTTTTTTCAACAGAATCAAGTTGAAAGAAACGTTTTGTTTGCTACCTAAAGTAATCATGAAGAGTCGGAAACGAATTCGACTTGCAAATAAGGCCAATTTTACCAAGAAAATGCAACCAGGATTGCATTTTATGCGCCATAGCGCTTTCACAAATTATACAGTCAAATCAACAGTAGGTATCTCAATAACTATCTCAGATATGCTGAAGTAAGGAGTAACATTTCATAAAAAAATCTTTGATTCTAAAAAATATTTTCATTAATTATGGATGTATTTTTTGCTTTGTAAAGAAAGTATTTGATTTAAAACTATCGATTTTTAATAAATGTTTATGCAAATCATTTATAATTTGCAATGCACACGATTTTCGGTCGTTCAAGATTACTAGTAGATGTTATTGTGAAAAACACAAAATAGTCATGAAGACTGCCGACAGAAGTAAAAACTTAAACCTATGAAAAAAAAATACAAATAAACAAAAAAGTATGTATGGGTGTGACTATACCATAGCCAGCTGTACAAAAATAACTTAAAACTATTGAATAATTAATAATAACAATGTATTACATATAAATTGAATATATGTAGTAAACTCAACGACACAGCAGTGAAGAGCAGCTGACGGTAACTTTCTCGCTCGGGACCGCCGAGTGTCTTGTTCGTGTTTCATCTCAGAGCGTGACGGATCAGCCTCACTTACAGCCTATGAAAAAATCTATGTGCGGTGCGCCAAAAGTAGTTTTCACTTCAAAAAAATCAAATAAAACTTCAAATATCAAATTGAGTCTATTTATTGAAAACGAACTTGAGTGCAATTGTCATCACAGATGGCGTAGTGATTAAGATACCGACTTTTCGTGCCAGTGACATTGATTCGATTTTCACGCAGGACAATACTTTGTGTAATCCATAAACTGTTGTTCTGAGCTTGGGTGTAATGTGTCTGCAGTAATTACATGTTTGTAAAGTCCCCCGCAACACAAGATTAATTGCCTTACTACAGCGTCATTAAAATAAAAAAAATAAAAAAAATACTTGTGTAATGTACAAGAAGTTGAATTATTATCACACATATGATGATTTAATAAATAATCATATGTGTTAACCCGGGTAACGGTCCATCTATATACCAATTTTCATTCAAATCTGTTCAACACTTACACGTGATTGAGTGACAAACATCCAAACACCTTCACCAGTTTTCACACTTAGAATACTAATATAATAAGTGTGAGTGTGAACAAAAAGTGTAAATATTCAACGTTAAATTATCTATAAATTTCTAATTAGACATTTAATTAAAAAGCATTATTATATTATGACATGTGATAAACTCTCAGGATTACTAATATTTAATAATAATCATTATTATATTATGGCATGTGATAAACTCTCCAGATTACTAATATTTAATAATAATCATTATTATATTATGGCATGTGATAAACTCTCCAGATTACTAATATTTAATAATAATCATTATTATATTATGGCATGTGATAAAATCTCCAGATTACTAATATTTAATAATAATCATTATTATATTATGACATGTGATAAACTCTTCAGAGTATCATAATAAGGGCCACAAATTACAAGTGTACATGTAAATACTCTGACACTGAAGATTAATTTATAAAGCATTCATTCAGCAATGGTAATATACTAAATAATATCTGTACAATGTGAAAACAATGTCGGGTAGATGGCACACGTCTCCTTTAAAGACGAAAATATAATATGATGCGAAATTTTAATGTCATACAACAGATCACGTTGATGTAAATGATAGCACAAATGGAACGGATTACCAATAGGTGTGGATTCGAATCCCATATGTGATAATCATTTTACGTGTCAAACTCTAGTGAAATCTTAACTCTTAAAATTACATTTTATCTAAAAAAAACCAATAAAAATTTAATAAAAGTTTTCTTTTTGTATTTTAATATAATATAATGGCTTTTTTTGGGGGGTGGGCTATGGTCGGCGCACTCCTCGTACCACTCCATCCGGGATGACAGAGGGGCGTAAGCACGCACACACGTAACCCACCCGTGACGTCGCCTTCGCCGACCACCGGAGCAGAGTGACTTGACGTCAGTGGTCGGCCCGACGGAATACCCCTGAGGAGTACCCTCTCCTCGACCGATGTCCCCCCTTCGGGTAAGATGTCGGTCTTTCCTCATGCGGTCGGCCTCTCGGCGGGTGACGGACTAATTCCCCGATTCAGTCACCCGCGGCCTCGGCTAGGGCGGCATCAGGCGCATGTAATCACGCCTGCGCCGCTCCAGTCGCCGGCGGCGGCTCGCGTCGTCGAGGAGACGCTCCTTGCGCACGCGCTCCGCCGCCTCCTTCCGCGAGACTACTGCCTCGCAGAAGGTTGCGACCGCGTCCCAGTTCCTGACGCTGTCGAGCATCGCCCTGGCGATGGTCGGCAGCGTCAGGTCGGCACCGATGATTGCGACGAGTTCACGACGCTGCTCTGCCCAAGCGGCACAATACTCGAGCGTATGCTGCGCCGTGTCTTCGTCGCAATCGCAGTGGTGGCAGGATGGTGTACTCTCCCTCCTGACGACCGTGTGCAGGTATTTGGCGAAGCATCCATGCCCCGTCAAAACCTGCACCAGTCGGAAGGAGACCACCCTGTGCCGCCGTTCCAACCACTGCATCAGCACCGGCCGAAAGGCATCCACGGTCCGCACACCGAACCGAGGCCTCTCTAGCCGGACTGCCCAACAGGCAATGATGTCTAGGCGGACGTTGACGCGCCAGGCAGTGAGTTCCCTCAATGAGAACACACCGCCCTCCGCGCGCACCACCGACACCCGCCGATACAAATCGGCGAGCATTTCCGCCTCCAGGTCCCACGGGGGATTCCCGGCCAACAGGCACGCTGCCTCCGTCGCCACCGTGCGGTACCCGCGTACGGCCCTGACCGCCATGGCCCTCTGTGGTCGCCACAGAAGAGCCCTGAGTCGGACGGTCAGGGATCCCACCCACACCGGTGCGCCGTACAGGGCCATCGACCGGGCTATATATATAATGGCTACCAAAAGCAACCGAATTGAAGTAGATATTTTATTAATGACATATTTTATTTCTCTTAAATTAAATTACAATACTACCACAAAAATTGCAGCTCATAAAAATTTAAAGATCTTAATTAAAAATCAAATAAAACAAACATAGTCTAACCGAATAGTAGTGAAATGAAATCTGTAAATTGGTAAAACTACGTAGATAGGTACTTACGGTCGTGACCAGCATACAAGCGTATTCTTTCCGCCTTTGTTCGGACTTCAAGAGCTCCAGGCAGAATTATAATTAACGGACGAACTTTTCAGCTTGTAAGAAGTGAGTTATCCCACGAATGCATATTAGTTTTAATGAATTTAATTTTCCAACTCTTGTACCGAATGTTCGTTCAAACTAGCTAGTCGTACATTAGCTGTACTGTAAAATTTAATATCATCAAATATTCTGTACTAATCTCACCTTTGCTTTATTTTTTGAAAAAAAGTCAAATTCTTCAAGAAGTGTGTGTGTACTTATGTACACGCGTTAGAAGTTATTATCCGATAAAAATCTTTTCAAAAATTTTATCTTCCGCCTTATTCTACGTTTGTAGAAAAAACTACACTAACAATAAAAAAAAGGTATTTAATACATTGAAAGTTTTATTAAAACGCATTATCTAATTAAAAAAAGTTTATTTAAATATCACAAAAAAATTAAAATGTTAACTATAGCTAACTTCAGGGTGTCGGTTTATCGTGACGGTGTGCGCTGCGCATCGTAAAAATGTGCCACAAGAAAGAATAACTTCAAAATGTATTTAATTAACGTTAAAAAACCATTAACTTTTGCAATATTGAAGTAAAGTACATATTGCATCGACCCCAAGTAATTGCAAAAAGGACAGGAGAATGATGACGATGAGTGGTAATACTTAATTTTCTTGTTTGAGGGTATAGAATTTATATATAAATTACTATTATAATATTCATAGGAACATTCTGTTAACAGTAATCTTTCTGTATAGCCGCGAGCCGATCGGTCCAGAGTAGTACCACACTCTCGTAGAAAATCGACGCCTAAACAGTGGAAATATGCTGCTGTCCTTCTTTTGGTGAGCGAAAGGGATGGAAGTCTATCCTTCTGGGTCGATTTGAGATTTTTATTGGTAGGTAGCGGCCTAGCTATACCCCTGGTATTGCATAGGTCCATGGGCAACAGTGACACTTACCATCAGGTGTGCTGCTTGCTCGTTTGCCACCGAAGGGCAATAAAAAAAAAATATTATTTATTATCAATTTTAATCAACTCCCTCGTTGGTCAAGTGGCATAACTTTACTACTACGACTTAAAGATCATATATATGAGTATTAGTTCGGAAAAAAATTAAAGGTCTTTCTACTTTATCTTTCTACGGATTAATATTTGAACTACAAAATCATCATTCTTCTACTCCTAACCCAATTACTTGGGGTCGATACAATATGTACTCTTCTTTCATAGTACATATTGTAAAAGTTATTGACAATAGTTTTATGACTGGCCGCCTGCCAGACGTCAACCCTCCTTGGGAATGTAATTGTTGATCAAACGGCGTCAGATGGAGTTAGCCCAGGTCATTATAAGACTCTTAGTCGTCTTTTACGACATCCACGAGCAAAGCAATGGTTGGTAGTATTCGTAGCCGCTCTAATTGAGAGATAATATTCTTAGTAGAATAAGCTAAAAACGAACAGTCATCCGAAAAAACTCTTACAATTTTATAAAAATTAATAACATGTTATCATCCTTGCTCTTATCTCAATTACTTGTAGTCGTCGCAATACATACATACTATTATTACACATATTGCAAACAGTTATTAGCAATAGTTTTATGACCGGCCACCTGCTTGACGTCAACTCTCCTTAGGAATGTAACTGTTGACCAGACAGCATAACATGGAATTGGCCCAGATATAAAGTTCTTAGTCGTCTTTTATGATACCCACGGACAATGTAAGGGTTAGTATTCGAACCCACTACCACACAGCAAAAATATTATAACATTTTTATTTCTTTATTGAGAAGAAGCAATTACAATACCTTTACAGAATTTAACCTAATGCGATATTGTAAGCAAACAATATGAATTTTAAAATTAATAATAAAATATGTAAAAACAAATAATGATAACAATAAACTAAATAATAAAACAATATCAAAATATTAATAATAGTTCAATATTATATTTTATCATATTCAATACTACTAACTAAATATATTTAACTAATTATACGCAACTAGAGGATTCGATGCCGGTCGATTTTTCTAATCCCGGTATTTCGGGATTATCTACAGTTAATCCCGGGATCCCGGGATAGTTCCGAGATTGTATCGGTAATGGAAAATGGTAACAAAAAAATACATACAATGAAACATAGAAACCTCCTCCTTTTTTTGAAGTCGGTTAAAAAGTCAGTAAACATATCAAAATCAATTTTTGAGGACATAGAATATTTAAGTTTTAAATCTCCAAAAAGGCGACTAAACAAAACTATACTTTTTTTTATAAACTTTCTTCTTATTAAATAACCAAACTAGGCACTTCTGTAAATAAGTTATATGAAACCAACAATAAACTTCAAAAAATCAATTTCTTTCTACTTATGTTTAGGGGTACTTATATTTTAAGTTAAATTGACCAGAAACTTTATAGATTACTTATTTAAACCACGAAAATTAAATCATTATTGCATTTTTGCTTTTTAATAATTTGATTATCGCCAATTAACAAAAAAATATCAATACTTACACGAAGTGAATCGGATATTTTTACATACTTTTACGCATAATCCGGTCGGTAAAAACAAATGAAATTACTTATGAATCAATTGATAGTATATGTATTCTAAGTGAAATCAGCCGTGTAAACAAGGTGGCTGTTAAAACGCCAAATCATGGTAAGTGCGTTTTGTCTCACGCACATTTTTATTGACTAATTTAAAAAAAATGTATCAATCCCGAAAATTCCGGTATTCATTAAATTTAATCTCGAAAATTTCGGGACTAAAATAATCCCGGGATCGAATCCTCTTACGCAACGCGCTTGTGTGCAACGTCTGTGAATTCACGCAAACTGCAGTGGGAAATGTCACATAACATGTATCTCTTCAAAATGATTACCATTTACTTATGTTAAAATTATGTTAAGGACTCCAGTTTATATTAATATACGTAGTAATATATAAACAGAAATGATACTTCACTATGTAACCAAACGATTAATGCAGTTGTTTACGAATTAGCATTTTAGTTGAAGATATTTGAAACTGTTCCAAGTGCTAAGTTAAATAGAATACGGTTCACTATATTAAGTTTTCCAACACCAAGTGTTTTAGACATATTGGTACTGATTTAGAGAAGTATAAATATAGCAAATATATAATTACGTGTACACAATTAGAGGAGAAACAAACGGGCACGGTTCCAAATGTTAAGTTTGCTATTGAAAATTTCTTTAATAAAAATCTTCAGAAAAATCACTAGTGATTTCTACACAACCTAAAATAGGTTCAAATCTTGAGAAATAACAAATTTCGTGAATATTAGTGACGACGATAGTTTGAAATCCTAAATCTTTTATAACAAAGCATTGAAATACAACAAATTCACACCATGCGCGTGATCAAATTTCTTACAATTATTAAAATTTAAGTTTTTAACTTTAAAACTATTTTTCCGTCAATATATTACAGCCTTGATAAAGACTTTTTTGGCAGCAGGCTATGGAGTGGTCACACCCACTAATTCCGTCCAGGGCTACAGAAAGAACAGTACTCGATCCTATAGACCTGTCCTACAAGTGCCTATCTTCGCCGTGCAAGCGGGCCACCGTAATCCAGTCTTTGTCTTCGGTGGCCCACTGTTATGATAAAGCCTGTAAATTTTTATTAAACCTTTAATATAATTGAGGATAAATATGTTTGAGGGTAGGTATAGTTTTCAATGCAGTTGTTATCATACAAGCTATGGTAATTTCAAATATCATAGTACCACGATAATAGTTAGGTATCTACCACGCAATGCACCAAGCTGAAAAGAAATGTGAACATTATATTCGTATTATTAATTACTCAGAAACATTTTTATTATTTTGTTCAATGAATTGGATAATGTTTTTTAATAATGCTGTTATTTTTGGAACGAAATATTAAAATGTTTTTAATGTCTTGTATTTGTTATGCAATAAATTTAAATATTAAGTCTTCGTTACATTACAGAGGTAGATAGAAAATTACATTACCAATATGCCAAGATGTTTGTCGTTATTACTTTATGTATGGCATCCAAATGAATAACAACAAATGCCAACATGAGATTTTTTGAAAGACCTTTCTTTAGATATCCAAAACACAGCGGTATTGTTTAAGTTTTGTCTTTATTAAGTACTTACTATATTCTATCTTGAGAGCGCCATTTAATTATTTTTTGACATAACATAGCCTGTAAGCAGCTGATGATCAAGATACTTCTAACGGGTCCTTCTCTGCCGTACCCCTCTTTTGTCAAATAATAAAAAGTAGTTAAGAAGTTATAAAGAAACAGATGAATATATATACATATATCAAGATCCAACCCCTTATTCCTCCTCTGAAGGCTGTTAAAAAGAAAAATGATAATAAAAAAATCAAAACATTAGTTTAGAATACTTTTCCTGTATATTAACATATGATATATTGAAATAGAATTGCTTACGAGCAAACTATTAGCCAAAGTTATTAGCATTTGGCAACTAACTTAAGTCGTACAAATAACTTATGAGCATAAGAACCTATGCTGGAGGATTAGAGAACGTTCATATACGCAGTTAAATCTTCACTAAGTCGAATACGTCATTATTATTCATTACACAAAGTTCGAAGTACGCCAGATCTACAGCTGTGCCGTTATACAAATAACAAAGTAAATCTGACAAATCGTTCCGGCTAACTAGATTGATAGCACGTACATAGTATTCCCCTAATAGAAACAGCTTAGCCGATCACATATTTATTTGTCATTAAGGCAAATTCATAGATAGTCCCTGCATCAGATCAGTATTTGATGATCACATCCTGGGGAAGTCGAGCAAATTGTATAGATCTTATGTATTATTGTGTGCTGTGTGGCGACTACGAAAACTACCAACCCTTACTTCGCTTGTAGATGTCGTAAACAATAATTAAGAACTTTATACCGATCTGAACCAAATCCACTTTTCAATAGAGTCATATTTAGTGAAAACCACTGCACTAGTTCTTGACCTGTTTCAGCCTAACGACTACAGACACCGAAGTCGCCCGCAATACTGAGATTACTATTTTGTACAGTAATTGTCTTTAAAAAAAAACCCGCTGAATATTATTCTAAATAATTTTACATATTTTTAATTTTACATAATTTTATATATGTATGTGTTCGTTCATTTTCGTCACTCATCTCAGCTATTATACAACCCACTATAGGGCCTAAGACTCCTCCACAATAGTAAAGAAATTGAGTTACTATACACATACATTTTATATCGACAAGCATTTTTCATTGCTTATTTTTATGCAAATAAAGTTAAAACTAGTTTGTAATTTTAGACTGCCTGCCTGCTTTAATAAATTTAAATAAAAATCAAGCAGTTATCAATTAAGACTACAATTTAACGCTTTCTTTTTTCCCGTAGAAGTCGTAAGTTGTGGAAGTCGGCAACTCGTAATGAAACACTGCTAACATATCTTACTAACATAGGCCACTTTGACTGAGAGGGTGCCCGAGAGGGTAGACTACCGGGTGGGCTACTGAAGAAAAAGACCGCGTTCCAGTGACCCACACGCACGGCGTCGAGAGGTATGTTATAGGGCGGGTCTACAGTGTCGTGCGCCGCTTCTCCTGTCACCGCGGACGGATTAGCGGCCCGTGACCGCACCGTAGGGCGCCGCCAAAAAAAAGCATAGGTCACTTTCACTCCTAGTGAGATGAGGGGTGGCTCATGTCTATGTATATAAAGCTGAAGATGAAGAAAAGGAAAAATAAGATACTCAACATCTAATCAGATGGAATACCTAATTAATATACTAAAGACCAATTTAAGTCTCTTAGTTTTCTTTATCTCTTTTAACTTTCATTTTATTTACTCTTTCAGTCGCTGTAAGTAATCACAGGTAAAAGCCGTAGAAACTTTATATATTCCACAGAGTAGGTACTATACGGAATAAGCCCATTAGATACGCATCTTCTCAGAAATTGTCTTGAAATTAGTATGCATTATAAGTATATTACTAGATTCGTCTTCTGCTTATAAATGGTCTAGCTTTATCTACTATCTAATGTATTATTCATAAAGATGTAAGGAATCTTAAACAAGTTCTAGTATTGTACAAGTCACAGTTTTACACTTTACTTATATTTTAATGATTTTACCTACTCAATTTATTTTCTCTTTTTGGAGTTTACTCCTTAAGAATCAATTTCCATATAAGGCGCCCGGTATGAGAAAAATTTGAGGAGTAAAATCTAGTGATCGAATGACCTCGTTATGTTTTTGGCGCGCAAC
This sequence comes from Lymantria monacha, assembly GCA_905163515.2. Taxonomy (NCBI): domain Eukaryota; kingdom Metazoa; phylum Arthropoda; class Insecta; order Lepidoptera; family Erebidae; genus Lymantria; species Lymantria monacha. Next base: position 15,439,672 of record LR991097.1, on the reverse strand, counting down.
CTATTCTGCGCACTTTTCACTTTCTCACGTGAGATAATACTTCACTGAACAGTTTTAATAAATGTAAATAAAAATATAAATATTATTTTTAGTCAAATGAGCTTTTTTTTGCGCCTGTTTTGATAATCGTACTTAAGGAGTAAACTCCAGTCGTGCGTCGGAGCTGACACACACATTTTTTTTTTATATCAAATTGCAGACAATTTTCTGGTCTGGGATTTTAAGTCTGAACTTAAAGTAAGAATATCAGATTACAGACTGACAAAATGATAAAATAGGGCATCATCATTCTCCTACTCTTATCCCAATTACTAGGGATCGATACAAAATATAATCTCATTTCATAGTACATATTGTAAAAGTTATTGGCAATAGTTTTACGACCGGCCGCCGGCCAGACGTCAACCCTACTTGGGAATCATTTATATTATTAAGGGAATGTGTTTATATTAGAGCAATATTTCTTCACTATAATTATCTGTGCCTATGGTAGCGAAGCTACCCGACTAGAATTTTTTTCGTCTTCCAGACCAGATAAGGTATGTAACGCAGAAGATGTATCTGGACCCGATCAGGAAAACCTTATCGGGTCCAGATCAGGCATTCCTGATCGGGTCCAGATCAGGCGTTCCTGATCGGGTCCGGATGAAATTTTACTGATCGGAACCAAATCAATCATCTGCGTTATATATCTTGCCTGATCCAAAACGAGTATGCCCAGTCCGGTCCTTTTAAAAAACATGAATATCTTAAAGAACATGTTTAATAAGTAAAAATATAAATTAATATATGACGTAGGCACCGAATGCAGTGCTATATTCTTATCATAGAGTCCCAGTGAGCCGTTCCGATTATGGCGCAACCACCAGATGCTAACGACTGCAACTGTCGCCTGAATTTCTCATTCATGACCAGATCGATCTGTTTTAATCTGATTCGATAACAACTAATTTAATATTAGGCCATGTCATTACGCTTCGGAGAATCTTAACACCGCGATTCAAATAATGACGTCATATTTATTATGACCCAAAACATTAAATGTTAGAATGGTTGTTACAATATGATATTTATATCTATCTATGTTTTCAAATGTTAGGTACATATATACATATATATATATATATATATATATATATATAATATATATATATATATATATATATATATATTATTTTTGTTTTTTACTTTAAATATAAATTATTTTTATATTATTAATTATACATTATTATTATTATTAAATACATATGATTAATTAAATATTTTAGATTAATCTTCTCTGATGCAAATACAATTTCGCCGTGGCATAAATATGACAATCATGTCACTTTTTTCAATTTGATTGATATTTTTTTTGTGTTACGAAAACTGTTTCTGGTTCTGATATACTACAAGCCTTACTATATACTTGATGATATTTCACATCAGGCTATCCTTATTTGGTCCTGATCCGGTATGCCTTACCATACTTGATGTTATTTCACATCAAGCTATCCTGATCAGGACCAGACCTGGTCCTGATAGGGTTTGCCGGATCCGGCATGCCTCATTCTGTCCTGATCGGGTCCTGGTCCGGTATGCCTTACCATACTTGATGATATTACACATTAGGCTATCCTTATTTGGTCCTGATCTGGTCCTAATCCGGTATGCCTCACCATACTTAATGATATTTCACATCAGGCTATCCTTATTTGGTCCTGATCCGGTATGCCTCACCATACTTAATGATATTTCATATCAGGCTATCCTTATTTGGTCCTGATCTGGTCCTGATCTGGTCCTGATCCGGTATGCCTTACCATACTTAATGTTATTTCACATCAGGCTATCCTGATCAGGACCAGACCTGGTGCTCATCGGGTTTGCCGGATCCGGCATGCCTCATTTTATCCTGATCGGGTCCAGATACATGATCTGGTTGAACCATACTTTTTTTCTAGTCGGGTATTATTATTCACGAAAAAAATGGTGGAACTTTTAAGATTTTAGCTTCTGTTAACACACCAAAAAATAAAGAATTCTTATATTAAAGTAAGAGATTTTATTAAGAAACATAAATAGAGACCTAACAAAACTTCCCAGTAAAAGTCAAACTTAATTCGTTTTTAAGATTTGTGTTTTAGAAGTTTATGCTTCGATTATAATGGTTAGTCAAACAGAAAAGATTTTATTAATTTTAAGTTATACTTGTAATTTTTATACGAATTTGATCTGCTGTAGAAAGTAATTATAATAGCTTTTTGTCTATGAAATTTACTTTTAAATTATAGTAAATAAATTAGATTAAAATGTTGAAAAAAGGTAGACCCTTTTTTAAATCTGTCATACCAAGTATTATCAAGATTTTCGTGAAATAATACTTCGAAATCTGCTACTAAGTCAGTTGTAGTTTGGAATATCACTGATTTCAAGGTTACCTTTAATACGTTCTTTTTTATCAAAGCTTTCGAACAACCATGGTATATTTTTTTTCAGATTACAATTTGTTGAACTATGGCTGGGAAATTAGTAATGGGTTATGAGTTCGCTCGTTATGTTTACTCTGTGAATGATGATTATGCTGTTTATTTTGTATGAACCCTCGCTACATCGACGTTACTCCTATTCCATATCTTTGGACGTATCCATAATAACAAAAATGTTAGGAAATAATTAAAACCTAACGCTAATCAATAAATAAAAGACTGATTGATTTAAAGAAACAATTACGTGTTCCTAAAATAAATTAATTTTAATTCATGACTTACAAAAATATTTGTTATTTGGAAATAGCTAATACTGTAGCAGGCATTTCTATTATAATTAAAAGCACTGCAGTATATGCTGCAGTTATTAAAATTTATGCTTATTGTTTTTTTATATAGATTACGAAGCCTATAACAAATCTTTGTCAATGAAAACTTTTCTGATGTTTTTAGTAAATGAAACCGCGGTTAGAGTCTAATTGACATTTATCCAATACAATTTTCGATAGAATTTTTCGATAAATCGATTCGAAATTTCTATATGATAATAGAGAAACGCATCAATAATGGTGCATACTCTGCAATATTAACTGGCTAAAAATATAGTACATAATTATCTTACTCTCTGCTACTAGTATCCTGTATACTGACTAAAGAAACTTTAACATCTCTGTAGATATTGCCGCAAAGAACCTAGTCGTAGGCTTGCCAATGAGCAGCAGTCTACCCCCTCCTGAGTAAGAATTTTATCTACAACTGCGATTGTAAGCCAGCCAAGCGTAGCGATTTCGCCATTGTTCAAGTTGGAGAGACCAAAGTCCAGTATTGGATATCGATAACTTGATGAATGGATGGATGGATTAAGACCTTATTCCGTGTAGTTGAGTAATATAGGTTACCTATTTACATACACTAAACATATAAAGTTATATAAAAATATAGCAGTATAACTCCGAGCAAAAGGTTTTCAAAATGTTGAACAATTAGTTAATTAACCATCTTTTTTTTTTTTTGTTTTTTTTTTTTTGTGGTGGGCCATGGATGTCGCACCCCGCCAAATCGGTCCGGGGTGACGGAAGAGGCGGCGCGCAACCCCATTGACCCACCCTGCAAGCACCTCTTCTTCGCCATGCGAGCGGGCCACCGGTACCCGATCTTTGTCTTCGGTGGCCCGCTCGGCGGTATGCCCTCTCGGGCTCCTCTCCTGTTGACGCCCCGACAGATTTCGCCGTCGAGGCGTCATCCTCACGCGGTGGCCTCGCGTCGGGTGACCGGACAATTCCCCGGTCCGATCACCCGAAGCCTCGGTTAGGGCGGCATCAGGCGCAGGTATTCGCGCCTGCGCCGCCCCGGCCGCGGGCGGCGGTCCGGGTCACGGGAATCCTCCCGGTCCCGTTCCGCCGCCTCCTTCTGCGAGGTGACAGCCTCGCAGAAGGCGGCGACCGCGTCCCAGTTCCTGACGCTGTCGACCATCGCCCTCGCGACAGCCGGCAGCGTCAGGTCGGCACCGATAATAGCGACGAGGTCGCGGCGCTGCCCGTCCCAGCCCGAGCATTCCACGAGCGTATGTTGCGCCGTGTCCTCGTCACTACTGCAATGATGGCAGCCCGGAGTCCATTCCCTGTGCACGACCGTGTGCAGGTATTTCCCGAAACACCCGTGCCCCGTTAACACCTGCACCAGTCGGAAGGTGAGGACCCCGTGCCGCCGCTCCATCCATTCCATCAGTACGGGCCGGAGGGCCTCAACGGTAATGACACCGTGTCTAGGCCTCTCCAGCCGCGTAGCCCAACGGGCGATGACTTCTCGGCGGGCGTCCTCGCGCCAGGTGGCTATCTCGTTAAACGATGGGGAGCCACCCTCTTCGCGCATTGCGGTAACCCGCCGGTAGAGGTCGGAGAGCATCTCCGCCTCTAGGTCCCACGGGGGTGTCCCGGCCAATAGGCACGCCGCCTCTGTCGACACCGTGCGGTACCCGCGAATGGCTCTGACCACCATGGCTCGCTGTGGCCTCCACAGCACCGCCCTGAGCTGGGCGTTCAGAGCCCTCGCCCACACGGGTGCGCCGTACATGGCCATTGAGCGGATCAGCCCCGCATACAGCCGTCGGCCCTCAAAACTGGGTCCGCCCACATTCGGCATGAGCCGAGAAAGAGCAGACGCCGCGCCGACCAGCCGGGGAGCAATTTGGCGAAAATGCTCCCGGAACCACCATCGCCCGTCGAGCACCAGACCCAAGTACCTCATATGGGCCTGGATACTGATGTGGATGGAGTTGACGACTAACGAGGCGCCGATAGGCAGCCTAGTACGGGGCCCATGGAATAGTAGGGCCTCCGTCTTGTTTAGGGCCACCCTGAGCCCCAGCGCCTCGATTCGCCTGACCATCTCCTCGGTGCCGAGAGTGGCCAGGCTCGCCGCCTCTTCGAGTGTCCTGCCTCGGGCTGTGACGAGCGTGTCGTCAGCATAGCAAATAACGCTCAGCCCGGGGGGGAGACTCCCTCTTAACGCCCAGTCGTACCCGATGTCCCACAGAGTCGGCCCCAGAACCGACCCCTGTGGAACACCGCACGACATGGGCGTCCGCACAATGTCCCCTGCGGGGCTCGCGTAGAGAACACTGCGCCCCTCCAGATAGTCTGCCACCAGCCGACTGAGGTACAGGGGCACTCCATGGAACCGGAGCGCCTCCCTGATGCAGCTGAATGGCAGACTATTGAAGGCGTTGGCGATGTCCAACGACACCGCCAACAACACTCCTTTGCCAGCGACAGCCTCCGCGGCCGTCTGCCTCAGGCGTAGCAGGGCCCCGATGGTCGAACGCCCCTTCCGAAACCCAAATTGAGCGTCCGACAGATCGGGCCCCACCTCCTCCAGGTGCTGGACGATGCGGGCAGCGAGGACACGCTCCAGCAGCTTACCCACATCATCCAGAAGCACAATGGGCCTGTAGGCCGACGGCGAATCCGGGGGCCGTCCCGGCTTTGGCAGGAGAACCAACCTCCCTTCCTTCCAGCACTCAGGGAACTGTCCAGACGTCAGACAGGCGTTGAACAGTCGCCTGAGGTGAGGTTCGAGATGCTCGAGGAGCAACGTCAACACCCGGACTTGGACTCCGTCCGGGCCGGGGACCGTGGTGGCGGATCGAATCTTTGCCACGGCTGCCCCCACTTCCGACTCCGTCACGGGCGGAACACTCTCGACGGCCTCCCGGTCGTGATCTGGCGAAGCCATGACCGGGGGCGTGTGCTCCGACTGCCACGGGAACAGCTCCTCGACCACTCTACGAAGGAGGTCGGGCTGGAGGGTCTCGGTGAGGGGGGGGGCCCTGTGCGCGAAGCTTATTCAGCGACGCGCGATACGGGCGACCCCAGAGGTCACGGTCGAGACTGTCCAGCATCTCCTGCCAACTTGCGTCCTTGGCGGACCGGATGGCCAGCCGAAAGGCGGTACGCGCACTGCGGTACGCCTCGTACAGCTGGCCCTCTCGCTCAACATCGCGGTGACGCCGCCGACTGCGGATGTAGGACCTTCGGGCACTAATGCACGCCGCACGAAGGTCCGCCAGTCTTGGGGACCACCAGTAGACCCCCTGCCTCGGAGGTAGACGCCGCACCCTGGGCATGGCCGCATCGCAGACCTGCGTTAACGCACTGCGGATGCGGACAGCCTCAACGTCCACTCCGTCCGCTGGGGGTGGTGAGGACAGCCACGTGTTCACGATGGCCGCCTCCGCCAGTAGGTCCCTATCTAGACGCCCCACAGCCCACCGCGGAAATGCGGGAGCCCGGTCCGCCCTGTGACCCCTGCTGGGGTCCCGGAGAGGGGAGACCTCTATCCGGATGTATCGGTGATCCGACAGGGTCTCCGCCTCCTCCAGGACACGCCAGTTCCTCACTCGTGGTGCGACAGCGGGGCTAGCGAACGACAAGTCCACTATCGACCCACCCTGCTGTCGCACACACGTGTTCACTGAGCCTCTGTTTAGGACACAGAGGCCCAGTGACGCCGCCCACTCCACGATCGCCCGCCCACGATCGTCCGTCATCGGGGACCCCCACGCCGTGGATTTGGCGTTGAAGTCCCCCAGGACCAGGACGAGGCCCGGTGCCAGTCGCCGTATCGAAGCCTCCAAGGTGGTGAGGGAGGCCCCGAAATCGTCCATCCTCCTATTAGTAGAGCGTGACCCCTCCCCAATCCGCCGCGACAAATTCCTCGCCCCTATCCAAGAGGGATAAGGACGGGAAGTGCCGCTGCGTGGAGGTGACGATTGCCGCGGTTCCGTTTCGGCTGACCACCCAATTGGGGCGATCAGGCACGACGTACGGTTCCGCGACTACGGCGGCACCGATCGACCACTCCGCCATGGATTGCAGGAGGAGATCCTGCGCACCGGCGGAGTGGTTGATGTTGGCCTGCAGGAGGTGAGTGGACTGGGTAGCCATTAATGGGCCGTGTCCATCATCACCTCCTGGCTTGCTGCGGGCGATCGGGCCGCGCTAGGAGCGGGAGCGGCCGGAGTCGAAGGGCCGCTCCGCCCCTTTGGAGCCGAAGCCGGAGGTCTGCACGCCCCAGAGCCCATGGGGTGCTTGGCGGGCTTATTGCCCGCTGCACACGCGGGGCAGTGGGGCGGGGCGGCGCAAGATGCCGCCATATGCCCAGTCTGACCACAGCGGAAACAGAGTCCGCCGCAGTCAAAGCAATTAGTGCATGTTGGCCGGGTGTGCCCGACCGCCATGCACTTGAAACACCTCGCAGGCCGGTGCTCCAGCACGCTGCTCCAGCACGCTGAGCTCCAGCCCACGAGGAGCCTGCCTGAGTCGAGCCAATTGCCTGACCGACTCCACTGGGCACTGCACCCAGGCAGCACCTACGCCGCCCGGACCGGGCCGGATGGCGCCAACCCGGACGGTGTCCATGGGACACCCGGTTTTCGAGGCAATGGCCTCCCGGATGTCTTCCACCGTCACGGAGTCGTCCAGACCCGCAATGCGCATTTCGGCGCACTTCACGGGTCTGGCGATTTTAACGCCACCCTCCTCGGCGAACAGACCTCTCAACTTCGACGCCACGCTATCGGCCGTCCTGGTGCCCTCGGCCCCAGGGAACTCTAGAATCCGAGCCCCTGTCCGGGCCTTGCGGGTTCTGGCTTCGACGCCTCCTATGTCGGAGACGTCGAGCTCCCGCCGGGCTTTCCTCAGAACGGCCTCATAGCTGAGGCCCCTTTCTGCCGCCTCAGGCAGCACAGTGATCACCACTGCGGCTGTCTTCGGCGGCCGGAGCCCCTTGCGCGGCCTCTTCTTCTTCGTCGTGCCGCCTCCTCCGGCTCCTGCCTGGGGGGCGACGACCTCAGCGGCGCGCTTGGCCGCCGCTCTCCTCCTCTGGCCGCGACTCTTTCTGCCGCGCTCGGCCACCTGCCAACCCTGTTCGGGCGTAGCGGGCGTGCCGGGCGCTAGTCGTCGCTGGCGGTGTTGGTGCTGGCGACGACTGCAGTCCGGCAGGAGCCGGTGCCATCTTCTTTTGGGTCGGAGCGGGCCCCTTATTTTTGGGCCCAGCCGCGGCCGCGGCGTAGCTTCCCCCCACACGGCCACCCTGACAAGGCAGCGGGGCGGGAGCTGATGCCGCATATGGCCGTTTATCCGCGGCGAGAGGCGGTCGAACACGTGGTTCTGGAGGCAGCCTTGCCTCCAGAACGGCCAAGCGCGCATTGACCATATTACCGACGGCGTCGATAATGGCGCGCAAGGCCTCGTCCGACACACCCCCCCACCGCGGGCAGCGGGGTCGGTGTCACCGGCTGGACCTCTGCCGGGACCTGCTCCACGACGGCGACAATTGGCGTGTTGGTCGGCGGCGCACGCTCCGCGGTCAGAGGCGTCTTCCTCTGTGCGGCGGCAGTCACTGGACGGCCGGCGCCTCGGGGCGGTTTCGGAGCGGCGACGACGGCGACAGCTCCTCGGCGGCTAGCACTGGCCGGCGGCGCAGTTGGCGCAGCCGGCGCAGTTGGCGCAGCCGGCGCAGTTGGCGCAGGCGGCACGAGCCGCCCCATTTGAGCCCTCAGCTCGGCCACGTCCTTGGCGAGGGCGCGATTGGTCCTCCGCACCGCGGCCAGCTCCGACTCCAGCCGGCGGTTCTGGGCCCGCAGACCTGACACCTCGCCACCAAGGCGGGCGTTTTCGGCCTGCAGGGCCTCCATATTTGCGGCTGGGGCGCTCGCGCGGGCACCAGCGGCCACCACTTCGGTGGGAGGGATGCTGGACAACACCCCCAGCACCCTCGCGGCGGCCGCCTCGTTGTCGGTCTGCCTGCCAGCCTCAGCCCCTCCACGCACTGCGCCGGCCGGGGAGTGGGTCGCCCTTCCCGACACCGCGGCCCCTCGCCCTCTGCGAGAGGCCGGCACTTTGGGGGGAGGCATGATCGTCACACTCCCCTCGGAATCGGCGCTCGAGCTGCCATCCCTGTTCAGGGGGCGCTTCCGCACCTTCGAGGGGAGGACCTCCTCCCTTGTCGTCGGAGCCGCAGCCGCAAGACGCGGCGACGACCTGGTGGCGGCGGTTTCCTGCGCCGACCCGCTAGCCTCTTTGGACGGCTCTGCGGAACTACCGCCCTCGTCCATTATATCGGCAGATCCACTGCCCTCGTCTCTGGACGGCTCTGCGACACTACCGTCGCCCTCGTCCATTGACGGCTCTGCAGTGGATCTGCCGCCGTCTTCCTCCAGTTGGGCGGCAGCGGCGGCCTCCTTCTGCGCCCTCCGCTCCGCCATACGCTTCCTTTCTGTAGGAGAATCCTTTCCCGTAGTCCAGTTGGCCCGTTTCCGGTACTTCCTCGGCTTCTTCTTTTGGGCCTCCGTAGTCTGTGCCGGGCCCTCGGCGGACGCCTCAAGTCCCGAGGACGAGGCGTCGTTTGTGCCAGTTTTATGTTGGCTTAGCGAGGCCGTAGGGTGGGAATCCGTAGGATCCCCGTTTTGTGTAGGTAAAATAGAGTCCATTTGGTTCCCACGAGAATGGGAGAAAAACAGTCGACCCGGGCAGAGATCCCTGTACCCGGGCAAGCCTACATTTACCAACCAGGGGGTCAGCCGGTACCCTGGCTGGAGCGTGCTAGGAACAGAACAGCCCATCTGCCATGCATCCTCTCGCCGCACGCCAGAACTTAGGATTCTGGGTAATTTCCGAATTCGAATGTTAATTCGAACTCTTTATAGAGGTTGTCTTCCTCGCGGTCCGGGCGGTTAAGCCAAGACCCTCGTTCCTGATACTACGCCTCACGACAACTTGTCTTGAAGCAAGATATCAGGTTTACGATATGTCGGCGGTGGCATAAGCCTGCCCAGCCCTCAAATGAATGAGTGACCGGGCCCGTCCGAAATGCCGCCTCCTGTACCCTCTACAAATAGAGGGTCGGGAGCGAATTGGAGCTCAACCCATCGCTGGGGAACCCCCCCTCGCGCCAGAGATTCGCTACGGGCGACAATTCGACAGAGGGATCTGGGGGACTGTCGCCCGCACCCAGGGTACACCACGCGGAGGTTTCTGGCGTCGTACCCCGTTAATTAGCCATCCTAAAACAAAATAAAAATCAACTTAAAAGATATCTGTATCCACCTGTTAAAATTAGAACTAAAGTATACAAGTGTCATATTAATGTTTAAGTCCAATTTGTTGAAGTTCACTGGATTCAAAATTAACGTATTCATTCATTTTAACTTTTTAAAACGTAACGTAACAGACAGAGTCCATGGAATATAAAGTCAAAGCAAAATAATTAAAAATTTGCAAGCGTAAAGGATCTAAATATATATGCACTATGTATATTACTTTTTTCCCGCCAATTCAGAAGTATCTTTCTGTTATTCCAAAGTACAGTTTATTGTTGAAACACATAAGTATAAAACCCAGTTATTATTAAAGAAACAGTTATTGGAATTCATGCTTGATTTCACATGATTGGAGATTATATACTCACTTTGCTTCAATTTTGAATCAAATGATTATTATCAATTGAAAATATTCCTCTTATAAAAACATTTATCATCATCTCAGCTCACATAATTCGCTGCTTTTAAACGAAAGGGCCACAAATCAAAATTATTCAAAGTCGTTTTTTAATAAAAATATGGCCGAACACATAAGCCCTTTTGGTTTTTAACGTATTGATGGCTTACTTCAGATCTAAACGGCCTTATTTTTAGTTGCAACCTGATCGCGAATACGAATACAATACGTTAAAAAACCAAAAGAGCATTATGAGTTCGGCCATATTTTTATTAAAAAACGACTTTGAATAATTTTGATTTGTGGCCCTTTCATTTAAAAGCAGCGATATGTCTGACGTTTGGGCTCGTACCTCCTCCGTATTGGGAGGAAAATTGACTTACTGTATCACGCTGGTCAGACGTGTTGGTATAGGGTTTTGTTTAGAGTTTTCCTTCTCGTACATAGATATTATATGCATATTTTATCCCTTAGTCGTCTCTTACGATCACCCACGGGTGGTGAATTGTATTGTTACTCCGTCACCACACAGATTGCCTTAAAAAATATTTATACTCTTCAGATATTTTACAGCATCCATGGGCACAGAAGAACTAGGATGCTAGACATCAAAAGTGTCAATTGCCGCAGTACTTAATGAAATAGTAGAAAATATTTACGAATGATATTTTCATACCGAAAAGATACGTCAGTGTTGTAGAATAATAAAAAATATGGGCGGCTTTTGAAAAGTGTTAGTAATTGGAATTACAAAATAAATTAATCAACTAATTAAATGTGTATGTGCGCATTACACTTCTACATGTCTTCGACGGTAAAAGCGTGAATATATTAAAAATAAAGATATACTCTTTTCAAAAAGTCAGTTCTATTAAAGTTGAAAACACTAAAATCTGTTCAGTTTCATTTCTTTACAAATTCATAGTCTCTTGTGGAGCTGTTTCAGAAAGTTTGTTTAATTGCTTATAAGTGGAAGCCGGTAAATGAAACGAGATTCACTCTACCGGAATACCAAAACGGACTTTGGGTTTGCGTTTAATTAATGCAACTAGCAAAAGTATGTGAACGAACATCGAATGAAACGTAATCATTCGCTTTGACCGCTGAGGTGGCCCTTTTTTCCAATTACCACGACTATCTTTCTTTATTGATAATAATCTAGTAAAATAACAACAAAATCGTTTCATCGTTTCTCTAAAGTACAGTAAATATTGCAAAATCTATAAACAAAAAATAAAGTTCAGACAAATACAAAAACTTAACTATAATTGGTCGCAAAAGTGTTGCCTATTATTAGCTTAGTTAGTCTTAGTAGTGGAACATGGCGGTACAGTAAAGGAAAAAGTTACGGTCAATAGTCTTTAATTTAAGGACTGAACAAAAGGGACACCAATAATAGGAGAAGCAAGAACACGATTACATCACAGTGAAGTGCCACGTACTTGGATCGTATAGAGTTGTTAATGTGACGAATAAATACACCTTCATTATTTTACTTATTTAAAAAAATATTATTTAAGATTACCCCACTGCTGGGCCCAGGCTTTCCCAAGAAAGGGAGGGTACTCCTATAATCCCTACACTTGCCAGGCGAGTTGATGATCGCAGTTTGAGTTTTAAGTTATTACGACTCCACCAGAAAATAAGGGATATTGACGCATCATGTTCTTAATACGTAACCACGCGGCCATTGTTTTACTTTAAAATAATGTATGCAATATAAAAGATTATTAGCAGAGTGCTGCTTTATGGTAACGGCTACCAATACAATCATCCTTTACATAGATCGTGGGGGTAATAAAAGTTAAAATTGCTAAACCTTTTATAATAAAAGAAGTGAAAATATAAGAAGAAGATTTCATATTGCGTCGACCTCAAATAATTGGGATAAGAGGTAGGGTGACGATGACACTGAGGCCTTCATATATTTTAATGTTAGATGGTTAATAGAGTTTTTGTTTTACATTTGATCATAGACATGTATTCTTTTTATGATAACCAAGGTTTCTCTGCGTCTGTGCGAGAGTTATCTATGCTAAGCCATAATAGAATAGACATATCACCATATAGAGAAGGAGGTGACGAAGCCGGGTAGTAATGACAGCGCGCACACTGACGTAGTGTGCCTTCGTCGCTTGCTGTAAGTAGCATAAACGCGAATACCTGATGCTGCCCTAACTGAAACTGAAGCTAGATCGTACTGTAACTAGTTAATTTCCCAGCATTCGCCCTATCATGTAGGTGCAAAGTTCCACATTACACCGAAACCTCGCTCAGGTTATAGATATCCGACAGCCAACCCCCTTGTCCCATGATTTTCCCATGCTACTGGTAGCCTACACGTAGAGATATTTCGCATATTAATCTAAAAGCCTTATAAAAACCAACCCGAAATCCGTAAACCCGAAATCCGTAAACCCGAAATCTGTAAACCCGTAATCCTGCAACTGAATCTTTTACAACTTTTTAAGATATCAAGTATTTGCCACGCTAAAGAGTACCTACGACCCATTTGTGTAACTTAGTTTTAGAGCTGTTAATTTTTGCTTCATCTCAGCTCATACACGTCCCACTGTTGGGCTCGAGCCTCCTCTATAATGGGAGGGCAATTGACCTACCTAATAATATTAATATACCACGCTGATCAGACGTGTTGGTATAGGGTTTTGTTTCGAGTTTTCCTTCTCTCGCATAGAGATTATATGCGTTTTATATCCCTTAGTCGTGTCTTAAGATCACCCACGGGTGAGATAGGGGGTGGTGAATTTTATTCTTACTCCGTTTCCACACGGACAAGAATAGATTTAATTAAGTTTATAAATTTAGTTCTATGTTTGAATTAGGTTTAAAAGTATATTTGGTTATTCTAAAGTGAAAAAAAAAATGTATTAGCTATAATTGTTTGCCACGCATATTGAGAAAATAGAAAGATAAAAAAAAATAGTAATATAATCGTTTTTTTTTATAAGCCGCGGAGGAGTTGTAGTGTGGTGTGTTACCGGAAGTAGTGTCAAATGATAAACACGTTTTAATTTTTGCTTAACATATCAAAATAAAATTATGTATCATTTTAATGCCTCTATACATTCCTCACTTTTCACCTTGGGTCGCTGTCGGTATGCAAATTACATTTCATTAAATGGTTGTACATCTAGAGTGTACCTTTATTTATTTTTCTTTGCAATGCTTGTTAAGAGCCTTCTTGTCCGTTCACCTTAATAGAAGTGTTTAGATGTTCTTATAATGAAAAAGCTAATGAATTTCGTGTCTAATTTTAATTAAATAGGTTTTGATGTTTTATTGACTAGCTTATTCTTTGTGTGAGATAATTCACTTCCAAGTTTATACTTACAAATTTCATTTATACAAAAGGAATATTATTTTTTTGTATTATATTATATTAACTATGAGTACAACACCTGCTGTTTTGGTGCGATATTTTATATTATTGTACCAAATATCAAGAAATTAGGCTAAATTTTATAGCCTGCATACCATTTCAGGTATTTCACTTACGTAGCCCCAGGAGTCGGGGGCGGAGTGTGTCACCGAAGAGGGTTTCCTCTCGGACTCACCCTGCCGCCTCCTTCCGTCATGGCGACCGCGTCCCAATGCCTGACACTGTCACGCATCGTCTTTACCATGGTTGGCAGCGTTAGATCGGCACTGATGATTGCAACGAGTTCACCGCGCTGCTCTGCCTAGGCCACACAGACCTCGAACGTGTGCTGCGTCTTATCCTCGTCGCAATCGCAGTGGTGACAGCATAGTGTACTCTCCCTCCTCACGAGTGTGCAGGTACTTGCCGAAGAAACCATGACCCGTCAAGACCTGCACCAATCGGAAGGCAAGGATCGCGCGCTGCTGACCCAACCACTCTATCAGCACCGGCTGGAAGATCTCAACGGTCCGAACACAGAATCGAGGCCTCTCCAACCGGATTGCCCAATGTCCAATGACGTCACAACAGGTGTTGCCCCTTCAGATGACCATCTAGCTGGGCGAGACGATGACCCCGTCCGCATCGCTGAAATCCGCTTGTAGAGTCCGGCGAATATCTCTGCTTGCAAAGCCGACAAGGAAGTTTCGGCCGCCACTATGTGGTATCCGCGTATGGCCCTGACTACCATAGCCCTCTGTGGTCGCCACAGGAGAGTCCTAAATCGGATGGTCAAGGACCCCGCCCATATGGGTGCGACAGAGCTATCGACCGGAGTGTACAGCTGTCGGCACGTAGCACTGGGAACCATCAATCCTGTAAACTGTTAAAAACTTTGGGAAAGTTTCTTGTTATGATACCTAATAAATTTTATAGTATTAAATACGATGACTAACTAAAAATATTTGAGAATCTAGTTATAACTAGACACAATATACTTTACATGATACTGATGGAATAAGCTTGCCACGCGGTATTAGTCTGCAAACTATATAATTAGTGTTTTAATCATTTTAAATAGCTAAGTATTACCATGAGGGATCTTTTATACCTTGTTTATATGTAAAAAAAATATCACCTAAAACAAAAATGTTATACGAGAACTCTTAAAAGTGCTCGATCATGTGAAATAATTATTTTAAATAAGCATTATAACCAATAATTTCTCTAAATATTAACTTAAGCCTTTTTTTTGGAGGGTTCCATTAAGCATATACTGTAGCGTAATATCGCTTATGGAAAGTTCCAAAAAAGTTACAATCAAATCAGTTTTGGGTGGTTTGAAATTCGCCAATTGCTGAGTATGTGTGCTTTTAGCCACTTTTCTGCCTTTGTAAAATATTTAATTATATTTTTTTATTTTTCATTTATTTCTTTCTGCAACAGAAGTACTATAAATGATGTATACTTAATTTACATATAAATATGGTTATCAGGTCTTGCAAAAATACTGAAATTCGTGGCTATTGAGAATTTATATTTAAAGAATATCATTAAAAATGTATTTATAAAATATCATTATTAGAATGTAATATATAAAGAATTGTTTCTCAAATAAGAAATTGAAATTATCATTCTAAGTGTACTACTGTGTTACTAATGTATACAGATTAAAAATAAAAGATACATTAACATTTTTATTATAAGGTACACAACTTATGACGTAATGCAATGATATATACATTAGGGTATCCCAAAAAAATAAAAGTTGTTTTTTTGTAATGCATACCCTCTAATTATTTTTCAATCGTGTTAAAACACGTATAAATAAATTTTCATGTACCTAGGACCACAGCAACTCGTGCCGACTTGCATTGATAGATGTCAGTACTTGTTGTAGTAGTTGTGTACTTCGGCGCGTCGTAAATATCGTATCGGTGTTCAGTCATTACTTGATTGTTTTCTTAGTGAACGCATTATTTTCGTTTAGTCAAAATATCAGTGGAATTAAACACAGTTCTAGAAAAGGCATATTCTTAATAGGCGATGTAAAACATCAAATTACCGGTTCAAAATTACCCTCTGATTGCCAAGTATTGGCGGTTCTGTTTTATAATATTCGTGAAGTGAATTTAAGTGTTAATGAAAGCGCGAATCTGACTATAAGAGAGTGTATTATGTACTGGGAAAAGGCCCGTGTACTGACTAAAGCTTTACCTAACTGTGTTAAGAAATAAGTTGCCTTATACCAAGTCTGGAGAGATTTACAAAAAAATGCGAACAAAATACAACCCATATTCGAACAGCGTCGCCAAGAGTTCATTACAAGCTTGGACAATTTGTTCGACATTGCACATGCCGATGTACTTCAATTAATAAAAATAAATGAAGATAAAATATTCTTGGAGCGGCAGAGAGAGCCAGGCAGACCTGGTCACTTGGTTGGAGTGGATAAAAAGTTGACCGATAAAGAGGAAAAATCGCGCCTTAGAAATATCCAGGAACAAAAACGTCGATCGAGTTACCATGCATCCCTTACTGCATCGACTTCATCTTATCAAGAAAAATCATCTTTTGATTCTGAATTGATCTAAGTAATGAATTTGCAGGACGATTTGTCCACCCCAACCGAGATTGCATTGTCCGATATTAACAAAACGCCAACAAGCAAAAATTTTATAATGCCAAAATTAGTGGCAGCTTTGGACAGGTGTCAGTTAAGTATGAGAAATTCTGTGTATATTATCGAAGCTACTATCGAGGCACTAGGACTCAATACTGACGATTATTCTATAAGTAAGTCGACCATTCAAAGAATTCGTACAGAAAAATGAAAAGAGCGGGCAGAAGTTATTAAAATCGATTTCCAAAACCACCTACCAGATACTGTAACTGTTCATTGGGATGGAAAACTGTTGCCAGCTTTAGACGTGCGCAAATGTAAAGAAGAACGCCTTCCGATAGTCATTTCATATGGCGATAAAGAACAACTGATTGCAGTGCCAAAGTTGGACAACTCCACTGGAAGTGAACAAGCACAAGCAGTTTGGAATTCGGTTACAGACTGGAATCTCGAAGATAAGGTCCAAATTCTTTATTGTGACACCATTGCTTCAAATACTGGTCGTATTAATGGTGCTTGCGCGCTTCTGAAACAAAAATTTAATAGGGATGTGCTTATTTTTGCTTGCCGTCATCACATCTATGAATTAGTATTGAAAGGAGTATTTTGATACAGCAGAGAGAGCAGTTAAATTGATGCAAGATTTCCATGGGAAAATCACCATGGAAGAGGAACAAAAGCAATTTTTACTACGTTGCGTTCAGGAGGACAGACTCATATATCCTGACTGTAAAAAGAAAACTTAAAATACAATAAAAATAAATGAAAATACAATAAATAATGTTCTTTTAATAATAAATAATGAAATATATAATGATTGAAATATATAATATATAATGATTGAAATATATAATGAAATATATATAAAATACAATGAAAATACAATAAATAATGTTCTTTTAATAATAAATAATCTTCTTTTATTAAAAAATATTTAATACATGTGAAATAGTTGTTTAATTTAATATTAAAAAAATAGTTCTAAAATTTTCCCTACAATCTCCATACAATTTTTTTCTAAAAAGTTTGGCATCAAGTCGGCACGGGTTACCGTTATCCCATTTCGATAATATTTTATATTTTAGTTATTAGGGTCAATTAGAAAAAATATAAAGGGTATGCGTATTCAAAATCGAAAAAAAAGAATTCGCCCTTATAGGCTGGGACACCCTAATATACATATAGTCATATTAGCAAACTTGGCCACGCGTTGCTGTGGCTGAGGTAGCCTCAGTAACACGTGGTGGTTATGCTAATAAATTGTAGCTTATATGAAACGCAAACATGCAAATTTCATTAAAACCGGTTAAGTACTTTAGAAGTCCATCGCGGACAAACAACGTGACGCATAATTTATATATATTAAGATTACCAAGATGATTGATATGTGCCTATAGTTTTACATCCAGATATAAAAGTATATTTTAAATAATTTAATAATGACGGGTCATTCATTTAGTTGCTAACTAATACAGTAAGCACATTACTTTCTTTTATATATCAACCATAAAAACATGATAGATCAACTGATCCTTATTACTTTGGATAAAGAACTTTTCTAATGCATTATAACGGCAACCAAAAGAGATTCACACAGTTTTCAATACCATTTAGTGTCTAGACAGACGAATTGTATGTGCAGCAAAATTTTACAGGAACAACTTGGGAAAAAAGTGCTATAATTGAATTTGTTCACAGTTAGCGCTCAAAACAAAATAAAAAGACAAATTGCCGCAGGCACTGTACTTATGAAAGAGTGAAAAGTTGTCACGTACCAGCTCGACCAAAGTGGCCACGAACAAAAATGCGCTTTGTCTGTCCATCTGAATTAAAATTTATTACACGTCCGTCTAGAAGCATAAACATATAAAAATAAAGTTCTTTAAGAACAGGGAGGACTGTCTTAATAGTTGATATGAGTTATTCAGGACATCATCATTCTCCTACTATTATCCTAATTACTTGGGGTCGATACAATATGCACTCTTCTTTCATAGTAGATACATATTGTAAAAGTTATTGGCAATAGTTTTATGATCGGCCGCCTGCCAGACGTCAACCCTCCTTGGGAATGTAATTGTTAACCAAACGGCATCAGATGGAGTTGGTCCAGGTCATTATAAGACACCTCAGAGGGTTATGGCGGTGAGGGCTATCAGGGGCTACCGTACGGTGTCCTGGACTGCGGCGACACTACTGGCAGGTGACCCGCCTTGGCCATTTGTGGCTAAGGCGTTGGCGGAGCTTTGCCGGCTCCGCGCCACAGCGCGGGCCAACGGTGAGCAGGTCTCCGCAAGGAGGCTGGGCAGAGCACAAGAAGTGGCCCAAAGGACGGTCATCCAGCGATGGAAGGAAGATCTGGAGTCCCCTGTAGCAGGGCGGGGGACTGTGGAGGCGGTTGCCCCACACCTTCACCGCTGCCTTACGAGAAGGCACGGCAGCCTAACATTTAGGATGGTGCAGGTGCTTACCGGACACGGGGTCTTTGGTAAGTACCTGCATAAAATTGGAAGGGAAGGGGCCCCAGGATGTCATGAGTGTGGCGCGCTAATTGACGATGCGCGCCAGCCACACAGTGGAAGTATGTCCCACCTGGGGGCCCCAGCGCCACGACCTGTCGTCGGAACTGGGAATGGATCTGTCGCTGCCGACCATCATCTCCAAGATGCTTGGTAGCGACAGGTGCTGGTCGTCGATGGCCTCTTTTTGTGAGGCCGTCATGAAGAGGAAGGAAGTCGCAGAGCGGGAGCGCGAGTCGCTTGCGTCCGCTGACTCGCTCCGACGGCGACCAGGAAGGGGGAGGCGCAGATATGCGCTTCTTCTTCCAGCGCCTTGCATGATGACGGGACGTGGCCAGACGGCCATGCGTTGGGGTGTCAGGGATTGAATGTCATCAGACGATCTCTCCGGCACCCTGTAAAAGCGCGGATGGGGCCGCTGTGGTTTTAGTGGGTATTTCGGTCTCACGGTGGCCGGTGAGTCCCACACAAGTCCTCCCGCTCTCAACGGTGGGGGGATAGTGCGCAAAAGCATTTCCACAGCGTGAAAAAAAAAAAAGGTCATTATAAGACTCTTAGTCGTAATTTACGACATCCACAAGCTAAGTAAGGGTTGGTAGTATTCGTAGTCGCTACCACACAGCTAATTAGAGTTATTCAGGACACCCATTTTTAATAGTAACACTGACAATTGATAATAATAACAGATATAATGGTGATGTACTACGAATTTACATTATTCTACACACCGATGAAATTTTGCACAGCATTTCTTTGTCATGACATTTGCTACGGTATTTTTTTTTAAACACCATTCTGCTCTAAGAAGTAATCCTTGTATTGCGGAGGACTTTACAAACATGCAATTAACACAGACAAATTACACCCAGACTCAGAACAACATTTTGTGGATCGTACAAAGTATTGTCCTGCGTGGGCATCGAACCCATGGCATTGGCTCGGAAGGTCGGTATCTTGACCACTATGCCATCTGTGCAGTCGCATCAATTTACTCTTACTGATCTCGTCATCGAAAAGAAAAATATCCGAACTAAGATTAGAACCCGACTTATCACATCTAATAATTGAATGCTCATACCGAGACACTAAATCAAAATAAATACTAATGTCAGTTCGCTTATTTGTTACGATTTCACACTTTAATAACTTTGAGCTACGCTTTGAACATTCGTACACAAGTTGTCAGGAATAAAAGAAAAGATATAATATCTTTATTTTATACTTTTTATTAAATATATACCTACACCTTCACCTCCACCTAAAACGTACTTTTCCCAATTGACAGAAAAAGTGATTGCCAAAGTCTATATTACCGTATGCGGACATAGCTAGTAATTATAATATATCGAACAAATATGATAATATTACACTTATATTTTTTATAAATAATATCTTAGATGTAAATCTGACGTACCTCAGCTTATTCCTAGGAGACAAAATGTACAATACAAAAAGATAATTTCACTTGATATTTACCAATGTCGGTAGATACCTAAGCACCCGGATGAAAAGTATTTAATTTAGTAAAAGATTATAAGAAGATATGTAAAAGATCACGATGTCTCTGGAACCATAAGGCCCACAGACTTTAAATTTGGTAAGAATATTCCTTTCGCCGAGTAAAGGTCAGCTAAGAACGGATTTTACGAAATTCCACCCGCAAGGGTGCTGGGTGCTGGGGTGTAAACGCACACACTTGAATTTCGGTAGGCATATTTGTGTTACGATATAAGAACAGCTTTTTAAAAATTCCACCTCTAAAGTGGATTGTGTAGGTGTCAACCCACAAAAAATACACATTTTCCAATACTGCCCCTACAGACTTGGAATTTGGTGTGGACTTTCATTCTGCCCTGTAAAGATTAGATGAAGTATGATTTTAAGAAATTCCTTCTCCGAAAGGAATTCTATGTAGCGAAAGTAAACTACACAACTGAACTGACATAACCGAAGCGAAGCGAGGGCAGGTCGCTAGTTCTTAATAAATATCTTATTATTTTCAACCCACATATATTCAACTACTGGGTGCTGACCGATATGATGAAGTGAATTATGCAACCACAGCACGCTGCGCTGGCTAGACGAGTTGGCAGAGGGTTTATTTCAAGTTTGTTCGCTAGCAATGATCATATTTATTTACATATCCTAATGTATTCTAAGGTTCCATATAGAAAACAACGCAGTAGAAAATTATGTATTCTTAAATCTCTTTCCACATAATATTATTAAATATAATTTTAATTTATGTTATAGTATAAGTAACTACTAAAGTTTCCAACATTCAAAGCTTTCAACTTGTGATATAAATTTGTGTATCTTTCATAAGTATGAGTAGCTGTGCAAGAGTTATATAATCATAAAGACCAACAAATTCTATAAAGTACTGTAATGAGTTTCTTGAGATAGTAGTTTATACTTAAAAGAAAACTGTATTATTAACAAAAGCGTATTAAATAAAATTTAGATCATCATTCTCCTACTTACTTGAGATCGATACAATAATTATATACTCTTCTTTCATAGTACATGTTGTAAAAGTTATTGACAATAGTTTTATGAACGGCCGCCTACCAGACGTCAACCCTCCTTGGGAATGTAATTGTTGATCAAATGGCATCAGATGGAGTTAGCCCAGGTCGTTATAAGGCTTATTAATCGTCTTATACGACATCCACGAGCAAAGTAAGGGTTGGTATTATTCGTAGCCGCTACCACACAGCTTAAAATTAAAATATATTAAATATATATTTTACTAGCAAACCCAGCCCAATGGTTTGTCTGTAAAAGTCGATATATCGCAGCGCCACCTGGTGGCGAGTTACATCAATGGTGATAGCATATAAACCTCCGTAAAAAGTACATACACATACCAACTTTCATAATGGTCGGTCAAATAGTCTCGATCACTTTACTTGCTCTACAAGACAACTTTTTCATGAACCTTAGAAAACATTTTATAAAATTCATTTTTTTATGATATTTTTCTTAATTTTTTTCTTTTTTTTTTTTTCTTAATTTTAAAGCAAGTGACAATTCAATATTTAATGTACATTTAATAAACAGCATATTTTCTTGTTTCATACTATTGAGAGAATGTTTTTTTTTCGTAACAAGATTGTAATTTTTGAACTTATTTTCCATTTAAACTACTTTGGAATTGGCCCAGTAATAAAACATAATAAATATACCCTTGCATTTGATATTGAAGATGGCATTATTTTAAAAGCACATATATTTTTGTCGTATTAAGGGCGCCCCTATTAAAATTAGTAACATGACATGACAGTGGACGCTTCTAACACCTCATTTGTCAAATCAAGATCAGCTTAAAAGTTATGAGGAAACAGTTGAACATAGTACATACAATGAACATACCAGTCAAACTCAAAATCCTTATTTGGCTTTATCGTATTCGAATAATAAATTAGATGTAGCCGACTTGGATAGGTTTCAATAAACCTGAGACTTCTGCGTGGTATTTTATTAATCTCCAATATATATACTAGCAGACCCGGCCACGCGTTGCGGTGGCTAAGGTAGCCTCAGTAACACGTGGTGGTTATGCTAATAAATTGTAGCTTATATGAAACGTTTTTACGTTTAACATAGCGCCATCTATTAAATACTTCCACCATCTGTTAGAATCGTTTGGAGATAACAGATACAGACTGTCAAATAATAGACAAATAATTTGCAATAAAATAATATTGCGACTATAAATTGAGATGGAAGCTATCCTATCTTTTAAGTTGCATCAAACTACACATGCTTTGCAAATTTGATTAAAATCGGTTAAGTACTTTAGGAGTCCATCGCGGACAAACAACGTGACGCGTAATTTATATATATTAAAATTATGTTGTTATTCCTTTCGTTGCTATTACAAAGTTGGGCTCACGATATTCACACCTGCGTCTTAGTATAAATATCTAGGTAAGCCTGACAAATCATGTCGCATTAATACAGGTCACGAGTGCGTAGTGCCTTGTCATCAAATAAAATATATACGCCATGAAAACTTAAGGTCTCACCATTTGGGTCGGTCATGACCCAAACTCAACACATTTTGCGGTCTTACGCAAATATTGCTCTTTTTGTTTGATGCTTGTGGACTGTGATTACATTTGGGATAGCATTAATGTCTTTGCATTTTTTTATTTAGTTGCAAACATTAATATTATAAACTGTGTCACATGTACATTATATAAATATCACTAACTAGGAAGACTACTTTATATTATACAAACAAAACCATCATCATTCTCCTACTCTTATCGCAATTACTTAGGGTCGACACAATATGTACTCTTCTTTCATAGTACATATTGTAAAAGTTCTTGGCAATTTTATGACCGGCTCCCTGCCAGACGTCAACTCACCTTGGAAATGTAATTGTTGACCAAACGGCATCAGATGGATTTGGCCCAGGTCGTTATAAGGCTCTTCGTCGTCTTTTGCGACGTCCACGAGCAAAGTAAGGGTTGGTAATATTCGTAGCCGCTACCACACAGCATAATACAAACAAAACCAAATCAATTAATTACAGTATGACAATAATACATAATTTAAAAAAAGGACAAGGTGGTGTCCCTTTTAAAAAAAATAGTTAATTTTATTGATTTATAATCATCATCTCAGCTCTTATAAGTCCCACTGCTGGACTCGAAATTCTCACACAGTAAGAGGGAAATTGATTATACTACCGCATTAATTAGCTTGGTTAATAAATCAAGTTTTCTTTCTCTTTCATATTTTTTTTTTTTGTAAAGACCACCACCCTTCACTAAGGAAATAATTCTTGTATTGCGGGAGACTTCACAAACATGCAATTAACGCAGACAAATTACCTCCTGACTCAGAACAACAGGAATCGCACTAAGTATTGTCCTGCCTGAGAATCAAACCCTTCGGACTGGCATGGAAGGTCGGTATCTTAACCACTACGCCATCTATGCGTCGTACTATACGCCATCTATGTGTAGTCGTCTTGTATGGCGCCCACGGAAATTCAAGTGGGTAGTGAATGGTATTCTTACTCAGCCACTACACAAATATGGACTCAGTTCCATTTATTTTGAAGGATGAATATATAAATGATTTTTAAAAAAGCAATAATATAAAAATATTAGCAATGTTAAAAAAAAAAAAAATCAAATGTCTTTTTTTATGCCAATAATGAACTGATTTTTTTATTGCTTTTGGTGGCAGACGAACAAGCAGCACACCTGGTGGTAATGCCAATGGACCTTTGCAATACCAGGGGTACAGCTAGGCCGCTGCCTGCCAATAAAAATCCCAAACCCACTCAGAAAATTTGGATCCCAGAATTAAGCACAGCAGCACACTGTCACTGATCAAACGTCGATTTTCTGCGAGAGTGTGGTACCACCCCGGACGCACCGACCCACGGTTGTAGACAGAAAACTATCAACAGCGTGGTCCTACCATCATTAAATTCTATCATCGTCTAAGAATTTTAGGAGGTAATGTCATAAAACCATTTTTTTTGCGGTGGACTCTGGATGCGTCTCGCCACGCCAAACCGGTCCGGGGTGATGGAGGAGGCGGTGCGTGACCCCATAGACCCACCATGCAAACTCCTCTCTTCGCCGTGCGACCGGGCCACCGGTACCCGAAATGTCATAAAACTATCGATAATGTTAAAAGGAGAGTGTATGCTGTATAAATTTGCAATGCATGCTTTATAAATATGTCCGAGAAAGTATGGATGACAACATATGAGAAGGTGTTAAGAGCCTAAGGTCGTCGATCACATGAACTAAATACTAATTACTCTACTATCTTAATGCAATCAAACATATTAAACAAAACACGCATTCTAATTCTACTCGATTATCTGTTTCTATGCAATCAGTATATATATTAGATATAGATTATTTCATCATCATCACAGCCTATATAGATTCCACTGTTGGGCTCGGACCTCCTCCGTAATGGGAGTAAAATTAACCTATTATACCACGCTGGTCAGATGTGTTGGTATAGGGTTTTGTTTCGAGTTTGCCTTCTCTTGCATAGATGTTATATGCATTTTATATCCCTTAGTCGTCTCTTACGATCACCCACGGGTATGATAGGGGGTGGTGAATTGTATTCTTACTCCGTCACCACACGGAAATATATAGATTATTTATATAGCTGAAATCATATTACATAAGTTATTACAGCTTAGTGTTCAATGTTAGCGTTATCGTCATAACGTTCAGTGATGATGTACACGTCCGTAAACGCCGACTGTTAAGTCTTCTTTAAGTTGAATTCATCACTATTAATCATTGCTAAGATGCCTCAGTTTTACAGAATCACACCTGCGCATCTTAGTACTAGACAAACAAAGGTATAAATTCGACAAATGGTAACACATTCATAATGGCAACTTGCCAAACCGCTATATACAAATGTATGTACGTATTCTACGAAAACTGAAGTTTACTTAATTATTACTTCATATTTACGCACACATTTCCCACCGCCAAGACTTCATTACCCGTTGGGCAGTCAAAAAAAAAGCCCTGTCCACAATAAAAAGAAAACAAGTATTGCAAATTTGAAAGAAAACTATTTTTACGGATTCTATCGCGTTTGTATTTGATTATTAATTTCCCAAATCAAACACTTTACAGCGTTTATGATCTCAGGAGGAGGTGGTGGAGGGTAAGGTGTCTCACATCCAACAAGGCACTCTTATATTTGCAGGAGCTGCAGTATTAATTATTAAATTTTTACTCACATTTTTTATTCAATTCATTGCCACTTCAAAAAAGAATGATATGGTATAAAATAATTATGTTGTTCATGGTAAGTAATTATTGAACATTAAATGTACAATTTACTAGTTTAAAAACTAATAAATCTATTAAGCTATCACCAGATCAGAACGCGACCACACTGAGAAACATCCGGCATAAAAACCCAAAATTTTAGTTAGTAGTTATATAAAATATTACTGCGATTACGAATTCACATAAACATTTATTTCAGTCGCATGAATTCCATTTGACATAATCGTTCTCTGCACAAATTGATGTTAGAAAACTTTAACTGCGTCCTTGTAGATTCAAACTTAGGAAACATTAAAATTTGATGATATTTTCTTACATTTATGCTAGATCCACCTCTGATCAGTTCCGTTTTTCAATATATATTTCAGACTGAGACATCGAGTTATCTTGTACGAGTTATGTTGTTCGTCCACAACTCCACTTGTGTACTAGGTACTCACTCTCTGGGGTAGCGTGTGCCCAAATATCTAATCGACCCACTTCACTCCCTGTAAAGATCTACTTTAGGAATTGACAATGATCTCAATTTTATAGATCTACTGAAGTCGTTGGAGCGGCGACGGCAGTACGGGGTCTCGCTGTAGGTTCTATCGACTATTTGATCACTTACTTAACATCGCGTTAGGATTCACCTATACTAACTGAAAACGACATCAGCGTTGATTTGGTTTTCAGATTTCATCGTGTTTCAGTTTAAAATTAGTTGTTTGTGGCTAGAGTTAGAATTTATTTCGAGTTTGGTGTGTCTTCGAATTTTTAGATTTCATTTACTCAATCGTTATTTGGAATATTAATGGGAAAGGAACATTGGTGGTATATGGTATTCTTAATCTATCAATATAGATATTTATCAAATTTTCTAAATCTATAGATCATTAATAAGCTGTAGACGTGAACTTTTATATGTAGGTCAGAAATAAACTATAGAAGTAACACAATGACAAAAACCATATTTATCTGATCGTGCCGTTGTATTGTTGATAACACAAACTAATCATAGACCTTTACTGCCAGATAAATAATTAATTACTGGTAACACTCATCAATAGACTTATAATTTCAGAAATTAAAGAATATAGTACTTCATATTTCAAACAAAAATTATTTATTACAAATAGTAGATTAATACGATATACTGTCAGTTTTTATCCTCGCTCAGTAATAAATTATTTTTTTGTATTCATATTGAGATATAGATAGATTTCGTTTAATTAATTTTAAACGCACCTTCTTTAGTACAACTAAATTAAACTAGTGCCTACAATTAAATTAAAACGATAAATTGTATCCCTTGGACGTTTTTGCGTGTCTGGATTTAATGAAATGGCGAGTTTGGTCCAATAAATAAAACCTTGGGAATTACGAATACAAATATCCATTAAAATAGAAACACTGAATGTTATCTTAACAGTTCCGTTGTCTATTGAAAGATGTTTTTATTGTTGGTATCCTTAATAGAAAAAGCCTCTATCTATCTAATCTAATCTATCTATTTAATATATTTATACGCAGGGGGTTCCAGGGACGACTAACCGATCTAGCTAAGTTTCATTTCACAAATATTGTTTTGTCAATATTTTCAGGCAATGAAAAATATAATTTTGCGTTGGCTGACAACTATTAAAATATGAAGGCAAATTTTGACGCTGTCATTGAGACACCTCAATTGTCTAATCGAGGCCGATTCGGATCCTGTTTCTCTTTTTTATAACTTTTTGACGTTTAATTTTTTTATTATTATTTAGTTTATTATTTTGATTATATTTAAATATATCTTCAAAATACACTAAAAAGAAAATACCGAGCGAAAGCTAGGTCATCCAGATATTATAATATTATATAACTTGAATTAGACATTATATAACTTGAATTAAATTACGCTGTGTGGTAGCGGCTACGAATACTTTTTTTTTTTGTTCACGCAAATGCATTTACGCACTAGCCCTCGCCGGTGACAGACGAGAGGGTGTGTGGGACTCGCCGGTCAGCTGGTTCGACCGAAATACCCACTAAAACCACAGTGGTCCCTTCCGCGCTTTTACGGGATGCCGGAGAGATCGTCTATTGACATTCTATCCCCGACACCCCAACAGCGGCTACGAATACTACCAACCCTTACTTTGCTCGTGGATGTCGTAAAAGACGACTAAGAGCCTTATAACAACCTGGGCCAACTCCATCTGATGCCGTTTGGTCAACAATTACATTCCCAAGGAGGGTTGACGTCTGGCAGGCGGCCGGTCATTGCCCAGCTCAGGGCGGTTCTGTGGAGGCCACAGAGAGCCATGGCGGTCAGAGCCATTCGCGGGTACCGCACGGTGTCGACAGAGGCGGCGTGCCTATTAGCCGGGACACCCCCGTGGGACCTAGAGGCGGAGATGCTCGCCGACCTCTACCGGCGGGTTACCTCAGTGCGCGAGGAAGGTGGCTCCCCATCGTGGAACGAGATAGCCACCTGGCGCGAGGACGCCCGCCGAGACGTCATCGCCCGTTGGGTTACGCGGCTGGAGAGCCCTAGATACGGTATCGTGACCGTCGAGGCCTTCCGGCCCGTATTGATGAAATGGATGGAGCGGCGGCACGGGGTCCTCACCTTCCGACTGGTGCAGGTGTTGACGGGGCACGGGTGCTTCGGGAAATACCTGCACACGGTCGTGTACAGGAAGTGGACTCCGAGCTGCCATCATTGCAGTAGTGACGAGGACACGGCGCAACATACGCTCGAGGAATGCTCGGGCTGGGACGGGCAGCGCCGCGACCTCGTCGCTATTATCGGTGCCGACCTGGCGCTGCCGGCTGTCGCGAGGGCGATGGTCGACAGCGTCAGGAATTGGGACGCGGTCGCCGCCTTCTGCGAGGCTGTCATCTCGCGGAAGGAGGCGGCGGAACGAGTCAGGGAGGACTCCCGCGACCCGGGCCGCCGCCAGCGGCCGGGGCGGCGCAGGCGCGAATACCTGTGCCTGATGCCGCCCTAACCCAGGCCTCGGGTGATCGGACCGGGGAATTGTCCGGTCACCCGACGCGAGGCCACCGCGTGAGGGCGACGCCCCGATGGCGAAATCTGTCGGGGCGTCGACGAGAGGAACCCGCGAGGGTAAACCGCCGAGCGGACCACCGAAGACAAAGATCGGGTACCGGTGGTCCGCTCGCACGGCGAAGAGAGAGGATTTTACGGTGGGTCTATGGGGTCACGCGCCGCTTTCTCCGTCACCCCGGACCGATTTGGCGGGGCGAGACGCACCCATAGCCCACTAATAAAAAAAAAAAAAAAGAAAAGGCGGCCGGTCATAAAACTATAGCCAATAACTTTTACAATATGTACTATGAAAGAAGAGTGCATATTGTATCGACCACACATGGTTGGGTTAGGTTAGGTTAGGTTAGGTTAAGAGTAGGAGAATGATGATGATGATGATGATAACTTGAATTAGACGTTAACATAAGGTTACAATTTTATATTAAAATGATATAACAACGCACAGGGAGTTAACTTCTTACGCAATACTTATTTTAAATCAATGTTAGTGATTTACGTGATTATTTATCATCATCGTCATCTCAGCTCATATACCCCAACTCCTGGGCTCGAGCCTCCTCCATAATGAGAGGTAAATTGATCTACTATACCACGCTAGTCAGGCGTGTTGGTTTAGGGTTTTCTTTCGAGTTTTTCTTTCATTTTTCATTCTCATTTCATTTCAACGACGTAAGAGAGCGAGTAGGTATGAAAGAGAGTATTGGTGTAAAGATGCGAAAGGGAATGCTCCGATGGTTCGGACATGTGGAAAGAATGCCTAACGAATGTCTCGTTAAGAAGATATACAATGCGAATGTGGAAGGATGTAGGTACCGGGGTAGACCGAGACTCACTTACCTAGACCAGATTGGTCACGTACTGAAAGAAGGTGGAGTCAAGAGTTTCCGAAATCGACGAGCGTGTATGAAGAGAATTATGAATGTTGAAGAAGCGAGTGAAGTATGCAAGTATAGAGTTCTCTGGCACTCTGTTCTCTCTGCTTACCCTGCAAGGGATATGGCGTGATGATATGTACGTATGTATGTTCTCTTTCATAGAGGTTATAAATATGCGTTTTATATCCATCAGTCATCTCTTACGACTTACCCACGGGTAAGATAGGGTAAATTGAATTCTGACTCCGTCACCACACAGAAAAACGTGAGTACTACACACATTTGAAATAAAACAAATAATATGGTTTCTATCGAAACGTCGGCAAGTTAAAAATCATATACAAACGCAATAGAATCCGTAAAAATATTTTTATTTCAAAGTTAGTATTTGTCTTTTTATTCATCTTTAAAAGAAATATAATTGAATATATTTTTTATGAAAACTGTTTTTTTTTATATATTTTTTATTATTATTTTACTATTATTTACTCTTTTTGATTTACATTGAAAAACATCGAAAACGATTCATCGATCGTGGCTAAGGTCATGGTCGACAGGATCAAGCACTGAGATGCGGTTGTCGTCTTTTGCTAAGCAGTATTCGGCGAAGTAAGATAGTGGAGCAATCCAGGGAAGAATACTTCCACCAGCACTGTAATGTTTCACCGTCGGAGTCTGGGGTAACGCAGGCTTAAGTACGTGTGTGCCACCCTAGCCAAGACCGCAGATGGCCAGATCATATACCAGCCCATCACTCGTAGGGAAACTAACGTCACGAGAGTGACGACAATATTTTTCAAATGTTATTAGAGCGTCGACAGGCGATTATGTCTGAAAGGGCAATCTAGGCAGACCATCAGACAAGGCGTCGATGGTGAGCCCAAATGGCGGCAAAGAAGTACGTTATGGTATGGTTATGGTTACGAGCCTAGACGCGGTTCCTTTAATCACCCCGGATGGTTTTGGCAAAAAATTAACTGCTAGTTATAATAATGTATAAGTTACATATATAATAAAACCCAAAGCTTTAAATGTGGTTTTGAAATGAATGGCTACAAACAGATAAAATTAATGTATAAAAGTAAAATATTTCAGATCGAATTGCCTCTGGAGTGAATTTGTAAGGAAATTACACGAACACAACGGCTCGAATAAGGGACAATATCATGCAGACGACATAATTTTAGCGCAAATGGCCGTTTCACAAAATAAATTATTTTTAGGGGACTTCCAAGAAAATGTCATTTTTAAAAGTGTTTTGAGAATGAGACAATCAACGAAATCGGGCTGGGTAATTGCTGCTTTATTCTTGTGTACCCATATTGGCAATCTTTTAATTTGTCATTATATTAAAGTATTATATTATAGAGTTATATTATGTTAATAGTATTTTAGGATATTTTTTAGTACTTCAGTATCAAACAGGAATCTTAGAAATGTGATTTACTCATATGATTTGCTGGTTGGGTGGTTTTAATTGGTGATAATCTCGTTCTCTTAGTCAATATATATGACATTCGTAGAAATAAGAGTTGTAATGTTTAAGTGATAATACAAATTTTAGATTATAAATGGGGTTACCAAACTATATAAAATAAATATTTTTGCAGTTTCATATCTTTCTCCCCTGAAAAGTGTAAAAACAAGTGCTATGTAAATTTTATAGGTAATGTAGTAGCCATCTATCACGACGATCACATATCACGACACATAAGTGTCGTGGGCTTTATCACTCAACCAAGATGGTTCTTTAGCAATCCAGAAATAATTGTTCTGATTCTGGATATTTGAGTCTTTGTTGCCTACAAATAGTTAGTTAATCATATGTTTGTATAATCATAAGTCCTTTGGGATACAAGGATTTCTTCCTTAGTTTAAAGTGATTATTTTATTTATTTTCTTTGTAATAGTTACAATTTATTTTAAGTAGATTATTTTCGTGAACTCGTCGCAATAATCAGTGCCGACCTGACGCTGCCTGCTCGACAGCGTCAGGCACTAGGACGCGGTCGCAGCCTTCTGCGAGACAGTAGTCTCGCGAAAGGAGGCGGCGCAGGCGCGATTACCTGCGCCTGATGCCGCTCTAGCTGAGTCCGTGAGTGCCTTAATCGGGGAAATAGCCCGTCACCCGCCGAGAGGCTGACCACGTGAGGAAAGACTGACGTCCTCCCCGAGGGGGGGACGTTGGTCAAGGAGAGGGGTTAAAGGGTACTCCTCAGGGGGAATCCCGTCGGGCCGGCCACTGACGTCAAGTCACTCTGAGCCGGTGGTCCGCCCAACGACGTGGCGACGTTGACGTGGGTGGGTTATGGGTGTGCGTGCTTACGCTCCTCTGTCGCCCCGGACGGAGTGGTGCGAGGAGTGCGCCGATCGTGGCCTACCTAAAAAAAAGGTAGATTATTTTGCTGGGTTTTATGCCCATTTTTCTAATAAGCAAAAGTAACTTCTTTAAAACAATTAACATTATAAATTTCAGACAGTGAATTGTGAATCGCACAAAGAATTTTGTATGAGAATCGAAAACACAGCATAAGGTTACTTACCTACATTACTAATACTATATTCGTAGTTGAACCATGTGCTTCAACTAAATCCTAAAGATTTGATTCGGTTATATAAAGAGTATACCTTAAAAGGATTGCTTCTACTTCCATGAAATGTAATTTCACGCAGTTCATTACGTTAACAATTCGATAGATAGTCAGTTCAGTGGCCAAAGGGGATTATTTCAATTTATTCGATATGCTCTCGCAAACTCTTACGAATTGTATTATTTAAATGCAGGGCCATATTTCTTTTTGCAAGTTCGACAAGGTCATAGTACATTACTGCAGCGGCCAGAAAAACAGAGATTGATAGACGAACGTGTAAATGTGGGCCGAGGCGTAGTTGAGGCACATATACGTAAGTCCATCAATTCCTAGTTGTGGCCAAGGCTTGTATAGTGTTTTTCTCAAATAATGTGCGGAAATTAAAACTAAGTAGTACTAGGTAGAACTGTATACATGACGAACAACGAACAATATTTTTCACGTGCTAAAGGGTTCATTTGTTTTTTTTTTCATTATCAAACAGGTTTCTTTTTCAAGTCAGTTCGAAATTTAAATAAAACTCTGATAAGTTGGCTATTTGGTTGCCATGTTTTGAAGTAACAAATCATCATTTCTAAAATACATGAAAGATATGAATTTACATACATATTTACTAGCATCTGCCCGCGGCTTCGCCCGCGTAAAAGGTTACTTTCCTAAAGTTTTCCATCCCCTATTTTTATTTTATCCCTTAAGAGTAACTTTTAACATGTTAATATCATATATATTTATATCTAATCAATAGACTAAAAATAAGTTCCAAGCTTCTGGCTTTAAAAATGACAATACTTCCTTACAACTTTCATCCCTTTTACAACTCTATTTTTGCATTAAAAAGTAGCGTATGTCCTTTATCAGGCTCTAGACTATCTGTGCACTAAATTTCATTTAGATCGGTTCAATAGTTTTGGCGTGAAAGATCGACAGACAGACAGAGTTACTTTCGCATTTATAATAGGAAGTAAGGATTTGGCCGCTAAAACACGACAGATATGGATTTTCATACATTTATTGCCGGCCGCTGCTCGAATGTATTTGGTCAGTACAGCAATTTCGATTTATCTCGAAGAAGGTTGTCAAAATAATGTTCAAAATTCCAAGCATGTTTAAGAAAAAAAATATTTTGTTTATTCGCTTCCAATGATAAGCACTTAAGTAATCTGTAAACACTACTTTCCAAAGGACTTATGTGTTTATATATTATTTATGTGAGTGCTAATGTCAATAAATGTGTATTAGATACATAATAAGATATTGTATTATATATGACAGTGTTTATTATAGCAGATAGTCCAATGGTGCGTCCATAAGTCCAAGAGAACATGACTTGTAGTTATACAAGAAGATGTTTTCTCTGTATCTATCCATGGGGATAAGGGATTACATTATGAATAGTGTTTCGTCAATCCTTCCGTTCTCATGGATGTCGTAAGCACCCAATAGTGGGACATTATGGAGTTGAAAATGAAATAGTTTTTTTTTTTTGCTTATGAGGCAAATGATCAACTAGCACACCTGATGGTAACTTCTATTGTCGCTTATGGGCCTTTGCAATACTAGGCATATAGCTGGTTCGGTACCTACTATTTTTCTATTTTAGTTATATCAGCAGTTACGAGTACATGCAACGGCGAGCGTTTGATACACTGTGTTCCATTGTTATCATATTTTGCCTGATTTTCTAATATTTATAGGTACTGCTCCGTCCTTTTTCGTCGTACCTTTATGTATTATAGCCCTTTTTTTGCGGTGGTCTATGGTATGGTCACGCCCCGTCAAATCGATCCGGGGCGACGGAAAAGGCGGCGCGCGACCATAGACCCACCCTGCAATGCACCTTTCTTCGCCGTGCGAGCGGGCCATCGGAACTCCATCCTTTTCTTCGGTGTTATGTATTATAGCTTAAGATCTTATTTGATAAATAGTCTTATACAGTATTTTTTTGTAATCTAAGTTGTAATAACTCTTTAGCTTTAAAATTGTATATTATATGATGTAGATTGTCGTTAATCTGTGTGGTAGCGGCTACGAATACTACCAAACTTTACTTTGCTCGTGGATGTCGTAAAAGACGACTAAGAGCTTTATTACGACCTGGGTCAAGTCCATCTGATGCCGCTTGTTCAACAAATCCATTCCCAAGGAGGGTTGACGTCTGGCAGGCGGCCGGTCATAAAACTATTGCCAATAACTTTTACAATATATACTATGAAAGAAGAGTACATATTGTATCGACCCCAAGTAATTGGGATAAGAGTAGGAGAATGATGATGATATAGATTGTGATTCTACTATAATTACTATAAAACGTTTCAAATGTCAAACACTTTAGCGATTGAAACAACAACCATTAAATCAAATGATTGAGAAGTTTTTACGATTCCCGATTAGTCGAAGTGAATAGATTCAAAGGCAGAATAAAACGGACGGAATACGATTGTTTAGAAAGTTTATTTCTTTGGTTTATTGCTTCAGCTTCGTTTCTTTCAAAAAAAGGTTTGTCGGGGCAACATTAATGAACAATTTATGTAAATAAAAATCACTATGACATTTGAACAGTGAAAATAAAACGATTTTTAATTACCGACAAATAATTGCAAATTATTGGAAATCTAAAATCTACATACATACATATCATCACGCCATATCCCTTGCAGGGTAGGCAGAGAGAACAGAGTGCCAGAGAACTCTATCCTTGCATACTTCACTCGCTTCCTCAACATTCATAATTCTCTTCATACACGCTCGCCGGTTTCGGAGACTCTTGACTCCACCTTCCTTCAGTACATGACCGATCTGGTCTAGGTAGGTGAGTCTCGGTCTCCCCCGGTACCTACCTACATCTGAAATCTACTACTCCTTATTTTCTTTTCAGTCTCTATATATCACATTATGGGATATTTGCCTTCTGCAAATTTAAACAGAAAATATTCCACGTCAATCGGAGAAATTGGCATAAGTTTTTAACTATTGTATTTAGTGACAATTATTGCTATGTGGTAGCGGCTACGAATACTGGCAACCCTTACTTTGCTCGTGAATGTCGTAAAATCCGAGTAAGAGCTTTATAATGACCTGAGCGAACTCCAACTGATGCGGTTTGGTCAATGATTACATTTCCAAGGTGGGTTGATGTCTGGCAGGCCGGCGGTCATAAAACTATTGCCGATAACTTTTATAATATGTACTATTAAAAAGAGTACGTATTGTATCGACCCCAAGTAATTGGGATATGAGTAGGAGAATGATGATGTATTTAGTGACATTTTAAAAAACCTTAAATCTTTAAACACTAAATACTAAACCCAATAAATCTTAAACCCAATAAGTATCGCAGCAGCAGGAATTTAGAGATTATTGGCATTTATAATCTGTATATTAAAATAACTAAACACGATATCTTCTAAGCCTACACAACCGCTGTCGTCAAGTTTACAGTTAAGTCAAGGTGATATAAAATGATGCAATGTAAACAAGTTTTAAGCTGCTTTACATTATTTAAGCAGTGAATTAACTTGATAAAATGTTGAGTTAAGAACTTATCTTCTTTAGACAGAATGTTGTCAGTAAAAGTATACACAATAAACGATTTAAATTTGAAGTACATAATTGATAACTATCGACGACGACGCAATATGTCTTCTCCTTTCATATAATTCTATCAGACGTCATCTCTGTGGTCACTTCCTGTCTATCCATGTCATGTTTCACGCAGTCCATCCACCTTTTCTTCGGTTTTCTCTTATCCCTAAAGCCTTTAACATTCATACTTAAAACTTTCCTCACAACATTATTTTCATCCCGTCTCATCACATGTCCATACCATGTCAATCTTTCACTCCTTAACTTTTCCGTCACTGATATAATTGATAACTATATTAAAATTAATCTAATTCTAGATATATTTTTAACGTATGCAGTACACCTTACCTACTCATCCTCTTCAGCCAGACACTTACGTCTTTGGCTATTTATTAGGTAAATAAATCAAACAGGCTTTGTAATGCAAACGAGTTTTATTTCTAAGTTCTGTGCATTATTCATAATTATTTTTACGTAGTTATTCACTTGCTCTGTGCAGTATTGTAACTAGTCTTTTTTTTTTTTAAGAATGACACCTCTCTGCACTAAGGAAATAATCCTTGTATTGCGGGGGGCTTTACAAACATGCAATTAACGCAGACAAATTACACCCAGACTCAGAACCACACTTTGTGGATCGCGCAAAGTATTGTCCTGCGTGGTAATCGAACCTACGGCACTGACATGTAAGGTCGGTATCTTAACCACTACGCCATCTGTGCATGCGATTTATGCGCATGATATAAATTTCTATTGCTGTGCTTTTATTAGGTCGGCTATGATTGGATTATTTACTAATCTGGTTCTGTGTTGATTATAATAACGAAATGGTAAGTTTATTCTGTTGTTAACAAATTGACAGTGGTAAGACCATGTTGTAGACAGTTTTCTGTCTTCAGCCGCGGGCCGGTCCGTGCAGGGTATTACCACACTCCCAGAAGATCGACGTCTGAGTAATAGCAATGTGCTATTGCGCTTCGTTCGGTGAGCGAGAGAGCCGGCAGCCCAACTGGTTGGGTTTAGAAATTGTAATGGTAGGCCGCGACTTAGCTATACCCTCGGTACAGAAAAGGTCCATGGGCATCAGTGACACTTACCATCAGGTACGCTGCATACTCGTGGACCACCACCATAAACACAAAAAAAAAGTCACTGATATTTTTTAAAACTGTATATGTGAAAATTCTAGTTAAGTTTTCAATCGAAACGTACTTTATAAATACTAATGAACATTTTTAAGATGAAACGCAACATCTACGTAATGACGGTATAATACATTTACTTGGTCAGCGGAATGGTATCGTAGTAAGATGTTATGTTTGCCAGCAGAGCGCTGATTGCTCATTCTCCCTCCGTCATCAGCTCTTTTATTAGCTGCCGAAGAAACCTTAATGTTAGTAAAAGTACGTACTACTTTACTTTCAGACAGAAGCCCAACTGGGGTGGGTTCGGGGATTTTATTGGTAGGCAGCGGCTTGGTATTGCAATGGTCCATGGGCGGCAGTAACACTTACCATCAGGTATACTGTTTGCTCGTTTGCCACCATAAGCAACAAACAAAAAAGAAAAACATATTGATAGTGTAACATATTATAAACTACTATATATTTAAATGTAATTATTTATTATATATTTATGATATAAATATACAAAAACTCACACGCACACACACACAAACACACACATACGCACACACGCACGCACACGCACGTACGCAGGCACACACACACACACACACTAGTGTTAGCATTATTACTTAATATATACTGGGGGCCTGGAGTACTAAAATACAGGCTCGGGCTTAGTTTAAACTCCAGATCTCCCACAGATGGCATGATCATATTAATTTAATTGTATTTATTGTTAACAAACTTAGTTGTTAAATGTTATTTGTGGAGATGAATTAAAAAAAAAAAGTTATTATTATTATTATTATATATGAAGATTTATCCTATCCTATCCTACTAATATTATAAACGCGAAAGTTTGTAATAATGTATGGATGTGAACATCTTTGTTGCTCTTTCACGCAAAAACTACCGAATGGATTTTGATGAAACTTTATAGTAATATAGCTTACACATCAGAATAACACATAGGCTATAATTTATAAAGATATTTTGTAAATTGGCTAAAATATAACGATAAAAATTGCTTAAGACAGAAAAAATCGCCCATCTGTGAGCTATTTTTGCATACGCTGCAAAGATCTTGAAACTCAGACGAATGTTATGTATTGTGGCAATGTACCTCTTAAATAGTTCTACAAAAAAGTCCGCGACAGCATATATCTATTTTTAATATGTAAGCATTTATCGTTAAAATAGTACATTAAAAATACAAAATAATTTGGTATTTATTGCCGATGCACATTTTATAGTAACTAATTGATTCTTATGCAAACAAATGCTTTTATTGCTTTCGATATTTAAAGTACATATTTTTTGCCTTTTACCGCGTGTCGTTTGGTACAATATTTCAAAAGTTAGGACAATAAGAATGCGCAGTGCTGTGGTTAGGCAGCAACCGGGCGCACTACAGAAATATGGCTAGAAATCTATGATCGCCGATTGTGCGACCCGAACACAAGTAAAGGCGTGAGGGCAGTCATCGTTGATGTTGTATTTTTGACAGCACTATCGATTTGTTAATAACATACTATACCTGTATATATAGATAGGTAGTGAAAGTTTGTGAAACATCTTTTTGTATGCCTTGGCAGTAAAATTGTGTCGACTACAGGAAATGATAGATTGGGTAGGTACTAAGGTAAATGTGTCATGCCGTGATACTACGCCGCTATTCTCTACTCATTTGTGTGTGCGCGTATGCCAGGAATAGCCGTCTAACATAAGTGTGATATTAAAAATTAAATATTAATCTTAAATTAAATTCACTCTTTTTATATGTAAAATGTCAATTATAATAATAAACAGAAATAACAAGTTACTTTAGAGACCGGCTTTATTTTTCTTTTTAGTATTTACAATAATACCAATTTGTTATTAAGCAATATAATATAATTCTTTCCATCTGAATTACATTGGCGAGCGCTACCTAAACTGTAGAATTCACACGAAGATAACGTATAGTTTATTTTAAATAGTTCTGAACAAAAAATAGCTTTTTTTTTGTGTGTGTCTTAGCTGTTAGCCTCAAATGGCTATGACAAGTTTACCCGGACTGTGGGTGAGCGCTGAGGGCTCTCAACCCGTACAAAAAATAGCGACAGTTTACTCTTTATATGGAAGCCAATATATCCTAAATTATAAGCTTATATATGTCCCTTTGTTGGGCTCGAGCCTCCTTCACACTAAAAGAGAAATTTACCTACACCTACACCACCACTGACCTACACCACTAATTGACACCACGCTGCGCGCTGGTTAGATGTGTTGGTATAAGGTAATTTAAATTTAGTTGAGTTTTCCTTCTCTTGCATAGATGTTATATGCATTTGTATACCTTAGTCATCTTTTATGATCTCCCACAGGTACAGGGGATGGTGAATTGTATTCTTACTCCGTTACCACGAGGAATTAGAGCATTTAGTTAATTATTATCTAAATAGTGATATTTGTCGCTTTAATATTTAATGTAGATTTCAATATTTGGGAAAATATCACGATAAGATGGGAAAGGCGTATTGTGGGCCTAAGCAATGACGTGTCAACATCGAATGCGCGAGTGAGGCCTGGGGAAGGTGTGTCCTTCCTTTATCAAAAAACACGCGGGCGAAGCCGCGGGCAAAAGCTAGTATGTGATAGTATTGAACTACTCTAATAGAAAAGAAAACTACTCTAAAAGAAGCTGTGTGGTAGCGGCTACGAATACTACCAACCCTTACTTTGCTCGTGGATGTCATAAAGGACGACTAAGAGCCTTATAACGACTTTTTTTTTTTTTGTTTACGCTGTGGAAATGCTTTTGCGCACATCCCCCGCCAGTGACAGACGGGGGGTGTGTGGGACTCGCTGGCCATGAGATTGACGGCCGGAATACCCACTAAAACTTAACAGCGGTCCCTTCCGCGCTTTTACGGGATGCCGGAGAGATCATCTATTGACATTCTATCCCCGACACCCCTACGCTTAGCCATCTGGCCACGATCAGTCAGCCGTCAAGGCGGTGGGAGGAGATGTGCGTAGCGGCGCCTCCCTCTCCCTGGTCGCCGCCGGCGGAGCGAGTTCGCAGACGCGAGTGCTTCGCGATCTCGCTCCGCGGCCTCCTTTGCAGAGATGACTTCCTCGCAAAAGGAGGCCATCGACGTCCAGTGCCTGTCGCTGTCAAGCATCTTGTTGATGACTGTTGACAACGACAGGTCCGCTCCAATGACCGCCGACAGGTCGCGGCGCTGAGGCCCCCAGGCGGGATATACCTCCAGGGTGTGACGCGCGTCATCGATTTGCGCGCCACACTCATGGCATCCAGGGGCCTCTTCACGTCCAATTCGGTGCAGGTACTTACCGAAGACCCTGTGTCCGGTAAGTACCTGCGTCAGCCTGAAGGACAGGTTGCCGTGCCTTCGTGTCGTCCAGCGGTGAAGCTACCGCCTCAACGGTCCCCCGTCCTGCTACGGGGGACTCCAGTTCCTCCCTCCACCGCTGGACTAGTGCCCTTTGAGCCGCTTCTTTCGCCCTGCTCAGTCCCCTCGTGGTGATGCGTTCACCATTTGCCCGCGCCGCAGCGCAGAACTGGTAGGCTTCCGCCTGAGCCCTAGCCTGAAGTGACCAGAGCGGATCGCCCGCCAACAATGTAGCTGCAGTCCAGGACACCGTACGGTACCCCCGTATTGTCCTCACCGTCATGGCCCTCTACGCCTTGCGTAGTAAGGCTTTATTGGAGGCGGTGAGTGACTGCGACCAGATCGGGGCACCATACAGCGCCATGGACCGCAAGATACCGGCATAAAGCCGCCGGCAGGACGATCCGGGACCTCCAGTATTGGGCAGAAGCCTACCCAGCGCCGCGGCCGACTTTGAAAGCCTAGGGACGAGCTGGGCAAAATGCGGCCCAAAATTCCACTTACTGTCTAGGTGCAGACCCAGGTACTTCATCCGGGTCTGCACCGGCACGGCAACCCCAGACACGCCTTATAACGACCTGGGCCAACTCTATCTGATGTCATTTGGCAATTACATTCCCAAGCAGGGTTGACGTCTGGCAGACGGTCATAAAACAATTGAATAACTTTTCAATATGTACTATGAAAAAATAGTACATATTATATCAACCCTAAGTAATAGGGATAAAAGCAGGAGAATGATGAGTATTAAACTACTCTAATAATGAAACTCGAAGTTTGAGAAAAATTAAGGATTGCCATTTATTAAACCCATCATGTTTGGGTTCATTAGATTCGTCTTAACTAGTACTCCGTCACCTTACCTCTTATTATCATCTTACCTCTTACCCATGTGTGATCGAAAGAAACGACTAAGGGATATAAAACGCATATAACATATAGATGTTATATGCGTTTTATATCCCTTGCATAGGCAAGAGAAGGAAAACTCGAAACAAAACCCTATACCAACACGTCTGACCAGCGCGGTATAATAGGTTAATTTTCTTCCTATTACGGAAGAGGCCCGAGCCCAACTGTGGGACATATATGGGCGGTGATGATGATGATAACTATTACTATTCATTATAGTTCTTTTTTTTATACCGGAGGTTAATACAAATTTTAAATTTAATTTTATAATATCTAGACTTTGAAAGTATCTAGACTATTTATTCCCAAAAAATAAATAAATGCATATATTAAACAACTGACTAATTTGTATATAGGTATGTAATTCATGTGTATTATGTAAGAATAGTTTCCGCTAACAACTCCCTTGGAAGTAATGTATTATTAAGGATTAACTTGCGTGTATATAGCAACGCGATGTTCGCTGTATTAAGTTACGCTGTAATTTCTACAAAGCAGTTTTGTTTGTTGAATTCCAATTTCCTTGTAGTTTATACCCTGATTAATTTGAGAAATGAGAGATCGGTAAAATACGAAACAAAGTATTATTTATTTATATGACATAAATAATATTTCTGTGCGATTTACTAAACTGTTATTTTGGGTGTAATTTTTGTCATTTATTTACGTTTGTTTTTTTTTATCTTTTATTACAAATTTTTATTATAAATGTTTTTTAATTTTAATTTTTGTTGCTGGTGCGGGGTGTTGTCACGACAAAGATAGGGTTCAGGTAGCCCACTCGCATGGCGCGGAGAGGTACATTGCAGGGCAGGTTTATGGGGTCTCGCGCCGCTTCATCTGTCGCCAAGACGGATTTAGCAGTGTGTGACCAGACCATTACCCGCCGAAAAAAAAATATAAGGCTGTTGTCATTTAATAAAACTCCATTTGTCTGTCAATTACAATACTACTACCTACTACTACCAAGGACGATTGACGTCAGTCCAGTGGCTGATCACAAAACTATTGCCAATTTTTTGCAGTATGTGCGATAGACCAAAATCCGTAAACAATAGCGACTTATAAAATCCGATTACGAAATGAAAAATGATGTCGCAAGTGGGATTCGAACCCGCGCCTATTGGGATTCCGGCCCAATCGTGCTGCCACTACACTACCGCGACTAATTGTAGGACATGCAAATTTCATTTCGTATTATATTTACGTCTTAAGGTGACGGTGTGCTATCTACCCGACAATGTTTACACATTGTTATAGGCTTAATACTTCAAACTTTACAGTTAGAATTGTATTAAACGATGAAACAACCTTGTTATTTAAATTACTGAAATTTAGCATTTAATATGCTTAATTATAATACGAAATATGCTTAAATATAATACGAAATGAAATTTGCATGTCCTACAATTAGTCGCGGTAGTGTAGTGGCAGCACGATTGGGCTGGAATCCCAATAGGCGCGGGTTCGAATCCCGCTTGCGACATCATTTTTCATTTCGTAATCGGATTTTATAAATAATTAAGCATATTAAATGCTAAATTTCAGTAATTTAAATAACAAGGTTGTGTCATCGTTTAATACAATTCTAACTGTAAAGTTTGAAGTATTAAGCCTATAACAATGTGTAAACATTGTCGGGTAGATAGCACACCGTCACCTTAAGACGTAAATATAATACGAAATGAAATTTGCATGTCCTACAATTAGTCGCGGTAGTGTAGTGGCAGCACGATTGGGCCGGAATCCCAATAGGCGCGGGTTCGAATCCCGCTTGCGACATCATTTTTCATTTCGTAATCGGATTTTATAAATAATTAAGCATATTAAATGCTAAATTTCAGTAATTTAAATAACAAGGTTGTGTCATCGTTTAATACAATTCTAACTGTAAAGTTTGAAGTATTAAGCCTATAACAATGTGTAAACATTGTCGGGTATATAGCACACCGTCACCTTAAGACGTAAATATAATACGAAATGAAATTTGCATGTCCTACAATTAGTCGCGGTAGTGTAGTGGCAGCACGATTGGGCCGGAATCCCAATAGGCGCGGGTTCGAATCCCGCTTGCGACATCATTTTTCATTTCGTAATCGGATTTTATAAATAATTAAGCATATTAAGAGCTAAATTTCAGTAATTCAATAGCGACTTGCTTTAATTGTTTTAAGAACAGGAAGCTGATGATGGTAGCTAGTCTTAACGGAGATTAGATATCAAATTCAAATTCAAATCATTTATTATAACCACGCGGGGTTCTTACATATTGTCAATTTTTACATAACTCACCGTAAATTAATCCAAATAACTACCACCGGATCGGAACGCGACTGCACGGAGGAGATCCGGCAAGAAATTTAGTGGGTCTGTCTAATTTTTTAAAATTATTTTTCACTAACTTCTTTTATATAAGAATATATAATACATGCACGCTAGTGTGATGCTCTTTGAACCATAACTTAATAAATTTCAGAAATATGATATAAAAAA
Organism: Lymantria monacha; assembly: GCA_905163515.2. Lineage (NCBI taxonomy): Eukaryota > Metazoa > Arthropoda > Insecta > Lepidoptera > Erebidae > Lymantria > Lymantria monacha. The sequence continues at coordinate 15,395,868 of LR991097.1, read as the reverse complement.
CTTATTGCTGGCCTGGATTTCATAAGCGGAAAAGTCATCACTTCCCACAACCACCATGGACGGAAGGGAAAGACGCGCTTCGTGTAGCTACCGTAAACGAGTGAAAACCATAACGAGTGAAAACCATAACCATACCGCTCCTTTCGTGTTCTTCTTATCTAGCAATAGTCTAATTATCGGACATAGGTCTCCTTCTGACACAATGGAATTTAACTTAAGTATTTTAAATATGTTATCTGCTTATAACAGCTTACAAAAGGATGACTGCTTATAAAAGGATGATCACTGTATTCTTACTCTTATTAAAAAAAAAAATACCTATTTAATAGCCCACAATTGTCAAGTAAACGCTGAATCCACAAACATCGACAGTTTAACTCTCGAAGTGGTACTAAATAGGAACTTTCGCCTAACAACTCCCTTGGACTTAATATCCCTTTATGTATTACCATAATAAAACCATAAGACTTGATAAGTCCATATATTTCCGTTCTTTTTCACAGTGGACAATTTTCAATTCTAGTTAATAAGAGGGGAGGCTAAAAAATAGTTTTACATACATACATAACCTCATGCCTGTTTCCGAGAGGGATAGGCAGAGGCTACGGATTGCTTCAAGCCACAATTCTAACATACCTCCATCGCTTCATTCACACTCATCACAGTCTTCAGGCATTCTCTACGATTACGCATACTCTTAATATGACCTCTCGGCAACGTATCTCCAACATGGTCCAGAAAAGTATGACGTGGTCTCCCCGTTGAAGTCATCCCCTTTACGCTTCCTTTATATATTTGAGTTCAGTTCAGTATCGTACTACAAGTTATACATATACTTTTATTGTGGTAGGACCACGCTATGGACAGTTCTCTGTCTACAGCCGCGGGCCGGTCCGTCCGGGGTAGTACCACACTCTCGCAGAAGATCGACGTCTGAGTAATACCAATGTGCTATTGCGCTTCGTTCGGTGAGCGAGAGAGCCGGAAGCCTAACTGGGGTGGGTTCAGGGTTGTATTGGTAGGCAGCGGCCTAGCTATACCATTGGCAAAGGTCCATGGGCGGCAGTGACACTTACCATCAGGTGTGCTGTCTGCTCGTTTGCCGCCATAAGCAATAAAAAAAAAAAAATATATATATATACTTAAGCATTTCTCGGTAGCGAAATGTTTCATAATTTTTGTATATCTTTTTTATATTTTTTTCATAATTTGTGACAAAAATGGATAAAATAAGAAATGAAGATATAAGAGGAAGTTTAAAAGTTGCGCCAGTGACGGAAAAGTTAAGGAGTGAAAGATTGACATGTGATGAGACGGGATGAAAGTAATGTTGTGAGGAAAGTTTTAAATATGAATGTTGAAGGCTTAAAGGGTAAGAGAAGACTGAAGAAAAGATGGATGGACTGCGTGAAACATGACATGGATAAACAAGGAGTGACTACAGAGATGACGTCTGATAGAGTAGTATGAAAGTAGAAGACATATTGCGTCGAACCCAAATAAATTGGGATAAGAGTAAGTGATGTTGATGATGATGATTTCTCGGTAGTGAAATCTCATATTCAGTTTTTAGATAGAATACAAAACTGAAACGTTACAATAAATAATCACATGCTTAATCGATTATTAGTTTTATCCCAATAATTAACCAAGATGGCTAGATATAAGCAAAGATCGATCCATTTTTGTTTTTTTTTTTCTATATTTGTGTTTGTAACGCCATCACAAAAAAAAAATGCCGAATGGAATTAATATGTATCGTAATTATTTTAGATTTTCAGAGATGCTTCCTCTCATAGAACAACTAAGATACAAAAGCATTTTGTTACAAGAGAACGATAACTCGAAATATCATCCATACAAAATGACCATTGCTGAGCATCAACAAATCGGACAAAATGTATGCACACTATCTTCTTTAGTCCATATACGTTCCACGCAAACCTCCGTCACAATCAAAAGGAAATTGATCTGCTCATATCTGATCAGACGAATTAGCATAGAATTTCATTTGAATTTTCTTTCTCTTGCAACATAAGTTCCTGAGTCGTCTTTTAAGACACTCACGGGAAAGGAAGGGTCATCTAAACCGTATGATGACTATTTCTCTATAAAAAGGAATATAAAACTACAAACACAGTTAGATATTGCCGTCAGTCATGATTTAATTAACTAATTCAATTTCATCCACGCTCCCCAGTTGATTTGCTTGCAAATATTCTTCAAATAAAATACGAAGCAATATTTCTTTAAGTGGTTCCGTAGTGCGTATTACAATCTAAACAAAGAGAGTGAATTCAATTTGTTTTATTTTGCCGCTCGGATACGATATTGTTTTATTTAGATTTGCCGATACATTCCACATATTGCCGACCTAGTTAATTCAGAATTCGTTATATAGACAACTCCTATAATCCTGTGGCTCGTCATAAAGTATTTGTAGTAAAACAAGTGCTATTTCTTTCATTAATATACAATTTATAAAGCCAAACATTAATTAGCATTTTAATGAATTCTCAAGATTTTTTAGACTGCAGAGATATTTTTTTATTGCTATTTGGTGGCAAACGAGCAAGCAGCACACCTGGTGGTCAGTGGTACTGTCACCCATAGACTTTTGCAATACCAAGGACATAGCCAGGCCACTGCCTACCAATATAAACGCCAAACCCACCCAGTTGGGCTTCCAGCTCTCTCGCTCACCAAACGAAGCGCAATAGCACATTGCTATTATTCAGACGTCGATCTTCTGCGAGAGTGTGGTACTACCCCGGATGTACTGGCCCACGGATATAAATAACGAACTGTGTACAGCGTCCTACCACTAAAAGATTTTATTTTATTGGTTGTAAGAGTATTCAAAATAAATAATAACAAATTTGCTGGAATATATCTAATGTGAATTTTAAGTTATTGTAGGTTAGCTCTATGGAAAGAGGCACAAATAATATACAGCCAAATGCTAGTCACAGAAATTCATTTCAAACGCTTCTTCACTACATGAGTTAATGTATCTCATAAAATTAAACAAACTAAATCAAATGAATTATTTTATATAAACGCTGCGAGGGCACTTAATTTTACATTTTATCTAAAATTATTCCACCAATGGATCGGAAAAAGGCCGCAAGCCGAAAGAATCCAACAAAGAAGACATCGGGCACGTCACTTTTTAAGTAAAATTGTATACAACATATAGCATTATTAATTCCAGTGTGCTTATATTTATTTATTTATTTAAAAAAATAGTACAGCCAGACACAAGTGATGTGTCACTTTCACTTCCATATCTATATTTAGCTTTTTTTGAATGTAGAATAAGAAGAAAGACATACTGCAGCAACATATAGAGTTGTTGTTTCTTTTAAATCACTCTGTCTGTTGACGAAAACGCATTAAAATCCGTTATAAAATTTAAAAGATCTAAGCTTACAGATGGCGAGAAGCGGTTTTATTTTATACTATGTAATGAAAACATTAAATTTTTAGTGAACATTTGATAATATGCGTAAGTGGTTAATGAGATCTTAGGTAACTAATTAAACTAGCATCAGCTTCCACACAGAGTGATGTATATTTAAAATTTACGCCGCGAAATGGGTTATAATTCAACTTAACCCCTTTTCTTTTTTTTTTGTAGACAATGTTCCGGCCACACCCTGTGCAGCCATTTGGGGCGAATGAAAGTCGGAAACGAATATCACCGAATAAATTACTTTGCCCGTTTTTAACTTGATTTTCAAATTTAAATTAAAAATCCCTAATAAGAAATGCTATTATCAAAATCTATAGATTTGCATGTCTCATCTTTATTAGACAACTGAATATCAAATAAACTATTCTTAAATACGTGAGCTAGTACAGAAAATAATTTTTCACTTCATCATCATCATCTCAGCTCATATATGTCCCACTTTTGGGCTCAAGCCTCCTCCAGAATGGGAAGGAAACTAACATACTATACCACGCTGGTCAGACGTGTTAGTATAGGGTTTTGTTACGAGTTTTCCTTCTCTAGCATAGATGTTATATGCATTTTATACCCCTTAGTAGTCTCTTACGATCAACCACGGGTAAGATAGAGGGTGGTGAATTGTATTCTAACTCCGTCACCACACGGAACTTGTTTTGGCACGGCAATTTTTCACTTGCTAATGGAAAATTCCTTACGTCTTTAAATGTTGTCAATAACATGCGTTTAAAAGGTCACACTACTTTGTGAATTTCCATCATCCATACAATTCATATTCACTAGCGGTTGCTTAGAAATGTTATTTGTGAACCAAGTCACAGTGTTTGGCGTCACACTCTCAAAGTAATATACTGTAAATGATCTTTGACAAGAGAACATTTGTTTTACTAAACCAATATATTTGTCAATTCTGACTGACATTAACAATTTATGTTTGTCTGACAATTCAAAACTAACTACCGTATTACAAAAATCTATTGTATTTCATCGTCATCATCATCTCAGCTTATATACGTTCTACTACTGAGCTCGAGCCTCCTGTACAATCTTAATTTTATTTTTATTTATTTATTATAAATCAATTTTTACATATTAATGGTACATAGCCTCACAAAACCGTGTTATTGGTTTGACTGTGGGATCGAAGACTCTCTATATATATAATTATAATAAGATCTACGTAATATATATAATAATATATATAATTTACGCATCACGTTGTTTGTTCGCGATGGACTCCTAAAATACCTAACCGATTTTAATCAAATTTGCGCAGCATGTGTAGTTTGATTCAACTTAAAAGATAGGATAGCTTTTTAGCATCTCAATTTATAGTCGCAATATTATTTTATTGTAAATTAGTTATCTATTATTTGACAGTCACAATTATCTGTTATCTCCAAATGATTCTAACAGATGGCGGTATTTGTTGCCTGGATTGAATAAGTATTTACTACCTTAGCCACAGTAACGCGTGGCTGGGTTCGCTAGTAGAATATAAATTGATGTACAATACGACGCTGGTCAAAAGTGTTAGTGGTACGGTACAGTACATAAAGTTTTATTCCGTTTCTTCCTTGTATTTCATAAAAGTTATATGCATACTATATCACTATTATGATATACACGGACAAGTTAGAGGAGTGATAAATTGTATTGTTACTCCATAACCACAAGGAAAACGTAAGAAGAAAAAAATATCTGGTTTAAATTGTATTAAATAGTTTAAATTAGTTGCAATATTAATAAAATTATTATTTAGTATTTAGACTGTAAGATTGCACTCTTTATAATCGTCTTTAATAACCTATCAACGAGTTTATTAGCAATTGAAAATTCAAATATTTTACGTTTCAAAATATGTCAATTATGAATAGATCTATAGATGTAACTATATTCAACAATGGGTAAGTATATTTTATGACAAATTCTACACATAATTTAAAACGAAACTAATTACAAAATATTAAATTAGTCTGGCCTTAAAAAGAGACAACGGAAAATAAAAGACAGCATAGCAGCAATATGTTGACGCTTTTTTTTTTTGGCGGCGGTCTATGGAATGGTCACGCCCCGCCAAATCCACCCGGGGCGACATGAGAAGCGGAGCACGACCCCATAGACCCGCCCTACAAGTACCTCTCCACGCCGTGCGAGCGGGCCACCGAAACCCGATCTTTGCCGTCGGTGGCCCGCCCGGCGGTTTACCCTCTCGGGTATCCTCTCGAGTCGACGCCCCGGCAGCTTTCGCCGTCGGGGCGTCGTCCTCACGCGGTGGCCTCGGTTCGGGGCGACCAGACTAATACCCGGTCCGGTCACCCGCTGCCTCGGCTAGGGAATATGTTGACGCTGTGGTAAACTACAAGGCATTCTACATGAAAACATCTTACTAATATTATAAATGTGAAAGATTGCGAAGATGTTTGGATGTTTATTACTCAATCACACGTAAACCGTAGTACTACTTTGGATGAAAATGGGCACACAAATAGACCATTTCCTGGATTAGCACATAGAATAATAAATGCCGATAATGTATTCCCTTGTGATAATTTAGTGACAAAATGTTAAATTGAAAAACTAGAATGTTAATAACTTACGCCTTTATCTCATAAGCTGTGTGGTAGCGGCTTCGATTACTACTAACCCTTACTTTGCTCGGATGTCGTAAAAGATGATTAAGAGCCTTATAATGATGTGGGCCAACTTCGTCTAATGCCGTTTGGTCGACAATTACATTCCCAAGGAGGGCCGGCGTTTGTTAGGCGGCCGGTCAAAAACTATTGCCAATATCTTCTACATATAGTAGAAGATATTGGCAATAGTACTATGAAGCAAGAGTACATATTGTATTGACCCTAAGTAATTGGGATAAGAGTAGGAGAATGATGATTATCCCATAAGCGTACCTAAGAACAGTAATATAATACACCCCTAATTCTTTTATAAATTCTAAACCTACATAATTGAGTTTACCTATCCTTGATATTTGATAACATTAATATTTGCTGCATACATTATTCGTCTCTTAGAGTAGCAATAGAAAAAGGCAGAAAGGTAATCCACATAGAAAGTTTGGGAAGAACGCTAATGCCTTATAGTATAATTACTATTTCTATACTAGTAGTAGGCTAACAGTACAAGGCATTATTCAGAAACCCTTACCAATGTAGAATTTGGCTGGAAACAAAGTATAAATATGACCCGACTATAACGTTAGTCCAACTCTCGAAATGCTACTAAAGAGGTGTACTTTATTTTTAGTCGTCCCTTGAAAATAATAAATTACATGAAACGATTGCTTGCGTAGAAAAAATATGGTTTACGTGTTATATTTGCATTATTTGGCATTGTTTGTTTAATTATTAGAACACACAAAAATCTATTTGATTAAGTTATTATATCGTATATACATATATGTATATCTTAATAGTGGTAGGACTACGCTGTTGACAGTTATCTGTCTACAGCCGCGGGCCTGTCCGTCTGGGGTAGTACCACATTCTCGCAGAAGACCGACGTCTGAGTAATGGCAACGTGCTATTGCGCTTCGTTCGGTGAGTGAGAGAGCCGACAGCCCATCGGGTTGGGTTTAGAGTTCGTAATGGCAGGAAGCGGCCTAGCTATACTCTTGGTATAGTAAAAGTCCATGGGCAACAGTGACACTTACCATCAGGTGTGCTGCTTGTTCGTTTGCCACCATGAGCAATAAAAAAATGTATATATATTTTTTTTTTGAGTTTATGGCTTGGTTACCAAGACCTTTAAGCCAAATCTTTGTTTATAAATTAACTTCATTTAAAGCCAACGTCCGTCACTAAGTCAAATTGTCGCTTGTAAAAGTGCCATGGCAACACTGTTAGAGGTATCTTTTTGTAATTTTAGTGGTAAACTATCGTATATATTTATCATAAAATAGAACAGGCTCATACCTACGTATATGACACAATTTACTCGCAAGTACGCACGCACGTATAAACAAAAAAAAATCGGCTCATAAACATCTTTTATCCTCCACGTATCAATCATAGCTAACTTGATCATGAGTTTCCTCTACAATCAAATAATAATTTTACTGTCCTATGTTTAAGATATGGGTTCTCATAGTTCTAGTTTTTTTTTTTCTCTTTTAATAACGTTATATTTATGAGAAAACTGGCTACTCAAAACTTCCATCCTTTTACGCACAACAAAATTCGAAAATATATGGTTTCGTATATCTTTCCTTGTAGTAACGGAATAAGAATACAATTCACCACACCCTATTTTGCCCATGGGTGTTATAAAAGACGACTAAGAGATACAATATCCATATAACATCTATCCAAAGGAAGGTAAACTTGAAATAAAATTCCCAAGTTGTATTTCGATTGGTTTACCAACCCATCTGACCAGTGATATAATAGGTCAATTTGCCTCCTATTATGGAGGAGACTCAAGTGGCACATCCCACAGCTGGGCTTTTATATGTATATGAACTGAGATGATGATAAATCATGTGAAAATTAACAATTTTTTTTATTACATTTTAATTACACGAATTAAAGTATTATTTTCCAAGAAGGGCTTGACACTATGGAATAGACGAACTGACAGGATTCAATTTACTTTATTTGCTGACTCGGAAATTGTATCGGTATTTTATTTAGATTTTCCAATACATTGTACGAATCGTTGCCCTAGAGCACCTAGTGCAGAATACGTAATGTAGAAACAACTGTTACGATCTAAGGTTTGTCGTATAAAATTTGTAGTAAAAAACGAGGTTTTTCGTAAGAAAACCCGACAATGCCTACAGATTTAATAACGTAGAGAATGACTCGTATTTATTGCCGTTTAAATATACACCTTCCTCAGTCCCTTATCGTCCCACTATTTGCCACGGGCTTCCACCAGTATAACGAAATTAGTCTACATGACAATGGCTAAACGGGTTGACATATAGTTTTATTCCTGGGTTCCTTTCTCTGCCGGCCGGGCCACCGAAGACAAAGATCGGGTACCGGTGGCTCGTTCGCACGGCGAAGAGAGGAGTTTTGCATGGTGGGTCTATGGGGTCACGCGCCGTCTCTTCCGTCACCCCGGACCGATTTGGCGGAGCGAGACCGCGTGCATAGTCAACCACAAAAAAAAGGGGTACCTTTCTCTTCTAATGATGCTAACTGCTTATATCCCTCAATAAAAGGAAGGCGTGATTAACATTATAGTCTCACTCTGTCACACGAATAAAAAAAGTACTGTTAATAATAATAATATATTTATAAAACTCGATTACGAAGTGAAAAATGATGTCACAAGCGGGATTTGAACCCGCGCCTATTGGTTTTATAAATAATTAAGCATATTAAATGCTAAATTTCAGTAATTTAAATAACAAGGTTGTGTCATCGTTTAATACAATTCTAACTGTAAAGTTTTAAGTATTAAGCCTATAACAATGTGTAAACATTGTCGGGTAGATAGCATACCGTCACCTTAAGACGTAAATATGATACGAAAGTGAAATTTGCATGTCCTACAATTAGTCACGGTGGTGTAGTGGCAGCACGATTGGGCCGGAATCCCAATAGGCGCGGGTTCGAATCCCGCTTGTGACATCATTTTTCATTTCGTAATCGAGTTTTATAAATAATTAAGCATATTAAATGCTAAATTTCAGTAATTTAAATAATAATATATATCAATCCGTCTAACCAACATGGAATGGTAGGTCAATTCCCCTCCTATTATGGAGGAGGCTCAAGCCTAATAGTGCGTTATATCTATAAGAGCAGAGATAGATGTGCCCGCTGAAATATTAATGTCATATAAAGATCTTTACTCCTATTCATCTTTATACAATTGAGGACTCAACTTCTCATCACAGCTCATATATGTCGCACTGTTGGACTCGAGTCTCCTCCATAATAGGAGGGAATTTTACCTACTATACCACGCTGGTCAGACAAGTTGGTATAGGGTTTTGTTTCGAGTTTTCCATCTCTTGCTGTTATAAGCGTTTTTTTATCCTTTAGTCGTCTCGTACGATCACCCACGTGTAAGATTGGGGGTGGTGAAATGTATTCTTACTCCGTTATCACACGGAAACTCAACTTCTATCTTTCACTAATCTTCTTTCAATTCTTAATCTATCTCTAAATAATACTCTCTACTCTAATAATCTAAATCGTTTTTTTATATTTTATTCTTTATTTTTAATATAACTGTGGCACTTTTCTATAGTTTTAAAAAATCATTTCAAAAAAGTTTCATTCAACGCCGATGGAATTATAATCCGATCAAACGAATAAGTAAAAAGCAAAGATTTCATATTATAATAAACATATAGATATTGATTTGATGTTGTTTACTCCAGTGCCACAGCCAGTCAATCTGGGATAAGCCGTGAGTGTTTGTCATAAATATGCAACAGCCTTGCTGCGTATACAATAGTCTCGCCGAACATCAATCTATTTTACTCATATACTGCGCACACTATACGCGTACCTATGATATGGAACTAAAAACTTTTTTGCTTAGCCTTTCATAACTAAAACCATAAAAGCTGTTGCCTTATATATTATACTACCTTTTACCAACTTTTTTTTTAATACTCATGGTGGCAAATGCTTTCTTTCAACTATGTGGTAACGGCTACGAATATTACCAGCCCTTACTTTGCTCGTGGATGTCGTAAAAGATGACTAAGAGCCTTAGAACGACCTGAGCCAACTCCATCGGATGGCGTTTGGTCAAAAATTACATTCCCAAGGAGGGTTGACATCTGGCAAGCGGCCGATCATAAAACTATTGCCAATAACTTTTACAATATGTACTATGAAATAAGAGCACATAATGACTTCTAATGTTTACGCGAGTATTACACATTTGAAATAAAACTAATTTTACGGATTCTATCGCGTTTGTATTTGATTTATAATTTTCCGACGTTTCGATCACTTTACAGTGATCATGGTCACAGTCCTCCCGTGACCATGATCACTGTAAAGTGTTCGAAACGTCGGGAAATTATAATTCAAATACAAACGCGATAGAATCCGTAAAAGCAGTTTTATTTCAAATAAGAGCACATATTTTATCGACGCCAAGTAATGGGGATAAGAGTAGTTGAATGATGATAGTGGCAAATGAGCAAGCAGTACACCTGATGGTAAGCGTCACTGCCGCCCATGGACCTTTTCTATAACCAAGGCTATAGCTAAGCCGCTGCCTGCCATTACAATCCCCAAACCCACCCATTTGGGCTTCCAGCTCTCTCGCTCGCCGAACGAAGCGCAATAGCATATTGCCATTACTTAGACTTCGATCTTCTGCGAGAGTGTGATACTACCCCGAACGGACCGGCCCGAGGTTGTAAACAGAGAACTGTCAACAGCATGGTCCTACCACTCTCAATACGTCTTCATTCATGGGGAAATCATTGACGTCCCGTTAAATATCATTTTCATTATTTACTCCTTTCCCATGAGTCTCTAAATCACTAAAGGAAGAGGCTGCCGAGTACACTAATTTATGCAAAATTTTTATTCAATAAGAAATCAAGTATCATTGTAAAATTCTATGGCCTTTTTTACACCCTTTTTTTTGCGGTGGACTATGGATGTGGTCTCGCCCCGCCAAATCGGTCCGGGGTGACGAAAGAGGCGACGCGCGACCCCATAGACTCACCATGCAAAGCTCCTCTCTTTGCCGTGCGAGCGGTCCACCGGTACCTGATCTTTGTCTACGGTAGCCCCCTTTTTTACACCCTTAGAGTATAAAAATTAACAAATATGTGTTTAATACCTGAGTGGTGGCGGATTTATACGAATTTATTTTAGGACCACCCCTTACATAGGGGGGTGACCGGACCGGGGATTGGTCTGGTCACCCTTGGAGAGAGGCCACCGCGTGAAGACGACGCCCTGACATCGAGACATAATATTAGTCGAGATGGCAGGGCGTCGACCCGAGAGGATACCCGTGAGGGTAGACCGGATGGGCCACTGAAGAAAAGAACGCGTACCAGTGGCCCACCCGCAATGCGTAGAGAGGTACATTGTAGGGCGGGTCTACGGGGTCGTGCGCCGCTTCTCCCGTCGCCCCGGACGGATTAGCGGGGCGTGACCGATCCGTAGCCCGCCGCCAAAAAAAAAAAAAAAAAGGACCACCCCTTACATAGAAATCGTAAAAGCCAGCTAATGACTTGCCAGGAAAACTGAGTGGAGCACGCTTCTGGACTTATACTTATAACACAAACTGCAATCGCTAGGTCACCTACCATGCGTAGCGATTATAGTATTACTTTCTCTTAGGGAAGTGGTCTATTCTCAAAAGTGGGCATTCATAGACTGATAAATGAATAGATGAATATTGATAATATAAAACTTTAAATTAAAAAATCCTTAATTTTATTCCATTCATTCGTAAGTAGCTTTCGAAATTCAATTTGTTTGTGGATTCATTTAAGAAATACAATCAAATATTATTGTAGCAGAAACATGATACACTCTATAGTCTAGACAAACAGAGTGGTTTCAATTTATTTTATTGAATTACCTCTCCTATTGTATATCATAAAGTATTTTCAACAATGTTCAATAGATTATTTTAATTAGTTATTTGTTTTAAAACTTCACATGAATATTGGCACAATGTTCGAGCAATAACTGTTACGCTGATTTACATAGTTTCTAAACTTTGTAATAAATAAAACGACTTCATAGCATTTTTTTATTATATTGTATACATATTGTTACTATTGTATATATTGTTATTGTTGTATACATATTGTTATTACTACGATCGTCGTCATCAGAATCATCATCATAGTTCATTATCATTGCTGTGTATAGACTATGAATACTACCAACGCTTACTTTGCGCATGGATGTCGTATAAGATGACTAAGAGCTTTATATCAACCTGGGCCGGCTCCACCAGATGCCTTTGATTAACAATTACATTCCCAAAGATGGTTAACGTCAAGTAAGCTGCCGATGATAAATCTATTGCCAATAACTTTTCCAAGAAAAGAAAATTGACATACTATATCACGATGATCAGACAGGTTGATGTAGCGATTTATTTCGAGTTTTTCTTCTCTTGCATAGATGTTAGATGTATCACACACTTCGGTCATCTTTACGAGTCACATCTGCATAAAAAGTGGTGGTGAATGGTATTCTTACTCCATTACCAAACAAAAAAATAGTTAAACATGCCATCTTTAGAGTTTTTAGAGATCAAGAAGAAATAAAAAATATTATCATTAATGAAACGATAGTGAAATAATAATAATTATTATTTCATCATCATCATCAGTCTCCTACTCTTATCCCAATTGCTTGGGGTCGATACAATATGTACTCTTCTTCCATAGTACATATTGTAAAAGTTATTGACAATAGTTTTATGACCGGCCGCCTACCAGACGTCAACCCTCCTTGGGAATGTAATTGTTGACCAAACGGCATCAGATGAAGTTGGCCCAGGTCGTTGTAAGGCTCTTAGTCGTCTTTTGCGACATCCACGAGCAAAATAAGGGTTGGTAGTGTTCGTAGCCGCTACCACACAGCAATAAAATAATAATAACTATGTAAACAAAGTAAAGGGTAAGTATTATTTATTTACTAGTAGTTTATCCGTGGAGTCGGTTGTTGTAGTTCAGTTATGACACTTTGTATGTACGTATTCATGTTTATTTTTTTTTAATTACCACTAACATTAAAAATTCCTTTACCTAATTTTGATCAGAAACGAAATATGAATATGAATTATTTCTTTATTTGAACTGGAATTGTAGCTGTTATTTTTTTTTATGTGTAACACTATTTTATAGAAATGAAAGCATATTATGCCCTATAACATAAGCAATAATCCCATAAAAGAAAATTAGATGAAACGAAAAGACGGAAAAACAGACAGAAATTTTCAAAATTGACTTTTTATTTTTTTCAGAGATTTGACGAGCGATCTAATTTACTGGCTGAACATTGGGTGTTAGAAATAAAAGAAGCTTATAGTTCATCTAATCTAAGAAGTGCATATTGACGTTTGCATTTTTTAATACACAATAACCTCGGTCAAACGTATACACATGATTGTAAACACTAAATCTGAAATTTTAAACAACTATTAAGTTATTTACATAATTAACATTGCGGGTGACTTTGTTGTACAATAATCTAATGTTGAAACTCGTAAAAATAATTTAAAATAAAATAACATGGTAAATAGTAATTGTCATTGACGACCTAGCAATGTCACGTCATCACGTTCTATACAGTAGTGCTTGACAACTTCCAATTCACGAATATCCAAATAGTCGGTAAAAATATTAGAATAATACAATTAATCGAATAGAGATTTTGACAGAGATGTACATTTCGACACTTTGATTGATAAGGAAATAATTATTAATGTTCGCGACGCTGATAATTCACGTAATAGTAGTAATTCTTAATAAGTAGCCGCTTAATTTTCAAATCCAGTCTTTGTTTTTAATTAACCTAATCCTACTAAATATGACGAATAGATTCTATGCTGAAATAATTAAATTTGTTTAGTACTAATTTAGCACTTAATTTATTCATGACCTTTTTGAAAAATAAAAAATAAACCGATTATTAATTATAAAGAATCAATATCGATTTCTCAGTAAAATCGGATATTTTCGATAGCGATTATTTAGTTCACATACCTAGACAACTTACTCAGACAGCTGTCAAAGTGCACTTCTTAGATTAGACAGACTATACGCTTTATTGCATAAATTTTTACATATGCGGTGCATGAAGGGAAAGGTGCATGTAATTAACTTACCAATAAGAGTGTCGTTTGCGAACAATGCTTCTTATATAGTTATCGTGCGACCGATGACCGGTTGGTACTCTAAATATCAGATCTTCTGTAGTCGTATTGCCAACAGTAGCAAGATAGACTAATGCGTGATGTTTTTGTGCAGACACTTATAGAATTATAGTACATTACTGCAGCGGCCAGCAAAAGAGGCCTTGAAAGACGAACGTGTAAATGTGGGCCGAGGCGTAGCCGAAGTACACATACGTAAGTCCATCAATTCCTAATTGTGGCCAAGACATGTATAGTGCTTTTCTCAAATAATGCGCGGAAATTAAAACTAAGTAGTACTACTATATAAGTAGAACTGTATACATGACGAACAACGAACAACATTTTTCACGTACTAAAGGGTTTATTTGTTTGATTTTTCATTATCAAACAGGTTTCTTTTTCAAGCCAGTTCGAAATTTAAATAAAACTCTGATAAGTTGCCTATTTGGTTACCATGTTTTGAAGTAACAAATCGTTCCATTTTTAAAATATACGATAGATATGAATTTACATGTATATTTATTTGGGCGCTAAAACACGACAGATATGGATTTTCATACATTTTTTGCCGGCCGCTGCTCGCATGTATTTGGTCAGTGCAACAATTTCGATTTATCTCGAAGAAGGTTGTCAAATCTTGAATATCGAAATATGTTTGAGAAATAATCAATTAATTAAATGTTATATATTCCATTATAATTTAAAAAAATATAACGTAGAGATTAAGGAGTCAGGCTCCAAGAGGAAATCCTCTTAGGTGACACGCTCCGTCACCGGCGCCGGGGAGGCGCAGGCGCGAGTATGTGCGCCTGATGCCGCCCTAGCCGAGGCCGTGGGTGACTGGTTCAGGAATAGTCCGTCACCCTAAGAGAGGCAGACCGCGTGAGGACAACGCTCCGACAGATAGCCGGATATAGGGACTATATGCCGGATATAGACGGGATATAGGGACGAGGGATAATGGACAATGGCGATGGGGAGAGAATACGATGGGTTATGGGGCCACGCGTTGCTCCTACGTCGCTCCGGACAGAACGAGTGGCGTGTGGCCGGACCATAGCCTACCCCAAAAAAAAAACAAAAAAAGGGTTTAAGGAGTCGGTATCCGTCCGTATAGTGAATTGATGATAAAATTACAATCAGGATGCCATTTCAAAACAAAATTATAGGAAGGAAAGCCAGTGATTTATTCATTGTCCACAGTGGAATCGTTGAAATATCGTTAACCGTTTAATGGTTCTATTGTAGAATAAGGTCATTTCAATCATCAATCTCATTCAAGTCAGAAATATTTATTACAGAACGTTATATCAATTATTCCTCCACTTACAACAATGTTATTTGCTACGTCTTTTCTCAAAACACTCTCCGGTTAGCCTTAGCATTGATTAATTACTTCCATCATAGTCTGTCTGAATATTGTCATGTCATGGTTCGCTAATAAAAAGCCGTGGACAGCTTACAACAAACATACCTATATAATTATTAAAAACAAATAAGTATTATTTATTCCGTTTAGTGACCTTTCCTTTGTCTAGGGGTGTCGTAAACGCCACCGATGACAAAGACCGGTGGCCCGCTCGCAAGTCGAAGAGAGTTTGCAGGGTGAGTCTATGGGGTTGCGCGCCGCCTCCTTTGTCACCCGGACTGATTTGGCGGGACGTGACCACGTCCATAGTCCACCGCAAAAAAAAATGGAAGTAAAGAATGGAACTAAGTAAAGAAAGGAAAAAAACTTGGAAGTATAAAATGTAGATAACATTAATTCAAGAGTTCATTCTCTCAACTTAACATAAAACCTTATTTATGCCAACAGCTTTGACCAGTGTGGTAGGACAATTACCCTCCTATTGGTAAGAAAACCCAATCAGTGACCCTCATATGTAGACTAAAAGCTGCTAGATGAAGTTAATACTAAAGCTTTAATAGCATTACTTAGGAATCCTTTTCTTTTTGCGGTGAGCTATGATGTGGTCACGCCCCGACAAATCGTTCCGGCGCGACGGTAGAGACGACGCGCGACCCCAAGACCCACCCTGCAATGCGCCTCTCTTCGCTGTGCGAGCGGGCCACCGGAACCCAATCTTTGTCTTTGGTGGCTTGCCCGGCGGTTTACACTCACGGGTTCCTCTCGAGTCGATGCCCCGACGGCGAAAGATGTCCTCACGCGGTGGCGTCACTTCGGGTGACCGGACTAATCCCCGGTCCGATCACCCAATGCCTCGGCTAGGATTACTTAGGAATTCTAATGTTAATGAAATCTTAATGATGAAGTTTATTAGAATGAAATACAGTATGTTATCTCCATTTATTTGCTCAAAGTTTACGTAAAACCATCTTCGTGTGGTGACGAGGTAAAAATAAAAATTCACCACTGTATCTTGCTCATGACTTTGTCCAAGACGACTAAGACATGCAATATGCAGATATCATCTATGCAAGAAAAAGAAACGTCCAAATAAAAACCAATACCAACCCGCGTGGTACAGTAAATCCATTTCCCTATAAAATAAAGAAATTTTGAGCCTAACAATGAGACTTAGATGAGCTAAGATTACTGATGAATGATATAAAAACTAGCTAAAGTGTCACCAAAGAAATAGGCTGGAGCATTCTTCCGAAACACTTATAACACCAAATGTGATATCTCAATTAACTGTCTTTTACAAATGGGAAAGGATTGCGATGAGTATATTTTTGCTTAATCACCAAACAAAAAGCTACCGTATACTAACTACCGCTACCGACAAAAAAAATTAATGATGTAAAAATTTTATTCTCTTAAAAATGCCTATCACAAATACGAAGCCAGACTGTACCTAGCTCCATACAAAGAATCTAATATAAGCGGCATAGGAATATTGAGAAGGGTGTGTAACAAAAACTTTTGTCCCATTTCTATCGATGTTTATTAGCTTTCCTTACGTGACCTGAATATGATCTAAAAGATTGAGTAAGCTGCCAAAACGTTGTAAGTAAATATACCTACACTTCAATTATCTAGAGAAAATCCTGATACGTATCGTATGCGAGTATATATAGATAAATCTAATCTAAAATTTTATAAACAAATATTAAATAAATTGTTTCTTATTTTATATTAAAGTTTTGCCTTACTCCTAAAAGATTAAGGATAATTGTATTTCTATAGCCAGGTGTAAGAACTTGATCATCAGACAGACGACGACGAGATTCGGGGAAGAAAACTGCACACTGTCTTGAGCTGATGAGCTAAAGCCAAGGGTAGACGGGGAGGGCATTATCGGCGATCCTAAATAAAGCTTACGATGTGACAAGGGATGGGACGTCAGCCAGTTAGGTAAAGTATAGGTACCTGAAAGAATAAACCGTCGAACTAACCACGAAAGTTGAATAGATTTAGTGCCAGTGCCTTAATTAGAAGGCCGTAAATAACTCTATAATTGATTATAGATGCCTGTTATTATTCTAGATGCTCAATCAGCCGACTTTAAATCTGCTAACAAAAAATATAAGTTTTCACTTTTTGTTAGAGCTTCACTCACTGTCTCAGAGTTGCTACAGAACATTTAGTTTTAAGGCACAGAAACTCAAAATTGACAGTAGTTACTTTTTCTCCAATTCATTCTACTTACGTTTACAATCTGATATCATCTAGGCCTATACCCAATAGATAGTAATAGAGTTTTATTTCGAGTTGTCCTTCTTCTGCGGCAAAATTATGTTCTTATATCCCTTAGTAGTAGGTACTCTTTGGTGACGATACGTAAGGGTAAAGAAGGGTTGACATGAATTATATTCTTACTCCATGACCACATTGAATTCATTATTTAACAAGCTACAACACTAAATACTGATTATTTAATCATATAATAAACTAATTACTAATATTTAAAATAAAACTATTTTTACGGATTCTATCGCGTTTGTATTTATTTTTTCTCGACTTTTCGAATACTTTACAGCGTTCATGGTCACGGGAAGACTTCTGCTGTCCTGTCCAGAATCCGTAAAAATAGTTTTATTTCAAATGTATAATACGCGCGTAAACATTAGAAATCATTAATTCCTAATATTTATCTAATAATATAAACCACAGCCACTAGATGCACAAAGCGAGTATCTTCTCCCCAACATTATCTAACATAACCCGTATTATTACACAGACGACAAGTAACTAAACAAACCAAATAATTATTACAAGACCAATATCGATGTTATTACCCTATTGGCCAATATTCATGCCGCCGTAGATACTATCTGATTTCATAGAATTGTTATTAATGAGTGGTTCGAGACAAATAGTTTCGTACGTTCCCTTGATAACCCAGATTCTGACCTAAGATTTGTGTGTACACCGCTTTGGATTTCTGTGTAATAGAGCGAAAATATTGACATTCAAATCTACAACTTAACAACGATATTTAGTCTTGGAATTTATTTTTATTGGCAACTAACATTTGATGAATTCTATTTTTAAATACTAGCTTTAGCTTTTTTTTAATATGTATCTATTTAGCTAAGAAAATTTATCAAATGTGCCCGTTTTTTTTTCTTAGTTCACATTCAATAAGCATTATGTCAATAAAACTCAACATCTTATAGTTAACAGTTAAATTAGCAAATAGGGTTGATCCTAAAAAGATGGCTGATGAAAACATTACTAGGCACTACGTTCTGCTTCACCTGTGTCCAATTTTTTTAAATTGAGAAAATTCATTCTACTGTCATTGTGATGAGGATGTTTTTGACTAATTAGATATCTGCAATTTCTTTCCGCGAATATCTTTTTTAAGGATAAGGAAAAGTAGGCTGTGCTAATTTCAAAAATTTAGTCCATTATCATAGATTTAATGTAATTTTATAAAATAATAGTGTGGTTGTTGTCGATAACAAAAGTTATCGATATTTTAAATGCTGTACAGACATATCGTATATCCAAATACTTTTATTTAGGTGTTGTATATTACTGTTATAAAGCGGAAGAGAGAGCCTTGTTTGAACGCTCTAACCTTAGAATCTACCAATCCAAATAATTTCCATAAAATCTTATTCCACTTGATAGCTTGTATGTGGAGAACGTTATAGACTATAATTGGTGGGTATGTATTGCTGTGACAAATAGGAGCGGCACTTTGTCTATAAATGTTAACAAATCGAGCAAAATATAGTTACAATGGCTATTAAACAGAGTCGCAGTTTTCATGGAAACTGTTCAGATAACAAAAAAAAACGAGAGGTGTCAAGGGACACCCGGATGGAACGAAGTTCCTTTCGATTAATTAGTGAAGGAATTGTAATAAAATTTTATTTTTTTTAAGTTATAATAATATTTTTGAAGTACTTAAAACTTCTTTAGGCGCGACTAGGGAGTAACTCAGATTTTTTTTCAATAGGATCATAATCTATTACTAGATGGCGCTGTAACAAAGTTAATGGATTCTAAGAAGACATGTATTAGAGTCTAAATCGCGCTATAGAAATTTTTGCAAATTTTAACTATATATATTAAAATTTATAATAGGAACGATACACAACCGGAGGTGTCAAGGGACACCCGGATGGATCGAAGTTCTATTTTAATTATATAATTTTTTTCTGCCTTAAGCGATTTTTATAGTTATATTTTAGCCAATTTGCAAAATATCTTTATAAATTATAGCCTATGTGTTATTCTGATGTGCAAGCTATATTACGATAAATTTCATCAAAATCCATTCAGTAGTTTTTACGTGAAAGAGCAACAAACATATTCACATCCATACATTATTACAAACTTTCACGTTTATAATATTAATAATAGGATATACAATTCCACTAGACTACCAAAACTTTTCGGCCCCGAGCTCGAACGCGAGCCGGCCACGCGGCCCGGTCACGGGCGAAAATAATTTCGTTGCGCATTATTTTGATTTTGCTATATCTCTTAAGGTATTGATTTAATTTGCATGGTCTGAAGGAAAAAAAATATCTTCATGAAATGCTCAAGCCAACTAATGTATTTAAAATGATAAGGATTAATACAGTATTTGTGTAAATAGCTTTTCAATTACCGTTTTATAATAGAACATTTTTTAAAGTATTAAAATGGATATAGTATGTTATCCTTAAGAGATAGATATATACCATCGCGGACTTTTTTGTAGGCCTTTTTAAGCTGTATAATACTGTAGTACTTTATTTTCATCTATTTCGTAGGGTTCAGCCAGCGTTTGCAATGTAAGCGCAAAATAATGTGTTTATTTACGACATCACATTAGAAACCTCTAAAATTATCAGTGTTTCTCTAGTACATTATGCATATATTATACATATAAACCTTCCTCTTGAATCACTCTATCTATAAAAAAAATCGTCGCGACACCACACTGTTCAATGCGAAATAGAAATGAAAATATCTGGCTTGCTTTCTATAAGAGAGCCGACGAGCGACGCCGCACAGCTTACAATAGCTTACTATAGCAAAAAGTGTCGTGACAACTTTTCGTAAGAATTTTTTCCGTCCAGCCCCCTTTCACAACGCGCGATAAGGAACTTCGTTCCAAAAAATCATTATTGTATTATGGATAGTATTAATGTTTATATTACTATTTATATCATTAGATCACGTAAGAATTCAACTTAAATAATAGCATTATATAAGTAGTAGACCATTCAATCGAAGTTGCTTACAGAGCAATTTAAATTATATATACCCTATAATAAAAGATTGTATTTTCATTAAAGAACATTCAGTAGTCAAATGATTAACAGAATTTTAATCAAGTTCGTATTACGTTCTGTGGAATGTAATAAACATTTTGATTTCGTAAAAAAAAAGTAATAAATGTCTCTGCTAAGAAATTTCATTACACGTATAGAAAACATCTCATTACATTATTTAATATGGGCCCCGAGATATAAAGACGGCATCGAGCTTTGCTAGACATTGTGTACTTATTTCTAGATGTATTCAACTCCGCTCCCAAGAATGATTTCATGGATACCTACTGAGTTGCCGGATTTACCACGTTTTCACTTTTTTTTCATTCCGATCTTCCACTGACTTTTTTATAATGTGTACCACGCTATCTTATCCATTTATAAACTGATTTATATTAATTTTTAATCATTTGGATATAATCAAGCTAATTTCATTTTCATCAAATTAAAACCTAATAAAAGAATATCATGAAAGTCGAAGAAAATCCTTAAGTTTATAAATAGAAACACACATTTTGATTTCAATTCATTTAAGTATGACTTAAGAATCGTTTAATTCTGGATACAAAATTTTTATTAACTCAATTAATTGTACAAATAACTCAGTATGATTATTATAATAAAATATCTACGCGTAAATACTCATTTAATTTTGTGGTACCATCAAGTCTAAAATTAATTGCCTATCGTCCAACTAACCAAGTTTCAAAATTTCACCTCAATTATTAGTATCCAATATTTTATTCAATTTGATCGAGTAACTAAATGTAGAGATATTTATACTAAATATATTTATAATTGTACTAGTAACTATAACAGGATAAGTCTCCGCGGCGAAGTTCCCAAGTGAGTCCACTTCAAAATTCGGAAGTTTTTACTTCAAAGGAACTCTCCATTACTATTTAAGTCCGGACTTTCTTCGTCTATTAATGGTTCTACATAGTATTGGAGATAGTTCCTTTATTTGTTTTTGAACGATAAATCTTAAAATGAAAACTAAAGTTTTAGAAATGTAAACATTTCAATAGTTTAGTTTCTATTCTGAGATTATTACAACACGAAAAATCTTATGAAATAATAATGACTTATCTGTATTGACCTTATCTTAAATATAATTAGATAATAAGATCTAGATCTTAAATGTAAGACTTAAATATAAGATCTTAAATATGTATATATTGTCGTCATTATTACTTAGCAGATAAATCTAATCTCTAATATACATACATACACACATACATATCATCACGCCCTATCCTTTGCAGGGTAGGCAGAGAGAACAGAGTGCCAGAGAACTCTATCCTTGCATACTTCACTCACTTCCTCAATATTCATAATTCTCTTCATACACGCTCGCCGGTTTCGGAGACTCTTGACTCCACCTTCCTTCTATAAGTGACCAATCTGGTGTAGGTAGGTTAGTTTCGGTCTCCCCCGGTACCTACATCCTTTATCATCTCCAAAATACTAACTTACAAATCGAATACCTATATAGCCCAAGTTTTAATTATTATGTGTAACGTAATAACTTAATAAGTATTTTACTATGACAAAGATAGCACGTACCTACAAACGACCAAAATAAGGATAGATATAAAAGATTCGCCATATTAAATCACAACAAATGTATCATAGCCTATAGATTACTTTTCTTTTTTATTTTAATATGACAAGGGATGCTATTACGTAAATAACGATAATCACCAATTTATGCAAACAATTCTAGTTGGGTTACAATGTTTCGTAAGTATTTTCTTTTTATTAGTAATAAATATGGAATAAAAAGCCACGAAAATTCGAAGACATGTAGAATATCGATTAATATATTATTTATATGAAAGTTTTTGTTTTATATAAGATTAATAATTTTATGTAAGACTCTTAAACTTTTCCTGGCTTAGGAGCCGTCCATTAATTACGTGAGGTTTGAAAGGGGGAAGGGGTTTGACAAAAATCACGAAATATCACAAGGAGGAGGGGGGTTGTAGTAAGATATCACGTGCATTTATTTTTTCGTCAAACGCTGAGATTTCTAAACTGAAAAACCCACAGGTAGTCAGTTTTCAAAGCAGACCATGCCTACACTGGATTTATCGGTACAAAAGAGATGGTGCTCTATTAAAGAATGCGACATAAGGAACACGTCACTGACGTCATCTTAAAAAAAATTTTGACTATTTAATCCATTATTTTACTCTATCTGGATGATGGAATGTCGCCTGCTTAACGCCGATATTGACGTCAAACACGTCAATATCGGCGTTAAGCAGGGGTGCGTTCTGTCAGCCAGGCTGTTTATCATTTATCTGGATAAATGTCTCCAAAGGTTGAACGATATGAATGTGAGAGTCCAGATGGGCGACTCAGTGGTCACTGTTCTGCTCTATGCAGATGATGCAGTCCTGCTGGCACAGTCAGCGACTGACCTGCAGACCCTAGTCGACACAATAGCAGAAGATTGTAAGAAAAGGGGTCTACGCATGAATGTGAGCAAAACCAAAATAATGTCTTTGAAAAAGATGAAGCCAGAACAGATGTAAGAGTAACAATAGGTAATGATGTACTAGAGCAAGTGGATGAATTTGTATATCTTGGATGTGGATTTAGCCGAGATGGAAGGTACACCACTGAATAGAGCAAAGAGTGAATGCGGGCAATAGAGCGAACGGAGCGTTGGAACAACTTCTCGGTAGCCACCACCTCAGCCAGAAGGCACGTGTAGCAATACATAACGCAGTGCTTGTCCCAACATTACTGTATGGAAGCGAGAGTTGGGTATGCAGAAAATAGTATGAAAGTAAAATTAATGCGGTCGAAATGCAATCTCTACGGAAAATCTGTGGAGTTAGGCTGACCGACCGCATTCGTAACGACCACGTAAGAGAGCGAGTAGGTATGAAAGAGAGTATTGGTGTAAAGATGCGAAAGGGAATGCTCCGCTGGTTCGGACATGTGAAAAGAATGCCGAACGAACGTCTGGTTAAGAAGATATACAATGCGAAAGTGGAAGGATGTAGGTACCGAGGGAGACCGAGACTAACCTACCTAGACCAGATCGGTCATGTACTGAAGGAAGGTGGAGTCAAGAGTCTCCGAAACCGGCGAGCGTGTATGAAGAGAATTATGAATGTTGAGGAAGCGAGTGAAGTATGCAGAGATAGAGTTCTCTGGCACTATGTTCTCTCTGCCTACGCTGCAAGGGATATGGCGTGATGATATGTATGTGTATTTCTCTATGATTTGATCATAATATTTCTTACTCTGTGTATTTTCTAAGACTTGTTGGGATTTGCGTTCGGCGTTATTTCTATTTTAATATCTATTACTTGTCTTTAATTGTTAGTTTCGTAAGATAATTGTCTTCTTCTTCTTCTTGATGAATGGCTTCTGTTAGCGATTAACCGCAACTTCGCCAATGTCCCGTAAGGCTCGTTCGTAGGCCGTCAAACGAAGGAGATTGCACGGTACGAAATAGTATGTAAAGGGCCGGTGAGTATGACTCTAAGATTACATGAGAAATACGGTGACAAGTAGTATACTGAAACAAAAAACAATTCTAACTAGTCTGAAATATACACATAACTAAAATGAATTCTAACTACTTAACTAATTTACATATCTACAATTTAATTTTATTAATTTTAATAAATTTACAGAGAGTATAAATAAACGGAGTAAATGCAAGAGTAAGAAGAAATTTAAAAGAAGTAGGACGGCAAATTTCTGTTGGTAAAATATCATATAGAGAATACTGCAATTTAGAACAACTGAAAAAAATATGGTTCACATTTCCTTGACCCAGTCCACATTCACAAATGGAGTTATCCCTAATTCTAAGTTTGGCCAGAAAGACAGGGGTGCAGGCATGATTCAGTCGTAAACGGCAGATTGTCGATATAATAGCCTTATCCACTTTTGGAAACTTCATAAACCAGGGTTTATGTGGAATATCAGGTTGTATATCGCCATAAAATTTACCCTTTACGTTCTTAGAAATTATCCAATCCTTGGACCACTCTTGAAACAAAACCGATTTTAAAGAGGCACAAATATCATGAAAATAAATTTGGTAGTATTCCAAAGAACCTATATCTATAGCAGATTTAGCACAAGAATCAGCTGTTTCATTGCCTGGAATACCTTTGTGCCCATGAACCCAGGCTAGAACAATATTAATCCCAAGTCCTTTACACTGAAATAATGCCTCTCTTATTCTTAGCGAAATTGTAAATCTAGATTTTGATCGAAACGGGTTAGACAAGATGGACTGAAGGCAACTTTTTGAATCAGAAAATATAATGGAGTTATTTAAATGATGAGATTTCACAAATAAAATTGCCTCTAGAATGGCTATGGACTCTGCAGTAAATATAGATGTGGCGGATGGGCATTTATAGCTTAGTATAACCCCAGTGAAAGGTATCCATACCGCTACACCCACATTACCTAACGATTTGGAAGCATCAGTATATAAAGTGAACCAGTCCTTGTACTCCAAATGAAGTTTAGTTTTGAAAATTTGGTTGGCCTCAATTGTACTTTTGTCAATACCAAAGTTGAGAATTATTTTCGGATGGTAAACTAATACATTATAATCTGTACAATATAGAGGCAATAAATGTGTTTGAAAAACTGGATTAGGTAAGCGTGTAAATAAAATATAACTGTAAACAATACAAGGAAGTTCATCAACTGGTTGATGACTATGAAAATCATACACTCATTTGCAAAAAAAACGGGCACCTAAGCAATGAACCATTTCAAATGTTAATATTTCTTTGTTTGATAATTATAGGTAGTTTTATCCACACAATTTGGTAAATTAATAAGAAAATAATCGTTTTCATCAGTATTTCATAAAATTTAGATACAATTTATGGGAAATAATGCTAAACCTCGCTAGTAGTGTATATTCGCTAGTAGTGCATATGCTCATGAAGTAAAAATAAAAAAGTTTTTTTGTTTGTTTTTCTTTAATAAAGTAAAAGCAGATAAATGTTTAGTATCGAGTGTGACCCCCTCTAGCTAAAATCACAGCTTGAATTCGTCTGGGCATGCTAGCGAGTATATCCCGGATACTTGCTTGCGGAATACGTTCCCACTCCGCAGTAATCACATTCTTCAGCTCTCTGATGGTCTGCGGAGCCGGGTGTACTGATCTCACACGCCGTTTCAGAACGTCCCAGACATGCTCTATGGGATTGAGGTCGGGACTTCGAGCTGGCCAATCCAAACGACGAATGCCGACCTCTTGCACATACGCATTAACATCGCGGGATCGGTGGGCGCGAGCATTGTCGTCCATAAAAATCGAGTCTTCACCTAGAGCGGCCAATGCGGGTTGTGCATGAGAAATTAGAACTTCCGTTATGTATCGATGCCCAGTCAGTGAGCCGTTTTCAATGAAGACTAACTCTGTACGATCCATTGAATTTATTCCTGCCCAAAACATAACAGAGCCCCCACCATAAGGTGTGATTTCTTCGAAACATGCCTCTGCATAGCGTTCTCCTTGTCTTCTTAGCACTCGCCGACGTCGATCTTCACCGAACAGAGATATCCTGGCTTCATCAGAGAACAAAACCCTATTCCAATCGTCTTGAGTCCATGATTCACAATTTCTAGCGAACCTAAGCCTGTGAACTCTGTGCTCACGGAGTAATTTGGGGCCGCGGGCCGGGCGGTGACTGCGTATATTGGCAGCGAGAAGCCTCCTCCTGACCGTCCATAGACTAATATGCACATTTCTTACTTCTTGGAGGTTGTTCTTAAGATCCACATACGAAGATTTGCGATTTCTCAATGCGCGACTCACAAGAAAACGATCATCCCGTGGTTGGGTACATGGTTTTCTTCCAGAACCAGGCCTTCTCTCGACGGAACCAGTCTCCTGATATCGCTGCCAGGTCCTTTGGACTGTCGAGCGACTAACATTTAGCCTCCTAGCCACGAAACATTGGCTGCAACCCTCTTCAAGCAGCGCGATAATTTTGGTAGCTTTTACCACTTTATCTACCATTTTTGATACAGCCAAACAGCATTAAATAAAGCTTTGACAGTCAAGGATATGAAATTAATCGATAAAAATTGAATAAAAGTTATGAAAGTCGATGTTAACTTCTGGAACTTCGCGCCAAAAATGTAGGATAAAAAGGGGTTTTCTGTAAAAATGAACATCAAATGAAAAATTGAATTTAGAACGTACTTTTTTAAATACCACAGCATTTTTAAAACCGGCCAGTAACGTGTACAAACGATTGAAACCTTTTTGGTATTGTATCTTTTTAAATATGAATGAAAATCAAAACCGCCCGTTTTTTTTGCAAATGAGTTTATAATTCAGCCAATTGTATTAACTTAGGAAAAAGAGGGTGATTAGAATTTTGAATAATTTTAAAGAGATATCTATTACAAAGGTATTGTCTGCGTTTTGAGAGTGGAGGGTCACCACACTCCACTTGCATTGCGTTGATTGGGGATGACCTCATTGCTCCAAGAATAATACGTAAACATTTTGATTGTATTTTATCCATTTTCTTGAATGCCAATTTGTTACATGGATATAAAAGAAAGCTTCCATAGTCCATGTGGAGATAATTGTGATTTGACAGTGTTTTCAATCATCAGTGACAAAATTGACGCTTTTAGTGTTGTGTTACAATAACTTATGAGATAAAAACTCCATTGTGAAATTTTGATGATTTTGTGTTATCTATTAAGGTTTTAAGAGATAGAGACTCATTATATTTGTGAGACTATTTGTTATTTTCTACAAAGGCTGGAAAGTAAACTATAAAGTGCGTAAAATTGTGGTATGACTTCAAATAAATATCGTACAGAGAATGTCTGACATCTTGTTTTATTTAACCTTTGTAAATCCATTTACAAAGTGTTTTCGTTTGTTGTTGTTGCACTATTTTTATACATTCGAATACAGGTATATACATCAATTGTATTGTGCAAAAACAGCAATCGGCAATTCGATAGCTGAATATTGTTTTGAAATGAGCGGTATATTTAAAAATACAATTACATTTTTAAATATCCCGCGCTACGAATGTTTTCGATGGAATAAACTGGATCGCTAGTGTGCACCGTGTAAGCAATTCTAAAGTATGAAAGTTGTTGTTCTTCTCTCCGAGTATATTGTTCTGTGGAAAAGCCGTTGCCAGACAACGAATGAAGTTGTTTAAAGTAGGTGATCTGTATAAAGACCTTTTTGCGAAGTATTAGAAAAAAAAATCGAGAATATGAGCTGTGGGTTACTTCTTTGTAGGTACTAAAAATTCACGTGCTGTTGGTGGGAGAGGGGGGTCATATTCTTAAACCTCACTACGTATCACCAGGGAGGAGGGGGGTTTAAAAATGCTAAAAAAAAGATCATGTGATTAATGGACGTCCCCTTATACAAACATTACTTACAAATAATAGCATCTCGCAGGTATAAATGCTTATTAATAGGTTTGAGTAACTCCACCTGCTACCACGTTTGCACTCCTAGTGCTCCTTGTATCCTAGTAGGTTCTAAGAAAACATACATTTACAAATTATAAAAAAAAAATCTTAAATTTTTGTATATTATTATTTTTCGAATATATTTTTATTAAAATCCCCACAAACAGCCATTGTTTTATTTGAGGCGGAGAGTTTAAATAGAACATCCTCCATGCATCTCTAAAAATGATCATATGAGGGGGTATACGCACATAACTATAAACTGTACATGCTCAGCACAGGTAATTTCAATAACATGTTCAACAGATAGTCTCACAAATGTTTTCCTTATGTACCTACATTTAATCATATTCCTTAAAATTATCAAAGAGTCTCCTCTTATTATGTTGGTTCTGTTGTAAGAGCAATTTCAGCAGGTTAACAGTCTGGTAATTGGGGAATTTGAACATTAGTTGATCACCTTTGAGCTAGTGTTCAGTAATGAAAAAAAAATCTATCTGGCAACCAAAACATCTATCTGGCAACCATTTATTTAAAAACAATTCAATATCCAAACAATTGATTCTTTAGTAGGTTTTTTTTTGGCGGGAATCTAAAACGTCATGTGGTGCTCTTGTATTATATTCGTTATCTTAGTGTTTTAACGTGTTATATTAGATAATTTTGATGGCATTTTATGTAATGTGATGTGACGGAACTGCTAAGATGTAGTGAATATCATATAAAAGTGCTTTACAACGTTTTCGTTTTTCATCAAAATTCTCACAAGATACCATTAACAGTGTGGCCATAGCACTGTTGATGGAGACAATTTGACTTACTGATGGACAAATAACTAATCTGAAGACACTAAAAACTTGAAGATAATTATAACTCGACACTGGCAACAATGGCTCATTTAAGTAGCTGATTGCCAATACATAAAAATAAGAAGAAGAAGAAGATTCTTTAGTAGTGGGTAGAGCCATACTGTTGACAGTTTTCTGTCTACAATACGCGGGACGGTCTGTCCTTGGCAGTACCACACTCTCGCAGAAGGTCGACATCTGACCAGTGACAATCTGGGTACTGTTGCGCTTCATTCGTTGAGTAAGAGGACCGGCAGCTCAACTTGGCTGTGTTTAAGTTGACAGGCAGTAGCATAGCTATACGCCTGGTATTGCAAAGATCCATTGGTAGCAGTAGCACTTAACATCTGCTCGTTTGCCAAAATATTTGTTATTAACATAACTGTTAAGGCCAATAATAACGTGCATTATCCCTACTAATATACAGAGTGGAGACGTCAATACGACAATAAATGAAAACACCGTCAATACTAGTGTATAGGAGTATTTTGAAACTATTAAAAAAGTCCTCGCATGCATATTTAAAAAACAATTTTTTCAAACAAACTTTTTATCATAAATATTGAAACAAAATAGAACACCGTTTGTAAATATTAGTTCACTAACCTGTGGTCGGCACGCGAGTGACCTTGTGGTATCATATGTTACAACTTCGAAACGTAGGTAAATACATACACGTAATGTTTGGGTGCTATTCATTCTCACTCGATTATTTTATTAAAATAATCACGATAACTTTAATAATTCACTTGGTCGTTAAACTTTTAAATTTTCGATATGTGCGCCATGGACCCGAACGCACAAATTATATCGTCTTAAAATATTATTTCGAACTCTTGTTAACAGGTCGCCATTGACGGCGATGTATTTTAACTTGTCGAAAGATCGTACAATTCCTTTTTTTAAGTTCTCCACATTATCAACCTCTGTCAAATTTGCGAGAAAAATAATTTAAAATTTGTTCATCTAGGGTGACTCTTACACGCGAAGGAGCACTATCCATATGAGGCAGTAAGGATTGATTATCCCGTAACCTCTGGACAGCTTGCACAATAGTCCGGCCATTGGTAGTACAAACACGTGTGTTTCCATATCTCTTTCGGTACGTACGTATAGTTAAAGCTGCATTTCCGTGATATTCTCCATAAATTAAAATCATATCTGTATACCCGAAGCTGTGTAATTATAACGAGGCATTGTAAATGAGAAAGAAATACTATTCTAACACAAAGTAAGCGTCTAATTACGCACATTCACGTCACAGGATCACGGTGCCACACTGACCTACATACCTATTATAATAGTTTTGAACATGAGACCGAGGTCTTCTTCCATTAAGCCGCATTAGATAGTTTTAAATTTCTCATCTAAGTCTGATGACACGGTTTATAAAGACTTAGGAATAAGGTATAATATGCATTGATTTGTATTACGTTTGGGGAAGACTTGAACTGGTAAACATGGCGATATGTAGGTACTAGTTTCATATTAGTTTATACCGATGCGGCGCGGGAGCTCATTTGATAAGCGAATAATTTTAATTTTTATACAGAGTGTGGAAATTGTTAATAATACAAAGTAATGTGCTGCGGCTAAACTATACGACATATTGTATTCAAAGTTTGTATACAGGCTGGGCAAGTCATCAGATACACTAGATTAAAATTATTGTCGTATGTTCGTCTCCACCTTGTATAAATGTGAATGTAAGTTTGTTTGTTACGCTTTCACGCTAAAACTACTCAACCGATCATCATGAAACATTGTACACATATTCTTGGAGGTATTAAAAGTAACATAGGATACTTTTTATTAAAAAAAAAAAAAAATTTTATATGAAAAATAAAAAAATTGTTTGTCAAAAAATCTCAAAATCTAGCTTCTTCAACGCCATCTAGCAGTCCAGTAATGAAGTTCCAACCCTGAGTATTGTAATACCGTTGCACTGTATTACCGACGGTCAAAAATAAAAATAGGGGATCAAAAACTTTAGGAAAGTAACCTTTTACGCGGGCGAAGCCGCGGGCAGAAGCTAGTATTTTATAAAATATTATATTATGTAACGTCAAATTTAAACTATAGATGGATTTGTTTTCCATGTGTGTTTATTATGACAACGTAGCTTGACATGTTTTCACGTGTCTAGATCATCTAGTTGTAACCAAAATTTCGTGTTTCGATGAAATATAAAATATCTGGAGGACCGAGCCTTGCTCGGTATTTTCTTATTAGTGTGTTTTGGAAGATAATTTAAATATACCTAATTAAAATAATGAAAAAATAAATTAAAAAGGCAAAAGTACAAAAATAGAAAATAAAAAAATGTATCGAGCAAAAAGGAGCCAAAATCACGTTTGTCGTATGGGGGCACCATTTAAATATTTATTTTATTTTGTTTTCTAGTATTTGACGTTATAGCGGCAACAGAAACACATCATCTGTGAAAATTTCTGTCTGACTGCTGTCTAACTATCATGGTTCATGAGATACAGCCTGGTGATAGACAGATGGACGGACGGACGGCGAAGTCTTAGTTATAGGGTGCCCTTTTACGCTTTTGGTACGGAACCCTGAAGAGGTTGAACTTACTTACTTATAAAAGCTTGGTACAATGGAAATACTCTTTAAAATTGGAATGTCTCAAAAGTCACAATACTGTATTAACACGGCATTTGAAAGTTTCTGAGCTATAAAGAGGTCATACACTTTTAGGACACGGCGTCATAGGAACGTAGTTTGAAATTTTAAATTGTTGGACAGCAATTTTCTAAGCCAAATATTGTAATTGAGAGCCATGATAACACATTGCTCGTATAACTGAAATCCATCGCTCCTAAGATATATTACCCATTTTAATTTTACTCTGGCGAGGGTATTTTTTCCACATAATGATTAGTAAAGAGAGATAGTCATTTTCTATATTTTTTTAGCTGTTTAGTCAGGGTTTAATCAACATATTTGTAACAATTGAGACGGAAAGGCTGAGTTATATTAGGAACAATCAGTAAGATACGATAGGGAGACAGGATGTTAATGCTGATCAGATTAGTCGCAAGACGCCATGACCTAGGTACCTATGTGCGCTACTATGGTCGTTTCGATTTCTTTATACTATTTACTTGCAAATATTTTAAATAATTCGAAGGGGTCGAATATTAAAATAAATCTTTCGAATAAGTTATAAACCCCGAGTCCGACAACCGGTCGAGTTCCTGAATACTCTGAAGGCTCCCGGTCTCACAACTCACATCTTAAAATTGAGAACTGGCACGCTAAAATTATACAATGCCACCAGTTTGCAAGAAAAAACATTGCATTGCATGTAATCGGGTCAACTATACTGATCGGTTGTTCTTGAGCAGAGTCTGTATTTATTCCTAGGATTCTCCAAATACCATCAAATTACTCCTTCGAATTTCAGAGAGTGCAGTTTGCCATTAAAGTCTGCTTCGCAATAACCATAAACAAAGCTCGAGGTCATATTCTTAAGGTAGCGGGAGTAGACTTGAGAGAAAGCTGCTTCTCCCATAGGCAGTTGTATGTGACATGCTTCAGAGTAAGCTCACAAAGTAGCCTGGTAACTCTAGCTCCTTAACTCCTTACGGATTAAGGAAAACAAAAGATATTGTTTACAAAGAAATACTGTAATAGGTGTAGTAACGCGGGTTGGTGTCAAAGAAGCGGTACCAGTGGTTGGCCTAATTTCGATGGAAAAGACGGTGGGTTATGGGGCCGTACACTACCCTTCGGTCGCCTCGGTCGCAATGAGCGCGTTGTTTTAAAAACATGGCCTGCTAAGAATAAGCCTGGTGTCCATAATATGTAACGAAATTTCATTTGATATTTATGTTTATTAAACCTTCCCTACACTATAACACAGATTGTTATCATCATCATCATCACAGCCCATATACGTCCCACTGTTGGGCTCAGGCCTCCTACATAATAGGAGGGAAGTTAGCCTACTATACCGTGCTGGTCAGATGTGTTGGTATAGGGTTTTGTTTTGAGTTTTCCGTCTCTTGCATAGATGTTATTTGCACTTTATATCCCTTA
Source organism: Lymantria monacha (assembly GCA_905163515.2). Lineage (NCBI taxonomy): Eukaryota > Metazoa > Arthropoda > Insecta > Lepidoptera > Erebidae > Lymantria > Lymantria monacha. The sequence continues at coordinate 15,362,523 of LR991097.1, read as the reverse complement.
GTCGTCTCTTACGATCACCCACGGGTAAGATAGGGGGTGGTGAATTGTATTCTTACTCCGTCATCACACGGATAAGATTGTTATACTATATAAGAATACAAACATTTATACATAATTATCTATAAATAACAATAAAATTAATAACGTAAAAATCAAACAAAAATCCTATTAAAACATTATCGACTTCTACGCAAACAAAAATGCGAGCAAATGATAATAATTAATAAAATAATAAAAAATAAGCCCAAAAAGTAAATAAGAAAAAGTAAGGATCCGAACCGAGCTCCGCTTTGTTTGGATTAGACCACTCGATTTTCCAACGGAGCTAAATGTCTATTCTTAATGACAACGTCAAAATTTGAAAACTTTCATATTCAAATAGTTTTAGTACAAAGAAAATTATATTTTTGTTGTCTAAATATACTGACAAAATCATATTTTCTATAAATGAAAACTATTTAGATCGATTAATCGCCCCCAGAACCCCTTGTATGCTAAATTTCAAGAAAATCGTTGGAGCCGTTTCCGAGATTCAGATTACATATATACATATATATATACAAGAATTGCTCGTTTAAAGATATAGTGAGATATAGAATACTATTTCTACCGGATGGATGACGTAAGACGCGACTATGAATTTTAAGCAAAAAATTATAACTACTGTAGAACAGAAAATAAGCAAAATTAAAACCACTGTCAACATATTTGACTAACGTGGAATAATAGGCTAATTTCCATTCGATTATGGAGGCTGCAATCCTACAATAGAAATGATATGGGCTGATAAGAAGAATATACATAGGCTAAATTTTTGATTTAAGAAAGAATTTTAAAGAGACTTCCAAAGTAAAAGATTTAAGTAAATACTAGTTAGAAAAAACAACCCTCCCCTTTCTATTCTTGTGTGAATAGAAACGTTTTGTGTAGGCAGTTAATAAACTTGAGGGCCTTCATCGAGATCCCTCTTAACATTTGTAATTACGTACGAAGCATTCAGTCTCTGAGCTTTTTTTTTGTTCATAGGGCAAGCATTTCCTCTATTACCATTTTATCTAAAATCTACTAGAAGGAAACTATAAATTTAAAAAAAACTAATTAATACATCATTTTACTTATGTAGTGATAAAAAAATTAATATTTTACCACTAACTTTCCCATAGAATGGCGAACAACACATCTCCAGAGAAACTTGTAACATCAACGTTGATTATCAACATGTGTGGCGTACGCGCCGGTTATAGCGTTATATCTATAATTCAGTCATAGTTCAAGGTGTAGTAGATAAGTGTTTTGCATTTGTTCCCCAAGTTAAAAACTTGATATCACATACCTTACTCTAGCAAACTTCCTCCGACTTTGTTTAACAAAGTCAAAGGCTTTTGCCTTACCAGACTATATTCTACGTACAATCAGTGATAGACCCGACTAGAAAAAAAGTATGGTTCAACCAGATCATGTATCTGGACCCGATCAGGATAGAATGAGGCATGCCGGATCCGGCAAACCCGATCAGGACCAGGTCTGGTCCTGATCAGGATAGCCTGATGTGAAATAACATCAAGTATGGTAAGGCATACCGGATCAGGACCAGATCAGGACCAAATAAGGATAGTCTGATGTGAAATATCATTAAGTATGGTAAGGCATACCGGATCAGGACCCGATCAGGACAGAATGAGGCATGCCGGATCCGGCAAACCCTATCAGGACCAGGTCTGGTACTGATCAGGATAGCCTGATGTGAAATAACATCAAGTATGGTAAGGCATACCGGATCAGGACCAGATCAGGACCAAATAAGGATAGCCTGATGTGAAATATCATCAAGTATATAGTAAGGCTTGTGGTATATCAGAACCAGAAACAGTTTTCGTAACACAAAAAAAAATATCAATCAAAATTCAAAAAAGTGACATGATTGTCATATTTATGCCACGGCGAAATTGTATTTGCATCAGAGGAGATTAATCTGAAATCTTTAATTAATCATATGTATTTAATAATAATAATAATGTTTAATTAATAATACAAAAATAATTTATATTTAAAATAAAAATGTATATAAATGTACCTAACATTTGAAAACATAGATAGATAGAAATATTATATTGTAACAACCATTCTAACATTTAATGTTTTGGGTCATAATAAATAGATGGCGTTTGTAAAATGACGTCATTATTTGAATCGCGGTATTAAGATTCTCCGAAGCGTAATGACATGGCCTAATATTAAATTAGTTGTTATCGAATCAGATTAAAACAGATCGATGAGGTCATGAATGAGAAGTTCAGGCGGATAGTTGCAGTCGTTAGCATCTGGTGGTTGCGCCATAATCGGAACGGCTCACTGGGACTCTCTACGATAAGAATATAGCACTGCATTCGGTGCCTACGTCATATATTAATTTATATTTTTACCTATTAAACATGTTCTTTAAGATATTCATGTTATTTAAAAGGACCGGACTGGGCGTACTCGTTTTGGATCAGGCAAGATATATAACGCAGATGATTGATTTGGTTCCGATCAGTAAAATTTCATCCGGACCCGATCAGGAACGCCTGATCTGGACCCGATCAGGAATGCCTGATCTGGACCCGATAAGGTTTTCCTGATCGGGTCCAGATATATCTTCTGCGTTACATACCTTATCTGGTCCAGATCGGGCATGCCCGGTCCGGTCCTGCTAAGGAAGACGAAAAAATTTCTAGTCGGGGACTTCCCCTCCCGTCCGACATATGCTGGCTACTTCAACAAACTTCAACTGGCAAAACATATCTATCTGCGGCTTAGTCAATTACATCCATTTTTCTACGAGTGCTGGATTTAATCTTGTTGAGAAATGCCAACCATATCTTTCTTCTTTTCATTACACATTGTGAAAGTTTGAGCTTATTAAGCGATCAAAATATTGTGATCAAGTGTACGTGCCATAAATCATGCACTACACACTACACATGCTGATCATATACTTTCAGTAATGAAGCATAGAATGGTAGAAAAGGTGCTATTAAGTTTTCCAAATGCTGCCTAGTCAGGTTTGATTCGTTTCTTTCTCGAGGTTGGTTCAATATAACTAGACTGTTTGCCATTTACATACCTTATTAGGTATGAAATGTAATTATAAACGTTATAGGCGTACAATGTTTATAATTACATTTTCTTATATACAAATAGAATCCATTTATCAAATGCAATAATTATTTCATTAAATAGGTACTTGCATAAGTTGTCTACTACATATATCAATTAATAACAGTATATTATAGTCAGAGCCCGATCCAGGGGGGCAAGCCGGGCATTTGCCTAGAGCGGCAAAAATGAGGGGCGGCAAAATTTACTTATGCCTACCTTCCAACCTTTTTTGCTTTTGCGTTGGGCTGTGGATGTGGTCACAGCCCGCCAAATCGGCCCGGAGCAACGGCAGAGGCGGCGTGCAACCCCATATATCCACCCTGCAAAGCGCCTCTCTTCGCCGTGCGAGTGGGCCACCGGTAACCGAAACAACTTTCGTCATCAGGGCGTCGTCCTCACGCGGTGGCTCACTTTGGGTGACTGGACTAGTACCCGATCCGATCACCCGATGCCTCGGCTAGGGCGGCATCAGGCGCAGGTATTCGCGTTTGCGCCAACCAGGGCGCCGGCGGCGGCCCGAGTCGAGAGAATCCTCCCGGACTCGTTCCATCGCCTCCTTCTGCGAGATGACTGCCTCACAGAAGGCGACGACCGCGTCCAGTTCCTGACGCTGTCGACCATCGCTTTCAGGGCAGACGGCAGCGTCAGGTTGGCACCGATGACAGCGACGAGGTCACGGCGCTGCCGGTCCCAGCTCATACAGACCTCGAGCGTATGCTGTGCCGTGTCCTTGTCACTGCCCCACTGTTGGCAGGACGGAGTCAACTCCCTCCTTGCGACCGTGTAGCCAAAGGTATGTGCGAGGTACTTGCCGGAGCAACCGTGCCCCGACAAAATCTGCGCCAGCCGGAAAGAGAGGACTCCGTGCCGCCGCTCTATCCATTCCCGGAGCCGGAGGGCCTCATCGGTAACAACACCATGTCTTAGGCCTCTTCAGCCGCGTAACCCAACGGACAATGACGTCCCGACGGGCGCCCTCGCGCCTGGTGGCTTTCTCGCTGAGCGATAGGGAGCCACCCTTGCCGCGTACAAAAGAAACACGCCGGTAGAGATCGGAGAGCATCTCCGCCTCTAGGTCCCACGGGGCTGTTCCGGCCAATGCACATGCTGCTTGGGTCGACACCGTGCGGTACCCGCGGATGGCTCTGACCGCCATGGCTCTCTGTGGGCGCCACAGAAAAGCCCTGAGATGGACGGTCAGAGACCTCGCCCACACGGGTGCGCCGTAGATGGCCATAGAGCGGATCACACCCGCATACAGCCGTCGGCTTTCAAAGCTGGGTCCGCCCACGTTCGGCATGAACCGTGATAGAGCGGACACCGCACCGAATAGCCGGGGAGCAAGTCTGCGGAAATTCTCCCGGAACCACCAACGCCCGTCGAGCACCTTCTACCTTCCAACCTAGCCATTAGCCATCCACCAACCAAGTTGGCAGTTTAAGAATTGTATGTGCCACCTTCCATCCTACTTCAGGTTGGTTGTGGAAATATTTAAGTATTTTACCTAACTGAATTATTATAAGTTCGAAAGAAAGACAGAAGAAGTAGGGATCCGCAAAAAGTACCCATACCTGAGTAGTATCGATACTTTCATTTCGATACTAAGTATATTTGAACATGATACTTTTGTTCCGATATTTTTGAGATATCGATACTTTTATAAGCACTCGATACTTTTAACAAAATTTAAGTCACATCATTAGATTTGGGTCATAGGGATTACCTGGGGGGGCACACTTAAAACATTTCTTATTTTTACTGACCGTCGCGCCGCCTACAGATTGGTTGTACAAACTTAACTGCTGCCATTTTGTCCTGCCTGTCAAACGTTTGACAACTGAGAATTGTTATTTTTTGTTCCTAGCATAGGTACTTATTGTCATCGATCTATTTTCGGTTATTGATATTCTTTCTGAAAATTATCTCATGTTTCATTGTTAGGCTGATATTATTATTGTTTAGTTATCAGCTGATATGTTATTTTTTATATTTCAGGGTAGCTTTCATAGTAAAAGAAAATTCTATGTAATTACACATACACATGTAGATATGTATATATATTACTTCAACTTTAGTTCACCGCCTAAACTCTGGGTGGCAGCACTTTCCATACATGCATATTTTATCATCGAGTTGCCACTCTTTTTAAGTTTAATAACTTTACTCTTTGGGGATTACCCTTCTATAGACAATAGCTTATTTTTAGAGCGTGTGCTGCCAGTTTCTCGTGATTGGTTTCTATTTAGTAGATTGATTTTTATCAATTAATTAAGTAATTATTTAATACAGTTTAATCTTGATGTACTTTTTACTATTGCTTTAATTTATTTCTGTACCGACAATTTAATACGTCAAAATTTAAATTTAGTTAGTTTGATACCATTATTAAGTGTTTCATTGGTGATAAGTTCCGAACTCCAAGTTCCGAAATTTCTCAGATAATATTTGTTATTACAGATATTACTCAATTGGAAGTTTTAAAAAATAAGTTGGAAAGTACTCGACACCTTTTATTTATTTATTTATTTTTTTGTTTTTCTTCTTGCGGTGGACTATGGATGTGGTCGCGTCCCGCGAAATCGTTCAGGCGACGGAAGAGGCGACGCGCAACACCATAGACCCACCCTGCAAACACCTCTCTTCGCCGTGCGAGCGGGGCACCGGTACCCGGTCTTAATCTTCTATTATTCTTCTTTTTTTTTGTATTCTAGTCTCCAAGTTCTAGTTTAGTTGGTTCCTTATTTTCTATTAGGAATTTCTTCTTAGGGCGCTTGTACACGGAAAGAAAATTTATCGTGCCTGCGGCAGACAAGACAAATTCTTCGTGTAGACGACAAGAATTTTATCTGTTCCACACACGAAAAGTTTTCGTGTCTTCCGCAGACAAGACCAATCGAAACGTGTACACGACACGATTTTTTTCGTGCAGCCGTCAGTCGGGCGTAGGGCGCGCAAGTAATAACAAGTGTGATAATCAGTGTGAGTTTCGTTTATTTATAAAAATGTTAGCTACAAAGCAAAAAATAATGATAATTGCATATTATTATTATAACAAAATAAAAAAGGAAACAAAAACCAAGAGACTTTACTGGGTTCATTCAATGATACAAGAGAAAAATGAGTTTGGTGGGTTCATTACCCTTTACCGTGTAATGCGACAACATGAGGAAAAATTACCACCCACAATACCGGTCGTCCTTCTACTAAAGTTATAAGTAACTCATCAGCCATTTTGTACTCTACGCTGCAATATATAATATGCTGGCTCAACCCTACTATACCGCCCCCTGCCGCTCCGCAACAACGTTCGCCGCGTCGTGTCTTGCGCAGACAAGATTTTTTTTCGTGCACCACGAATTCTTGGGTAGACCCGGCGTTTTTTCTTACCGTGTACAAGAGCCCTTAGTGTTCCACAAATTACAAAACTATCGATACTTTATTCGATACCAGTATCGTATCAGATTTATTGATTCCGAGAAAAGTATCGAAACAAAAGTATTGATATTGTTAGGTAAAGTACCTATTCGATACCTACATACTTAATATACTCTAACAAAATTAGCTTATAATTTATATGATTTTGTGTATGTAAAGGGCGGCGAAAATTATCTTTACCCGGAGCGGCTATTTAGCTAGATCGGGCCCTGATTATAGTAGGTACTATAAGAAATATTTTGTTGGTTTTAGACATAAATCTTCATCGTGTCCCACTCCCAAGTGAAAAAAACTGCAACCGATATCTACATGTTTTAATTAACTCATCATTCTCCTGCTCTTCTCTCAACTACTTGGGGTCGATGCAATAAATATGAATTCCTCGTCGTAGGTACCTACCTACGTACCTACATATGTACCTACATATTACAAAAGTTATGGGCAGTAGTTTTATGACACGCTGCCTGCCTGACGTCAACCCTCGTGAATGTAATTGTTGACCAAACGGCATCATCATCATAGGTCGACATAAAGCTCTTAGTCGTCTTTTACGACATACACGAGTAAAGTAAGCGTTGATAGCATGTGTAGCCGTTACCATACAGTATTCTCTACCCAGTGGCGTAGCGTGCCTTGGCGGGGCCCCGTATAAAAATTTGTTTGGGAGCCCTTATGAAGGGTAAAGATTTCTCATAAAAGAAAAAAATTTTTGCATAAATTTAAAAGAAATATTTATTCACCATAATTATCTATCTATCACTTTTCCAAAAAATTTATAAGCACTTCGGGGCCCGTGGCTCTGGGCCCCGTATCTGCCGTATCAAGTATACGGTAGATACGACGGTAGCTACGCCCCTGTCTCTACCTTTTGAACTATTTAAACGATACATATAGGTATACCTGCCCGACAAGAAAATTAAATAGATAAAACTCAATTTGCAGACCAGACTTTATCCGTGTGGTAACGGAGTAAGAATATTAGAGCCGCCACCCTTCCCTTTCTTGTAGATATCGTAAAATCAAATAAAGGATGAGAGTTTGAGATAAAACATCAGACTTGCTTAGGATTGCATCGGAATTCAAATTGATAATATTAGGTGATTGCACAAAATTTTTGATAAAAATAATTTTATGTCAACTGTATATTTTAACTAACTTCTATAAAATCACATTGTCGCTTCTATTAGAGCTCCAGAGATAATAATTCTGTACTATAAAATCAATTTTATAAAATATATTTTAACGCCATCTATATCCGCAAATGTCTACTAATATCTGTTTGAGTACTGCTGCAACGAAAAACTTACTTAGTGCCATTGATAGTTTAACCCACGAAGTATTGTATATTGTATCTATACTTCGTGGTTTAACCACTGTAAATATATTCTTGTGTCAAAGTTGTTGCCATATTTCTAATTTGCAAATACAATACCTAAAAGCATGCCAAAAATTTGCAACATGATGTTTTGATAATTGTAAACTAATGATTTCACATAGATTAATCATGCCAAGGAGCATATTAAATACGTATTAACTTTATGAAATAGCTGCCTGGACAAGTTTTCAGCATTGACAAAATAAATAAACCACCTAGGCCACATAACTAGTGTTACCAGCTAGGTAAAATCCTTTCTCATAGTGTTGCATATCGATAGACAATCAATTGTCTATCGATAGTTTACGTATAAGCAATAGTATCAATAGTATATCGATTTTATTGTAATACGTAAATACTATCGATACTATCGATAGTATCGATAGCTCTCCACTAGCAATACTATTAATAACAACGATACTATCGATAGTGATTCATTCGATAGTATCAATATTATCGATAGTATCGCTAATACCATTCGTTTTAAATTAAAACTATCGATACTATCGTATCGTAGTATCGACTATTTTGGACTATCGATAGCAAGCAACTATTCGATAGTATTGTTGTCTAAAGTTATGTTATATAGTAAGCCAAGTACTGACGTTATTATATGGAGGGTAGAAAGTAACATTATTATTAAAGAAATTTATTTAAATTTGCGTCATCATAGAGTAGAACAAATTTTAGTCAGGTGAATAACATTAAATTTGTGATACTAACAAAGTGAAACAATTATAATAGCAATACTTGCTGCTGTCAATATTTCTTGAATTTCGGTGGGAATGTGGAAGTATTATGTCATTTTCTTGGATTATTTCATTTTTCTAGTGTGTTTATCACTATCACACAGTGTTATTACCAATGAATGTAATTCATTGGTATATACTAAGACAGAGAAAAAGTCTTTTCGTAAATAGTTTGTATAAACTTTTAATACAATTTCTTTGGCTTTACTAGTTATATCTGGCTGTTATTGATAACAAATTAAAAGTATCATTTAAATAAAGAAACAATTTAGTTAAAATGTTATTTTCCGTAGTCTTTCATTTTATTTTCTTTTTGTGAGTCAATTCTATGAAGAAATTCGACATATTTTAAAACTTTATTACAAAAAGATACATGCAACGCAAGCTGTGAAAAAATTGTGACGTTTATAGACCTAATGTGGAGTCAGAGAGAGTAACACAAAGTTGGTTTAAATGTTTTCAATTCAGGAATTTTAATGTCAACGTTGTATCTCGCTCATTTCATTTTCAATTATATATAATATACAATTGAAAATTGATTCTGGATTCAGTTAGATACATATTTCTATATCCCTATAATGTGAAGTTACATATATGTAAGCATATTTTTAATAGAGCCTTCTAGATGGATTACATCGCAATCGAGCGTACAGAGAACTTATGTTTTTCGGACCCTGTTAAATTTATTTCACTAGGTTAATTTTGCTAAAAATACAACAAATCTAATGACTAATTGCGGTCATGATTCTGTGTAGAATTGTAACTCAAAATTCCTGATTATGTTTTTCTTAATTTTGGTTAACCGAAACTTTCAAAACTAATAACTAGAATAAAATTTTACAGTAATAGACATTCTGAGTTTCATTAGTAGTATACTGAAACAAACCATTTTTTTAATTTTATTGCTTATAGTGGCGAACGAGCAAGCAGCAGCACACCTAATGGTAAGTGTTACTGCCACCCATAGAGCTTGGCAATACCAAGGGTATAGCATAGGCCGCTGCCTACTAATAAAATCCCCAAACCCACCCAGTTAGGCTGCCGGCTTTCTCGCTCACCGAACGAAGCGCAATAGCACATTGCCATTACTCAGACGTCGATCTTCTGCGAGAGTGTGGTACTACCCCGGACTTAACGGCCCGCGGCTGTAGATAGAAAACTGTCAACAGTGTGGTACAAGTACAAGGTACCACTTACATTCATTCACACTCACATTCTGACCTAATTGTCCAGAAGTCTCGGAGCATTATAATTTTACTCAACTTTCAATGGCTATTGATCTTAACCATTATTAGCTAACTTGGGCTTCAAATTAAGAATGCAAATGCACGTTACTGCTAGAAAAGTCACCACAAAATTCACTGAAAACAAGCAACAGGGACACAACTACGGTATTTACATTTTTAAGCAATACTATTGAAAATTTTCTGGCAATCGATAGCCCGAAATAATCGATACTATCGATAGTTTTAGGTTAAAACTAATGATATTTACAATACTATCGATAGTATTGATACTATCGAATAAATCACTATCGATAGTATCGCCGTTATTAATAGTATTGCTCGTGGAGAGCTATCGATACTATCGATAGTCTCGATAGTATTGATTTGTGACGATACTATCGATAGTACTATCGATAGTATGAATACTTTTTGAGGTTAACTATCGATAGTCAAACTATCGATTTTTATGCAACACTGCTTTCTCATAGTAATGTATTTTTTTTTTGTATAAACATTTTGTTTATTTCAAATAAATTCTTTTACGAGTAAAACTTTCGTAATTCAATTGAATGTATGGATATATAAATATCTAATTCCTATACATTTTTAAAAATAAATATTTCTGCAACTTTAAAGAAATTTATTTCAAACTGTCTCCAGTTTTGGAACAAAATTGTTCATTTCTATTTGGTAAAAAAAAGTATTCAAATTATTTCAGGTTCCAAGCAGTTTTGTATTTAAAATCTGTTTAGTAGAAAATATGTGTGCTTTTAGTAAATAATTTATAAATATAAAAAATAAAAATATGCTTCTAAAATTTAATATATATATGTATATACTCTTAAATTGTCTAGCTGTGTGATAGCAGCTAACAATACTACCAATCCTTACATTGTTCGTGGATGTCGTAAAAGACAACTAAGAGCCTTATAACAACCTGGGCCAACTGCATCTGATGTCGATTGGTCAACAATTACATTCCCAAAGAGGGTTGACATCAGACATGCGGCCGGTCATGGAACTATTGCCAATAACTTTTACAATATGTACTATGAAATAACAGTACATACTGTATCATCCCCCAGCAATTGGGATAAGAGTAGGAGAATGATACATACATATCATCACGCCATATCCCTTGCAGGGTAGGTAGAGAGAACAGAGTGCCAGAGAACTCTATCTCTGCATACTTCACTCGCTTCCTCAACATTCATAATTCTCTTTATACACGCTGGCCGGTTTCGGAGACTCTTGACTCCACCTTCCTTCAGTACATGACCGATCTGGTCTAGGTAGGTTAGTCTCGGTCTCCCTCGGTACCTACATCCTTCCACTTTCGCATTGTATATCTTCTTAACCAGACATTCGTTCGGCATTATTTCCACATGTCCGAACCATCGGAGCATTCCCTTTCGCATTTTTACACCAATACTCTCTTTCATACCTGCTCGCTCTCTTACATCGTCGTTACGAATGCGGTCGGTCAGCCTAACTCCACAGATTTTCCGCAGAGATCGCATTTCGACCGCATTAATTTTACTTTCATACTCTTTTCTGCATACCCAACTCTCACTTCCATACAGTAATGTTGGGACAAGCACTGCGTTATGTATTGCTACACATGCCTTCTGGCTGAAGTGGTGGCTGCCGAGAAGTTGCCGCAATGCTCCATTCACTCTATTTCCCGCATTCACTCTTCGCTCTATATCAGTGGTGTACCTTCCATCTCGGCTAAATCTACATCCAAGATATACAAATTCATCCACTTGCTCTAGTACATCATTACCTATTGTTACTCTTACATCTGTTCTGGTTTCATCTCTTTCAAAGACCATTATTTTGGTTTTGCTCACATTCACGCGTAGACCCCTTTTCTTACAATCTTCTGTCATTGTGTCGACTAGGGTCTGCAGGTCAGTCGCTGACTGTGCCAGCAGGACTGCATCATCTGCATAAAGCAGAGCAGTCACCACTGAGTCGCCCATCTGGACTCCCAGATAGGAGAATGATAACTCTTAAATTGTCTAAAAAATTGTGTAGCAACTGGTTAGTAATATTTATAGATAATTATATGATAGAGCAGCTTTCAAATAAATAAAATTGATAGCTAAAACTTAAAAGAATAAGGTTCTTTACCTGAAATACAACAACAGCATCAGTTTTATTAAATAATATTTAATTATTTATATCTATACTAAACAGTCACTAAAATATTGTTAAAAGCTATTTTGGTTTAGCTTGAATGCTTGATAATTTTGTAGGGTCTAACTTATAAGTTTTTTGTAATGGACCTTTGCCAGCTTTAGTGAACATCAATTCATCTATTCTCTGCCTCTCTGCTAAATCTCTTGATAATTTAATATTTGTCCATGATTCTTTAGCTCCAGCTACAAATCCTTTTTTCTTAATGGGTAATGAATCTGCTGTGTGTTTTATTAAAGGTTCAATCTTGAAATAGTCTCTGACTGTTGGTATTTTCAAAATACCAACTTGTAAGAGGGATATGAAATTACTTGAGCACCAATAAACTAAAATTGCACCAGGAAAGTTGATTGTAAAAGGTATCATGATTAAAGGTACAGCTCTGAGGAAATATCTCATCATTTGCATATTTTGTGCCTCAAGACGACCAGTATCAACACCCAGCTCAATTGTTGCCCACATTGTAGCACTTGTTATTAAAGGCAATAAGAAATATTGATCTGGCACTGTCAAATCCATGAACCACCCGAGTCCACCATATGTCATACTCTCCACAGGACAATTGGCCATACCTCTTAGACCCATAAAAAAAGAAATGAACAGAGGAGCTTGAGCCAATGGAACTAACATATTTTTTAAAGGGTTCAGTCCTTTATCTTTCATAAATGCCATCATCTCTTGTGCATATCGAGCGGCCTCCAGCTGATCACCGGTTTGTCTGGCTTGAGACATTTTCATTTGTAACAGCTGTATTTCAGGTAGATTATTATTCATGCGTGCTGTATTTCTTTGCGACATAATAACGAGAGGAAACATAACCACACGTACTACAATAGTACCAACAAGAATGGCTCCCCACCAAGGGACATCTAAGGTAATGTGCAGATACTCGAGGCAATTTTGTACCATTCCAACTGGAGTCCAGCCACCAAGGCCGATACTTGCAAATGTAGGCTCGCCATTCACGGCGAGTGATTGTACTGTTTCTGCTAAGTCTAAAGTTGAAGGATCTGGTACGGGTGGTGGTTCTGGTATATTTTCTACAAGTATGCTTGTTTTACCTGCATTTATACCACCAGTCGATTGAAATCGTACTGAGCTTGCTGCAGAATATACGTAATAAACTTTGGTTGACTTAACCTCGCATCTCTCCGAAAATAAATTTATAATAGCACTCCGGCGCCCCTGCCGTCCAAGTAACTTAAACATATTGATAATATTCCTCGAATGCGGATCAAGACTAAAGACATAAGTATATTTTTCGCTAATTCGTTATTCGATACGACACATTTTTGACATTATTGCAATTTTTTTCATTATTTTTTTTGTTTCTGTTCGTCCATTCGGACAGGCAAAGGGATCAAAGCCCATACAGCCAAGTCTTATTTAATTATTTTTCATATATTGTTCATCATTTCTTCATAATATGTAGCCTTAATAGTCATTGTCTGTCAGTAAGTCAAGTCGTTACCATTAATCGGGCGCCGATAACCTAATCAATGATTTTCTTTGGGAATTTTGGGCAAATATGAAAATACATGTAAACGGTGTAAACCACTATTATACCAAATTCACTACACTTCAGCACTTTAACTGTACCATATTGCATAAAATACCAGCAAAATTATTCAATATAACACCACAAAACACTAAAAAAATGAATATAATACAAGGGCGTGACATGACATTTCCACATTCGCGCCAAAACTCTTTTTTTCATTAATAAAAGTATTTTTTGGCCTGTTCGTCCAATCCGGCAAGCAAAAGAAGAAAAGCCCATACAGCCAAGTCTTATAATCCATCATAGGTTGCTTTCTATTTACATCACAGAGGCACTCTGCGGTGCATTGTGGGACACTGCCAAACACTGTGTAAAAGAAACAGCTGTTTCATTTAAACTTTTACACAGTGTTTGGCAGTGTTTCGCAATGTGCCGCAGAGTCCCTCTGTGTTAACTAAATGGAAAGCAACCATAGTCATGAGCTGGATTATTTTCTTTATAAAAAATATTACTTGATTGATGACAAATACCTTAATATACAATCTAGTCTTTGTGTGCTTTCCATTTAATACAAAAAGTGACGCAGTGTAACGCAGTGTTCGATAAAGCGCTTTCCATCAACGACACTGTTGAACACAGCCGTACACTGTTCGACACTCGAAAAAGTGGTGTTTGACAGATGCTTACCTACTTTCATAGAGTACTTTATATATATAGGTACTACTTTGCTTGAATTAAGTATCATTACTTAACTTCGCAATTTATTTACGGCATATTCTAGTAGTATTATTTGAGATTATTAAGTTGAGCTTGTCTCTTACAACTAATTAAAATTTAATAAAAATGTTCAAATGTAAATATTGCACTATTGAAGTGAGCACTGATAATGTGGTTATGTTTATAAATTATTGAGCCAAGACTTTGTCAAGGAACTTGCATTTAGATATACAACGCCCATAACTTTGCGATATTGATACACTCTAGTGTTATTTTGAGACAACTAGCTGTTTCATTTAAACTTTTACACAGTGTTTGACAGTGTTTCACAATGTACCGCAGAGTCCCTCTGTGTTAATTAAATGGAAAGCAACCTTTATTGCTGCATCATACTGGTTGCTTTCCATTTACAACACAGAGGGACTCTGCGGTGCATTGTGAAGCACTGCCAAACACTGTGTAAAAGAAACAGCTAGCTGTTTCATTTAAACTTTTACACAGTGTTTGGCGGTGTTTCGCAGTGTGCCGCAGAGTCCCTCTGTGTTAACTAAATGGAAAGCAACCACTGTATTACATTTTGAAATATAACACTTAGCTGTATGAGTTTTATGCCCTTTGTAAGTCGAATCAAAAAAATATGACATTGTTGCAGTTAATCTGTCAAAGTCAAAGTGAGAACCCAAAAAACGTGGGGTTGAATTGGTTTTGATAAACATTTATAAACACTTTTAAAACGCGGAAAATAATAACCTCAGAATATTAGGCTCATTATCCAAGGTTACAATAGATAACAGTTGAATTGTGTTGGTTTTCATGGTATGCATTACATTCAAAATCTTTACAAGAAATGAAACCGCATTAAATTTACAATTATACTATAAAAATGGCACACATATCATATCCCTTCAAGAAAACTAATAAGGCTATTTATCAGAAGCCAGCATCTATTCTTACAGAAGATACTATTTACTGGAAGAAATTAGGAGTAAGTTTCAAAATTGCTGTATTGACTGAATTGAATAATCCATAGTACTTCAGTCACTTATACCAATCAACAATATCTTTTAATTTCAGTTACCTGTCTTAGTAAAGGAATTTGGAGCTATTGACTATTTGGATTTCAGTCCCACCGAACCTTATTATTTTGCTGCAACTTGTTCTGTGAGAGTTCAGGTAAGCTGTATTAAAATGAAGAAAAATAATTATTACTTAATTTTACTGAAATTTCCAAGGAGAATGTCAATACGTACAGCAGGTGATTGGTTATAATACTATTGCCAATTACTTTGCAATGTGTACAATGGAAGAGTTGTATATATTATATTGAACTCAAGTAATTGGGATAAGAGCAAGATGATCTCAAACTTTTATTGAAATTGTATGTATTATTTAGTCTCCTAAAATGCAATCATCAGCATCCTCCCCCTCCTCCTCCTCCTGCTCTCATCCCTACTTGGTTTTGGCACAATATATATGCTTTTTAGTGGATGTTGCATGTTTAGCAATAAAAAAAATAATTAAAAAAATCAAAAAACCCGACTGCGTAAGAAGTCACCAAAACTACGTACATAATAAAAAAAACTGAAAAGAAAAAAAACAAGCACTTAGTTGTCTCCGGTAGTCTAGAATTCCATAATATGCTATTGAATAAATACTATTGCAGAAAATGAAATATATTTTAATAATAGAGCATGACAACTGAACAGTCGGGATCCTTTATTCGACAGCAAATCTAATTTTTCAATGGATCCATCGTTCGTTCGTGGCAGGGGACGCGAACGAGCACGCTCTGGACTATGCCCCCCATTGGACAATATACCTACTAGATACTTCAGTATATGTCCATCCACATCCAGTTATATGAATTTTTCGTCTTTTCATCGTAATATATTGAATTTTCAATAACGTCATATCTTTAGTGACACTCACCGGATTAAGAGGAATCGATTGACGTGCGAATCATAAAAATCGGCCCAGGCGTTTGGTATATATAGTGCTTCAAAGGAACATACATACATACATAGACTGTTAAACACAATACCACTCCTTTGCAGTCGGGTAAATAGTTGTCTGACCACGGTCTGTCTCACTCAATCCTCCTTGGAAATGTAATTGTTGACCAGACAACATCAAATAGATAAAAGTATGTGAAGCTAACCCTTATTTTTTTAAAGAATCATATCAGCATGTAGAGGAATAGAACTTCTCTCTAAGACAAAAAATATTAGTAATATCTATTATTGTTCTAGGTATATGACCCTATTACTAAAGTTGTAGCGAAAAACATTTCTAAATTTGTTGAAGCTGCATATGGAGCATCATTTAGAGGTGATGGTAGACTAATAGTTGCTGGAAGTGAAGAAGCAGTTGTTAAACTCTTTGATGTTCACTCTAAGAATGTGCTACGTGTTTTTACTGGCCACACAGGCCCTGTAAGTTGATTTTCTTTTATTTTTAAAAGTTATTGTAACTAAATTTGTCTGTGACCCAGACATATCTTATTTGTAATTTTTCTCACATTATCTTATTCTCATACTTAATTGTTCCTCTTTCCAGGTTCATAGAACATTTTTTACAAAGGATCAGGTGAAAATTCTCAGTTACTCAGATGATAAGTCTGTAAACTTATGGGATATAGCTACAGAAGAAAAACTTTCTACTTTCTCTGAGCACACTGACTATGTTAGAGCAGGAGCTGCAAGCCCTATTTCCCCTGAAATTATATTGTCTGGTAGTTATGATAACACATTAAAATTATATGACTGTAGGTCCAATGAAACAGTTCTCACTGTTAACCATGGCAGCCCCGTTGAATCTACACTTTTCTTGCCCTCGGGAGGTATATTCATTAGCGCAGGTGGAACTGAAATAAAAGTATGGGATATTTTCAATGGAGGAAAATTGTTAGCAAATATTTCTCAACATCATAAAACTGTTACCACCTTAAGACTTGCTAGTAATAACAGTAGACTTATGTCTGCTTCTTTAGATAGACATGTAAAGATTTATGATATATCTACTTTTAAAGCTGTACATAATATAGATTTTCCTAATGCAGTCCTCAGTATGGCTATATCTAGAGATGATGATACCTTGGCAGTAGGTATGATAGATGGGATTATCTCCATCAGGAAAAGGGAAAAGCCAGCAAGACCAGTTGATAAAAAGAACCATTTGTTTAAATTTGCACCAGATCACATTCAAACATCCATTGTAGAAGAAAGCAAAAAGAAAGACAACACTAATAAAGGGCCGGAATCAGATAAGTTTTTGAGAAAAATGGAATTTACTAAAGCTCTATCAGCTGTTTTAAAAACTTATGTTGCCACAAAATATCCTGAGAAAACAGCTGCTCTAATACAAGAAATGTTGAGAAGAAAAGTTCTACATGTTGCAATAGACGGCTTGAATGAAAAAGATGTAGGGACATTACTAAAATATTTCAAAAAGAATATTGGTGAGACTAGGTTTTCTAGAGTAGTAATAGATGCAGCCAATGTTTTTGTAGATGTATTTGGAAACCATGTGAAAACCTTTTCGGAATTAAATCAGTGGTTGTACACATCTTTGATGAAAGATATAGAAGAAGAAGTAGAAGTGTGTAAAAGAATCTGTGAGCTGGAGGGTGCTATGAACTTATTAATGGCAGGCGCTGTTAGTAATACTAGTGATACTTTAGAATTAAATGATACCCTTGTTCCCTCGTCTAAAGCTCAAAGAGAAATTGTTATTGATGTATGAATAAAGAAGTTTGATAAAAGTTATATATTTTTTTAGATGTAATAAAAGTAAATAAGAGTAGCAGTAACATTATAAATTGGTATTGTTATCAATTTAGCCATTACTAACTGGCCTAAATAAATAATAGTGCCTGAAATTAATATGACAATCAGCTTATAATCTGAAATCAAGCATAACAGAATCAAGTAGTTAAATAAACGAAATGAAAAGGTTTTGTCGTTTTACAATGGTCTCTAAAGTTCTTACATTTTCTGACTATCTAAACTGATTCTATGGCCAGTAGGTATGCGTCCGATATATCAAAACGAATCTGAAATCGGATTTCAGTCAGAAATCGTATCGTATCGATATTCAACACTATACAAACTGATTTTAGAAAACGTATTTCGGCAGAAACTAAATCAACACATATCAAAACAAAACGACGAAAACGCAAACTAATAATAAATCTAATCATCGCGCAATCGTTTTCTATTGCTAGTTTTGCAAACCAAACCAATATTTGAAAACTTACTAACTATCTCTTTCACTCCGCTAAGCGATCGCTTAGTCAGAATGAGAAAAAGCGAATTTCATTAAAATTCGCCTCCTTTCATTCTAACTAAGCGATCGTTTAGTGCATTGAAAGAGATGAAGCGAATTGTCATCTGTTTTGGAATTTGGCGGTTTCTAAGAAACTCAGAATGGCAGATGGAAACGAAACAGAATTACAAGAGTCAGGGAATAAGATCTACATTAGAATGCAACTACTTCCATGATAATATTACACAATACTTAATGACAGTAGTTTAAGTTTTGTGTTTGTTAAATAGATTTTTGAATTATGGGAGAGTTTTTGCACACTTGACCTTGGTGACACGTGCGGTGTGCGCGTAATGTTATTTTTGTGATCTCGTGAACTATATAATTAGATAGGTATTTTACGATTCAATACTATACTAACGTATGTTTGTATCATACATACGATTTGATGATAAATAAGAAATAACTAATTAATGTAAAAAGGTAAGATTTTCGCTTTGTAATCGGGATTAATAAAAAAAAACCATACAAAAAAAAATGTACATTATATAATCTAATCATGAAATCATTGTAAATATGACGATTTTTAAATACGCAAGAAAGTTTTGTATCATATCCAAAACAAAACATTTTTGCTAGTCTAGTACTCTAGTTAAGCCTAGATAAAGCATGAAGGAAAATCGTACACCTAAATCCAATCAACAAAGAAATTATAGAAAAATTATTTGAATGCGTTCGTTCGATTGCGTTTTTCGTTTGCTACGCTAAAATAACTAAAAACATCGAATATCGATCGAAACTAAAGTAAACCCGCTCCGTCAACCGCTCTGGAAATCGATTTCTGAAATCGGTTTTTAAAATCGATTTAAATATCAGAAATCGAATTTGTATCGGTTTGCGTAAAAATCTGAAAACGCCCATCTCTAATGGCCAGTCTCAAGTTTAGTATCATATAATTTAGTAACGAGGTACTGTATTTCGCGCGTACTTGTGTGCTACCTAAAATTGAGATAATATTATGTGCTCAACGATCTATCAAAATACGTTGTATTATATTTTACGTTGAAAAACTATGGTACTATTGTAAATAAATGGTTTGCCAGAAAACCTTGTTTCTTCAGTTGTCATTGATGAAAGTACCGATATCCACCACATTTCAAAAATCACGAAGGCAGATGGAATTAATTGTACCCACACTCCCCAAGTACATTATTTCGCAAAAGCTATGATGATTTTATCTATGATTATACATGTACATCTTGTGAGCGCATATTTTTTCAAATGAACAATATAAAAAATGACGTGCGAAAAAATTTTAAAAATGAACATGTTGCTGCAATTCTACATGTCAAACAAGCAGTTAAAGAACAGTCTGGATCCATAAATTTTACGCCATTAAAAAAATATGGTTAAGATAGTTCAAAACTCTATAGTTCTATATAAAAATGTGGATAGAACTTAGAATTTTTTTTATTTGAAAATATTGAGTTGCGTTTTTCTCTAGTACACATTAAAACTTATCTATTAGCAGAATTTTAGCATTTATACCAAAAATAATATCAGATTTTTAGCAGAAATTAAATGAGTAGCTAGCATAATGATCAATTGAAATCTGGCCACACTGTACGTGAGTTTGACATTATTCTATGCGTAAGCTTATGTTAGTCTGTGATTATTCTGTTCTGTTTATTTGTTGTGTGAGTATTTTTTGTTATCGCCGACGACTATTTTTTGTTTCCAAGATACCGATCAACGCTTGTTTTACTAACCTGACCCATGTGTAATACCCACGGAGACCAGTGATATAATTAAAATGTTGTATGTTGTTAAATATTGTATTATAATAAAAGAAAGCACTATAATAAGGTAAACTGTTGTTTTATTTGTTTTTCTTTAAGAGTCTTTTAATAATCTTCAGTTGTGAAATCAATTCTATAAAGATTTTACTTCTGAAAATTACTTAGAAAAATTATATTAATTTTAATGAATAATTGAATCCTCTCTAGCCCAGGAGGCCGCTCTCCATTTACACCACTTATCGACAGATGGCGTTTGTACCTGAGCTTTGCTGTTACCTCTATACCTATATATTTAAAATACTCTATGGTTTATAGTCTTGTCAGGTCAGTCATTGTCTAAGTCAAATTGTCACCATTAACAGTGCAATGGCCACACTGTTAATGGTATCTTGTGGGAATTTTGATGGAAAACGAAAACGTTGTAAAGCACTTTTATATGATATTCACTACATCACAGTATTGCCGCACATTACATTACATAAAATGCCATCAAAATTATCTAATATAACACGTTAAAACACTAAGATATCGAATATAATACAAGAGCACCACATGACGTTTTCAAATTCCCGTCAAAAGTCCAAAGGAATAAAATATAAAAAAAATCAATTTGGCTGCTTAAAACAGATTTCGGCAGCAGTTTGACACAACCAGGTCTACATCAGATACATTGTTATAATTTATAGTATATTATTTATGGCTTACATTGTGAGTGCCATAGATAATATTACAAGAAATTTGTGCACTATCGAAATAGTGGTAATTTTCACGCTCTTTTTAAGAAATAGGCTAATTTAAATAAAATGCTGGAGCATAGACACGGCTGTATATATATCTCTCCGCCTGCCGTTAGTCATTGAACAAAAGAAAAAAATATTTGTCTATGGTAGGTTGTTGTCTATCAAAATGACGTTTTGCAAAGGTCTCACTAATAAAAACGATTATTTTTTTTAGTACGCCCTTAACATCCTGTAGGTATCAAAGTAATGCAAATGGGAACGCAATAAGCTTATATAAAATAAATACGTGAAACGATGTATGACTCGTTTATGCTCAATTTGTTTACCGTAACGATAAAGTGTAAGTTCACTTGAAGGGTTTCATATATTTAGTCATAATTTTTGTTTTGAATTTGCATAACAATCGGTGTACTATATATATAAACTTATCACTGTGACATTAATAAATTATAATATGTTTTAACTGTGGAAATTCGGCTTAAGTATTATTGTTCATTTGTTGGTGACATTGGTTTGACCACGAGTTTTTATCGTAGGTACTTGCATATATATAGAATTATAAAGCATGGATGAGCGGAGGGTGGCTGACTACTTTGTGATCGCTGGGTTACCTGAGAAACCGGAATTACTTGATGATTCCGATTCTGGACATCTCAAAGGGTACAGCACAAAACCACCTATTACAGATATAGGTAAGTGGTTCTTTTTTACTGTTTTGTATGTGCGTAACAAAATATTGTTAATGTGTTCAATTGTATCCTGAAAATAGTTTGATATAAATCTAAATATAAACATTAAAAAATATCTGCTTATTTATTTAATTGTAGAGAACTGTGTTACAATTTAGTTTGTCAAACATATTTTCTCACTGGTGTGGCTGTAATCATAGAAAAGGAAGTTTTTGTTTTAATCTCAATAATAATGCTACAACTTTCGTTTTCTTGTGTCTTTTCAATTTTCAATGTCTTTTCAAAGCCATAATCTATAAATCATTAAAGAGGTCAAGGATATGTCAGATAAGTAACTCTTATCACAATCGGATTATATTAATAAACAATAATATTTTTATATAACATTTTAATTTTAACATTTCAACTGTTAGCTAAACAGTTAAAATTATTAAATATAATAACCTTATACCTATAGTATAATACTATACCTACAATGAGTTTCTCCAGATAGGATGAAGGACAATGTAAGCGCTTGACAGTTAAAATTGAATTTAGTAAAAAATATATTTCATTGTATAATAATAGATATTTTTAAAAATAACTTCTTCTTATCAACAAATCTTGAAAACCTGACTAATAACAATTATGGACATAACATCCCTTTACAATTAAGGTTATCAGAAATTGTTTTATCAATGGCTCCATGTTTGGTCTCTTCCTGTGGTTATGGTATATTTTTGTGCTATAAAGTATAATAGTTGTGGAATAATGTAGACTTTCTAAATTATTAATTGTTTTTAGGCATAGAAGCCATACTTATCAAGAAGTTAAGTTATATTTTTTTTATTGTATCATTAGTTGCTGATATTAGCATCTACATCTGACCTTACAAACTTTCTCTATTTGATTTATATAATTATGCTTAAATATTCTAATGGATGGATGCTTAAGTAAGTAATGATGCTTAAATATTCTAATGGATGGATATACATATGTAGATATTCATACTAATATATAGATTTCATATTCTAGATATATAATATTATTACTATTTCTTTAGAAATATATTCTCAGTCAAAATAATGTAGTATAATTTGTTCAAACAAATAACTGAAAATATTATTTAATACTACAATTCAATCATTCTAATGGTATTATATATCATGTTGTTATTAAATCTGCTAAATATTAAATGTGTTAAACTCTATAAGGAAGTTATTAATTATATAGTATTTGCAACTACATACTTTATGTAATTGATTCTCTAGGTCAATCCAATAGTGTTTATTATTTTGGTCATGTGCTATTCTTGCATAATTTGTCACATTGATCATGTTAATTGTTAGTCTTCTAGGGTCCTGTTGTGCATTTAAATCTTATTAATTTTAAATATAGAATACTGATTGAATAACAAATCATTCATTCATTCTTGTGATATTTTAATATGGTATCTGTCTTTTGTCTAAACTATTTTGTATTTAAATATATGGCTATTAGCTAAATGTAATTTATAGATGAACAATGTGTTTATATATCTATTCTATTATCAGCCTATTTATGTCCACTATTGGACATAAACCACTTCTCAAAGAGAGGATAAAGACATATTTGCTACTCTATATAGATTGGTTTGGCAATCACAGTTAGTGTTATGAGTTTCCCAAAAGAGTGTAGTTACATACTTGTCTGCTATTACTAGCCTATGCACATCCTTTGTTACTCATAAACACCTAAATGGGGATTATGCCATAATTGCCACATTTGGCAGACAGGTGATCACAATTGGTTTAATAAGTTTCCTAGGAAAGTACTGTTGTCCATTTTTCCAATCGTGATCAATCACCCAATTTTTACATTTTCCATGGTAAAATAGTGGGTGGTGGCTTCCACTTAAAATTAAATTATGATGACACAATTTTCATTAAAATGCTATTTAAAACTGCATATTATATATAATAATTCCTATTTATGCAATAATGATAGTTCATGTATATACATAAGATAAAATGATTACTCGAGATTTTAAAGATGACATTAAGTGATTTATTTAATAGTTTCTTCTTAGGAGTTCTTAATCTTTCTTTGTATCTCAAAATTACTGACTGTAGTAATAGTGGTAGGACCACACTGTTCACAGTTTTTTGTCTACAGCTGCGGGCCGGTCCGCCCGGGGAACTACCACACTCTCGCAGAAGATAAACGTCTAAGTAATGTTAATGTGCTATTGTGCTTTGTTCGGTGAGCGAGAGAGCCGGAAGCCCAACGGGGTGGGTTTGGAGATTTTATTGGTAGGCAGCGGCCTAAGCTATACCCTTGGTATTGCAAAGGTCCATGCGCCGCAGTGACACTTACCATTAGGTGTGTTGCTTGCTCGTTTGCAACCATAAGCAATAAAAACAAAAATAAATGTCACAAACAATGCAGTAAAAGTATGTGTACCCTTTTTTTTTCTCCGCAAGGTGGACCATGGATGTGGTCGCGCCCCGACAAATCGGTCCGGGGCGACAGAAGAGGCGGCACGCAACCCCATGGACCCACCCTGCAAACACCTCTCTTCGCCGTGCGAGCGGGCCACCGGTACCCGATCTTTGTCTTCGGTGGCAGGCCCGGCGGTATACCCTTGCGGGTTCCTCTCGTGTCGATGCCCCGACAGCTTTCGCCGTCGGGGCGTCGCCCTCACGCGGTGGCCTTACGTCGGGTGACCGGACAATTCCCCGGTACAATCACCCGAAGCCTCGGTTAGGGCG
This sequence comes from Lymantria monacha, assembly GCA_905163515.2. Classification (NCBI taxonomy): domain Eukaryota; kingdom Metazoa; phylum Arthropoda; class Insecta; order Lepidoptera; family Erebidae; genus Lymantria; species Lymantria monacha. Next base: position 15,337,957 of record LR991097.1, on the reverse strand, counting down.
GCATCAGGCGCAGATATTCGCGCCTGCGCCGCCCCGGCCGCCGGCGGCGGCCCGAGTCAAGGGAATCCTCCCGGACTCTTTCCGCGGCCTCCTTCTGCGAGATGACAGCCTTGCAGAAGGAGGCGACCGCGTCCCAGTTCCGGACGCTGTCGACCATCGCTTTCGCGACAGCCGGCAGCGTCAGGTCGGCACCGATGACAGCGACAAGGTCACAGCGTTGCCGGGCCCAGGTTACGCAGACCTCCAGCGTGTGTTGCGCCATGTCCTCCTCACTGCCGCACTGGTGGCAAGACGGAGTCGACTCCCTCCGTACGATCGTGTGCAGGTATTTGCCGAAGTAGCTGGGCCCCGATAACACCTGCACCAACCGGAAAGAGAGGACTCCGTGCCGCCGCTCCATCCACACCGTCAATACGGGCCGGAGAGCCTCAACGGTAAGAACACCGTGCCTAAGGCCTCTCCAGCCGCGTAGCCCAGCGGGCGATGACGTCTTGGCGGGCGTCCTCGTGCCAGGTGGCTATCTCGCTAAGCGATGGGGAGCCACCCTCGTCGCGCACTGAGGTCACCCGCCGGTAGAGGTCGGAGAGCATCTCCACCTCTATGTCCCACGGGGGTGTCCCGGCCAACACGCATGCCGCCGCGGTCGGCACCGTGCGGTATCCGCGGATGGCTCTGACCGTCATGACTCTCTGTCGACGCCACAGAAAAGCCCTCGGAAAAGTATGTGTACCCAATGATTAGGCCAACATAAATACAGATGCACGTCATCATCTCAGCTCCTGTTTGTCCCACTGTTAGACTCCGAGCCTCCTCTATAATGGGAGGGAAATTAACATACTATAGCACGCTGGTCAGACGTGTTGGTATAGGGTTTTGTTTCACGTTTACCTTCTCTTTGTTTTATATCCCTTAGTCATCCCTTACGATCACTCATGGGTAAGATATCCATCCATCAGCCCGTAAACTTCCACTATTGGACATAGGCCTAGGTAGAGAAATACCGAGCATAGCCTCTCCATAGCACGCTGAGCGACTTTGAGCCTTTTTATGAGGGCGACATTTAGAGACCGCGTAAGATAGGGGATGGGGAATTGTATTCTTACACCGTCTCCACACGGATTAATGGAATAATCACGAAATAATTCTTGATAAATTATTGAATATAATTTTTATTAACATTTCAGTCAAATCGCCTAAATTTATATTCCATTGTGATGAAATTACAAAGAACAACTAATTTATGTCATCATCATGATCATCATCATCACAGCCCATAAATGTCCCACTGTTGGGCTCGGGCCTCCTCCTTAATGGGAGGGAAATTAACCTACTATACCGCGCTGGTCAGACGTGTTGGTATAGGGCTTTGTTTCGAGTTTTCCTTCTCTCGCATAGATGTTATATGAAAGAAAGAAAAACATTTATTTTGTTCTCGTTAAAAACTAATGAAAATAAACATAACTAAAGAAAACAACTTCTGGTATAAAATGACATTAACGAGAAACAAAAAAGGCTATTGGCTCAGCTTTGGCTATTTTATTTCATAAAATAGCGCTGATATTCTGCCAACACCTATATGCGTTTTATATCCCTTAGTCGTCTCGTATGATCACCCACGGGTAAGATATGGGGTGGCGAATAATATTTTTACTCCGTCACCACACGGAAAACTAATTCATGTAGCATACAAAATTTGTTTTTAAAAAGTATCAACATTTATATTACTAATTTTAGGTGTGAAATATATTATATTTGTTAATTCATGGAAATACATTGATAAAGTCTTCTATGTCCACACATTAATCAGTGATCTCATTGATTAGCCATAAAATATTATTAATACATTTTATCAAGTTGTAGGAAATATTAAATGATCTGTTACACTTATAAGGTTTGTGGTCTCATATTGAGTGACTCTATGTAATTGACACCTAGTTATGAATAACCATGAGCTGGGCAAGGACTTATATTTTATAAAATATTTATTGTATTGACATAGATATATTTTTGTATTATTTGGGCTGATTTGTGTATTAATATAATCTATAAATACAAATATACACCTATTCATCAGCTTATAGATATCTTTTATTTAATATAGGCCTCTTTATAAGAAAATCATGTGGAATGGGCCTATTCAACTATAATAGGAGATGGTAAAATGTATTTTTTTATATTTTAAATAGACAAACTCTGCGCTAAGAAAATCTTCTTTATGTTGTTGGGGTCTATGTAAACATACAATTAATTAACACAAATTACACCCAGACTCGAAACAACAATTAGTGGATCACACAAAGTTTTGTCCTGTGCAAGAATTTAACTTGTGATACTTGGCACCATAAGTCTGTGTCCTAACCACTATACAATATAGCAATATAGGTTTATTAATATTTATTTTCATATATGCTAAATGGGCTTAGTATAGGTACTAAATAAATAGTAGTGTAGGCACTAAATAAATAACATCAAAACATGCGATTATCACCACTTTGTGGTTGTATGTGACTTGTACTATTTTTAACACGCAATCAAATATTTTCGCTAACCATAAATGCAATAAATAATGGCTTACTGTACTTAGTGGCGTTAGAAATAAATTATTTTTATAATTTCAAACAGCAAACTGCCGTAATATCATAGTTTTTTTTTGTTTGTATAACTTTGTATGTGGAAAGAATGCCGAACGAACGTCTGGTTAAGAAGATATACAATGCGAAAGTGGAAGGATGTAGGTAGCTGGGGAGACCGAGACTCACCTACCTAGTCCAGATTGGTCACGTACTGAAGGAAGGTGGAGTCAAGAGTCTCCGAAACCGGCGAGCATGTATGAAGAGAATTATTAATGTTGAGGAAGCGAGTGAAGTATGCAAGGATAGAGCTCTCTGGCACTGTTCTCTCTGCCTACCCTGCAAGGGATATGGCGTGATGATATGTATGTACGTAACTCTGTCATTACATTATTTATTTATATCTTGATCATTGATTATTTAACAATAGATACGCACAATATGCACATCTGTTAAGTGAATATATTGTATTCTTACATCGCTCGAAACACGAATGTGTTGAATTCGAAAGTCTCTAAATGGCAACCTTATGTTTACGTTTAGAAGTTATGTTTTTGATAGTGGACTATATCCCTTTTAACCCAAAGTTAAATATCACGTGCGAGACAGTCTCGGTCCAGTTTTTCGGTGATCATTCGTAGTTTTGCAAATAATCTACAAGTCTATAGTACGGTATCGGGCAATAGATATTGCACTTCGATCCTTGGAGAGGTAATCGATTAATTTCGACTTTGTAGAGCGTTTTCTCTGTCATACACTACCTGTTTGATGACTGTTAGTCGTTGTACAAATGCGAGAGAGTGTAGTTGTATCCATTAAAAAAAATAGAGCAGTTAAAATCGCAAGGTCAGAACAAAAAGTTTTAGACCAAGTGTATTCTTTTTAGTAACAAACTTTCGATATGCAATATTTATCGCCGAGCACTGTATGACGTATTGTTATTCAAAAATATATGACTTATCTTTCTATGAATAAAATTTGTTAAGTTAGACCCTCAAATAAAAAAGGTAAAAACCTGCCGACTGCCGACAGAAGTGAAAACTTAACCTATGAAAATAATGAATATTATAAATTAAAATAGAACAACAAGTACGTAAATATTTCAGCTAATTTCACGAAGCTCACACTGTTTATGCTGCATAGCAAGAATACCACACGCATGTGCTTAGGATCTGTCGACTTACTCTCTTTCTCCTACTTTCTACCTATGTGTATCTTTCTTTTTCTCCCTCTTGCGTTGGAATATTGGACGTTACTCGTTGCTAACGCTCGCGCTGGCCTGTAACAGGTATAGTACGCGCATGCGTTCGAGTGCGTTAAACGTTTAACGCAACCTTGTTGGAAGTCGCATCAGAAGTTTCACTTCAATTACTAATCATTTAAGATTTATTGATTTGTCGCGCTTTCGATGTCAAAGTCGCCCATTTCAAGTGTGTTTAACAGTGTTGCCAGAGATTTTTCGAAAGAGAGAAAATCTTTGGCAACACTGTTAAATGCTCAAACTTTGAGTAACCGCATCAAGTCTCATTAAGTTCACTGTCACTATGTAGGTATAAATAAGGCAAGTATTGCAACTAGCTGTGCGAGTCGTTTTGCATAATCGTTGTCCATGTAGGGTAGAGCGGGGCTAAAAGGTCCAATTTGACTATTAAGAACTATACTGTGAAAACGGAATCTACAATATCAAAATATTCAACAGTAATCAAACCAACGGTTATCGTACCACGTTTAACCAAACTTTTTGTTAATTTCTCGTAATAGAAACATGAAATTTTTCAATTTTTCTAAACTTTATCGTCTGTCTCTTTTTGCCCCAAGGTAGGGGTAAAAAGGAACAGTCGAGGGGCAAAAAGATCCAGTATGTGGATAGTTTTAAAAAGGTTTTATGATACAATAAACACAATAAGATTTTTCTTCTTTAATTAATAATAGATATTAAAAGTGGTAAAACAAATTAAATTATTATTCTTTAACATCTTTAAACACAATAATATTATACTTCTTTGATTGTAAAGATATATTAAATGATTTTAAACAAATAACTTTTTCCTGAACATCTTTAAACACAATCATATTCTTCTTCTTTAATTATATTTACCACATAGTAACTTAAGAATATTTGTGATATCTCTATATCTTAATCAGACTCATCGTTCTCTGAATCACAATTATTACAAATGAAATAAATACAGCCTCTGATTGAAAGACACTTTTCATGAGCCCAGTTCTTGCAAAGATTGCATTGGATCCAACCTTCACCTGGAACACTCACTGTATTTCTCGCAACAAATCAAACAGAAGTAGTCATCGTCATCAGAGCTGTTAACCTCTAGTAAAATATGTAGTTCTTTTGACTTTCTTAACTTTTTTATTTGCTTTGCTTTTTTTTGTTTATACTTTTGGCTTGGCCACGTTTTCGGAACAATTATTTCATATTTAATGGCACAGTCATAAGCCATGCGACGAACTTCTTTAGGAACTATGCCGTGAAAAATTTGTGCAAGTTTGAGCAAGTATTCTGTGATACTAGCTTCTTGATCTTTATTAAATATCTGCCTCGGATTATCATAGCCAAATCTCAAATTGACAGGATCATTCTTCATTCGTTGAATAAATGTTGATAATGGAGTTTTGCTTAATTCAAAGTCACGACATATCTGGCTTAATGATTTATTTTCATTATTAACCAAATCTGCTGCACGTTTCATCAACTCGACAGATTTAGTGCCACGATCAGATTTTCTTTTATATAGACGCGCATTCTGAAATAAAAATGTTTTTAATAAGTAATGTGTTTATAATGAGGGGAAATAATACTGTGAGCTAAAAGGTCCATATTGGACCTTTTAACCCTCATCGCGTGTAAGCGTTTTTAGAGGTTTTATAAAAAATACCGTTGTAAGTAGTTTAAAACTAATAATAAATCTTGTTAAACAATTAAATAACGTATGCTAATAAACGGTGTTTACACATGGTATACGAAATAACACTCATCACAACTAAAAATAATAGTAACGAGAAAATTTACTTACGTTACAATTTTGAGACGCAGTCCTGTATCTCCTGCCAGCGTCGTCGCTCAGCTGTTCACGATACCTAGTTTCCCTTCCCGCTACCTCTTCTGTCCGCTCGTATAATGACAAAAAGCAACACATCACTAGTTTTTTAGTTATTGTTGGTGGACCTTTATACCCACGGACCTTTAAGCCCCGCTCTACCCTACTTCCCAATGTTGGGCACGAGCTCCTCCATAATGTGAACGAGTTAGAAATGTATATATATTTTTTAATTCCATTAGGTATATCAAACTAGCGAGACGAGCTTGTATTATTTCGACTACTCTTTTTTTAATGCTTATGGTGGCAAACAGTACACCTAATGCTAAGTATCACTGCCGCCCATGGCCCTTTGCAATACCAAATGTACAGCTAGGCCGCTGCCTACCAATACAATCCCCAAACCACCTGACATGGGTTTCCGGCTCTCTTGTTCACCGAACAAAGCACAATAGCACATTGCCATTACTCAGACGTCAATATTCTGCGAGAGTGTGGTACTACCCCGGGCGGACCGACCCGCGGCTGTAGACAGAGAACTGTCCACGGACCACTATTAAATCTCTTTTTCATGGAATTATGTTACGTTAAGTGCACAAATGGCATAATGGTCTAAAGTGACCTCTTATCCCAATCGTCGTGAATTCGATCCCACAACGATGAACGGTTCAATGTGCAATCCACAAATGAATCTTCTAAGTCTGGGTGTAATTTCTATCCAATTATTGTATGTTCACAGTCCCCTTAAATATAAATTTTAAATTTTTAAACTGGACCAAAAATCCCTTTTATTTTTTAATCAAAAATGTAAAATTTTCATATATGTGTAACACAGAAATATTAATTACCTAGGTCGTAATATTTCTGTGTGTGTGTGAATCTAGAGTCCTTTTGGATGTTATCCAAAAATCACAACTTTAAATTTACCTTTTTTTTTCACATTTTTTTTCATTTGTGGATTACTACGTTTATTCTTTTTAGCGTCATCGTCAGGATCGTTCCTTTAAACATATACTAATTATATTTATATGGATTTAATAACCGGCGAGCGTGTATGAAGAGAATTATGAATGTTGAGGAAGCGAGTGAAGTATGCAGAGATAGAGTTCTCTGGCACTCTGTTCTCTCTGCCTACCCTGCAAGGGATATGGCGTGATGATATGTATGTATGTGTATGTATGTAATATTTTAAACCAATTTACCTTGGCCGAAATGATTTCAATAAATACTTGTTTACGACTAATTATAATTATTCATGTACAACAGGTACTATGAGTTTGCCATATTAATGTAACGGTTAGTTAGCACGGTGTTAAAGGATTAAGGCAGCGAATTAAATACGAACGTTCGATAAAATATCATAAAAATACTATTCCTCAAGTGATGACGTATTCTGATCCTGCTCTTTATACAAATACTTGAAGGTCGATGCAATATAGTATATGTATATTATAATTGTGGTAGGACCACGCTGTGGACAGTTTTCTGTCTACAGCCGCGGGCCGGTCCGTCCGGGGTAGTACCACACTCTCGCAGAAGATCGACGTCTGAGTAATGACAATGTGCTATTGCGCTCCGTTTGGTGAGCGAGAGAGCCGGCAGCCCAACTGGGGTGGGTTCGGGGTTTGTATTGGTTGGCAGCGGCCTAGCTATACCATTGGCAAAGGTCCATGGGCGGCAGTGACACTTACCGTCAGGTGTGCTGTCTGCTCGTTTGCCACCATAAGCAATAAAAAAAAAAAAAAAAAAAATGTATATTGCGTCAACCTCTTCCATCGTACATCATTTTCATCATCATCACCATTCTCCTACTCTTATCCCAATTACTTGGGGTCGATACATTATGTACTCTTATTTCATAGTACATGTTGTAAAAGTTAATGACAATAGTTTTACGACTGGCCGCCTGCTAGACGTCAACACTCCTTGGGAATGTAATTGTTGACCAAACGGCATCAGATGGAGTTGGGCCAGGTCGTTATAAGGCTCTTAGTCGTCTTTTACGACATCCACGAGCAAATTAAGTGTTGGTAGTATTGGTAGCCGTTACCGCACAGCAATGTATCACCAAAAAGCCTTTATTTTCCATAGCAATCCTAAAAAGGTCTGAGTAACTACCAAGATAATGAGCAGTAGTACTCGCCTGGTCAATTTATATTAGTGTTGCCCAAATGCAAGATCAAGACTCGCTGCAAGAGTCTCGCAGTACTCTCTTAGACAGAAATTTACGAATTTTTGGCAAAGAAGGGATTGTCAACATTTTGTATTCTTAATAATTAACTTCTAAATTTCCCTCTGTACTGGACACTGGGAAATAATTTGATGTTATTTTAAATAGTCTCACGATAGGTAGGTGTGATTATAGCCCCACTCCCGTTAGTGGTATGTACCTAATTATTAATAGTTGTACCTTTAGTGCCACTAGATGAATAGAATTACATTAATTTACTTGGCTTTTTCATTTCTATTAAAACAAGTGACTCTGTGTTATTTTAACAGCGAGAGTTTCAAGACTTGCGAGATTCTTGCTTTTGGGCAACACTAATTTTTATCGACTAGGATTGCCAACTCCTTACCAAGCTTGACGATTATGGCACTATTTTATCTTGGGGAGGCCCGGTTCCTACTGGGAACGTTGGGTGTGTGGAGGAAAGTAATTTTTGTAAAGTGTAATTCCGATAACTATCTTTTTTTTTTTTTTTTTTTTTTTTTTTTTAAAAAGACACCACCCTGCACTAAGGAAATAAACCTTGTATTGCGGGGGACTTTACAAACATGCAATTAACGCAGACAAATTACACCCAGACTCAGAACAACACTTTGTGGATCACACAAAGTAATGTCCTGCGTGGGAATCGAACCCACGGCACTGGCACGGAAGGTTGGTATCTTAACCACTACGCCATCTGTGCAGTCAATCTTGTTGTTCCAGTAGCATAAACATGCTAACCATGCCGCCTAAAACGTCAGATCTTCTTATTAGGAAATACAAATTTTAGAACTATGCTCGGTAGAAGGCTTAACTTGAATAAAATAAGACAATTTATGAGTTCGTTACCAAAGACTTCAATCCATTTTGTCTTTGGTCTAACTTTATTATATCTTTGACATTCATACGAATAACTTTACTCTTATCCCGTCTTATAACGTACTTATACAGGCTCACTCTAACTTTTCCGTCACTGCCGCAACTTTCAAACATATTCTATTTTCGTCATTCCACACATAAATATCGGGCTTCGTATCTCCGCTACATATAGTTGTCTCTCGTCTGTCCCTTTCAAAACCCAATATATTGAGCCAAACAAGACTGTCGTCCTGTAAATAATTTTACCAATTAAGGTATTCTTGAGTGTAATGCGATGTACATGAAACCTGCCGATATTTCGTCAATGCTCTGCACAATTTCTATAATTATATTACCGAAGGTCGCTATTGTTTTGGAAATAACATTTCGGAGATATCGAAAATTCGAGCTTACTGTATATAAAATGCACATATTTAACAATGTTAAGAGATTAGAGATGTCAATTTTCTTGATTTCGATATCTCATCCTTTTTAAGTTTGAACTTGGTAGTCTTATCACAAGGCTATCTATATTGGTGTAGTATATTACGCATTACATAATAATATGTATACAGTATAAATAGCATTGTTAGTGCAATATAATGTATAATATTATTAACATTGTTCGAGTGCAGGTGTTCATAACAACTTTATTCATTTCACATCTGTGACGGTATTAAGTACTATTTTAAAGTTTTGTTTGATCGCTAATCTAAGCAATTACATTGGTGATTTACTGATTTGGTAAATAATTTTGTTAGATTGTTTAGTGACAAATTTGTCTTTTATACTATAAATCTGGACCCATAATACCAGTAAATTTATAGTAAAAAAAGCAAAGTATCTAACATAAGAGTAAAACTGTCATTGTTTTAAGACTTCAGAAGAGAAGAACGAATTGGTGACATAATCTAATCACCACATGGGAAAATTTTGTAGTACACCCTTGTTTATGTGTGCATCTATTTAAAATGTATGTATGTGTGCGAAATAAACAGGCCCGTCAACTAGTTTAAAAATAGCTTATCTATTCAATTGCTGCGAAATCTTAAGCAGACAAGTATGTTTATTATCTGGTCTTTGCATCAGATAACGCTGAATTTACTACATTCAATTACCAAGTTAAAGATCGTCTAATAAATACTGTAACTCATTTTATATTGTAGTCACACGTAGTACTCCTGAAGTGACAGTGATGCAGCTACGTGTAACACAAAGACTATGTCCTCATATAATTTTTTAATTGTTATCTACCGAACAATCATCCAGAGGTGGTCCTTATTATTGAAAAGTCATAAAAATATAATACTATTTGCTCAACTTGGAAACCAATTATTCTCAGATTTAAACTTCAAATGTGCTCTCAGTCACATGTAAACTCGAAGTGACATTATAGCCGCTTTGCTCCCTGTCGTATTGGACTAAAATTGCCCTCCAACATATGAGATTTTGTGAGTGTACGAAAAAAAATATTTTTGCGTCGGCTAAAAACACTAACAAAAGGATATTTTTTACAAATGAAACCTAGCTGGAACGATTTATCACCACGGAAAGCTCTTGCATATTAAACACGGAAATCACCAATGCCGTTGCCGAGATTCTGTAAATATATAAATATACAAGAATAACTCGTTTATTAGATCTGCCTATAACATCCATGTAAGAGAAGGAAAACTTAAACTTTATACCAATCGGTCAAGTAAACCATACTCGTATATCAATCCGTCAGATCAGCAGCATGGTGTAATACGTCAATTTTATTATTATTGTGAAGGAGGCTCTAGCCCAACAGTAGGACACGACAGTAGGATACGATATTGATCAGATGGAAAGTAGTCAATACTGGGATAACCCAACGATGTAGTTCCCAAAGGGCACGCTTTCATATTCCACACGGGTAAGAAATAACGGTGAACTATTATACCGTACGTAGCCTGCATTATATCATTCATTAACTGCACCAAAAAGTTCTTTGGCGTTTTGTTTTATTACTTTACAAAGAACATCATTGACCTTCCGCTTACACACATATTGACACCATTGATACATCCAATGTACTTTCAACAAGGTTCATTGCCACTTAAAACGTAAGATACTCAAGTCAACAAAGCGGTCATTGTGTGCGTGATGATATATGCATTCTTTTGAATTGTTAATTAGTCTGCCCGTCATAGATAATGAATGTTTACATTGCAAGTACTTTGGTTCTTTACTTATGTAATAGCTATGTAGAGAAGCCTCAATAATTATCTCATTTCCTATATAGGAAATGTGTATATGTCATCATCATTCTCCCACTCTTATCCTTCGTTGGCCCAGGTCGTTATAAGGCACTTAGTCGTCTTTTACGACATCCACGAGCAAAGTAAGGGTTCGTAGTATTCGTAGCCGCGACCACTCAGCTGGTATGTATTATCAGCTGGTTTTTATACAATTACGAATATTTACGTGTAATATTCGGCGTATACACGGCAACTCCCTATCCTAAGGGTTCATTTTGGGGAAAGCTTCCCCATCAGGTGGATGGACTTCTTGGTGAAGGTTGCTAGGAGTTGGATGCGAGTGGCACAAGACCGCAGTTTGTAGCATTCAATGAAGGAGGCTTTCGTCCACCAGTGAATAACAAAAGCCTGGATTATGATAGTAATATGAATATGTACTTTCTTCATTTGCTAATATTTTGTGCGGAAGTCGGTAGCATTTAAGTACAGATTTTTTTATGAAACTGTTAAAAAATTGAATCCATAAAATATTGAAAATTGCCAAAACATTGTATTCTCGTACTAGGTAATCTGAGAGTCGTTGGTCCATGATCTTGCGTATATCTAGTTAATCGTCGCCTAGGTATATTCATATCAATTGCCATAGCTGTATTGTTTACCGAAACGATATTAGGCAGGTAGGTACCTACGTGCGGGTCGTTATACTGGGGAATAGTCCCATCCGCAGCCACACACCATAGGGAGACTTTCCAGATGAGGGCTACATTTCAGGGCTTTATTGCCAGGACGTCGACACTCAGTTGTCGAAGAGGAGCATTATGGTGATGAGATTTCACGTTGCCCTTCTCTCGCTCCAGAGGATTCGGGCGTCACATGCCTAGCCTGTAAAATATATAGATACGTAAAAATTAACACTACGATAGTATTTTCACTTACTATTATGTAGAGTTTGTGCGATTGATCTTCGCGTACGATTGAGGACAACCGCTGATGTAACAATAGACAGTATACATACATATAACAATAAAAATGTTTGTCGCACCTTGCGTCAGTCCTTACTTGCGACTGTAGCAGACGTCGGAATTGAACCTTTAAAGCGACAAATCTCTGGTCGAGTTAAATTATCGCAATATCTATCACGTTTAAGCGCATCGTAGGATAAAAAATACATACATACATAGCTTGTTTCCCAGGGGGGTAGACAGAGACTACGGATTGCCACAAACCACGATCCTGGCATACTTCCATCGCTTCATTCACACTCATAATAGTCTTCATGCATACTCTACGATTACGCATACTCTTAATATGACCTCTCGTCAATACATCGCTAATTTGATCCAGAAAATTATGACGAGGTCTTCCCCTTGTATTCGTCCCATTCACGCTTGCTTTATATATTTTCTTCATCAACCTCTCCTCACTCATTCTTTCTAAGTGTCCAAACCACCTCAGCTTTATTATGTAAAACAATTTAGCTATGCTCATATTATTATGTAAAACAATTTAGCTATGCTCCATTGCTCATGGAACACTTATCCACACTGGTTCATTCTTCGCGAAACACAATATTATCATTGTAGGGTAACGATTAAGAATAATCGTTTAAAAATCGCAACGTGAAATTTTTGCTCATGCACGTTTAGGCCTAGTAGTCACTATAAAAACATTGTTTATGTAATTTACCGTTGAAATATATTCTACACGAATAAGAGAGAATACCGTAATTTATACAATGAATTCATAACTGCCACGTGTTTTAATTACATAATATTTTTTCACGATTACGTGAAGGTCATTTGAAAGGAAGTAGGTTTATGTTTGCTTAAAAAATAAATAAAAAGAAAGACGGTCTCGCGACTTCATTACTTATTAGTTATTTTTTCACGGTCAAGGTGATAGTAACTAGGCGGAGATTTAACAAAAACCATAACAATTGTTCTCTTTGTATGTGCGATCTTACGCAGAAAAACTTTCGTTTATTTTACTTACAATTATTTCATAGCTTGGTAACAAACAAGGCCAAGTTTAGTCGAGCATATTATTACTAGATGACGGTAAGATTTTCTGATAAGGCAGACAACCTATTTTAACGCGAGTATTTTCAGAGTCAAGTTTTTAATTTTAGCACTAAGTATTCATATTAATAATTATTTTTAATCTTGGAAGAAATCGTCCAGAGACCAAATCTGACTGACTTGTCGACAAGGTTTTATCAGCGGAGATGTCATATATGGAAGGATAACATCATAATCACCACGCTTAGCAGTCGAGTTGTATCAAAATTAAAATAACGAGTGTCCCAAGAGAGCACTCCTGCTCACTTCCCTGGCGCTCCCTTAGCCGGCTATTATGACGCCCACGGTAAAGCATACATACATATCATCACACCATATCCCTTGCAGGGTAGGCAGTGAGAACAGAGTGCCAGAGAACTCTATCCTTGCATACTTCACTCGCGTCCTCAACATTCATAATTCTCTTCATATACGCTCGCCGGTTTCGGAGACTCTTGACTCCACCTTCCTTCACTACGTGATCAATCTGGTCTAGGTAGGTTAGTCTCTGTCTCCCCCGGTACCTACATCCTTCCACTTTCGCATTGTATATCTTCTTAACCAGACGTTCGTTCGGCATTCTTTCCACATGTCCGAACCATCGGAGCATTTCCTTTCACATCTTTACACCAATACTCTCTTTATACGGTAAAGCAAAGGCGAATATAGTAATGTCTAATTATATTTGTCATGTTACAGGTGTTATATTTCCCGGACTTGGAGAAACAGTGCCTAACGGTTACGAGTTACTAGAATCAACACCTACTGGCCTACCAGCTGATCTAAATCATGGTTCTGTACGATCACCGGAATGTTTTCTCTGCATACGTCGAGGGAGAGATCGAGCGCCGCTCGTTGATATCGGTAAGTCTTTCAATTAATTGAATGACACCCACACAATATTGTTATCCAAAAAATGTACGTGTGGGTGTTGAATGATCTTTATTAATCAGTGAATTGGTCCTATTTACTAAATAAAGAAAACTATTCTGAAATAAGTATGCGCGTAGGCATAACATTGAGATGACAATAGCCAATCTTTTCATTAATATTATTACTATTATAGGCAAGAATTTTTTTTTGCCTTTAGTGGCTGACAATAAACTGCCCACCTGGATGAAAGGATAAATAAAATAATGTTAATAGTATTTAGTTTAAATGCTATTATTAATTTAGCTACAATGGAACATGCAATACCCATCTTTTCATTTATTTTGAGCATATTTGGAGCTGCCTTTATTGTCCATCTAGTGGATCATCATCATTCTCCTGCTGTTAGCCTAATTACTTGGGTTTGACGCAATATGTAAACATACACATTGCAAAAGTTATTGCCAATAGTTCTACGACCAGCCGCCTGCCTGATATCAACCGTTCCTGGAGATGCAATTGTTGACATAACGGCATCAGGTGGAATTGCCCAGATCGATATAAAATTCTTAGTCGTCTTTTACGACATACACAAGCAAAGTAAGGGTTGGCAGTATTCGTAGCCGCTACCACGCAGTCATTTATCTCAATCAATACACTTATATAAAGTCTCTGACTGCCTGACATTCCCATTCATGTTTTACTCTACCGGAGTCTATGTAGAGTTATTTACGAACGGAAACCTAAACTTCATAACAGTCAAATTGAGCGACTCTATAAATAGATTTAGTGGAGCGAGCATACAATGAACATCTATTTTGAATTGTTTGTACATAAAATATTTGGCCAGGTTTTGACCGCATAGAAAGTATTTAATCGTAGTATATCAATAACAACTGGTGATTCTTTATACAGTTATAAGGCATGTGACTTTTGTTGTTGTTGTTGCTTATCGCCGTACTATGATATTCCGTATCAAAATTAATATTGTAAAAAATTAGTAGACTTTTGATGACAGAGTAAGAATATGTGCAATTTAGCTCCCTACCTCCTCATCCTGCAAGCGTAGTTCGTATATGCAAATAATCACTGCAAAAGAAAGAGAATTCCAAACAGAACCCTACTACCGCTGTATGTCAATTTCCCTGCCATTGCTTAATCTTAAGCACACACGAGTGTAAGTAGATACTTACTTTGCTCGTGGGTGTCGTAAAATGACGACGACTACGAGTTTCACATCGACCTGGGACCACTCCATCCGATGGCGTCTGGTCATAAAACTTAAGCTTTGTATAACTTTTGCAATATATACGATGGAAGTGAAGTACATATTGCATCAACCCTATTTAATTGGGTTAAGAGCAAGATGATGATGATGTTTAACAGACTTACTTAACAGTGCGACTTATATGAGCTGAGAAGAAGAAATTTAAAATTTATAGGCACCTTAGAATAATAACATATGCGTTATTGTTGTAAGATAGGCAACTTAATTTAATGCAATTATGTTCTTTATGTTGGCACTATAACATTTTAAACACACGAAATATAATAGAGTTTTTGCACTCAATTGACGTTCTCGGTCTTTGAACTTTACGAAAACCGGTCAGCAGTTAATTATAATCATTTGCATATAGAATAAATTTTATACAGCGAAAAGAAATTGTTGCTCTTTCATGATTAGCTTATCGGTGTGGTGACGGAGTAAGAATACAATTCACCAACACCTATCTTACCTGTGCGTGATCGTAAGAGCCGACTAAGGGATATAAAACGCATATAACATATATGCAAGAGAAGGAAAAACTCGACAGTAGGTTAATTTCCCTCCCATTACGGAGGAGGCAAGAACCCAATATTGGGACATATATGGGCTGTAATGATGATGATTAGCTAAAATTATGTTTATTTATTTCAACAAATTTGAACGTATGTTTATAGTTAAAATAATAGTGTAATCATTTTATTTATAAATTGTGCTGTGGTGGTAACCACTACGTTACTAATACTACCAACTCTTATTTTGCTCGTGAATGTCGTAAAGGACAACTAAGATCGATCCAGGCCAACTCTACCTTATATCATTTGGTCAAAAATTACATTCCCAAAGAGGGTTGACGTCAGGCAGGCGGCCGGTCATAAAACTGAAGGCAATAACTTTTCAATATATACGAGTAGTATGAGTACATATTGCGTCGACCCCAAGTAATTGAGATAAGAGCAGGCAAATGATGAATGATGATATTTAATTAAGAATATTAAATATTTTTTTAACGTGACACTTTCTTCAGTAAATAGTAAACTATATCTTACATTAAACTGTTAAATAATTTAAATATTAGTGCGAACGTAATTAAATTAATTAGTTATGGCACAATGACGTACATATCCAGCGCATTACGTGCAAATTAGGTTAATACTGGGAGTTCGTAATAATATATCGTTGATAACGATAACTCTTAACTGTGCAGATCAGATAAAAAACCCTCATAAATGTTTTTTCGTTATCACGCTCTATATAGTTCAATGTTGCTAAAAGGTTTTTTTGCAACGATGTGCAAAATAATGATGTTAGATAAATTGCTGATATCACAAATTAGGCAACACCCGTCTCCTTAAACCAGTAGATTATTTGACATAGGTATATGAAATTATTATTATAAACGTTTTTTATTTATTTATTTATTTAAGACAGCACATTGAATTAAGGAATAAATACTTTTATTATGGGAGATTTTACAGACAATATATGTATATGATTAACAGTCAATCAATGGACACAAAATACATCCAGACAGACTATATAGTTTTATTGTTGATTGCAGATTTTTATTGTTGCAAGTGAAAAAAGAAATCTAAAAATACGGCTCAGATATTTTTGTTTTAAGGTTATTTTGCTAAGTTATACAACAACTATGTAGTTGCTTGATTTTCGCAAATGGAATAGTTGAGTTGAATGGAATAGTTGAGTTGAATGGAATAATTGAGTTACTTCATTTTTGGTCTTTGGTCTTCATTGCAGTGGTCGGAATTATGTAGAGATATGAAGGTTTAAAGTACTTTAAAGTATCCAGTCGTTTTTTATTTAGATTCCATACAAGAAGTAAGACCAACAATAGACGAACAAGCTGTTCGAACCCTCGTGGTTTCATAATTATTACCACCATTATGTAAATGTTTAGTTCTAGTCCTGCGCTAATTTTATGAGACCAATAAATGATAGTTCTGCATGGAGATGTAAAAATTACTATATTCTTTCTGCCATAAAAATTTACTTCGTCCATAAAATGATAATATAATATATTTCTAAACTTCTAATCAATTATCTATTAAACTAATTTATATTATCTTTACTAATAATATCCTAAATATCTCAGAATTTCCAATTCATGATCTTAAAGTTTTATCAGCAAAGTAGGTCAGGCTATGGTGTAGATACACATCACCCAGTCCATCCGAGGCGACGAAATGCTTACGACACATAACCTACCATGCATGTACCTCTATGTCGTCATATGACCGGGCCTGGTCCCTGTCATAGGGTGATAGGTCCTACATTAAATATGTGGAACTCGGACTCTCTTTCCTCGAACGAAGCGTAATAAAAAATTGCTATAACTCAGATATCGATTTTCTGCGAGATTAGTATCTATTATGACGGGCGAGCCGGCCAATTTATGGCTAGAACTGGCTGAAAACTGTCAGTAATGTGTTGGCTAGTGACCTACTACTAGATAATCTGGTCAGAAATATATGTCCAAAAAGTAGTATTACGTGTTACTTATTGAAACATATTAGCATACAACTTTATTGGAGTTGACTAAAAATTAATCGTCAATTGCGCTACTTGTATAAAACTGGTAAACGTTTTTAAAAACCTGTTTTTAGCGTCATTCCCTTATTAAGAAACAGATCGTTCAGTCGCAGGTATAAATAAAAACGAATGAACACTACTAAGCATTGATGTATACTAAGTTCACATGTCTTAGGTGTTACCTAGAATTGAGATGTGGGAGAAAACGGGCATTATTTTCTAAAATTATGTAATTTTCACTGCCTCGTGAGATTGTACTTACATCAGTCATCGTCATCAGGTTATTTGCTGTTTTCATAACAATAATGTCTTCTTGGTTGCCTTTCGACAGTGGCGGTACCTTTTTTAATTTGTCACGTTAGAATACGATCTCATATAAAAAAACTTCACTCCTTATTCTTTCAATCTTAAAGATCTTACTCCCATAAAGTAAGCAATCAGTAATAAACAGAAAGATCAAGGGCAGGGTCGATAGTCTTACTCTCAGCTAAAACAATAAACGCTGATAATATTTCTATTAATTGCTGGTATTGGTTCTTCGACTACTATTCCAATTACATGGATATAAGAGCAAGAGAATAATGACATTTGTGATAGTTAAAAAATAAGTAATTTGTTGTTTTATTGCTTATGGTGGCAAACGAGCAAACAACACACCTAATGGTGTTACTGCCGCACATGGACGTTGACTAGTGGACTGCTAGGCATATCAATAAAACTCACCCTCCCAGAAAGTTGGGCTGCCGGCACTCTCGCTCACCGAACGAAGCGCAACAATACATTGCCACTGCTCAGACCTCGAATTTCTGCGAAAGTGTGGTGCTACCCCGGACTGACTTATCCGCGACTGTAGACAGAAAACTGTTAACTCTATGTCCATACTACTATAGAAACTAAAACTAGTAAAAAAGTGTTTTAATATAATTACAGGTGTCATGTACGAGCATAAGGAACGTCTCATGGCGGATGCGGAGATGGTACTGGTCACAGTGGGCGGTCGGGTAGCAAACGTAAACAACTCCACCGCCAGGACATTCATCACGTACAGGCGTGCACATGCCGGGGCTCCTTGTAATGCACTTGTAGTCGTCGATATGTGTGTCATTATCACTAGTAAAGGCGAATGTCCGCCGCATGCGTTTTGTATGATACCCAAGAATTTGAATAAAGGTACCTTATTTTATTTACTACATTTTAAATTAATTCTTGAAACGTCGTCTCTATATGTCAGTCATAATAACGTAAGGTAAAATTCGCTTAGCGTGCTATGGAGCGGGCTATGTTCGGCATTTCTCTGCCGGTTAAGGTCCAAAATACGGAAATTCTTACAAGAACGGGTGTAGACGACATAGCATAAAGAATTAGCGAACGTTGCTCCAGGAACTGGTAACCGCTAGGAAAGGTATGTTCTCAAGAGGTGACCACATAGCGGACGATGTATTTTGTGATGTAAGGTCTCCTTGGTCTCCTTAGAGAAATTTGCTGGCAGTTGTTCAGACGCGGGAGGCATAGGACCACGCTCTGTGGCGATCTATAAAGGTGCTCGGCATTTGGCTGAATGATGATGATGATATTTCATTTACAGTAGGTATATAGATTTTCTGTAATGAATAAGTAACGATACAATTCTCAACCCGTATCTTGCCCGTGGGTGTCGTACAAGACAAGAAATGAGATATGTCGATAACATCAATGCAAGACAAGGAAAGATTGACATAAAACTTTATGCTAACACGACTGATCAGCGTGGTAACTATACCTATAAAGTAGTCCGATTTGTGGAGAAAGCCCCGTTGGGCTCGCCCAGCAGTGGGCTTTATTTAGACTAAGGGTGATGTTAAACAGTCTGTGGCGCTCCCCATGTGGTAATAAGTTAGAATACAGTGTGTTGTACTTGCTTACGGAAAGTGCCCACACTATGTGACTTGTTAAGGTGGGGAAGAGGGTTTCCAAAAATTTTACACTTGGTCACAAAGGCGAAGGAGGGTTAGGCTTTCGGCACGTCATCATCATCATTATGATGCTATTAAATTTATGAGCTACTAAATAACACCAATGTATAATACATTGGGATATTTAATGTTCAGAACTATTTTAAACTAAACATAGTATACAGTCGTGTTATCTAGACAGGATGTAAATTATCTCAATTTGTATTTCTGTGAAATTTGTTAATCCTTTAAGCTTAAAAACGTAATAAACACATAAATATACCTTTATAATCATCTCAGGTTATATATGTTTCACTGCTGGCCTCGAGCATCCTCCACAATAGGAGGGAAGTTGACCTAGTATACCTTGGTCTGAAATGTTGGTATAGGATTTAATTTCCAGTTTATCTTCTCTTGCATAGATATTATATCCCTTAATCGTGTTTTACGACATCGACGGGCATAGTAGAAGGTGAATTATCATTCTTACTCGGTCACCACACGTAGAATCATGATCATCTCATCATCTCTGCTAATACACGTCCAACTACTGGGCTCAAGCCTCGTCTATAATGGGAAGGAAATTGACCTACTATACCAAGCTGGTCAGATGTATGGGTATACGATTTTATTTGGCGTTTTCCTTCTTTGCATAGATGTTATATGCGTTTTATATCCCTTAGGAAGGGATACCTTAATCGTGTTTTACGACATTGACGTGCGTGGTAGGGGGTGAATTGTAATTCTTACTCTGTGACTACACGAAGAGTAACCTATGTACATATATAAATATTAATAGCTGTACGCTCTCGTGGACTACAGCAGCACTGTTTATTTTATATTTTTTTATAAATATGCTCTACAAATATTATAACTGTGAATGTGACCGATTATTACGCTTTCTTCAATCGATCATCTTGAAATTTCGCATACACATTGTCAAGGGTACAGCAAGAGGCTGTAGGTACAATACCTTCATTCCGAAAAAATATTTATACCATGTCATCATCATCATCATCATCACAGCCCATATATGTCCCACTGTTGGGTTCGGGCCTCCTCCGTGGGAGGGAAATTAACCTACTATACCGCGCTGGTCAGACGTGTTGGTATAGGGTTTTGTTCGAGTTTTCCATCTCTTGCATAGAAGTTATATGCGTTTTATATCCCTTATTCGTCTCTTACGATCACCCACGGGTAAGATAGGCGGTGGTGAATTGTATTCTTACTCCGTCACCACACGGATACCATGTAAGGAGAAAAACGAAAGAATGCACAAAGATGGGTGTCAATAACTACTATTGACTTACCGTGTCAATGTCGTGGTTTCGATTTCGATACAGGACAAACCAATCGAGCGATGTGCGATCTACGAATTGTTATTCTGGTTGTAATTTTTGTCTTTTAATTCAATGTTTGTAAGGTTACTCGCAATACGTATAAGGATATAATACGCCGTCACCGCGATAATAATAAGGATTATTTCCTTAGAGCTAGATGTTGTCTTTAAAAAAATCCCTACTTTAACACGAGCGAAGCATAGATAGACTTACAATTATATATTTTTTAAATTTAGAGCGTGCACAAAATGTTTCTTTAAGAAAAATGTACTTCATATAACTACAACTAATGTTATGAAATTAAACATTATTTTAAAATTTCCAGGTCTAATGGGCAGTAGCGTTTATCTCTGTTATAAGAAGTCAATGAACCGTCCGCCGCTAATTGCTTACAAGCCCGAAGTACTATTCAGGTATGTCAGTTAAGTTTACTCTATAATTAACTCTTCTAATCAATGGTATTTAAAAAAACGTAACTATGTAGTATCTGTCCTGTTGCGTTTATCATTTCGTTCTCATTTAGATTAGCCTCTAAAAAAATGTTGTGGTAATAAAAAACTGTATTTAGGTACTAATAATACTAATTTATCATTATTATTCTACTCTTATGCCAAATACGTCGGCAAAATATGTTCTTATCTTTCGTCGTATGTATTGCACAAATTTTGCCCATAGGTTTATGACTGGTCGCCTGTCTGACGTCAATCCTTTGGCATATAATGTATTGTCAATAATCCTACTAATTTATTTATTGAGTAAACAGCATCAGTGCAGTTGAGGTTTACGAAAGCTCTTCGTCGACTTTTATGACACCCAAGCAATTTTTGTAGTATTCGTAGTCGTCACCACACATCAGTACAAATAATTGTATGTTGTATGCTTTTGGATGCGTAAAATATAAGAGCCTGCATTAAAAAGAATCTAGCCATATATAAATAAAAGCTAAAAAGCAGACATACTTATTCATTTCTTTACTATATTTATTCCTTCTTATGTAAGTATTTGGTCGTAGAAAATCAAATCATTTGATTTGCTTTATGTATGTTGTGCATAATAATAATTAGTCATCTAACGGTATCTTGATTCATTCTTTACGTGCTCGCTAATGAGTATTAATTTTCGGTTCTCATTTCTACATAATGCACTCATTTCTTAATTTACAGCAGACAAATCAGGGCAAATGAAATTTTTTATCAATCCTTCGTCGGATTTACGATTCTTTCGTTGTTGGCCTTAATAAATTACCATAAGTTTTTTTTTAAAGTATTTTAATAATACTTTTTAAGGTTTTTTGTTCATATGTACAAAATGTTTAAGTATGCATTACTGGGTTAGCTATTTCCTTTGACTATGCCACAATGCTCTGAAGTTGTTAAGTCTTGTCTAAATTTAATATCAGTCATATGAATTTTGATAATATTAACTTTGGAACAGGTCTTTTGATAACATCTTCAATTATTCAATAAAAAAATGTTAATAAAATATATATGCTAAATAGATGCTATCGTGTTATATATAGCGTCTGTTTATAAATGGAAAAAAAAAACTAGAAAAACAATTCCTTTTTTTTTATTTTATTCTGTACATAACATAAAAAACTGATCAAACTAAAGTACACTACCAAAATATCGGTTCGTGGATGGTTAGTTAACTGTATTGGCTAGTAACGACCATTCGTGATCTTGGTGGCCCTAAATGCCTAATGACTCCACCAATTCCATCTGGCAGTAGTACATACATGCATACATACATATCATCACGCCATATCCCTTGCAGGGTAGGCAGAGAGACCAGAGTGCCAGAGAACTCTATCCTTGCATACTTCACTAGCTTCCTCAACGTTCATAATTCTCTTTATACACGCTCGCCGCTTTCGGAGACTCTTGACTCCACCTTCCTTCAGTACGTGACCAATCTGGTCTAGGTAGGTGAGTCTCAGTGTTCCCTCCTCTCTCTCTGACAGTAGTACCACCTATATAGTTAAACATTATATAGGAGCATTGACGTCAGAATGTCGACAAGTGCAAAACTTAGCTAAATCAAACAGTATTACTCATCCTCAGCCTTGTGTTACATTAAAAAGAGTATGTATCTTACCTACTCCCACTGTGCCTACACTATAAAATTAATTGAGATGAGGACAGGAGGGTGATGGGGCTTAGGTTACTACTGAAATTAAAACAAATTATTTAATGTCAATTAAAACAGCTTAGAAACTTAATACGATTGTGAAGTAATTAAGTCTTTGATCAACTTTATTTGAATGTTTCTAGATATCCAACGACAGAGCGAAGAAATTTAGTATTTCCCACTTCAGTTCCTTTATTTTGTTTGCCAATGGGCGCAACACTTGAACTATGGCCTACAAATGCAGCGACGCCTAAACCTGTGTTTTCTACATTCGTGCTCACTGTTGCCGACGCTACTTATAAGGTAAACAATATTTTATCACAAGATAAATTGTCAATAAATTTAGAATATTTTATTTATAAGCGGGCAATTTACTCTTTACAAACTGTCTCACTATCGAGAATATCAATAAATTATTAGATCAATCTACTTACCATTCACAAAATTTCATTGTATTCCCTTGCAAATTTTCTTAGATAAACGTGAAAATAAATTGAGGCATATTTATTAAGTATTAAGATCAGAAAAACACCAAAACCACCATATTTTTTACAGTTCCTATACCCAATTTTATATGAAATTTGGTAAAACGGTATATTTATGCCAAGGCTTTTGTCTCCTAGCTAATCAATATCATCTATGCATGTGGTGACGGAGTAGGAATACAATTCACCACCCTCTATCTTACCCGTGGGTGATCGTAAGAGACGACTAAGTGATATAAAACGCATATAACATCTATGCAAGAGAAGGTAAACTCGAAACAAAACCCTATACCAACACGTCTGACCAGCGCGGTATAGTAGGTTAATTTCCTTCCCATAACGGAAGAGGCCCGAGCCCAACAGTGGGACATATATGGGCTGTGACGATAATGAATCAATATCAATGTAAGAATAATTTTAGTGTAGCGTTTATTAAACATATTAAATTGTTTTTAGGTGTACGGTTCAGCAGTAACCTTTTATGAAACTTTTCCCTACAACGAACTCACGGAATATCAAATGGAAATTCTCGGATGGCGAGAGGGTATATCTCAAAACACACATTCAGTACACGCTATCAAATCTATATGTTTATTATCAAGATGGCCGTTTAGTGATACGTTTGAAAAGTGGCTATTGTATATATTGGTGAGTATAACTAGTAATTAATTTTTAATAAGTAATATTTAATAAGTGTTTTTTTTTTGTCTATCTTTATTTAAATACAAAGTACCATCCATATAGAGGAGTAAATCCTTATGTCACGGGGACTTCACAAAATGTAATTAACGGACACAAGTT
Source organism: Lymantria monacha (assembly GCA_905163515.2). NCBI lineage: Eukaryota > Metazoa > Arthropoda > Insecta > Lepidoptera > Erebidae > Lymantria > Lymantria monacha. Next base: position 15,313,614 of record LR991097.1, on the reverse strand, counting down.
ACATCCAGACTCGAAATAATTGTTTACGGATCGCAAGGAATTCATCATAGTCGTAGAATACTGGCAGTTCTACTATATTAATGAGTGGACGACCCGTCACTATTCTACAACTATTACGAACTATCTTACGTGAGAATCGCATCCGCGATACCTGGCACGAGAGGTCGATACTTAGACTGCTTCAACATTTGTGTCAAAATACAAAGATATTTCATATAGTAAATTGTAACAAGGCGATTTCTGTACATTACACATTTTGAAGAAAATCTAATATCTTTAATAGTCCAACGAAGTCATAACATATATTTTTTTTAATTTTTATTTTTCAGTCTATGTTTAATACATGCATCACCCATAATCTACGACAGGGAAATCAATGCACTTTTCATAGATGTGATGCTAGGCCACTAACTTCAAAACATGGTGGCGTAGGTTAAAAAATAATAATGAATCTCAAAATAAATTGTATGAATATATTACTCAATTTTTAATTTTTAAATAATTTCAGGAAATGTCATGGAGTCGAGAACCTTTAAATATACCTATTGAGACATATATAACACATTTAATTGAAGAAGTACCATTCCCTGAACCGATGATATTATTACAAGTAAGTTGCAGATATTTTTAGTTGAGAGTAGTACCATCACATGTTGCCACTATTGTAAGTCCTCTAAGATGAAATTTACAATAATTTCTACAAAGGTTGACAGAAAAAATAGCATCAGGGAGATAATGCTTTTAATTGTCACTGTATCTGACTAAGGTGACCATTTATTTTTTGACTTAAAACGGGACATTTTAAAAATATATCCGAAATGTTTCGTTGTACTTATATTTAGCAGAGGAATAAATTTGCTTTAAAATATCAACATGGCCTTGAGAACTGCAATTTGTAACTGGGTTTTCTCGTATGTCCACAATTTGTTCCTCATAGAAAATACTCTTAACCAAACAAATAGCGAGAAATAACAGAACGAAAAATCAGTCAAACAAATAGTCAATCAACAAAGCGCGGGTGAAGACTTGGGCACTCTCATCTATCTTCGCGTCGACCGACGACGCTCTCGTACACCACTCGCGTACGGTCGGCCGGCTCGACTTCTTAATTTTTTGCGCGATTGCCGAAAACGAGATAATTTTGCATCCCCGAGTTCATTTCGGGAACACCGGGACTCGTTATTATAAAAAGGGACAGTCCCATTCAAAACGGGGCGTCTGGTCACATTATATCTGACACAGTTTGAAGTTGTATATGGTCAGGTCAGCCTAGCCTGTCAAAATAAGCTACCATAATTACTTACTCCAGATTCTGACAAAATGTTATATGCTGACTGTTCTATCCATTGATTTAGTGATCAAAGCACAATTTAAAAGAAAATTGTTTAGAGTTCTTATGATCAGTGAGAAACTGGACTATGGAATGGACCTGATGATAAATCAGGTAATGTTTTTAAATACCTGACCAAAAAATATCGCGTAAAGCGTGTTATTTTATAGTTGCTAGGTATTTCTTCTGTATTTCGCCTTCCCTGTATATTTTTCCTCTAGAAAATCTCTATAGACTTATAGTTCTAGTTAAGGATTATCTGATGATATTATAATTTTTTTTTAAAAATATACATAGAAAATCTTAAAAATCTTATCTTAAATTAAAATTTGATAACTCAGTAAACCGCTTCCATTCCAATCAACATGAAATCTATATACATATGTGCAATTATTTTTCGATTTAACGGTTTTATAGATGCAAATATATTTATTTTTCAGTTATCACCAACGAATCAGCACGACTGCGTGATACTAACAAGGCGTGATGACCAACCTTTAGTACGTAGTGGAGCTAGCTTCAGACAACTACTGCTTAATTTGGGACCGGACAATTGTCTCGTTGTGCTCGCGCTCGCGATCACCGAACAAAAAATACTTATACATTCACTTAGGTATTTGTATTATTAATTTTTTATGCACTTGTATAGTTATAATTTCATACCAATAACATAACTGTGACTTCTAAATAAATTATATTCGCATTATGTAATAGACGACTTTTTCCGTGTGGTGACGGGGTAAGAATACTATTCACCACCCTTTAACCATAGGTGGTCATAAGAGACGACTATGGGATATAAAATGCATATGTTATAATGCAAGAGAAGGAAAATTTGAAAGAAAACCCTATACCAACACGTCTGACCAGCGTGGTATAGTAGGTTAATTTCCCTCCTATTATGGAGGAGGCTCAAGCTCCATAGTGGGACATATATGAGCTGAGATGATAATAGACGGCTACTATCAAATACGTTGATGTTGAAAAAAACCTTATGACTGTCCAACAGTTTTAATAATGCAATCATTCTAAAAGATGCACAGAAGTCGAGCTTCTGACCGCATCTATGGACCAATCCTAGATTTCGATGATAGTTAAGTATAAAGATCCTTCATCTTTCGAATTTCCTGATAGCTGGTGGTTACGGAAATCATACTAGGGTTACTATGATCTTCCAACAAAGAGGGATTCAATTATGGATCATTTATTTTTCTAGCACCAAAATCTTTTGCGCTTTTAAGTATTGGTTCGACTCTTGCGATTTGACACATATGCTTATGGCGTCCATGCGAACGATTATATAATTATTCAAAATAAATGGCGTTAATAAAATGTATTTTGGTGTTAGATTTTTGAATGAAGACTCATCTGCCACCAAAGGCATTAAAAAGTTTGTAATCTGTTGTTAGTGTCACCTCTCTGCCATGAAAAAGCTGATCTGAGCTGATCTCATAGAATAGAAGAGTTATGAGCTATGAAGTCACTATTTCTAATGGACGAGTACATAGACATTTCTCTAATGTTATATCCTACTGTTACAGGCCTGATACTCTAACTGCTGTCTCGGAAGCCGTATCAACATTACTCTTTCCCTTCAAATGGCAGTGTCCGTATATACCATTGTGCCCCTTAGGTAAGAATATACTTTTATTATTACGACAGGGTTCTGAATTTGTATCAAGGGTTCGCTCAAAACTTTTACCTGATGATGAGTTTAGAATACAACGTGTCACCATCCCTTACGTTCTTGTAGAATAACTCGCTGAGATATGACTAGGAGAATGGTTAACAGTAACCTGGAGAACTTATCACACCAACAAATAACGTCAACCCACGTGCCAAACCTGGCAACAATTATATCATCACCCTATGTACGTTGATAGGCGAATAGACTATTTGCATAATACCACACGGGGTACTTGATGTTCTTAAAACATAGCTCGCAAATAATGGCATACGCTGCGCGTTTTGTCGCCCGATAAAATAACGAACATTATTTCACCATGGGACTAATAAGTTAAGCTGATAGTGCCATTCAAAATGATGCACAATGGAGTATGGACAGTACACATTTGCCTGCCCTAAATAATATTATCCTTTTTCACATTAAATTTTTCGATCATGACAGTCTTGTGAAAATTACAAACTATCTATGTATGTATGTATGTAAAAAAAACGTTGATGTCTTTACAATGTTATGTATTATTATTTTTATTACTACAGGTTTAGCGGAGGTGTTGCACGCTCCTTTACCGTACCTAATAGGTGTGGACTCTAGGTTCTTCGATCTGTTTGAACCTCCACCTGATGTGACGTGTGTCGACCTTGATACCAACAATATTACGGTAATATAATAATATCATTTGCGACGATCATACTCCACTTCTAGCTTCTTACACACTGATCTCAGTTTATCGTCATTGGTTTTTCCGCCTGCATATCACCAATAGATTAGTTAAGTCATCATTATCATCATTCTCCTACTCTTATCCCAGTTACTTTGGGGTCGATACAATATGTACTCTTCTTTCATAGTACACATTGTAAAAGTTATTGACAATGGTTTTATGATCGGCCGCTTGCCAGACGTCAACCCTCCTTGGGAATGTAATTGTTGACCAAAGGGCATCGGATGGACTTTGCCCGGGTCGTTAAAAGTTAAGTACTATCAATTGATTAATTGCTATTAATATTTTAAATAATACATATTAATTTTTTTAATAATACATATGCAATATATGCTGTCTGGTAGCAGCTACGAATACTACCAACGCTTTCTTTAGTCGTGGACGTCGTAAAAGACGACTAGGAACTTTATATCGACCTGGGCCAACTCCACCTGATGCCGTTTATTCAACAATTAAATTCCCAAAGCTGGTTGACATCAGGCTGATGGCCAGTCTTAAAACTATTACTAGTAACTTATGCAATATGTACGAGTACATATATTGCGTCGGTCCCCAGTAATTGGGATATGAGCAAGAGAATAATGATGAATGAAAACATTGAATGGTGCCAAAAATCTTATGATTCGATAATATTTGAAGAAATACGCAGAGTAATAATAATAATTCTTTATTCGATGTACGAGTTGCAGGAACCAGTGTCAGAGTACTATTCGTATTTTGTATGTATTAAAAAGTACCCTAAGCAAGTAAAGTATAAGCTTTTCAAGTTATTGGATGATGTCTGTACTATCACTTTTCCTAAAATGATGTTATCTTTGATGCAGACGTAAATTAGTATAAAGATTGTGTAATAAACATCTAACTTTACGTATAGCACACTATCTCATCATTTATTAAAATTGAAATGCTTCTAACTGTCTCAATATGAAAATAAATACTGTGTTGTTTTTTCAAATCGATATAATTTTTAGACTGTTTAACATTTCACCTCTTTGCTGCAATAATGTGTTATCTTGAAAATAACATTTTGAAGGATTCTTTTTCAAATTTCAAAAAAATAATTGATCATCATTTCATTATTCTATAATCAAATCATCTATGATTTAATTCAGATTTAAAATATTTATTGAGAAACAATTATTTTTTGAAATTTGAAAAACTCTCCTTTAAAATGTCATTTTCAAGATTAACACATTATTGCAGCAAAGAGGCGATTTGTACTTCAAATAATATTTAACATCATCCCTTATATTTCTATAATTATCTTTCAGATATGCGAGTCTCAACAGCATATATCATTAAAACTTTTACCAAAACGACAGGCAAGAATATTACGAAGTACTTTAGAAGTGTTATATGGAAACATCAGGCCAGGTGAGTGAAGTATATGTGCCTATGTTAGAGTTACAATTGTTACCATTTTTGTATGGGACTAATACTACTACATGTCATCATAATTTAAAAGTCATGAAGCTCCAATTGCTAATTTCCATAAACCTGGACCAAGATGCTTTCAACTGTCGTGGGAACTGCAATAAAATTACTTTCTTATGTAAGTAGTCTTGAAAACTACCAGGAAAATGAGTAGTAGCACTCTCCAGAGAAACCTTCATCAATCTGTTCAGGGTGACTATTATAGCATTATTCGCTTTGGGAGCTCTATGGACGATCCTGCAACCTTATACTCTGTGTTATATGATAATAACCTTGCCACCCTCCATATCACGAGTTTTCTAAGCAAACATCATTATCCTGTTCCAATTCCCGTTACTTGGAGTCGACGCAATGTATACTCTTCTTCCATAGCAAATATTATCTACCAAAATTAAGACAATAGTTTTACGATCCGTCTGACGTCAACCTGGGAATGTAAATATTGATCAGACGACATCAAATAGAGTGGTTCTAAGTCTTTATAAAGCTCTTAATTGTCTTTTATGACACCCACCAGCAATACAAGGATTGGTAAGTTTCAAAGCTAAAATGAATCAAAATTAGTGTATTAACAAATTACTTAAAAATGATTGAAATTACTAAGTTCTCGTACCTACCTATGGTTCAGTTCTTCATGAAAGACTCATCATCTATTAAAATACCCACTATACACCAATAATAGCCCCAAAATGTTAATGTAAGTTGCCAATGGTCCATGTTTTTGGTATGCGACTATGACGTCCTGGTTGATAGCCTATTCAATGGTTGATAACTGTCGGATGTTTTGTTGACTTCCCCACGCCTCTTCTTAACTTAACTTAGTGTCTGATAAACTAACATCAGGTGCAACACCAATTTCTTAAACATACATATCATCACGCCATATCCCTTGCAGGGTAGGCAGAGAGAACAGAGTGCCAGAGAACTCTATATTGGCATACTTCACTCGCTTCCTCAACATTCATAATTCTCTTCAAACACGCTCGCCGGTTTCGGAGACTCTTGACTCCACCTTCCTTCAGTACGTGACCGATCTGGTCTAGGTAGGATAGTCTCGGTCTCCCCCGGTACCTACATCCTTTCACTTTCGCATTGTATATCTTCTTAACCAGACGTTCGTTCGGCATTCTTTCCACATGTCCGAACCATCGGAGCATTCCCTTTCGCATCTTTACACCAATACTCTCTTTCATACCTACTCGCTCTCTTACGTCGTCGTTACGAATGCGGTCGGTCAGCCTTTTTCTTAAACATTAATAAAAATGCTATAGAAACCTTTGTATTTTTCAGCATCGCCTGTTCATACATTTGGTGAAAGTAAACATAATGGAGAACCATCTACAAGCTTAGACAGAGATTTTCAGAAAAGGAAAACTGAGGTATTATGTTATTGTCTATTGTTCCTACATACACACACATACATATCATCACGCCATATCCCTTGCAGGGTAGGCAGAGAGACCAAATTGTTCCTCATTTATAATATACTCCACAAGTATATGAGCTTCATTACTATTTAGATTAATTGCTCAACCTTATTTCTCTCTCTCTCGTTCATTTAAATTACGTTAAGAGAGTACAATAGTAACTATGCTAAAAATATATTGATAAAATAATACTTAAAAGTAATATAAATACGTAATGCAAATAATAATACTAAACTAGGATGATTTGCCTACTTTTTGCAGCGTCTATTGCGCAACTTTTTGTTTGACCTGCACTGTCTTTGAAGTCCAAGCCTTAGATGGTAAACAGAAATATAAATGTATATATCAAGTCTTCAAAGCTTGTTAAATTCTAACTAATTTATTTATGATGGTACGATCCAGTACCAGTTTTTATTTTTATATCTTTCAGTTCTTATTTGTGCTGTTGTTTTATTTTTTGTTCAGTTATACATACTTTTATATATATATAGATGTATTTACATGTATAAAAGGTACTGATAAAAATAAGTATCTATGCAAAACATAATGATACGTTGCCTGCTGGGGTGCATATTCCAAATTCAGGATTAGTTATTAAAAATTGGCAATCAATTAATTAATCCTAAGTAAGTTTTAGTTTCCGTGGGACTTGTAAAAACCGGTAAAGGCATCACTAAAACCTCTGCCAACCTACTTACCTTACTCTTCCTACATGCCCTCTCGTATTTCAAAAATCCAACCTCCGCGACGCGTGATTGACGATGACGATATCACACTCGCTCAATTGAGAGCTTACACGACCCACGAGGCCATTACACATGAATATCCGCGGTTTCGTCCTCGCCGTCGAGGTGTAAAATCGTAGCGAGCGAGAATCATAAATCCAAACGTGAGCACGCTCACTTCCCCCACCAGCGACACCCCAAGCCGAGGTCCGTTCCCCACGGGGTGAGCCCTTGGGTGCTAATCGGGTTGAGAGTCCTCAGCGCTCAACCATAGTCCGCGTAAAGCTGTCAACGCCATCTGCAGCTAACAGCTAACACACACAAAAAAGCATCACCAAAACAGGCAGCTACGCTATTCCGGACTTATAACACCAAGTGAGGTCACTACACAGTTGAAAGGATAGGCTGATGGATGGATGGTTTTTAAACTACAACTTTTTCGTTTCAGCAAGCTCTTGAGTTAAAAATACAAGAGGCTTTCTTGAAATTTATGGCAGTAACATTACAAGGATACAGGGATTATCTCATACCTATAACTAGAGCACCAACGGTTGGCACTACAGACCCTCATGCCCTGTTTCATATGGATGCATTTTTGAAATCTCGAGATAAAGTAAGTACACTGTTTATAAGCTGTACCTTTTACGAATATGAATTCGTAACAGATTTACTGATATTGAAATATGCGCCATCTGTCATAAATAAATAATATAATAGACTGCACACATGGCTTAGTGGTTAAGATACTAACCTTCAGTGCCAGTGCCGGGGATTCGATTCCTACGCAGGACAATACTTTGTGCAATCCATAAATTGTTGTTCTGAGTCTGGGTGTAATTGGTCTGCGGTTATTGCATGTTTGTAAGTCCCCTGCAATACAAGGATTATTTCCTTAGCGCAGAGTGGCGTCTTTAAAAAAAAAAATTTTTCACGAACATGACTCGTATTTCAAATACCGTTATTTCAGAGCATATTAATAGTGCCATTATTGCATTTAATAGAACGCTAAATAAACCACTACAGATATAAGTGGAACTAATGTTAGCATTGAAGTTTCCGCACTAATAAAAAATCGTACTAATAAGACAAGACTTCTTTTGTGTATGTTGGCGTAAGAAACGTGACGTATTATACGCCTGTGTGTAAAAACAAGAAGCCAAGCTTATTATAAAATCCTAATAAATTATCTTAGCGTGGAACTATGTATTTGTTTTAATCGGGTTATTTTTTGACACAATGTTTAGTCATTATTGAGATATATATTTTAAATATTTTTCACACCATATTGTATTTGTTGTGCAAATGAAAATAAATTCACATGCGGTATATAACAGATTTTCAATTATAGTACTTGATTAGCTACTTTATTATAAATAATGGAAAAAGAAACATTTGGTGTTTGTGATTGCTCTTCTTTGTTGAAATTAACATGCTCTCTTATTATCTTTCGATAAAAAGCTTCAGATAATTCGAAAAGGCAGGCGCAAAAAAGATGTAATTGCATTCGTTCTTTAAAAGTACTTCCTGAAGATTTTAATTTAAACAACCCTACCTATTTCCTGAAGTTTAGAAATTAGCGAGGAGTTTTGGCGCGAATGTGGAAATGTCATGTCACGCTCTTGTATTATATTCATTTCTTTAGTGTTTTGTGGTGTTATATTGAATAATTTTGCTGGTATTTTATGCAATATGGTACAGTTAAAGTGCTGAAGTGTAGTGAATATAGTATAATAGTGGTTTACGTGTATTTTCATATTTGCCCAAAATTCCCAAAGAAAATCATTGATTAGGTTATCAGCGCCCGATTAATGGTAACGACTTAACTTACTGACAGACAATAACTATTAAGACTACATAATATGAAGAAATGATGAACAATATATGAAAAATTAAATAAGACTTGGCTGTATGGGCTTTGATCCCTTTGCCTGTCCGAATGGACGAACAGAACCAAAAAAAAAAAAAAGAAATTAGCGAAATTGCAGTTAGAGCGTCAAACGTTTTATTGTCTTAAAAGAATTCATACATATTTAGAAATACAGTTATTATTATTGTTTTATTTAAATAACTTTTTCATAGCATTATTTTATAAATGTTAAATGTTTCTATTTCATTAGTATGTAATTTATATCTAAATGTACTGTTAGTAATAGTAGGATCCCACTATTGACAGCTTTTCTCTACTGATCGGGCCGTACCGTCTGGAGTAGTACCACACTCTCACAGAAAATCCACGTCTGAAGAATGGCAATATGCTGCTGTCCCTCGTTCGGTGAGCGAGCCGACAGCCTAACTTTCTGGGTGGCTTTTGGTTGGTAGGCAGCAACCTAGTTCTATGCCTGGTATTGCAAAGGTCCATGACCCACAATAACATCATCAGGTGTGCTGCTTGCGCATTTGCCGCCAAGAGCAATAAAAAAACTCTGTCACAAACCCTTAATGTCTAAAAATATTTTGCAAAACAAAACAAATTTCTTATAAAAAGAGCTACTAGGCTATAGAGGGCAATGGACATACACGCTGTCTATAATTCTTCGATGTCTTAGTCCACCCAATATGAGTAGTCGTGAATGCTCTGTTTTCATTTATTAACAGACGCAGCAACGTTTCTTCGGCCTAGTAATGCGGACTCAAATGTTCACGCGTTTCATCGAAGAGAGGTCATTCGTGTATGAACCAGATCAAGGTTTAACGTTCTTTGACGAGTGCATAGAGCGCGTCGCTGCTAGCGATCAACGACAAGTGAAACTCTTAGGCATGGACACCAGTAATGCTTCGGAAAGGACCGCCTTTGTTCTACCGCCGGATCCGCCTGATACTGGTAATTTATATTATTTTATTAAAGTATTTTTTTAATATAACTTATCATTCATCATCAATCATCGTTTTTATTTTCTCAACGTTCTGAACATTTTAAGGTATCTCACGTCCAACAGGGCCTCTTATACTTGGGTTTGTGGCTCTTCTAGTGCTTCCATATAGCCGGTGTTTTCGATGCCCAGATAAAACTAAGGGTTTGCGATACATTGTATTCCTAATCCCTTACCACAAAAGAAAATCTTCATATTATTGTAGTATCAACGAAATATTGTTAATCCGTTGCTAGACAATCGCTGTTGTCATAACAAGTGTTGTGATAACAAAACTACTATACTTATAACAGTTACAGTGATATATCTTGATTTATGACCTTGGTAAGTGTTCAGTCCAACTATTAGGATTAAAGTTCTCTATATAATGTATTACTGTTTTAGTGGATGGAAGATATAGTGTAAGATATAGACATAAGATCAGATGGAAGGTACACCACTGATATAGAGCGAAGAGTAAATGCGGGAAATAGAGTGAACGGAGCGTTGGGACAACTTCTCCGTAGCCACCACCTCAGCCAGAAGGCACGTGTAGCAATACAACGCAGTGCTTGTCCCAACATTACTGTATGGAAGCGAGAGTTGGATATGCAGAAAAGAGCATGAAAGTAAAATTAATGCGGTCGAAATGCGATCTCTACGGAAAATCTGTGGAGTTAGGCTGACCGACCGCATTCGTAACGACGACGTAAGAGAGCGAGTAGGTATGAAAGAGAGTATTGGTGTAAAGATGCGAAAGGGAATGCTCCGATGGTTCGGACATGTGGAAAGAATGCCGAACGAACGTCTGGTTAAGAAGATATACAATGCGAAAGTGGAAGGATGTAGATACCGGGGGTGACCGAGACTCGCCTACCTAGACCAGATTGGTCACGTACTGAAGGAAGTTGGAGTCAGGAGTCTCCGAAACCGGCGAGCGTGTATGAAGAGAATTATGAATGTTGAGGAAGCGAGTGAAGTATACAAGGATAGAGTTCTCTGGCACTCTGTTCTCTCTGCCTACCCTGCAAGGGATATGGCGTGATGATATGTATGTATGTAATGTTTTAGTAAACCATTCAAAGTTTTGGCTAAATTACTTTCATTTTCAAAAGAAGATATGTGTACAAATATAGTAATATTTTTATAGTCTTGCACTTTATTCCCAAACAATTAAGTAGATATGTAACCTACGCTTCGCCAATTAAACTTTAATCCCATATTAATTGGGACCAATACATCAACAGACATAGTGCACTTCTAGCAATAAAAATGTAAATTTCGAATAACCTTATATAAGCTTATTGACAATAAATTGCCAAAAATGTCTTGAAAAGTCTAGTAAATCTGAAGATTTAGTGCTGATTATATGGTTTGTTTCATTATTTTCATTTAGTACTATCAAGTCATTTCAAAAACGGGGTGAATGATAATTGCCGCTTATTCATCCATCCAATCCAACCGATGACTATTAGTCTCTCTCTTTCAGTTCCATTTAATTTTATTTTCTCAAGTATATGTAATGCAATAACACTTTTATGATTTCATAGAAGCGACATACACGTACGAGCGGTTCGAATTGGACGAGAAGCTGATGTCTTGTTGCGGTGGACGGGCCCGTTCCGTAGCTCAACATTTACTCCCGCCAGCTGCTCCACATTCTGCCGAATCACTCAACGATGCTGAACCCATGGCACGACGAACTAAGCATGAAATAGCCGCCGCTCAAAGGTACTGGCCTTACTATGGTTCTATCTATCTATCAATTTATCGCCATCCGCTGCAGCGTACAGATGTCACCACAAATGCTGCATAATACCATAAATTACTATATGCTACGTCATAAGTAGTTTGATAAGACAATTGGTTTTATGGCAGTCCCAGAACAGTGGCGCTGTCTACTAGCCGATGTTTACGATTCGTATGAAAAATTACGGGGAAAGTAACACATTGTATTCTTAACCAGTGATCTGTGATTGTATTCTTAACCAGTGATTGTATTCTTGACAGTGGTTGCTTTCCATTTAGTTAACACAGAGGGACTCTGCGGTACATTGTGAAACACTGCCAAACACTGTGTAAAAGTTTAAATGAAACAGCTAGTTGTCTCAAAATAACACTAGAATGCATCAATATCGCAAAATTCTGGGCGTCGTATACCTAAACGCAAGGTCCTTGACAAAGTCTTGGCTCAATAATTTATAAACATAACCATATTATCAGGGCTCCCTTCAATAGTGCAATATTTACATTTGAACATTTTATTAAATTTTAATTAGCAGTAAGAGATAAGCTCAATTTAATAATCTCAAATAGTACTACTAGAATATGCCGTAAATAAATTGCGAGGTTAAGTAATGATACTTAATTCAAGCAAAGTAGTACCTATATATTTAAAGTACTCTATGAAAGTAGGTAAGCATCTGTCAAACACCACTTTTTCGAGTGTCGAACAGTGTACGGCTGTGTTCAACAGTGTCGTTAATGGAAAGCGCTTTATCGAACACTGCGTCACTTTTTGTATTAAATGGAAAGCACACAGTGAATATACAGCCGCCCCATATTTTCTTAAAAGTACCTCACGTGTAGTCGAATCGTTACATATACTAAGATTTATGAAAACATGTTGAATCATTGTATTGTGTACATTCAAGAATTAAGAAGAGAGAATTTCTAAAATATAAAAACCGGAGGTGTCAAGGGACACCCGGATGGAACGAAGTTCTATTTTAATTATATAATTTTTTTCTGCCTTAAGCGATTTTTATCGTTATATTTTAGCCAATTTGCATAATATCTTTATAAATTATAGCCTATGTGTTATTCTGATGTGCAAGCTATATTACTATAAATTTCATCAAAATCCATTCAGTAGATTTTACGTGAAAGAGCAACAAACATGTTCACATCCATACATTATTACAAACTTTCACGTTTATAATATTAATAATAGGATATACAATTCCACTAGACTACCAAAACTTTTCGGCCCCGAGCTCGAACGCGAGCCGGCCACGCGGCCCGGTCACGGGCGAAAATAATTTCGTTGCGCATTATTTTGATTTTGCTATATCTCTTAAGGTATTGATTTAATTTGCATGGTCTGAAGGAAAAAAAATATCTTCATGAAATGCTCAAGCCAACTAATGTATTTAAAATGATAAGGATTAATACAGTATTTGTGTAAATAGCTTTTCAATTACCGTTTTATAATAGAACATTTTTTAAAGTATTAAAATGGATATAGTATGTTATCCTTAAGAGATAGATATATACCATCGCGGACTTTTTTGTAGGCCTTTTTAAGCTGTATAATACTGTAGTACTTTATTTTGATCTATTTCGTAGGGTTCAGCCAGCGTTTGCAATGTAAGCGCAAAATAATGTGTTTATTTACGACATCACATTAGAAACCTCTAAAATTATCAGTGTTTCTCTAGTACATTATGCATATATTATACATATAAACCTTCCTCTTGAATCACTCTATCTATAAAAAAAATCGTCGCGACACCACACTGTTCAATGCGAAATAGAAATGAAAATATCTGGCTTGCTTTCTATAAGAGAACCGACGAGCGACGCCGCACAGCTTACAATAGCTTACTATAGCAAAAAGTGTCGTGACAACTTTTCGTAAGAATTTTTTCCGTCTAGCCCCCTTCACAACGCGCGATAAGGAACTTCGTTCCAATAAATGTTTTGGTACTTGTTTTAGTTAAGAACCGACCTACAGTGCTAAGTGTCGAGGAATCGGTACCACGTAATATTGTACTTTGTGAGATCCACAAATTGTTCTGAGTCTGGATGGACTTGGACTCTGGATGTATTTGATAAAAGTCCCCATACAAGGATTATTTCCTTAGTGTAGATGTTGTTTGTAAAAAAGAATGTGAAACAATAATTTTATAAAGTTTATTATACAAATTACTGAAATTTTTAGCATTTAATATGCTTAATTATTTATAAATACCCGATACGAAACGAAAAATTATGTCACAAACGGGGTTCGAACCCGCACCTATTGGGAATTCGGCCCAACCGTGCTGCCACTTACACCATTGTGAACTATTTTAGGACATGCAAATTTCGAATCATATTATATCTTACGTCTTCAAGGTGACGTATGCCATCTATCGGACAATGTTTACACATTGTATAGACTTAACACTTCAAACTTTACAGTTAGAATTGTATTAAACGATGACACAACCTTGTTATTCAAATTACTGAAATTTTTAGCATTTAATATGCTTAATTATTTATAAATACCCGATACGAAACGAAAAATTATGTCACAAACGGGGTTCGAACCCGCACCTATTGGGAATCCGGCCCAACCGTGCTGCCACTTACACCATTGTGAACTATTTTAGGACATGCAAATTTCGAATCATATTATTATAATTTCAGTAATTTGAATAACAAGGTTGTGTCATGAAAAAAAATTTCAGTAATTTGAATAACAAGGTTGTGTCATCGTTTAATACAATTCTAACTGTAAAGTTTGAAGTGTTAAGTCTATACAATGTGTAAACATTGTCCGATAGATGGCATACGTCACCTTGAAGACGTAAGATATAATATGATTCGAAATTTGCATGTCCTAAAATAGTTCACAATGGTGTAAGTGGCAGCACGGTTGGGCCGGATTCCCAATAGGTGCGGGTTCGAACCCCGTTTGTGACATAATTTTTCGTTTCGTATCGGGTATTTATAAATAATTAAGCATATTAAATGCTAAAAATTTCAGTAATTTGAATAACAAGGTTGTGTCATCGTTTAATACAATTCTAACTGTAAAGTTTGAAGTGTTAAGTCTATACAATGTGTAAACATTGTCCGAAGGATGGCATACGTCACCTTGAAGACGTAAGATATAATATGATTCGAAATTTGCATGTCCTAAAATAGTTCACAATGGTGTAAGTGGCAGCACGGTTGGGCCGGATTCCCAATAGGTGCGGATTCGAACCCCGTTTGTGACATAATTTTTCGTTTCGTATCGGGTATTTATAAAGTTTATTATAGTTTTATAAGTTCTTGAACACTAATTAAACTTTGCCCATATTTGCAGATTAGCACGCAAAGCAAGTTTATCACCGGAAGCATGGGCGAAATGTCTTCTCGGTGCTTGCTACTCGCTGTATTTTCTCTCCTTGCCTTGTCGTATGATGTTAAATCGCGGCAAGGAGCATGCTACATTAAGAGCAGCCTTCGAGCTATTAGAACGAGCCACCAAGCTCAAAGTGCCATGCGATGAGGTAATTATTATTAAAAACTGTTTAATTTAAATTTGTCAGTTCAGTTGGACATACTTATTTTTATATGATATAATTGTTATGGTCTTGTCTACAGGTTTGCTACCGCGTGATGATGCAACTTTGCGGGAACCATTCATTACCAGTACTGGCTGTCCAATTATTGTTTTTAATGAAGCGAGCTGGATTGCAACCAAATGCTCTTACATATGGATATTACAATCGCTGTGTATTAGAAGCAACCTGGCCCCAAGATATGCCTAGGTAATAATGTTTTTGTAATTCGCTTTTTCGTATGGTATTGGAGTAGAATATAATTTACTATCCTCTATCTTGTTCGTGGGTATCGTATAATTAATATAATATACCTATAACATTTCTGCAAGTGAAGGAAATTTTATAATTCCGTGTACAGATTTGCGAAATATAGCATACAATGTAACACGCAATGAAAGAATTTGCCGTCCACATTGTCGCAATGTATCATGCAATGTAACAGAATTCCCATAGTGTGGACGGCTTGCGCGCACGAACCGTGCTCACTACGCGCACTAACAGAGCATTTCAACTCATGCGCGTCGCGATCCGCCATTTGTTGGTATTTTCGCCGAACACTAAGGGGCGCGCAGAGTGCACGGAGCGCCAGTGTGGACGGGTTGTGTCTGTCTGTACTGCGGAACGCGCACGAACCATGGAAGAAAACACATTACGGCAGAGGCTACAGTTGAATCATAGAGTGAAGCAAAACGCAGTTTATGAGTTGTAGAGAACAAAAGAAATTTTGTGGAATCCACAAAAACAATCTTCGCGTGTTCTCAACAGGCTGAACCATGTTCGCCGCGCGCATGCCGAAAATAGATGCGAGCACGTACATTCTTGGTTCGTGCACGCCCTGCGTCCACACTTTGAAATGCTTTCATGTTACATTGCATGCTACATTTCGCAAATTAGTACACGGTTAATATGCCCATAACATCTCTGCAAGAACAAAAAAATATGAAATGTAACCCTATATCAACTCGTGTGACCACCGTAGTAGTATGGTGGGTCATTTTAAATTTAGTTTCCTTGGGTGGAGGAGGCTCGAGCCAAGCATTTGGACGTATATGAAATATCTGTAGCGGAGACATAAGGAAATAAAAGTTTTTAAACATAATTTATTAGTACTATTAAATAATGTAGTCCTAGTAAAATATAGCTGGTCTGTATGTTGAATAATTAACTGTGTAACTGAATACACTGTATTACCACTTTTCCTGAAGTTGTTTTTATAGAAAGAACGAATTAAAATGAAATCTAAATAAAATCCATTTTTCTTTCAATTAAGAAGATCTTTGGGACTACGATGTAGAAGAGTAAAAAAGAGTAGTTTAGTGGGAACAATTATTAGTCTATTAACTTATTCGAAGGGAGTCTCAAATTTTAACTTATTACTTGCTTTCTCCTTACTTGGAAGCTATAGATTTAATTGCTATTGCATAAGTAGAATGAAAGTAAAAAGAAAAAGAGCTTAAATATTTATTAAAATAAATTTCGCTAGAAACCGCGTACCCTCCTTTCCAAATGTATTTATAGCATTATCCTCCTGTCATAGTGAGATCTGTATCTAACGTCTATTACATTGATAATCTGATTAATAAACGAAATAAAATATAATGTCTGTTATATTTTTTTTATTAAAATTAGGTAATATTGTGTTTAAATTAAACTGTTTGATTATACAGCGGAGCGCAACTATTGTGGAACAAATTACGCATAGCAGTAGTAGGTACTGCATTGTTTCGGAAAGCGGGCGCCCAAAGAGCAAATCGAGCTGCTGGAGCTACACTTAATTCTGTCTCAGCGGGCAGTAAGTTCTTAGTTTATCTTTTTACCATAGATTTTAGAGGGAACTTATCAAATCTAGGAACCACAATAGATCTATGAATAAAACCATGAATAGACGATAGAATAGATCACAAAAGATTGGACTGTTAGAAGTATTATTGTAATCTGTATTAGAGAAAGTTTAAAAATTGCGCCAATGTCTCAAAAATTAAGGAACACTTGACATAGTATTGTTCATACAATATCATGAGACGGGTTGAAATTAATATTGTGAAGAAAGTTTTAAGTATGCGTGTTCACAGAGGTGACATTCAATAGTGTCGACCCCAATTAATTGAAGTAACCACCAATTAATAGCAGAATGATGATGTAAAATCGTTCTTTTATATCATTGTTCATGCGTGGAACACTTCTTCGTGTAATGACAGAATAAGAATACAATTCATACCCCTTCATTTCTCGTAAGTGGAGAGTAAAGAGGACCGAGATGTAAGCAGATAATATCACTCCACTAGAAAAAAAAAAGAAATAACACCCTATTGAATTCGTCTTGCCAGTGTGGTATATTCTGTCAATTTCTCTCCGATTATAGAGGAATCCCGAATACAACAAGTACCCTACCTTCCGTTTGGTGACGGAGTAATAATACAATTCACCACCCCCTATTGAGATATGTAATGATGATGATGTGATGGGTAAGCCCATGGGTGATCGTAAGAGACGAACAAGGGATATAAAACGCATATAACATCTATGCGAGTAAGGAAAACTCGTAACAAAACCCTATACCAATACGTCTGACCAGCGGGGTATAGTAGGTCAATTTCCCTTCTCTTATGGAGGAGGCTCGAGCTCAACAGTGGGACATATATGAGCTGAGATGATAATGCTGATATACCTATAGCCTCTACACAGAAGAAAACATCGGATATCTTAAAGGTTCCAGTGGTTATAATACGCTGATGTTCTGCAACGCTGTAATTAATTTACATAAATACATATTACATATTATTCCAGGCAGTAATACTTTACCTCGTGTCCGATCGGCGGCTGCTGTAACGGAGGGCTCGGAGCTTGCCAGCCTGGCGGGTATGGCGGCGTGCGAGCCAACACATAGCAGAACCAGCCTCGACTCCGGTAAATATATATTTATATGGAATATATAATGAAATTTCGCTATTTTAATGAATTTTATATATAATATATACTACTAAATTATTAAATAAATTAATGCAGAAAATCAATTCAATGGATTAATGTTGCAGCTAGACTGCTTTATTTTAATATTTTTTTAGCATTGTAAACCGCAATCATGTTTAACGATTTTTGGTTCGCGCGAACAAATGCGAACGGGCGCAAGTTAATATATTCATGTATATTATGGTTAAAAACTTGCGGTCGTTGAAGCTCGTTCGCGTTCGTTAGATTTGGCGGCGGCCAAGTGCGTTTTCATAATTTAAAAAAAAATATCGAGGAATAAGAAATATAATCTCAGCTATATAGCTATTGATTTCTAGTCTAAGGACCATTATTGAAACACTATCTTGTGCCCATATTAGTCAATGTGAAAGATATAATTTTTGCCGGTCAGGTGTTTTGTTGTTGGGATTATTAGTTCTAAGAAAATACGGGTTATTTTATGACAAAGAGCTAATTAAGATGCGATCGAAGACAGTTTCCGATCTATTTTATTTTTACCAGGAAACATGGTTTGATAAAACTAATTCACGGATTTTTTTTTATTTTTACTATGACGTCAAAGAGATGCAGATATGTGTACTCAAATTTCACACATGGTAGGGATTGTTTCGAGAAAATTGTCAAAAAATTAAGGAAATTTTCATTAAAACCATGCAACACATATTACCGACCCATATGACCAATATAGCATAATTTGTAAATGAGTTTAAAATAAAAATTGATTGTCTTCAATTAAAACTAAAAACCATGACTACTAAATACTCAAATTCAGAAAAGCGAATCGAGGAGTGTTTATTAGAAATGGATAAATTAAAACAAAATAAATCTGAATGTTGTGATGGTCAATCTGTTGATAATACATATAATCAATTATCAACAGAGTGTTCTCATTTAAACATCTCTGAGATAAAGTCCTCTGATGTAAGCCTTCACAACATTCAATCTTGTACTAGCAGTTCCTTGTTAGCAGCTATTGATGTTGGTATATCTAGACCTACAACTAACGTTAATGTAAGTGATAAAAATAAAATTGTTATGTTTAGTGATGAGATTGGCAAAAATATGGGTGTTCTGCTGTCAGAAAAAGGGCATTCAATTGTTAATTATTGCTTGCCGGGTTTGTCATACCAAAATATAATGGACAAAATATTTGATTATAATTTTGAGCCTGGTAGTATATTATTGATATTGGTTGGCAATATGCAAAGTGTGAGCAAAAAACAATTGCAAGAACATAATTTTAAACTTTGTAAATTAAATATTGACAAAATTGTAATGTTCACATTTCCATATAAAACATGTTTGACACAGATGGAAAATGAATCTATCTATAGTTTAAACTTGACATTGCATAATATGAAATCAATGTCAAATTATGCTACTGGAAATAAAATGCATGTAATTGATATTAACAATTATGTAAAAAAAAAACATTTTTTGACAAAAGATAGTTTTTACATATCTAAATATTATAAAAATATGTTAGCTGATTCGCTATCTTATTTTTTTTTTACATCAGCCAAGAATTTGGCTAACAAAATTGCTTCTATTGAGCAATGTAATGTTGACATAAATAATTTAAATTTAATTTCCACTAATGGAAATGATGACGTAAATTTAGATTATAATTTAAATTAGCCATTAGGACAATAGAGGACTACTCTTGCTTTACTAAGAATTTAAGTCTTAAGAATAGTTCTAAGTGTATCAACCTGGTACATCAAAATATTCAGGGTATGTTAAGTAAAGATTTGGAAATTGAATTATTCTTGAATGATTACCAGATAGATATTCTCTGTATTACTGAACACTGGCTCAAGAATAATCAACTAATGTTTAATTTTCCAAAGCACCACGTTGCTAGCTCGTTCAATAGAGTCAGTATGATACGAGGTGGTTCATTGATAATTTTAAATAATACCATTAAATTTAAGGAAAGAAATGATATTGTGAGACTCTCTATTGAACGTGTAATTGAAATTTCCTGTATTGAGTGTGAGCAGCTCATAGTCATGTGTATATACAGACCTCCATGTTCACCTTTTGATGTTTTTGAAAAATACATAGAGGATGTTTTATTCAAAATCTCCACTTCTAATAAAAATATTGCGATATGTGGGGATTTTAATATAAATTTATTAGACAATAATAACATTACACAAAAATTTATAACATTAATGAGATCATACAATTTATATAATGTCTTCTTGGAACCTACTAGAATAGTGCTGGGAGTGCAACTTGTATAGATAATATATTTACAAATGTCAAGCCCATAAATAAATCTATTATAAGTGTTTTAGAATCAGACCACTGTGGGCAACTTGTTGTACTTCCGGGAACTAGTAGGATTCAACCTGAAAGTATTACCTTTGTTCCTATGACCGCTAGCCGCTTAGAGCATTTTAAATATAACTTGACTATGAAGTTACCAATGTTGCCTATTCATGATAATCCTAATAAATTATATACATCTTTATTTCGCATAATTGATACTGAATTCAATACAGTATTTAAACCCAAAACTGTAACAATTGGAGTGCCTGCTGGTTTTAGTGAATGGGCTACTTGTGGTATCTTCAAGAGTAGAAAAAGGTTATATGAACTCTATAATGAAAAATCTTATAACCATAACCCAGTGTTTTTAGAATATGTTAAAAATTATTCAGAAATATTTAAACGAGCCTGCTCCTGTGCTAAATCTATTTATCTGAGAAACAAAATTACACAATCCAGTGATATAATTAAAATGACATGGAAAGTGATAAATAGTGAAACTGGTAGGAACTTTGTACGAAAAAAGGATTTTAATTTAAAGATAGGTGATAAAATTGTGAAAGTGGATAAAGAAGTGGCGACGAAATTTGAAAACTATTTTACAAATGTACCCGTATTAACAACAAAATCTTTAGCGTCGTCTCCTATTTTAACTGAATCGCTCCTTAAACAATGCATTGTGAAATGTAACACTTCCTTTAAATTTTCAGATGTCAGTGTGAATGATATCTTAAATTCCTTTAAAACTCTTAATATTAAAAAGACAGCAGATCTGTGGGGTTTATCTGTAAAGACTGTTAATTTTATAATACCTATTATTGCTCCCCACCTGGCATCTGTATTTAACGGCTGTGTTGCTCGGGGTGTATTTCCTGAACTCATGAAAATTAGTAGAGTAATTCCGTTGCACAAATCTGGTAGTATGTCAGATGTTAACAATTTTCGTCCTATTTCCATACTACCAACACTTAGTAAAGTATTCGAGAAAATTTTGCTTAATCAGATGTTGAGTCATTTCAACAAACATAGTATATTTCATAAAAACCAATTTGGTTTTACTAAGAATTGCTCTACTACTGATGCAGGTGTAGAATTGTTAAAGAACATCTTTGCAGCCTGGGAGGAATCGCATGAGGCCTTGGGTATATTTTGCGATTTGTCTAAGGCATTTGATTGTGTGCACCACGAAACCCTCATCAGAAAATTATACCACTATGGGATCAGGGATAGCGCCCTTGAGTTTTTAACTTCTTACTTAAGCAACAGAATTCAGAGGGTCGATGTTAATGGTGCACGATCATCTGGTTCTGTTATTAAAATGGGTGTTCCACAAGGGTCCATTCTGGGGCCATTTCTGTTCCTTGTATACATTAATGACTTACCCTACTATATAGGAGACAATCAAAACATTGTGTTGTTCGCAGATGACACATCTTTGTTATTTAAAATTAAAAGACAAAAGCTTAATTATGACGATGTGAACAACGCACTGTCTGATGTTGTTCATTGGTTCAACACAAATAACTTAGTTCTTAATGAGAATAAAACAAAGTGTATCAAATTTACCACACCGAATGTGAGACAAGTGGGAACCATTGTTCAAATGAATGGGGTGGCTCTGGACCTTGTCGAATCAACCGTTTTTTTAGGTATTACTATAGATGCTAGACTGCAATGGAGCCTTCATATTGAAAAATTGTCGAGCAGGCTTAGCTCAGCGGCTTATGCGGTCAAAAAAATTCGAGTATTGACCGATATTGAAACGGCTAGAATAGTTTATTTCGCTTATTTTCATAGTCTTATGTCATACGGCATATTACTGTGGGGATGCTCCGCGAATCTGAGTAGTGTCTTTGTTCTCCAAAAAAGGGCTGTCCGCGCAATTTATAAACTAGGCCCAAGAGTTTCACTTCGAGAAAAATTTAAAGAAGTAAATATTCTGACTGTTGTATCGCAATATATTTACGAAAACGTATTGTATGTAAAAAGAAATATCAATAATTTTGAAAGGTATTGTGACATTCATTGTGTTAATACTCGGAATAAGGACAAATTAGTTGTACACACGACTCGTCTCGAAAAAATTAATAGGTCATTTATGGGGCAATGTATACGCTTCTATAATAAACTGCCAAAAGATATCCGAGACATGCCTGTGAATAAATTTAAAAGGGCTGTCAAGAACAGACTCTGTAAGAAATGTTATTATAAAATCTCGGATTATCTAAGCGATAGTACAGACTGGCTATGAGCAGCTCCTCATTCAGAAATTACCTTGTCTTTGTAAACTGTTTGTTTTATGTTTTTTTTTATAATGATCTTACATACCTGTGAAGCGTAGCGTGTCTTGCCTAACGAATTTTGACTTTGGTTAGCGTTAGTAATACATGGTATTGGTCATGCTCATTGAAAGGTCTACTTGCGGTAGCTGCGTCGAGCGGGTCCCTCCCTTCCCTTCAAGGTGGTTGAGGGGTGATGGCTGCTCTAGTAGTTAACTCGTGATCGGGTGCCGCTTGTGGGATCTGGTCCAGCCATTGGCTATTTTACATTGTATTTAAACTATTAGGTTCGAAGGGCATCACACTGGAGCTATTTCTTTCATGTACCATTCTTTTTATATATATAAAAAAAATGAAAAGAAATAATAAAAGACAAACCCGCTGAGTTTCTTGCCGGATCTTCTCAGTAGTGGTCTAGTTCCGATCCGGTGGTAGTTTATTAGATTAAAATTAAATTGTTAATACTGACAATATGTAAGTGCCCTCACAGGGTTTATACATAATAAATGAATTTGAATTTGCTATTCGACCAAAATGACACTAGAGGAGCTATGTCTGTCAATATCTTCTGTTATGTGGCGGCTGCAAATACTGCCAACCCTTACATTATAGGTGTTGTAAAACAGGACTAAGAGCCTTACATCGACCTGAGGCAATCCCATCTGACGCCGGCTGTTTAACATTTACATTGTCAAGGATTGTTGACATCAAGCAGACCACTGGTCATGAAATTATTAGCAAAACCTATACAATATGTACGATGAAAGTGAAGTACATATTGCTTCGACGCCAAGTAATAGGGATACTCTTATATCATGATAATGACGATGATGCCTTCTGTTATATACAATAGGTAGTTGTCGCACGGCCGAGGCACGGCGTGGAGCCTTCGATGCATTGGTTCGGCGCGGTCACATCGTACGTACAAACTCACATTCGCATGCGCACACCAGCGCGCACGCTATCTCCGCCACCGCTGGAATACTTATCTCTGGTAATTAAATTTTCATTTTTTTTTATTTATGGCTTATATATATTACGATGCGAAAGCGGAAGGTTGTAGATACCGGAGGAGACCGAGACTAACTTATCTAGACCAGATTGGTCACGTACTGAAGGAAGGTGGAGTCAAGATTCTCCGAAACCGGCGAGCGTGTATGAAGAGAATTATGAATGTTGAGGAAGCGAGTGAAGTATGCAAGGATAGTCCTCTGGCACTCTGTTCTCTCTGCCTATCCTGCAAGCGATATGGCGTGATGATATGTATACTACCCAGAAACGCTCGTCGACCATAATTGGAAATTATACCACTATTGTGGGGGAGGACCTAGGTCAGCATTCGGATATGAGCTGAGTTAATGATGATGAGATTTAAGAATACAATGTGTTATGGTATACAAAACGATTGGTACATACATATGTATAAGTAAATATATTTAATCTGCCTGTGGTGATGAGCTAAGAATACAATTTATTACCACTCTACTTTGCATAGTTGTCGGAAAAAATTGTAATACCTAACTATGGTGATTATGGCAGGCATCCCTTTGGAAGGAAAGTATACAGCTTTAGACGGCGATAGCCTGATGAATGTATGAAAAAGAGTTCTTACTATGTAATGCTGTTTGAATTTAAATCATTGTTGATTTGGTTATGAAATGTCAATTTAATAAAAGATTCCTTATAACCGCAGGTGTTCCTTCAAATCCAGATTTAAGTCAATCAGCTAGACCTAGAAGTAATTCGTTAGGCAACGAGGAATCAAGTACACCTATTACAATAGCAGAGAAAATACAGGTATTTTATTACACTTAGACGCAAGTATCTTCTATGTCGTGTTGGAATAAGAATACGATTCATAATCCCCTATCTAGCTAGTGGGTGTTATAAAAGACGATAAAGGCATATGCCTTCTTTTCTTCTTTTATAACACACCACTAGCTAGATAGGCGAACATATGTTATGCATATATTTTTGGTGATATGACGGTGAAAGAATACAATTCACCACCGCCTTACTTGTCCATGGTCGTCGTAAAAATCAGTTAAGGTCGGCAGAAACTGTTAGGGAATGTATAACATCTCACTGCGATCTTCAGCCCGCCTGCTGCGCACACTATCTTTTCGTATGTGAGGTAGCCAACGTCTAGCCACCGAAGTTAAAATCGAGTACCGGTGGTCCGCTCGCACGGCGAAGAGAGAAGGTTTTACGGTGGGTCTATGGGGTCACGCGCCGCCTTTCCGTCACCCCGGACCGATTCAGCGGGGCGAGACGCACCCATAGCCCACCAATAAAAAATAAAAAAAAAATAAAAAAGTTAGCCAACGTCTAGCAGTGGTCGGCGAAGGGCTGACTGCTGGTGACGAGTTGAAAGTATTAAAGACATAAATATTCTATAGCTTTTCATTAGTTATGTTCAAAATCACTCCAAGCTTCATAAATACTTTTATGATTGATTTTTTACAGACTTTTTGAGTCATCCGTTAGGACAGGCAAAGGGAACAAAACTTTTACGTTTTGCATATTTTAATGTTTTGTTTTTTTTTTCTTTAATATAATATATTCTGCATAATTTAAATTTCATCTCTTGTAGCTTATAGTATTTGTCGTTAAGTCACCTTTTTACCTTTAATAAAACCTGACTTGATCAGATCCTCTGGGAATTTGAGCGGAACCCGAAAACAAGTAAACTGTTTTTACTTTCTTCATTTCTTTTTTATAAAACAACTAAAATAAAAAGGAAGAAGGAAAGATTCCACGTTCCAGCTGCCTGCCAAAACGTTTTTTTGTTAAAGAGAATAATGATACCTCTATATAAATATCTAATAATTATGTATTATTTTAACAAGAATATGAATTTCAAGATAAGGTTTTTTTCTAGCCAATACACGTAAGCCCGGACAGTCCATCAGATCTGCGTATATTGACACGATCGGAAAGCTTCGCAGGAGATGCACAGATAGTTCAGAATATACAAAGGCTAGCGTTTTCTAATGGTGGGTACATAACACCTAATTTTTTATAATGAAATTATTCTTTACTCTCGGGTCCACCAGCAAACCCCAAGTTTTGTATAACACCTAAGGCGTAATAAATATCACAACAATGATGTTAGACGACATTAGATGTTACTTAAAATTTAAGCATCAATAGTTTGTGATTAGTTTTGTTATTCTATAAAATAGCCAATATAGGTATTCTAAACTGATTTTAGCGGGAACACCGACTTCTAAAACTCGATGTTCAAGAGCGTTAAGTTTCCCTGAAGAACCTGAAATCGAAGTTACATCGCCTGAGCAGCCAGATACGAATAAAGCATCACCACTCAAGTAAGCATATTATTAAATAATGAATACCTATAACTCTACTGTTGCCAGTTAGCCCAACTATATAGTTTACAATTGATATAATTTATTTCTTTTACATTTTAGAGTATCAGCCCGCACACCAGTATTAAGTGATGATCCACTAGGCGCTTTAAGCCAACCGGAGCCCTGCGAAGCACCTATACAACCATCACAAACCGACGACGACCCACCGTTACCGAAACACGAGCTCAGTGTTAGTCCTAAGCTATTCCACCGACGCAGCAACAGTTTTCAAGACGAGCCGCCTGAACAAACAGGGTATACACCTTCCTTAACTATTTGTGTTTATTGCTTTTCTTTGATTGGCTTTCAGATGTTACATATCTCTAGTACTTAAGTATACCGTATTATACGGAGACGTTTAATTATAGGATGAGTGATTCTCTGTAAAGTAAAAATCTATCTGCAGTGATACAAAGTACTCGAAACAGCAAATTGTCATCTGTGTCTATAATTAAATGCACATCATCCCTGCTCTCAACTTGGAAATGGATCTGGCATAATACGCATAGATCTTAGTCAGACAAAATAAAACGGGTATCTGGATTGTAATGGAGACATAATATTAGTCAAATTCTATTTATTTCTATCAGAGTGAACCTCATTCTTTTCTTTCCTAGGATATGGCCAATAGGTTACCAGTCGGGCATTCAGAGTGATATGTTGAATTGGTAAAATTCCTACAACCCATAGTAAACAGAAAACTTGGCCATGCTGTTTGTTTTTAGTAGATATTCTGGCATTGAAGTTGTCGCTAACGAAGCAAGTTTGCCCTGCCTAAATAGGTTTTAAGCCTAAATCCAGGAAAATCATTTGTCTCAGGATTCTACGATAATGAATAGCCTATTTTATCGTGAAAGCTAATGGATTGTGTAACATCGACAACGTTAAATAAATATTATACAAGTGCATGCAAAATTGTGTGCTAATATTCTTGCACGGCCCCCTTTTCCCTGGCAAAACGCGTGTGTGTGGCCCCCTTTATACCAAAATCCACCCTGCAATACGTTCACATGATACTCTACCAAAAAAAAAAACAAAGATATGTATATTATATTATAACATGAATATTTAATAACCTAATAAAGATCTTTTAAATTGCCTTCAAATTAATAAAGTCATCTTATTACGATTACATTATCAATATAGAAGACTTCTGTGATGACGAATTAATGGAATAACGTCACCAGCCTCTTCTTTCATATACGTGTAAAATAAATGACATTATTGCAAGGATAAGAATGACTCTGAAACAATATCCATAACAACCCGTCTGGTACTGCTGTAAAAGTTATTCTATTTGCAGTATTGATAGAAATTTTGGGTATAAACTTATAAGATTTAATGTAAACAAAATTTAATAGATTAAAATAAATCAATTGTAATATTTCCGAATATACCAGTTTTTATTACAAACAGGAGGATAATATTAGGAAACCAATGGAAAAACTAATCATTCGTTTAGTTGTACAATTGAACGAAATAAATGTCTCAATATGTAAGGTGCATGCACGTGAACGTATTCTTACAATGCTCCCGCTAACTTTCTTGTATCGCTAGAGCTGCGCCCCGTTGAAACAAGATAACCTCGATAGTTTCCTATGCGCAGGAAACTACACAGAAGTGAGACGGCGCCCGCAGGTACCGTGTCCTCAAGCCTCGTCAGCCTCGGGAACACCCTCAAGATAAGTTTTGGGTAAGTCTAACAACGCATACTTACTATAATTGTTATTAGACGTTTTTTTTTTGTGAATATAACCAAATTTAGAAACGCAAAGGTTGCGAATACTTTCGGATCTATTTCATTGCGGCAAAAAAATAATTTAGTCAAAATTTAAGCAACAACTAAATCATATATCGCTCACCTAGTAATACAATGGCATATCTACATTTTTCACATTTTACTGTAATGAGGATTAAAGATTTTATGAATGTTTAAAATTAAGCTATAGGTTAATTTTAGGTATTTTTCCATATTTTATTATTATCTTTACTAGTATAGAGGTTAGTACGTATGCAGCATAGTCGTCCATCCACTTGTTAGAAAACCCTGATAAAAGGTTACCCGAATGTGCCTGTGAATTGTCACGGGGTCTTAAAGAATTGTGTAAGTCAACACAGTTCTGGAAGCACCTGCACCTAGCTGAGAGGTCCCTACAACTGAACAATATGCCGTTTTTTACGCAAATGTTTTGGAAAACACCAATAATAGTTGAAATAAAACTACTTTTACGGATTCTATCGCGTTTGTATTTGATTTATAATTTCCCGACGTTTCGAACACTTTACAGTGATCATGGTCACGGGAGGACTGATAGTATAATGGAATGGAGGAATAATAGTATAATGACACTAACGACCTCTCTCGATAAATACGGAATCTAGAGTTGTGCTATTTAATCAATTTGTAGATTATGCACTTTTAAATACTTAAGCCCTATAAACTAAATTTAGCTTATTTGTAAATATACCAATAAGTGAGTGATATATTTCTATTACAGTTGTTTGTCCAAACATTTTAGAACGTTATCAAAATAGTTTTCGGTTAGAAATTAATGTTATAAAATTATTTATGCTATTAGAAAATGTAGGATAGATTTTTTCACATATTTTAGCAGGTTATTATTCTCCCTCACAATAAAATTCGCTCTTTGCGCATCTATATTTTCTTAGTGTGCTAATTATTAAATATTTAATATAAATATCAATTCGCATTGGGCATTTATATTATAAATTCGTTCTGAAATAATTCAAAATACATTTTACGAAATCTAGATATTGTTGTTTTCAAACAGGAAAAGTGCACCAAGGCTAATTTGATGTAAATATTTCACTGTTACGTCCACGATAACTTCTTATCAATTTACTTGATATACCGCATGTTTACTTTCATTGTTCTTTTTTTTTTTTATTTAAGCCTTCAATGTTAACATATTTACATCTTAAAGTTTGAATCTGTTAACAGAGTGCTTTAAAATTAAAAACCTTTCCTACAATGGTCTTATTACTAGATTCCACGGTTGCATTTATGGCTCGATAGATGGCATTATGCTTAAAAGTTGTTAACAGGTTCCTTTAAAATGTAAATAATAACATGTTTTCTATTTATTAAACATTCTGCAATGTTTTATTTTCTTAACTGCACACAACACGCAAGTACGCTAGCCTGTTTGTTTTCTTAGACGCTATTCTCCAGCGAGACTGTCGTTACGCAAGGAAAACATCAAACTTGGAAAAGTTATGATCGAGAATTATTTCAGGTGAGCATGCTTATCACAAATGTATATTAAAAAAAAAACCCTTTGATATTCTCAAAATCTAATTATTCACGAAAAAAATCGGTTTGTTAAACATTGTAATAATTGTATGCCTACCAATTTGATTAAGGTACACTAGGCCGATTTCAGTTGGTCAGATGGGTAATGGTTTAATTGGCGACTTTACATCTTTAATCGGATTGAGATCGATTGCCACGGAGAGTAAAAATCCGTCTGATTTACAAATGGTGGTTCTGAGTTTTTATGTAATTTGTATCCGTTAACTATATGTCTTGACTTGTTTGTCTATATGTTTGTAAAGCACCTCGAAACAAGGATTACTTAATTATTTAGTGCGGGATCTGGTTTCTTCAAAACAGTCTCATCTAGCCGTCCATCAGGATACTCTGAGGTTCACTGTTAGCCTCTCCCTAAAAATAATGAACATTCTTATATTTGTAAAATCCGCAAATTATATCACTCCTTGCCGTCTTTTACGGATTTTTTATACGTTCGAAACAGCTCGTCTCCCTCTATATACAAATGCAAAGTAGTCACATCCTATACAATATATCCTTGATTTAAATCTATATATCAACTGGCGTCTCACCCATGCCAATCTCGCTTATGGCCAAAATAAATATATTGGCCATAAGCCTGAGTATATGATTGCTATTAATAAAAACCTTCTTAGGAATATTTTTCTTAAAATAATCATCATTTATGAGTTCATTCTGCGTTTTCAATGCATTATTTAAAATTGAAAAGTTTTACTCAAGTCAAGAATTATTTTCTTATAAAAATGTATCCTTCATATATAAATAACCGCACATAAATAATTAAGCATGGGTTTTAATATTATTGGTTTTTCCTTGATCTCCGGCCATATATAATGTTGTAAAGCCTAAAAGGAGAAATTTCATTTACTTTGTAGAGAAAGCTCAACTCCAAAAGTGAGACTTACATAGGCTGATAACATGAATAAATCCATATTGCTTATACATTTTATACCTAGTTAGTTCTATTATCATATTACAAGAAGTAGAAGCTATCTATATTATTTTAATAATAATTTAACCTATTATTTGCTAAACAATTTTAAGCAATATTATTTTGCATGATTTTAATATTATTTTAACGCACTGTTTTGTAAAAAGCATGGTTATTTTTATGCTTTGTACATAAGATGTAACATAATGTACATCAATATTTCTAGACTAATATTATTTATACAGGTACAATTTGTATGTTGTTTTATCAACTTACGTTTATGTATGGAGCGTTACCCGCTAGACATAATGATCTGATTTCAAAAATCTTTTAATAATAGCAACCTATATAGTCCCTAAATATTTTATATAACTTATCTTTTATATCTTGGATGATAAGTCTTTCAATGAATTGCAGCAACGTGATAAAAATCTAGTTAATAAATTATACCACACTTTATGGAACGAGCTAATCTCGAAAAGAAAATACCGATTTGAAAATTATTTTTGTATTGTATAAACTTTTTATTGCTGTGTGATAGCTGCTAAAAATACGTTGCAAACCACGTGCAATGTAAGTTTTGGTAAACCTTACATAGCACGTGGATATCGTGAAAGACAACTAAGATCTATATGTCGAACTTGACGAACTCCATCTGATGCGATTTGGTTAACAATTGTATTCACAAGGAGTGTTGACGTCCGGCAGGCAGCCAGTCATAAAACTATTGCCAATAACTTTTTAAATATGTACGATGGAAAAGAAGTACATATTGTATGGACCACAAGTAATTGGGATAAGGGCAGGATGGTGATAATAACCTTTTTTTATTATTGAAAAAGGTAGTTTATATAGCCTATAAAACAACGCAACGCACTAGTAAAGCAACAGTAGAATTTAGGCAATCAAAAGGATACTAGCACCAGTATGCTATGAGATGACGAAAGAAGAATACAATAGCAATTGATCATAGACATAGACGTTATACGGAACTTTCATTATTTTTTAAAACTAGTAAAGGTTTCGTATATTTTTCAGTCCAACAAGTATAGCAGGGAAGAGATCTAATGAACTTTTACAAAGTGGCCTTAGTAGCCTTAAATCAGCTGCGACAAGTGTGGTAAAAAAATTTGAAGAAATGACAGAGGTTATATCAGCTAATTCTACGCCTGTGAAGGGTGCATTCGGTAACGCGACGAGTGCATTCAACAGTTTTATTGGTGAGGAGGATTCTACTGATGGGTCATCAGAGATGAATCCAGATGGTAAGTATTTTTAGAAATGTTTTACTAAAACTGTAGAACCATCACATTTTGCATTGAAAAATTGGTATAAACAAATTGCAGGTTATAAAGATAAATAATAGTATATTTTAAAACTGGATTTCGTTAAATTAAAAGGGTTGATTTTGTAAATGTATGATGCGTTTGCCCACATAAACTCTGTTAAGTAAGGAAAATTATTAGTAAAGTAGTACGCCTAATATTACCCGACTGAGCGACGCACAGGAGTGGTATTGTGTTTAACAGTATGTATGTATATATGTATGTTCCTTTGAAACACTATACAGACCAAACGCCTGGGCTGATTTTAATGATTCACACATGAATCGATTCCTCTTAGTCCGGCGAGTGTCACTAAAGACATGCCGTTAGTGAAAATTCAATATGGCGACCACTGGACGCCATTTTGTGAAAATGAAAAACAAATAAAGTCAACAAACTATGTCGAATGGGATATCGTTGAATAGGTATTTAAAAATCATTATTAGTTTTCCTTCAACATTTTTCGATTCGACTAACCGTTTAGGATCTACATCGATTTAGAGTTGCATAACAACCATTCTCACATATACATAGGTCTTTAGACAGTAGAAATTTATGATAAAAAAGACCAAAACTTCGTATGACTGTGCGTGTGAATGTGGATGGATATATACTAAAGTATCTAGTAGGTATATTGGACTACCTAAAGTATCTAATGTCTGACATGGTCGCCCATCTCCAACTTCAAACGATTTAATACTCAACTTAAGTCGAAAAACTATATATACCTACCTACTTATTGATAAATAAAATAACTACAGCCTAACTAGATATTCATAACTAAAAAGTATAAAATAAATTAAAATAATTTAAAAAATCAAAAAACTCGACTGCGTAAAAAGCGAACTAAATTACGCACACAATAAAAAAAACTGAAAACAAAAAAAACAAGCACATAGATGTCCGGTGGTCTATAATTCTATAATATATTATTAAATGAATACTATTCAAGAAAATAAAATATATTCTAATAATGGAACATAACAACTGAACAGTCGGTATCCATTGAAAAAATAGATTTGCTGTCGAATAATGGATAAACCGCCAGGAGAGTCACCGAATGCAAAGACCGGGTTCCGGTGGCCCCCTCGTACGGCGAAGATACTTGTAGGGCGGTTACTTTAGGGTTGCGCGCCGTTCTTTCTGTCGCCTCGATCGGAATTAACGGTATGTGACCACAACATAGCCCGTCAAAAATAGCATTATATATATATATATATATATATATATAAATAAATGTTTAATAATTAATTGCAAAAGTAACATAGTGATCAAAATCAACCTTCAGTTTTACGAGATTATCTGCAATGCTTTGCAATGTTCAATTCTCATGCGAGACAATCTTTAGTGCAGTTCAGAAATATTAATTCGCAATCTAAAATGTAAATTGAATCCGTTGAAGTCTTTTTATATAATCCCTCGCTTCACAAATATTTGTGTCCTTGAAACTATCATGTATTATATTATTTTAGAATGGACGGCAGGCGTAGGGTTCAGGCGGGCATCCAGTGACGCAGAGCTAGCGTGTTCTATGGAGCGTGGATCGTTAGCCACGCTAGTATCACATCTACCTGACAACTTGTATCCTGTCCAGAACGTAAGTTTTTATTGAAGTTATTTTATTTATAGTGACACTATTATACCCTTTTTTGCGGTGGACTATGGAGGTTGTCACGCCTCGTCAAATCGGTCCGGAGCGACGGAAGAGACGGCGCGTGACTCTGTAGACCCACCCTGCAAAGTGCCTCTTTCGCCGTGCGAGCGGGCCAACGGAACCCGATCTTTGTCTTCGGTGGCACACTATTATACCTTAAGGAGAAAAGGAGTAGCATACATGGAGTTAATAAGTCCATGTTATTGAAATAAATAAACTACTCATTTCTATATACTCGTATCTACACAACAAATGCCAAGTGCTCCTCGCGATGTTTTCCCTTAAATCAAGTTACAATTTACAGTTTAAATGATTCTGAAAATTCAGAGTTTCTCGTCTTGCGATCTGAAAACAGATCTACATAGCAGTCTATTTCTTATTTTTTTTTTATATTTTACGACTTAACTTAGAACCATGGGATTTCAAATGTTTAAATATATATTATATATGTAATTAAGCATATTGAAACGCTCCTAAAGTGGGACGAGAGTCGAGGCAATACAACATTTAGAAAGTGTAGCGTAAAAGAATGCTTTTACTCTTTATTTATTTAAAAGATTAATCATAAAGATATATGATATTACAGGACAATATAAATACGGAGAAATCTACCGTGAATGTTCGCATGTCGTCGTGCTCACAGTGTCACCAATGCTTCGCGTTACTTTACGATGAAGATATAATGGCCGGATGGGCGGCGGACGATTCCAACCTCAACACTCGTTGCATCGCATGCGGACGACATACTGTACCTTTATTATCCGTGCAGGTAATTTATATTTGTCGATCATTAACCCAAGATTTTATACTGGTAGGCCATGTTGCTATCAGTTTTCTGCTGACTTCGTCTCAGTTAGTCGGCTTTGTTTGGTGAACGAGAAAATCAGAGGCTCAAATTTCTACCATTCATTCTTAGTTTCTTTACAACCAATTCGGTATGGTAGCGAGCGACGAGCTCAGTATAGCCGACGTCCAAGAGTAAATTACCATGTTGGTTATTTGCTTATCTGCCACCAAAAGCAATAAAAATAACTTGTGAATTTACCATGTATAAAAATTCGACAACTTATTGACAACATATTCGTGGAGAAGTATCTCTAAGTGGGATAGACACATAGATCTCTGCCCGAGGACGGAAACTGTCATAGTCACCATGCTTAGCAAACGACTTGGTAATTCTTAAGTTTTAAGTTTCTATGACGAGTACTAATGTCTATTTTTCTGACTTTGCAATTGGTTTTTAAAACGCCAATTGAACAATTAGGGGTGGTGACACATTGTATTCTTAACTCATAAAAACACGAGCAAAGTTATTTTTATGTTTTATTCATACGTCGCTTTGATCAAATCTATGTACATACATACATATCATCACGCCATATCCCTTGCAGGGTAGGCAGAGAGAACAGAGTGCCAGAGAACTCTATCTCTGCATACTTCACTCGCTTCCTCAACATTCATAATTCTCTTCATACACGCTCGCCGGTTTCGAAGACTCTTGACTCCACCTTCCTTCAGTACATGACCGATCTGGTCTAGGTAGGTTAGTCTCGGTCTCCCTCGGTACCTACATCCTTCCACTTTCGCATTGTATATCTTCTTAACCAGACGTTCGTTCGGCATTCTTTCCACAATTCCAAAATTCCAAATCTATGTATATTTATGTTAAGCGAATATTTTTATTACTACCTTCCTACCTTCTTTCTAAATACATACAAATAAATAAAATCAAAGCATCTATTTTTAATCTCAAAATAACAGTAGGTATTTATTGACTGCAAAATGTTACTAAATAATATAAATATATAATACTAAATTACTAAATAATATAAATATAATAAAATAGTTTATTTTCTTAATTTCTATTTGTGTGCTTGTGCCTAGTGATCATTGAAACAACAGGATTGATTTTGACGTGACTTCTACTGGCAGATAACTAATGTTTTAAGGCGACTTTATTTAAAAAGACAAATTAGGGTGCTACACTAAATGAAAATCCATGAAATTGTAACCAATTTCAGTTCAAATAGGGGAAACAATTATCTTTTCACTTTACTTCCTTTTATTACGACATTACTTTTGGTTCAAATGTTTAACACATTGTATGTATGTAAATACATAAGTACGTGCAACGACACATTACTGTAAATTGTTGATTGATATATTTTAATTGCAGGTATTACGGTCTGATAAGCCAGCAGAAACATTGAGTGTGCCTTATTTAAATCCTCTCGTGTTAAGAAAAGAGTTTGAATCTATTTTAGGTATGTACCAAATGGAAATACTATATTCTTAATTTTACTGTTATTATATATGTGAAAATTTGGATGAATGTTTATTACTCAATCACGCCAGAACGACTGATGAATAGGAATGAGGTTGAAATTTGGCAGAGAAATAGATTATAGCCCGTAGTTATTTAATATTCTGAATAGTTTACGATAAATTAAACCATGAACTCATAAAACATAAATTCAATTAATTATAGTAATCATTTACATCAATTTACGTATTTCATTCTATTTATATTAAGTGTTCTTCTGTGTGGTAGCGGCTACGAATACTACCAACCCATACTTTGCTCGTGGATGTCGTAAAAGACGACTAAGAGTTTTCATATCGACTTGGGCCATTTCCACGTGATGAGGTTTGGTCAACAATAACATTCCCAAGGAAGGTAGGCGGCCGGTCAATAACTTTTGTAAGAAGTATGTTTACCAATTACTTGGGACCATAGAGACTAGAGTAAGGAGTACCATCTTGTATGGGAGATTAGTAAAAAAAGTGTCCACTTGTAAACAGCAAATTATTGTTCGAACACTCACCGAAATAGCGCTAGTGTAGCAAGTGGAAATGATATGAATGTAGCAGTAATAAGCAGAGTGAAGTGTGCTGAGTTATGTAGTCAACTGTGATTTGATAAATAATAACCTATGAAATTTGTGGCGCTCTTTTTAAAATGCTTCCACTTTCTACTATAGCGCCACCTTAATTTGCTCCCGTTCATTGGACACTGTGCTGAGTTACGTAGTCAACTGTGATTTGATAAATAATAACCTATGAAATTTGTGGCGCTCTTTTTAAAATGCTTCCACTTTCTACTATAGCGCCACCTTAATTTGCTCCCGTTCATTGGACACTTCTTAATACACTGAGATGGTACTCCTTACTCTAGTCTCCATGCTTGGGACCAAGTAATTGGGACAATAGCAGGAGAATGATGATGATATTAAGTGTTCTTCAAAGAGTTAGCATACAAAACCACTTTTATGGATTCTATCGCGTTTGTATTTGATTTTTAATTTCCTGGCGTTTCGAACACTTTACAGTGATCATGATCACGGGAGGACCAGGCCACGGGTCCTCTCGTGACGTAAAAGTAGTTTTCAAATGTGTAACACTCGCGTAAACATCAGAAATCATTAGAGTTAGCATGTTCTTGATGTATAATATTTGATGGCATTGAAGGAATAAAATTATTTTGCATGCCCTTACGTCAAATGTTCTGATAATTATTATTATATCATATTAGAGTTCCGAATTTAAAATATAATGTTAAAGCAATTTATTCCACATTTCATGTCATTTTATCTCAGCTCATATATGCCCCAATTTATAATGTAAGGGAAATTGACCTACTACACCACGCTGGTCGAACGTGTCACACGGGTTAGTATGAAGTTTTATTTCGTGTTTTCCTTCTCTGGCATAGATGTTACATGCATATTATAGCTCTTATACTCGTTCCAACCATTTATTTTACTTTTGACACATGCTTTAGGACGTAACTGTTTCATTATACGCAATTATTAACTTTGAAACGAGTGAACAGAGAAATATATAAACTGCCCAATAATATATATATATCTTAATTATTACCCACTTAATACATTAATCACTAGATGCGATAGAACGTAACTTTTTTTATAACGGAAATGAATTATCACTTAAATTTTATGAATAGAGCTATTTACGGCATATTAATGTATTAAGTGGGTAATAATTAAGATATATATATATATATTATTGGGCAGTTTATATATTTCTCTGTTCACTCGTTTCAAAGTTAATAATTGCGTATAATGAAACAGTTACGTCCTAAAGCATGTGTCAAAAGTAAAATAAATGGTTGGAACGAGTATAGTGATCTTTTACAACACCTATGGGTAAGATAAGGGTATGGGGAATTGTATTCTTACTCCGTCACCATACGGAATACATGCAAGCGTTACTTTATACTCAGTTTGGTATTTCTGTGAGAATTATCTAATTTGATTTCAATTCTATATTTTCACAATCAAACCCAGCCCGTTGGTTTGTTTGTAGAAGTTGATATATCACAGCGCCGCCTGGTGGCGAGTTTACATCAATGAGGGCATAAACCTTCTCCGTGAAAAAATACATATATACATACCAATTTTCATAATGTTCGGTCAAATAGTTTCTGAGTTTAGCGATGTCATATATACAAACATCCTCTTTTATAGTATTTTATGAATATTCCAACCATTTACATACCATTGAAAATGTTTCACATCTAAAGTTCTACATCGATTGTTTTTACACTTTTTTTTATGCGCTTACATAGCGTTGTACTAAAATAGATTGTACATGTTTTAGGTAGAGAAGGTGATGCGTGCCTAGCAGATTCGGGTTTCGTAGAATCACATCCCATTGTGTATTGGAATTTGGTATGGTTTCTGGAACGTGCGAACATTGAGAACCACCTCCCCGATCTATTATGTCCAGACTTCCAATCAAGATATCTCAGCACAGATATGTTGCATGACTCTGAGAAGACTGGTAAGTGTTCATTGAATATTATTAGCCATTATCAGGCGTCTATTTACATAACGCAGTGCTTGTCCCAACATTACTGTATGGAAGCGAGAGTTGGGTATGCAGAAAAGAGTATGAAAGTAAAATTAATGCGGTCGAAATGCGATCTCTGCGGCAAATCTGTGAAGTAAGGCTGACCGACCGCATACGTAACGACGACGTAAGAGAGCGAGTAGGTTTGAAAGAGAGTATTGGTGTAAAGATGCGAAAGGGAATGCTCCGATGGTTCGGACATGTGGAAAGAATACCGAACGAACGTCTGGTTAAGAAGATACACAATGCGAAAGTGTAAGGATGTAGGTACCGGGGGAGACCGAGACTAACCTACCTAGACCAGATCGGTCATGTACTGAAGGAAGGTGGAGTCAAGAGTCTTCGAAACCGGCGAGCGTGTATGAAGAGAATTATGAATGTTGAGGAAGCGAGTGAAGTATGCAAAGATAGAGTTCTCTGGCACTCTGTTCTCTCTGCCTACCCTGCAAGGGATATGGCGTGATGATATGTATGTATCAGGGGTCTATCATGCAGGCAATGAATTTTAGAATGAACTGTCAAGCTGCCTTTAAAATTCTCTTCGAGGCGTCAAGTTGTAGCGCTGTATTGGATAATAGAAGCAACTGCGATATATCTACAGTAATTAATAATACCATTTAGCAGATTAAATCAAATTTAGTCAATTAATAGATGAGCGAAGCTAACTTCCCCACAGTGTAAGGGGACAGATTCAAACATAAATGTATATTTATCTCTAATAGGCAAATTGTAAAATAAATTATCTGGAAAATTTTGTTTTCAGCTCAAAGCAAAAACGTTTAATTGCACTTTTAGGCACTTTAAGCCATTGCACTAATTAATAGTGTAATGGCTTAAAGTGAAAATCTCAAAATTGAAATTTTGATAGTTGGATTTTTAAATAATTTGTTTTTAAACAATTTAATTTAAAATTGTCTATGGTTTACACAAAATAATTTACATGATTCTCGTATAACAATTTGTTGTATTGCTATCTTCAGCCCACATAAGAATAGGTGGGCCTTAATTGGACTGCTATACCGAACTGTTAGATGACATGGCTTAGAATTTTAGTTGGAATCTTTCTCTTGCGGTCATGTTAAGCCAAGGCTACAGAGAACATCTGCCTTTTATCTAGTCTATTTAAAAAAAAACGTTGAAGTTGAACAATGAAGTAAATGTTATGTAATTCCAACACTCAAAGTCTGACATTGCTCGATGAAGATACATAGTATTTTAAAAAATAGTAAAATATTTGTGAGCGACAAATGAATTAATACTAATATTGATTTTTTTTTATCATTTCAACTTTTTTAATGGACATTTATAGCTTTTGTCTATTGAAACCTATTGCTTATACACTTTAGTCATTCAGCGATATTAGAAGGAAAGGCAAAATCAAGTTTTATTTTACTTATTTATTTATTATAAATCAATTTTTACATATTAATGGTACATAGCCCCACAAAACCGTGTTATCGGTTTGACTGTGGGATCGAAGACTCTCTATATATATAATTATAATAAGATCTACGTAACAACTAAACAAATTTTAATTAATTTTAACGTACACACATACACACGCACACACACTCCATCACACACACACACACACACACACATACCCAGCAAGATACATGTATCAATCATGACGATATGATATTGTCATGATTGGTTCATGCAATATTTTATTACTTATTTTACTTCGTCTCCGCGTGGAAAGTGTTAGTAGTAAATAATAGCAGTAAGCTATGACTACGTTATATTTCAATATTATTTAAACGAATTTATAATTAACGCACCTTAATATCTCCTTTACCTTAATTTAACAACTCTCCCACAGTTGCTTCAAGACGTTTAAATGGATCTCGTGTTCGGATATATTTTGCAGTGGGTATTGGAAGTGAAAAGCGATCACATAGAAAATAGTTAAGTCGCAATTGTCGAAAGTATGGAAATGTTAATAAAAATAAACGTAGATTATACACACAGTACATTATATTATGTTTAGCTGGTTGCAGTAAAATCGTAGTATAATTATAAATAGAATTCGTCACTTGAATGATCATATGTATAGTTGATAATAGTTTCAGAGTTAAAACAATTGAAATATTGGTTAGGAATGTACGCCATATATCTCATGATACATTATAATCACGTACAACTGATTGAATGTAGTGCATAGACTTGACTTAATATCAAGTTTACGGATATTTTACCTACCTTTTGTTTTTTTTTTACCAAAAATAAATATTATAGCTAATATACCATATTTACTTGTTAAAATACTTTTTAAATTAGTTTTGATTAAATTTTATAATGAAACAACAAACTTAATAATTATATGTGATATAACGTAACAATTATAGGTGATATTATAAGTATTAGTAGTTATTGCCGGATCGTTAAAAATATACATCCGTGGATACGGATCTGAATACGGATATTTGGTCTCAAGATCCGCGGATACGGTTCTTAACTTTCTTACGCAGTCAGGGTCGGTACGCGCGACCTTGACACATGTTTCGTCTTGTATTGCGCGGCGGATCTTTCTTTAGGTTACCGTACCATTACCATTAGTAACTAACTACGGTAAAGTTTGCAACATAAAGGAGCCAAATATTTGATTTTAAGTAATAAAAAAATATCTGTATTGAATTTAATAGTTTTTTATTGCTACCTAATTACCTATTTAAAGAATTTCGTTAATAAATTTAAAATGAATAAAGTAAATAGATCCGTAAAAGATCCGCCAAATAATAACGGATACGGATCTTTTTTTTGCCTCGGATATCCGCGGATACAGATACGGATATCCGGCACATCACTACTTGCTATATACGACGAGAAAATAAATTTTGATTGACAATATTATTTTCTTACTCGGATTTATATTACATTGTACCTGCGTTGGCGAAAGAATCTCTCCGTATTAATTAATAGAGCTAAGTTGTTCATATTAAAGTGGCAATGAGCTGGCGACGAACCGATAACTAATGACGAACATCGCAGTTTGGAACGTCCTCCACCATGATGGACTGATGACTTGCTCAAAGTAGCTATCGCCTGTGGGACGCCAGCAGCACGAAACCGCGCTTCGTGGCGATCCATAGGGAAAACCTTGGTCCAATCGTGGACGAAGAAGGCTGATTAATAATAAATTTATTTTCTTACCAAAATATATGCGTTAAAAATTAAAGCAATATTCTGCAATTTAAGAAAAATACGAAAAATCAATATTGAACAAGGCCATACACCTAAGCTAGGTCTGGAGGAGCCTGTATTTCACATCTCCACCTGCATGCTATCCAAAATGTTCGTTATTTGTGTTATATAAATAACTAGCTTTTGTCCGCGACTTCGTCCACGCAGAAGTCATCTCTGACAGAGGAAAATAGAAAAAGCAATGCAAGGTGTTGAAGGTTTGTCGCTAGGACAATGCTCGACAGCGTGAGAAACTGGGATGTGGTGGCCGCCTTCTGCGAGTTAGTTGTCTGGCGGAATAAGGCAATAGGGCGGGTCGGAGAGAAAATACTCTACGGTGACACGCTCTACCGTCGGTGTGTTGGGCGGTGCAGGCGTGAGTACCTGTAGTGAGGTTCATTGCGTGAGGGCTTCGACTCGAGATGATACCCGAAAGAGTAACCCACCGGACGGGCCGCCGCTAACAGACATTCGGTTGCAGTGGCTCGCCCGCACAGCGTAGAGGTACGCGTACGGCGGGTTACGGGGTCATGCGTCGCCTCGGACGGATTGGGCAGGATGTGTCTATATAATATAGCCGGTCACTAAAAAAAAGGTTGCAAGAATATTTGTACGTCATGAGGATGGATGGTTTGATGTGTGAGACACAAGGAGGTTTCAGGAGTGGAAGGGGATGCATGGATCAAGTGTTCTCTCTGCGCAACATTGTGGAGAAGCATCTGGCTCTAGGCCAGAGGGTTTTCTGCAGTTTTGTGGATCTGGAGAGAGCATTTGACACGGTTGTACGAAAGGAACTTTGGGACATTTTACCGGAGTATGATATTAACGGTAAACTGCTACAGGCTGTGCAGTCCAGTTACATGGGCTGTAGAGCCTGTGTGCAGCTGGATGATGGAATGTCGCCTTAGTTTGACGTCAATATCGGCGTTAAGCAGGGGTGCGTTCTGTCAGCCAGGCTGTTTATCATATATCTGGATAAATGTCTCCAAAGGTTGAA
Source organism: Lymantria monacha (assembly GCA_905163515.2). NCBI lineage: Eukaryota > Metazoa > Arthropoda > Insecta > Lepidoptera > Erebidae > Lymantria > Lymantria monacha. The sequence continues at coordinate 15,270,951 of LR991097.1, read as the reverse complement.
CGATATGAACGTAGAAGTCCAAATAGGCGACTCAGTTCTGCTGGCACAGTCAGCGACTGACCTGCAGACCCTAGTCGACACAATGATAGAAGATTGTAAGAAAAGGGGTCTACGCCTGAATGTGAGCAAAACCAAAATAATGTTCTTTGAAAGAGATGAAGCCAGAACAGATGTAAGAGTAAAAATAGGTAATGATACTAGAGCAAGTGGATGAATTTGTATATCTTGGTTATATGGTTTTAGCCGAGATGGAAGATATACCTCTGATATAGAGCGAAAAGTGAATGCGGGAAATAGAGTGATCGGAGCGTTGGGACAACTTCTCGGTAGCTGAGGAGACAGAGGTGGTGACCTCAGCCAGAAGGCACGTGTAGCAAAACATAACGCTGTGCTTGTCCCAACATTACTATATGGAAGCGAGAGTTGGGTATGCAGAAAAGAGCATGAAAGTAAAAATTAATGCGGTCGAAATGCGATCTCTACGGCAAATTTGTGGAGTTAGGCTGACCGACCGCATTCGCAACGACGACGTAAGAGAGCGAGTAGGTATGAAAGAGAGTATTCTCATACTTGCCCCTCTGTTTCACCCTCTCAGGGGTGGAGTTTCGTAAAATCCTTTCTTTATCTAAATAGGTCTCTTTGTCGTAAAAAGAAACTACTGTCAAAATTTCATGTTTCTAGCTTCAATAATATCAGCTCGACGCGAATGAGTCGTTCAAATAGTTTCGCAGGCCTAATTTACATCTCCAGAGGGTGAAAATTGACAAATGCTGAAACACGTATTTATTTATTCTTATCGAAGAATTATACGTAATTTGAAAAGAATCGATAACGATTTTTTTTCTCCCTATACAAACTTTGTCGCCTTGTTTCAACCCCTTAGGGGTGGAATTTCGTCAAATCCTTTCGTAGTACAACTCTAGATCATAAAAAAAATCTACTGTCAAAATTTCATGTTTCTAGCTTCAATAGAATCGGCTCAGCGCTAATTAGTCGTCCAACCAGTTTCGCAGTTCTAATTTACACCCTCAGAGGGTGAAAATTGACAAATGCTGAAATACGTGTTTCTTTATTTTTGCCGAAGAATATTTGTACGTAATTTGAAACGAATCGATAAATATTTTTGTTTCTCACCATACAAACTTTGCCACTCTGTTTCATCCCTTTAGGGGAAATTTTAATTTCGTAAAATCCGTTCTTACTGGATCTCTACGTCATAAAAAGAAACTACGGTCAAAATTTCATGTGTTCGAGACACATTAAATTTTCAGTAGTTTTGGCTCGACGTTGATAGGTCAGTCACCTAACGGCTTTATATATATATAGATAGATTTAGAGTAATCATAAAAATATTACGAAAGTAATTAATGATGATGATGATGAAGTTTTTTAAATGGACTTGGTATTCTTAGTATTACTTTAAAATTAAAATATTATAATATTCAAGTGCGATTTTTTTTATTAATTGCGTTATGGTTTGATAATAATGTGTATGTACGCTATGTAGGTGGATGTCGTGTGACGTGCGCCTGGGAATGGTCCGGTAGCGAGGCGGGCGAATGCGGTGTGCCCCTACAGGTAGCATGGCGGCAACGTCACCGCCAACAAAGATCCCGGGCTCTGCAAGCATTACTGCTCACCGAAGATGACGCTCATACAGCGCGCACGTACGTATCATACAATATCTTTATTAAACGTTATATAAACATTAACTAAGACATCATTTGTCACCTCGACTCATATACGTCCCACAAATAGACAGCTTACTTCACAATAGGAGGGATATTGACCTACTTATACCACACAAGTCAGACTTATTAGAATAGGGTTATATTTCCAGTTTTCCTTCTCTTGCACAGATGTTATATATACCTTAGTCGTCTTTTACGCCAGCCACAAGCAAGTTTGGGGGTGGTAAATTCTGATTAGTGTGGTACAATAGGTCAATCTCCCTTCTCTTGTGGGGGAGGCTTAAACAAAATAATGGGACGTATAAGTTGATAAAAAAAGTCATATATTGTCCCATTGAAAATTATTGATGTAATAACAACCGCTATGACAACTAATGTCTTTGCACTATTTTTATAGTTGCCATGTTTTTTTTATAATAACCGTTAGGTGTCCAAAACATTAAAATTAAATCAGAGATTCTTATTTACAGTATCGCCAGATGCGTTCTCAACGGTTTGCTGAGCAATGATCTATCGGATGCGCTCCACAAACTCGCCACATGGAGAGAAAATACATCGAATAATAAACGTTATCATTCCTTCTATAGGTAAGAAACTCAAATAGAATATATCAAACATATTTATATATTGCACGTTTAATAAAAAAAAAGCTCAATAAAAATTGCCAGTCGAGTAACAATAATTTGGCAGTCAGATTGTCTATCACAGTCAGGTCTATACGTTACCCAGAAGCAGTGTTGTAAACTCTCTTGGTCTCGCCAGATCCTTAGTCAATTTTTACGACTGCCATGGACAAGTAAGGTGCGGCGACAATTGTATTCTTATCCCGTCACCATACGAGGACCGATATACCACCATAACTGAAAAGTCAAAAGGTGCTTGTCGAGACTACACGATTCTTATTTGTATAAATCTGTTAGTTTTTCCGTTGTTGCTTTTGTTTCTCATTGCAGTACGCAATGTATATTCTTTTAACTATAGTATACATTCAATGAGCTATATTGTATTTATTCGATATGTATACAATTTTATTAGGATTTAATGTAAAAAATGCTTGTGTATTATATTTTATCATCATCACAACCCATAAATATCCCACTGTTGGGCTCGGGCCTCCTCCGTAATGGGAGGGAAATTAACCTACTATACCGCGCTGGTTAGACGTGTTGGTATAGGGTTTTGTTTCGAGTTTTCCTTCTCTCTATTATATTTATTTACTATATTTACTGTATTATATTTATTTACTATATTTACATTCATTTACTATTTTCACTGACTGACCCACAACAATTAATATAATAAATTCATATCAAGTGCCGTTCAGATATATCTCAGCTCTTGTACGTCCCAGTGGGGGCTCGAGCCTCCTCTACAATAGAACGAAAATTAGCCTTCTATATCACGCTGGTCAATCGTAAACATTAGTAAAGGATTTTATTTCCAGATTCCCTTCACTTGTATAGATGTTATTTGCATATTATATCTCTTAGTCGTCTTTTACGATACCCACAGGTAAGAAAGGGGGTGGTGATCTGTGTTCCTCGTCCGCCACCACACAGAAAACGCTTGGAATATAAGTAAGATATAATTGCTTTAATAGTTGAAATATTATTTTGTCATTTTTACAGAGATATATTGTTTCTCGCAATGGCAGCTCTGGGCGAGAACAATATCGATTTGGTTGCCTTACAACGCGAGTATGTACGCGCTCTTGAACAACTTGGTGGTGAAGCGAGGCCTCAGGATTTACCACCATCACCAACCGCAGTCTGCTGCCGCCATTACTTCAAGCGACTGCGGCTTAATGTGGACGACTAAAGTATTAATATGTATTGCATGATTCAGGGTTGCACTAAATCACAAAATGTATAAAATATATATAGCGGGGAATCTGTATGAAACATGAGCCATTTGAAAGCACGACAAATACAGTCTCGTTAGTTAATAACGAATCATTATTAACTCAAACATTATAAAATACAATTTTACGCCTTAATATGTAATATATAAAGAAAATATGGTATCGACAATACGTCCGGCTATTTTTTTTTTCGGTAAATACGATTGCTGATCATAAAAAAATGTATAAGATTGAATAAAAAATATCCGTAAGACGTTTCTTAAAGGGATATTGCAGAGTTCTGTCAGACTTAAATGGTCGCTGCTTCTTTTCGTTTTCATTAAATAAAGAATACCTACAATCTGGCGATGTTATAATTATAATTTTTCTGCATTATTGAGCTGCAAACATTTTTAGTCTTGTTTTCTGCCCTTTATTATAATAATTGACAATTTACAGATTTATAATAAAAATAATTCGAATTAGACATTAATATTAATAGAATCGACGTTCAAACTGCAAAAGCAATAAATATGCTTTAAGATTTTTGAGAAATATCTTTTTCTTCTATTCAATTAAGATAATTAAGCCTACATGGCTTTATTATATAGGAATGTTCAATATATATATTTAAAAAACTAAAATCGGTTAGAAGACCACATATTTCATAATCCCTATCTTCAATAGGAGGGTATTTATCCTTCTATACTAGCTATTATGATTTATTTCGAGTGTTCCTTCACTTGCAGCGATGTGGTCTGTTTTATTTGACTTTCACCACACCCTTGGGAAAGTGTGGTGGATATTATTACTTTGTCACTACAAAGAAAAAGGCATAAATTAAGATCTCTTAAATCCTTCGCTGGTTTTTAATTTTGACGGGGCCTATTAATGTTCTGACTTTAATGCTCTAAAACATATTTAAGAGTATTATTATTAGAAAAAGATATTATTTTTTTGTAGTTTACTTTCGAGCATTTTTTTATATACAACAACAGTACAGAAACCGTCCATTTGATTTAAATGGAGAATATATCAACAAATGTTTTGTAATTTATTTATTTGAATTTAAAACTTAAAATTGCCCGTCCGGTCGGGATCAAGGTACGCTTATTTTAAAGTTATAGAATTGTAATCGAAACTTGAACGGGTGTATTGTGGCCTAAGTAATATATGAATGCCCGAATGCCCCAAACTTTTTTATCTATCATGCACTAAGCAATTGATGTTAATAAATTCACATTTTAGCATATCCATTAGATTAGTATTGTGGGTGCTAATGTTGTGGAGACAGCGACGGTAGAAACTTGTATGTACATAGATTTGTTGTATAGTGTATTTGTAAAAAAAAACACAAGGGCTATATGACATTGGGGTTTACTTGTGATGCCTATAATGCAAATCAATTCGTAAACGAATTGTGTGATGTATGTTGATTAAATAGTCACATTATTTATTGTATCCATGCACATGAATTCTATTGATTAAAAAAATTACAATCAATTAATTGTTTTTAGTTGAAATGAATTTTAAAATATTTTGTTTCTTCATTATCAATTAACAGAGATAGTAAATAATGTGACTGCCAAATTTGAAAAGTATTCATGAAAGTGTCAATATAAATTAGTTGATATGATGAAATCATATTCATTCATTTGTACTACATTGCTTTTCTTGTTATAATGACTATATAAATGCCATGCAGCACGAATGGTACCTAATGTAACATACATTATTGTTCAAGTGTTTTTTTTTAACTTCCAAAGCCTTATCAGCACGCAAATGTTTGAAAGTTCTTCAATAAGCGTTGAAATGAAACACATGCAATATTTATAGTTTTGACGAAATATTCAAAGACCAAGAATTCAACACCATTCGATAAAAAAAAAAACATCATGCTTTAAAAACACTAGCGTGTGAATAAATATTCCGATTGGCATTATTTTTCAATTCAAGACGTTAATTAATTTTGATAACGCTCTCATGTGAATAAGGTTTAATAGTTAATCATTATCTATATCAAATTTATGAGAGTAATAGATATATAGAACCAATTACAGTATTTTCGGATTCCAGTAAAGAGTAAAGTCGCATTGTAAGTAACATGAATGGCGAAAGAGTTAGTGAATTGTTTGACAATACATGAATATTGTTCATCTCTTTAAGGAACTAGAAATTTGTTAATAAATCAAATAAGACTTTCGGGACAGGATAAAAAGTAATATATATATATATAATAGTTCTGGAAATAAAAAAATAATAATAACTGCATTTTGTCTCCCGCATTCTGCTAAAATGTATATGAAATGGTACATATGCTAAATTATTCAATTCTTATTAATAAATGAACTACAATAATTAAAATAATTTTAGCAACAAATAAAAAATCGTTATAATTAAAAACTTTTTAGCCTGTCGAAATGTTCATTAAAATATATGAAATGGGTTGTATTAAGGAAAGAAATACATTTTAGTCTAGTTTTTTTTCTGATCTTTTAACTTCCAAATCATGATAATACTCAAAAGGGTACTAACAAATATTCATGTCGAAACTAAATATAGAACTTATTTATTAAAACTAACTCTTAGTTAAGACAACTGTCATTTGTATTCTTGAGAATTATTTATTTTAAATATATGATGTATCAAATACCCTAATCCAATACTTTTAACATTGTATTTTATCAAAGTGAGAGAATTGTAATTGTAAATTCATGTGATTGTAAACAAGCCATATTATTAGTTTCATATAAATTGTACAATGAAGCCACATAGGGCATATGTCAAGCTATTAATTAATTGTAAAAGTAAATTTCATTTTTAACAAGTACTGTCAATAAAAGACATACTGCTAAATAATATGTAGGAGTTGTGTTACAGAATATAAGATTTTTATTTTATTTTGACAAGTGTAATGAAATGCATATAATTTTTATAAAAAAAATATAAGGCTTCAATATAATATTGTTTTATTTTTATAGATTTAATTGGACATACCTAAAACTCTATACAAAAATCGACCATCATGATCATAATAACAATCGTTGACTTTGTATGTGGCACCTCTTTTATATGCTTTCTTTGGTATTCTAATCCTTTCAGGATATTCCATAATGTCTACTGGCTTTTCTTTTTCTTCAAATTTTACTAGATTGTTTTTATTTATTACATCTTCATCAAACAATTCTATTTCATTTTCATTAACTCTCGATTTAATTTCAACTGATTTTAACGTATCTACAATTATCTTATCACAAGTGTCAACATTGTTACCTTTTTCTAAACGATTTTTAATTCTAATATTTAGTTCTTCTAGAGTCATTCTTTTATTGTCTTTATGCGTTTTGTGATTTTTCATGTTATTTAACTCTTCACTATTAGTATTGGTTAATACAGGTAAAGCAACATTGTTTTCTTGATTAGAGGTTTCCTTAGTTGCACATCTTCTAACAATACTTTCAAATTCTCCAAGACGTTCTTCTTGTTTTAGTTCAATCTTAATAGACTCCTTCCTTAATGGTGGAATACTTCTATTTAAAAATTTTAGAAAACGCTGTTTTATGTCTTGTTTTATATCTAGAGAACCTTCCGTCAGGTCCTTCCAGTTTCTCATAACAGATGCATCATGACGTGCAATGCGTTCTTGTGTTGCTGGTTTCCATGGATATTTCAGTAGTTTCTGTAAAAAATATATTATTTAAAACAAATGTAGATCCAATGTGTATCTCAGGGAGTCACTGGTATTCAGTTTACCTGTAAAATGTACCACCTTGATAAATATATGGTAATACTGTTTAATTTTTTTTTTTATTTATTTAAATATAGGGTATTTAATCTAAGCCTAAGGAGTGAGGTATAAGATGTAATTAACAACATACTTCTTTTAGTAGTAACAGAAGTATGTTGTTAATTACATCTTATGTCATTAGTACTAGCTGTATTTGATTGCAAGTTTAGATGATACTAATAATATTACAAGATCTTATAATTACTCTAAATTTATATTCTTTAATTGTTGAAAAATTCTAATATAATAGTATGAAAACAATCACAACTTTCAAATGTAACTCGTATAAAAGCAGATATTTCAGAAATGAGTACTTTATAATTATTCAATTCATATGACACCCGTAATATAATTAATTACCTTAACAACAGGCACAGTAACAGGAAAACTCTCAGCAATCCTCTCTGGTGTCCACTCATCCGGCTCTGATGAAGCTAAGTGTCTTATTTGCTCCTTCTCACTCCATGTCAATAAATTTGGCATATTTTCTTTGAAGTATTTCTCTTTGACTATGCGATGACGAAGTTCATATTTACCCATAAATGTTTCATTCATGTGTTCATTATAAGCCTCCCCAATCTGGTGGCAAATGGCGAATAGTGAGGAAATAAACAAATACTACTGCTGCCAAATATCACACGAAAAGAACTACTGAACATATTAAATGCCATTTCACAGCCATGTCTTAATAATTTATGCAAAGTAACTAGTTAATTCTTCAGTGTTCTCATACTTCATCTGTTTTTTTTTGTTTATTGCTTATGGTGGCAAATGAGCAAGCAACACAACTGATGGTAAAGGTTACTGCCGCCTATAGACCTTTGCAATATACCCTTGTTGGGTATAGCTAGGCTGCTACCGATCAATACAAACACCAAACCCATCCAGTTGGGCTTCTGGCTCTCTCGCTCACCAAACAAAATGCAATAGCATATTGCCATTACATAGACATCACTCTTCTGCGAGAGTGTGGTACTACCCCAGTCGTACCGCCCTGTGGCTGTAGATAGAAAACTGTTACAAGCATGGTCCTACCACTAAAATTTTAAATATTTAAAACATTTTGATAGACTACACACCACCCTAGATATACATACATACATATCATCACGCCATATCCCTTGCAGGGTAGGCAGAGAGAACAGAGTGCCAGAGAACTCTATCTCTGCATACTTCACTCGCTTCCTCAACATTCATAATTCTCTTCATACACGCTCGCCGGTTTCGGAGACTCTTGACTCCACCTTCCTTCAGTGCATGACCGATCTGGTCTAGGTAGGTTAGTCTCGGTCTCCCTCGGTACCTACATCCTTCCACTTTCGCATAATAGATAGAATTAGATAGATATAATTACAAAAAATCTAATGTAATAAAAGAACTTTATTTGTATATATAAAAAAATATCTTTAGTAATCTATTTTTGTTGAAGTTTTATAATTATTAGAAGCATGTAATTATAAGTGAATATATACTGAAAGTTATGACAGTGACATAATTAAGTTTTGTGCTACAACCCCAAACAATAAAGTGTAAAAATTAAATCCACTTACTCCTTGAAATTATGGATATATATATTTTCACTTGTGAATGCCTGCATACCCAAGTGTATTAGGATTAGTGTGGGCAGTGACTATCACCTTAGAATCTCTCTTTATAAAAAAAACCCCTACCAAACAACGAGACAATAAGGGAAATCTAGATAAAAACCAGAATACATTACACATCCAGTAGGATGTGTAACATATTGCAAATACTATGTGTTACAAATTAATTAGCCACTCACATTATAAAAATCACTTTCAGATTGTTCTATAAATTCTTCAGCGTCATCTTGATTGATTCGTAAACCTGTTGATTCAAAGGACTTTATCCTTTTATTTAGTCCAGGATTCGGTTCTGTTGGTCTTAACCTCGAATTTCTTATGGTTCGCATTAGCGCTTTATCAGTTAAGCGATATACTTGCTTAAGGTTTATAGCAAACATATTTATTAAACATTGAATTGAAAACCAGACTATAAAATTTTTGTTCAGCGATACATCAACAAATAAACTTTTTTAAAAAGCCTGGTTTTAAATCTCAGAGACCAAATTAGGGATATTCGATATATATCGATGCATCGAAAACATCGATGTTTACAATGCGATACATCGAATCGATCCGATGTTTTTTTTTTAGAAATCTGTTTTATAAGGGACTGGAATAGGTATAAATGCCACAAAAAGGACCTTTTTCTTTAGAAGTCAGTTTTATAAGGGATTGGAATAGGTATAAATACACAAAAACAAAGACTTTTTTTTTTTTTTTAGAAGTAACACTTTTGATATGACTTTAGAAAAAGTACTCGATGTTTAAAAACATCGATGTTTTCATCCGATACATCGAAAGACATCGATGTACAGTTTCGATTTATCGAATCGAAAAAAACATCGATGTTTTTTCAAAGTGGACACCCCTAGACCAAATTGACACATTCAAATGTCAAATTTGCAACTAATGCTGCCAGAAGTGGTGTACTTACGATACCGGTATATCGGCACGTAAGATTAAACGATTAACTTTAAGTTTTCTACTCCAAAGCGTATCACATACATATACATGGCCGCACGAGGCGCTATACGCTAGTATAACGCGACGTACGAACTTGCATGTAAGAGGCATTGTCAAGTTGCAATAAGTCAAATGTTTCAAAGTCTTTAAATTAAACAAAAAGAAGTAGACTGGGGTCGGTTGAAACATTTTTGACTAAATAGCTTATTACAGCCACATATTGAGCTCAGAGCATTCGAAAATTTATTTTAAATAAAGTTTAGCTATCTGACGATTAAATGGTTGAGGTTTGGGCGCCAAAGTATGCCTTTAAAAACTCATCCCATGTGATTTAAAAATATTGGGATATTGTTTCAACTGACCCCGTTCCCGGGCCGGTTGAAACAGTGAATGGGGTCAATTGTAACATTACGAAATAAAGATCATTATGTTGTTATTAAAGTATCTATTTATTAAAAATCACAGATATTACAGTCTTACATTAGAATAAGTCTCATTTTTAAACTTAAGAAAGGAAAATTACTTAAAAAGGACATAAAATACAACATTAATTATGTACATTACCTGAACAGGGTACCTGTTACAACCGTACCCGGTCTACCTAATAGATGCCATCAATGTTCTTTCTGTACACGCTAAAAAGGTTATCTAAAGATCTAAACCAATTTCTCTTAGAAAGCAGTGGACTTTTAAAAATTACGACAATAATGAGAATTTGACAAGATTTACAATTTTAAAACTAATTATATATGTTATATTACCATATACTACGGCAGTTATTGTGTGTTTTACTGAATAATAGTGCAATTATATATTTTTAATATATCATCCCTTAATTTCTTAGGAACTACACTAGATGCCATTTTCTTTATAACCCGTGCCAATAAAAAATAAGGAATCCAAAATAGTGGTTAGTACTTGTGGGCGGCGTCCCTGATTGTGAGTGGGGTCCCTGACCGTCCGACTCAGGGCTCTTCTGTGGCGACCACAGTGGACCATGGCGGTCAGGGCTATACGCGGGTACCGCATGGTGTCGACGGAGACAGAGTGTCTGTTGGCCGGGACTCACCCGTGGGACCTGGAGGTGAAAATGCAGAGATAGAGTTCTCTGGCACTCTGTTCTCTCTGCCTACCCTGCAAGGGATATGGCGTGATGATATGTATGTATGTATGTAAAATGCTGTAAGCTATAAAAAGTGATGCAAGAAATTTTATATTACAAGTTTAAAGTTATATGAAGAAAGAAAAACATCTTCAGGCACCATTAATACCTCTCGAAAAATTGCATGAACGGTTGACAGTAGCCAAAAGTTAGTGTTGTTAGTTTTTGGATGAAAAAGAACACTATTAATAAACATTAAATATAGTTGGTTATGTGTTAAATATAATTAATTAATTTGTTCTTGGAGTGTATATGTTGTGTATATTTTTAATATAATGATTATAATTTATACAAATAATACAATAATATTCTATTTATTTAAATTTCATTGTAATCAATGTAGGTACTTGATTGTTATTAAATGCAACATAATTTTCTTATTATTACCTACATAGTTAGTATATGTCTGTATCTCTGTGTATATATCTATCTGTTGATGATCAGAAAATAAATGTGTTTTTAATGTAAAAAAATAAATTTTGGGGGTTGGAGAACGATTTGTAAGAAAACTTATAAAGGAAAAAGAGCAAGCTGATGAGAGTGGAGTAAAAATTTCTATACCAGGAAAAAAGCGGAAGAGAATGAAAGGTAAAATTCAAGTCGATGATTTTGATCTTGGTGTTATTAGACGAAAAATACACCAATTTCAAAGAAATTCCCACAATACTAAAGTTAAGGATTGTACTTCGAGAGGGGATCGATTTTAAAGGGAATGAACAGCTTACAAAGCTGCAGCTTTATGAAATAATTAAGACACACGCCTAAGCCGAGTTATGAAATTTATGAAATCCTTAAACACAATGGGCATAGTGTGTTAGGGTGACCACCTTAACATTGCGATTTAAATCCAATTGAAATGATTTGGAGCTCAATGAAACGAAACATAGCACAGCAAAATATTAAAAACTGTAATTACAAAATGCCTAAATTAATTGCAGAGGCTATTAATAAAATAACTATAAACGAATGGAAAAATCATGTGAAAAAAATTTAAAACGAATACGGAAATATGGATTTATATTTAGATGATTCTTTCATTATGACTTTAGACAGTGACAGTGAGACTGAAAGTGATGATTCATATGATGAATTGACAGACGATTCAAATGACTTGAGCATACCTGGAATATGTAATAAAAATCCTGGTATATGTAGGACAATAAAAAATCTGCCCTATAAGTATAGGGCAGGTATAAGTGTATATCATAATTATTGTGTTAAAATATAATTATTTATAAAAACTAAATTTTTTTGTTTCTCTAGTAAGCATAATATATTGTGTTCATAAGCACTGATGCTTGTATCACATTTATCTACTTACCATCCTTGAGCCCACGGGTGAAAATTCTATAATTCCATTTTTATGACTGCCACAGACAATTTTGTAAAGGAGTGTTAAATATTGTTTTTCTAAACCCGCTACCACATGGAGAAGTACTTACCGATATTTTTGCAAATAGAATCCACTGGCAACACTAAATGCGATAACAGCGACGCTGTCACCGGGTCAGATAAGTTTGTGGCACTATACACAGAATTTTTATTCTATTTATCGGCTTGGATAAGCAAGAAGGGCACAGTCCATTTAGCCATCGTTTATACAATTTTCTTTACAAATTATTCAAAACTTTTTACATTTATCATACATCTATTGAGTAGCTTATTCATAGCCACTATTCGTCAGTAATTCAAGTTCATACCATTAATTGGGCAGTCAAAACCAAATTATGATTTGTCTAGAAACTTTGGCAGAACATGAAATTACATGTAAACCACCAAGTATTATATCATATTCACTATTTAGCACACTACCTATACATCTGTATTTACATTATATAAAATACATATCAGTAAAATTATCTAATCTTAAAATAATTATTAGAAATGGACTTGAGGCAAAAAGCATGCTGGAGACGGAACATTTCTATACCATATAAACATGTGACAAGATGGAATGAAAGAAATACATACATACATATCATCACGCCATATCCCTTGCAGGGTAGGCAGAGTGCCAGAGAACTCTATCCTTGCATACTTCACTCGCTTCCTCAACATTCATAATTCTCTTCATACACGCTCGCCGGTTTCGAAGACTCTTGACTCCACCTTCCTTCAGTACATGAAATAAATGCTGTGAAGAAAGCTTTAATTATGCATGTGATAGGCTTTTGGAGTAAGAGAAGATCAAAGAAAAATGGATGGACTGCGAACTAAAAAATATTGTTACACATAATTGTTTTATTTAATATAGTTAGACAATAATTACTAATTACCGTAACCTAATATTATTATACATTCTGTTTAGTAAAAAATATTACGAAATAATTAAAAGTCATGGTCATGAAGTATTGCGGCTGTATCAATGTGATTTAAACCCAATAGAGTACATTTTATTTGGAATATAATGGATTATGTAACAGCGAGTGGCCGAAAAAAAAATTATCACAATCAGAAAAAGAAATTGAAAAGTTTGTAAAAACACACGAGTAAAATATCTGGTGTTGAACCTATGGACGTTAGTAATTAAACGCAATTAAGGTGTCTAATTTTACCCAAATACACATTTTTTTTTATAAATAGAAAATATTTTAAATATAGTTTCTTTTTTTGCTGACGCTAACCTCCGAGTGATGTTACATCGCCAACAGCAAAATTAGCGCGAACGGGTAATACATATAATTTGTTTAATAAATATACTGGATTATATATTGTGTGTATGTGTGCGTTTGTCATTTGATGAAGGTGTAAAAATACATTCACCACCCCCTATCTTGCTCGTGGATGACATAAAAGACTTCTAAGGGATATGTGACGCAGATAACAATTCAATTAGCAAGTACCTACTTACGCCTGTTTTTATTGCTCCGCTGCTGTGTTATCCTAAAGCATGCGCTACACGGTTTCAAACAGTGGTTGAAGCAGGCGGTTTCAAACAGTGTAGATAGATGTTTTATGGCAAATTTCGTATGACCTCCAAACGCCCTTGATAGCGAGGCTTGCGCTACAAACCGCTGGCCAAACGTTCTTATAAATCTTGTTTGAAACCGTCTAGCCGCTTGCTTCAAACCAAACGAATGACAGTCACGCTGCAGAGGTGAGCGCAGACGCACGTGACGACGTTCTGCGCGTGAGCAGACAGAACGCGATCGCGATGTTATTACTCAACTTCTCGAGTTATACAAAGACTTGCCCTGCCTCTGGGACTTAAATTGTGAAGCTTATAAAAATATTACACAAAAAAGAAATGCGTTGGATACCTATTTTAGCAAATAAATTTTTCCTCAAAAAATTGTCAAGACTTTTTCTCAATAAATTGTGTAAAACACAACTTTCCAATACAAATTTTCAATATTTTAATTTAGCGGTTGTCTTAAAACTCGAAAACGGGACGCAAGAATGCCGAAAGCGAAGCGTTCCAAAAAGCATATAGTACAGATATATTTTAGAGCGAGATTCTTCTGTTGCCCCGGACGGGTTTAGCGGGATGACCAATACATAGCACGCCGCCAAAAAAAAAAAATAGGTAGGCTTTAGGTAAATGCAATTCATTGTTCGTAAGCTTTGAATAAAATGATGTTTCCTTGAATATCGTACCATCAGACTGAGCCATTAGAACCTTTGAACAAAAATTTGGAGTAACCATTTTTTTGTTGTTTTGATAGGTAAGGCGCCATTACGTCATTGTGTCACGGTACGGGAGCGTAAAGACGTCCTATACGCACCACGTTCTCTTATACACTGTTTGTTTCAAACTACTCTTAAACCATGTAGCCAGCAAAGCGCATTTTTGCTTTTACTGCTTCAAACCACTGTTTGAAACCGTGTAGCGCATGCTTAAGTTGTATTCCAAAGACTCAAAAATATAAAAAAATATGAGCTTTCGTTTAGGTAAGATTTAGATACGCTTGTTTTGACTCAGTTATAATAATAAATTAATACAATGCCTCACAATAAGCAGATCCTTGTGCTAATCCGTCTGTCTAGACTGCTTTTATGACAATATTTTTATTACGGCAGAGCTGGTTTCCAACAGTATATAAAATTATAAAGAAGTGCATACTCTTTAAGCATATTTGAATGTTGTTACCAGGCGCGGCTCAAGCACATGTTTCGCCCGGGTGCAATCAATAACCTGGCGCCCTCTTGTACCAAAGTGGGTGAACAAAATAGAATAGGTTGATGGTTACAAGCGGCTCTCGGCGCCCCTAACACCCGGCGCCCGGGTGCACCGCACCCTCTGCACTACAGATAAAGCCGGCCCTGGTTGTTACCTAAATATTACATCAGGACACGGTAGGTAGGTATGTATCATTGGATGTCATAACTTACAAAGTAGGTGATAGCCAACTTCTTAGCTTTAGTAGGCATTTAACGTGGAAATGATCGTGCACTGGATTAGAGAGACGTTCAATGAATTCGTACTAACCATTGGGATAGATCCGTGTGGCTGACGGAGTAAGAATATCGCCACCCCATCTCCTACCCGTGGGTGTCGTACGAGGCGACTAAGGGATGCATAAAAGACCATACCATCTTAGAGAAGGAAAACTCGACACAAAACCCTATGTGCATTACTAAATAACTTAATGAACATAGTAGTTAATGAACAAATACTAACACAAAGAATACTACAATGAAAAAGGATAAATATATACAAATATAATATAAGTAAAATTGACAAATAAAGATAAAATAACATTAAATAACTAACGACATATACATAATATAATATAAATATAAATCTCGAATAAATATAAGGCTTGGCAGTGAGAACACAAGTACAAAACAATTACAAAGTATATATAAATGGCTGAAAAGTCATCCGAACAAATAACTAATGAATAGCACAAGAAACTCTAACTCGAATAAACAAAGGCTCTGAATTAATATCAGAGGTGCTCACGAACCGGGTCAAACATTGACCTGCACTTAATAAAAAAAAAAAAAAAAAAAACCATTGGGATAGGTAAAGAGTATGGCATATTGCTTTAGTATTTCTAGCGTTAGTAGGTATTATATTTTTTTATTTTGTTTTTGTTTTTCTCCTTCAAGAGTATTAAATTACACAGCCCTCCAAAAAGAAGTTGATTGTGCGACGAAGCAGACTATACTTGTTGAGTGACGTATCTTCAACTGCTGAATCCGTATTCAAATCAGAATTAAGATGCTGTGTAGCTTTTTAGATAACTTCAAATCTATACTATTCTCGTTTAGCATCAACTGGATCTTTTTGGGAGAGACCACTGGTTCTAATATCTAAGTATAGTAATACTTAGATATTCACACATCAATATAAGGCTAGCAGCAAGTAAGTATTAACATTATATAAATAAAAAAATGAATTCAAGACCGGCGGAACCGGCATTTTTAGCGAAAACTACGCAAAAAAACATATTTTGCCTTCATTTTACAACGGCAACAAGTTTCAAAACTTCTGAGTCTTATACATAGATATACCTATCTGTAAATATATTTACACAGGATCTTAATTTTGACTTCGAATATCGATTCAAAAGTTATAAATACGTCAGAAAATTATAGTCTAGTTCGTCGCACAACCATTTTTTAGGTGGGGCTGTGTTATTTTGTGTTTTTGAAATTGAAGTCCCATAATTTTTTTTTTTTTTTTTTTTTTTAAGTTATGGTTAGGCTTATAGGTTTGAGGCTGGCCGCATCCGCAATGCGTTGACGCAGATCTGCGATGCGGCCATGCCCCGTGTACGGTGTCTGCCCCCGAAAAGGGCTGTCCACTGGTGGTCCCGGGAGCTGGCGGATCTTCGGGCCGCATGTATATGCGCCCGGAGGGCTTACATCCGCAGCCGGCGGCACCATCGTGATGAGGAGCGGGAGGGCCGGCTTTATGAGGGCTACCGCAATGCGCGGTCGGCCTTCAGGCTGGCCGTCCGTACCGCCAAGGACGTCAGTCGGCAGGAGATGCTGGACGGTCTCGATCGAGACCCCTGGGGTCGCCCCTATCGCGCGGCGCTGAGTAAGCTCCGCGCGCGGGGCCCCCCCCTCACCGAGACCCTCCAGCCCGGCCTCCTCACCAGGGTCGTCGAGGACCTGTTCCCGCGACGGGCGGAGCACACGCCCCCGGTCATGGCTTCGCCAGACACTGACCGGGAGGCCGACGATGACAGTGTTCCGCCCATCACCGAGATGGGGGTGGCGGTGGCGCGCATGCGCAGCAAATCCACTGTCCCCGGGCCCGACGGTGTTCCCAACCGCGTGCTGGCCCTGGTCCTCGACCACCTGTGTCCCCGCCTCAGGGGGCTGTTCGACGCGTGTTTAGCGTCCGGGCGGTTCCCTGGGTGCTGGAAGGAAGGGAGGCTGGTGCTCCTGCCGAAGCCGGGACGGTCTCCAGAGTTGGCCTCGGCCTACAGGCCTATCGTGCTGCTCGACGATGCGGGCAAGCTATTGGAGAGGGTGCTGGCTGCCCGCATCGAGCGGCACCTCGTTGGCACGGGGCCCGATCTGTCGGACGCCCAGTTTGGGTTCAGGAGGGGTCGTTCGACGATCGCGGCTCTGCTGCGCCTGAGGGCCGTGGCGACTGAGGCCGTCGCCGGCGGAGGAGTGCTGTTGGTGGTGTCCCTGGACATCGCCAATGCATTCAATAGTCTGCCATTTATCTGCATCAGGGAGGCGCTCCGATACCACGGAGTGCCAGTTTACCTGAGGCGGCTAGTGGCAGACTATCTGGAGGGGCGCAGCGTCCTCTACACCAACCGAGTAGGGGACGTTGTGCGAACGCCCATGACGTGCGGTGTCCCACAGGGGTCGGTCCTTGGACCCACCCTGTGGAACATCGGCTACGACTGGGCGTTGAGAGGGAGCCTCCCACCCGGGCTGGGCGTGATCTGTTACGCCGACGACACGCTCGTCACAGCCCGCGGTGGGACGCTGGAGGAGGCGGCAGGCCTGGCGACTCTCGGCACCGAAGAGATCGTCAGGCGGATCGAGGCGCTGGGGTTGAGGGTGGCCCTGGACAAGACGGAGGCCCTCTTGTTCCATGGGCCCCGCATGGGCCCTCCCATCAGCGTTTCGATCACCGTCAATTCGGTTGACATCAGCATCCGGGCCCATATGAGGTATTTGAGCCTGGTGCTCGACGGGCATTGGTGGTTTCGGGAGCATTTCCACAGGCTCGCTCCGCGGCTCGTCGGCGCGGCGTCCGCCCTTTCATGGCTAATGCCGAATGTGGGCGGACCGAGCGCTACGTGCCGACAGCTGTACACGGGGGTCGTCCGGTCGATGGCCCTGTACGGCGCACCGGTGTGGGCGGGGTCCCTGACCGTCCGACTCAGGGCTCTTCTGTGGCGACCACAGAGGGCCATGGCGGTCAGGGCTGTACGCGGGTACCGCACGGTGGCGACGGAGGCAGCGTGCCTGTTGGCCGGGAGTCCCCCGTGGGACCTGGAGGCGGAAATGCTCGCCGATTTGTATCGGCGGGTGTCGGGGGTGCGCGCGGAGGGCAGTGTGGTCTCTTTGAGGGAACTCACCGCCTGACGCGTTGACGCCCGCCTAGATGTCATTGCCTGTTGGGCAGTCCGGCTGGAGAGGCCTCGGTTCGGTGTGCGGACCGTAGAGGCCTTCCGGCCGGTGCTGATGCAGTGGTTGGAACGGCGGCACGGGGTGCTCTCCTTCCGACTGGTGCAGGTTTTGACGGGGCATGGATGCTTCGCCAAATACCTGCAGAAGGTCGTCAGGAGGGAGAGTACACCGTCCTGCCACCACTGCGATTGCGACGAAGACACGGCGCAGCATACGCTCGAGGTTTGTGCCGCTTGGGCAGAGCAGCGTCGTGAACTCGTCGCAATCATCGGTGCCGACCTGACGCTGCCGACCATCGCCAGGGCGATGCTCGACAGCGTCAGGAACTGGGACGCGGTCGCAACCTTCTGCGAGGCAGTAGTCTCGCGGAAGGAGGCGGCGGAGCGCGTGCGCGAGGAGCGTCTCCTCGACGGCGCGAGCCGCCGCCGGCGACTGGGGCGGCGCAGGCGCGATTACCTGCGCCTGATGCCGCCCTAGCCAAGGCCGCGGGTGACTGGATCGGGGAATTAGTCCGTCACCCGCCGAGAGGCCGACCGCGTGAGGAAAGACCGACATCCTACCCGAGGGGGGGATGTCGGTCGAGGAGAGGGTATTCCTCAGGGGTATTCCGTCGGGCCGACCACTGACGTCAAGTCACTCTGCTCCGGTGGTCGGCCCAACGACGAAGGCGACGTCACGGGTGGGTTACGGGTGTGCGCGCTTACGCCCCTCTGTCACCCCCGATGGAGTGGTGTGAGGAGTGCGCCGACAGTAGCCCACCCCCCCAAAAAAAAAAAAAAAAGGCTTATAGGTTTAGTCTCATAAGCGCGCAATTCACAACTAAAGAGTCTATTAAGGTGATAATCGGTTCGACATTTGAATTGTTGTTTTTCTGGCCTGACATCTGGAATCTTTGTAGTAGGTCCCTGTAAAAACAGCTTAAACAATTGTACATATTATGAACTCCTCCTTAATGGGAGGGAACGTAGTGTACCATCCCACTTAAGCCCACTTTGTATAAGATGCGGTTTCGATTTTTTTTTGCAGTAATGTTGTGCTTATATCGCTCACTCGTCTTTTACAAAACCAGTGGAGAAGTAAAGATTGGTAAATTCTACACTGTTAAAAAATTCTGCAATTCTTTTAGAAAAAACAATGAAGTAATACTATAATTCCGCTTTGTAAATTTACTATACAATACGTGTAGTGTTATAACAAAAAGATTCTAAAATTACAACTCACTATTGTAAGTTTCTTTCATTACATGTCTTGTAATTTTACTCGAATTGTATTATGTTTTGTATTAGTATACGTTGATTTGGAATTCTGCTCTTATTTGTTTTGTAAAACAATTGTAGTTTTACAAAAAAAATTAATAGTGTATCGTTAATTTGTCACCAAATATACATTGCTCTCCCACTAAGGACTAACCACCGCACTGAATGTTTGTGCCTAAGAGAGGGACGTTTAGGCGCTAAGAGGTAGAAAACATAGAACATGCGTGTGATAAATAAATGTTTCAAAATCTCAATAACTCTACGACACGAAGTAAGCGCACCTAAAATATTAATTTAGGTAGCGTTAACTCAGTAAACGTTAAACGCCAGTTGACCGCGAATGTCTGTCGGACTTGCGCGTACACAATACCGTTAAATTTTGCCTCATTTTTCGGAGAAATTGCTATCGGTCAAGAAGCACTTTAGCTAAAATAATATAACACAAAATATAGTGTTTGATTGTTATATAAGCGTAAGTACTTATATTTTATGTTTCATAAGTTATTTTAAGTTAAATTAATTTATTTTTCGAATGTATTTTATAGTTAAATACTTATATAAATATTTTTTAAATAATTATATAAGTATTTAATTATAAAATACAATACATTTTAAACGTTTATAAAATTTCTAGAATGGTAAAATATAGGCAATAATTTATTTCCTAAGTTTGATACTCAATCCAAATAATGCATTTCTCATTTTTTAATAAACTGCTAATATGATAATATAAAGATGTTTATCATTTTTTAAAGAGTAAAACCACT
The DNA here is from genome assembly GCA_905163515.2 of Lymantria monacha. NCBI lineage: Eukaryota > Metazoa > Arthropoda > Insecta > Lepidoptera > Erebidae > Lymantria > Lymantria monacha. The sequence goes on along the minus strand of LR991097.1, from coordinate 15,250,345 downwards.
GGAGTATTTATTTAAAAAAAGTTACCCTAAATTAACAGCTGACCTATATTTTTAAAGATATGGTATAACAATAATCAAAATTTAACAATATAATTAGGTCTGTGGTAGCAGCTACGAATACTATCAACCCTTACTTTGCTTGTGAATTTCGTAGAAGACGACTAAGAGTTTTTATATAGACCTGAGATTATTATTTTGTGTGACTTATTTGTTAGCCTCAGATGGCTATGACAGCTTTACCCGGACTGTGGGTGAGCGCTGAGGGCTCTCAACCCGAAAGACCTGAGGGAATTCTACCTGCTGTTTGGTTAATAAATACATTCCCAAGGAGCGTTGACGACAGCCGGGCAGTTATAAAACTATTGCCAATAACTTTTGCAATAAGTTTATGTTTATATATTACATTGACCCCAAGTAATTAGGATAAGAGCAGAAGAATGATGATAATCAAAATATAACAATAGGCTAAATAAATCGCTAATAATTTCTATCATCTAAATCTTGCCTTATTCTTAAACTGGGAGGGTGGGAGCTACTCTACCCATAATAGTGAAATATATTATAATTATATCTATTCATTAGGTTCTTAATTTAGAATTATATTATTTGTACTTAAATTAATTTATATTAGAATTAATATTATTGCACCTGGTATTGAAAGTATATAAAATTTATTTTATTAAATAAACTTGCGCTGGCGAAGTTGCAAACAGAAGCCAGTTTAATTGAACATTTATCGTTTTAAAAACTAAACAAGTAGATAGGTATTTTGGTTTTAATCAAAAATCTTCCTCGAGTAAGAAGTTTATTGGGTTGAATACTAAGAAACATAACAACAAGTATAAATTATTTGAAAATGTACAATAACCGGCAATATACTTGCCTCCTATTACATAAGAATGAATATTGCAAGGCAAAATATGGCTGTGTCTATCTGTCTAAATATAAAATTATATAGTACGAAAATATTGAGACTTACGCAGAGGTAAATTATATGAAATAACGTGTATTTTTTTTTGCATATGCGATGATTTAAAGAAGCATTATGTGTAATATTTTGTTCGATAAATGTTGCTTAATTATTAAGTGCTCTCAGCTCTACGTAGTGTACATATAGGTACCTAATTCAAAGTACTTACATTTCAATTAAAAAAATCGATTTAGATGAGCTTGTTGTAAAACCTTTCTTCTCCCAAAGATTGAATTATATTTACTCTTTATAGTTTGGCGATTTTATTTTCTGTTTTTTTTTTTACAAAAAAAGACATTACTAAGAAAATAATCTTTTAACTGCGGGGGACTTTACAAACATATTTAAACGGACATAAATATTCCGAATCGGAACGGAGTAAGCTGAGGTGTAACAAAGCTATACAATTATTAATTCCACGTAACAGATAGTAGGTCTATTCCATATAATAGATTTATCCAGGAGTGCAGACTAGGATGATAGCATTAGTTTATGGAAAATATTTCCATTCAATACATATAGATAACTTAGAGTATTATATATTTTTATTATTTTTATTTAACTTGACTTAAGACCTTTTTTTTTTTTTTTTTTTTTTTATTGGTGGGCTATGGGTGCGTCTCGCCCCGCTGAATCGGTCCGGGGTGACGGAAAGGCGGCGCGTGACCCCATAGACCCACCGTAAAACCTTCTCTCTTCGCCGTGCGAGCGGACCACCGGTACTCGATTTTAACTTCGGTGAACTTGACTTAAGACCTGAGATACTAAAGATCTTCACTTTAAAAATAATTTCATCATAGTTTTAAGACCTGATGTCAACCCTCCTCGGGAATGTAACCAAACCAAATGGCATCAGGTAGAGTTGGCTCAGTTTGATACAAAGCTCTTAGCCGTCATTTACGACATCCACTTATACTTACACAGTAAGCGTAGTAATATTCGTAGCCGCTACCACAGAGAAATTAATTTAAAAATAATATGAAAGATAATTTATCGGTATAGTTTAATTAATTTAAAAGAGAAGAATATACGAAATAAAATTAACCCGCGGTCATGGGGGTTGAAAAGTGTTACACGGACGTTGGAGTGGGTCTCACAGGCCCGTTCATTAGATATCAATATTATTCTAATACTTTATAAATTGAATATCATATGTATTCGTATTAAGTTTTTGGGTATTTACGTGAATAAACGAAACACAAATATCATATTATATTATCTTTTAATCATATTTATTAGACCTTTAAAAAAATAACGACAAATATCAACAAACTTTTTCTTTTCTCCTTAAATATGGGTCTATTATTAATTAACAATCTTTCTTAATATTTTAACGCCACTTTTTATAGGAAACTAAATTATCTTTTGAAGAAAATAAAAAATAATTACTTCAAATCATTATCATTGGTACAGCCAGCACAAAAAGGTACAATATGTAAACTAAAAAAACTAAACAAATATATTTATTGCAATTCTCGCAGCTGCAGTTTGTTTTATGGTATTTCTTGGCTAGACACTCTTGGTACCTTTTGAACACTAGCCTATTTGTCAGAGGTTCCCTTGTAGATTCACAAACAAATTTTTATATTTTTTTACAACACGTAGAACCCCCGATACATTATGGCGAAGTTCTAGATGTTCCATGACAAGCCCGAAAAATCCTACACATTTTTATAAAACGCAGTAATTTTTTTAAAAACTATTATTATTTTTGTTTATTACTAGGTCCTCCAGAATCAGACTCAGAAATTGGGGCCGGACTCGTAAAATCGAAAAAATACACTGTTGTTCTGCTTCTTCTCGATCCATTTTTTACTAATTACCTACAAAAAAACTAAAATAAAATGCTTTGAACTATATATCAGCAATTTTAATTGTAAATAAAAATAAAAAACAAATACAAAAAGATGAATTCACGGATAATAATTAAAATAATATCTATACAAAATGGCGCGAAATTGTAACACCAACTGCGGGGATGAGTCTCACATAGGTACCTAATTGAATTTCGTGCACGTGTAACTCCCACTGTGGCTGTCGTACGACTATCCTGTTAACTGCGACACATAGAACAGTTCAACAGCTCCAGCTATTGAGAAGAAGAGCAAATATGTACACTTAATAACCGAACTAGAAGCGAAATAAAATGTGACGGGTCTCACAGACCCAACCTCCATGACGCCGGGTTAAATACCACCAAGTCGTCTAACGGGTATAATCGATTACATCTCTCTGTGGAATAGGCTTCTAATCGATGGTTATACATATATGGGCGCAAAAAAAGAAAAAAATACTATAATAGAACTTTTTATGTAAATATTTTTTTGATTGCTGTTTTTATATGATTATTAAACTACAAAATTATCAACAACAAAAAAAAAGGCTGTCCAACTATAATCGCGAGTCAAATGTAATTATAAGTTAATTCAGGAAATATGTAATTACAAATGATTGTTCAATGCCTTCGTGACTTTAACGATAATACGTGTATACAAACAAAGACGATCGCCATTGGTGCGGTCAAAGTCGACCAGTTTAATTCTTTAACCCTTTAAATTAATATTATTTCTTTTAATATGCAAGAAAATCTCTATAAAATGTAATGTATTAAGATATATTTGCATTTACCTTAGTCTCTAAGTGAAGGGTTCATATTTTTAAAGTGTCTAATGTGATCAATGATAATACAACATTATCATAACTCAAATTACTGAAATTTAGAATTTAATATGCTTGATTATTTATAAAAACGCGATTACGAGCGAAAAATGATGTCACAAGTGGGATTCGAGCCCACACCTATTGGAAATCCGTCCCAATCGTGCACAATTTCCGAAATAATCAATCATATTAAATGCTAAATTTCAGTAATTTGAATAACAGGGTTGTGTCATCGTTTAATACAATTCTAACTGCAAAATTTGAAGTATTAAGTCTATACAATGTGTAAACATTGTCGGGTAGATGGCACACGTCTCCTTAAAGACGTAAATATAATACGATGCGAGAATTGAATGTCCTACAATAGTTCACGGTGGTGTAAGTGGTAGCACGATAGGGACGGATTTCTATTTTTCACATCTTCACCTTTGACCTGGTCAGGTCAAGGATCCTTCGGTAATAAAAATTCGGGAAAACGTAGAATTTTAGAATATAATTATATACCCATGTGGCGATAGGTTAAGAATAGGTACAACAAGTCACCACCCATTACTTTTGGACGAATAGACAGTAGCAGTCCTCTGGACTGTCACCTATCCCCTAAACTAAGGAATGTAAAATGTGTATGTAACATATATGCAATTTCCGTGTGGTGACGGAGTAAGAATAGAATTCACCACCTTCATTCAGGTGATCGTACGAAACGAGTAAGGGATATGAAACGCATATAACATCTATGTAAGAGAAGGAAAACTGGAAACAAAATCCTATACCAACGCGCCTGACCAGCGTGGTATAGTAGGTCTATTTCCCTCCCACTGTGGAGGAGGTTCAAACCGGTGGGACATATATGAGCTGAGATGATGATGATATATGCAAGAGAAGGAAAACTCGTAATAAAATCCAATACTATGAGCAGAGTTGATTATAGGTCATTTTCCTTTCTCTTGTGAACGAGGGTCGGACATTAAAAGGCTGATGGATAAGTGCATGGATAGTATATAATTAAGTAGCTAATTAATATTTTCATTAAATTCAAAATTGTCCATAATCATGATCACCATCATTATTATCTTGCTGTTATTCCAATTACATAAGGTCGATGCAATATATATGCTTCGTCCACATTGGAACATATGCCAAAAGTTTTGGTAGTAGTAGTCATTATCGGCTATCGTCGTGAACATTCGGGCTTCGTGTGCGTTATCGCTTGGTAAGATAAGCGAAAGGGTTTTAGCACGCTAATATATCACGCTCTGTGGTCACACTAGCGTTGTTCATTTAGGCGGCAATTTTCGATGTGTTTAGACGCGTTCGACAATCTCCAGTTAATCAATAAATATGGAATGGAGCGATGAAATGGTGTTGCAATTTTTACACCATTATGAAGCTGAACCCATGATGAAATCCAAAAATATCATTATGTGATTATTAGCATATTATAGCTGTAAAAGTAAAGCAACTCATCGTTCATAGTTAAATGCATCGAAATGATTTCGGCCATCTTTAATTATTGCACGATACTTCATGTAAAATACCAAAGTCGCTAATATGACCACAGTATTATCGCGATAACTTTCTAGTGTACAAAACGTACGAAGCTTCGCAACACATTACTTCGGGACGATACACGCAGATGCAGCTCTAGCATTAGTGATATCTGTAGCCGCTACTCCACAGCATGCAAAAAACTATCGACACATTAATTAAATATCAGTTTTCAATCAATATTATTAATATATTCAACATATCATCAGTATATGTAGCTATCGAATCTATATATCTATATATTTGCAATGAAATTGCCTAGAATTATCTATGCAATATAAAATAAGATTCATTCATAAATCATAAAAATTAGCCATGAACTGTAATGTAATTTTACATATACATTTAATTTACCTAACTTTAAAAACATAAAAAAATAATAATCAATTCATATCTAGTTTTTTAGTCTGTATTAAAACTAGTATATATTTTATTTAAATTAAGTCTAAATTAAGTAATTATGAATATAAAAGGTTAAAAAAAAAACTAGTTAAAATATTTCTACCACATAATTGGTGTTGCCGATTGCGTCGAATAATGTAGGGCGCTTTTTTACTGTCAAAATTAACGCTTGGTAACATTGTATTTGATGTCAGTGTGTACTGTGTACATGACAATGTAATTTAATGTTGATAATGATTCAGATATTAATTTGAATGAACCGACATGACTTGATGACTAAAATGTAAATATATTATAATTTTTTAAACTTATTTTACTTGACATTGGCGAAGTTGTGGTTAATCACTCACAGAGGCCATTCATTAAGAAGAAGAAGAAGACAGATACTAATTGATTAATCAAAAAATCAGACAATGAACCGACATGACTGACGACTAAAATATAAATCTATTATAAGTTTTTAAACTTATTTTACTTGACATTGGCGAAGTTGTGAATAATTACTCACAGAGGCCATTCATTAAGAAGGAGAAGATATTAATTCTTTGGCTATATTTAAGCTAAATCGGTGTATGTTACCAGAAATGGTGAGCATCAAAATGTAATAGATGGATGCATTCTACCGCTACATTATCATCATTTTAGCTCATATGCGTCCTACTGCTGGGCCTCTATTACCTACGGGAGGAAAATTAACCTACTATACCGCGCTGGTCTAGTATCGGTAAAGCGTTTGTTTCGAAGTTTCCTTCTCCTGCATAGATGTTATATGCGTTTTATATCCTTCAATCGTCTCATTATCACTCACGGGTAAGATAGAGGGTGGTGAATTGTATTCTTACTCCGTCACAACACGGAAATCATATGCTACATCATAATAATACAGTTTAAACAACCTCAGTTACGTAATGTCGTAACTATCGTATAACAAATAAATAATTGACTAATAATAATTATTACGACAGAAGTCATTTCTGTGAGATGTTTGTTAAGTGTATTTCGTGTTTGTGTATGTAGTGATTTTAATAAATAATGAGCACGACGTAATAATTTATAACTTATTATCTAACACATGAAACAAAAGTTGGTTTCTTGAATTTGAACGAACAGCAGCTGTGGCCATCGCTGTCTAGAGCTAACGAAGAATTGTTGTTATGTATTCTTCCTCGTAGGACTTTATACAAATATGTTGTCCATACTGTTTGCCATTTTACTTCCAATTTATGTTTACCTACCATCTAAAAACAACACTGGATAAATTAAAGAATGTCCAAGTTACTGTATGCTTTGTACAAAAAAGTTATTAATTTATTTATTGCAAAATTATTTTATACGTTGCTTCAATCGGGTTCCAAATATGTACTCGTGTTAAATTCTAGATAACGTTTTACTAATTCTTTAAGCTCTGTAACTTTTAATATCAACTCATAGATGTCCCACTATAGGTAGGGTACCACGCTATTCAGACGGGTTGACATAGGGTTTTTTTCTCTTGCTCGCATGTTATAGGCGTATTATCCCTTAGTCGTCTTTTACGATACTCATGGGAAAATAGGGGGTGGTGAATTCATCACCACAAGGAAAACGTAATACCTACATCCACTAAAATTCTGATTATTATTACTTCGTTTTATTGCCAGCGTTTCGATAAAATTCATCCGTATAGTGATCATTTTTAAGAATACAAAATGTCACCATGTATTTTGCACGCGTTAAATAAAAACATAAATTGTGTTAGGTATGTGGTACCAACCACAGATACAATCAACCCTTTAATTGATAGTTAGTGTTGTAAAATATGACTAAGAACTCTACGAGTATCTATATCGACCTGGGTCAACTCCATCTGATTTGTCTGGTCAATAATTACATTAAATGACATGAGCTAGACGTAATTTCTTTTTAAGTCCTGCACAAACATATAATTAACGCAGACAAATTACACCCAAGCTCAGAAAAAGACCTTATTGGCAATAACTATTTGTAATAGGTACTATGAAAGAGGAGCAGTCGACCCCAAGTAATTGTACTCTGACAATACAATGCAGATATGCAAATATGATCAACACACTTTCTTTGCGTGTAATAAATAATACATTGTTGAAAAGAAGGAATGTGTCGGGTTGAGAGCCTTTAGCGCTCACCCACAGTCCGGGTAAAGTTGTCATAGACACCTGAGGCTAACAACTAAGTCACAAAAAAAAGAATGAATGTAACTAACTGTTCTTTCTATAAACATAAAGAAACCTAACTGTTCTTTCTATAAATATAAATAATGTGGTTATTGACACGGTTTACCATAATCGTCTCTTTTATCCGTTGATTGCATAAGTGGCATAATAGTTTAACTAGCTATATTTTGTAGCGAATGTCATAGGTTCGATTGTCATCCTCATTATCAACATTATTACTATTCTGCTCTTATCCCACGTGCTTGAGGTCGACTGCTCATGGACGACCTTTCGGCTGGCCATCCGAGCCGCCAAGGATGCGAGTTGGCTGGAGATGCTGGACAGTCTCGACCGTGACCTCTGGGGTCGCCCGTATCGCGCGTCGCTGAACAAGCTTCGCGCGCAGGGCCCCCCCCCTCACCGAGACCCTTCAGCCCGACTTCCTCTGTAGGGTGGTCGAGGATTTATTTCCACGGCAGTCGGAACACACGCCCCCGGTCATGGCCTCGCCAGAACAAGACCGGTAGGATGACGACGAGAGTGTTCCGCCCGTGACGGAGACGGAAGTGGGAGCAGCTGTGGCGCGGATTCGTTCCGCGACCACGGCCCCCGGCCCGGACGGAATACCAGTCCGGGTGCTGACGTCGCTCCTCGAGCACCTCGAGCCTCGCCTCAGGCAGCTGTACAACGCCTGTTTGGCGTCTGGACGGTTCCCTGAGTGCTGGAAGGAGGGTAGGTTGGTTCTCCTACCAAAGCCGGGACGCCCCCCGGATTCGCCGTCGGCCTACAGGCCCATCGTGCTCCTCGACGATGTGGGTAAGCTGCTGGAGCGCATCCTCGCTGCCCGCATCGTCCAGCACCTGGAGGAGGTGGGGCCCGATCTGTCGGACGCTCAATTCGGTTTTAGAAGGGGGCGTTCGACCATCGGGGCCCTGCTACGACTGAGGCAGACGGCCGCGGAGGCTGTCACCGGCGGGGGAGTGCTGTTGGCAGTGTCGCTGGACATCGCCAACGCATTCAATAGTCTGCCATTCAGCTGCATCAGGGAGGCGCTCCGATTTCATGGGGTGCCCTTAGGGTACAAACCTGAGGCGGCTGGTGGCGGACTATTTGGAGGGGCGCAGTGTCCTCTGCGCGAGTCCCGCAGGGGACATTGTGCGGACGTCCATGTCGTGCGGCGTTCCACAGGGGTCGGTTCTGGGGCCGACTCTGTGGGACATCGGGTACGACTGGGCGTTGAGAGGGAGTCTCCCCCCCGGGCGCGCTGGGGCTCAGGGTGGCCCTAAATAAGACGGAGGCCCTATTGTTCCATGGGCCACGCGTAAGGCCGCCAATCGGCGTCTCGCTAGTCGTCAACTTCGTCCACATCAGCATCCAGGCCCATATGAAGTACTTGGGTCTGGTGCTCGACGGGCGATGGTGGTTCCGGGAGCATTTTCGCCGAATTGCTCCCCGGCTGGTCGGCGCGGCGTCCGCCCTTTCGCGGCTCATGCCGAACGTGGGCGGACCCAGCTTCGAGGGCCGACGGCTGTATGCGGGGGTGATCCGTTCGATGGCCATGTACGGCGCACCCGTGTGGGCGAGGGCTCTGAACGCCCAGCTCAGGGCTGTTCTGTGGAGACCCCAGAGAGTCATGGCGGTCAGAGCCATTCGCGGGTACCGCACGGTATCGACCGAGGTGGCATGCCTACTGGCCGAGACACCCCCGTGGGACCTAGAGGTGGAGATGCTCTCCGACTTCTACCGGCGGGTGACCTCACTGCGCGACGAAGGTGACTCCCCATCGCTGAGCGAGATAGCCACCTGGCGCGAGGACGCCCGCCGAGACGTCATCGCCCGTTGGGCTACGCGGCTGGAGAGGCCTAGACACGGTGTCGTCACCGTCGAGGCTCTCCGGTCCGTACTGATGGAGTGGATGGAGCGGCGGCACGGAGTCCTCTCTTTTCGACTGGTGCAGGTGTTGTCGGGGCACGGATGCTTCGGCTTGTACCTGCACACGGTCGCGTATAGGGAGTGGACTTCATTCTGCCACCATTGCAGCAGTGACGAGGACACGGCGCAACACACGCTGGAGGTGTGTCCGGGCTTTGACCGGCATCGCCGTGACCTCGTCACTGTTATCGGTGCCGACCTGACGCTGCCGGCTGTCGCGAGGGCGATGGTCGACAGCGTCAGGAACTGGGACGCGGTCGCCGCCTTCTGCGAGGCTGTCATCTCGCAGAAGGAGGCGGTGGAACGAGTCCGGGAGGATTCCCGCGACCCGGGCCGCCGTCAGCGGCCGGGGCGGCGCAGGCACGAATACCTGCGCCTGATGCCACCCTAACCGAGGCCTCGGGTGATCGGACCGGGGAATTGTCCGGTCACCCGACGCGAGGCCACCGCGTGAGGGCGACGCCCCGACAGCGAAATCTGTCGGGGCGTCGACGAGAAGAACCCGCGAGGGTAAACCGCCGGGCGGGCCACCGAAGTTAAAATCGAGTACCGGTGGTCCGCTCGCACGACGAAGAGAGAAGGTTTTACGGTGGGTCTATGGGGTCACGCGCCGCCTTTTCCGTCACCCTGGACCAATTTGGCGGGGCGAGACGCATCCATAGCCCACCAATAAAAAAAAATAAAAAATAAAAAAAAAAATAAAAAAACAAAAGGTCGACTGCTCATCTGTCATCGTAGATATTGAAAATAGCTTTGGTAATCATTTTATGACCAGACGCCTGCTTGACGTCAACCCGACTTGGTAATATAATTGTTGACCAGACGCCATCAGATGAAGTTAGTTAGGTTGGATTCTCATTAAGAACAATTATTTAGGAGAAGCACATATGTATGTTCGGAGTCTGGGTTTAATTTATGCTTCTTAATGGTTTGATCTTTCCGTGTGGTGACGGAGTAAGAATATTATTCACCACCCCATATCTTACACGTGGGTGATCGTATGAGACGACTAAGGGATATAAAACACATATAACATCTATGCGAGAGAAGGAAAACTCGAAATAAAACCCTATACCGACACGTCTGATCAGCGCGGTACCTATAGTAGGTTAGTTTAGTTCAATAGTGGGACATATGTGGGCTGTAATGATGATGATGATGAATGATTTGATTATTAAGACTATAGCTATATAAAGTTTGCGTAGATTGCTGACGTCTGTCGAGGCTGCTGGTACATGGTTAGTCCGCCGCCCGCAGAAATGTTGATATCGTAAGGAGAACATCCCGGCGCTTTGGTGCTGGAATGTCCGATCTTTCGAGTACCTACATACGAAGTAGAATTTTCTAGTCGTATGGTCACGTAGATGTCAGTTTTCTCCTCCCATCCACAAATAGATCGGCTGATCTGTTGTTTTACCACACTCTGTTAGAACATCAAGGTCTTTGTAGTAGCAATTTAGGTAATGCGCTTCTTTCTACGAGCGAGAGAGATATATGTCCAAATCTCACTTTACGTACATTAGCCAGCGACTTGGTTGTGCCGCTGACATTGAAGGGTTCTATGAGCGACAGTTATTACTATCAGTTGGGCTGCTTGCTCGTGTGCCATCACCTACCCAGTCCCACCAATGTCAAACAATTGGTTTTGGCGATCAATAAGCGTAAAGAGTACTACGGCGGATTATAGGATCCCACCACGGAGCAAATACAAAGAGGAGACGGCCTAAGCTACTGTGCACTGTGGTTTTCAACTAAGTCCTGACGTCATCACGTTAACATCAGTAGTGGGCGTGGCCTATTAGTCTGCTGCCGGCGTTCATACGGTGCATACAGTTATATTATTGATATATTTTTGTTTTATTACGAAGAAAATCATAAAGTATTTTATCATTTAAAAACTACTACTCTTTTACTTGTTTTGATGAGCAAACTATCCGTTTGCTCATCAAAATAAGATTTATTAGTATTTTTCAAATAAATGCGTGATAGCTCAATTACATAAAAAATAAAATTAGTAATTGTGCTAATAGCCGGTAGATAAACATAAAGGAGGGAGGGAGACAAGTACTATTACTTGTCTCACTCCTTCCTTTACGTCGCATTTACCGGCTATTCGTGAGGGCTATCCCCTCACCCCCTGTAAATGACACGCTTTGTTTCATATACAATATTAAATACAACACCTCCTCTTTGTATTTGCTCCGTGGATTTAGGATTAGTTAGGCAAAGTTTATACCCGTATAGTGCCATATAAGCAGGATGTGGCCAGACCACAGAATGTCAGAAAAAGTGTCGCATGATACGCGTTTTATCTTTAGCATTCGTTGACCATTTAGCCATAGAATTCCGCTAGCGATAGTTTAGTGCTACGTGACCCGATACATGTAAGTACTGTGCAATAAACCTGTTAGCTGCAGCTTGTGAGATCTAGTCCAGTCAATATGTTTTATATAATTAACTACAGCCAGCTACATATAGGTACCTAATTACATTTGAGAGTTATTTAATGCCGCGGTTTGATAAGCATCACATCGGAATTAATATTTACTATACATTGTTATTATCCGTGTGATGACGGAGTAAGAATGCAATTCACACATTCGTGGGTGATCGTAAGAGACGACTAAGGGATACAAAAGGCATATAACATCTATGCAAGAGAAGGAAAACTCGAAACAAAACCCTATACCAACATGTTTGACCAGCGTGGTATAGAAGGTCAATTTCCCTCCCATTACGGAGGAGGCTTGAGCCCAACAGTGGGACTTATTATGAGCTGAGATGATGATGATGATAGAACATTGTTATATACGTATACAATATTATATGAAATAAATCAGTATAAAAAATAATAACAAAGAACAAACTCTATTAGTTTTTTGATGTTCCGATTCGGTGATAATTTATTGAATTAATTTAAAATGATAAAATTGATAATATATAAGTGTCCTCACAAGATTAATTAATCATCATCATTTTGCTCTTATCGCAATTTATTTGGGGTCGACGCAATATGTCTTCTCTTTCCATACAACCCTATCAGACGTCACCTCTGTGGTCACTCCTTATAATAATAATAATAATAATAAACCATGAGTTTGTTTATCGTAGACTCAATGGTGAAACCGGCGCCGCACCGCTCGACACCCCTAGCCACTTACACCAATGTTGCCCTCTGTTGCCCGTATGACTTGTGTGTCTGTGGCGACTATTTAGGGGGCCCATTCAGTGAGTTGGCGAGTCACCGTCTGCCACCGTTCATCTCTTAACATGGGTTTGAAGGCAGACGACAGTTTATAAATTCATAGATTTAAGATGAACCAGTCCACTAAGCACCCACTCCCATATTCATATATTAGATACCATCATCACACAATAGTTTTACACTTACTGCTGGCATTCCACGTATGTTATGTGCAGACGTGGAATGTCATCGGTAGGTGTCCCATCCCAATATTTAGATTAAATTTCTCCAAAGGCCTCTGCGTGTTGGATCCATATCCCCATGTAAGCCTCCCAAAGGACCGAGCATCTTTCCTACGGCAGATCCCGTGAATTAAAAGGAGATACAAATAATAATAATAATACAATAGTTTTACACTTACTGCTGGCATTCCACGTATGTAAAGTGCAGATGTGGAATGTCATCGGTAGGTGTCCCACCCCAATATTTAGATTAAATTTCTCCAAAGGCCTCTGCGTGTTGGATCCATATCCCCATGTAAGCCTTCCAAAGGACCGGGCAACTTCCCTATGGAGGATCCCGTGAATTAAAAGGAGATACAAATAATAATCATTTATTTCTCAGAATATGGTACATTTAGATATTAATACTCTGTGCGTCTCACATATTCTACCATAAGCTGGTGTAGAAATATTAGTCAGTTTTGTAAATTAACATATAACTTTCACAATTAAACATTAATAGATTTTCATGAAATAGCATAATCAACTACAAAATAATGAATATCTAAATTAAATTATACATTATTACAATTATAGTTAGAAATAAATAACAAAATAATCAATGTCAAAATTAAAATTCCATACAGTTAATGTCAACATTTCCATACAATTAATGTCAACATTTCCATACAATTAATGTCAAAATTAAAATTCCATAAAATTAATGTCAAAATTAAAATTCCATACAATTACATTAAAATTTGTGATTTAAGAATTCATTGACTTTATAAAAATTTTTGTCCAACAACCATTTAAATAAATATGTCTTAAATTTATTAATAGTTAATAGTCTAACATCAGTTGGTAGTTTATTATAAACTGTAATGGCCATACAATATACATTTTTAGCAAATATTACCTTGTCTATCCATGTCATATTTCACGCAGTTCGTCCATCTTTTCTTTGTTCTTTCCTTACCCCTGAAGCCTTTACTTAGTACTTTTCGTATTCGTACAAGGTTTATACATAATAAATGAATTTAAACATGTATACATACTGTATATGGAATCCTTGTGCCAATAATTTCAACAAAATCGATTTAGTTGTTTTAGATTTATGTAAAAATTACATAATAAGAAGATATACAATGCGAAAGTGGAAGGATGTAGGTATCGGGGGAGACCGAGACTAACCTACCTAGACCAGATCGGTCATGTACTGAAGGAAGGTGGAGTCAATAGTCTCCGAAACCGGCGAGCGTGTATGAAGAGAATTATGAATGTTGAGGCAGCGAGTGAAGTATGCAAAGATAGAGTTCTCTGGCACTCTGTTCTCTCTGCCTACCCTGCAAGGGATATGGCGTGATGATATGTATGTATGTAAAAATTACATACTTGATCATACAAATAGAACAAAATTATAAATTCTATATAATTATTGCGTCAATATTTTGTCTAGAATACGTAACAATTGTTTTATATATCTTCTATAGATTAAAGACGATAATGATAATAAACTCATTTGCAAAAAAAAACGGGCGGTTTTGATTTTCATTCATATTTAAAAAGATACAATACCAAAAAGGTTTCAATCGTTTGTACACGTTACTGGCCGGTTTTAAAAATGCTGTGGTATTTAAAAAAGTACGTTCTAAATTCAATTTTTCATTTGATGTTCATTTTTACAGAAAACCCCTTTTTATCCTACATTTTTGGCGCGAAGTTCCAGAAGTTAACATCGACTTTCATAACTTTTATTCAATTTTTATCGATTAATTTCATATCCTTGACTGTCAAAGCTTTATTTAATGCTGTTTGGCTGTATCAAAAATGGTAGATAAAGTGGTAAAAGCTACCAAAATTATCGCGCTGCTTGAAGAGGGTTGCAGCCAATGTTTCGTGGCTTGGAGGCTAAATGTTAGTCGCTCGACAGTCCAAAGGACCTGGCAGCGATATCAGGAGACTGGTTCCGTCGAGAGAAGGCCTGGTTCTGGAAGAAAACCATGTACCCAACCACGGGATGATCGTTTTCTTGTGAGTCGCGCATTGAGAAATCGCAAATCTTCGTATGTGGATCTTAAGAACAACCTCCAAGAAGTAATAAATGTGCATATTAGTCTATGGACGGTCAGGAGGAGGCTTCTCGCTGCCAATATACGCAGTCACCGCCCGGCCCGCGGCCCCAAATTACTCCGTGAGCACAGAGTTCACAGGCTTAGGTTCGCTAGAAATTGTGAATCATGGACTCAAGACGATTGGAATAGGGTTTTGTTCTCTGATGAAGCCAGGATATCTCTGTTCGGTGAAGATCGACGTCGGCGAGTGCTAAGAAGACAAGGAGAACGCTTTGCAGAGGCATGTTTCGAAGAAATCACACCTTATGGTGGGGGCTCTGTTATGTTTTGGGCAGGAATAAATTCAATGGATCGTACAGAGTTAGTCTTCATTGAAAACGGCTCACTGACTGGGCATCGATACATAACGGAAGTTCTAATTTCTCATGCACAACCCGCATTGGCCGCTCTAGGTGAAGACTCGATTTTTATGGACGACAATGCTCGCGCCCACCGATCCCGCGATGTTAATGCGTATGTGCAAGAGGTCGGCATTCGTCGTTTGGATTGGCCAGCTCGAAGTCCCGACCTCAATCCCATAGAGCATGTCTGGGACGTTCTGAAACGGCGTGTGAGATCAGTACACCCGGCTCCGCAGACCATCAGAGAGCTGAAGAATGTGATTACTGCGGAGTGGGAACGTATTCCGCAAGCAAGTATCCGGGATATACTCGCTAGCATGCCCAGACGAATTCAAGCTGTGATTTTAGCTAGAGGGGGTCACACTCGATACTAAACATTTATCTGCTTTTACTTTATTAAAGAAAAACAAACAAAAAAACTTTTTTATTTTTACTTCATGAGCATATGCACTACTAGCGAATATACACTACTAGCGAGGTTTAGCATTATTTCCCATAAATTGTATCTAAATTTTATGAAATACTGATGAAAACGATTATTTTCTTATTAATTTACCAAATTGTGTGGATAAAACTACCTATAATTATCAAACAAAGAAATATTAACATTTGAAATGGTTCATTGCTTAGGTGCCCGTTTTTTTTGCAAATGAGTGTATATATTCTGGGCTTGATTGCAATTTTGTTACATGTATAATATGTAATAGATTTTAACTTACAACATTAGTTGTCGTAAAAATATTTTATAGTTATTTGACCACGTTTTAAAAATACATTATGTTACGCAAAAATCTCTTACACAAACTTTACATTATTACAATTAACAGACACTAACAACACTCAAATAAAACAATTATAATTTGTAGATTGTAAAATGTACGACGACGACCGACGTTCTCCACGTGGGAGAGGGAGGACGTCGGTCGAGGAGAGAGTACTCCTTATTCCGTCGGGCCGGCCACTGACGTCAAGTCACTCTGCTCCGGTGGTCGGCCCAACGACGAAGGCGTGCCACGGGTGGGTTACGGGTGTGTGTGCTTACGTCCCTCTGTCGCCCCGGACGGAATGGTGCTAGGAGTGCGCCAACCGTAACCCACCCTCCAAAAAAAGAGATGTAATTTATATATAAGTACTTATAGTAAACAACCTTTGTGAGAGCCTGGTAGCTGAAGTAAGTTTTTTAACATTAAAAAACCTGTGCTACAAGTCACCAGGACTCCCGCTAAAGGAGTACACTATTTCAAGATCATAATTGATAATATTACAAGGATGAAATTAATAAACTATTATACCTACTTTATTATATTATATCTTATGATATTTTACTTACTTATTCTTATGGCGTGATGGCAGCTATGAATACTATCAACCCTAAAATAGCTCGTGAGTATTGTAAAAGACGACTAAAGGCTATATTGACCTTGCCCAATTCCTCCAGATGCAACAAGTTATGTTCTCGAGGAGGGTTGACGTCAGGCAGGCGGTCAATCACTAAATTATAGCAAAAGTCTTTGCAATATATACTATGGATAAAGAGTATATATTACGTCGTATATTTATATATTTAATCATAGAAGTTACAATTTATTTTATTGAAACTGGTGCAATTGGCCACTTAAAGTTAACACGCAATAAGATAATCGCGTTGTTGCATTACAAATAATAAACGCTATCAATTGGTCTATCGGAGAAAATCGATTTACAAGGTCAAATATGTCGAATAATATATCATATCAACTCATATACTGCTGAGCTCGAACTTTCTCCACGATATAAGGGAAATTTGACCTAACAATGTTGGTAACACGGATTGTTATAGGGTTTTAGAATTTTCTTTCTCTTGCATAAATGTTATCCGCATATTATCAGGTATTCAGATTTTAGACATTCAAAACAATGCAATGAATTATATTCACATTTTGTACTTTTTTTTCTCTTGTTTTTCTCAGCTCTACATACTACTCAAAGTCTACTCAATTAATAAAAACTATACAGAGACGTCATCATCATGCTCCTACTCTTATCCCAATTACTTGGGGTCGACGCAAAATGTAGGTACTCCTCCCCCTATATATTGTAAAAGTTATTGGCAATAGTTTTATGACCGACCGCCTGCTCGACGTCAATCCTCGTTGGAAATGTAATCGTAGACCAAACGGCATCAGGTGGGGTTGGCCTAGATCGATATAGAACATCTTAGTCGTCTTTTACGACATCCACGAGCAGAGTAAGGGTTGGTAGTCTTTGTAGCCGCTACCACACAGCTGCTACAACTATACAGAGACGTATTGTTAGATATTTATGGCGGCCATATTGAATGCAAATTCGCTCGTTAAATCACGTCGAAACAATTATTGTGACTTTAGTTTCTCTTACACTGATATTATATACGTATACACCCCGTTGCTTCTTACAATAATTACGAGAAAGAAAGATCGACGCGATGTAAAGCTATCTATTCTTACTTCGTCACCACACGGAAGATTTTAAATACAACCAGAAATGAAAGATCGCGAAAGGTGATTGTCGACGTTCAATGTCATATCCTCATTTAATTATTAATTAATCGAGATAATTCTACGAAAGATTATGCGGAAAAGAACTTTCAACTTTCAGAGTAATCATGTGTTTGCCTTTGTAATGCCACAACTGACGTTATTGTCAATTAAGTATGGATATACGAGTATAGGGTTCGTCTACCGACTTGCTCCTGTGGATGTCTACCCCATGAGCGATGTTTCAGTCTATCGCGTAGAATAAGATGTGCCCTACGCGGTAAATTTTATTAACAGTAATGGATTGTCCACTGATGTCAAGGAATCGATTTCGGTGATCCGCCCAAATGGCGATGAGGCGGTAACAGGACGAGTTGTGAGGTCGCATGCCGCTCTTCCATCGTCTAGACCAGGGGTCGGCAACCTTTTGAGTCGGAAGAGCCAAAAATTAGAATTTATAAAGGTTTAAAGTTTTTTACAACTATAATTTGTGCCTAATTCTCATTAATCAGTTCAGAACCATTTTCATATGTTTTCTTTACAAAATATTTTTTTGCGTAAAGAACTAAAGAGCCGCAACTTCACATCTAAAGAGCCGCATGTGGCTCGCTTCCGCAGGTTGCCGACCCCTGGTCTAGACCAAACTATGACAAAATAGTTGGAGTTATTAGTTGCCCAGATGAGTGTTGCTGTCCATTTTTTGACGATCTCACGGCCAGTTTATATAACTTCCACAGCAAAGCTTTTTTTTTATTTTTGATTTGTGTCTGTCTTTTAGCTGTTAGCCGCAGATGGCTGTCACAGCTTAACCCAGACTATGGGTGAGCGCTGAGGGCTCTCAACCCGGTAAAAAATTTTAAGCGACAACGCCCGTGGGCTCTCCCTGTGGAGAACAGATCTCGGCTTGGGGCGTCGCTGATAGCAAAGTGGGCGTGCCCACGTTTGAATTACTGACCATTACGCGTCGCGTCTTTCGTCCCCAGCGGGGGCGGAAGCACGGATATTTGGGCATTTTCACAAAAATAGGCAGTACCAAAAAAAAACACATGATTTTTTAAACTTTCATTTTAAGATGATATTATATTAGTTAGTAATAGTCTAATTTACATATTTATCGAATTTCAGTTTTTAACTTGGATGGATTGCATAATTTATTAAAAATAAGCAAAAACATAGGCCTAGTCAGACAAAAAGATGTCAGGTTTGATACTTTTGTATAATATGATTAAAATGAAACAATAAATGGAGTACCTCTCTTTTTAATAAAAAACCAAAAAGAACATGGTTGAACTACCTAATGATGTAACTTCGTCAAACAAACTTGAAAAAATACTAAAAATATGACAATAATTAGCAAGTTTTGTTACTGTTGATAGCAGAAGAAACACTTATTTTTATTATTTTTTATGTAAAACTAAGTTTCTTCTAATATAATTATAATAATAAAACAGTTATCATATATCTTAACTTAAATTAAATTAAATTACGGTATTAAAGCCTGAAATATAAAAATAGTCAGAAATTAAATTGAAAAATTTGGGGGACAGTAACAAAACTGATGGTAACAAAATTATAAAGAACCATTTACATTATCATCAGAATCCAATAATAAGTTCTAAAATCTCTCATTGAAACTAAATAATTACTTTGATAAAACCTAAAAAATCGATTAGACAATTAATAATCAAAATAAATTATATCAAATATGTTGCTTAACATCCGTTTAAATTTTTAATCATATACATGGACACAGACCTCCATTCTACAAAGTGACTTGTTAAAAAAGTATGTTGTATGTGTGGTTATAGAGAGATTATGTTTGCAAGGTGAGAAATGTAATTACCTAAATTCTACTAAATTCACTAATGTAACAGTAGTACAGTACAGAGTAGTCTTTTATATTTCAATCATAAAATAATATTAAAATATGAATACTTTTTGCACAATTTTTTCACGAAATATTATTGTACTTATATTACGGTAATATACATAGTAAAATAAATTATACAGTTACTTTTTGGCGTTTTTAAATTGTTTACATTAAAATTATGTTCAGTCTTTTTAGTATGTTATTAAACATCTCCGTGTGGTGACGGAGTAGAATACAATTCACCACCCCATATCTTACCCGTGGGTGATCGTACGAGACGACTAAGGGATATAAAACGCATATAACATCTATGCGAGAGAAGGAAAACTCGAAACAAAACCCTATACCAACACGTCTGACCAGCGCAGTATAGTAGGTTAATTTCCCTCCCACTGCGGAGGAGGCCCGAGCCCAATAGTGGGACATTTATGGGCTGTGATGATGATGATGATGAAACATACTAACTCGCACAACAGTATAATATATATTACTCTTCGTCATTAAAATAAAAATATTTAATAAATTAAAATATCAAACATTGCTGGCATTCGTCTGCCGGATAATGATCATAGACACTAAAATCACAATAAGTAGGTACACCAAAAATAAAGTGTCTTTATTAAGAATTTGATGTTCTGTCGACTCATTGGTAGAAAGAAGTATAATAAGCATAAATCTGAAGCCAGAACCTTCTTTTTGCATCCAAAACAGTATTTCGACAAAATAAAATGTGTGTAGAAGGATGAATTATGTTTTTATTTCATATTATATCGTTACTCTTGTAAAATCGTAAATATCAAAAAGTCTGTTTATACAATCTGGTTTCATCATATCTGTCTGTCCATCTGTCACTTCTGTTACCTAACAACTTTAAGAGCTGAACGAAATTTAATAAAACATGGGAGGCATACCCCGACTAGAAAAAAAGTATGGTTCAACCAGATCATGTATCTGGACCCGATCAGGATAGAATGAGGCATGCCGGATCCAGCAAATCCTGATCAGGATAGCCTGATATGAAATAACATCAAGTATGGTAAGGCATACCGGATCAGGACCAGATCAGGACCAAATAAGGATAGCCCGATGTGAAATATCATTAAGTATGGTAAGGCATACCGGATCAGGACCAGATCAGGACCAAATAAGGATACCCTGATGTGTAATATCATCAAGTATGGTAAGGCATACCGGATCAGGACCCGATCAGGACAGAATGAGGCATGCCGGATCCGGCAAACCCTATCAGGACCAGGTCTGGTCCTGATCAGGATAGCCTGATGTAAAATAACATCAAGTATGGTAAGGCATACCGGATCAGGACCAGGTCATGACCAAATAAGGATAGCCTGATGTGTAATATCATCAAGTATGGTAAGGCATACCGGATCAGGACCCGATCAGGACAGAATGAGGCATGCCGGATCCTGCAAACCCTATCAGGACCAGGTCTGGTCCTGATCAGGATAGCCTGATGTGTAATAACATCAAGTATGGTAAGGCATACCGGATCAGGACCAGGTCAGGATCAAATAAGGATAGCCTGATGTGTAATATCATCAAGTATGGTAAGGCATACCGGATCAGGACCCGATCAGGACAGAATGAGGCATGCCGGATCCGGCAAACCCTATCAGGACCAGATCTGGTCCTGATCAGGATAGCCTGATGTGAAATAACATCAAGTATGGTAAGGCATACCGGATCAGGACCAGGTCAGGACCAAATAAGGATAGCCTGATGATCAGGATGCCGGATCCTGCAAACCCTATCAGGACCAGGTCTGGTCCTGATCAGGATAGCCTGATGTGAAATAACATCAAGTATGGTAAGGCATACCGGATCAGGACCAGGTCAGGACCAAATAAGGATAGCCTGATGTGAAATATCATCAAGTATATAGTAAGGCTTGTAGTATATCAGAACCAGAAACAGTTTTCGTAACACAAAAAAAAAATATCAATCAAAATTCAAAAAAGTGACATGATTGTCATATTTATGCCACGGCGAAATTGTATTTGCATCAGAGGAGATTAATCTGAAATCTTTAATTAATCATATGTATGTAATAATAATAATAATGTTCAATCAATAATATAAAAATAATTTATATTTAAAGTAAAAAACAAAAATAAATAATATATATATATATATATATATATATATATATATATATATATATATATATATAAATGTACCTAACATTTGAAAACATAGATAGATAGAAATATTATATTGTAACAACCATTCTAACATTTAATGTTTTGGGTCATAATAAATAAATGGCGTTAGTAAAATGACGTCATTATTTGAATCGCGGTGTTAAGATTCTCCGAAGCATAATGACATGGCCTAATATTAAATTAGTTGTTATCGAATCAGATTAAAACAGATCGATCAGGTCTTGAATGAGAAATTCAGGCGACAGTTGCAGGCATCTGGTGGTTGCGCCATAATCGGAACGGCTCACTGGGACTCTCTACGATAAGAATATAGCACTGCATTCGGTGTCTACGTCATATATTAATTTATATTTTTACCTATTAAACATGTTCTTTAAGATGTTCATGTTTTTTAAAAGGACCGGACTGGGCATACTCGTTTTGGATCAGGCAAGATATATAACGCAGATGATTGATTTGGTTCCGATCAGTAAAATTTCACCCAGACCCGATCAGGAACGCCTGATCTGGACCCGATCAGGAATGCCTGATCTGAACCCGATCAGGAATGCCTGATCTGGACCCGATAAGGTTTTCCTGATCGGGTCCAGATATATCTTCTGCGTTACATACCTTATCTGGTCCAGATCGGGCATGCCCGGTCCGGTCCTGCTAAGGAAGACGAAAAAATTTCTAGTCGGGACATACCTCTTTTTGGTAAGTTGGTAAAAAGTGTAATGGCCAGTCTCCTTTATAATCAGTTTTGTTACTTTTTAGGTCATACTGTATGTTACCATACAAAACTGACGTAACGTTATCTTACCCTCGCATGATTAATAATTATTTAAGAAATATACGATTGTGGTGACGTCTCATCAACAGTTTTATAAGTTGTATTAGATGATAAATATTTTGAAAATAACCACAAAATATGTTTCCTAATTAATGCGTCAAGAAATATTAGTAACACACCTTGACAAAAAAAGTACGCCCACAAGAAGCACTGAATCATAATGTGCTCCTCAAATGAAATTTTGGAAGAAACTATACAATGTTTACAAAATAGGCACCAAATAAAAGACTGTTATTGTTGTTATTACAAAACTGATTGTGTCAGGGTTTTTAAAATGCACTCCGGTAATTAAATTCTATTTTTATTTTGCGTTGTGATACTATATATTTTCTTAAAATGACCCTACATTATCACTAGAAAAATAAAATACTGCACTGATAGCAAATTTTAACAACTAATACTTAAATTCGATGTTGAAATATCGTCGGGCTGCAAAGGGACACGGTAAAATGATAGCATTCTGTTGTTTTATTATTTTTTAATCAAAAAGTTATACTACGATTGGCTTTAGTAATATTATAAAATATTAGTTAAATGTATAATAAACCCAATGTAAAATTTTGTTCTAGTTTCAAATAGAATTAATTGTTTAAAAAAAAATATATTTTAGAGGGGCAAGCCTGAAAACGCCCTTGCACATTTTTATGAAAATGCCCATTTATGTGTTATGGTCTTTCTTGAATGATTGCAATAGCATCCTCAGCGTCGGTCAGTCCACAGCAAAGCAAGAGGTAGTGAAATTATATGCTTAACCCGTCACTACACATGTAACTTTGTGAAAATATCACATTTGATCATCATTCACCATCATTATTAGCCTGCCTTCATCTCATGTTAAGTGGATTCGACACATGTCCTTACCACTAATAGACTCCTATCAGTCATTTTATTTGCACTCACTGCTTTTATACACATATCCTCATTACCACAATCCATTTAGCTACTTTTTGGTCATCCACGAATCTTACGTCATTTCCGATTTCTCAATATACTCATTTCTTTATTGAGTATAAACTAGATGATTAAGTGATTTTAAAATTAAACTTAGTTATAAACAGAAGTTCTAATTTTCGAGTAAAAAAAGGTTTTTACAACGTAAAAACCCGGCAGTTAAACATCCTTGTTTTTTTCTTCAAATTAACCACAGAATATCAAATTACTTATACTATTAAACAGAAGAGGCTTGCTCGCATCATAAATTTGCTACAATTTCAATTCTAGGTATTTGAATAAACTCGTTGCCAAATAAAATAGACAATCTTGAATTTAGAATGTTTGGTTACATACCGAAATTGTTTTTAATTTTGATTTTAGTTTTACTGTGTATATGTTTCCTAATCCCTGCCGCCAAAATATGCAACGATTAATTCAGAAATATGCAACTATAGTCAAGTCAATGAAGACATAGATTGTCTATGGAAGAGAAACGCCAAATATATGGGAAAAAAAGACGCTTAGTCACGTTGAAGCATCAATATTATAATAGTATTTAGCTGTAATCTCGGTATAATTTTTTCTTTAATATGTTCAAATCACGAAGGTAGTGTTGCCTACTTGAAATTTAGTTCTTTAAATCTAGAAGATATTCTTCTATTTAAAACTGATGAAGAATAAAAGAATATTCTTCCGATATGAAGACTCAAATTAATTTGCTGAATGTTTTCTTGCTCAAATGAACCCTTGTTTCGACTTTCTTTTTGAAATTCCATTCATTTACTTGAATAATCTAAGTACACGTACTTTTTTATGACTCCTAACACTAACTAATTTTAGCGGTCATAATAATAACATAGAATTTTATATTTGTCGAAATTCATGTCCATATTGATGCATGATTACAAAATATAAGCTATGTAGCATTCCGCTCAACTGCTCCGATGACTATACAACGACTCTATAATTACAATGAAGATGCGTGGGGTAATCATCGTTCATATTGAGAAATAATAATCATGTGCTCCTTCATGTTTTTGCTTTACCAAGTATAATAACTTTTAGTCTTACATAATAGGGGTCTTTTATTGTCAATTAGACATTTGCAGACATTGTGCTTACAATGTAATTATATCTCTAAAGAAAATACAATCCGATACAAATATTACTCAAATCAAGATTTGAAATTGAGACCTAACTGTTGGCTTTTTTAGTCTCTGAAATACAAAATAACATTGTTAGTAAACAACTTGCTTTTTATTCACTTTTATGGAGTTTACTCCTTAAGAATCTATTTTCATATAAGGCGCCCAGTATGAGAAAATTTTGAGGCGTAAAATCTAGTAATCCTCGTTACGTTTTTGGTGCGCAACCTATTCTGCGCACCTTTCACTTTCTGACGTGAGATAAATACTTCACTGAACAGTTTTAATAAATGTAAATAAAAATATATATATTATTTTTAATCAAATGAGCTTTTTTTTGCGCCTGTTTCGATAATCGTACTTAAGGAGTAAACTCCAGTCGTGCGTCGGAGCTGACACACACACTTTTTTTTATTCATTGTGCGTCTTTATAAAACATTGAGTACGTAGATACCTACAATTAGAGTTTTTATAAAGAAATATAAACTTTTTTTTGCAATAACAAATACATGTATAACTTAACAGTCAACTTCCTTTCCCATAGCGTTCAGGATATAAGTAAATAATCTTATTTCAAGTGGATAAGAACTGTGTATAAAATTACAAGCTAACCTTTTTAATATTTTTAATCTATAATATTAAGATACCAATTAAAAAAGTAAAACCGCTAACATGGAATGTCTTTATGCATATCAATAACAACTTCTGGTTCCAAAGGTAAAAATACTTTAAGCGCATATACATTTTTATATATATTTATTATGTTTTATTATAGACCTGCACTAATGAAATAATCCTTTTATTTTGTGGGACTTTACAAACATGTAATTAACGGATTTGCACCCAGACTCGGAACAACAAATTGCACCCAGACTCGGAACAAAGTTTTGTGGACTACACAAATTGTTTTTGGTACGTTAGTCGATAATTTTACGACTACGCATCGCATTACTGTGTTTAGTCTATATCAATAAATATATTGCATTAAGCTTTTCTGAAAGTCTCATAGTAATTACACAATGTTCACGTATATCTAAATATGGAGAAAATTACTATTTCTCAAACATGCTTGGAAATTTGAACATTACTTTAACAACCTTCTTTGAGATAAATCGATATTGCTGTACTGTGCGAGTAGCGGTCGGCGAAAAATGTATGAAAACCCATATCTGTCGTGTTTTAGCGGCCAAATAAATATATATGTAAATTCATATCTATCGTATATTTTAAAAATGGGACCGATTTGTTACTTCAAAAAATAGCCACCGAGGAGACGACTTATCAAAGTTCTATTTAAATTTCGAACTGGCTTGAAAAAGAAAGCTGTTTAATAATGAAAAAAGAACAAATGAACCCTTTAACACGTGAAAAATGTTCTTTGTTGTTCGTCATGTATACAGTTCTACTTAGTACTACTTAGTTTTAATTTCCGCACATTATTTGAGAAAAGCACTATACAAGCTTTGGCCACAACTAGGAATTGATTGACTTACGTATATGTGCCTCGGCTACGCCTCGGCCCACATTTACACGTTCGTCCATCAATCCCTGTTTTGCTGGCCGCTGCAGTAATGTGCTATTGGAGTTGCAACACCACGATTTGACCAATTAAAAACTATTTTTCGTGGATAAAGATAAGTGACACTAATGTGTGAATTAATTTTTATGTTTATACGATACACTGTTTACACAATAAATTACGAATCTGTGAAGGTTAACTGCTGTTAGCTTTTATAATATACAATATGTGTTGAGTATTGTTTAACAAGTATTTAGTACTCTAAAGACTAATAACACCAATTATTATCTTCATAATACTCTGACCTCGAACAGTTCAGTGAGAAATCGAATTAATTGAATTGGTTTCTAACGTTATTCCAATAATTACTTTGGTTAATTATTAACTACTAGAATATGGTGCGGTGTGATGGCGCTGCAATCTTCAGTAGTGAAAAATGCCGCCATATTTAGTGTGAGTGTGTTGGTTGGCCGGGGTTATCTATGTTTTGATTTCGCGCGCTTTTTGTAGCAACAATTTATTTTTTTACTCATTGAAATTATTTTAATTCTATTGTACACTTTTTATTTACATAGCAATATTTAATAGCATTTTTATATGCATAGCAAATTAGGTATATTTTGTAAAATAGAAGCGTAGCACTAACCGCTTGTTGAAAGTGATAACTAATTTCAAAACTAGTTTCATATCGATTCTCCTTTATGTACTGTCAGAAGGAAGTTGACCTACCACACTGTTGAAATACAGTTGGTATAGAGAGGGTTCGTATAGAGTTTTATTTCGAATCCTTCTTCACTTGTATAAATGTTATATCAATATTATATCAGACGTCTTTTACAGCACCCACAGGCACGATTAGGGGTAGTGAATTGTATTCTTACTTCATCACCACACGGAATTGTTTTGAGTTAATTATTAAAAAAAGGTATGACATTTTGTATAAGAATTAGTTATTTAAAAAAATATGGTTTTTGCTTATTTCACAAAAAAACATTGTTAAGTTACGTTAGATTGTGTTATTTTCAAGACAGATTTAATGGTTGTGTTCCTGGGCATTACTGATCCCCATCCCGCCGGGCTGGAGGGGCGCAGCGTCCTCTACACCAACCGAGTAGGGGACGTTGTGCGAACGTCCATGACGTGCGGTGTTCCGCAAGGGTCGGTCCTCGGACCCACCCTGCGGAACATCGGCTACGACTGAGCGTTGAGGGGGAGCCTCCCGCCCGGGCTGGGCGTGATATGTTACGCCGACGACACGCTCATCACAGCCCGTGGTGGGACGCTGGAGGAGGCGGTAAGCCTGGCGACTCTCGGCACCGAGGAGATCGTCAGGCGGATCGAGGCGCTGGGGTTGAGGGTGGCCCTGGACAAGACGGAGGCCCTCTTGTTCCATGGGCCCCGCATGGGCCCTCCCATCGGCATCTCCATCACCGTCAATTCAGTTGATATCAGCATCCGGGCCCATATGAGGTATTTGGGCCTGGTGCTCGACGGGCGATGGTGGTTCCGGGAGCATTTCCGCAGACTCGCTCCACGGCTCGTCGGCGCGGCGTCCGCCCTATCATGGCTTATGCCGAATGTGGGCGGACCGAGCGCTACGTGCCGACAGCTGTACGCAGGGGTCATCCGGTCGATGGCCCTGTACGACGCACCGATGTGGGCGGGGTCCCTGACCGTCCGACTCAGGGCTTTTCTGTGGCGACCACAGAGGGCCATGGCAGTCAGGGCCATACGCGGGTACCGCACGGTGTCGACGGAGGTAGCGTGTCTGTTGGCCGGGACCCCTCCATGGGACCTGGAAGCGGAAATGCTCGCCGGTTTGTATCGGCGGATGTTGGGGGTGCGAGCGGAGGGCGGTGTGGTCTCGTTGAGGGAGCACACCGCCTGGCGCGTCGACGCCCGCCGCGACGTCATTGCCCGTTGGGCAGTCCGGCTGGAGAGGCCTCGGTTCGGTGTGCGGACCGTGGAGGCCTTCCGGCCGGTGCTGATGCAGTGGCTAAAACGGCGGCACGGGGTGCTCTCCTTCCGACTGGTGTAGGTTTTGACGGGGCATGGATGCTTCGCCAAATACCTGCACACGGTCGTAAGGAGGGAGAGTAGACCGTCCTGCCACCACTGCGATTGCGACGAGGACACGGCGCAGCATACGCTCGAGGTTTGTGCCGCTTGGGCAGAGTAGCGTCGTGAACTCGTAACAATCATCGGTGCTGACCTGACGCTGCCGACCATCGCCAGGGCGATGCTCGACAGCGTCAGCATACACACGGCGCATCACACGCTCGAGGTTTGTGCCGCTTGGGCAGAGCAGCGTCGTGAACTCGTAACAATCATCGGTGCTGACCTGACGCTGCCGACCATCGCCAGGGCGATGCTCGACAGCGTCAGGAACTGGGACGCGGTCGCATCCTTCTGCGAGGCAGTAGTCTCGCGGAAGGAGGCGGCGGAGCGCGTGCGCGAGGAGCGTCTCCTCGACGACGCGAGCCGCCGCCGGCGACTGGGGCGGCACAGGCGCGATTACCTGCGCCTGATGCCGCCCTAGCCGAGGCCGCGGGTGACTGGATCGGGGAATTAGTCCGTCGCCCGCCGAGAGGCCGACCGCGTGAGGAAAGACCGACATCCTACCCGAGTCGGGGGGACGTCGGTCGAGGAGAGGGTACTCCTCAGGGGTATTCTGTCGGGCCAACCACTGACGTCAAGTCACTCTGCTCCGGTGGTTGGCCCAACGACGAAGGCGATGTCACGGTGGGTTACGGGTGTGCGTGCTTACGCCCCTCTGTCACCCCGGACGGAGTGGTGCGAGGAGTGTGCCGACCGTAACCCGCCCCAAAAAAAAAAAAAAAAAATACTCGCCGGGCTGGCCACGGATGATCCGGCCCAATGGCGATGGTGCCACGCGTCGCTCTTTCGTCGCCTAGGACGGAATAGAAGCCGTACGTCCATACCATAGCCTGCCAAAAAAAAAAATGAGTCCACGCAGTGTACCCACTACCGTACCGATATACCTGTCGGCCCGGCGGAGTTGTAGTTCGTGTTAGAACGTTTCCGTGACTTATTCATTGTAACGCAGATGCAGGAACTGCGTGCGTGTCGTATCGCTTTCCTAAGAGGTAAAAACTGCAGTTAAAGCTAGTATATAGTAGTATATAAAGTTCAAAAATCATCTGATCATTCAAATTGAAAATGTTCATGACATCATGATACTATAAATAAGAATAAGAGCGACCATTAATTAGTATGTAGATTGTAGAATCCGGATTTAAAAATATACTAGAGAGTAATATAGTTTGGGTTTTCACGTATATATTTATTATATAGATTGTCTATTAACGGTTGTTCGTAGCAATTTACGTGTGGTGATAGTTAAGATACATACATACATACATTTCATCACGCCATATCCCTTGCAGGGTAGGCTGAGAGAACAGAGTGCCAGAGAACTCTATCCTTGCATACTCCACTTGCTTCCTCAACATTCATAATTCTCTTCATACACGCTCGCCGGTTTCGGAGACTCTTGACTCCACCTTCCTTCAGTACATGACTAATTTGGTCTAGGTAGGTTAGTCTCGGTCTCCCCCGGTACCTACATCCTTCCACTTTTACCAATGCAATTGTATATCTCCTTAACCAAACGTTCGTTCGGCATTCTTTCCACATGTCCAAACCATCGGAGCTTTCCCTTTCGCATCTTTACACCAATACTCTCTTTCATACATACTCGCTCTCTTATGTCGTCGTTACGAATGCGATCGGTCAGCCTAACGCCACAGATTTTCCGTAGCGATCGCATTTCGACCGCATTAATTTTACTTTCATGCTCTTTTTTGCATACACAACTCTCGCTTCCATATAGTAATGTTGGGACAAGCACTGCGTTATGTATTGCTACACGCCGTGCCTTCTGGCTGAGGTGGTGGCTACCGAGAAGTTGCCCCAAAGCTCCATTCTTCTTCGGCTAAATCCACATCCAAGATATACAAATTCATCCACTTGCTCTAGTACATCATTACCTATAGTTACTCTTACATCTGTTCTTTCTTCATCTCTTTCAAAGACCATTATTTTGGATTTGCTCACATTGACGCGTAGACTCCTTTTCTTACAATCTTCTGTCATTGTGTCGACTAGGGTCTGCAGGTCAGTCGCTGACTGTGCCAGCAGGACTGCATCATCTGCATAGAGCAGAGCACTGACCACTGAGTCGCCCATCTGGACTCCCACATTCATATTGTTCAACCTTTGGAGACATTTGTCCAGATATATGATAAACATTCTGGCTGATAGAACGCACCCCTGCTTAACGCCGATATCGACGTCAAACCAAGGCGACATTCCATCATCCAGCCGCACACAAGCTCTACAGCCCATGTAACTGGACTGCACAGCCTGCAGCAGTTTACCATTAATACCATACTCCGGTAAAATGTCCCAAAATTCCTTTCGTACAACCGTGTCAAATGCTCCAGATCCACAAAACTGCAGAAAACCTTCTGACCTAGAGCCAGATGCTTCTCCATGCAACCCCTTCCACTCCAGAAACCTCCTTGTGCCTCACACAGTAAACCATCGAACACCATCCTCATTCTCATTCTCTAGTTTAGATATATATGTATATATAGATCTTATTATCCACATCTTATTATCCGGTCCCGTTGGAACTGTAAGAACCAATTGAAACCTCTATATTAACGATGACGTATTCGATGTGTAGCTTGGTCCTCCCGTATCCTTGTAGTAATAAGTGTTCGACACGTCGAAAAATTAAAAATCAAATACAAACGCGATAGAAACTTTAGACATAGTTTTATTTTAACGGGATGGGGCATCACACACGCAAGGGAGGTTTTTGTCTAACAGTGAATCTATATCTTCGACTAAAAAGTATTAAAACACTACTAAAGTTTAATTATATTATTAATATTCCAAGCGACAAATTATATTAGTACGTGATCACTCAATTTACATAAATTTGCAAAGTATATTTCACAATGTTGCGTAGAAAATGCATAATGATTATAAAAAATAATAATTAATATTGACCTGTTATTTATTTTTAAATATGTAGAGTCGTCGTTTAAGATAATTATCATCTCACCTCATACACGACCTCACTGACCTGGCTGACTGCTGGGTTCGAGCCTCCTTCAAAACAGGAGGCAAATTGGCCTTATATTGCCGCTTGAGTTGGTATAGGTTATTATTTCGAGTTTTTTCTATCTTGTATAGATGTTATCTGTATATCAAAACCCATGAACAAAATAGAGGCTGGCGAGTTGAATTCTTCTTATTTGGTCACCACACCACAATGATGAAATTAAAAAATTGCGCCTCAAAATTTACAACACGATTCGTATTACCTATTTAGTAATTTCACCATGGTATTTAATAAATGTGCCTTATATCAAACTTTTGATTGTCATATGTGAAGGTATTCGCGTTTAAATGTTCTGTGAGCCTTCGGCCTTGTGGTGAGACAAGCTACATACTGGTTACAGTTACTTTCGAATAATTATCGTAATATGTAGCGCAGAAAAGTATTTAGCACTAGGAGTCACTATACTGTTAAAGTCTACAATCTGTGGTGTACCTGCGGTGAGTTGCAAAATTCATGTCTATTTTTATACTAATATTATAAAAAGATCTTAATATGTTAATAATAATCGCAAACATTTTAAAATAGTTAGTTAAGTTTAATATTTATAAATTCGTTGTGTCAATGTTTGCGTATACTTATCTCTGAGATCTTTCAATTGTGTTATACACATGTTTAAAGAAGATAGTTCTAACTTAAAAGACGGGATAAGAAAACCGGTAAAAGTATAAATGTAATTTAAAAACACCAGTTACACTAGTTACCAATAGGTAACGGTGGCATCCGATAGGATGTATCAAATATTTTATTTACGATACAGTTTTTATTCATTCACAAATAGAAAGCTGAGTTATGCTTGAGATTATATTGTGTCTGCAAAGTATATTAATACCCATAGGCAGAAAGAAACCGCACGAAAGTAAAGTGCTCGCGCAAAAAGTAATAGTTTTTTAAATAATAAATACCTATTTTAAACTTGATGTTTACACACCTTTGCCCATATAAGCAATTTAAATTAACACGACGACAGATGCATCCTTATTATTATGAATTATGATTATTTATTAGATTGCTATTATATTTTTTTGTCGTACCTACATGTTTTGTCGCACACAAATGTCAGATTTTTGTTGCACAATGCAGAGATGCTCGAAAAATCTAAACTCGTTATGATAACAAAAGTGTACATATTTTATATTATTCAATATATGCCATTAATATATATTTGGTATTTATGTTCCTTTTTAGTATTTTAAAGACAATATGCGCACAACTTAGGGAACCGCTTTAAAAATAAAACCTTTTGCAGGGACTTTTCACTCGTAATTCATAATGTTTTTGTTTTTATTTGTACGGTCTGTAATTCTGTTTTAATTTTATTGTTATTTAAGTATTCGTTCTATAGGTAACTGCCACACGGAAAGTTCAATCACAAATATTGTGTGATCATATCGCTCAAGGTCACTAATTTTATAAATCTTCTCTTGTCTATTTTTGGCTCCAAAAGGGTTAAGTAAAGAATAGGTAATAATATACTAAAATTTCGATCGCAAACCTATAGGTTTGAGATTTGGTTATTTGATTTTTTTTTTGTTTTTATTTGGTTTGTTTTCTTTTTTTTTTGTTTTTAATCGAGATGAGTCTATTGAAAAATCCGGACACAGCTCTAGGCCCAAGTCTACAAAAACTGCCTATAATCTGTTGATGAATAATTTATTGTTGCATGGAGTATTCCTAGTCTTTAAGTCAGTAGTCCACGAGGCATAATATATTTAAAGCAAACAGAATTAATAATTATCAATTTGTAATACTTACTCTTAAAGTCTTCACGAGTTGAAAATCCGGTTTCCCGTGACACACTTTATAAGCATTTTTAACGAAAGGAACGTTGTTGTGAATCGGAATCTAAAGATCGTTCATTTATAGGACTTTGAGTAAAACCCATGAGCACATACATTGTGATTTGTGTCATATTACACAAGTGAATTCTGTGATTTAAAGACATATCTTTTCGTGATAAAAGTTGGTCTATAACAATCGTCATCATCTTTATCTCAGGTCATATAAGTCCCACTGCTGGGCTCGGGTTTTCTCCACAATTTGCATGCCAGCCAAATTACCTGCCAAAAAAAGAAAAATGAATTCGACTTTTGAGTATTTATATGGTCCGGCCCTTATTGTGGTTAACGAACTCTAGTTCATCTACCGGTGTCGTGGCGTCAACAAGTTTTTTGCCCGCATTGTTTTTCTTGTTTGTCTAAATATTTATAATACGCTGTAACTATTTATCTATCAGCCCTATCGATAGCCAATATTGGACAAAAACCACCATAATCACCATATTAGAAAGACCAGTTTTCCCAAAAGATTGCTACTGTCTATTCTCCTAGATTGAGATTATGCGTTATTATCATTTGCACCAAAAAGTAAGGTGTCTTGATATATATATATTATATTCTTAACTTGTTACCGCCTTATGAATTATTGCATTGGATATATTTTCCTCAGCAAAAGTTAAAAAACATTTTTTATGGCGTAATATTGGAATAAGTAATGAAAAAGAGGTAGGTAATAATGAACGTAATGTTTAAAAGTTGCTCTAGTGTCATCGAAGTTAAGGCAGCAACGTTTGACGTAATGTGAATTTGTGATGAGACGTAATGAAAATAAATTTGTAAAGAAAGTTTTAAGCATAAAAGTTGAAAGTTTTAAAGGTCAAGAAAAGATTTAAGATGGATAGGTTGCGTGAAGTATGACAAGTATGGACAGGGAATGCTCACAGAAATGACGTCAGATAGAGTTGTATAGAAGAAGAGGATATATTTCGTCGACTCCTATATAGGTAATAAGAGCAGGACGATGAGGTTAATGATGATGATATCAGAAGAGGTAGCCAGAGATGTATCACATATACATTCTTCAAAATAGAACCAAGGAATATATCATTGCGTTACTGGACTCTTTATAAATATACTATTAACGGGCATAACATATATTTTCTCAAACATGTTTGGAAATTTGAGCATTATTCTGACAGCCTTCTTCGAGATAAATCGAAATTGCTGTACTAACCAAATACTTGCGAGCAGCGGCCGGCAAAAAATGAATGAAAATCCATTTCTGTCGTGTTTTAGTGGCCAAATAAATATATACATGTAAATTCATATTTATCGTGTATTTCGAAAATGGAACGATTTGTTACTTCAGATCTATAGTTCATCTAATCTAAGAAGTGCATTTTGACGTTTTGCATTTTTTAATACACAATAAATAACATTGGTCAACCGTATACACGTGATTGTAAACACTAAATCTGAAATTTTAAACAACTATTAAGTTATTTACATAATTAACATTACGGGTGACTTTCTTGTACAATAATCTAATGTTGAAACTCGTAAAACTAATTTAAAATGGAAATAACATGGTAAATAGTAATTGTCAGTGACGACCTAACAATGTCACGTCATCACTTTCTATACAGTAGTGCTTGACAACTTCCAATTCACGATTATCCAAATAATCGGTAAAAATATTAGAATAATACAATTAATCGAATAGAGATTTTGATAAAGATGTACATTTCGACACTTTGATTGATGAGGAAATAATTATTAATGTTCGCGACGCTGATAATTCAAGTAATAGTAGTAATTCTTAATAAATTGCCATTTTCAAATCCAGTTTTTGTTTTTAATTAACCTAATCCTACTAAATATGATGAATAGTTTCTATGCTGAAATAATTAAATTTGTTTAGTACTAATTTAGCACTTAATTTATTCATCACCTTTTTGAAAATAAAAAATAAAACGATTATTAATTATAAAGAATCAATATCGATTTCTCAGTAAAATCGGATATTTTCGATAGCGATTATTTGGTTCACATACCTAGACAACTTACTCAGACAGCTGTCAAAGTGCACTTCTTAGCTTAGACAGACTATAGTAACCAAATAGACAACTGTCAGAGTTTTATTTAAATTTCGAACTGGCTTGAAAAAGAAAGTTGTTTAATAATGAAAAAACAAAAAGGAAATGAACCCTGTAACACATGAAAAATGTTGTTCGTTGTTCGTCATGTATACAGTTCTACTTAATACTACTTAGTTTTAAGTGCCGCGCATTATTTGAGAAAAGCACTATACAAGCCTTGGCCACAACTAGGAATAGATGGACTTACGTATGTGTTCCTCGGCTACGCCTCGGCCCACATTTACACGTTCGTCCATCAATACCTCTTTTGCTGGCCGCTGCAGTAATGTACTATTACACCATCATTACCACATTTCAACATCAACGTGTAATTTTCAGGTCTACGTAATAATGATTACTCTATCGCTATTTACTGGACATAAGACTCTATCTGTTAGCTATTAAGGATTTTTTGACGGTATCTTAAATAAGACCTTTTTGCAGTCTACAATTCTATCAGCAAAAAAATGAATATAAAAACGAAAGTTGATTCATAATATTTCATTTCACAACCTTACAAACTATTAAATATGCTGTAAAGAAAAAACATTTGGGTGTACTATAATAATATTATCGTAATTTAATTTTTTTGTGCAATTGCGATCGAGTGTTGCTTATTATGTTTATTTCGAGCGAAAATATTTTAAGACGTGTATATGATAAAAAATTAAAGTTAAAGAAAGCTACACGTGGCATTGGAGAATAGTTAACAATGATCCGTTTTATAGATGGAAAGAAGACAATACAGGTTATAAAGTCCTAAGCAATCCTTCCATTACCCTAGATGGAAGCAGGGTGTAGCCGGGCAGGTAATAAACGATATTTTAATCTATAAAAGTTAATGTTGATTGGGAATATTCCACTTGCTAATTAGAAACAATGTGAGTAATATAAAGACGCACGTACAGCCTCTCATTATCTTTTTTCATCATAGTTTCATTACGTACTTTATAAGAAACAGTAAAAATATCTAAATAATTCCCATCCAGTTTTTAGAATAACAACTTTTATTCATAATTTGTTATGATATTCACATAGATTGTAGTAGTTCTTTTTTTAAATATTTAAATAAAGTATTTTATAGTCAGAAACAATTATCTTTTCGTTCAAGCTCTCTCTCTAGCGGTGCCGCAGCGCTTATTAGCGCATGAAAATTATTAGTGGTTAGAAATTTCGTCCTGTTTAAGGTTCTTCTTACTGTTATCGCTTGCCATTTTCAATCTATAAACAGAATCTGAGAATATTTCTTTATTTGATTTTAATTTTTACCAAAAATGATACTTGCAAATTAAAATAAATAAGAAAATGTCTCAGTTTTTTTTTGTCACGTCTAGTGAGCTAATACTTTTTCACAGTACGACTGTTAACATTTTTGTTATTAATTTACGGATGAATACATTACAAACATTTATGTATAAATAATTTCAGGAGCTCTGGGCTCTTGGAATGCTATTATAATTGTAGTAGTAAAATAAAGGATTCTTCTCATTAAAAATTAGGTGCAGTAGGGTAAATATGTAAACGCACCGATAAATCGTAGAATAACGTGAAGGAAATACTACCTATAAGATGTCTAATGAGATAGATTATAATTTACGCGTTTGAAATCATAAGTACAGATAGAAGTATAAGTAATTTAAATATATTGACCCTGGTAGTGATCATTTAATATGCGAATCGCTTGAAGTTTAAATACATATTTTGCATTTGAAACACGTATGGAAACCATATTGAGTATGGACACAGTACGACACAATTAATCTTTTGTGAACTTGGTTTGGTTGCGTGCTGACTACGTTTATATACAATGAATTACTGGTTATGTTTTCATCAAGAACGGGGCGGCTGTGGCTTGGTACAGCCAAAGACAACAAACTGTGGCTCTATCTACTACAGAGGCTGAATTTATGACAACTTGTGCTGTTAAAAAGAGGCCATGTGGATCAAACAGTTTTTAAGTAAAGAGGACTATGTCTTAATTGGAGGAAATAATTGGAGGAACTGCTATCAGTGTCATTAAAAACATTAATTTCCATAAGAAGTGTAAACATATTGAAATTAAATATACTTTATTAAAGAAAAGTATTATAAAAAGATTATAAGTATTAGTTTGTTAATAGTGATTGACAATTTGCAGATATATTTACTTACAAGAGCATTGTTTAAAGATAAATTTCAATATTTAAGGTCAAAGCTTGGAATGTTATCATATAACATAGTTTTCAACTGATGCAGTGCTTATGTGTAAAGTTAAAAATTAAAATGGTATTATATAACTTACTTTTGTATTATTATAATATTTAAGATCTAAGCTTGGAATGTTATTATAAAACATATGTAGTTACTAATGCAGGAATAATGTAAACTCAGTTTTTTAATTGTTAATTTGTGAGTTATTGTCTAATTTAAAAGAAGTACTGGTTTCGGCCATCTTAGTACCATTTGTGACTACTTCAAATTTTAATCGATTGTTAAATATAGTAAAAGTTATATTTTCATATAATTAATGTTCTCATATAAATAATGTAATGTTCTGACATTAACATTTATATGAATTCAAATTTATAGATATTTGCACCTATTACATTTTTATGCAGTAGGTAAGTTGGATAGAAAATTGCCAAATATGGCACTGCTGAGAGACAAATGTTGCCATTGACATTCTGAGTTGGGCATCGAGCGTCCACAAGATTCAAGGCTGTACAGTTGATCATGCAGTTATTTATCTAGGCTCTCGACTGTTCGCTGATGGACAAGCTTATGTAGCACTTAGTCATAGTCTTCGTAATCGAATCATTTCATCTAAAGCTTCTCTGTTACACAGCATTTGATGAAATGCTTCAATACTTCGATTATCAAGTAACAAGACGACAATGTAAAATTATTTTAATGAATTTTAAAAATCGAGATTTCACGATTAATACAGTTGTACATATTTAATGTTTTGGAAAATAATTACAGTTACCGATAGTAGTTACGTAATCATAGTAGATTAAAATAAATAATATCGCGCGTATTTAGCGGAACTAAAAAAAGAAATAAATAATAGTTTAAAAAACTAAAAAAACTAGCTTTTATATATAAACCAAACTTCTTGCTTCAAGCTTGTTTTTGTAGTTATTACGTATCGGATTTATTTTAATTCGATTTTTTACTATTATTTGCGTAGGAATGAATTTTGCACATTTTATTTGGATTTGGATAGCAATATTTCATAACATTTTTATATACTACACACATACAAATTTAGAGTCATTTTAACTGACGTGTCTTTTGTTCTTGCCTGTTCTTGACCAGACGGCATCAGATGAAGTTGGCCCAGGTCGATTTAAAGCTCTTATTCGTTTTCTACGACATTCACGAGCATATAACACTGTCGTCACTCCATCTAAAATTTTGAATGCCACGCGATTATTATATTATATATTTTTATGATTGCTAAATCATTATTTAATAACTTTTCAATAATTACGATTTGTTTACTTGTGGTGACGGAGTAAGAATGTAATTCACTACCCCCTCTATCTCGCCCATGGGTAATGTAAAAAACTATTAAAGGATGTAATATGAATGTAGTATTAGTGCAAGACAAAGAAAACTCAAAATAAAACCCTAAACCAAGGTTGGTTTAGGGTTTTATTTTGAGTCTTCTTTTTTGATGGGTTAATGGTCAGAAAACCATCATAGTATACCTAATAGGTTAATTTCTCATGAGATAACGATATTTTTTTTGCCAAAGTGTAATCTATATTATAATTTATTCATTATCATCTCAGTTCATATGTGTCCCATTGTTGGGCACAAGCCTCCAAGTTTCAAGTTTTCCTTCTCTTGCACAGATATTATATACGTTTTACATCCCTTAGTCGTCTTTTACGATGATCCACGGGTAAGATAGTGTAGTAATACTATACGCCATTAAATACAACCCAAGTTTTAGTTTCATTTTACATAAGAAATAACTACTGTAGTTGAACCATGAGTAATAACAATTCTAACTTAAAATGTAATTTTCTTGATATCAAATCAAATTTATTAGTGGTAGGACCACACACTGTTGACAGTTCTGTCTGCAGCCACGGGCCAGTCCATACGAACCACACTCTCGCAGAAGATCGACACCTGAGCAGTGGCAATATACTGCTGTGCTTCGTTCGGTGAGCGAGAGAGCCGGAAGCCCACAGAAATATTAATTACCTAATATTTCTGTGCGGAAGTTCAATTTTCTGAGTAGCTTTGGGATTATTGGTAGCAGGCGCGGCTCCAGCACATGTAGCGCCCGAGTGAAATCCCATGAAATTTATAGGTAATTTCATGCTCTACAATTCAGTTACCATTATTTTTAATTTATCATTGACCATTAAATAAATATTTAGTAAAAACCATATTGTAAAAAGTTTGATTCACTATAATTAAAAACCTATGTGTTATACAAAAAAAAGTTTCAAATAAAAAAGATGGCAAATTCAAATTCAATCTACAATAATGATCTCTACAATTTCTGTCGTACAATGCGCGGTTCGCGAGATATTCAATAAAACGTGTTTTCCAAGATGGCGGCTGAAGTGAACAACTTGGATTTACAATCAGGGGACAACCTTGAACATATTCCAGAAAAAAAATACCAGGTCCCGTACGTTGCATTACAAACCTACTTTTTTTGCTACGGCG
The DNA here is from genome assembly GCA_905163515.2 of Lymantria monacha. Taxonomy (NCBI): domain Eukaryota; kingdom Metazoa; phylum Arthropoda; class Insecta; order Lepidoptera; family Erebidae; genus Lymantria; species Lymantria monacha. The sequence goes on along the minus strand of LR991097.1, from coordinate 15,210,064 downwards.
CTTGGATTATAAAGCCGGCCCTGATTGGTAGGCTGCGGCGGCCTAGCTATACCTCAAGGATTGCAAATCTCCATGGGCGGAAATAACACTTACCATCAGGTGTGGTGCTTGCTCGTTTGCCACCGAGAGCAATAAAAAATAAACAATTTTATGCAGTTGGTACATTTTGCTATAACTCAGTCCAATTATCCTCGTCACTTCTATAATCAATTTTGTTAAGTAAACTTTTATCGATCTAAGAACAGCATTTTATCACTATTTTGTAACTTAACAATAACATAAGTATTGTTCCAAGTAAATTCTTAAAATGTTGATATGCGTGATAAAATTTGTAAGTATTTAAAAAGACATCAAACGTGTACGTATTTTTTGTAAATTGTTAGACTAATAATATAGATAGTAAAAGATGACTAAGAGCCTTATAAAGACCTGAGTCAACTCCATCTGATGCCGTTTGTCAACAATTACATTCCCAAGGAGGGTTGACGTCTGGCAGGCGGCCGGCCATAAAACTATTGCCAATAACTATTACAATATGTACTATGAAAGAAGAGTACATATTGTATCGACCCCAAGTAATTGGGATAAAAGTAGTAGAATGATGAGGTAAATTATTAGACATTTTTTTTTTCTAATAAATATTGGAGTTTGGGTTTTTCACGTCCGTTTATATGAGTATTATCTTTTTTAAAATGTGAAATATAAAAATCTTTATAAGTAATAACTATAGAACACAAAATAATAATGTGAACTTTCTAACCAGGCTTTGTGTACTCTTCGCATTAGAAAAATACAGACGCATCAGAGAAAGTTATAAGGTTGTCTAAGGTGACGCAAAAGTGGTATAAAAATAAATATTTTTATACCTTTGGTTTTAAGTCGGTTAGATATCGCACTGCAAAAGAAATATATATAGGTATACCCAATACTGTTAAAATAAAAAGACGAACCTAAAACAATTTTGAATAAGGTTAGAATTAGAACCCTGGACTGGCTTATGCTGAAAGACAAACTAAGATTGAATTGTCACTATAGAATAATCATTATCATCATCATCATCTCATCATCTCAGCTCATATATGTCCCATTGCTAGGCTCGAGCCTCCTCCATAGAGGGAGGGAAATGGACCTACTATACCACGCTGGTCAGACGTGTTAGTATAGGGTTTGTTTCGAGTTTTCCTTCTCTCGCATACCTAGATCTTGTATGCGTTTTATATCCCTTAGTCGTCTCTTAGGATCATCCACGGGTAAGATACTTACTCGGCTTACCCCGTCACCACACGGAATATATCAGATAAAATATATCACGGAATATATCTATAGAATAATATCAGGTTTTAAAATGAGATACTAATTGTATATCTATTAAATAAGCGAAATAGATTTTATAGAAAAATTTAAGTATAAATTACAAAAAAAAACAATCTACCTAATTTACATTTACAAACTACCGAATAAAAATAACGCAATTAAAATAAGTAATAGATACATAATTGTTATTTTTGACTGCAGTCAATCTATGCATAGATGGCGTAGGAGTTAATATACTGATCTATCGTGTCAAGTGTCGTGGGTTCGATTCCTGCATAAGACAATTCTTGGTGCGGTCCATAAATTATTATTGTTCTAAGTCTGGGTGTAATTTGTGTTCATTTAATTGAATGGTTGTAAAGTCCCTCGCAATACAAGAATTATTTACTTAATACCGGGTGTTGTCCACAAAAAAATACTAGTTAAGGGCCGTTCATAAATTACGTAACGGATTATGAAGAATAATTTGGCCCCCTCCCTCCTACCGTAAGACATCATAAGATTGCAACTACTTCCACTTGCCTCTTAATAATATTTTTTGGAAGAAACGGCCCTATTGATCAAATAAAACTCCGTTTATTCTGAAAATATTTTTTATTACAATCTTCTTGCTACAAGTAGGTATCATTAACTAACTGCAATAACATTAATCTCAATTATCTATTACAGTTTTGACCAAAATTAGTAATTTCCAATTTAAATAATATCTTACACAATGTAAAAGGTTCACAACCCAATATAGTAAGAAGTTTTAATATTCAATCAACACCAAATGACTTACATAATTTATGAATGGCCCCTTAACGTAATTAATACTAATAAAGTAGTTAATGCGATTATAACCATTTAAAAGCGATTTAAACTTAAATTGGGTTATAACAATCCATAATTGATAGCGACATCGTTATTAAAGTAATGAAATTATTGAATGATCCTAATAACTTTAACAATAAAGTATCATTACTATTTCTATTATAAAGCATATTTTTTATTCATTGGTTTGTGTCTAGGGCAAACTATATAGTACCTACATATTTACGACCTATTATGTCCATACTTCGTTGAATATCTGGTGCTCTTTATATGCTGGGCAAATAGGTTTGTATAGCTTTATTTAAAGTTCATCTTCTTTCATTTTTTACGCAACTTAATTGCGCTTTACTATAATGGACAAGGAAAAGATCATCAAACACTTAAATGCCAAATAGTTTTGTAATTTTTAATAATAGGAATAGTCAATAAATAGCTAAAAATTAGCATTCTGTCCAATCCAGTTGGATTTTATAGCTGATACTAATATAAATGAGAATAAATAAAAAGACTAGGAATAAAAAAAAACCTCTACATAAATTTCTCCAGTGTTAGTTAGCTAAGACACCTGTTACTATGTTGCGTGGTTATAAGGCTGCTAGAACCAGAGTGGCCTAACTGCATGCAAATTTGAACGTAATTGCAATTTTCTTAATCTGTAAATGTTAATTTACTAATCCACAGCGGCCTAAAATTGTTTACAAGCTCAACAATAGATGGCAGTTCAAGTAAATTATCGGCTTATGTTCAAATCGATTAAATTGAATTTATATTTATTTTAATTCCCACCATATTGTAAAACACGATTCTTGTAGTTAGGCCGCTCCTTTGGTTCTAGCAGATTCATATGTTCTTCAACTCTTAATTTACAAACAAAGTTAAAGTAAATCCGTGTTACAGAATACTTAAACAATGGGTGATATCATTAAATAGCAACATGCGTTCACAGAACAATGAAACAATTATGAATTATTTTATCGACTACACAAAGGAAAAATATATTATTGTGTACTACAAGCCTCAATGTCCACTGTTTGACATAGAGCTCTCCACTGAGGGGATTTAATACCACAATCGCCACGCTTGGTGGCCAGGTGGATAATCGCTATTGGTGTTATGAGTTCTCCAGGAGAGCGTTGCCAATCCTCTTGTATTCTCAGACTGTCACCACAAGGGCAATATTATATTGACTAAATATGATCTATTTGTTTTTATGGTTTAAAGTATCTACGTTACAGTTCGACGCTATAATGCCATCATCATCATCATCCATACATACATACATACATATCATCACGCCATATCCCTTGCAGGGTAGGCAGAGAGTACATAATGCCAGAGAACTCTATCCTTGCATACTTCAATCGCTTCCTCAACATTTATAATTCTCTTCATACACGCTCACCGGTTCATCATCTTAGCTCATATATGCACCACTGTTGGACGCGAGCCTCTTTTGCTATAGAGCTTTTTTTCTAGTCTGTCTTTACTTTTAATAATGTTATCTGTTATACACCTTATTCATTGTTTATGACACTCTCGTAAAAGGAGTGGGTGATGACACATTGTATTCTTACTCCATCATCATACTGAACTCGAGTATCCTCCGTAATACGGGAGATATTGACTTACTATACCACGCTGGTTAGACGGGTTTGTATAGGGTTTTATTTCAAATGATTTTATTTGTGTATTATATCCAAGTTTACAAGACCCACGGATGTTAAGTGGTAGGCACACAATTTCAAAAGAAATATTTTTACGTTTCCTCCCGTGACCATGTAACATGAATGTGTTCAAATCAGGAAAATAAAAAAAAACAAGCACAAAAACGATAAAATATGCTAAAAATAATTATATTTCGTATGTTTTATACACGGATAAACATCAAAAATAATTATTTTAATAAAAGTTGTTCAGTATTTTTTTTTTGTATGATAAAATTACAAATTAGCTACAAACATGACTTGGCTAGAGTTTTATTATTGTGTACCTATTGCTTTGGACGTGGCAAATCATAGTGGTAACTTATTTAGAATATTCTGTCGCCACGAAATTCTTCCTTTCTTCCAGTGTTCGTAAGAGATAACAGCAATAAAACCAAAAAAGATACTCTATAATAAACAGTCTGATCAGCGTTGTTTAATAAGAAAATTTCTTTTACGTTTTGAAGAAAGTTTTGTCTAGAACGTAAGTATGAATGTAATCGTATCATCATCATTCTCCTAATCTTATCCCAATTACTTGGGGTCGATACAATATGTATTCTTGTTTCATAGTACATATTGTAAAAGTTATTGGCAATAGTTTTATGACCGGCCGCCTGCCAGACGTCAACCCTCCTTGGGAATGCAATTGTTGACCAAACGGCATCAGATGGAGTTGGCCCAGATCGTTATAAGGCTCTTAGTCGTCTTTTACGACATCCACGAGCAAAGTAAGGGTTGGTAGTATTCGTAGCCGCTACCACACAGCACAGAATGTACTCGTATGTTAGCTGAAAATAAGAAATTATCGTAATCAGTCGAATCATCATCAATCAATATCCGTGTAGTGACGGAGTAAGAATACAATTCACCACCCCAAGATCTAACCCGTGGATGATCGTAAGAGACAACTAAGGGATATAAAACGCATATAACATTAAGGCAAGAGATGGAATACTCGAAATAAAACCATATTCCAATACGTCTAACCAGCGTGTAACCGAGCCCAACAGTGGGACCTATATGAGCTGAGATGATTGTAATTAGTATATCTATTTGCCGTGTGGTAAGAATATAGTTCGCCACAACATATCTTCTCTATGATATCGTAAAAGATAATTAAGGGATATAATATGATTTAAAACAACTGTGAAAGAAAGAGCAGAACTCTATGCCAACCCGTCTGACCAGCGTAGTATAGTAGGTCAATTTCCCTTCCATAGTGAAAGGGGCTTGAACCCAGCAGAGGGACGTCGTACATGAGCTAAGAAGATAATGATATTTTAATCTTATCTAAAATATTTATAAAAATAATGTTTGTTACAGAAAAATGCCTGAAGTAGATGACTGCCGAGAACTCGCCAATATCAAGAACTGGCTCAGCAAGCAGCCACATTTACCGCATGATGTTGGTAAGAAATTACATTATTTGGTTTTTTAATTATTTTTTTAAAAGTCCTCCCTGCACTAAGGAAATAATTCTTCTATTGCGGGCGACTTTACAAACATATAATGATGCAGACAAATTACACACAGACTCAGAATCACTCACTTTGTGGATCGCACAAAGTATTGTCCTGCATAGGAATCCAAACCATAGCATTGGCATGCAAGGTCGGTATCTGAACCACAACGCCATCTGTGCAGTATTGCCGGCTATGTATACAACTTTACTTACAGTCACAATTTTTTAACAACTCCTAATGATCGATGTGCAATATTTATTGCCGCATACTCTACTCTCTTGGGAAACTATAATACATACTGTGACGAATATGCCATTATCACCTCAGGCAAGTATTGGTCTGCGGGTGACTGGACAGGGGAATTAGTACGTCACCCGCCGAGAGGCTGACTGCGTGAGGAAAGACCCACGTCCTCCCCGAGGTTGACGTCAGTCAAGGAGAGGGTCCTCAGGGGGTATTCCGTCGGGCCGGCCACTGACGTCAAGTTCACGCTGCTCCGGTGGTCGGTCTAACGACGAAGGCGAGGTGTCACGGGTGGGTTATGGGTGTGCGTACTTACGTCCCTCTGTCGCCCCGCACGGAATGGTGCGAGGAGTGCGTCGACCGTAGCCCACCCCAAAAAAAAGGCCAGTATTGGTCTAACTGTAGGCGTATATAGGCTGATGAATGGATGCTTACATTCACGCTTGCGTAGACTGCTTGTTGCCTTTTTGGCACAGAATAAGGCCCCTGGCTGTTTAAATAGTACTCTCACATCCGCATTGGCATCTGCTGAGTAATTTTATTATTTATGCAATTATATATTATATACGCAAGCTTAATTAGTAAAAGGATAAATTGTATTTCTTTTGTGTTTCTTCGAGTGATTATTACGAAAAAAATATTACAGGTGCTGTATAATTTCGGCTATATTTATTATATAATATTTTTTCGCATCTTACTTTCCTGTGAGCATTGTAAAAACTACCTGATTATTATCAGGAAAATAGGAATTAGCCTAGGCAACTTAAACCAGTAACGACGATCGGAAATTCGCCTTTTTTTCAATTATGGTATTCCTGATATCATCATCATTCTCCTGCTTTTTTCCCAATTACTTGGAGTCGACTTAATTATCTCTTATTGGAAATAGTTTTATGACCGCCCACCTGCGTTACGGCAACCCTACTTGGGAACGTAATTGTTGATCAAAGGCATCAGGTAGACTTGGCCCAGGTCGATATAAATCTCTTAGCCGTCTTTTATAATATCCACGAGCAAAGTAAAGGGTTGGTAGTATTCGTAACCGCTACCACACAGCACACGATCATATTCCTAATAATAATGATGAAATATGTATATGTACCTATGTACAAATAATACAATGCAACATAATTATAATGCAACATAGTCGATAGTGATATGAGAATAAAACTGTACTACATACATACATATAGATTGGTACAGTCGTTATAAAAAATATGTTGTTTTTTTTTTTGAGTTTATAGCTTGGTTACTAAGACCTTTAAGCCAAATCCTTGTTTATAAATTTGCTTCATTTAAAATCATCGTCAAATCGTCGCCTTCAACAGTGATGAACAGTGCCATGGCTACACTATTTAAATTATCTTTTGGAGATTTTGGTGGCATACGAAAACGTATGTAAGGAACTGTTATATCATATTCACTACAACTCGGTACTTACTACGCATCAAATTACATTAAAATGCCATCAAAATTATTTAATATAACACGTTAAAACACTAAGATATTGAATATAATACAAGAGCACCAAATGACACTTTTCTTTTCCCGCTAAAACCTTCATATAAAGTATATATTTTAAATTAATACACAATATCAATTTAAACTGCTTATGAATTTTTATTTAAATACTGGCTATTAATCTTTTATTTCAAAGATTTTATAATGTCAATAAAACTGCATTTTTTTAAATTATTAATTCTTTGAACTCATGTCATTGAGGTACGAGTATGTTCTTAGTCATTCATATATTTATTTAATTTGCATTACCAAATATTTTACATATTAGAAATTTAATTATTTTTAATTCAGTGACTAGATAAAACAGAATCTCTATGTATTATTTCTGGATAGTGTTTAATATCTCTCTCTCATTTACACTAAATCAACATTAAAGTTTGATACCTACATCATTTTGAAAAGTATTTTTCCCTTCACTAACGAAAGTTAAAATAAGTAAATATGTTTTAAGATAATTTTGTTATACACGTCACCTGTTGATAGTTTGTACACTTAAACTATTATCGGCAATATTAAATGAAAATTAAGATTTCAAAAAAATAAATGTCTTCATCTGCTGACAATCATAACGTTTTGGTATTCATACATTTTCACGCAATAAATGTAAACCGCGGCAATAGCTATAACTAATGAAGAAAATAAATTTTATTACGATGCTATTTACATGGGTTCTTAGTTATTTGGTTATTTCTATATTAACAATGTATAGATATAACAAATACTTTTAAACTGTTGTTCCTATGGCAAAATCTGTTGTATCTCGAAAAAACTGTCAGTTTAACAATCCAAATATAAAATTTGCTCTTCTGCTAACAGAACAGTAACAGAAGTCGCTTTTAAAATATAATGTTTTTTTTAAATACTATCATTATTATATATATTACATCCATCCATCCATTAGCCTGTAAACGTCCACTATTGGACATAGGCCTCCCCACGAGGATGCTATTTGCAACGGTTCTGTGCCACCTGCATCCAACGGTTTCCTGCGACCATGATAATGTCATCAGTCCACTGAGTGGGGGCTGCGTCGTCCAAGCGTCGCGTCTCGTTCGTGGTCGCCACTCGTAAACCTTTCTTCCCCAACGGTTGTCGGTTCGTCGAGCGATGTGACCTGCCCATTGCCACTTCAACGTGCTTATTCTTCGGGCTATGTCGGTTACACCCGTTCTTCTATGGATTTCCGTATTTCGGCTTTAATCACGTAGAGAAATACCGAGCATAGCCCTCTCCATAGCACACTGAGCAACTTTGAAGCTTTTTATGAGGCCGACATTATGAGACCATGTTTCAGTGCCGTAAGTCTTCGCTGTCATCGCTCTATATTACATAATATATTTCAAGTCAAATTAATTAAAATGCAAACAGCTATTTGCTTGTACGAAATTTAATAAAAACAATAAATAAATTTTATTTGTTTATAAAGGCCTTTCGTTTGTCATACATAGAATTATATAGAGACCATCCATAAGCCTATGGATGTCCACTTTGCGTCGACGTCACTAAGGCTTAGCAATCATATTTATACGAGTATTTATAAATTTTCCATGAGAGTACTTCAGGCCATTCTCTTGATTATGGCTATGCATATGACTTTCTTTTTTCGTGGAATGACCGAGTAAGCACACAATTCATCATCCACTTCTTGTCTACGGGTGTCGTAAATGACGTTTATTTATTTTTAGTTTTTTGACGCCGGGCTATGGAGTAGTTACCCCGTTAAATCCTTCCGGGCGGGCCCGCCCAGCAGTTTACCCTCACGGGTATCTTCTCGAGTCGATGTCCCGCAGTTTTCGCCGTCGAGTCATCGTCCTTACGTGGTGGCCTCTCTCGGAGCAACCAGACTAATTCCCGGTCCGGTCACCCGCTGCCTCGGTGGTAAATGACGATTAAGGGATACAATATGCAGATAGTATCTATGCAAGAGAAGGGAAACTTGAAATAAAATATCAACCCGTCTGACCAGTTAATATAGCAGGTCAACTTCCTTCCTATTGTGAAGAAGTCTTCAGCTCAGCAGTGGGATATATATGCGCTGAGATGACTTAAGACGATTGTTACAACTCTCTTTTTAAAGTAAGGAATGTTGATACATTGTATTCTTAATGCAATAACAGACAAGTATGAAATATCCGCAAGCAACTATAACACTAATAATCTACGTAAAATTGAATGCAACATAGTAACTTATTACGGCAACAGATCAATGCAGTTCAATGCTCCTAGGCGTGCATTAGGGTAATATTTAATAATTATTAACTTGTGAGTAACTATTCGGTGATTAAAGTGCATTAGATTTATGTAAATAGGTCAATAACTATCAATCAGTATGTTTAATCACATAATTATTCAAACCTTTGGCGTATCACATCCAATGAATTTGTTGCAACAGTTATTTAAACCATTCGTTTTATAACGTGTTATTAAATGTTGCAACATTGTCAAGGAGTACCTCGCCACGTACGTTTATAGCAACTGGATGAATGGTAATTAATTGGCCCAAGGATACGTTTAATATTATTAATATTTTTTTTTATAAATTATAAAATATTTTCATTTTGCTACTGTTAAAAACTAATAAGATTATATGTAGAATTAAAGTAAATATAGTTATTAATACATATATAAATAATTAAATTAAAAGAAAGCAAATTGACACATAATAATTATAGAATATAATAATTGGCGGATTGGACGGGGTGTGACTAGAACATTGCTTGTCTCCAAAAAACAAAAATTGTTCTATGAATGTAGTGGATGTTGACTCAAGATTAAGACTTTTAACAAGAAGAGCACCATGTGATTCAATAAAAACCTCAAAACCAGTATATATGTATTAACCAGTATTGACCACATCTATGGGGAATTCGATGACTAATAACTTCAAATTTTACCGCCATTTACCAAAATAGACGTTAGTCAAACAAACCGATATTCTACATAATTATAAGCTAATCTTATTCGGCGACAATAATGTATTTACTTATTCTACATTAGAAAAAAAGCATCATTAAGCCACCAAAAGTAAACGTGTGAAAAAAATAAATACGGAAACTATACAGATGTCTGCAAAAACTATACAGATGCCACGATAGTTTGCTTTTTACAATAAAGATATTTTTCTCAAACATGCTTGGAAATTGGAGCATTATTTTGACAACCTTCTTCGAGATAAATCGTAATTGTTGTATTGAGCGAGCAGCGGCCGGCAAAAAATGTATGAAAATCCATATCTGTCGTGTTTTAGCGACCAAATAAATATATATGTAAATTCATATCTATCGTGTATTTTAAAAATGGAACGATTTGTTACTTCAAATTCTAGTAACCATATAGGCAACTTATCTGAGTTTTATTTAAATTTCGAAATGGCTTGAAAACGAAAGCTGTTTAATAATGAATAAAAAAAACAAATGAACCCCGTAGCACGTGAAAAATGTTGTTCGTTGTTCGTCATGTATACAGTTCTACTTAATACTACTTAGTTTTAATTTCCACGCATTATTTGAGAAAAGCACTATACAAGCCTTGGCCACAACTAGGAATAGATGGCTACGCCTCGGCCCACATTTACACGTTCGTCCATCAATACCTTTTTTGCTGGCCGCTGCAGTAATGTAGATACTATTGTTTGCTTGTCACTATGTGATATTAATTCATGAGTCCAATTCCCATGGCAACGGAATTATTTATGCGAATTAGAAGCGGTTTTTTTTTTAGTTTTAGAGTAATGTATCGTTAATTATATGTTACATGTGATGACGAAGCAGGATTACAATTTACTACTTCCCGCCATCTTACCCGTAGGTGTCGTAAAAGACGACTAAGGGATATAATATGCATATAACATCTATGTAAAAAAAAATATGCGTGCGTACAAAGTACACATATCAGAAGTGAAACTTTGGCTTTTTTAAATCTCGTTTACATATATCAACCAATAGCGGGTACTCTCTCTCTCTCTCTCTTGCGCTATGCGCGCAAAAAAGTTTCCCTTCAAAAAAAAGATGGCGCGTAACCGAAAAATGTGACGCGTAACCGAAAAATGTGTCGGTATTTTTTTTTCCACCGCCGATAAAGAAGTTTCACTTCAAAAAGGAATACTCGAAATAAATCCCTATACCAACCAACCTGATTAGCGTGGTATAGTAGGTTAATTTCTTTCCTATTATTGACGAGGCTTGATCCCAGTATGAGCTGAGATTATATGTTTGTAGTGTTCCATCATACAAAAATTTATTATTTAGATTCTTTTCGTTTATTTCAAAACAGGAAAATGATGAATGTTAGAGTATTTGTAATCTAGGTTATATTTTAAATGTTACAATGTCTAAGCTGTAAGGACGCAACAATATTATCGCAACATTAAAAGTAAAAGTCCCTTTGAATTCAATAGGTGTATGAAGTCGATGAACTCGTAGAGAATGCCTGTCAAAATATTTCATTAACAACAAAATTAAGCAACGATTGTTACAACATACTTACTTTGTAGGTACTGCACTAGTGACGTCAATCACGCATTTTGTAGTCAAGACGAGTTTACATTTGACTTTCTGAAGGCTCTCAAGATGGCCTCGCATAACTAGTGTTGTAATAAGGTTTTTTTCTGTGTAATATAACTTCTGTATTTATTGTGTTGTTATTTTTTTTTTATGTTTGTGAGACTTATAGATTACTAATATAAGTCTATGTGTGCGACGTGTTTTCCGTGTGACGACGGAGTAGGAATACAATTCATCGACCACTGTCTTGCCTGTGGGTGTTATAAAAGACGACGTAGGACCACACTATTGACAGTTTTCTGTCTCGGGCTGGTCCCTCTTCTGTTTAAGGCCGCGGACCAGACTGTCCGAGGTAGTACCACACTTTCGCAGAAAATTGACGTCTTAACAATGACACACATATGAACGACGTGGTATAGTAGGCTTTTTTTTTTTTTTTATTTTTTTTTTTTTGTGTGACTTAGTTGTTAGCCTCAGATTGCTATGACAACTTTACCCGGACTGTGGGTGAGCGCTGAGGGCTCTCAACCCGTGGTATAGTAGGTCAATTTTCCTCCTCTTTTATAGGAGACTCGAGCCCAATTGTAGAATGTATATGAGAGGAAAAATTCAACGTTGGTGAACAAGCGCAATAAACCTGGTTGTACTCGAAATGAAGTACTGCTTGATACTATTATTTTTTCCAGCTGAAAATAAATGATATGCATTCATTGATGCTAAAGCATACGACATATGTTCTCTTTCTTCTTAGCTTACTTCTAGGAACACGTATACGTGTTCCACGGTTCTGATTCAGATACGTATCTTCCCACAGTGGGGGAAACAGTTGATCTGGTCACTATTGAAACAGTTTGGTAATATTTTATATTTCAATATTTTCTTCTCTTACAGTGACGTTATACTCATTATTTTAGTAAATAAAAGAGAAGAAAATGTGTAGAATTTTCAAACAAGCAGCACACCTGACATGTGTTACTGCCACTCATGAACTTTTGCAATACCAAATACAGCTAGGCCGCTACCTATTAATCCAACCAGAAAGTTGGGCTGCCGTCTCTCTCGGTCAACGTATGAAGCGCATTGCCACTGTTCAGACATCGATTTTCTGCGAGAGTGTGGTACTACCACGGAGAGACCGTGCCGCGGCTATAGACAGGAAACTGTCAACATTGTGTTCCTACCATTATAAGTAAATAATCTTGAGATTATATTAACTTCATGAAAAAAAATGTGGGTGTCAGCTCCGACGCACGACTGGAGTTTACTCCTTAAGTACGATTATCAAAACAGGCGCTCATTTGACTAAAAATAATATACTATATATTTTTATTTACATTTACTAAAACTGTTCAGTGAAGTATTAACTGTCAGAAAGTGAAAGGTGCGCAGAATAGTTTGCGCACCAAAAACGTAACGAGGTCATTCGATCACTAGATTTTACTTCTCAAATTTTTCTCATACCGGACGCCTTATATGAAAATCGATTCTTAAGGAGTAAACTCCAAAAATATTCGATGAAAATCCAGAGATTACGATGGATCATTAACTTCCAAATGCTACATTCGGCATAAATAAGATTAAAGATTAAATCTTAGAATAAACAAAAGAAATCTAAAAGTAATTAAAAAGTTCATATATTTTATATATTTAAAGATTTTATCGATTTTGGGTTCAAATTTCTGCCTCAAGGATTTCTGAATTAAAGGCGAATATCATATCATTCTCCTACTCTTATCGCAATTGCTTGGGGTCAATACAGTATGTACTCTTTTTTCATAGCACATATTGTAAAAGTAATAGGCAATAATTTTATGGCCGCCTGCCTGACGTCAACCCTCCTTGGGAATGTAATTGTTGATCACACGGCACCAGATAGAGTTGGCCCAAATCGTTATAAGGATCTTAGTCATCTTTTACGACATCCACGAGCAAAGTAAGGGTTGGTAGTATTCGTAGCCTCTACCACACAGCTCAATTAAAGGCGAATATAAACATATATTTATCAACCATTCTAAATAATAATGAAACAATATGGTTACCTAAAAATATGCTCTGTCGCCTTAAATCCTCAATCAGTTATCATACAATTTTCAATACACCAGGGATACACACACTTTTTATTTTGCGGTGGACTATGGATGCATCTTGCCCCGCCAAATAGGTACGTGGTGACTGAAGAGGCGGCGCGTGACCCCATAGACCCACCGTGCAAACACCTCTCTTCGCCGTGTGAGCGGGCCACCGGTACCCGATCTTTGTCTTCGGTGGCCGGGGATACACACATGGATATTTCATTTACAAAAAGTTCGTTCAGCATAAAAACGTAACCCAAGCCGTTGGCATAGCTAGTAAACATGTAACTTAATATTGTTTTATTGTCAACATTAACCTTTAGTACATTTTAAAAATACAGTTACACAATAAAAAATACCATCGCTGTAGTAATTAACAAACATATTTATTTGAAGAACCTAACTATTTAGCATAAACATAAAATTTATATGTTAAATAACGCTGTCTTATTAACTTAGTATCGTAAACATATGACTGCTCAACGCTGGAATCCCAGTTTGAAAGTCTATGTCGTGATTTATTAGTGGTTTCGTTGATGAAAGTTTCGGTCGCATTGGATCTATAAGTCAGCTCGATAGATGTCAATATATTACACCACTAAGGGATTTAAATTTTTCCGTGTGGTGACGGAGTAAGAATACAATTCATCACCCCCTATCTTACCCGTGGGTGATCATACGAGACGACCAAGTGATATAAAACGCATATAACATCTATGCGAGAGAAGGAAAACTCGAAACAAAACCTTATACCAACACGTCTGACTAGCGGTATAGTAAGTCAATTAACTTCCCGTTATGGAGGAGGCTCGAGCCCAACAGTGGGACATATATGAGCTGAGATGATGATGATGAAGGGATTTAAAAAGACATGACGATGAAATATAGTACATATTATATATGTATTAGTCCATTTTTGGACACGGGATTTTCCAAGGGGTGGTAATGCCATAACCCCCAGGCCTGGTAGCCGATTAGACAGTCGCAGTTAGTGATATTTTTTTAAAGACAACACCCTGCACTAAGGATAAAATCCTTGCGTTGCGGGAGGCTTTGTAAATATTTAAAAATATAATTCCTCCTTAGTCGGTCACTCCTGACAGAGTGGTCGTGGTTGATGATGGGTCATTGTTGGATAGAGCAGCTTCCGCGATGCGCCTCCACTTGTTCCGGTCCTCAGCGTGTCGGGAACACTGGACCACGGAGGTTTTTGTCGCAGCTTTAATAAGGTCTGTCCAACGCGTAGGTGATCGACCGCGTGACCGCTTGCCCTCTACATGTTCTTGAACAACCAGCCGTTGGATTGTTCGTTCCGAACAATGTGTCCAAAATATTTCAAGATTCGTGTTTGCACAGTCGACGATCTTTGTTTGATTTTTAGCTCAGTCAAAATTGAGACGTTGGTTCTAAACGCTGTCCAACAATGTCCAATTACCGAAACAGAAGATTTACTGAAACAGCATTTACTGGAACAGCATTTACTGAAACAGCATTTACTGAAATAGCATTTACTGAAACAGCATTTACTGAAATAGCATTTACTGAAATAGCATTTACTGAAACAGCATTTACTGAAACAGCATTTACTGAAACAGCATTTACTGAAACAGCATTTGCTGAAACAGAAACATTTACTGTTTCCCAGAAGATTGCTGCTGCCTAAGCTTATAGGTGATAAATGAAGGGGTAGTAACCCATTGTTTTTATTTAACTATCACCACACTAGTTGCCAGTGTTGCTTATATCTCTGCATAACTTTTTGTTGGCAAAAACATGGGTAATACAGTAAAAGCTCCTTATTCGCGCTTCCTTCATTCGCGTTTTCACTATTGGCGGATTAAAAAAATGCGACTCAATTCCTATATTCGCGGCTAAAAATTTCTTTATTCGCGGATCTAATAAGTACATACATAATAATAAAAGGATACTAATAGGTATCCAACCCAATATCCTTTGTAAATGCCGTCAAATGGACTAATAAAAAAAGTAAAATAATCTTATTATAATTTTGACTACGAAGGGTTAAGTGGTGACCGACCGCATTCGCAACGACGACGTAAGAGAGCGAGTAGATATGAAAGAGAGTATTGGTGTAAAGATGCGAAAGGGAATGCTCCAATGGTTCGGACATGTGGAAAGAATGCCGAACGAACGTCTGGTTAAAAAGATATACAATGCGAAAGTGGAAGGATGTAGGTACCGGGGGAGACCGAGACTCACCTACCTAGACCAGATTGGTCACGTACTGAAAGAAGGTGGAGTCAAGAGTCTCCGAAACCGACGAGCGTGTATGAAGAGAATTATGAATGTTGAGGAAGCGAGTGAAGTATGCAAGGATAGAGTTCTCTGGCATTCTGTTCTCTCTGCCTACCCTGCAAGGGATATGGCGTGATGGTATGTATGTACGTATGTAAGTCTTATTTTTAATAGGCAAATTGCTAATGCGACTGCTGCTTATCAGTCTGAATTGAAGGAGCTTTTAACAAAATTCTTCAAACCATTTAGGCAATGGTTTTTAAACATTTTGATTAATTATCTTAAGGCTTAGGAAGCCTTAAGATAAATTATAATCGAAATGTTTAAAAACTTCAATTAAATTGCTTTTTCATATATTTTTGTTTTTTATTTTGTCACCTAGGAACGTATCCTATAATCACATTTAAATTAAAATTCCATATTGATGGTTTCTGTATTCGCGGCATATTTATGGAACACATACCCCGCGAATAAAGAGCTTTTATTGTATTGAAATTATAAAATAATAATCTTTTTTAAAAAGTGAACGCGGATTTGGAAGGGACATGATAGAGTGATGAATTCTGACTTCTTATTGGTTACCGAAATCTATCAATGAGAATGTTGGACATATACAAACATCCTACACTGATATGTTTATAAAAAGGTCAAGGTCGTATCTGTTCAATTCCTTCATGGGTGTAGTGTGCAAGATTTAAATTGCGGTAAAAAAAAGCGAATTAATTGCTTAACCTACTCTATTAACCTATCAAGTAGTACTTGCATCATCGCATGTGGCTTTACTTATTTACGGACACGCATGAAACTTTTGTTATATGACGTAACATGCATAGCTAGTGACAGGTCTTACTTCTCTGTGGCGGTCATAAAATTAAGATTGTATGAGTGAATGAGAATGGCCAGAAGCATTTTCCTAAGAAACTTATGGCAACTGTTGTCGCCTACCAAACGTGATTATTTCATCAATAATAATGATAACATTTGAGTAAGAGTAACCACTATAATTCTGCATAGCGTGATGGCGCTGCATTCATCAATATCGAAAATGCGAATATTTCATATCATTTTATATCATCATCTCATCTCAGCTCATATATGTCCCACTGCTGGGCTCGAGCCTCCTCCATAATGAGGCCTTGACCTACTATACCACGCTGATCAGAGGTGTTGGTATAGGGTTTTTTTTCGAGTTTTCCCCTTCTTTCACATAGATATTAATGCGTTTTGTATCCCTAAGTCGTCTCGTACGATCACCCACGGGTAAGATATGGGGTAGTGAATTGTATTCTTAATCCGTCACCACCCGGAAAGCATTTTATATGCACAGCAATAATTTTAGGTACATCTAAAAAGAAAAAAATCATAGTACTTAAACTGTTAAGTTTAACAATTCATGGCATCGATGAATGAAATGCAAATCTGTCGGAGTCTCACGTTTAGATATTGTACTTATTATCTACTAGCTTCTGCCCGCGACTTCATCCGCGTGGAATAGTCGTAAGTTAGCGTTAATCCAAAGTAACTATTCCTCCTACAATATTTCATTCCCCTTTTCAACCCTTTGCAACGCTTTTTCCAATTAAAAAGTATGTCTATGTCCTTTATCGGGCTTTAGACTATCTGTGTGCCAAATTTAAATCGGTTCCGTAGTTTTTAATTTAATTGTTTTCATTTAAATCGGTTCAGTAGTTTTGCCGTGAAAGCGAGACAGACAAACAGATTACTTTCGCATTTATAATATTAGTAAAGATGGATGGTAGGTTTCGATTTCAATTCACCTCTTGTTTTAACTAACTGTTTACCTGTGCTTCCATCCTTCCATATTGTGACCTTCATTACTCGGTAAATTGGATTTAAAGATAATTTGTTATTACGTCTAAAAATAAGCTAATTTATATCATAATAATATCATAATAAAAAAAATACATATATAGCTAATTTAATTATCATAATAAAAAAAATACACCACATTGTAATAACGCTTGTTTAATTATTATATCTTTTTATTCTAAATTAATATGTCTTGAATATTCTCGTAATTATATTAGATTATTTTTAATAAAACTTATATATTTTTTTAGATGTGATTGTCACAATAAAAAACATCGTATTTTATCGTTAAAATTATAACACTATTTTAATAAATTTAATAATAAAACACTATTTTAATTGTTATATTTGTTTTATTTCAGATACTTTAAATGTTCTCGTAATTATATTAGATTATTTTTAAAAACGAGGTATGTTGAATTTATAGCGACGTAATATAAAACGACATCTTAATATTACATTTGAAATTAAACTATTTTTACGGATCACATCACGTTCATGGTTACGGGATAAAGACCTCCCATTACTATGAACGTTGAAAATATTCGAAACGGGCAATTAAAAAAATAAATACAAACACGATAAAATCCGTAAAAAGAATTGACAGCACCTCATAGACACTATTCCTCAAAACTAGTGTTACGCGTTTATAAACAAACTAGCTGACCCGTGCCCACTTCGTTGGGCATAATGTTAATAATCCTTTTTTAGTACAGAGTGTTATGTTTTAATTTCTAACTGCCAAAAGGAGGGTTATACGTAGGTATAGTTTGTATTTGCATGCTAATACAAAATTCGAAAGTAACTCTGTCCGAAAGAAAAAACATTTTTTGCGGGATTTGCGATAAACGAATTCCATGAGGACCAAGTCGCGGGAAAAGTTAGTTTGGTTATGGTAATTTTAATTGTTAAAAACTTCTCTGTAAACTATATTGGATGTAATGTAATCATTTGGTAGCAAAATATATTGTCTATCAGGAGTTCCAACCCGAGATAAGCCAACATATAACTGCCCATGGGAAAAACACGGCTTTCTCAGGTCAATGCCCACCAGAGAGAATGTTTGACCTTGGGACTTGTTAATAGTGAGGGCAAAAGAGATCTTCACTGGAAACTGTAGCCTTTTAAACGGTATGGGTAAATCAGTGGGAATCATGGGTAAATCAGTGGGAATCATGGGTATCCGCGGAATATAAGCCAGTTGTCCCACTGTTGGCCCTGTGAGAATGGTCGCCACGATTATATTGTCCCGTAACTCTTTTGTAAGCAGCCTTGTCCCATTACACATGTTGGGGGGGCTCAAGTTTCTTAATAGCATGATAGGAATGCCAACTTTTAACACAAGGTCATGAGGAGGTAAGCCAGAAGGTTCAAAGAATTTAAAAATTCTTGGGGATAGTGTACTGTATCCTCAATATTACACACCGTATCAATAGACTTATAGTGTTTGACCTGACCAGGAATTTTCTCTAAAATGAGTTTATTTATTTCATTCACTGTATCGTTTCTGGGTGACACTATTGCCCTAGAACAAAGCCAATGATAATCTCTCTCCAATAAATTTTCAAGACCGGGATATATTGCGTCAATAAGATGTTCCAACCTGTGCAATATGTGTCCTAATGTCTCGTCAAGTTTAATGTCATTGCTGTTGGTGTTAGGAGAGACAATTTTTCCTTCGCCAAGATTGAGTAGTTGACGCGGAAAGACGTCATCGTCGTTGTCGCTCAAATGGGCTCTCATGTTTGTTCGTAAATTAAGAGATGCAACCGAACTCCATAAGTGAGATGATTTTAAGCATGCTCTGATGACATCGGCGCGTGTTTCTTTTGTTACTACAGGCAGTGTTTGCCGAAAATCGCCCGCGAAAACAAAAGTTACGCCACCCATTACAGCATCAGAGTTTCTGAGGTCTTTGAGCGTTCGGTTTACTGCTTCAACATGAGCTCTATGACTCATGGTACATTCGTCCCATATAATTAAAGATGTTTCTTGTAAAAGTTGCCCGAGTGGCCCATTTTTACGTATGGAACAAACTGACTGTTGCTCTAGTGAGACTGTCAGAGGTAGCTTAAAGGTGGAGTGTGCTGTTTTTCCATCATTTAACAGAGTAGCGGCAATCCCCGAAGAGGCAACGGCTAGTCCATTTCTCCCGGATTGTCTTACTTTTGCCAATACCAAATTTGCAAGAAACGTTTTGCCAGTGCCTCCCGGGGCGTCAAGAAAAAAATTAAACCTCTGTTATTTAGCACACTGTCAATTATTGCATCAAAAGCTTGTCTCTGACTAATTTCGGTATATTTTCATTAATAAAAATTGACAACTCATTGCTATCGTACGAACGTATCAGTATTATGTCCGATGCATTGTTATGTGGCCGAATTGGAGAAGGTAAACCAAAATCATTTAAGGTTTCCTCATTTAGTTCTAAAAGTCTATTTTCTATTTGTAATAGACCTTCATTGTACATGTCATCAGTATAGGGTAAAGTGAAATCCTGATTCTGTCGTATTTTATGTCTTATGTCGTCACATAAATCGTCTTTGAAGTTTTCCCACAAACTGAGTGGTTCAGATGGGTAACATAATAACAATATCACCACAAACAACTCCCTCAACTTCAAGGGACATTGAGAAATTGAGGCTTCTCGTAGAGTGTTTTCCCACTGGTTATCGTCTTCTAACAAACCTCTCTCACGGCAAGCAGCTTGGTATGTTTCTTTGACAACTCCTTTCACAGTTCTTAAGTCCTGAAATGAGGTGGGGCCACGTACGTGGTTAAGCAAAACTCGAAGAAAGAAACACTCCGATTGAGAAGGGTGCACACTATATACTCTTCCCAAAGCAGGATCTTTTTTTATTCCAGGATGACCGAGTTTACTTATTTTCATAACGATTCATAATTTTTAATAATATGACTAATAAATACGACCTAACGATTTAAATTATTTTATTAATATTAAAAATTAAATTATCTATACTAATATTAAAAAAACTACTTTTTGTAACTTAAATATAAAAGTTAGACATATGCTGTCGTTGACTTTTTTGTAGGCATTTTCAAGCTCCACATCTTTTCGCTAGAACTCAAAAATATATCTTTCATAGTTAAGGCAGCGTTCGTAAGAAACGCTTTCATTCGACCGTTTTTTCTCCGATTTACTTTGCAAAACGGACTACCACGTAAAAGCCTTTTTATTTTTCGGTTTTTTATATAACCTATGACACTCAACAATAATGTGGCTTTCTATTGGTGAAAGAATTTTTAAAATCGGTTCAGTAGATCCCGAGATTACTCCTTACAATTTAACAAATATACAAACACACAAACTTTACTTCTTTATAATATTAGTATAGATTAACGGACACAAATTGTGTCCAGACTCGGCAGAAAAGATTCTGGATTCTACAAATAATTGTCCTACGTGGAAATTGAATCCACGCCAGTAGATGTCGTACAAATTAATATGTATATTACATTTATTCAACAGAGGAGATGTTTTTCCGTCGTTTCCTGACAAGCTGCGGGTACAGTTTAGAGCGTACCAAGAAGACTATGGACTTGTTCTTCACAATACGCGCCAATGCACCCGAACTGTTTTGCAAACGTGATCCTTGGTCACCGGAGATCAGGCGCGTCTTTGAGGTCACGTAAGTATACACAAATTAAGTTTTAAGCACTCCAATCTTAAGAATACGGATGTAGTGACCTCAACGAACGGGTATTTGGCAGGCACATAAAATGTCTTGTGGCACTCATAAGTTATACACAATATTTTAATGCTATATTAATTTATTTTGTTGCTATTTTATGCAATGTAACACAGAGGAAGTGATAAATGGTAGTCAATATAAGTGTCCTACATGTTTCATGTTCTGCCAAAATGCCGAGAGAAATTAATTGGATAGCCAACGCTCAATTAAAAGTAATAACTTGTCTTGATGGTGGATGATGACTTCAAATTAGAAAAAGAAATTCACTTGACACTGGCAACAATGGGCTCATTTTAGAAGCTAATTACTTAGACTAAAATATAAAAAAAAAATATCTGCTTCAAAGCAAAGTAGTCGAGGTCAACCAAATACGCATTTTACGATTACTTAAAAATACTGGTGAGAAAAAAAGCTTAACAAAAGAAGCATCAAAATCGATTCATTTAGGAAAAAGTTTTGAATTAACAATCATAAAAAAAACAAAAATGAATGGAGCCGTGTCTTTTTTTTGAAGTTGCTTAAAATAAGAAGAATTACTCGATGAACTTTTGCCTAATATCTTATTGAATGTATTTCATTCAAAGAAAAATAATTTCACTAGACACTGGTAACAATGGGCTCATTTTAGTAGCTAAGACCATCCGCTGCTGGCCATAAGTATCTTCCATATTGGGAGGGAAATTCGTCAATTAGACCCCTGGCCATATTGGCTTCCATAGGATTTTTTTTAATGTTTTTTTTTTCTTCCATTATAACGACCTGGGCCAACTCCACCTGATACCGTTTGGTCAACAATTAGGTACATTCCGAAGGAGGGTTGACGTCTGGCAGGCGGCCGGTCATAAAACTATTGCCAATAACTTTTACAATATGTACTATGAAAGAAGAATACATATCGTATCGAGCCCAAGTCGTTGGGATAAGAGTAGGAGAATGATGATGATGATGTTTTCTTTTCTTCCAGTGATGTTATCTATTTATAACCTTAGTTGTTTCTTAACGGCAATAAAATAATGGACACAGTATTTTAATCCGTCAACACCTTTTTCCTTTTATTTTATTTTTTTGCGGTGGGCTATGGATGCGTCTCGCCCTGCCAAATCGGTCCGGGGTGACGGCAGAGGCGGCGCGTGACCCCATAGACCCACCGTGCAACTCCTCTCTTCGCCGTGCGAGCGGGCCATCGGTACCCGATCTTTGTCTTCGGTGGCCAATCCGTCAACACCTAGACTAATATGAACTGCGTATCACGATCTCAGTTCATTAACGTCCATTACTGCTGAGCTGGAGTCGCCTTCAGTAGAAGGGAAATTAAACCACTAAACACGCTGGTCAAATGGTATTAGTATACGATTTTATTTTCAGATCTCCTTCTTCTTGCGTAGATAGTTATATGCGTACTATATTTCTTAGTCGTCTCTTAGGGCACCCACGGACTGACAAGGAGGCGATGAATTGTATTCTTACTCCGTCACCACACGGAAAATGATACACTGTTTATATCTTGTAAGTTTAATGGCGATTTCTTTTATTTTCCAGTGATATGCTGCCTCTACCGATAAAAACCAAAGAGAACTACCGTGTTTTTATCTACCGACTTGCAGTAAGCGATTTGGAGCATTTCCATTTTGTCGATGCGGTGAAAACTTTTTTCATGTTAGCAGATACTAGATTGACTGAAGATGACGATATACCATCAGGAGAGATACCGATTTTTGATGCTGCACTCGTTACAATGAAGTTTATTTCCAAAATTAATTTGTCTGCTTTGAGAAAGTACATGATGTACACGCAGGTAAAATACTTTTCTTCTTTTTCTGCCTGTAGATATGCGTCCCATCATAGGACACTAGCCTAAAACGTAAGAATTTGTTGAAACAGACAAATTGACTTAGACTTTTTAATTTGGTTTGCCCTAAAATACAGTAAATCTGGATGTCGTAGAGACGACTAAGATCACTTAGTCTATTATATCAATAATATGCAGATAATATTTATACAGGGGAAGGAACATTAAAATAAAATTCTATACCAACCCGTTTTTTTTTATGTGTGTCTTAGTTGTTAGCCTCAGATGGCTATGACAACTTTACCCGGACTGTGGGTGAGCGCTGAGGGCTCTCAATCCGAAACCAATCCGTCTGAGCGTGGTATATATAGTAAGTCAGTTTCCTTCCCAGTTTAGATGAGACTCAAACCACTATAAATTGGAACATATGTGAGCCAAAGTGATGATGATATCGAGAACAAACGGTCACACTTATAATACTTAAAGTTTTGGTGATGTAAATGTATATCCCATAACCAAGAAGTCTCGTCTATCGAGAACAATAAACAAAAAACAACTTTTATACTAAAACTAAATTTATTTTAACTTAGTGCTTTTACGCAAATCATCGGTAAAATCAAGCAGCAATAAATTAGTAAAGTGTCTAATTGAAAATCCTGTATCAACATGGAATATAATTTAATAGAATTACATATGACATTTTATCTAATATTTTCAAATTAGTAATTTGCACAACATATCTTGCAATTCAAAAATCAAGGTTGTCTCTTAATTAATATTTTGTAACTTTATAATATGCTTATAACATCTATGCAAGACGAGGAAAACCCAAATTAATACCCTATACTAACCCGTCTGACCAGCCTGGTATAGTAGGGCAATTACCATCCTATTACGAAGAAGGATGGAGCCCAGCAGCGGAATGTATATGAGCTGAGATGATGATGAACTTAATAAATTAATATTTCGTTTATTTAGATACTAATATCATCATTCTGCTCTAATCCCAATAATGGGGTCGACGCAATACGTAACCTCTCCTCTTCCATCGTACATATTGCAAAGTTATTGGCAATAATAGTTTTATGATAGCTCGCCTGTCTGACGTTAACTCTTTGTAGTGGAAGAACCACAATGTTGACAGTTTTCTGTCACAGCTGCGGGCCGGTCTGAGGACTGAGGTAGCGCCACATTTTTGTAGAATATCGAAGTCTCAGCAGGGCAATGTGCTGTTGCGCTTCGTTTGGTGAGCGAGAGAGTCGGGAGCAGGGCCAGACTGTGAGTTTAGGGGCCCTAGGCTAATACTACTTAGGGACCCCTCCTAATTACTCAAAGTATAGGAATAAAATTAGACAATAAAATATTTGATTTATATTATAATATACCTTAGTGTTTGTTAAATACAGCCGTAAATAAATTAACAATTTATAAAACAACCTTTCTGCACTTTCCTTTGGCAAATTCTTTAAATTATTATCGTCTATTTTTGACTTTGACTCGATTTATATTGGGGCTCCTTGCATCCACGGGCCCTAGGCTGAAGCCTTAAAAGACATATGGTAGGTCCGGCCCTGATCGGGAGCCAAACTTTTTGGGTGGGTTTTGGTTGGTAGGCAGCGGCCTAGCTGTGCTCCTAGTATTGTAAAAGTCCATGCGCAGTTAACACGTAAGTGTTGATATGACGAAATAAATATAATGAACATCAGGTGTACTGCTTGCTCGTTTGCCACCATAAGCAATAAAAAAAATAGTCCTTGGAAATGGTAATGTCGACCAAACGGCATCGGATGAAGTTGGCCCAGGCCGATGTAAAGCTCTTAGTCGTATATAATACAACAAATGTAGTAATCGATCTTAAAACGTACAGCTGTTTGGTGTGTGGTAGCGGCTACGAATACTACCAACCCTTACTTTGCTCGTGGATGTCGTAAAAGACGACTAAGAGCCTTATAACGACCTGGGCCAACTAAATTTGATGACGTTTGGTCAACAATTACATTCCCAAGCAGGGTTGACGTTTGTCAGGCGGCCGGTCATAGAACTATTGCCAATAGCTTTTACAATATGTACTATGAAAGAAGAGTATATATTGTATCGACCCCAAGTAATTGGAATAAGAGTAGGAGAATGATGAGTTTAGTAAATATCTAAATTAATGATTTAATCGCGTATGGTGATGTAATAAGAATACAAACGAACAATTTTTTTATACCCATGGATGTTTAAAAGACCCAGTATAAGGAATGTCAGTAAGGAATATGACTGCAAGAGAAAAAAACTCAAAATAACAAAGGTCACCGTAGTAGAATAATTATAGTTATTTTTGTGATTTATATGACAAAAAGATATTTCTTTAATTTAACAAACTTTTTTTTTACGTACCTATATTAATTTAAGTCCTCATTTTAATAAAATTTTAACGATTAATTAAAATTGTATTTAAATTAAGTTGTATTTCCATAATAATTTTGAGTACCTACTCATTATTATATCAGCATATATTATATCAGCTAATTATTATTAAATGATAAATTATTAAAATTGTTGAAAGTGCTTTTAAGAAACATTATTAACAATTTTGTGTTTATTTTCTATTAAATTTATTGCGAAAAAGTGCGTAATAAAACTATGTCAATTCAACGAAAGATTTTCCTTTCTCAAGATTCACTACCTTGAAGGCAAGTGAGAAATATTAATAAACTTCATAGATTATTTTAATTAAAAGGCGTAGGACTAAAAAAGCTAACCATATAATTGTCATTGCCCAAAATGTTGAAATTCACAATGTGTAAATGCACTCGCAGCGTTTATACACAATAAATGAATTTGAATTGATTTCGAAAATTGATTTATTGAGCTTTTATTTGTTTTCAATTACCATTTTTTATACCATCGAATTATACAATTTTGTAATTGTCTCAGAGCAGAATAAATAATTTTCTTACTTCTTTTTTATTTCTTTAACAACGAAAAAGACAAATATCAACCTTGGTCAACTTCGACTGATGGCGTCTAGTTGATAATTCCCAAGGAGACTTCACGTCAGGTAGGCAACCGGTCATAACCTATTGCTAACTTTTGCAATATTTACGATAGAGTACATTTTGCGTCGACACCAAGTAATTGGGATAAGAACAGGATAATGATGATGATGAACGCAATACGGGTCCAGAATCAACATATGCTATGAGCAAATAAATACATAAAATAGCCACAGTATGATGTCTGCGTGGAATCTTTTAAGTATTCGCTGTGACAAAATTTTGATTTAAAAGCATATTGTGATGGGTCTTTGCCATACCATACCAAATGTCATGTTAAATCCTGTCCTGGTTCTAGAATATGATGAATAGTGTGATAAGTCCAGCACAGAATGTTAGACTGTTGATTCCCATGGCCATGAGATGTATGTCTGTAGAGATGAGCATAATAGATATTTGAAGTAGGTATATTAGTCGACCACGTATCGGACGACGCAGTGTAGGACGCCCCTAACTAGGTGGATAGATGACCTGTTGAAAGTTGCTGGGCGTCGTTGAATGCAGGCGGCACAGGACCACACTCTGTGCCGTAACTTGAGTCCAGCAGTGGACAGCGATAGACTGAAATGATGAATGATGATGATATTAGTTGATATAAGCAGTAGCAGTTTCTTAACAACTCAACTAAGGATAATAAATAATAATTGGCAAAACATCTAGGAGTTCATCAGCCTATTAACGTCCACTGCTGACTGTAGACCTCCCCACGAACGGGAGCTTAATGATATGATCGCCACGTTTAGCAGTAGGACTGGCATCACAGTTAATGTTAAGTTTCGTAGACGAAAACTGCCCCTAATTCCCACTGTGATGCTTTTGGCAAATTATAGATAGCAACACATTATGTTCTTCGTCTCTTAACCCATCATCATGGAGAAAGAAACAATATAGTAAGACGCTAAGACGGTATTATAATGTATTGTATGTTATTTTCAGGAGGCCATGCCAATCCGGCTAAAACAGGTGCATATTATCAACGCTCCTTCATATATTGGCAAATTATATGCCATTTGTAAACCTTTTCTGAAGAGTGAAGTCGCCAAACTGGTAAGTGAATTTAAATGTACCCTTTTTTTTGGGGTGGGCTGCGGTTGGCGCACTCCTCGCACCACTCCGTCCAGGGCGACAGAGGGGCGTAAGCACGCACACCCGTAACCCACCCGTGACACCTCGCCTTCTTCGTCGGACCGACCACCGGAGCAGCGTGAACTTGACGTCAGTGGCAATTTAAATGTAGCCTAAGCTACGTACTACTTTAATCAAAAGTTAAAATATTTAGATAGATGGCACTGTTACACAAATAGTATGTTGAATAAGAATAAAATATCTTGATAAATGAGCTTAGCTCAGTATTCATTTTTATTAGTAAATTTTGTTTTTTTGGAAAATATATTTAGATACTATAAAATAATTAATATAAAATGCTGCTGTAAAATGGTGTGGTAGCGATACGAATATTACCAATTCTTGGTTGGCTCGTGAATATTGTAAAGGACGTCAAAGAGCTTTATATGGACCTGGGCAACTCCATCTAATGCACTCTGGTCAAAAATTACATTCCCAAGGAGAGTTCATGTCAGGCTAGCGGCGTCATAAAATGTTTGTCAATAACTTTTGCAATATATTCCATGGAAGAGGAGTACGTATTGACCACAAGTAATTGGGATAAGAACAAGAGAATGATTATGATGATGATGAACGATGAACAAACAATGAAAAATATATAAAAATTTTAAAAAAGAAAACAAAGGATCGAAACGGAATTGCCTGGATTAAACTACTCGATTAACCAACTGAGCTAAGTTTATTTTTGTTAAAAAATGCAGCCAAATTTACCTTTATGGTCTAGTTATATCTTTTCATTGGCTAAAAACACTGACAAAATGAGATTTTCTGTAAGTTAAATCTAATTAGATCCATTTTTTGCCCCTGAAACCTCCTGCATACTAAACTCCATGGCAATCCCTGGTGCTGTTGACGAGACTAAATATATAACAATATAAAATAATTCCTCATTTAACGTTTAAAGACATTTAGAGTGTCTGAAAGGCTTTTTAAAATAGTCCCCTAAGTCACATATTTAAAAATAAACCATGAGAAATTAAAACATATTTATCACATTTTACTTTCCTCTTCCCTTTTTCCTTCTGGTGACGGAGTAAGAATACTAATCACCACCCCAAATCTTACTCGTGGGTGATCGTAGAAGACGACTAAGGGATATAAAACGCATATAACATCTATGCGAGAGAAGGAAAACTCGAAGCAAAACCATATACCAACATGTCTGACCAACGAGGTATAATAGGTTGATTTCCCTCCCATTGCGGAGGAGGCCCGAGCTCAGCAGTGGGACGTTTATGGGCTGTAATGATGATGATGATGATGACGTTCCTATCTCATCTGATACTTCTAAATCGGCACTTTAATCATCTTTGTATATAGGAACATAGGAACAGTGTTTGATATCTAGCAATTCCGGGCTCTTGGACCAAATTAATTATATTCTGATTTATTAACATATTATCCATTTTTCTTCGCAGATAAAATTCCATGAACCAAACTCTGAATCATTATACAAAGACATTTCACAAGAGATACTACCCACAGAATACGGTGGTAACGCAGGATCCGTCGAATCTATTAAACGCAAATGGATTAAGAAAATGGAAGCGAAAAGGTAATAACTTATTAGCTTACTTAAATCTCTAGTGAAATGATTCTATTAAACTCCATGTTTATATTGTAAACCCCCCACCACATAATACATACGGAATTCAATTGCCAAAAATAAAAATAAATGATAATATGTACGCGAATATGTTTATTTTCTTTGTGGTAATGGAATAAGAATACACATCACCTTTGATCAAATAAAACTTAAAGGCAACTTATCTCGTATAGTAGGCCAATTTCCCTTTATTGACGAAGAGACTCATGCTCAATAGTAAAACATATGTGGGCTGCTTCTATTCAAGAAGAGGCGAATATTTTGTAGACTCAAAACACAGGATATTTATGGGATTTCACACATTACAAAATAAAATAAACTATTATAATTAATTTCAGAGATTGGTTCCTGGCGAATGATAAAAGATGGGCAGTTGAAGAATCTATGAGACCAACAGGCAGTCAGGACTCTAGAGTTGACAATATTCGTGAACTGCCCGGCTCGTTTCGATCACTGGCACTAGATTAAGATATCTTATTTTTAATTTAACTGCTAGATTACTAAATAAATATATACTTGTATTATTATTTTACATATATATTTAACTTAGCTTGGTGTTTTATCTTTTAAAGGGCTATATGTGTAGATATAATAAAGGTAAAAGGATGTGATAGTAGATATATTGCAAATAAATTGTTTCCATATACCATCTAAAAATATTTTCTTATATAATCACAATAGTTTAATGGTTTCTGATGTTTACGCGAGTGAATGTTTTTTTTCTATTGCTTATGGTGGCAAACGAGCATGCAACACACCTGATGGTAAGTGTTACTACCGCCCATGGACCTTTGCTATACCAGGGGTAAAGCTAGGTCTCTGCCTACCAGTGCAATATAACCCAACCAGAAAGTTGGACTTCTGGCTCTCTCACTCACCGAATGAAGCACAGTAGCACATTACCACTGCTCAGACGTCGATTTTCTGCGAGAGTGTGGTACTACCCCTGACGGTTCGCGGCTGTACACAGAAAATTGTCAACAATATGGTCCTACCATTATTAAAATGTATAATACATTTGAAATAAAACTATTTTAGGCAATCTACCGCGTTTGTATTTGATTTTTACCTTACAGCGGTCATGGTCGCAGAATGATTGTCAGTTAGACGGTCCTCTCGTGACCGTTAACGCTGTATAGCCAGACATGCCTTCAGTAAAACAGTCCTCCCGTGACCATGAACTCTGTAAAGTATTCGAAACGTCGGGATATTAAAAATCAAATGTAAACGCAATAGAATTCGTAAAAATAGTTTCATTTCAAATTACAGTAGTTATCTATAACCAAATATAAATAATATAAATTGATTTTATATATATTATATAAATTTTATATTGTATTATTACATACAGGGTGGAAGTGGATCGCTCCCGAAAACAAAGACAGGTGACTCTACTAGACCTACTTGTAATGATAGGCTAGAAAAAAAATCGATTCGGATGAAAAAAAATATATTTTCACAACGAATTTTATTTTTTTTTACATTCCATCGTATTAGGACAGTGGCATGTTACAACAATTCCATAAAAAAATACGTAACTTTACTCAGATGAGAAAAGACGCAATCTATTCAAAACTCACGATCATATGTTCAAGAGTTCAACGACCTCGCGTGGTGCAAAAAAAAATTTTTTTCATTCGAATCGATTTTTTTTCTAGCCTATCATTACAAGTAGGACTAGTAAGGTTACTTGTCTTTGTTTTCGGGAGCGGTCCCCTTCCACCCTGTATATTATGTCCTTAATAGACTTCATAAGTACTGTTCTCCGATATGTAATAATAAAATGTAACTTATAAAAATAAATAATTTCGAAGTCGACACCGCCTAAACTGTGGAAGGTTAAATCTCAGATGAAAATAGAATTGAAATTAGCGAATGCTAAATGAAAATTCTTGATTGTATAACTTTATTCTTGTACGATAAATTAATGCCGAGATTATTTTGATAGAATAATAATGACATTAAATTGTTTAAAATGTACATTTTTTAAATTTTATTTTACATTTTAAATGCTCGAATATGTCAGGTTATATTAAAACAAAAAAAATGCCCTTATAAATCCTTTTATAGTTTTTACAATTATCCTCGAAAATACTAATATAATTTAATCATCTCATCATCTTAGCTCATACATGTCCCACTATTGAGCTCGAGCCTCCATAAAAAGAATAGACCTACTACAATACCACGCTGGTCAGACGTGTTAGCATAGGGTTTTATTTCGAAATTTCCTTCTCTTACATAGATATTATATTCGTTTTATATCCCTCTGTCGCCTCTTACGATCATCCACGGGCAAGATAAGATGTGGTGATTTGTATTCTTATTCCGTTACCACGCGGAAAATATAATTTAGAAATCTGAAAATATACATTAATCGGTGCCGCTTGTGGATCCGGTATAACCATGGTCTTTTACACTTTGTTTGACCTATTGGGTTGGAAGAGATCATCACACTGGAGCTAATTGTTAGGTACTAAGTTGTACTATTTTATTATATTTTTTTTTTTTTTTATATAAGCAATCAGTAAAGAAATAACAATAATAGAGTTTCTTGCCGGATCCTCTCAGTAGCGGCTCCAGTGGTTATTGGATTAAATTAAAGTGTTAATACTGACGCTGATCCGCTGACTTACATATTAAGTGCCTTCCCAGGTTTTGTGTATAATAAATGAATTTGAATCAGTAATGTAACTACATGCAGAATCCACAACACCTGTATACCTTTCAGCAATTTTGTTTAAAAGTTTTAATTTACCGATCCCGTGATGTAGCATCTTCTGAGTATCATAACTCCTATACCTAATCAAGGAGCTTGAAAATTAACATACATTTCGTATAGCAGGGAGTGATGGTTGCTCTAATAGTTAACTCGTGAACAGATGCCGCTTGTAATATTTAGTCCCAAAGACGATGAAAAATATTTGCATTATACTTGAAGAAAAAGAAAAGAAATATATTGTGGTTCTATGGACATCAAACTGAAGTTAATACTTACTATACACATTGCATACAATTGTTTTTTTTTTAAACTGGAATTAATGGCCAGCCCGTTGAAATTTTTCTAAAATTAATAATATGCAAGAGCATAACTTATAAGCAAGAAATGTAGGTTCCATATAGGTATTAATAAATCTTTAGTAAAGACAAACTTATATAGCTAATATTAAACTGCCACCTACTAAATAGATAAACTATAAATGATACCTTTTTTGGATACTGTACAAATTATTTTCCTGAGTGGGCATACCCAAGATATTTGGAGCAATACGTCAGTATTTTAACCACTGTCAGATTATATTTTTCTAACTTTTATATGAATATTTAAAAAAAAATAAAAGGATTTGTAATGACTGACTTATCAAAGAGCCTGAAAACAATGAAGATAAAAATATAAAGCATGAATTTCAGGAACTATAGTCTTTTTCTTTCTTTTTCTTATCTCTTTGGCTTCTGCTGCACAGTAGCAGCAATTTCGCCAAAACTAAAGTCTATCTAATCTAAGAAGTGCACTTTGACAGCTGTCGGAGTAAGTTGTCTAGGTATGTGAACCAAATAATCGCTATCGAAAATATCCGATTTTAGTGAGAAATCGATATTGATTATTTTTAATTAATAATCGGTTTATTTTTTTTTATTTGCAAAAAGGAAATGAATAAATTAAATGCTATATACTAAACAAATTAGTTATTTCAGCATAAAACCAAACAAAGTAGGATTAGGTTAGGTAAAAACAAAAACTTGAAAATAGCTATTTATTCAGAATCACAACTATTACTTGAATTATCATCGTCGCGAACATTAATCATTATTTCCTTACCAATAAAATTGTCGAAATGTACATCTCTGTTAAAATCTCTATTCGATTAATTATATTATTCTGATATATTTACCGATTGTTTGGATATTCGTGAATTTAATGTTGTCAAGCACTACCGTATAGAACGTGATGACGTGGACATTGTAAGATCGTCAATAACAATTACTATTTGTCATGATATTTTTATTTTAAATTAGTTTTACGAGTTTCAACATTAGATTATTGTACATGAAAGTCACCCGAAACATTATTTATGTAAATAACTTAAGAGTTCTTCAAATTATCAGATTTATTTTTTGCAATCATGTGTTTACGTTTGACCAAGGTTATTGTGTATTAAAAAATGCAAAACGTCAAAATGCACTTCTTAGAATAGATGAACTAAAGTTTTTATAAATAATCTAGCATGTTAAATGCTAAATCTGAGTAACCTGAATAAGAGGCGCTGTCATCATAAAGCTATCACAACTCCAGCATATTCTAGCGTTATGCTAGCGTTTATTAATACGGTGGGTTATGGGGCCACGCGCTGGCCCTCCGTCGCCCCGGGCGGAATGGGCGGTGTGTCCGGACCATAGCCTACCAAAATAAAAAAAAAGTGTGTGTGTATTTATGTATACGCGTTAGAAGTTATACTTCTTTGGCGTAAAAAGATAAAAGTCTTTTCAAAAAATTTTTCTTTCGCCTTATTCTACGTTTGTAGAAAACTCACACTAACAATAGAAAAAAGGTATTTAATACATTGAAAGTTTTATTATAACGCATTATCTAGTTAAATAAAGTTTATTTAAATATCCCATAAAAACTAAAATTTTGACTATAGCAAAAATTTACTCTCATCATTTTTCCCTAACGCGCCAAAAGAAGTATAACATTAAAAAATAAAAAATGCTAGCGTTTTTAATAAAAAGTTTTTAATATAATAATATATTATGCCAATAAGATTTTTATTGACAACACCCTTTTTTTTTTTTTTGCGGTGGACTATGGACGTGGTCGCGCCCCGCCAAATCGGTCCGGGGTGACGGAAGAGGCGGCGCGCAACCCCATAGACCCACCCTGCAAACACCTCTCTTCGTCGTGCGAGCGGGCCATCGGTACCCGATCTTTGTCTTCAGTGGCCCGCCCGGCGGTTTACCCTCACGGGTTCCTCTCGTGTCGACGCTCCGACAGCTTTCGCCGTCGTCGCGTCGCCCTCACGTGGTGGTGACCTCACGTCGGGTGACCGGACTATTCCCCGATCCGATCACCCGAAGCCTGGGTTAGGGCGGCATCAGGCGCAGATATTCGCGTCTGCGCCGCCCAAAGCACCGGCGGCGGCCCGAGTCCGCATGGAGGGACTCCTCCCGGACTCGTTACGCCGCCTACTTCTGCGAGATGACAGCCTCACAGAAGGCGGCGACCGCGTCCCAGTTCCTGACGCTGTCGCCCATCGCTTTCACGACAGCCGGCAGCGTCAGGTCAGCACCGATGACAGCGACGAGGTCACGGCGTTGCCCGTCCCAGCTCGTACATACTTTGGTACCTTAACTGGCACGATAATTTGGTACCTTAACTGCCTTAACTACGCCATCTATGCGATCAAGTTAAATTTAAGTTATTAACCCAAAATAAGCCCTATAGCAAATCGTCTGTCCAGTACGACAGAGGCCAGTGCCCTACGGTGAGACGCGCGTTTATACAGCTTAATTAGGAGAAAGAGAAAAGAAAAGAGAAGAGAAAAGAAAATAAAATATACAAGAACTATAAATGGGGAGATATTTATTACAATATACAATATTATCTGTAACAGAATAATTAGTAGCTAAATAAAAATTGCTAAAAAAAACCATAACCAATTAACAAATTTCATAGGGTTTTTAATGATAATGGCTGTGTGGTAACGGATACGAATACTACCGACCCTTATTTTGCTCGTGGATGTCGTAAAAGATGACTCAGAGCTTTATATCGACCTGGGTCAACACCATCTGATGCCCTTTGGTCAACAATTACATTCCCAAGGAGGGTCGACGTCGTTGCAGGCGGCTGGTCATAAATCTCTTGCCAATAACTTTTTGCAATATGTAGGAAGAGGAGTATTGTATATTGCGTCGACCCTAAGTTACTGGGATAAGAGCAGGAGAATGATGATGATGATGAAATTAATAAAGTAATTATTATAACGTAAGACTGACGATTTTGAATTATTTACCTCTAAATATAAATAATACTTCGATAAACCTGACTTTTAAATCATGTGTATATTTTTAAAAGTTTTCTTTAGGGGACACTTATATTATTCAGTCGATAGAAAGAGTTCTAAATGAACCACTCATAGTATTATCTGCTGTGTTACTGTTTTCTTTCTTGCTAAGGTCAGCCTTCCACAGATTGTCATTTAAAAATATTTTCCTGAAAAGAAAATAATAACTTTTATTAAAAAAAAAATGTTACCTTAACGCACTAACTACTTGATAGTGATAGATTAAGAATACAATTTACCACTCCCTTTATTGCCCACGGCTATTATAAAAAAAAAATTAAATAAAAAACACTAAGGTATAATGTGCAGATAACATCTATTCAAGAAAAGGATTACACGAAATAAAACCCTTTACTAACTAGTCTGACCAGCGAGGTATATAGATATACCCATGTAGGAACTGCCAGCATTCAACGATGGGGCCAAGCTTGGACCAATACTGGGCAACAAGCCTCGGCTGTCCAATGCTGGCCCAAGCCTGGACCGACCTTGTGCAATTGAGCCGTAACTTTTTTTTATCTTGGCCCAAGCTCGGGCCAGTCACGAGCAACCAAGCCTCGGCTATTCGATGCTGGTCCGAGCTTGGGCCAGTCTTGAACAGCCGAGGCTCGGCTATTCGATGCTGGCCCGAACTTGGGCCAGTCTTGAACTACCAAGCCTCGGCTACCCTGTGCTGATCCAAACATGGACTAGACCTTGATTAGCCGGGCGTCGGCTATTCGACGCTGGCCCGAGCTTGGGCCAGCCTTGAACAGCCGAGGCTCGGCTATTCGATACTGGCCCAAGCTTGGGCCAGTCTTGAACAGCCGAGGCTCGGCTATTCGATGCTGGCCCGAACTTGGCCCAGTCTTGAACTACCAAGCCTCGGCTACCCTGTGCTGATCCGAGCTTGGGCCAGACCTTGATTAGCCGGGCGTCGGCTATTCGATGGTGGCCCGAGCTTGGGCCAGTCTTGTACACCCAAGCCTCGGCTACTCGGTGCTGAACCAAGCTTGGGCCAGACCTTGATTAGCCGAGGCTTGGCTAATCGATGCTGGTCCGAGCTTGGCCCAATCTTGAACAGCCGAGGATCGGCTATTCGATGCTGGCCCGAGCTTGGGCCAGCCTTGAACAGCTGAGGCTCGGCTACTCGGTGCTAATCCAAACTTGGGCCAGTCCTTAATCAGCCGAGCGTCGGCTATTCGATGCTGGCCCAAGCTTGGGCCAGTCTCGTACAGCCGAGGCTCGGCTATTCGATGCTGGCCCGAGCTTGGGCCAGTCTTGTACACCCAAGCCTCGGCTACTCGGTGCTGAACCGAGCTTGGGCCAGACCTTGATTAGCCGAGGCTTGGCTATTCGATGCTGGCCCGAGCTTGGGCCAGCCTTGAACAGCCGAGGCTCGGCTACTCGGTGCTAATCCAAACTTGGGCCAGTCCTTAATCAGCCGAGCGTCGGCTATTCGATGCTGGCCCAAGCTTGGGCCAGTCTCATACAACAGCCGAGGCTCGGCTATTCGATGCTGGTCCGAGCCTTTTCAAGACTATATTCATCATCTACTGTTTATGGTACTATAGAAAATCTAAGAAAAGAAATCTTTGAATTCCCCACTCCGTCAATAGATGTTGGTGTTATGAAATTAGTTTCTTGTGAAAAAGGATAAAATACTGTTCGAAATTCAATACGTACATCGAAAATGTATTTCATTTTAATGTACCTAAACAAGTGTCAATATAATTGACCTTCTAGGTTCATAATTATTTAAGTAGATGAGCGACGGCAAATAAGGATTTATATTAAAAACTTAAATATATATTTTTTAAATTTAATTTTTATACAAATTTTATTTTGTTTAAATATAGAATTTAAATAACATAAAAATCATAAAATATTTCAATAGAATAGAAGGAGGTGGCCGGATGTCCGAAAATATCTAACAAAAGAATTAAAACGTGTTTAGATTTCACTTATCTTTATAAAAACATAATCTGAATTTCCTAAGTTCCTAGTTAAACATATTTAATTTTTCAGTTGAATTCGTAGCTACTATTCTTGCAATAAAAAAATAATAGTCATTTTAGCTTCAACGCCATATTGGTCAAATTGTTGTTGTTGTATTTATAAAATAATAGAGATTGACATATGTATCGATTATGCTTCTGTCGAATCAAAAATACAATTATGAAGATTGCGATACCAGAACGTATTGTTAATGTTTTGTATTTAATGAGTGCATTGGATATATTAACTTAGCTTAATTATTTTTATATTCAGGCTAGAGATATTTATGTTAAAAAAGGAATTTAAGCTCACAAAAACAGAAAATCTCAAATTACAATTACGATCGATCTAGAGTAGGTACTTACAACTGGATAGTCAGTATTAGGCTATATTCATCATCGTAATTATCATCATCATCATCTTCCGTGTGGTGACAGGGTAAGAATACAATTCACCATCCCATATCTTACCCGTGCGTGATCGTAAGAGACGACAAAGGGATACAAAACGCATATAACATCTATGCAGGAGAAGTAAAACTCGAAACAAAACCCTATACCAACACTTCTGACCATCGTGGTATAGTAGGTCAATAAAACTCCTATTATGGAGGAGACTCGAGCCCATCAATGTGAAATATATGAGCTGAAATGATGAATCATTATTAAAATCTCAGCATCATCATATACGTATCTCATATATGTATATCTCAATGCTGGACTCGAACCTCTTCTAAGTCGCCTTAGAAAAATTAAACGATAAGCGTGTAAATTATAACAATAAAACTGCTAAGTAGGTACCTACAAAAAAATATTATAAACTTTTATTCTACTATTAATGATGCATATGCATAGATCAACATAAAATAATGCAAGCCTTTTAGAAAAGTTTATTATTTTTATTATTTAGTGAATTTTCCATTGATATTATATTTAAAAAAAAATGATCGATACATCGATTCGATAATATATTTGCCATACCGAACGCTGATGTAAATTGTCTGTTAAATAAATATCGAATGGACTCGATTCATCGATATTTAGTGTACTGTGCATGTAAGTGTGTACGTCTCTTGTTTGAGACCTTAGGTTTAGTTTTGTTGTTTCAATACGTTATACAAATATACACGATAAATAAAAGAATATGTAAATATTGCTCGCTTAAGACAATGTTTAATATCATCATTATCGATGGATCTCCAATATTAAGATATATTGGTTCTTCTTCGTTACTTAATGGTTCTTTGAAATACAGCCAATACACAATACCTACAGGTAAATTTGTTTCACATTAGTCATTATTAATGTAGTGTGTATGCAAGTAATGTGAAATTAACCATCCTTATTTATGTATCCTTGACAGATTTTTACTTATATCATAATATTCTGTAACAATATTTTAAGATATCGTATAAAATACTTCAATGAATTCACGCTAGTTCAGATTGGAAGATTATGCTAAAAATACCTACGTATTAAAACCATGTTTGCTTTATACTATGCCAAGAATAGAGATTGATCAATGTTTAGTCAAGAAAATTTCCCCATAATAAAAATATAGTCGTACACCATGTGTCTAATAGCCCTTCTTAGAAAAAAATTCATCATGGAATTCTGAGCAT
The DNA here is from genome assembly GCA_905163515.2 of Lymantria monacha. Taxonomy (NCBI): domain Eukaryota; kingdom Metazoa; phylum Arthropoda; class Insecta; order Lepidoptera; family Erebidae; genus Lymantria; species Lymantria monacha. The sequence continues at coordinate 15,171,407 of LR991097.1, read as the reverse complement.
CTAGTATGTTAGTATGTACCAACTCTAAAACAGTAAACTGTTTTAGTATTTATTGAGTCTATATTATTAATATATAGAAGTAGATTATAATAAGAACAAGTTTATGTACTTGTTCTTATACACCACCACATATATTTAATTAAACTAATGTTTAAATTGTATATATTATATAATTATGTAATACTATTTGGCTGTACAGTGTGTGGTGACAGTTGAGACTATAATGTGTTGGTGAAGCTAATAATGGATGAATGTCTAACAGTGGATGTCTATATGTGCTGATCGATGAATCCATCCAGGATTATAACTATATATTTTTTGTTTGATTTACAGAAACATTATTTTTGATTAGAAGCTATTGGTTCCACTAATTATAAAACAGATGTTACAAACATTAATAAAAGTAAAAGGAAACAATATTCAGTTACTGTATAGTGGATGTGGCAGAATGGTCAACGCAGTTGAAAAAAGTATAAAATGAATACTTAATTAAATGTTTATACAAATTATGCATGTAATTATATTTTAATTAATCAATAATAAACATTTCAGATTTTATACTGTCAAAGTATAGTTAATCAAAGGAAAGTGAAAATTATGCATATGATGAGTAAATTGCTAGTAAATTTCTAGAAAGGATAGAGGGCAGCCGATACCAATGATCAAAAAAAGATAAAATGTACCTTTTCATTAATAATTTACATGTATTTATTATGAATATGAACTATGTAATGATTGTAATTACTATTATATTAATACTCACAATAATAAATGTAATAATAATACATTATTTAGTTATACAGTGTTTTCTTTTTTATGAATTTCATCATAACATATGTAATATATATGTCATTTTCTATTTTTAGGGCTGCCAATATTTCAGGATTCTGCCAACATTAATTATGCACGGGGTCAACATTCATTGCTAACCTGGGCCCAATGCTGTAAATCAAAGCTAGGCCCAGACATTTACCAAGGTTGGCCCAGCATTGTATGCCATGCTCAGGCCAACGTTAATTGCCAGCCTTGGCCCAATGCTGTAAACCAAGCCTGGGCCTTAGTTGCCATCCCAGTCTTTAACCAAGGTTGGCCCAGCGTTGTATGCCATGCTCGGGCCAACGTAAATTGCCAGCCTTGGCCCAACGCTGTATACCAAGCCTGGGCCTTAGTTATCATCCCAGAGTTTACCAAGGTTAGCCCAGTGTGTATGCCACGCTCGGGCCAACGTTAATTGCCAGCCTTGGCCCAATGCTGTATACCAAGCCTGGGCCTTAGTTATCATCCCAGTCTTTAACCAAGGTTGGCCCAGCGTTGTTTGCCATGCTCGGGCCGACGTGAATTGCCAGCCTTGGCCCAATGCTGTAAATCAAGCCTAGGCCTTAGTTATCATCCCAGAGTTTAACCAAGGTTGGCCCAGCGTTGTATGCCACGCTCGGGCCAACGTTTATTGCCAGCCTTGGCCCAATGCTGTATACCAAGCCTGGGCCTTAGTTATCATCCCAGTCTTTAACAAAGGTTGGCCCAGCGTTGTTTGCCACGCTCGGGCCAATGTTTCAAGCCAGCCTTGGCCCAATGCTGTAAGCCAAGCCTGGGCCTTAGTTATCATCCCAGACTTTGACCAAGGTTGGCCCAGTGTTGGCATGCAACGTTGGGCCAAGCTTCAACAGGATTGGCGCAGGCTTGGACCAATGCTGGGCCCGTCGTCATTTCCTACATGGGTATTTCTATCCCACCATAGGTCGTATACGAGTTGAAAGCTGAATTTGTATACAACTAATCATAACATATTATATTATTAGTCATAATCGTAACAATATTTTAAAAGTGGTAAGACCACACTATAGACAACTTTCTGTCTATATCTGTGGACTGCTTCGTTAGGGTTGCCAGATTCGGGTATCGTCTGGATTTTCCCGACATTTCATGTGATATCCACATTCTGACTTCTGACAAATAACAAAATCTCCCGATAAATATACGTATCTTATTATCATATCCTATCCACCGCAATAATAATTTGAAAATGGCACACGCGGTGCTCGCACCTCGGGCGGTTTGTAATGCGCGTACTTTATGTACATTATAAAAGCTGAGTTTCTGATACGACTGAATTTTGATGAAAATTGCTCAAGTTTTCGATCTTTCCTCCATACTCCGAAGGGACCCAAATTGGTGGACTCGGTAAAAAGCAATGCCAAACACTTGTGGCAAACAAAGCGTGAAAAATAGTGTAAATTTATTTTCCTTCTTTTTTATGGAGCTGTTTTTTTTTAAATATATTTAAAATTATGGCTCATAAATTTTCATTTCTCCAGACAACAATCTGGATAATCTCTACATTTTGAAATGTTATCCAGATATTTAGATTTTTAGGGTCTGGCAACCCTACGCTCCGTCCAGGATAGTAGGGGGTTTTGGCGCGAATGTAGAAATGTCATGTCACGCTCTTGTATTATATTAATTTCTTTAGTGTTTTGTGGTGTTATATTGAATAATTTTGCTGGTATTTTATGCAATATGGTACAGTTAAAGTGCTGAAGTGTAGTGAATATGGTATAATAGTGGTTTACGTGTATTTTCATATTTGCCCAAAATTCCCAAAGAAAATCATTGATTAGGTTATCAGCGCCCGATTAATGGTAACGACTTGACTTACTGACAGACAATGACTATTAAGGCTACATAATATGAAGAAATGATAAACAATATATGATAAATAATTAAATAAGACTTGGCTGTATGGGCTTTGATCCCTTTGCCTGTCCGAATGGACGAACCAAAGAGTAAAGTTATTAAATTGAAAAAGAGTGGCAACTCGATGATAAAATATGCATGTATGGAAAGTGCTGCCACCCAGAGTTTAAGCGGTGAACTAAAGTTGAAGTAATATATATACATATCTACATGTGTATGTGTAATTACATAGAATTTTCTTTTACTATGAAAGCTACCCTGAAATATAAAAAAAAACATATCAGCTGATAATTAAACAATAATAATATCAGCCTAACATTGAAACTTGAGATAATTTTCCGAAAAATATCAATAACCGAAAATAGATCGACGACAATAAGTACCTACGCTAGGAACAAAAAATAACAATTCTCAGTTGTCAAACGTTTGACAGGCAGGACAAAATGGCAGCAGTTAAGTTTGTACAACCAATCTGTAGGCGGCGCGACGGTCAGTAAAAATAAGTAATGTTTTAAGTGTGCCCCCCCAGGGACGAACAGAACAAAAAAAAATCCAGGATAGTACCACACGCTCGCAGAAAATCGAAGTCTGAGCAGTGGCAAAGTGCTGTTGCGCTTTGTTCGGTGAGCGAGTGTGCCGGAATCCCAAAATTTGGGTGAATTTTGGATAGTAGGGAACGGCCTAGCTATACCATTGTTATTGCAAAGGTCCATGAGCGGCAATAACACTTATCATCAGGTGTGCTGTTTGGCCGTTTCCCACCATAAGCAATAAAAAAATATATTAACATATTACATTATACTGTGCTGTGTGGTAGCGGCTACGAATACTACCATCCCTTACTTTGCTCGTGGATGTCGTAAAAGACGACTAAAAGCTTTATATCGAGCTGGGCAGACTCCATCTGATGCCGTTTGGTCAACAATTACATTCCCAAGGAGGGTTGACGTCTGACAGGCGGCCGGTTATAAAACTATTGCCAATAACTTTTACAATATATATTATGAAAGAAGAGTACATATTGTATCGACCCCAAGTAATTGGGATAAGAGTAGGAGATTGGTGATTACATTATAGTTTATCATAACATAATTAAATTATTTATGCTAGCAACTGTTATCACGTCAGGAAAACTCAAAATAAAATCCATAGACTGGGAAGCGTGTTATACAGGTCGGCTCTAGCACATGCAGCGCCCGGGTGCAATCAATCTCCTGGCGCCCTCTTGTATCAAAATGCGTGAACAAAATGGAATAGGTTGATAGTTACAACACGTTCGAAGCGCCCCCCTAACACTCGGCGCCTGGGTGCACCGCACCCTCTGCACTATAGGTAAAGCCGGCCCTGGTGTTATAACATATTAATTTTCCTCTTATGGTGAAAAAGAAACTAAGTATTATAATATCGGTCGAAACTAATTGATCTGGTCTGATGCAATGACGCCAGAAAAATAAATGTACGCTTATGGAAATTACCTTTTTTCATTAAGGTCAGTGATCCACATCGCTTGCTGTTCACTCATTCTCTGGCAATCACCACCATATTCAATCGGTAGATATTTCTTATCTACATATTTGTGTAAGCCATTGTGGTCTGGATGGAAATGAATCTGGAATATTGTCATTTCATTAATATTTACTTAAAATACTTTTCTTCTCGTACTACTAGGTGCAAACTTCATCTATAAATGCATAGAATTTAGCCTACTACGGTCAAGCGGTTTGGTATACGTTTTTATTTCAAGCCATTATCTTGCAGTGCTCCCGATCACGAGTTAACTACTAGAGCAGCTATCACTTTCCTCAATCACTCGAGAGAAGTGCGAGACCGCTCCACCGCCAGCAGAGACGTTTAAAGTACGGCCAAACCCGCGCGTCCAACACGCGGGACGCGAAACGCGAGCGTCTACCACCACGTACAATAAGTCCCGCGCTGTGGTCGCTTAGGTGTGCATGGCGCCATAAGATATCACGGGTAGCGTCTGATAGCATCTCTCGCGGGGCTGACGCTCCCGCTTCGCAGTCGCTTTGGTCGCGCAGGTTTGGCCATACCTTTACAGTGAGCTTGACCAGACCATAGGCTACAAACCAATTAAACAGATAGCTAAAACAACAAAATCTAACATCGTTAGACAACAACATACAATATAAAACAATAATAACAATAAAAAAAGTGAATTCAGACAACAAAGCGGATTAGCGCCTTAATGTTGTAAAATTTAGAATAACACAAAGAAATTGCTCAATGAGAAGCTGCTCATAACCATTAGGTATCACCTAGGTAATCCGAAATTTTGTAATATCCTTTTCTACAAAGTCTATTCGACTACTAATGAGCTAGAGAATCTTTTTCAATAAGAGAACAATTGAATACTATATCAAGCTAATAAGACGGTTTGATATAGGGATTTATTTTGAATTTGCCTTCTCTTGCATATTATAACATCTGTTGTTATATGCAAATTATATTCCTTAGTCATCTTTTACGACACCCACTGGTAAGATGGTGATGAAATGTATTCCTAGTCAGTCACCACAAGGCAGGAGCAGAATAGGACATACCGCCGCGCTACTCCGATTGTTGTGGCAAGGAGAGTTGATATAAAATCGCAAATTTCTAAAAGTTCTGTGCAAGTGAGGTGCATGATTTCTACTTACCATTTTGCGAATGTACTCCGGTAATGCAGGTTTTACAATATTATATAGATATTCGTAAAAGGAAGGGCAATTTACAACGTGTATCTGTGACAGGCGTAGTGGCATGCTTTCCTGCAATACAAATGTTTCGTCAGTAACAACTTGCACACGTATTTAAATCGGATTATATTAACTAGTGATGCTTGAAATATTTTTTATAAATAGTCGTCTTTTACGACATCCACGACCAAAGTAAGGATTGGTAGTATTCGTAGCCGCTACCACACAACTATATATAATATTATATATATATATAAATATAAAAAAATAATAATAAAAAATAAAAAAAAAATATTATAGAAAATATTAACTGAGCAAAGCTCGGTATTTTCTTTTTAATGTATGTTGGAAGATATATTTAAATATAATAGAAATAGAATCTGCCGTTTAGGACAAAATTTAAGATTAATCTGATGCAGAGGTGGCGTATAATGATATCAACCTATCGTGCATATCACTTTCTATTCCCACGCTCTTGCGTATTCAAAGATTGTTGTTCTGAATCGTATTGATGTAATTTTCATTTGTTAATCGTATGTTAGTAAAGATATCTGTACTACCAGGCTTATTTACTTAGTACATACAAGACGTTTTTTTAAAAAAAAATAACACAAAGCAGTCATGAGGACTGCCGACAGAAGTGAAAACTTAAACCTTTGAAAATAATGAATATTATAAATTAAAATGGAACAACAACTACGTATTTCAGCTAATTTCAGGACGTTCATACTGTTTACTTCGCTGCATAGCAAGAATACCACGCGCATGTGCTTAGGATCTACCGACTCACTCTCTTTCTCTCTCCTACTTTCTAGCTTTGTGTATCTTTTGCTAACGTTCGCACTGGCCTGTAACAAGTATACCGAGTTCGAGTGCCATTGCGTTAAACGTTTAACGCAACCTTGTTGGAAGTTTCACTTCAAAAAACTATAGTAATAATTAAAATAACTTACTAGTAAATAAACGAAAAACTTTTGGACGAAGAAGACATTCATTCTGGCTACAAGTGCAATTGTATACAGCTCTATGTCCAATACAACTATTTGGTTTTTTGGTAGAACATCACGCTTCAGAAGTATCCAATTGTCAGCTTGTATAGCGAAGGCTTTTAAGCACTCAGTTATATCGAAATTGTTATAGACTTCGTGTACACGATGAATCAATACCTCGTCATCTCCAGCAAAATATGTTGTGGCAGAACTGTATTTATCAAAAATATAAAAAATAAACAACTGCAATCAATTTTGGCTTGGTTGGCTGCCGAATTCGATTTAGATTCAATGAAAAGAATAGTGGTGATTTTAGTCTTGTGGATAATTTCCACTTGACTATAGAGACCGCTGGCTAACCAGTCTCTCGATGTACTATATATATGTATATATGCTACATTTTGGACTATATTTTGAAATTGCATAATTTCGGACGGAGTAAGAATATAATTCATCACGCGTGGGTATCGTCACGACTAAGGAATGAAATATGCATAAATGTTATGCAAGAGAAGCAAAACTTGAAATAAAACCTGTACCAACCCAGACGGGGCAGACGACCAGCGTGATAAAGTAGGTCAATTTCCCTCCTCTTTTAGAGGTGGCTTGAATCCAACACTGGGCTGTATGGGCTGAGATGAATGATGAATGAAATTTCTTTCCATCAATGAAGGACAAGAGCTTTTTTCTATAAGTTGTAGATATCCCACTTATCCATATTAAAGTATATACGTGTGTGTGTGTCTTTGTGTGTGTGTACGTGCGAGTGCGTGTGCGTGTGCATGGGCGTAAGCGTATGCATGGGCGTGTGAGTGGAATAATATCACAGCATCGAAGTTCCCATCCGACTCTGATTTTAATGTTTTCAAAGCGAAAGTAAATTGGTTTTTACCTAGCCAGCAGCATGCTATGGCGTGCACTATTGGCTTTTCTAAATATATGCGTCAAATTTAAGCGTTAAGACTAAAATTGTTTATTAAATTGTTTATTGGTGCGCTAATATTGAACGACTGGTGTTTGGGCATATTCGAAACGAGAATACTTATTTCTAGCAATATCAACATCTATGATATATTTGTGGTAATGATGAGCATGTCTACATTAACTATAGAGATACCAATTACATCATTTAAAAACCTCCAATATTGAAATTAAATTGTGATAAATTAAATGAAATACGGGAAGAATGATAATCATCATATCAGCTCATATATGTACCCTCTTGTGCTCGAGTCTCCTTCATAATGGGAGGGGAATTGACCTACTTATACCGCGCTGGTCAGACGTGTTAGTATAAGGTTTTGTTTCGAGTTTTCCTTCTCTTGAATAGATATTATATGCGTTTTATACTTCTTCGTCGTCTCTTACGATCATCCATGGGTAAGATAGGGGGTGGTGAATTGTATTCTTACTCTGTCACCACTTATTGTTAAATTACGTAGAAAATAGTAGAAAAGATGGATGGATTGTGTGAAGCATGATATGAATAGAAAGGGAGTGAACGCAGAGATGACATCGGATAGGATTGAGTGGAAGAAAAGGACATATTGCGTCGAATCCAACTAATTGGGATAAGAGCAGGGTAATGATGATGATGAGGTAGAAAATAGTTGTTCTGAAGCAAGATGAATTAGAATTAGAAATACATTAGACTTACGTAGCCGAAAGCATGTCGTGAATTCTCTTCGACGTTGGATCTCTGTTTGTAAAAAGCTCCGGCATGTTGGCGCGACGTACGCAAAACTCTTCAAGGCATTTCTTGGTTTTCTCCAAGCTATTGTGACAAGCGAAGATAAACTTCTTTATTGCCAAATCGTCTACAAATGAAAGTTTATATTACGTCAGGTTAAATAATTTCTTTTCTTTTTTTTTTACCCACTTGATTTGGTGGCGATTGTGGCATTATTCCGATTGGGATTTTGTCCAGGTGGTTTCAGGAGTGGAAGGGGATGCATGGATCAAGTGTTCTCTCCGCGCAACATTATGGAGAAGCATCTGGCTCTAGGTCAGAGGGTTTTCTGCAGTTTTGTGGATCTGGAGAGAGCATTTGACACGGTTGTACGAAAGGAACTTTGGGACACATTACCGGAGTATGGTATTAACGGTAAACTGCTACAGGCTGTGCAGTCCAGTTACATGGACTGTAGAGCTTGTGTGCGGCTGGATGATGGAATGTCGCCTTGGTTTTACGTCAATATCGGCGTTAAGAAGGGGTACGTTCTATCAGCCAGGCGGTTTATTATATATCTGAATAAATGTCTCCAAAGGTTGAACGAAATGAATGTGGGAGGCCAGATGGGCGACTCAGTGGTCAGTGCTCTGCTCTATGCAGATGATGCAGTCTTGCTGGTGCAGTTAGAGACTGACCTGCAGACCCTAATCGACACAATGACAGAAGATTGTAAGAAAAGGGGTCTACGCATGAATGTGAGTAAAACCAAAATAAGTATCTTTAAAAGAGATGAAGCCAGAACAGATGTAAGAGTAAAAATAGGTAATGATATACTAGAGCAAGTGGATGAATTTGTATATCTTGGATGTGGTTTTAGCAGAGATGAAAGGTACACCACTGATATAGAGCGAAGAGTGAATGCGGGAAATAGAGTGATCGGAGCGTTGGGACAACTTCTCGGTAACCACCACTTCAGCCAGAAGGCACGTGTAGCAATACATAACGCAGTGCTTGTCCCAACACTACTATATGGAAGCGAGAGTTGGGTATGCAGAAAAGAGCTTGAAAGCACAATTAATGCGGTCGCAATGCGATCTCTATGGAAAATCTGTGGAGTTAGGCTGACTGACCGTATTCGCAACGACGACGTAAGAGAGCGAGTAGGTATGAACGAGAGTATTGGTGTAAAGATGCGAAAGGGAATGCTGCGATGATTCGGACATGTGGAAAGAATGCCGAAAGAACGTCTGGTTAAGAAGATATACAATGCGAAAGTGGAAGGATGTAGGTACCGGGGGAGACCGAGACTCACCTACCTAGACCAGATTGGTCACGTACTGAAGGAAGGTGGAGTCAAGAGTCTCCGAAACCGACGAGCGTGTATGAAGAGAATTATGAATGTTGAGGAAGCGAGTGAAGTATGCAAGGATAGAGTTCTCTGGCACTCTGTTCTCTCTGCCTACCCTGCAAGGGATATGGCGTGATAATATGTATGTGTATGTATTTTGTCCAATAGACAACGCAGAACGGCTGATTCGTGATGGATGAATATCTATAAGCTTGGCTATTTACAATTGAGATATTAAATCAATTTTATTTTAGTAAAATTTTAAGACTGTAGTCCTCGAGCGTGGGAACATATGATTGAACACACACATTCACATTTTCTAATCACACAGACGTATCGCACAGTATTAATACACGCACCCTGGAAACGAATAAATCTAATTGCCGGTGCTTGCATTAGTTAAAAATTTATTACACGCTTGTATTAGTAGAATCTTCACAGTGTCACAGAAAACACGCAATGTATTAGGCATAAGCTTGTCGAATCGCTAAGCCTGTAGTGAGTAGGCGGCAGCAAAAGGTGGGGTCAGAGTCTCAGAGTGTATGCTTTCTGTGTATTATACACAGAACAAAATACTTAGAGAGAAGAACGACAACTTCATACTTTTTTTTTTTTTTTTTTTTTGCGGTGGGCTATGGACGTCGCACCCCGCCAAATCGGTCCGGGGTGACGGAAGAGGCGGCGCGCGACCCCATTGACCCACCCTGCAAGCACCTCTTCTTCGCCGTACGAGCGGGCCACCGGTACCCGATCTTTGCCTTCGGTGGCCCGCTCGGCGGTATGCCCTCTTGGGCTCCTCTCCTGTCGACGCCCCGACAGCTTTCGCCGTCGAGGCGTCGTCCTCACGCGGTGGCCTCACGTCGGGTAACCGGACAATTCCCCGGTCCGATCACCCGAAGCCTCGGTTAGGGCGGCATCAGGCGCAGGTACTCGCGCCTGCGCCGCCCCGGCCGCAGGCAGCGGCCCGGGTCACGGGAATCCTCCCGGGCCCGTTCCGCCGCCTCCTTCTGCGAGATGACAGCCTCGCAGAAGGCGGCGACCGCGTCCCAATTCCTGACGCTGTCGACCATCGCTCGCGCAACAGCCGGCAGCGTCAGGTCGGCACCGATGACAGCGACGAGGTCACGGCGCTGCCCGTCCCAGCCCGAACATACCTCGAGCGTATGTTGCGCCGTGTCCTCGTCGCTACTGCAATGGTGGCAGGACGGAGTCCACTCCCTCCGCACGACCGTGTGCAGGTACTTGCCGAAGCAACCATGCCCCGACAAGACCTGCACCAACCGGAAAGAGAGGACTCCGTGCCGCCGCTCCATCCACTCCATCAGTACGGGCCGGAGGGCCTCAACGGTAATAACACCGTACCTAGGCCTCTCCAGCCGCGTAGCCCAACGGGCGATGACTTCTCGGCGGGCGTCCTCGCGCCAGGTGGCTATCTCGTTGAACGATGGGGAGCCACCCTCTTCGCGCATTGAGGTAACCCGCCGGTAGAGGTCGGCGAGCATCTCCGCCTCTAGGTCCCACGGGGGTGTCCCGGCCAATAGGCACGCCGCCTCTGTCGACACCGTGCGGTACCCACGAATGGCTCTGACCGCCATGACTCTCTGTGGCCTCCACAGAACCGCCCTGAGTTGGGCGTTCAGAGCCCTCGCCCACACGGGTGCGCCGTACATGGCCATTGAGCGGATCACCCCCGCATACAGCCCTGAAAACTGGGTCCGCCCACGTTCGGCATGAGCCGAGAAAGGGCGGACGCCGCGCCGACCAGCCGGGGAGCAATTTGACGAAAATGCTCCCGGAACCACCATCGCCCGTCGAGCACCAGACCCAAGTACCTCATATGGGCCTGGATACTGATGTGGATGGAGTTGACGACTAACGAGGCGCCGATGGGCAGCCTCACACGGGGCCCATGGAATAAAAGGGCCTCCGTCTTGTTTAGGGCCACCCTGAGCCCCAGCGCCTCGATTCGCCTGACCATCTCCTCGGTGCCGAGAGTGGCCAGGCTCGCCGCCTCTTCGAGTGTCCTGCCCCGGGCTGTGACGAGCGTGTCGTCAGCATAGCAAATAACGCTCAGCCCGGGGGGGAGACTCCCTCTCAACGCCCAGTCGTAACCGATGTCCCACAGAGTCGGCCCCAGAACCGACCCCTGCGGAACACCGCACGACATGGGCGTCCGCACAATGTCCCCTGCGGGGCTCGCGTAGAGAACACTGCGCCCCTCCAAATAGTCTGCCACCAGCCGCCTGAGGTACAGGGGCACTCCGTGGAACCGGAGCGCCTCCCTGATGCAGCTGAATGGCAGACTATTGAAGGCGTTGGCGGTGTCCAACGACACCGCCAACAGCACTCCTTTGCCGGCGACAGCCTCCGCGGCCGTCTGCCTCAGGCGTAGCAGGGCCCCGATGGTCGAACGCCCCCTTCGAAACCCAAATTGAGCGTCCGACAGATCGGGCCCTACCTCTTCCAGGTGCTGGACGATGCGGGCAGCGAGGACACGCTCCAGCAGCTTACCCACATCGTCCAGAAGCACAATGGGCCTGTAGGCCGACGGCGAATCCGGGGGCCGTCCCGGCTTTGGCAGGAGAACCAACCTCCCTTCCTTCCAGCACTCAGGGAACTGTCCAGACGTCAGACAGGCGTTGAACAGTCGCCTGAGGCGAGGTTCGAGATGCTCGAGGAGCAACGTCAACACCCGGACTGGGATTCCGTCCGGGCCGACAACTTCATAAGAATTGCTCACACAGGGCACACTAGCGCTCCAGTTTATTTCATCGAAAATATTCGTAGTGCAGGTTATTCAAAAATGTAATTATTTCAAAACAATATTCAGCTATCGAATTTCTGATTGCTGTGTTTGAACAATACAATTTAGGTACGTACGTACAATTCGAATGTATAAAAATTGAGCGAATTATGAAATTTCTTTTTTTTTTTTTTTGGGTGTGGGTTACGGTCGGTGCACTCCTCGCATCAATCCGTCCGGGGCGACAGAGGGGTGTAAGCACGCACACCCGTAACCCACCCGTGACGTCGCCTTCATCGTTGGGCCGACCACCGGAGCAGAGTGACTTGACGTCAGTGGCCAGCCCGATGGAATACCCCTGAGGAGTACCCTCTCCTCGACCGACGTCCTCCCCTCGGGTAGGATGTCGGTCTTTCCTCACGCGGTCGGCCTCTCGGCGGGTGACGGACTAATTCCCCGATCCAGTCAACCTCGGCCCGGTAATCGCGCCTGCGCCGCCACAGTCGCCGGCGGCGGCTCGCGACGTCGAGGAGGCGCTCCTCGCGCACGCGCTCCGCCGCCTCCTTCCGCGAGACTACTGCCTCGCAGAAGGTTGCGACCGCGTCCCAGTTCCTGACGCTGTCGAGCATCGCTCTGGCGATGGTCGGCAGCGTCAGGTCTTATGAAATCTCTAACATAAAAAAAAAAACAATAGTTCCATATAAGCTTGGAACTCCATTTTGATCATTTTTGTTAGTAAAAAATGAATAATTTACTGCATCACTATACTTACTACTTTATTTTGAATTTGACTTTATTTTTTATGTTTATTTATATATTATTAATTTTCTTTCGGTTTCCCCATATCTACCTGAAATATGACTTCGATACGATTACGATAAGTACTTGCATAGTGTTTGACAATTAATTCGGTTTACAAAAATACATAATTAAATTTTCATATGTATTATGTACTTTGATCTTTAAATTGAAATTTTAGCATTTAATATGCTTAATTATTCATAAAACCCGATTACGAAGCGAAAAATTATGTCACAACCGGGATTCGAACCCGCGCCTATTGGGATTCCGGCCCAATCGTGCTGCCACTACACCACCGAGACTTATTGTAGGACATGCAAATTTCGCTTCGTATCATATTTACGTCTTAAGGTGACATATGCCATCTACCCGACAATGTTTACACATTGTTATAAGCTTAATACTTCATACTTTGCAGTTAGAATTGTATTAAACGATGACACAACCTTGTTATTTAAATTACTGAAATTTTAGCATTTAATATGCTTAATTATTTATAAAACATAAGGGGGGGGCATAGTCCGGCGCGTGCTCGTTCGCGTCCCCTCCCAGTCTAATTAGACTGCTAATCCGGCTCGAAATGCGTACCGCAATGCGGGTTAGGGCGTCCCCCGGAGGCGACGCGTACCAACCCGCCCCCGTCGGTACGAACTTCGGCAGTTGCGGCGATGGGGGCCGCCACCCATCACGCCTTGCCCAGTCAGGCGAGTCGAGGAGAGCAGAGTGCCGGGTGGGCACGTGGAATGTGAGAGGTTGTGTGGAAGGTAAGTTGCACGAGCTGATATCCGTCATGGCGGACAAACAGCTAGACGTGCTCTGTGTAACAGAGACCAAGCGAAGGGGCAGCGACGCCTGCGATCTTCCTGGTGGCGGGATGGCTCTGTGGTCCGGTGTACCACAGAGCGATCGAGCCAGCATGGGGGTAGGAGTACTGCTGTCCTCTCGCTTGGCCTCAGGTGTGAAGGATTACGGAATGTATGATCCCAGACTTCTTTGTGTCCGTATAAAACTTAATGTCACCAAGGTATTCATGGTTGTAGCATATGCTCCCGTAGGATCCTCGGTGGCATCAGACCTAGAGAAGTTTTGGGATAATGTTAGGGAAGTTCTGGATATGGCAGAAACCAGTGAACGCGTGATTGTATGCGGAGATTTGAACGGATGGGTGGGGACCAAGCGTCCAGACTATGAGGACGTACTTGGTCCATTTGGTGATAAGAGAGTGAACGACGCAGGTAGGCTCATAGCGGATGTATGCATGGAGAGAAACCTTATTGTGTCAAACACATTTTTCCAACATAAAGACATCCATATGTATACATGGAGAAGGAATGAACAGAAAAGTATAATAGATTTAATTTTGGTAGACAATCGCCTCTGAAGCAAAATATTGGACGCAAGAGCCTACAGGGGCCCCACAGTCTATACGGACCACTATCTCGTTATTGCGAGATTTAGTGGTCTGTTCAGAAAGTGGAGGCACTGGCGAGAGCGTGTCCACTTCGGAGGGCTTGAAAGAATAAAGGTTGAAAGGTTGCAAGAAGGGTGTGTAAGAGAAAAGTATGCAGAAGGTGTCCGAGAACGGCTGACGATGGCAAGCCAGCCGCAATCGGACATTGAAGAATGCTGGAGAGTATTGAAAGAGAGTATGGTAGACACAGCGAAAGAAGTATGTGGAAGTTCAAAGAAGCATAGAAACACAAATGGTGATGCATGGTGGGATGCGGAAGTGGCAGCTTCCGTAGAGCAAAAGAAGAAAGCGTGGCTGGACTATGTCTCTTCTTTGAATCTGAATGAAAGTATGACTGAACAGAAGAAAGAAAAATATCGGCAATGTAAGAATGACACCAAGGCCATAGTGAAAGAGAAACGTGATAGAGCAAGTATGAGTGCAGAAGATAGGCTGACTAAAAACTTCGAGGGTAACACCAAACTCTTTTGGAGGGAGGTGAAGAAGTCTCGGGGTGGTTGGTCAGCCTTCAGAATGAATAAAATAAGGTCTAAAGGTGGAGACATTCTTACACAAACACAAGACGTGTTAAGCCGATGGAGTGAATATTTTGGCGATATGTATGCGGATGCTACGGTTGGCGCCGGTGTCGCATGTGGTCTAGTAGATCAACATTCGGCGACGGCGTCCTCCGATGGCATCAGTATGGATGAAGTTGAATGGGCGATAAGAAGGTTGAAAAATGGTAAGGCAGCGGGCATTGATATGGTGTCTACCGAGATGATCAAGCTTGGTGGCTCCTGTGTCTGGGAGGCGTTCCTGTTGCTCCTCAATTTATGTTGGAGCTCGGGAATGGTTCCCGGGGACTGGAATAGCGCAGTCATCGTGCCTTTGTTTAAAACAAGGGTTCACGTTATGACTGCGCAAATTACAGAGCCATAAGCTTGACCAGTTTGGCAGCAAAAGTGTATGGTAAAATTATTGAAAGGAGAATGAGGATGGTGTCCGATGGTTTACTGTGTGAGACACAAGGAGGTTTCAGGAGTGGAAGGGGATGCATGGATCAAGTGTTCTCTCTACGCAACATTGTGGAGAAGCATCTGGCCCTAGGTCAGAGGGTTTTCTGCAGTTTTGTGGATCTGGAGAGAGCATTTGACACGGTTGTACGAAAGGAACTTTGGGACATTTTACCGGAGTATGGTATTAACGGTAAACTGCTGCAGGCTGTGCAATCCAGTTAGATGGGCTGTAGAGCCTGTGTGCGGCTGGATGATGGAATGTCGCCTTGGTTTGACGTCAATATCGGCGTTAAGCAGGGCTGCGTTCTATCAGCCAGGCTGTTTATCATATATCTGGATAAATGTCTCCAAAGGTTGAACGATATGAATGTGGGAGTCCAGATGGGTGACTCAGTGGTCTCTGCTCTGCTTTATGCAGATGATGCAGTCCTGCTGGCACAGTCAGCGACTGACCTGCAGACCCTAGTCGACACAATGACAGAAGATTGTAAGAAAAGGGGTCTACGCGTGAATGTGAGCAAAACCAAAATAATGGTCTTTGAAAGAGACGAAGCCAGAACAGATGTAAGAGTAACAATAGGTAATGATGTACTGGAGCAAGTGGACGAATTTGTATATCTTGGATGTGGATTTAGCCGAGATGGAAGGTACACCACTGATATAGAGCGAAGAGTGAATGCGGGAAATAGAGTGAACGGAGCGTTGGGGCAACTTCTCGGCAGCCACCACCTCAGCCAGAAGGCACGTGTAGCAATACATAACGCAGTGCTTGTCCCAACATTACTGTATGGAAGCGAGAGTTGGGTATGCAGAAAAGAGTATGAAAGTAAAATTAATGCGGTCGAAATGCGATCTCTTCGGAAAATCTGTGGAGTTAGGCTGACCGATCGCATTCGTAACGACAACGTAAGAGAGCGAGTAGGTATGAAAGAGAGTATTGGTGTAAAGATGCGAAAGGGAATGCTCCGATGGTTCAGACATGTGGAAAGAATGCCGAACGAACGTCTGGTTAAGAAGATATACAATGCGAAAGTGGAAGGATGTAGGTACCGAGGGAGACCGAGACTAACCTACCTAGATCAGATCGGTCAGGTACTGAAGGAAGGTGGAGTCAAGAGTCTCCGAAACCGGCGAGCGTGTATGAAGAGAATTATGAATGTTGAGGAAGCGAGTGAAGTATGCATAGATAGAGTTCTCTGGCACTCTGTTCTCTCTGCCTACCCTGCAAGGGATATGGCGTGATGATATGTATGTATGTATGTATGTATTATTTATAAAAACTTGATTTATCATCATCATCATCACAGTCCATAAACGTCCCACTGTTGGGCTCGGGCCTCCTCCGTAATGGGAGGGAAATTAACCTACTATACCGCGCTGGTCAGACGTGTTGGTATAGGGTTTTGTTTCGAGTTTTCCTTCTCTCGCATACATTTTCGCTCGTAATCTAGTAATTATATGTTGCTAACTTCAACTTCAAGTAGTGGTGGTACGGTACTGTTGACAGATTTTGTCTAAAGCCGCGGGTCGGTCTATGCGGAATAGCATTGTGATAGGCAGCTCTCGTAGAAAATCGACGTCTGGGCAATGTGCTGTTACACTTCGTTCACTGAGCGAGAGAGCCAGGAGCACAACTTCCTGGTTGGGTTTTGGTTGGTATGCAGTGGCCTAGCTGTACCACTGATATTGCAAAGATCCATGAGAGATTGACACAACAATTACCATCAGGTGCGCTGCTCGTTTGCCACCATAAGCCATGAAAAAAAAATCACTCATTCTACCTGTACAACTGTGCTCGGTTATATACACTTTAAACATGATGGACACAAAATTTCCAACCTCTATACAATTTCCATGTATTTTATAAGTAATTAAACATTCCCATTCGCTATCAAATTCATTATCCTTCACTATCTTTGAAACGTCATCATCATCATTCTCTTGTTCTTATCCCAACTACTTGGGGTCGACGCAATATGTCCTCTTTTTCCATACAGTCCTATCAGATGATCTACTTTAAAACGTATATATTTTATATATAGTTGTTAATTATAACAAAGTATTCGTACTTATATATTTTAATTATATTTTTATTATTCTCTACGATAAACATTATTAAAAAAAATATTTAATGATGCACGAGGGGCCTAATAGAGGTGAATAAGTTACCATAAATCGCTATTCTATCTTAAAACTTTGCACAGAATGGGGTATTTTTTTTATGAAGTTCTATGCCACTTTTCAGCTAACAGCCTTCTATGCATATCTAGTTATCGAAAAATTTCGTACGCAAAACTTACAACAATTTTAATAGTATCGGATTAATGAATTTAGAAAACTGTTATAAATGTTTTTTTGGGATATGTTATGGTTCGGTTATAACCTCTCAATACAGGGTGACAAAAAAATACGGCGCATTCCTCGCTACTAACATTTCAGTTAACCACCAGTAACGAGGCCTCGTCTTCTGTGGCGTGCCCGGTGGTTTATCCTTTCGGGTATCATTCCCTCTCAAAACCAGGCCTCGCCAACATCACATAATGTTGTCTACGCCCGATCGCGGTTGTTATTTATGCATACAATACACAAATATAAACATTACCTCAAACCATCTAATTTAATACACATAACAATCATATTCATACGAAGGCAAATAAAAAAATATATTTTTACGTATTATTTTAAGTTAATTTCATACGTCAATTATTTTTTCACAAGGCCACTTTAGATTCACCTAGATAATATAAACTGGTTTACGGTGTTTCTATAATTAATGAACTCGTCACAAAAAGCGCAGTTAAAGT
The DNA here is from genome assembly GCA_905163515.2 of Lymantria monacha. Classification (NCBI taxonomy): domain Eukaryota; kingdom Metazoa; phylum Arthropoda; class Insecta; order Lepidoptera; family Erebidae; genus Lymantria; species Lymantria monacha. Next base: position 15,153,191 of record LR991097.1, on the reverse strand, counting down.
TTAGATAAGATTTTAAAAATCGTCCAAGTGCGAGTTGTACGCGCGCACGAAGCGTTCCGTAAAACTAAAAAAATATGTGATGTAACTAAAAAATTAAGGTTTTCGGAATTTTTCCATTATATATGCTATATATAAATCGTTGCTTCATGCGAAATTTCAAGATACTAGGTCGACTGGAAGTACCCTGTAGGTTTTGATTCCCTTGCGAGTGTCGAAAATGTGCGGAAATTTGCGGCATAAACGCCTGTATCATTTGATTGCATTGGCTTAGAAGTTTAATTTTTTCACAGCATTAAGGGACTACTTGAGTACTTGAGTATTTGATATAAATTTCAGCTTAATACCTCAACGCGTTTCTGAGAAAAAGGTCTTGACAGACAGACAGAAGGATAGACGGACGGACGGACGGACGGACAACAAAACAAAGTGATCCTATAAGGGTTCCGTTTTTTCCTTTTGAGATACAGAACCCTAAAAACTAGCTAATTTCTGCGACTTCATACCGGTGGGATTGATAATTTGCACTGAGTACAAAAACGATTCTTACTTACATATAAATCATGACCTATTTCTATTGAATTAATATCTAACGAATGCATGTCTACTAAAAATTATGTTTTATTAAAAGGTTTAAATTAGTAGTAATACCACTTTTCACCTTTTTCACCACCCCTTTTCTTGTAAAAGTCAACTAAGGGATTTCATATGGCACTACCATCTAAGCGAGAGAAGGTACACTAGAAATAAAATTGTCTACCAATCTGCCTGACCAGCATGGTGTATTATGTAAATCTCCCTCTGGAGTAAACTGAAAACATGAAGATTAAAAGACTGCTTGTGGGTGAAGAAATTATGTTATTCCTAAGCATATGGAAACGCGCGAGAACTTAAGGGGCGCGTCCCTAAGAAACGCGCGAATAGCCACTTACGGTTTTAAATATATCTAAAAATTTACTGTATTGAATGATACTAAAAAAATATTTCAACTGCTTAACAAATGACTCTATTAAAACACCGTGTCATAATTTTAAGATAATTCTTAACTTTCGAGAAAAATTCGTCAACATTGATCAAAAATATCGAAATCGACCTTTGCTATTATCCGATCCGATTACGAAGCGAAAAATGATGTTTTATAAATAATTATAAATAATCAAGCATTTTAAATGCTAAATTTCAGTAATTTGAACATATAATTATTCTAATAAATATTAGGAGAAATTGAAAATCTTTAATTCAAACTATTTCAATTATTTCTCTAAATGATGAAATCTGAATGAGCATTCTCTAAGATTAAATATCTAATAAATAAATAATATCGCATCAAGACTAATGTATGATCACCATTTTTAGATTATATTTTCTTCTAATGGTGAAAATAATTAAATATGATGATTTCATTGAAAATTAAAGTTAAAGGTTTAAAATTTTACCGTTATACCTACCTTTTTAAGTTACAGTCGTAATTTTTTTTTTTTTTTTTTGTGTGTCTTAGTTGTTAGCCTCAGATGGCTATGACAACTTTACCCGGACTGTGGGTGAGCGCTGAGTGCTCTCAACCCGTAAAAGTTAAGCGACCGTTCCCGAGGGCACCCCCTGTGGGGTACGGACCTCGGCTCGGGGGGTCGCTGGCAAAGTGGGTTCTCCCACGTTTATGATTTGAACGCGAAACGTATTCCGACCTCGACGGCGAGGGCGGAATCGTGGATAATTCTTTGTCAGGGCCGCGCGGGCTGTGTATGCCTCCGTTTGGGCGAGCGTGACAAGGTCGTCGGGTTCGTCGAGTATTAATCGCGGTTGGCGGATCGCGGATATTTTAGATGGGGTATAGCTAGACGCCCTAACCACTATGGGATTAGGGTGAGTGGCGGCAGAGTCGAAGTAGCGGCGAGAGCACTGCTTCATGTACTGCCGGATGGTCGGCAGGCCGAGATCTATGTGAAGATCCACATTGCGCATATACCACGGTGCTCCCGTCGCACGGCGCATGAACCTATTCTGTAATGTTTGCAAACGGTGTAACCGGAAGGGTTTCGCTTGTGTAAACACAACGCTAGCGTACATCATGATGGGACGTACGCAAGCGGTGTATAATCTAACTTTACTACTAAGTGATAGCTTGGCTTTGGCATGCAGCAAGCTGTGAAGGCGTCCTAACACTAAAGCTGCGCGCGCGCGGACTCGCTTTATGTGAGGACCGAAGGACAGTCGATTGTCAAGGGTGACGCCGAGATATTTGACCTGTTTAGTCCATGGGATGGACTGGTCGGACATTTTACAGTCGTAATATACACCGTGACATTTTTATCGTCTTACAAAAGAAGTGCCATAAAAGTATCCGACCAAAGAAACATATCTAACATATTTAATTGTTCAATAGTGGTAGTGATAAAAAAAATTACAAAATAAAATAAATTAAAATTAATATTTTGTAACAACCTGGTTATAATGTTAACATTTTAAACAAAAGAAATCATACGGCATTCCGCATGATAATGACTGGCTAACGTAATTACGGTAGCCAATCACAGCTACGAAGTCCACGTGGACTGTTATTCCAAAGCGTACCTACGCCTAGGTAGTACCTACGCAGTATGTAGGTTATGTCGAGTAGGTAGCCTACCGCTCGCTACATGTTGTTCTCTTACTATTTCAATTAGTAATTATCTATAATAATTTTTAGTAAAAAATATTCCAGTAAATATTTTTTTTAACCTTTTAATTGTACGAATGAATAGTAGATATTTGACATAGACATTGATGATGAAGGATTTGAGTCTATCTTCTAGGCCTCGACTACTAACGAGGACACGGCGCAACACACGCTGGAGGCGTGTCCGGGCTTTGACCGGCAGCGCCGTGACCTCGTCGCTGTTATCGGTGCCGACCTGGCGCTGCCGGCTGTCGCGAGGGCGATGGTCGACAGCGTCAGGAACTGGGACGCGGTCGCCGCCTTCTGCGAGGCTGTCATCTCGCAGAAGGAGGCGGCGGAACGAGTCCGGGAGGAGTCCCGCGACCCGGGCCGCCGTCAGCGGCCGGGGCGGCGCAGGCGCGAATACCTGCGCCTGATGCCGCCCTAACCGAGGCCTCGGGTGATCGGACCGGGGAATTGTCCGGTCACCCGACGTGAGGCCACCGCGTGAGGGCGACGCCCCGACGGCGAAATCTGTCGGGGCGTCGACGAGAGGAACCCGCGAGGGTAAACCGCCGGGCGGGCCACCGAAGTTAAAATCGAGTACCGGTGGTCCGCTCGCACGGCAAAGAGAGAAGGTTTTACGGTGGGTCTATGGGGTCACGCGCCGCCTTTCCGTCACCCCGGACCGATTCAGCGGGGCGAGACGCACCCATAGCCCACCAATAAAAAAAAAAAAATAAAAAAAAAAAAAAAAGGCCTCGACTACTTCAGCAGGGAAATAGACATACTATACCCACGCTGTTCAGACATTATGGTATAGGTTTTTATTTCGAATTTTCCTTCCCTTACAATGATTATATTTGCTTGCATACCTTAGTCTTTTTCACGAAGACCCACGGGAAAAGTACGAGTGTTGACCATTATTTTGTTGTTATATATAACATTTTTTTTGTTAATAAACACCGCCCTGCACTAAGGAAATAATCCTTGTATTGCGGGGGACTTTACAAACATGCAATTAACGCAGAAAAATTACACCCAGACTCAGAACAACACTTTGTAGATTGCACAAAGTATTGTCCTGCGTGGAAATCGAACCCACGACACTGGCACGGAAGGTCGGTATCTTAACCATTACGCCAACTGTGCAGTCAAACACATAAATACCATAACGTATTAAATACATAAATATAAATAATCCATAAGTCAGCAAATAAAATAACTGTAAGAGAAAGATAACTTGAAACAAATCTCCGCACGTATCTGACTGCCTAGCGTGTTATAAGTTATAAGTATATATATATATATATAAGTCAATTTCCCTTCCACTGTGGAATAGGCTCGAGGCGAGTACTAGTTTCAATTCCAGTAGAGTTTCTCTTCACCTAATAAAGTAGGATAATTATTAAAAATTCAAATTTACTGAAAGATTTATAATTCTATAGATTAACTGTTATATTAATATCTTAACATATATAAATTACGCGTCGCGTTGTTTGTCCGCGATGGACTCCTAAAGTACTTAACCGATTTTAATCAAACTTGCACAGCATGTGTAGATTGATCCAATTTTAAAGATAGGATAGCTTCCATCTCAATTTATAGTCGCAATATTATTTTATTGCAAATTATTTGTCTATTGTTTGACAGTCACAATTATCTGTTATCTCCAAACGATTCTTACAGATGGCGGTATCTGTTCACTGGATTAAGTAATTATTTAATAGATGTCGTTATGTTAAACGTACAAACGTTTCATATAAGCTACAATTTATTAGCATAACCATCACGTGTTACTGAGGCTACCTTAGCCACAGCAACACGTGGCCGAGTCTGCTAGTTGCTTCTATATATATCATTATCTTTAATTCAAATATAAAATGAAAATATAAATACAGTGACAAGATATACAACTGAAAAACAAACGTTAAATAATATTTTCTATACTAAAATACAATAATATTTTACACTATGTAGTTGTAATACAACTTTACTATAGTTTAAAACACAAATAAATATTGTTTTATTTTTTTTTAAACATAAATAACATTATTTATTAATAGTCATGTATTTCTTTTTTCATTTTTTTTTTAAATTTACATTTAAATATCTTTAACCCTCAGAAAAATAAATATATAAAGTGGAATGAAAAAATGTTAATTTGAAGCAACTTTTTATATTAATTTTGTCTTAAATTATGACATTTCTTAAATTATATTTAATTAGAAAGACTAAACTAAGGCGAATAATATAAGTTAAACAATTCATCATCATCATCATCTCAGCTCATAGATGTCCCACCGTTGGGCTCGAGCCTCCTCCATAATGGGAGGGAATTTGACCTACTATACCACGCTGGTCAGACGTGTTGGTATAGGGTTTTATTTCGAGTTATACTTCTCTCGCATAGATGTTATATGCGTTTTATATCCCTTAGTCGTCTCGTACGATCACCCACGCGTAAGATAGGGGGTGGTGAATTGTATTCTTACTCCGTCACCACACGGAAGAATAATTAAATACATATAATAATTGATCTCCATGCCTAAACAACAATGCAATAATATAGTTGCTTGAGTATACAGGGTGTAAAGGGACCGCTCCCGAAAACAAAGACAGGTAACCCTACTAGTCCTACTTGTAATGATAGGCAAGAAAAAAAAACCCGGAGGTGTCAAGGGACACTCGGATGGAACGAAGTTCTATTTTAATTATATAATTTTTTTCTGCCTTAAGCGATTTTTATCGTTATATTTTAGCCAATTTGCAAAATATCTTTATAAATTATAGCCTATGTGTTATTCTGATGTGCAAGCTATATTACTATAAATTTCATCAAAATCCATTCAGTAGTTTTTACGTGAAAGAGCAACAAACATGTTCACATCCATACATTATTACAAACTTTCACGTTTATAATATTAATAATAGGATATACAATTCCACTAGACTACCAAAACTTTTCGGCCCCGAGCTCGAACGCGAGCCGGCCACGCGGCCCGGTCACGGGCGAAAATAATTTCGTTGCGCATTATTTTGATTTTGCTATATCTCATAAGGTATTGATTTAATTTGCATGGTCTGAAGGAAAAAAAATATCTTCATGAAATGCTCAAGCCAACTAATGTATTTAAAATGATAAGGATTAATACAGTATTTGTGTAAATAGCTTTTCAATTATCGTTTTATAATAGAACATTTTTTAAAGTATTAAAATGGATATAGTATGTTATCCTTAAGAGATAGATATATACCATCGCGGACTTTTTTGTAGGCCTTTTTAAGCTGTATAATACTGTAGTACTTTATTTTGATCTATTTCGTAGGGTTCAGCCAGCGTTTGCAATGTAAGCGCAAAATAATGTGTTTATTTACGACATCACATTAGAAACCTCTAAAATTATCAGTGTTTCTCTAGTACATTATGCATATATTATACATATAAACCTTCCTCTTGAATCACTCTATCTATAAAAAAAATCGTCGCGACACCACACTGTTCAATGCGAAATAGAAATGAAAATATCTGGCTTGCTTTCTATAAGAGAACCGACGAGCGACGCCGCACAGCTTACAATAGCTTACTATAGCAAAAAGTGTCGTGACAACTTTTCGTAAGAATTTTTTCCGTCTAGCCCACTTTCACAACGCGCGATAAGGAACTTCGTTCCAAAAATTGATGCAGATGAAAAAAAAAATTTTTTGTCACCACGCGAGGTCGTTGAACTCTTGAACATATGATCGTGAGTTTTGAATAGATCTTTTGTCATCTGAGTATAGTTACGTATTTTTTATGGAATTATCGTTACATAGCACTGTCCTAATACGATGGAATGTGAAAAAAACTTAAAATTAGTTATGTAAAAACAAAAATTTTTCATCCAAATCAAATTTTTTTTTATCCTGTCATTACAAGTAGGACTATTAGGGTCACCTGTCTTTGTTTTCGGGAGCGGTCCCCTTCCACCCTGTATAAGATACCGACCGACCGTGCTAAGCGTCGTGGGTTCAAATTCCACGCAGGACAATCCTTTGTGCGATCCTCAATTATTTTTTTTTGAGTCTGGGTGTAATTAGTGTCCATTAATTGCGCGTATGTAAAGTCCCTATCATTACAAGGATTATTTCCTTAGTGCAGGGAGTTGTCTATTACAAAAAAATGGTTAAAAAAGGTAACAATCTGCTATAAAAATATATAAAAAAAAAAAAGAATTACATTAACTATATTGGACAAACAAGCCTGAACTAAGCACCTCTATCGTTCAAACTCAATCAATTTCGAGATACACAGATATCTGTCTTGGGTTTCAATTCAAGTATATTACTGAGCAATATATTAAATAGTGATGGATTCAGAATTCTTCAACATTATAAACTACATCGGGGCACCTGCAAAAACTAACAGAGAAGATTGAGACAAACCGAATGTATAATTTTACAACCCGTTTAAAGTGGCAACGCTCGTAAATATAATGTTTATGTACATATTATATGAACGTAAACAATTACTAGACTAGTAATAAAATTATTTAAAATACCTACTTATTTAAAAATACTTTAAAATTTATTTAATTTAAAAAATACCTATTTACCAACAAATTTTATCAAAATTTATTTAAAAATACCTATTCATACAAGAATGTGAACACTGAGAAACCTTCAAAAAATACGAAGCTTGACTGCACATACGTCACTGCCTTATAAGTAGGTATACGGCAAATATTCGAAACACCTTAATAGTGGTAGGACCACGCTGTTGACCGTTTTCTGTCTACAGCCGCGGGCCGGTCCGTCCGGGGTAGTACCACACTCTCGCAGAAGACCGACGCTTGAATAGTAGCAATATGCTATTGCGCTTCGTTCGGTGAGCGAGAGAGAAGGAAGCCCAACTGGTTGGGTTTGGGGTTTATATTGGTAGGCAGCGGCCTAGCTATACTCCTAGTATTGCAAAGGTCCATGGGCAGCAGTAACACTTACCATCAGGTGTGATGCTTGCTCGTTTGCCACCATAAGCAATAAAAAAACTCCTTAAATCACATAATCATATATGAATCCATCAGTCCTGTTGATGTCTACTATTGACTTTCCCGTCAAGGAGAGATAATGCGCATCAGTTTGGATTACAGGTAGTGTCATGAGGGCCTCATGAGCTGCATCCACAAATTACATTAATGATCTTTCTGTCGGTTGCTATGATTCTCATAGGAAAGTAAGAGGTTATAAAAAAATTTACTCTTAACCCTTCAAGGAGATGGCCCTGTACGGGCACCCGTGTGGCGGGGTCCTTGACCGTCCCTCTTAGGGCCCTTCTGTGGTGACCACAGAGGGTTATGGGGATTAAAGCCATACTCGGATATCGCACGGTGGCAACGGAGGCAGCGTCCATGTTGACCGGAACTCCCCCGTGGGACTCGGAGGCAAACCGAATGTATAATTTTACAACCAGTTTAAAGTGGCAACGCTCGTAAATATAATGCTCGTCGGACTCTACCAGCGGGTGTCGGCGACGCGGACAGAGGGTGGCACTACTCGCCTAACGAGATGGCCGCCTAGTGGGACGACGCCCGCCATTACGCCATTGCCCGTTGGGCAATCCGACTGGAAAGGCCTCTGTTCGGTGTTCGGACTGTCGAGGTCTTCCGGACGGTGCTGATGGAATGGTTAGGTTGGTACCACGGGCTCCTTTCCTTCCGACTGGTGCTGGTCTTGACGAGCCATGGTTGCTTCAGCAAGTACCTGCACACGGTTGTAAGGAAGTAAAAGACACCGTTCTGCCACCACTGCGATTGCGATGAGGACACGGTGCAGCACACGTTTGAGTTCTGTGTGGCCTGGGCAGAGCAGCGCCATGAACTCTTCGGAATCATCGGTACTGACCTGACGATGCCAGCCATCGCTAAGACGATGCTCGACAGCGTCAGGAACTAGGACGTGGTCACCACCTTCTCCAAGACAATCTTCTCGCGGAAGGAGGCAACGAAGCTGGTGCGAGAGCAAATCCTGTTTGGTGACACGCTCTGCCACCGCGTGGGTCGGCACAAGCGCAAGTACCTGCGCCTGATGCCGCCCTAGCCGGCCGCGAGTGACTAGACCGAGGAATGGTTCGTCACTCGCAGAGAGGCTAACCGCATAAGGCGTCGGCGGAGGTTGATATCCGAAAGGGTAAACTACCGCGCTGGCCACGGACGTCAAGGATTTGGTATCAGTGGCCGGCCCAATAGCGATGGGAAGGGAATGCGGTAGGTTATGGGACCATGCGCCAACCCTTCGATGCTCCAGACGAGCGAATTTTATGCAATTTTTAATATCTAAGATAAAGAAACGTTTGTGATTTCATCTGAACCGTGGGTGTCGTTAAAGATGATTAAGGGATATAATATTTTTATAACACCAATCCAAGAGAAGGAAAGCTCGAAATAAAACCCTACACCAACACGTCTGACCAGCGTGGTATAGTAGGTCAATTTACCTCTTATTGTGGAAGCTCGAGCCCAATGGGACGTATCCCATAGTAGGACATGGTGAACAATAGGCGAGAAATTCTCTCTCTTTACTCTTAAAAGGATTGGGGATACTCTGCAATAAAGTGAAGGTTCATAATTGTACTGAGGCAACAACCGCAGGCAAAATAACTTTAGGTCCGTTTTCGAAATATATTATATGTTACTATACTTTATCAGCTAGTGAATTCTTACCAAAGTTCTGGGGCAAATATGGCTGCTTTGCTATCCATTCTTTAATAGCCTCCACATCTTGTACACTTACTTGAGACATCTGTAATTAGATTAAAATTTATTTCAATCAACTCAGGAACTTATTCAGATAGTTTTCAACTTAGAAAAAAGGGATAGTCTTTCTAGTTCGGCAAAGCATGAAACATGAAATCTGAATTTCTATATTGTGATTAGAAAGAGAATTAGAGTCTAAGAGGATGTCGTACAAATAAACCTACTTTACATACACTATTCTTAAATAGCGTGAATATTGTTAAGTTACTAACGAAATCAAGATTAAATTGTTGAGTATAGAGACTTATTTTATACGGTTGCACTGTTTGTTTACGAAAGAAGTCCATCCACGTAAGCTTCATTGAGAAGTATTCCGTCCCCCTCTGTGCGTTCTACCAACCAGTACCCAGTCTCAGTACAGTCCCACAATAAATGATGCTGTGAACCAGTATTGTTCTATTATTACTATTCTACTATCACGCCCCTTGTTAATGTAGTGGAATTTATATGGAAATGACATTATCGACGACAATAGTGAATTTCCAGACCGTTTTCATCTACCAACGTATAAGTGTTCCAGTCTGACCAAATGTTGCGATAGTTTTTTTGTTAAAGAATGTATTCGTACAGTACTTTTCTCACTGTAAGAACAGAGTTGGTTATGTCCTTAGCATCGCTAATGTGCGTAAACCGAGGTTACCACTTACCATTAGGGGATGCTCTGTATCTTGTCAACACAGTGATCAACTGTCAAAGTGGCATTTGAACTTAGAATATCGTTAAACTCGCGATATTAGACTTACAAAAAGTGATACTATATATAAATTTGGCTACACTTGATAACTGAAAAACAAAAGAAACTAATACAGTCCTTACTGTATTGTTGAAAAATATCAACAGTCACTGTATAGGCAAATGATGATTCAATTGGATAGAATGATTCTGATCTTTCTGTGTTTATTATGTTAACCAACCACTTGTATTCTAGGCCATTCCCTATACCAACTCGTCTGACGACCAAGGTACGTCAATTTCTTTCCTTTTGTTGAGTTCGAGATCAGAGCCCTCAGTGCTCATCTATAGTAGGTACGGGAAAAGCCATCTGTGGCCCAACAATTAAGTCACACAAAAACAATTTTTTTGTATAGGAAGTTCGAGCCCAGCTGTGGGGTGTAAATACATATAAATTGAATTGATGAATTAATCTTCATATTTTTATAATACCAGCATTTAAATAAAGTTGTTGATTTTGTTATAAAAATATGTTTGGATTTATTTTATTGTGTAACAAAAATCTCGTAATATATTATTTCCTTATTGTTATAACATTCGTGTCTTAAGAACATCGACGCGGAGGCCTCAATTAATTTATTATGGATTTCACAGAGCCTGAGTTATAAGAATTATAGCCTAAATTTAAAAATACATAAAATTTAGTTATTCAAAGGTTTTTGATTGAAAACGAATTGCCTGATATAAACTCTCTTCGCATTCTATATATATATATACGTAAAGGGCACTAATTCTTTTTTGTAATGTTTGATAATTCAACACAAACATTTAGAATAACATCTTGTGTCCACTCGAGACTACACTTCTGGTTAAACTACATATTATTATAAGCTTTGGCAACATGCACTGTAAATAAAACGGGTTTTGGATTAGAAGACACTTGTAACATGTCTTTGTAGATACCAGCTAAATTTTATTTAAAAAAATAATAAAGATGTTTGTGAATTGTTTATGTATTAGTAATACATAATGCTACACCACCATAGAGTTATATGTAGTACATATATATATATATAATATAATATATATATATATATATATATATATATATATATATATATATGTGTTAATATATATACGTGTTTTAGTACATATATATATATATATATATATATATATATATATATATATATATATATATATATATATATATAATATATATGTACACCACCCTTTAATGCTACTTACAAAATATATATAAGCAAGGCATATATACCATCACTTCATTACTAGCTACTAAATATAAATAAACCAGATACATATGGCAATAATATGACAAGCACTTTTCTAAAATTAAATTGATATTGATAAAAAGTATTCAAAGTTCTAAAAAGGATATATGTATTCAAATTGATTTGTAATGAATTTAGGTTAAAGTAAGTTACGTCGTTAATAATTATTCCAATGTTTATTTTATGAATGAAATTGTATAATATTTATTATCTGGAATGTAGAATAAAAGATAAAAAAGTATAAAAAGTTTACCTTTAAATATTCAGGAGTGTATCGTAGTGGTGTCAACTAAATAAAGTCTTACTTGTAACTAAACATATACGTCAAAATCTTTTGACTAACAGTAGAAATAAAGTGAACGCTCTACAACTTGCTTCCACGTTCGCGCAACATAAGCGATTAATACCGAAGTGATCAACTGTAAATATCACTATTGCAACTATAACCATAAAACCGTCCAATCCAAAAATATACTTTCGCCATCTTAAGCAATAAATTACGAAAGATAGACGAATAATATGTTAAGTTTACAAACAGACATATTAAAAATACGCGATTATAAAAGATTGATTGCTATGTAAGGCACATATAGCGGGCAAACAGCAAACTTGGTATAAACTTATAACATTTCTTGCAACACAAATGTAGAACGAATCGTGCAGAACTTATTTTAACGTTCATTTTTATTCGTTTGTGTCCGGTGTTTTTCTAAGTATTAAAGTTCATGCGTAAAAATATATAAATTTTATGAAGAATGTAAAAAGAAATAGGGAAATCATTTGATATATTAAAATATATGTTAGGCGATATGGTCGCTCAGCGACAAAGCCTATAATAAAGAAAAAAAAAAAAAGAAAAAAAATATGTTATAAATAAATCATCTCATCTCAGCCCATATATATCTCACTGTAGGGCTCGAGCCTCCTCCATAATGGAAGGGAAATTGACCTACTATACCACGCTGGTCAGACGTGTTGGTATAGGGTTTTGTTTCATTGCGTTTTACATTCCTTAGTCGTCTCTTACGATCACCCACGTGTAAGATAGGGGCTGGTGAATTGTATTCTTACTCCGTCACCACACAGATAAATAGTATGTACCTACATATTATTTATTAATAATATTGACACTATTAAATTAATGATAATAGTAATCAAGAAGGGATCTAAATAGGTTCTATCCCATATACTACAGTAGGATAATACAACGCTGGCAGTTCTAATTGCAAAAGCTTTGATTAAGAATTTGGACCGTGGGTGCCCTGTGGATATACTGTTAGTTGATTGAATGGAGTGCAACATGGAGTCTGAATAAAGAAAGCTATCCAACTAATGCAGATCTTTTCATACAATCGTAAGGATATAAGACTATGTGTTATCACCAATGTGATTGTTGTAAGGACTTGGCAGCATGCTCTACAAATCAGAAAAGGATCGCCGTATCAGATAGACTAGTTGATATTGGTATCGATACAAGAAATACATATTTATAGTTACATAAGCTATATACTTTTATATATCTATGTATATCAGTGCAATTGTAGGTCTTGGCCGTATAATACCAGCGAGACAAGTATACTTATATATACATATAGCAATGTAAACCGCATTGTTTGTTATTTTTACATATTATATTTTATATACCTTTCAACGAGCTGTGGTAATTATTTTAATTACATTATTAACTGTTGCAGAATAGTTTATCACATTTAATTCTCATTTAATAGATTTTTAAGTTGTGCATAATATTAAATAGTATCAAAGTGTATTTAATAATCCGTTCGCACGATTCTAATTAAATAATATATGATTAGTTTTTTAAATTTGGCTAATATATTTGTAATAAAAGATGCTTTTTTAACTAGTTAATGAAGCAATCAACTATTTTAAAGCTGTAAATGCATGTTGATTATGATATTCGTGAAATAATTCTGGGACAAAATAGAACATAAAATGTTATAGAGCTCCAATACTATCACAAAAATATACCCGTGATCGTAACTGATTTGTATATATGTAGTATCGAATAATGGAGACAAATCACGTCATACGAATAGATCAGGATATCGAAATTCGAATTTACACTCTGCACAAAAGCGAGATTGGTCCGTTCTCGATTAATCATTTGGAATGGATCAATCGAACTTGAGAAAAGATTAAATCTGAATATCGAGTATATCGAGATGAAAACTCCACCAGCCGAACTGATAGCCTAAACGTAAATCTCTCTAAAAAGGAAAATATTAATATATAATAAATCTCAACACTCAACAACTGAAACTATCCGATAATATCGGATTAATAAATTCATATTCTTAACCGAAATCGGTATAACGTTTATGTAATATTCATGTCCGTATTCAGATCCGAAAATTCATATCCAATCCTAATATAAACGTAATAGAACGTCTATTATTTCAATAATAACGTCTATTCTTTATTTATATTTATCTATATCTATATCTATTCTATATATATATATATATATATATATATATATATATATATAGTATATAAGAGATTTCCACCTATGTATTGACTCATCACGATATCTCTGGAACCATAAGGCTTACAAACCTTAAATTTGGTAGGAATATTTCTTTCGCCGAGTAGAAGTCAGCTAAGAACGGATTTTACGAAATAATATCCCAAAGGGGGTGACAAATCAGGGCAAAGTTTGTATGGGACAACGTGATTCTTTGGTCCAATCTATTTCAAATTTTGCATAAACATTCTTTAACAGAATTGATGAAAGATGTGATTCATATTTTATTGAGATTTATCTCCTAACTGGATTAAAAAGGGGTGGAAAGTTATTTTAGGGGTGATTTGCTTTAAAGTTGATATCAATACTTCTTAGTGATTTTGATTTAAAAGACATTTTATTTTGACACATGTTTGAAAACTCAATTCGATTATATTAAAAAAAGCGGCCAAGAGCGACTCGGAGTCGCGCACGAAGAGTTCCGTACCATTATCTATAAACGGCAAAATAATAATGTTTGTTGTATGAGAGCCCCTCTTAAATTCTCTATTTGTTTTATTTTAATTTAATTATTTATTTATAAAGTGAATATATTACTAAATACTGAGAATATTTCAAACGTCTACCTATTTTTGTTATAAATATCGAGCAAAAACGAGCAAAAAGATTACCTTTGTTGTGTGGGAGCCCCCTTAAATATTTATTTTATTGTTTTTTAGTATTTGTCGTTGTAGCGGCAATAGAAATTCATCATCCGTGAAAATTTCAATTGTCCAACTATCATGGTTCATAAGAGCAACCTGGTGACAGACAGGCGAAGTAACGGAAGGATAGCGTAGTCTTAGTAATAGGGTCCTGTTTTATCCTTTGGGTATGGAACTCTAAAAAGGTTGATGTGACATAAACGTTTGGTACAATGCAAATACTTTTTAAAATTGAAATGTCTCGAATGTCACCGCACTATATTAGTACGGTGTTTATAGGTTTCTAAGCTTTAGAGAGGTCATGTACTTTTAGGACATGGCCTCATATGAACGTAGACTTTGAAATTTGAAATGATTGGACGGTAATTTTCTAAGCAGAATATTGTAATTCCAAGTCATGGATGGTCATGTCATAATACCTTGCATTGAATAACTGAAATCCATCGCTCACACGATGCATTACAGTTTGTGTGACAATATCCGTTTGGCTACGGCGATGGTCAATACTCTATTTCAGCAGTTGTTTGGTCTTTGAATTGTGCTAGGATATAGCCATTGCGATACTAAAACCACAAACACCGCTTTATAAAATTATATCTACTGCAACTTTTTATTTTACCCTATAATGATTAGGAAAGGAGTATAAGATCATCTGCTATATTTTCGTTCGCTGTTTAGCCAGTTTTTAATCAACATGTTTGCATAAATCGAGACAGAAAGGATGAGTTATAGTCTATATATATATAAGAGATTTCCTCCTATGTATTGACTCATCACGATATCTCTGGAACCATAAGGTCCACAGACTTTAAATTTGGTAGGGATACTCCTTTCGCTGAATAAAGGTCAGCTAAGAACGGATTTTACGAATTTTCACCCGCAAGGAGGTTGCTGGGTGTAAAAATCACATTTTTTAAATATATCTCCTACAGACTTGAATTTCGGTAGGCATATTTTGGTTACAATACACAGGTTAACTAAGAACGGCTTTTTAAAAATTCCACCCCTAAAGCGGATTGCGTAGGTGTTAACCCAAAAAAATCTACATTTTCCAATACTGCCCCTACAGACTTGGAATTTAGTGTGGACTTTCTTTCTGCCCTGTAAAGGTCAGATAAAATAGGATTTTAAGAAGTTCCTTCTCCGAGAGGAATTCTATGTAGCGAAAGTAGACGTAACCGAAGCGAAGCGAGGGCGGGTCGCTAGTCTTATATATACAACTAGCTTTTGCCCGCGACTTCGTCCACGCAGAAGTCATCTCTGACAGAGTTAAATAGAAAGAGCAATGCAAGGTGTTGAAGGTTTGTCGCTAGGACGATAATCAACAGCGTCAGAAACTGGGATGCGGTCGTCGCCTTCTGCGAGTTAATTGTCTAACGGAATTAGGCAATAGGGTGGGTTCGAGAGAAAATACTCTAGGTTGACACGCTCTATCGTCGGTGCTTTGGGCGGCGCAAGCGTAAGTATCTGTATTGAGGTTCACTGCATGAGGGCTTCGACTCGAGATGATACCCGGTTGCGGTGGCCCGCCCGCACAACGTAGATGTACGTGTACGGCGCGCATGTGTACGCATACCATAGCCGGTCACTAAAGAAAAAGGTGGTTCAAAAATCTATTCATTCTACAAATTATATTGCCATTAATATACTATTTACGGTATGACCATGGGATAAAAATATAATTATCGCCACCATTTATTAGACTATTTTGTTTCACCAGCAGAGTTGCGACCTCGTTAGATATGATTTATTATTTGAGATATAGAGTGAACATTTTTGAAGCTAAACTTAACCTGTATCTTAAACCATTAGGCGAGAACCTATTGCCGTCCACTATGTGTATCGTGTGAGCTCTTACGTCGGCACTGGTCGCCACAAAGGCACTGGTGCGGAGTTGATGGAGAGGGGAGAGAAACACGTGTTTATTTATTTTTACCGAAGAATATTTGTACGTAATTTGAAAAGAATCGATAAGGAAATTTTCTCCCCATACACACTTTACTGCTTTGTTACACCCCCTTAGGGGCGGAATTAATAAAATCCTTTCATATTGAATCTCTATGTCATAAATAAAAACGTGCTTCAAAATTTAATGTTTCTAGCTTTAATAGTTTCGGCTTGGCGGTAATGAGTCGATCAACCCGTTTCACAGGCCTATTTTACACAACCAGAAGGTGAAAATTGACAAATGCCGGATGTAATATCCGGCATTTGTCCTTGTATCCTAGAATATTTGATTCGACTCATAATTTGAAGAGAATCAATAAAGATTTTTTTCTCCCCATACGAACTTTGCCACTCTGCTCGACCCCCTTAGGGATATAATTTCGTAAAATTCTTTCTTAATAAATCTCTACGTCATATAAAGAAATCACTGTCAACATTTCAAGTTGCCAGCTTCAATAATATCGGCTTGGCGCTAATGATTTAGTGAGTCGTCCAACTCGCTTTGCAGGCCTAATTACACCCCCAGAGGGTGAAAATCAACAAATGCTGAAATACGTGTTTATTTATTTTTACTGGAGAATATTTGTACGTAATTTGAAAAGAATCGTTTAAGATTTTTTTCCCGGAACATTTTTTAAATTGACATAACTTTTTTATTTATAAACCAATTGACATAAAATAAAGCCTAAATGTTAAGTGAAGTTTACCACAAAATATTAGCGAAAACCGCGTTTAAATCGGATAAGCCGTTTCTGAGATTAGCGTGCACAAACACACAGACAAACAGATAAACAGACAAAAATTTTAAAAATCATTGTTTTGGGTTCTATTAGTGTTGATAAAGGTCCCAGTAATATTATTTCTCATATATCTTCCATGTACAGACAGCGATTCGTTACATTTTTATTATATGTATAGATGATTATGATAATAATTACCTTTTTAGTTTGTATTTTATCCTTGGAATATAAATGTTAAAGAAACATTGATAAAAACGTGGGATTCGGTTTGTCATAATATGGTAAGAATAACAATTATAGCATAATGTCCTACCATTTAAGTATTATTTAGTTTTACAAGTAATCTTATTACGTTATTACTTAGCATTATCAATATAATATCATCCGCAATAATATTGCTCATAATAAGGGTTATAGATTATGGTCAGACCGTTTAATCAAACATATTAGGGTCAAAAATATAATGTATCACCAGCCTATATTTTTTTTTCCAATTATCAAAATCAACTTAGAAAAATGGGCAGTAATACTCATTTGAGAAATTTATAACAGCAACGGTTATCAACCCGCTAATCAAATAAAGCGATTAGGAAATTACAAAGTTGGATAATCCTATTTCCAACATTGGACATCAATAGGATAATGGATCTATATATGGAATTATGATATTGCATGACTGGAAAGGTGTAATATTTTTTTTTTGATGCGATGGACTATTAACGTGGTCTCGCCCCACCAAGTCGGTCCGGGGTAACGGAAGAGACGGCGCGTGACCCCATAGACCCACCATGCAACTCTCCTCTCTTCGCCGTGCGAGCGGGCCACCGGTACCCGATCTTTGGTGGCCTGATGTGTATTAACTCCGAATAGTTTTTATACATAAATAAAAGTAGATGCATCATACCTACTTCTGTTATTCTCCGTGATAGTGAATTATACATTTTTAATCATAAAAACTGTTATTTTTCTAATAGACCTCTCGAATGTACAGACATACGTATGTTGCACAGCGTGCGATGAAAGTGATTGTACTCGGGGTTCTTCTACAAATTATATTCCGTTACACTTGTGATCATGACTAAGTTAGCATGCCGAAGTAACAATGTAGTCGGTCACAAATCGATCGACGTATTGTAGAACGACCGTTCGATAGTTGGACTGATTATTTTGTAAAAGTCATACTGAAACATTAGCTGCAATTGCCTTCTTAGATACGCTTAAGTCCTGTCATAGATGATAAATTACTGACGAAATAAATTATGTCGCTGATCTTCTTGTCTATATATTGCAGACTTCTATGATCAGTGATTACGTACGGTACTGAAACGTGCTCGCAGAGATTTTGAGTCTCTGCCTCTATAACTCTATAGAGCTCTATACCTGCAGAGAAAGTAAAATGCTCCAAAAACAGCGCGACATCTCTACGTGAAAAAGCCGGAATACGGAAATTCGTAGAAGAACGATTGCAAACGACTTAACTCGAGAAATTAACATGCTGAATGGGCAGGCCAAAAAAATGGTTTCTCGAAGTTTTTTTCTTTTTTTTAAGTTACCATCCTGCACTAAGGAAATACACTAAAGATATAATCCTTGTATTGCAGGGGACTATACAAACATATAATTAACGAATTGACAAAATACACCCAGACTCAGAACAACACTGTGGTGTGCAGTGAGTAACGTCATTGAACCTAACGACGCAACGTAGGAAGACTCTTCATGAAGTGGACTGCTAACTTCATAAAACTAATAGAGAACCGTTGGATACAGCTGGTACACGGACAATAGTATTGAATACATGGCACTATTTTTGATGTAAAGCGTCAAAAATTTACAAATTGCTTCCTGAAATTCTTAACAGAATAGGGCAAGAGGGGTTCAATTAGCAAATAAAAATACAATAATACAAGATTTATTTATAATAGTAGGTAATTTTCATTTTAATGATACTTATATAATGATTTGCAGTGTTGAATGACGTAACTATTGAGCAATTAAGTGCATGGCATTTAACAATATTGATAAAATACCTAAATATAACTGAGTAACGAGTTTCAATACGAGGAAACTTGATCAAACTTTATTAAAATTGTGGATATACTAGACTCGAATGGTTGCAATGTAATCTTATGCATTCTTTTTTATTCGTTTCGTACTTTTTTACAGAATAAATAATTACTTTAGCAGTTATGACATTATTTCGACTTTGACACAAGTGAGAAATTAAATGGACTTTTGAAGGGAATTTGAAAACGTCATGTGGTGCTCTTGTATTATATTCGATATCTTAGTGTTTTAACGTGTTATATTAGATAATTTTGATGGCATTTTATGTAATGTGATGTGCGGCAATACTGGGATGTAGTGAATATCATATAAAAGTGCTGTACAACGTTTTCGTTTTCCATCAAAATTCCTACAAGATACCATTAACAGTGTGGCCATTGCACTGTTAATGGTGGCAATTTGACTTAGACAACGACTGACTTGAAAGACTAAAAACGTGAAAATATTTATTACTTGACACTGGCACCAATAGCTCGTATATGTAGCTGATTGCCAATACATAAGAAGAAGAAGAAGAAGAGATTTATTGGTTATTTTTTTTACATGCTTGCCCTTAACTATGCCCAGCAGAGATAAACTAAGATGGTACAACGTACTAGCTCAGCTAATGCCCATACACAGGGCCGGCTTTACCTATAGTGCAAAGGGTGCGGTGCACCCGGGCGCCGGGTGTTAGGGGGCGCCGAGAGCCACTCGGGAAACATAGAGCCTACACTGTAACGCTCCGCATGGAGTGGGCACACCGTACGCAGCAAGTGCCTAACCTTTTATAAACGTAGTGGATGCGTTATTTGACAGGTTTGGGTAGGTTGCTTTGTCGCCATGCTCACTGTAACTTCATAATCCGATCGCGTTTACCTGGTTTCCTGTTAAAACAATGAGCCTAAGCATGCGACAACGTATTCTAGCGAGGTTCGGAGTTTAGTCGGACGTGTTATAACTATCAACCTACTCCATTTTATTCACGTATTTTGATACAAGATAGCGCCATGTTATTGATTGCACCCGGGCGCTACATGTGCTAGAGCCGCCCTTGCCCATACAGCCAAATGTTATATAATTATCTTCATAAATTATTTAACATTTCTTCTTATTGAAGAGTTTATTTATAATCAGTCAGTCAGTAAATTTTATTTTTAGTGGTAGAATCACGCTGTTTACAGTTTTCTATCTACAGCCGTGGGCCGTCTGGGGTAATAATACCACACTCGCAGAAGATTGACGTCTGAGTAATAGCGATTTGCTATTGCGCTTTGTTCGGAGAGCGAGAGAGCCGGAAGCCCAACTGGGTGTGTTCGGGGTTTATATTGGTAGGCAGCGACCTAGCTATATCTTTGGTATTGTAAAGGCCCATGGGCGGCAGTAACACTTACCATCAGATTTGCTCGTTTGCCACCATAAACAATAAAAAAAAATGAGTCGCTATCATTAGGTATTTAGATCGCTAAAAACCAAATTATATATGTGTCTGAGAATTTTGGCGGAACATGAAAATACGCGTAAACCGTGTATTACATACACATAAAATACCAATAAAATTATTCATTATAACATTAAACGGTTCGGACATGTGGAAAGAATGCCGAACGAACGTCTGGTTAAGAAGATATACAATGCGAAAGTGGAAGGATGTAGGTACCGAGGGAGACCGAGACTAACCTACCTAGACCAGATCGGTCATATACTGAAGGAAGGTGGAGTCAAGAGTCTCCGAAACCGGCGAGCGTGTATGAAGAGAATTATGAATGTTGAGGAAGCGAGTGAAGTATGCAGAGATAGAGTTCTCTGGCACTCTGTTCTCTCTGCCTACCCTGCAAGGGATATGGCGTGATGATATGTATGTATGTATAACATTAAAGAAATGAATATAATTCAAGAACACAACATGACGTTTCCATATTGACAGCACAGATGGCGTCGTGGTTAAGATAGCAGGTGCAGGTGACGCGGGTTCGATTCTTACGCAGGACAATACTTTGTACGATCCACAAACTGCTGCTCTGAGTCGGGTTGTAATTTATCTGCCTTAATTATGTGTTTGTAAAGTCTCTCGTAATACAAGAAATATTTCCTTAGTGCATGGTGGTGTCTTTTTAGAGAAAAAATTAAAGAAATATTCTGCCAAAACTCTATGTGTTTATAGCTTACATATAATTACCATAGATGCGAATACGAGACTGGTAAGTTATTCTATTGCTATGCGTTTTGTGAAAATTGAATCAAAACGTTTACTACAAAGAGATAGAACGTCTACTATCACAACGAATAAATATAGCATTCATTCAGGCAACGAACAAATATGGCACTCATGAGCAGGCGCGGCTCAAGCACATGTAGCGCCCGGGTGCAATCAATAACCTGGCGCCCTCTTGTACCAAAGTAGGTGAACAAAATGGTATAGAGAGATGGTTACAAGCGGCTCTCAGCGCCCCCTAACACCCGGCGCCCGGGTGCACCGCACCCTCTGCACTATAGGTAAAGCCGGCCCTGCTCATGACCAGCGCAATGGCGTCAACGACTACGAGCTCCGGGCTAATACCATACCTAATTCACCTTCGCTCTCAAACGTGGCTCGTTTTTTTTTTATAAAAACAACTTACAAACTCCAAACTCAGCTACTGTACACACAGTTTTGCACTGCATCGGAATCGAACCAACGCCACCTGCCACGGTAGATCGGTATCTGATACCATCTCTGCGATCATTTTTTGCGAATAGTTATTGCGTGGTCTATAGAACTTAAGCAAACATTGTTTTTTGAAAACATTCACTAAGGAGATTTAAAAAAAAATACAATTTACGACCTATAATGTTAACTGCGTAGAGTAAAAGTAGCTAAGGTCCACAGAATATCCACTCATCACGATAATACAACCAAGAATGATTCTGTGTCACATTCATCCAATGGTTCCCTGTGACTTTTAAGACGCTGCCATTGGAGAATATTTCTTACCCATCGGTTGTCGCTTCCATGAGCGATGTGGCCACCCTATTATCACTTCTACGTGCTAATTCGAACTACGTCGGTTAAGGGTACATACACATAATACGTGCCTCATTTTTTATAATTTTTACTCTCGGTGACCACCTACCGGGTTATTTTGCTAAGGGTACCCAAAATTTCACAGGAGGTTCAGATTCGATAGTATAATTGATTATTGAAATAAAAACATATGTTTTTTTTAGCAAAAAAATATTTTTTCTTATTCGGTGAATTCCTATATGCCACTAAATTTGTTGCTAATATGTAAGTCATTCATTTTATAAACACGCACACACAAACAAAAATTTAAGCGCTCACGATAAAACAAAATTAGGTACCTAACTTTGATTCCTTTGTCGGTACGGATCGGCTTATTTCGTCGAAATCGTCTTCCCGTCTCCCCTTGCAACACTTTCCCCTCGTAGACCGACCTGCGCGTCCGCAGCGCTAATTCGCCAGTGATACTTTGGCCGTGACCTAATTAGCAGCACGTGTTAATTGTTTTATTGTTTATCTCCCACAATGGCAGATCAAACAAGATATTCTAATCGCGAGTATTATGAGATGGTACGGTGCTACATATTAAGTGGTGAAACTTTACGTGGTGTGCAAAGACTTTATGAACGTTACTCTTTACCGCGTTTAGAGAGACAAGGTATTAATTCTAGAGTACCTAATTCGAGGACGATTTTGGCAGCCAACCAAAGATTATTGGATTTTGGGCAGTTCACTACACCGGCGCATGCAACATCTCAAGGAGGTCATACCGTGATTAGCCCAGCAGTCGAGAGCGCTATAGTCGAGTTCTTTGAACGAGACCCCCGTGCTAGCACCAATGACGCAGCTCGACAATTCGGTGTAAGCCGTTATTACGTGTGGAAGCTGCTAAATTCTTTAGGGTACCACCCGTATCATTATCAACGGGTTCAAGCACTACATGAAAATGATGGTGCTGCTCGAGTACAATTTTGTCAATGGTTATTGTCAAACATTAACTCTACAAACATTTTCTGGACTGACGAAGCTTTATTTACACGGATAGGACTTTATAATAGTCGTAACGAACACTATTGGGCAGTGAGCAATCCCCACGTAATCAAAGACAGTTTTCATCAAGTGCGATTTAGTATTAATGTTTGGGCTGGGATCATTGATAACGTAATCGTGGGTCCGTACTTTATTGAAGACCGATTGACTGGCAGTAATTATCTGGATATGTTGCGAAGTGTGATTTCCGATTTACTAGAGGACGTACCTCTAATACTGTTAAATAATCTATACTTCCAACATGACGGTGCTCCACCCCATTATTCGAGTACAGCACGCGTGAGTATTTAAACACTGAATATGGGAATAGGTGGATAGGTCGTGGGGGCCCGATACCGTGGCCTCCAAGGTCACCGGACCTTACACCATTAGACTTTTATTTGTGGGGTGAAATTAAGAGACGTGTTTACGTTGAAGAAGCGCAAAGTTATGAGGACCTTCGTAGTAAAATCATTACTGCATTTGATGAAGTGAAAAGTGCTCGGACACAGATAATGTTAAAAAACAATTTAAGAAGGCGTGCTCAGCTTTGTGTTGAAAGAAATGGACTTCATTTCGAACAATTGTTAAAATATCAGTGATAGTGTTTTTCCTGGGACTAAATGAATAGGTAAGTTTAATTGTTGTAAATAGTTAATTCCACTTTTTAAATACGCCTTAATAAATACGAACATTAGTATGTAGTTTTAAAATAATAAACTGGTATTTTAATTATCTATTTATTATGACGCGTGACGGTGCTAAGCCCGTTAAAAGTATGAAAGAAAATTGGAATCTTAAACTTATTTACTATTTTACATGTGTGTGTGTGTGTGTGTAGAAGTGTAACAGTAGTGTGGTGTCGATAATTTCTAACATGTACTTGTGTGCGTTAGGGTGATAGTTTCTTGATCAATGGCCGCGCGTAACAAGATTAGGTTGTCTATAAATCAGGAATATTTTTAGATATTTTTGAAATGAAAATAATTAGGTAATTACTAGTGATTTTAAATATTTGACATTTTTAATATAACATTATTTATATGTAGAACATCATAAAAAAATTTGGGTACTCTTAGAAAAAAAACCCTGTATAGTATAGGGCACAGAACTCAACATAATACCTTTTCGTAATATAGCCACTTTGACAATGGCTTTACCTTGTTTATTTTACATTAAAGATATCCTATTGTTTTCTCCCATTCTGTCGAGTATTATATAGGGATGTTAAAAAATAATCGATTTTTATTTTAATCGATTATTTTTTCAAAAAAATCGATTTTTTATAATCGATTTTTATAGTAATATTAATCGATTTTTAAAAAATCGATTATATAAATTATGCGTTTTAATCGATTTTTATGAAAAGCGCCATCTATGGAACGGATGAATAAAACTCGAAGTAAATCCATTATTATTTACAAGTTAAGAGTGCCATAATATATGTAGTTGTTGGTAAACAATAAAAATATCTTGCAATAGTAAAACATCTAAAAGCGGTTGGCGAAAATATTTTACGATTAAGAAACATACAGCAATATGCAAGTACTGTTCCAAAGAGTTAAAAACTTGCAGTAATACTACAAATTTAAAACAGCATACATACATACCATCACGCCATGTCCCTTGCAGGGTAGGCAGAGAGAACAAAGTGCCAGAGAACTCTATCCTTGCATACTTCACTCGCTTCCTCAACATTCATAATTCTCTTCATACACGCTCGCCGGTTTCGGAGACTCATGACTCCACCTTCCTTCAGTACATGACCGATCTGGTCTAGGTAGGTTAGTCTCGCTCTCCCTGAGTACCTACATCCTTCCACTTTCGTATTGTATATCTTCTTAACCAGACGTTCGTTCGACATTCTTTCCAGTTGCCCGAACCATCGGAGCATTCCCTTTCGCATCTTTACATCAATGCTCTCTTTCATACCTACTCGCTCTCTTACGTCGTCGTTACGAATGCGATCGATCAGCCTAACACAGCCACAGATTTTCCGTAGAGATCGCATTGCGCATTAATTTTACTTTAATACTTTTTTCTGCATACCCAACTCTCGCTTCCATATAGTAATGTTGGAACAAGCAAGTTATGTATTGCTACACGTGTCTTCTGGATTCGGTGGTGGCTACCGAGAAGTTGTCCAAGCGCTCTATTTCCCGCATTTACTCTTCGCTCTATATCAGTGGTGTAGCTTCCATTCTGGCTAAATTCACATCTAAGATATACAAATTCATCCACTTGTTCTAGTACATCCTTACCTATTATTACTCTTACATCTGTTCTGGCTTCATCTCTTTCGAAGACCATTATTTTGGTTTTACTCACATTCATGCGTAGACCCCTTTTCTTACAATCTTCTGTCATGGTGTCGACTAGGGTCTGCAGGTCAGTCACTGACTGCGCCAGCAGGACTTCATCATCTGCATAGAGCAGAGCACTGACCACTGAGTCGCCCATCTGGACTCCCACATTCATATCGTTCAACCTTTGGAGACATTTATCCAGATATATGATAAACAGCCTGGCTGATAGAACGCACCCCTGCTTAACGCCGATATTGACGTGAAACCAAGGCGACATTCCATCATCCAGCCGCACACAAGCTCTACATCTCATGTAACGGGACTGCACAGCCTCCAGCAGTTTACCGTTAATACCATACTCCGGTAAAATGTCCCAAAGTTCCTTTCGTGCAACCGTGTCAAATGTTCTCTCCAGATCCACAAAACTGCAGGTAACCCTCTGACCTAGAGCCAGATGCTTCTCCACAATGTTGCGCAGAGAGAACACTTGATCCATGCATCCCCTTCCACTCCTGAAACCTCCTTATGCCTCACACAGTAAACCATCGGACTCCATCCTCATTCTCCTTTCAATAATTTTAGCATACACTTTTGCTGCCAAACTGGTCAAGCTTATGGCTCTGTAACTTGCGCAGTCATTACGTGAACCCTTGTTTTTAAACAAAGGCACGATGACTGCACTATGCCCGTCCCTGGGAACTATTCCCGAGCTCCAACATAAATTGAGGAACATCAGGAACGCCTCCCAGACACAGGTGCCGCCAAGCTTGATCATCTCGGCAGACACCATATCAATGCCCGCTGCCTTACCATTTTTCAAACTTCTTATCGCCCATTCAACTTCATCCATACTGATGCTATCGGAGGACGCCGTCGCCGAATGTTGATCTACTAGACCACATGCGACACCGGCGCCAACCGTAGCATCCGCATACATATCGCCAAAATATTCACTCCATCGACTTAACACGTCTTGTGTTTGTGTAAGAATGTCTCCACCTTTAGACCTTATTTTATTCATTCTGAAGGCTGACCAACCACCCCGAGACCTCTTCACCTCTCTCCAAAACAGTTTGGTGTTACCCTTGAAGTTTTTAGCCAGCCTATCTTCTGCACTCATATTTGTTCAATCACGTTTCTCTTTCACTAAGGCCTTGGTGTCATTCTTACACTGGCGATATATTTCTTTCTTCTGTTCAGTCATACTGTCATTCAGATTCAAAGAAGAGACATAGTCCAGCCACACTTTCTTCTTTTGCTCTACGGAAGCTGCCTCTTCCTCATCCTACCAAGGATCACCATTTGTTTTTCTATGCTTCTTTGAGCTTCCACATACTTCTTTCGCTGTATCTACCATACTCTCTTTCAATATTCTCCAGCATTCTGGCTCGACCCACGTCGCCTCAGGGGGACACCCTAACCCGTACTGCGGTACGCATATGAGCCGGATTGAAGTCTGACTAGACTGGCAGGGGACGCGACGTGCACGTTCCGGACTATGCCTCCCTAAAGAAAAATCATCATCATGTCAGGCTATTGTCGTCCACTGCTAGACGTAAGCCTAAATGTAAAATAGTATTGGACATTTATGGCATTTTTTTGTTGTGATTTATATTTTAGTTTTTGAGACAATAAGGTTGTTATTTTGTTAGGGCGCTCATCATTTCATTTTTATGATAATAAAAAAAAAGTGTCAATAATTACACTTGGTTTCCTTATTCCTTACCTTGCAAATTTAAAGGAATATTCGCTTTGATGAATTTTATATTTGAATTGGTTGATTTTTTATTCATATAATTTTATTTGATTTTAATCTAATTGTTAATATGAATCTCTTAGGTTTATTATTGGAATATGAAAAGTATATACATTTTTAAATAATAGAAAAAATCGATTTTTTCGTAAAAATCGATTATTTATTTTGATAATAATCGATTTTTGGAAAATCGATTAATATTAAATAAAAAAAAATCGATTTTTATTTAATCGATTTTTTTCCAGTAACCTCGCATCCCTAGTATTATACTTATATATAAATCGAATCAAATTCAACTGCACAGATAACGTTATGATTGAGATATCATTCTACCGCGCCAAGTGTCGCGGGTTCGATATACCACGCAGGTCAATACTTTGTGCAAGCCACATATCGTTGTTCCAAGTCCGGTTGCAATATGCGTCCAATAATTATATGTTTGTAAAGTACCCCATAATAGAAAGATTATTTCCTTAGGCAGCAGAGTGTAGCCATTAAAAAAAATAAAAAGGATTCGGACTTCATTCTGTTAGGTATTGCATCAATATTAACTGGGACTCTAAAGTTAAAGCGGTACTTTTATACTTGAAGTGTAAAATGCATTAGTCTGCAGCACTTCTAGATTATCAAAAAAATATATGAAGTTTTTACAGTTATAAAAGAATTGCTTTCACAGTTATAAAAAAAAACATTTTCCATTCGTAAATATTTAATTTCAGATCAATTCAGTTATAATTTAATTATTACAAGGAATGTCACTCTAATTATATTTTAGCCATATAACTAACAAAATTAAATTATAATTCGTGATATCTTCATAAAAATATCCATAAGACTTCTTGTTATTAAATTTTTAATATCAAAGATCACAGAGTAAGTAAATAAAATATGTATTGAAATATTTCAACACTTTTTATTGTCTACGGGCCAAGTGTTCTATGTTTTGCGTATAATCTAAAACACAGCCCAACATTTAGAGGTATATGTAAATATTATATAATAAACTAATAAAAATCGTATAGTTAAAATGAGAATATTACATTTTATGTAAGATTATTTTCAATTCAAATATATGCTTCATTTTTTGCATATAATAACTATAGTCTATCTAATCTAAGAAGTGTACTTTGACAGCTGTCGGAATAAGTTGTCTAGGTATGTGAACCAAATAATCGCTATCGTAAATATCCGATTTTAGTGAAAAATCGATATTGATTCTTTTTAATTAATAATCGGTCTATTTTTGTTTTTTCAAAAAGAAGATGAATAAACTAAGTGCTAAATTAATACTAAACAAATTTAATTAATTCAGCATAAAATCTATTCATCATATTTAATAAGATTAGGTTAAGTAATAACAAAACTGGATTTGAAAATAGTTTTTTATTTAGCATCACTACTATTAGTCGAATTATCATCGTCGCGAACCTTAATAATTATTTCATTATCAATAAAATTGTCGAAATGTACATGTCTGTCAAAATCTCTATTCGATTAATTATATTATTCTAATATTTTTACCGATTATTTGGATATTCGTGAATTGGAAGTTGTCAAGCACTACAGTATAGACCGTGATGACGTGACATTGTAAGATCGTCGATAACAATTACTATTTACCATGTTATTTTTATTTTAAATTAGTTTTACGAGTTTCAACATTAGATTATTTTACAAGAACGTCACCCGCAGCGTTAATTATGTAAATAACTTAATAGTTCTTTCAAATTTCAGATTTATTGTTTGTAATCATGTGTATACGTTTGATCAAGATTATTGTGTATTAAAAAATGCGAAACGTCAAAATGCACTTCTTAGATTAGATGAACATTAATGTCTAATACTTGTATATATACATACAAAATATTTATCTATTTAATTAATTTAATTACATAAATATCCCTGTTTAATACTATAAGCCGTAAAGTAATTGCGTTTAAATATCTCTTTCGCAATAGATGACTTCGTATAGTCAGCCATTTACAATTTTATTGCTGTTTATAATTCTATACATACATACATAATGTTATTTTTACGATTTCCAGTAAAAAGTAAAGACTGATGATTTTCATCTTAAACCTGTCATCACATGCAGAAATATATGGTAAATATTGAGTATATTAAATACGAGATACGTGATGATGATTCTTGTTATAATGGAATAATACACATGCCTCTTCCATGGCCGTGAGTGATGGTAAAAGAAGACTGAGGGCAGCAAAATAATAACATCACCGCAAGAAAAGGCAACTCTAAACTTTTCACTCGTTTTGTGATGTGTGCAATCCCAACAGTGGGACATATATGAGCTCAGATAATGATGAAAATATAAAAAAAAAATTAAGTATTTGTTGATATCATTCCTCGTGCACATTTTTTTTTTTGGCGGCATGCTACGGTGCGGTCACGTCCCGCTAATCGTGCACTACATTATCGTATGTTCATCACATTTTAATATTTTGTACCGTTTTACTTTCACTTGACCGTGATCTACAACCAGAGAATGTATGAATATAACAATACGCTACAAACTCGTATATAAATTAATACAATTTTTGTACATCAAAAAGTAAATAAATATATAAAAAAAATGCTCTGTATACACAGATACATTTTAAATGTACAATCGGTACATTTAAAGCCTATACCTAACATTAGTGTTGCCCAAATGCAAGACCAAGACTCGCTGAAGAGTCTCGCAGTGTTCCCTTAGACAGCGTTTTACGATTTCTTTGACAAAGAAAGGATTGTCAACATTTTGTATTCTTAATACCAGTACACGGGGAAATAATTCGATGTTATTTTCAACAGTCTCATGATAGATAGATGTGATTATAGCCCCACTCCCGTTGAGTAATACGTACTTAATTATTGATAGTTATACAGTTAGTGCCACTAGATGAATGGCATTTTATTAATTTAGTTGGATTTTTCATTTCTATGTGGATATTTCATTTCTATTAAAACAAGTGACTCTAAGTGTTATTCTAAGAGCAAGCGTTGCAAGACTTGGTAGACTAGCAAGAGTCTTGCATTTGGGCAATACCACCTAATATTGTGAATGGTCCATCAATCGCTACGAAGTATATTTTCTAAAATTATATCTTAGTCTATATCCAGTGTACGAAACGTGCCGATTTCTGTAGTACTCTTGCCTTTCTTATCTGTTTTCCAAAAATTCTCGCTCATAAGGATATGCCTGGAAAATAACAATAAAAGTTCTAATTTAAAAATATATAATAGGCCATATTCGTCATAATGTTAAATACGAAACTACTTAACATTAATAAAACTATACAATCACAAAATTAAACTATACTCCATCATCATCATTCTCCTGCTCTAATCCCAATGACTCGGGGTCGACGCAAAGTGTACTTGTACATATTGGAAAAGTTATTGGTAATAGTTTTATGACCGGTCGCTTCATCGCTTGCCTGACGGCAACCCTCCTTCAGAATGTAAAACTATACTATGCATATTTTTTTATTCAAATACACAGATAACGTAGTTGTTAAAACGCCAATCTACCACACCAGTGCTATGAGTTCGATTCCCTCGCAGGACAATAGTTTATGCGTTCCACAAATTGTTATTCTAAGTCTGGGTGTAATTTATGCTCGGTAATAGCATGTTTGTTAACTCCCTCACAATAGCAATACAAGGATTTCTTCCTTATTACAGGTTGTAGTCTTTAAAAAAAAAGAAAGAAATGTATGCATAGAGTGGCGAAAAGTCAAGACCACAACGAGCTGCCAACCCGCTACTAGCAGGTGAGTGTCGCAATAACTAGCTAAGGGAACACTAAGAAAGTACGCAGCGACGCTATCCTGCGAAAGTGATTATACGAACTGCGATCGTCAAACCTTACGATAAACGTGATGATTATAAGCATTAGCCTAAATGAAAGGTCTATTGTTCAATAGCAAATATCTTTAAATTGATAGAGAGATACTAATGAGAACAAGCCCAGTTTACTGTGTAGTGGCAGCTACGAATACTACCACCATTGCTCGTGGCTGTCGTAAAAGATGAGTGAGAACCTTACATCAACCTAAGATAATTCCATCTGATGAAGTTTGGCCAACAATTATATTCCAGTATGTTGACATCAGGCAGACGACCGAACATAAAACTATTTACAAAACTTTTGCAATATATATCTACGATGGAACAAGAGAGATATTGCGATGACCCAAAGTAAATGGGATAAAAACAGGATGATGATGAGGTTTAGAAGTATTAAGACAATAGGATCAAGAATTTACTTATTTAACTTCCTTAGAAAAACCATTATTAGCCTTTCGATAAAAATTTTAAACACTGCATACGAAATTTCCGTGTGGTGACGGAGTAAGAATACAATTCACCACCCCCTCTCTTGCCCGTAGATATCGTAAATCGACCTGTGGGTATCGTAAATCGACGATTAAGGGTCGTAGATCACTTATACAACACCGCTCCCACCCGGCAAAATACTGTTCATTGAAATGTGAACTTACAACACAAATTCGAAGACAGCTCGCTGCTAATTTGTGTTGTCAATGTAAAGTGTGTCTACAGAGGACGCTCAAAAGTTCACATTTCAATGAACAGTATTTTGCCGAGTGGGAGCTATATTGTATAAATGAGCTACGACCCTAAGGGACATAATATGCATATAGCATATGTGCAAGAGATGCAAAACTTGAAA
The DNA here is from genome assembly GCA_905163515.2 of Lymantria monacha. Taxonomy (NCBI): domain Eukaryota; kingdom Metazoa; phylum Arthropoda; class Insecta; order Lepidoptera; family Erebidae; genus Lymantria; species Lymantria monacha. The sequence goes on along the minus strand of LR991097.1, from coordinate 15,121,097 downwards.
TAAAATCCGATACCAACACGTCTGCCCAGCGTGTTATAGTAGGTCAATTTCCACCAATTGTGGAGGTGGCCGAGCCCAACAGTGGGACATATGTGGGTTGAAATGATGAGGTACATAAAATGAAAAATTATATACAACTTACTTTTTTGCTTCAATAGTTGAAACGGTACGATTCATAAAATCGTTCATGCTAGGCTGTGGGCCACCGAAGTCTAATGGAAGATCATCTTTATTAATATATTTATATAATGTTTCCGAATTCGGAGTGTGGAAGTGTATCTGTGAATATAAAAAGTAACATTATAAATGGTAATATTTTTTTGAATATTGTCCTTACTAATATTATAAATGCAAAAGTAACTCTGTCTGTCTGTCGCTCTTTCACGCCAAAACCACTGAACCGATCTAAATGAAATTTGGTACACAGATAGTCTAGAGCCTGATAAAGGACATAGGCTACTTTTTAATGCAAATAAAGGGTTGTAATAAGGGACGAAAAGAGTATCGTCATTTTTAAAAGCCAGATGCTTGAAACTTACTTTTAGGCTATTGGTTAGATATAAATAAATATGACATTAACATTTTGTAAAAAAAAGTGCCTTTAAGGGGTAAAATAAAAATAGGGGATAAAAAACTTTTGGAAAGTTAACCTTTTACGCGGGCGAAGCCGCGTGCAGAAGCTACTTAGAAAATAATAATCTACTTAGAAAATAAAAATAATAATATAAAAATAAAATGCATGATATGCCTCTGGCTGACATTTTTAGGCAAAAGTATACATTTTGATGTAAGCTGTTTAGTCAAACGAGAATAACTCACTGTCATCTATTATTGTTAACATTAATTCAAATTACTGAAATTTTTAGCATTTAATATGCTTAATTATTTATAAATACCCGATACGAAACGAAAAATGATGTCACAAGCGGGGTTCGAACCCGCACCTATTGGGAATCCGGCCCAACCGTGCTGCCACTTACACCATCGTGAACTATTTTAGGACATGCAAATTTCGAATCATATTATATCTTACGTCTTCAAGGTGACGTATGCCATCTATCGGACAATGTTTACACATTGTATAGACTTAATACTTCAAACTTTACAGTTAGAATTGTATTAAACGATGACACAACCTTGTTATTCAAATTACTGAAATTTTGAGCATTTAATATGCTTAATTATTTATAAATACCCGATACGAAACGAAAAATGATGTCACAAGCGGGGTTCGAACCCGCACCTATTGGGAATCCGGCCCAACCGTGCTGCCACTTACACCATCGTGAACTATTTTAGGACATGCAAATTTCGAATCATATTATATCTTACGTCTTCAAGGTGACGTATGCCATCTATCGGACAATGTTTACACATTGTATAGACTTAATACTTCAAACTTTACAGTTAGAATTGTATTAAACGATGACACAACCTTGTTATTCAAATTACTGAAATTTTTAGCATTTAATATGCTTAATTATTTATAAATACCCGATACGAAACGAAAAATGATGTCACAAGCGGGGTTCGAACCCGCACCTATTGGGAATCCGGCCCAACCGTGCTGCCACTTACACCATCGTGAACTATTTTAGGACATGCAAATTTCGAATCATATTATATCTTACGTCTTCAAGGTGACGTATGCCATCTATCGGACAATGTTTACACATTGTATAGACTTAATACTTCAAACTTTACAGTTAGAATTGTATTAAACGATGACACAACCTTGTTATTCAAATTACTGAAATTTTTAGCATTTAATATGCTTAATTATTTATAAATACCCGATACGAAACGAAAAATGATGTCACAAGCGGGGTTCGAACCCGCACCTATTGGGAATCCGGCCCAACCGTGCTGCCACTTACACCATCGTGAACTATTTTAGGACATGCAAATTTCGAATCATATTATATCTTACGTCTCCAAGGTCGTTTATTACATCATCGTTTAATACAATTCTAACTGTAAAGTTTGAAGTATTAAGTCTATACAATGTGTAAATATTGTCCGATAGATGGCATACGTCATCTTGAAGACGTAAGATATAATATGATTCGAAATTTGCATGTCCTAAAATAGTTCACGATGGTGTAAGTGGCAGCACGGTTGGGCCGGATTCCCAATAGGTGCGGGTTCGAACCCCGCTTGTGACATCATTTTTCGTTTCGTATCGGGTATTTATAAATAATTAAGCATATTAAATGCTAAAAATTTCAGTAATTTGAATAACAAGGTTGTGTCATCGTTTAATACAATTCTAACTGTAAAGTTTGAAGTATTAAGTCTATACAATGTGTAAACATTGTCCGATAGATGGCATACGTCACCTTGAAGACGTAAGATATAATATGATTCGAAATTTGCATGTCCTAAAATAGTTCACGATGGTGTAAGTGGCAGCACGGTTGGGCCGGATTCCCAATAGGTGCGGGTTCGAACCCCGCTTGTGACATCATTTTTCGTTTCGTATCGGGTATTTATAAATAATTAAGCATATTAAATGCTAAAAATTTCAGTAATTTGAATAACAAGGTTGTGTCATCGTTTAATACAATTCTAACTGTAAAGTTTGAAGTATTAAGTCTATACAATGTGTAAACATTGTCCGATAGATGGCATACGACACCTTGAAGACGTAAGATATAATATGATTCGAAATTTGCATGTCCTAAAATAGTTCACGATGGTGTAAGTGGCAGCACGGTTGGGCCGGATTCCCAATAGGTGCGGGTTCGAACCCCGCTTGTGACATCATTTTTCGTTTCGTATCGGATATTTATAAATAATTAAGCATATTAAATGCTCAAAATTTCAGTAATTTGAATAACAAGGTTGTGTCATCGTTTAATACAATTCTAACTGTAAAGTTTGAAGTATTAAGTCTATACAATGTGTAAACATTGTCCGATAGATGGCATACGTCACCTTGAAGACGTAAGATATAATATGATTCGAAATTTGCATGTCCTAAAATAGTTCACGATGGTGTAAGTGGCAGCACGGTTGGGCCGGATTCCCAATAGGTGCGGGTTCGAACCCCGCTTGTGACATCATTTTTCGTTTCGTATCGGGTATTTATAAACATTAATTCATATAAGCTCAGGGTAAAAGTTGCTGTGTGGTAGTGGCGACGAATACTACCAACCCTTACTTCGCTCGTGGATGTCGTAAAACACGACTACGAGCTTTTATCGACCTGTGCTAACTGCACCTGATGCCGTCAACTCAACAATTATATTCCCAAGGGGGGTCGACGTCAGGGAAGGGTAAAAGTAACAGTCAGGCAAGTACATATTCCGTCGAACCCATATAATTGGGATAAGAGTAAGAAAATGATGATGAAGCTTAGAGTAAAAAGATAGAAAAGAAATAAATCGCTTATATGGTATTTTTCTTACTAATTAAATGCTAAACAAGAATATATTGTACAAATAAAAATATTAAATGAATCATGAAAAAAAAGTTACAGATATGTCTTTACTTATAATAATACTAATACAGATAGCATTTGCTGTCATCTAAATACAGTTTATAAAAACTGATGAGAGCTCTTCGTAGTATGTGTGATGTGAGTCATCATTCTCCTACTCTTATCCCAATTACTTGGGGTCGATACAATATGTACTCTTATTTCATAGTATTGTAAAAGTTATTGGCAATAGTTTTATAACCGGCCGCCTGCCAGACGTCAACCCTCCTTGGGAATGTAATTGTTGACCAAACGGCATCAGATAGAGTTGGCCTAAGTCGTTATAAGGCTCTTAGTCGTCTTTTACGACATCCAGCAAAGTAAGGGTTCGTAGTATTCGTAGCCGCTACCACACAGCAGTATGTGTGATGTAAGTATGAAAGCTAAAATTTGAAATAATGTTATAAGAGAACGCTGTGGTGTGAATGAAGAAGTAGTGAGAAAGATCAAAAAGAGTATGCTGAGGTGGTTTGGGCACTTAGAAAGAATGAGTGACGAGAGGTTGACGATGCAAATATATAAAGCAAGCGTGAATGGCTTAAGCTTTTCTGCACCAAGTTGGGGATGTGTTGACGAAAGGTCATATTAAGACTATGCGTAATCGTAGAGCATGCATGAAGATTATTATGAGTGTGAATGAAGCGATGGAAGTATGCCATGATCGTAGCATATGGATATCCGTAGTCACTGCCTACCCCTCTGGGAAACAGGCATTAGGCTATGTATTTATGTATGTTTACAAACGAAAAATGAATGACACACGTGAAACACGAATCCGTCACATCCGTTCCAATACGTGTTCGAGTCCTACGAGTGACATTGATATCGTAAACCAGTTTTTATAAATAACCTAATATTTTAAATGCTATATTTCAGTAATTTAAATAAAGTTTAATTTACATCTGTCTAGATATTATTCTCAGATGACTTTTACAACTGGCCCGGACTATGGATGGGCACTGAGGCCTATCAACCCAGAACTACGTCGTTGCGCCTGACAGATCCCTTATGTGATTTTCACAAGGTTTTGGGAAACAACAAAAAACATGTTATTAAATAAAGGGACAGATATATTCGAAAACTTTGAATGCAGTATTACTAACATTTATTAAAGACATATTAGGATTACAAAATGTATAGCAAACATCACTTATTTAACGTGCTAGATTTTTTTTTGACCAATAATTGCACATAACTAGTTTGGGACCTTTATAAATAATGACGTAAGTGCATTATGACACATGAGGGATTTGGCAAAGTTACACTTTTGAAATCTTAAGGCTACTTTATGTGAACTTTAGGTTTTCTTAAATTACAAAATATAATAAAATAATATGTCATAGGTTTATAATTAGTCACCCTTAACAATTAATTAAATAAAAAGATAATAAGATCTATGATTTGTTGATCTGTACTTATAGATACCTAGTATAGCTGAGTTTGTCATACAAAGTAACATTAATCAACCTTAACCTTTTAACTAATATACATACATACATACATATCATCACGCCATATCCCTTGCAGGGAAGGCAGAAAGGACAGAGTGCCAGGGAACTCTATTCTCTTCATACACGCTCGCCGGTTTCGGAGACTCTTGACTCCACCTTCCTTTAGTACGTGACCAATCTGATCTAGATAGATTAGTCTCGGTCTCTTCCGGTATCTACATTCTTCCACTTTTATATTGTATATCTTGTTAACCAGACGTTCATTCGGCATTCTTTCCACATGTCCGAACCATCGGAGCATTCCCTATCACATCTTTACACCAATACTCTCTTCCATACCTACTCACGCTCTTATGTCGTCGTTACGAATGTGATCGGTCAGCCTAACTCCACAGATTTTCCGTAGAGATCGCATTTCAACCGCATTAATTTTACTTTCATGCTCTATTCTGCATATCCAACTCTCGCTTCCATATAGTAATGTTGGGACAAGCACTGCGTTATGTATTGCTACACGTGCCTTATGGCTGAGGTGGTGGCTACCGAGAAGTTGTCCCAACGCTCCTTTACTCTACTTCCCGCATTCACTCTTCGCTCTATATCAGTGGTGTACCTTCCATCTCGGCTAAATCCACATCCAAGATATACAAATTCAGCCACTTGCTCTAGTAGATCATTACCTATTGTAACTCTTACATCTGTTCTGGCTTCATCTTTTTCGAAGACCATTATTTTGGTTTTGCTCACATTCACACGTAGATCCCTTTTATTACAACCTTCTGTCATTGTGTCGACTAGGGTCTGAGTGTCAGTCGCTGACTGCGCCAGCAGGACTGCATCATCTGCATAGAGAGAGCACTGACCACTGAGTCGCCCAACCGTTGGAGATATTTATGCAGATATATGATAAACAGCCTGGCTGATAGAACACACCCCTGCTTAACGCCGATATTGACGTCAAACCAAGGCGACATTCCATCGTCCAGCCACACACAAGCTCTATAGCCCATGTAACTGGACTGCACAGTATGCCGTTAATACCGGTAAAATATCCCAAAGTTCCTTTCGCACAACCTTGTCAAATGCTCTCTCCAGATCCACAAAACTGCAGAAAACCCTCTGACCTAGAGCCAGATGCTTCTCCACAATGTTGCCCAGAGAGAACACTTGATCCATGCATCCCCTTCCACTCCTGAAACTTCCTTGTGCCTCACATAGTATACTATCGGACCCCATCCTCATTCTCCTTTCAATAATTTTACCGTACAATTTTGCTGCCAAACTGGTCAAGCTTATAGCTCTGTAATTTGCACAGCCATAACGTGAACCCTGGTTTTTAAATAAAGGCACGATGACTGCGCTATTCCAGTCCCTGGGAACCATTCCCGAGCTCCAACATAAATTGAGGAGCAACAGGAACGCCTCCCAGACACAGGAGCCGCCAAGCTTGATCATCTCGACAGACACCATATTAATGCCCGCTGCCTTACCATTTTTCAAACTTCTTATCGCCTATTCAACTTCATCCATACTGATGCCATCGGAGGATACCGGTGCTGAATGTTGTTCTACTAAACCACATGCGACACTGGCGTCAACCGTAGCATCCGCATACATATCGCCAAAATATTCACTCCATCGGCTTAACACGTCTTGTGTTTGGGTAAGAATGTCTCCACTTTTAGACCTTATTTTATTCATTCTGAAGGCTGACCAACCACCCCGAGACTTTTTCACCTCCCTCCAAAAAAGTTTGGTGTTACCCTCGAAGTTTTTCGTCAGCCTATCTTCTGCACTCATATTTGCTCTATCACGTTTCTCTTTCACTAAGGCCTTGGTGTCATCCTTACATTGCCGATATATTTCTCTCTTCTGTTCAGTCATACTGTCATTCAGATTCAAAGAAGAGACATAGTCCCGCCACGCTTTCTTCTTTTGCTCTACGGAAGCTGCCACTTCCGCATCCCACCATGCATCACCATTTATTTTTCTATGCTTCTTTGAGCTTCCACATACTTCTTTCGTTGTATCTACTATCATCATCACAGCCCATAAATGTCCCACTGTTGGGCTTGGGCCTCCTCCGTAATGGAAGGGAAATTAACCTACTATACCGCGCTGGTCAGACGTGTTGTTATAGGGTTTTGTTTCGAGTTTTCCCTCTCTCGCACAGACGTCATACGCGTTTTATATCCCTTAGTCGTCTCGTACGATCACCCACGGGCAAGATATGGGGTGGTGAATAGTATTCTTACTCCGTCACCACACGGAAAATCTACCATACTCTCTTCCAATATTCCTTAGTATTCTTCTATGTCCGATTACGGCTGGCTTGCCATCGTCAGCCGTTCTCGGACACGCTCTGCATACTTTTCTCTTACACACTCTTCTTGCAAACTTTCAATCTTTATTCTTTCAAGCCCTCCGAAGTGGACACGCTCACGCCAGTGCCTCCACTTTCTGAACAGACCACTAAATCTCGCAATAACGAGATAGTGGTCCGTATCGACTGTGGGGCCTCTGTAGGCTCTTGCGTCCGATATTTTGCTTCGGAGGCAACTGTCTACCAAAATTAAAACTATTATACTTTTCTGTTCATTCCTTCTCCATGTATACATATGAATGTCCTTATGTTGGAAAAATGTGTTTGACACAATAAGGTTTCTCTCCATGCATACATCCGCAATGAGCCTACCTGCGTCGTTCACTCTCTTATCACCAAATGGACCAAGTACGTCCTCACAGTCGGGACGCTTGGGCCCCACCCATCCGTGCAAATCTCCGCATACGTTCACTGGTTTCTGCCATATTCAGAACTTCCCTAACATTATCTCAAAACATCTACAGTCTGATGCCACCGAGGATCCTACGGGAGCATATGCTACAACCATGAATACCCTGGTGACACCTAGTTTTATACGAACCCAACGAAGTCTTAGATAAGATCATACACTACCGTCCAAAAGTTTGGAAGCACACCTGTTTTCAAACAAAACAAATAAATGCCGACTAATAGCGGTAAAAATTAGCAATAATCTTAAGTTTTACAACCTTTTACGACTGTCTACACAAACACAAAAGGATTATTATCCTACATTCATCAAGTTTTATGGAATTCCTTAATATTGACGAAACACGTGTTTTATGACTTAATCCGTCGGCTACTTTATCCTATGCAATGGTGTAGTTTTATTGATAATGTTTGCTGGTTTTAACTTTTTTAGACCTTATTCAGTCGCACTTGAGCATTGGCACGTGAAAGTTGTGATATTAACATTGTCTGTATTCGAAAGATATCGGCTACTACTTTGACCGTATTTTTTCTTCTGAAAATGGCAAAACGCAAGCAAATCACGCTTGAACAGCGAAGCGCTATTTGCACTCTACGCGAGGAAGGATACAGTGAACGTCAAATCGCAGAAAGGCTCGGAATTTCTTGTAAAGGTGTCCACTATACCCTTGCTAGAAAACAAGAAACGGGGAAAAATGAAGATAGAAAGAGATCTGGTAGGCCCAAATCCACAACAAATCAAGAGGACAACTTCATTAGAGTTCTTTCTAAACGGAATCGACGCTTAACTGCACCACAGATCACTGCAGCTCTGAATGATACGCGAGAAACACCCATTTCAACAACTACTGTTAAAAGACGCTTACTGTCTGCGGGATTAAGAGGATGTGTTGCTGCTAAAAAACCCAAACTAACAAATCGACATAAGAAAAATAGACTAGAATGGGCAAAAGCGCATAAAAACTGGACTATAGAACAATGGGAAAATGTCCTTTGGAGTGACGAATCAAAATTTCAGATTTTCGGATCCAATAGACGTGTCTTTGTACGCCGGTCAAAAGAAGAGAGGGCTTCAGAGGCATGTACAGTGCCTACCATCAAACATGGTGGTGGTAATGTCATGGTTTGGGGGTGTTTTGGCAACAGTAAACCCGGCAATCTTGTGAGGATAACCGGAAAATTAAACAAGGAAGGCTATTTAAAAATTCTCCAAGATTCTGCCATACCCAGTGGACTAAGTCTCATTGGTTCTGGATTCATTTTTCAACAGGATAATGATCCTAAGCATTCGTCTAAATTGTGCCAGAACTTTTTAAACAAGAAAAAAGCTGAAAACATTTTAAACATCATGCAATGGCCATCTCAATCCCCTGATCTTTCTCCCATTGAACTTGTTTGGGATGAACTTGACAGGAGGGTGAAAAGTCGTTGTCCTACGAGCTCAGAACATTTGTGGCAGCTATTAGAGAACGAATGGAACAAATTAGATAAAGATTATTTTAAAAAATTGATTAATAGAATGCCCAGAATATGTGAGAAGATTATAAAGGAGAAAGGTGGACACTTTGATGAAGCTAAAATTTAATCTAATTTACCATTGTATATTATTTTTTTATTTTGTTTAAGTTAGTTTCTGTTTGTTCTTTATTTTTTTATCAATACATTTAAATTTAAATGACTTAGTTTGGTTTTATTCGATTTTACCTTGCTGCTTCCAAACTTTTGGACGGTAGTGTACATCTCGCTTACATGTTTCGCGCGCGAATGACAATGGAACACAAATCCTTTATGTGTATTTCTGTACATACGATTTTTTGCTAGTGGACAAAACACATATGGAATTTGATAAAATTGTTTCTAGTTCAAATATTACGAAATGGATTTTACCAAGACATAAAGAATAAAATGGAGATTTGTTTAGTGTAAAAAAACGAAAAATAAAAAAATGCACATATGGAATTTGGCAGGCGCAACGACGACTAATGACTTCTAATGTTTACGCGAGTATTACACATTTGAAATAAAACTACTTTTACGGATTCTCAGTATGGCCGCGTTCCGATCCGGTGGTAGCTGAATAGTTTTGTTAGTTTTGTAAAATTGCCACAATAATAATTATCATAAATTAAATACTTTAATAATAACAAATCATAAACAACATAAATTTTATATATAGAATCATTCTCTTTTTGTACTGGCAATGAATTTGTATTATTTTTTTATAAAAATGTGGGTCAAAATTTAATATATTATAGGGTAGATATAAATAAATTTCTGTAATAACAATGACATATTGGACGTAAGACACCTTAGTCCTCCCGTGACCATGATCACTGTAAAGTGTTCCAAACGCCGGGAAATTAAAAATCAAATACAAACGCGATAGAATCCGTAAAAGTAGTTTTATTTCAAATCCAGAACTAAATACTGTATAGTACTCGTACCTATGTATTTAATTATGCTACATGTGATAATGCAAAATGTGTTGATAGGTGATGGGTGTGCTCCAAAAGTTTATTAATTAGATGTTTTAATTTAAGTGAAGGTGAATTAATAGCGTTAGGTGACCTCGAAATTATGGTAAATGTTGTTGGATTATCGATTTTATTTATCAAAACTAGTTCTAGTAAGTAGTAGTGAAAAATTTATTGGTCTAAGAGAACCTGATCATTACTTAACGCGTAATTTATGTAAAATGAAAAGAATGTTACCATGGGAACCACTTGTTGGGCGGTCAGCATTATTTTTTTATTATCGGATATTTTTATGCAACATTTTAATGGCCAGAATTATCAAATTTATGCTAAATTCGTTAGAGGAGCTACTTGAATCGTCAATCAGCTTTAGTGATGATTGCCAGCTTTAGTGATAGGTGATATGTCACAGAGGGTTAAACTGTATTGTGTCAAAATATTACCCCAAATGTATTAAGATTCAATTAGGAGAAGGTGGTTAGGCTTCTTAATATCAGCAAGTTCTATAACCATCACGAAAGTATGTGTTTAAATATTTTTTTTGGTCATAGAGTTTAAAGGAACATATTTCTTAGACAAATATATGGATGGATGAATTTCATCTTTTCCATGAAAAATATAATAGACTAGCTTTTATTCGGGACTTATTTTTGTGTTTTTGTAATATTATATACCTGATAAAATAATGGGCGAAGGAAAATTGGCAATTAAATCTTATTTCAACTCATCTGGCCAATTAGGTTAATGCATGCAGAAAGCATAGGAGGAGGTCAATATCCCACCATATCTAAAGAAAAAAAATATATAGTAATACGAACCATATCAATTATTTGTTGTTTCAAAAACGGCTTTAACAGACTAAACAATTTATCGATAAAAGGCGGTGTATTTATTATGTGTACTCCCTTTAACCTGATTGGCATGGCTTCCTGAAAATAAAAAAGTAATATCAATTCTGTTTAATGGCGATTACGGATACTAACCAAACGTATCTTTGCTCGAGGCTGCTGTAGATAGCGACTAAAGTTTATTGGAACAGATATCAGGTCTGTAATAAAACATGATCGTACCAAACCTAGGCTTCCTTGTCCCGTAAGGACATTTTTTACTTACTTATGGTGGCAAGCAAGCAGCACACCTGATGTTAAGTGTTACTGGCGCTCATGGACCAAAACCAGGGAAATAGCAGACAATGCCAGGGGTATAGCTAGACCACTGCCTACCAGCCAAAACTCATATATAAATTTGAGTTTACGGTTCTCTCTCTTTCCGAAAGAAGCGCAACAGAACATTGCCATTACTTAGACATCGATTTGCTCCGAGAGTGTGGTACCCCGAATGGACCGGCGCGCGGCTGTAGACAGAAAACTGTCAATAGTGTAGCGCTACCACTACTAAACATTTTGTTCACACACGTCAAGCCCGTGTTAGAACCGCAGATAATGACTCTATTCAATCACATGTTTGAAAATAAGTTAATATGAAAAAGTGCTAATAATAGGCAGCAGTGCTCTCCTAGGAAACGTGTAACACCAATCACGATCCATAAACTATTTGCCAGACGTGATCATTATGCCATTAGCCCCGCTTGTGGAAGACTATCCAATATTGAATGTCGTTAAGACTAATGATGGGCTGAGATATACATACGGTGGCACTGGCATGTACAAAAGTCCCTAATAATAAATAAAGAGAAAAAAAATGATGCGCTGTAAATTCATGTTTGCAAAATGGAGTACAAAATTGGAAATAAATGAACTGGTAATAAAAAAATTGTAAAATGAAATACCTCTTGCAATTTTGACAATTTTTTTGCCAAAGAGACATTAAATTTGGTGATAAATTTTAACGTGATATCTTTAACATCCAATACCACGATATCAGCTTCGCTATAATTATCGTTGTCTATTAACCAGGCATCTAAACTCAAAATGAATAATCTTGCATCTTGTAAATAGTCGAAATTGTCCAAACCAGGATCGTTCAGTTGCCATATCCAAATGCCCTTGTTACCAGATACGATGTATTGAGCTAAATTTCTGGAAATCCAAATTATAATTTTTATTGTTAATAATAAATTTATTTCGTGTATCGTATGGCAAAGTAAATAGCATTAAAATGTTTGGCAGACTCATAGATACTTTTCGAAGCCAAATCCTGAACCTATTAACATCTGGTGCAACTTGTTATTAAATATACATATTATAATATATAGATATATTATTTATATTTTGTTAATATAATTTCTAAGCTAACCTGAAAATGAAGAATTAGATTACGTTGTATTTGTAATACAATGTAATGCTAATTCTTCATTTTTAATATTTCAATAACTTTAAAAAATTTATTACTAAATATTATATATCTATTTTATACTATTTTATCCGTGTGGTGACGGAGTAAGAATACAATTCACCACCCCCTATCTTACCCGTGGGTGATCGTAAGAGATGACTAAGGGATATAAAACGCATTTAACATCTATGCAAGAGAAGGCAAACTTGAAATAAAACTCTATACCAACACGTCTGACCAGCGTGGTATAGTAAGTCAATTTCCCTCTTATTATATAGGAGGCTCGAACCCAACAGTGGGACATATATGAGCGGAGACGATTATATGTCTATACTATACCTTTTTTACGTGTGATGTCGGATTATGAATACAATTCACTACCTTCTATCTTCCCCGTGGATGTGGTAAAAGATGACTAAGAGAAGGTAAAGCACGAAATAAATTGGCAATAGTATTTTGACCTGACGTAAACCGTCCTTGGAAATATTGTGACCAGATGACATCGGATGGAATTAGCCCAGGTCGATATAATGCACTTAGTCGTCTTTTACGACATCCACGAGCAATGTAAGGGTTAGTAGTATTCGTAGCCGCTACCACACAGCATTTTCTAAATGCAAATATAGGTTTAAACAATGATACGTCTCCATTAATAATGTCTATTACAGTTTAATATCTTGAAAATAGAAACATTAGCCATTTTATTAGTTAGATTAGTCACAGTCGTAAGCTTGGCCTACATGCGCAATATGCCCATGACACGAGGCTTAGAAAACAATCTAGATTAACCGTCACTGACACTGATATTAGTTCATATTGGAATCAAATTGATTATAAATGTTTATCAAAGGGCAGAAGGCAACATATACTTTGTTCATAATAAAATAGGAAAAAAGTTGTGTGACTCCACGCTGCCTTTCTGTCCAGCCCAGGTAGTATCGGTATAGCAAGACCATCATCATCGTCTCAGCTCATATATTTCTCACTCTTGGGCTCGAGCTTCCTCCATAGTGGGAGGGAAATTGACCTACTAAACTACGCTTGTCAAACTGGTTTTGTTTCGAGATTTCCTTCTCTTGCATAGATGTTATATGCATTTTATATTCCTTAGTCGTCTCTTGCGTATACCCACGGGTAAGATGGGAGTAGTGAATTGTATTGTTACTCCGTCACCACACGGAAAAGACCAAACCATAAGCATAAAAATTATATAATTATATATATATTAAAATTATATATTCTTCACTCACGCAATCTTTAGCGCTTTCTGCATTTGGTGACAATCTGGATCTCTGAATAAAAATAACTCGGGGCTCGAAGCTCTTATACTGAAAAACATTTCAACAGTTTTCTTTGCAGCCTCTATGTCATAGTAGCAGCTATGAAGAAATCTTCGTATAACCGTGTCATCTGAAATGCAAATGCAATCGTAAATAATTGATAATGATTAACTGATTCTTGTTCTTTCCCAGCTCATACACATACGTCCCAATATTTAGCCCAAGACTTCTCCACAGTAAATGGCAAGATTGGTTCGCCAGCATGTGGATAGTAAATTTATCCAAAATTTCTGATATTACTAAGGGCTAGCTTTTTTTTCAAATCTGTAATTGATTGTAATATAATTAAGTAAATGGCTTTGATTTTATTATTTATATTTTAATTCGGTGTGACGTCATAAAATATGTGTACGTGGTGGTTCTGTGCCGAATAAAACATGTCCTTATTCTTTCTTTCGTTTCTATCTTCCAATTTTTACTTAACCATGAGTTTCTGATTTTATTAATATAAATGATGTTGACTTAATTTGATTCAAGGTTTTTATTAACATTTTTTAGGATACAATAAGTTACGAAACAAGGCAATTTACAAAAATTAGACTAAATTTCATGGCTTCTATTTATAGATTTATCTGTGTGGACAGATTAAAAATTCAGACCGTTTTATTCCTCACGAGTATACCTACTTAATAATTAACTACTGACTAAGGAATTTAAACAGATCACTGTGAGAGAAGAAACCCCAACTAAGAGAACATGGTCAAAAGGACATTTTCCAGCCCATCTCGAACAACAGTTAGATGTAAAAAGATTGAAATGTTTATTTAGCTCTGTCCTTTATAAATACTACATAGTCTTGTCGTAGAACTGGGAAAAGAGAATGTTTTAAGGTTTCTTTTTTTTATTAATCCTTTTCAGGTTGACATTTCGCCTATTACATCACACTGATCAAACAGATTGCTGCTTTCTAAAAAACAAAAGAAACCAAGACCAGGTCGATGTAAACCTTTTAATGATCTTAGTCGTCTTTTACGACCTCCATAAGCAAAGTAAGGCTTGGTAGTATTCGTAGCCACTACCGTACAGCACGGAGGAAATATAATATTATAATCTACCACACTTAATATAGGTAAGAATAATTTGTAATACGTAATAAATATGAAGCTGTAATCTATGGATACAATGGAATAATTAAATGAGCAGCAAAATCTGAAATAACAACGCAACTCCGACGCAATTTAGAACCCAGCTGTGGCATGATTGTGGCATGTAAAATTAAATATGAATAAAACAGCAAACAGTTAGCATTCTAACTGCTACTAATAAAAAATCGTAATCGGGTTTTTATAAAATAATCAAGCATATTAAATGCTAAATTTCAGTCATTTGAATAACAGGGTTGTGTCATCGTTTAATACAATTCTAACTGTAAAGTTCGATGTATTAAGCCTGTACAATGTGTAAATTTGTCAGGTAGATGGCACACGTCTCCTTAAAGATGAAAATATAATACGATGCGAGAATTGAATGTCGTACAATAGCTCAAAGTGGCAGCACGATTTTAACGGATTTCCAACAGGCGTGGGTTCGAATCCCACTTGTGACAATCATTTTTCGCTCGTAATCGGGTTTTTTTTTATAAAATAATCAAGCATATTAAATGTTACATTTCAGTCATTTGCTACTAATAAAGTTACTTTTCATAGTAGGCTTAAAATATAATTTTATTTTAATCGCTTAAGTAGATATATATAGTCATCATCATTTCAGCTCATATATGTACCACTGTTGGGCTCGAGCCTCCTCCATAATAGGAAGGAAGTTAACCTAATATACCATGCTGGTCAGACAGATTAGTATACGGTTTCGAGTTACCCTTCTCTTGTATAGATGTTATATGCATATTATATACCTTGGTATTCTTTGAGTTTTCTGTGTGAGACACAAGGAGGTTTCAGGAGTGGAAGGGGA
The DNA here is from genome assembly GCA_905163515.2 of Lymantria monacha. Lineage (NCBI taxonomy): Eukaryota > Metazoa > Arthropoda > Insecta > Lepidoptera > Erebidae > Lymantria > Lymantria monacha. The sequence goes on along the minus strand of LR991097.1, from coordinate 15,105,354 downwards.
TGCATGGATCAAGTGTTCTCTCTGCGCAACATTGTGGAGAAGCATCTGGCTAGGTCAGAGGGTTTTCTGCAGTTTTGTGGATCTGGAGAGAGCATTTGACACGGTTGTACGAAAGGAAGTTTGGGACATTTTACCGGAGTATGGTATTAGCGGTAAACTGCTACAGGCTGTGCAGTCCAGTTACATGGGCTGTAGAGCCTGTGTGCGGCTGGATGATGGAATGTCGCCTTGGTTTGACGTCAATATCAGCGTTAAGCAGGGGTGCGTTCTGTCAGCCAGGCTGTTTATCGTACAGCGTTTACCTCTCCCCTAACAGGAGAATGGACGATTTCAGGGCCTCCCTCACCACCTTGGAGGCTTCGATACGGCGACTGGCACCGGGCCTCATCCTGGTCCTGGGGGACTTCAACGCCAAATCCACGGCGTGGGGGTCCCCTATGACGGACGACCGCGGGCGGGCGGTCGTTGAGTGGGCGGCTTCACTAGGCCTCTGTGTTGTTAACAGGGGCTCAGTGAACACGTGTGTGCGGCAGCAGTGCGGGTCGATAGTGGACTTGTCGTTCGCTAGCCCCGCTGTCGCGCCACGGGTGAGGAACTGGAGTGTCCTGGAGGAGGCGGAGACCCTGTCGGACCACCGGTACATCCGGATGGAGGTCTCCCCCCGGGAACCCGGTAGGGGTCACAGGGCGGACGGAGCTCCCGCGTTTCCGCGGTGGGCTGTGGGTCGTCTTGATAGGGACCTACTGGCGGAGGCGGCCATCGTTCTCACGTGGCTGTCCTCACCGCCCCCAGCGGACGGAGTGGACGCTGAGGCTGTCCGCATCCGCAGTGCGTTAACGCAGATCTGCGATGCGGCCATGCCCAGGGTGCGGCGTCTACCTCCGAGGCAGGGGGTGTACTGGTGGTCCCCATGACTGGCGGACCTTCGCGCGGCGTGTATCAGTGCCCGAAGGTCCTACACCCGCAGCCGGCGGCGTCACCGCGACGCTGAGCGGGAGGGCCAGCTGTACGAGGCGTACCGCAGTGCGCGGACTGCCTTTCGGCTGGCCATCCGAGCCGCCAAGGATGCGAGTTGACCGTGACCCCTGGGGTCGCCCGTATCGCGCGTCGCTGAACAAGCTTCGCGCGCAGGGCCCCCCCCTCACCGAGACCCTCCAGCCCGACTTCCTCTGTAGGGTGATCGAGGAGCTATTTCCACGGCAGTCGGGACACACGCCCCCGGTCATGGCTTCGCCAGATCAAGACCGGGAGGCCGACGACGAGAGTGTTCCACCCGTGACGGAGTCGGAAGTGGGGGCGGCAGTGGCGCGGATTCGCTCTGCCACCACGGCCCCCGGCCCGGACGGAATACCAGTCCGGGTGTTGACGTCGCTCCTCGAGCACTTCGAGCCTCGCCTCAGACAACTGTTCAACGCCTGTCTGACGTCTGGACGGTTCCCTGAGTGCTGGAAGGAGGGGAGGTTGGTTCTCCTGCCAAAGCCGGGACGGCCCCCGGATTTGCTGTCGGCCTACAGGCCCATCGTGCTTCTCGACGATGTGGGTAAGCTGTTGGAGCGTGTCCTCGCTGCCCGCATCGTCCGACACTTGGAGGAGGTGGGGCCCGATCTGTCGGACGCTCAATATGGGTTTAGGAGGGGGCGTTCGACCATCGGGGCCCTGCTACGCCTGAGGCAGACGGCCGCGGAGGCTGTCGCCGGCAAGGGAGTGCTGTTGACGGTGTCGCTGGACATCGCCAACGCATTCAATAGTCTGCCATTCAGCTGCATCAGGGAGGCGCTCCGGTTCCATGGAGTGCCCCTGTACCTCAGGCGGCTGGTGGCAGACTATTTGGAGGGGCGCAGTATCCTCTGCGCGGGTCCCGCAGGGGGCATTGTGCGGACGCCCATGTCGTGCGGTGTTCCACAGGGGTCGGTTCTGGGGCCGACTCTGTGGGACATCGGGTACGACTGGGCGTTGAGAGGGAGTCTCCCCCCTGGGCTGAGCTTGGTGTGCTATGCTGACGATACGCTCGTCACAGCCCGGGGCAGGACACTCGAAGAGGCGGCGAGCCTGGCCACTCTCGGCACCGAGGAGATGGTCAGGCGAATCGAGGCGCTGGGGCTATTATTCCATGGGCCACGCGTAAGGCTGCCAACCGGCGCCTCGTTAGTCGTCAACTCCATCCAGATCAACATCCAGGCCCATATGAAGTACTTGGGTCTGGTGCTCGACGGGCGATGGTGGTTCCGGGAGCATTTCCGACAGATTGCTCCCCGGCTGGTCGGCGCGGCGTCCGCCCTTTCTCGGCTCATGCCGAATGTGGGCGGACCCAGTTTCGAGGGCCGACGGCTGTATGCGGGGGTCATCCGCTCGATGGCCATGTACGGCGCACCCGTGTGGGCGAGGGCTCCAAACGCCCAGCTCAGGGCGGTTCTGTGGAGGCCACAGAGAGCCATGGCGGTCAGAGCCATTCGCGGGTACCGCACGGTGTCGACAGAGGCGACGTGCCTATTGGCCGGGACACCCCCGTGGGACCTAGAGGCGGAGATGCTCTCCGACCTCTACCAGCGGGTTACCTCAGTGCGCGAGGAGGGTGGCTCCCCATCGTTGAGCGAGATAGCCACCTGGCGCGAGGACGCCCGCCGAGACGTCATCACCCGTTGGGTTACGCGGCTGGAAAGGCCTAGAAACGGTATCGTGACCGTCGAGGCCTTCCGGCCCGTATTGATGAAATGGATGGAGCGGCGGCACGGGGTCCTCACCTTCCGACTGGTGCAGGTGTTGACGGGGCACGGGTGCTTCGGGAAATACCTGCACACGGTCGTGTACAGGGAGTGGACTCCGGGCTGCCATCATTGCAGTAGTGACGAGGACACTGCGCAACATACGCTCGAGGAATGCTCGGGCTGGGACGGGCAGCGCCGCGACCTCGTCGCTATTATCGGTGCCGACCTGACGCTGCCGGCTGTCGCGAGGGCGATGGTCGACAGCGTCAGGAATTGGGACGCGGTCGCCGTCTTCTGCGAGGCTGTCATCTCGCGGAAGGAGGCGGCGGAACGAGTTAGGGAGGACTCCCGCGACCCGGGCCGCCGCCAGCGGCCGGGGCGGCGCAGGCGCGAATACCTGCGCCTGATGCCGCCCTAACCCAGGCCTCGGGTGATCGGACCGGGGAATTGTCCGGTCACCCAACGCGAGGCCATCACGTGAGGGCGACGCCCCGACGGCGAAATCTGTCGGGGCGCCGACGAGAGGAACCCGCGAGGGTAAACCGCCGAGCGGACCACCGAAGACAAAGATCGGGTACCGGTGATCCGCTCGCACGGCGAAGAGAGAGGATTTTACGGTGGGTCTATGGGGTCACGCGCCGCCTTCTCCGTCACCCCGGACCGACTTGACGGGGCGAGACGCACCCATAACCCACCAATAAAAATAAAAAAAAGGCTGTTTATCATATATCTGGATAAATGTCTCCAAAGGTTGAACGATATGAATGTGAGAGTCCAGATGGGCTACTCAGTGGTCACTGCTCTGCTTTATGCAGATGATGCAGTCCTGCTGGCAGTCAGCGACTGACCTGCAGACCCTAGTCGACACAATGATAGAAGATTGTAAGAAAAGGGGTCTACGCGTGAATGTGAGCAAAACCAAAATAATGGTCTTTGAAAGAGATAAAACCAGAACAGATGTAAGAGTAACAATAGGTATTGATGTACTAGAGCAAGTGGATGAATTTGTATATCTTGGATGTGGATTTAGCCGAGATGGAAGGTACACCACTGATATAGAGCGAAGAGTGAATGCGGGAAATAGAGTGAACGGACGTTGGGGCAACTTCTCGGCAACCACCACCTCAGCCAGAAGGCACGTGTAGCAATACATGACGCAGTGCTTGTCCCAACATTACTGTATGGAAGCGAGAGTTGGGTATGCAGAAAAGAGTATGATAGTAAAATTAATGCGGTCGAAATGCGATCTCTGCGGAAAATCTGTGGAGTTAGGCTGACCGACCGCATTCGTAACGACGACGTAAGAGAGCGAGTAGTTATGAAAGAGAGTATTGGTGTAAAGATGCGAAAGGGAATGCTCCGATGGTTCGGACATGTGGAAAGAATGCCGAACGAACGCCTGGTTAAGAAGATATACAATGCGAAAGTGGAAGGATGTAGGTACCGAGGGAGACCGAGCCTAACCTACCTAGACCAGATCGGTCATGTACTGAAGGAAGGTGGAGTCAAGAGTCTCCGAAACCGGCGAGCGTGTATGAAGAGAATTATGAATGTTGAGGAAGCGAGTGTAGTATGCAGAGATAGAGTTCTCTGGCACTCTGTTCTCTCTGCCTACCCTGCAAGGGATATGGCGTGATGATATGTATGTATGTATGTCCCTTGGTCATCTTTTACGACATTCACGGTAGGGAATGGTGAATTGTTTTCTTATTCCGTCACCACACGGATAGATAAGTAGATATATGAGTTTATTACCTAAATCTTTGGGTAAGTTGGCTTGGTTAAGGATCCATTCTTTAAAATGCACTACCAATTTGTTTATCTCTTCGGGGCTTTTCTCCATCTTGAATGTTTAAATTTCTGTAAACAATAAAATTAATTTAGAAAACCAAATTTGCAACCCGTCCTCGCTTCACTTCGATATTTGGTCGCTCTATCCCCGCATTTTAAATCTCTGATAACTATTGGGATATTCAATTTAATTATATGCTTTACAGCCCAATTTTAATGTGCTTTTAATGCACCATATTACATATATTTAATGGGAAAGATTAATACTGTATTGTTAAAAATTGCTTCCTAAGTAACGAAATATTTGCTTATATGTAAGATAAATCTTGTTTTCGATAGATAAATCGTTATCTACATCAATTATGGTTCATTCGTAGGAGAAACATCATCGCGGCATTTTGTGTAAGTTCTTTTTAACATACAATTTCATAGTACATTATTTTGATATATTTAAACTTTAGCCAGAATTTGTAATCTAAGCGCATAAAAATATGATTGTTACTACACCATGTCAAAAATCTATTAAATTCTCGGCTATTTCTACTATAATATGTATGTATTATACATATAAACCTTCGTGTTCTGACGGTATAACCATATTAAAATCCGTTGCGTAGTTTAAAAAAGCTAAATCTAAAAACAAAGGTGGCGATTTTAGTTTATACTATGTATAGATATAGATAGACAAGCACATGTCTTTTTACATTTGTAAACAAAACATGAGTAATGAAACCGTAAAATGTACGACATTGACCTAGCTAGACCAACCATTTTGGCAAGAGGCCAATTAGGTACAATCAGTACATATCTTGTGATCATTGACATTGTATAAGAGTAGAATAGGTACCAAATAAATTTAAATAAGAGCAAAGTCATTACGCCCCAATTTCTATGGGTTAGATACAACAATTTCATTTCTTTTCTTTTAACGAATGTGGAAGAACAGCAAAACTTGCTGTGCTTACAGTAAGTGGGACCACACTGGTGACAGTTTTCTGTCTACAGCCGCGGGCAGGTCCGTCCGGGGTAGTACCACACTCGCAGAAAATCGACGTCTGAGCAGATGCAAATGCTGTGCTTCGTTCGGGGAGCGAGAGAGTGGCAGCTCAACTTTCTGGGTGGGTATGGGATTTTTTATTGTTAGGCAGCGACCTAGCTGTACCTGGTATTACAAAAGTCCATGTGCGGCAGCAATACTTACCATCAGGTGTACTGCTTGCTCGTTTGCCAACAAGAGAAATAAAAAAATCTTGCCCAATACATTTGCAGTGTTTTACGCCTGTCTGTTGTCAATCTTAAATAGGTTAACCTTGATTAAACGCACTAAGAATTGACCTTTATCAGTGTCGAGGTCTTAGTCAGCTTTTCTGATACACACCGTCAATACAAGAGATGGTTGTATTAGCTTACATTGTAGAATGAAGGCCTATCCAACTTTCGTATTTAACGATCTATATGACATTCATAGCGACTAAAATCAAATTTATAATAAGTCATCATCATTCTGCTATTATTCCAATTAGTTGAGGTCGATTCAATATGTACCCTTCTTTCATCGTACATATTGAAAGGTTTTGGCAATAGTTTTATGACTGGCCGCCTGTCTGACATCAAACCTCCTTAGGAATAAAATTGTTGGCCAGAATACATCAGATGAAATTTAACCAGCTCAATCAAATTCATAATAAGTATTGAAATTATAAAGTAGATAAATCTTCATCCCATTACACCTCTACAATCGAACTTCCTCTCAGAATGAGAGGTTTAATGCTATAGTTCAGGAGTGGCCAACAAGTCGATCGCACTCGCAAGTTCCATGAGGGGACGAATTTATGCTCTGGTCACTTAGTACCTACAAGAACCCCGGAACGCTAATTTAATGCCATCTAGTGAGTTTTTCAAGCGAAATATAAATATTTAATTCTTCATTTTTGTCTTCTCTCATACTGACGACTCATTGTTATTGTTTTTGTCAGGATATACTCCAAATTATGATGCATTAGTATAAGAAATGCAGACTCAGGTTTCCCATTAATTTAAATTTAAACAGTTTGAATTAATAAATATTAATAATAATTACTCATGATGTTGTAATTCCTCAGATCATAACTTTTTAACCCATTAAATAAATATTCATGTATGTTGCTTATTTACCCATAAATCATGGAACTCGCAAGAGTGCACGTCGTATTAAAAGCACATTGCATAAACGTCCCTCTTCTTACCTAAGAAATAGGTCGATCGCGACACAAATTTAAAATAAAAAGTAGATTTTATGTACACAAAAGTTGGCCACACCTGCTATAGTTCAAGACACTGTTCTAATGTATATTGGCAGCCTTGTAATTGATCCTTATTATTCGTTTACTATTTCCAGTCTAGCTAGTCTAGTTCGGGTATTGAATTGATTTTCTAATCTAACCAAATGCGGAAGTGCAACATCCATCTATACCAGAACATAGATAAAGAAAATGATATTCTAGGAAGGAACAGCAAGGTTAAGGAATCGGTATCAGTGGCTAGTCCAACAGTGATGGGTAAGGATTACTCTGTAATCGGTTATCCACATCAATTATCATCGTATTTGGATTATGAAAAACTTTTTTAAAATTTTAAGGTGAAGCCCATATTTTACAAAAAAAAAATAACGGATTTGACAGTATGGTAAGGTAAAGGTGAAAAAAGAAAATCTTTTTAAAAGCACTGAGCGGGATATTTAACGAGTTATATCCCAGAACACATTTGTTACCAGAGCCAGTGCTGATGCGCTGGGGTACATGGCTCACAGCGATTGAATACTACGCCGAACATTTTAATGCAATCAGAACAATTATTTCTCAATTGGATGACGATTCCGCAAGTATTTTAGCCTAAAAAAATCTATTGGCAAATGACTCTTTATAACGATTTGGTCTGCATAAAAAACAATGAATGCTTTTTAGTACACAAAATACAAGAACTAGAAAATGCGTCCACATCACTGAATGAAGTTTATTGAAGAAACAGAGGCAAACATTTCTGAAACAGAAGCCACCGTTGCTGACGTGGTTAAGGAAAGACTAAAATATGTTTTGGAAGAAATAAGGAAATTCATGCCTAAAAAGAATTTAACAAGTTGCTGTGCGGATGTTATGAAGGCACTGCGTAGTCTTGGCTTATACGCTTCAAAGATTATGCGTGTTTAAGTAATTTAGCTCTCTAAATTAGCTCCAATCACGTCATACTCGTATATTTAAGTCAAACCAACATAATTTTAATTTAGAAAATCTAAAAGGCAACATGCCTTTGAAAAAAAATCCAAAAAGGATTGTAAATTGCAATCAAATCAAAATAGCTTAAATCCTTGAATTTATTATTAAATTTCCTTATTTTGTTTCATTTGAAATTAAACTAAGCAATAATTCCGAATTTTGAAAATCCGCGTTTTTATAAAATAAAGGCATTAAACAGCTAGCGAAACACTTTAGATAGGTAGTCCCTTTAAGAAGTACATTAAATGCGATTTTTGTATATAAGTCTTCTTATTCTTCTTCTTGATTAATGGCCTCTGTTAGCGATTAACCATAACTTCGCCAATTTAAAAGTAAAATAAATTTAAAAAAATAGTAGATTTATATTTTAGTCGTCAATCACGTCTCTCCTAGTCGTGTCCTAAAGCAAAGTCCTGTATATAAATCAATAGTACATTTGCAACTTCTTCTTTTTCTTGATGAATGGCTTCTGTTAGCGATTAACCGCACTTCGCCAATGTCCCGTAAGACTCGTTCGTAGGCCATCAAACGAAGGAAATTGTACGGTACGAAATAGTATGTAAAGGGCCGGTGAATATGACTCTAAGATTACATGAGAAATATAGTGACGAGTAGTATACTGAAACAAAAAACAACTCTAACTAGACATTTGTAACTATTAAATTTGTGATGAAAGAAAGACATTGACAATATATTTAGACATTATACCGCACACATGGCTTAATGGTCTAACAATAGACAATTAAATTATTTGTCTATGCCTTACTCTGAGGGTCTAACCAGCTCCCGTATTAAGTAAAATGGATGGGAATTCATCCCACGTATACATACTGCATGTATTATTAATTAATATACATAGTTAATTTATTTTTGAAAAAATGCCATCAGAAAATTTATATCTAAGGAAGTTAAGAAAGTCATAGCAAAACTATTCTTATTTCAATTACTTGGGGTCGACGCAATATATACTGTACAACTCTACCATCGTAAATATTGCTGATGCAAAATACTGCTGCAAAGTTATTGACAATAGTTTTACGACTGGCCGCCTGACATCAACCCTCCTTGGGAATGTATTTTTTGACCAAAGAGCATCAAGTGGTGGGCCCAGATCGATATAAAGCTCTTAGTGGAAATCACAAATCCACGAACAAATTAGGGGATAGTAACATTCACTACTTAACCTAACTTAACAAGCCCACACATCATTACATAGTTTTAAGATATTGTCTATTAAAAAATGTATGCGTATCGCGTGAGCAAGCAATCCTTTTATTTGCAAAAAAATAAATTATAACTGTTTTTGAATGTGAAATTCCACAATAAATCTTTGTGTTATCTATCAATTGTTTATTTGCAAAGAAATAAATTAATAACTGTTTTTGGATGAAAATTTCTACATTAAATCTTCGTGTTATCTATCAATTGTTTATTTGCAGAAATAAATTAATAACTGTTTTTGGATGAAAAATTCCACATTAAATCTTCGTGTTACCTATCAATCGTTTATTTGCAAAGAAATAAATTAATAACTGTTTTTGGATGTGAAATTCCACAATAAATCTTTGTGTTATCTATCAATTGTTTATTTGCAAAGAAATAAATTAATAACTGTTTTTGGATGGCAAATTCCACAATAAATCTTCATGTTATCTATCAATTGTTTATTTGCAAAGAAATAAATTAATAACTGTTCTTGGATGGAAAATTCCACAATAAATCTTCGTATTATCTATCAATCGTTTATTTGCAAAGAAATAAATTAATAACTGTTTTTGCATGTAAAATTCCACAATAGATCTTAGTGTTATCTATCAATCGTTTATTTGCAAAGAAATAAATTATTAACTGTTTTTAAAAAGAAAATTCTACAATAAATCTTCATGTTATCTATCAATCGTTCAACATTTATGATTTTTTTTAATGCCTGCAAAAATGTATGATGTAATATCAGTTAAAAATCTCCTTATTTTATCGTTGCAATATACTATGATGAAGATATTATCTCTATAACATCTCTGACTGTTCTTTGACCCAGTTCTGTTTGTATTATCTTTGAAAGCATTACTTTCTCATCATCTTGATTACGGTTAATATTTGAAAAGGTACTTTGACCCTTTAAGGTAGTATCTAAGACCACACGATGACCTTAAAATTATACATTTTGATTGGCGTTTAAAATCGTACAAAGTTCGCACGGCGACATACACAGTATAACATGTTGAACATTTTGAACATTTAATATTTATTGTTTGAGGAATATAATTAGGCCATTTCAAATACTTTCATAAAAGAAACAAGAAAGGCACTATAATAACATGTTTAGATTTGTAGTTATTAATTTTATATAGCTTTATTTACCTAAATAAATTATATTTTAGATGTTTATAGGTATTTGTAATATTTACATACAAGCAAAAACTTTCAAGAAACTTATTTCATTTGCCATTCATTTCATTTCATATCCATTCATAAGTACCTACCTCTCTAATTTGTAACTTTCTTTAATTCTTTTACATTTTTATATTATTTGTTGCTACGAGTTACGTACTTACGAATAGGTACGAGTGTTTATCCGTGTGGTGACGGAGTAAGAATACAATTCACCACCCCCTATCTTACCCGTGGATGACCGTAAGAGACGACTAAGGGATATAAAACGCATATAACATCTTTGCGAGAGAAGGAAAACTCGAAACAAAACCCTATACCAACACGTCTGAGCAGCGTGGTATAGTATTTTATTTTTGGTTAATTTCCCTCTCATTACGGAGGAGGCCCGAGCCCAACAGTGGGACATATATGGGCTGTGATGATGACGATGAATGATGATGTTGCTACGAGTATAGCCACAATGCTAGAGCAGTAGTAGGAATACACATATTTTTTGTCATGTGAAATTTCATGTCTCTATATACTATGGTGACTGAAATACAACCTTGGTAGATAGACGGACAACGGAGGCTTAGTAGGCAAGGAAACGTATCCATACTAGGATTACTAGGTGACCTATTCAAGGAGGAGAGGGGATCTTCAAAAATACCAGGCTTAGTCACAGTGGTGGAGAAGTGTGTTAAATTTTCATCACGTAGTCGAGCTAATTTTATTCATCTTACTAAGCAGCTTCTTTTTAACTTTCTGTTTGTAAAAAAATATTTAAAACCTTATTACCGACTTACTACTTGAAACAGGTGGTATCAAACTACAGGTGGTATCAATCTACAGGTGGTATCAATCTACAGGTGGTACCGAGAGCTGGAAGGGTATAAAAAATTGTAAATAATGGGTCACGTCGTATAAATACGTTTCCTCATATGATTCCGTTTGAAATCGTGCAGCTGGCATTCATCGATTTATAAGACGTTATCACGCCAAAAACTAAGGAGGTTGAAGGTATCGTAAGGACAAACCATAGAAGCGAAACTTTTGTATTACAAAAAAGCATTTTAATTATTCACAATCACTTTTGAATAGCATATTCTATTTATCATTCATGTACATAAAATTAAGAAAGCGAGAAGTATGTTTCACTTTTATTAAGTTTACGAGACAAAGTTCAAGCGACTTCAATATCGCATAGGTACTTACGCGTATTTATCACACACTTTAGAAGTGGAAATTTTCATGAAACAAAAATCACCTCCCACATAAAACAAAACAGTTTAAACATACATATATACATACATATCATCACGCCATATCCCTTGCAGGGTAGGCAGAGAGAACAGAGTGCCAGAGAACTCTATCTCTGCATACTTCACTCGCTTCCTCAACATTCATAATTCTCTTCATACACGCTCGCCGGTTTCGGAGACTCTTGACTCCACCTTCCTTCAGTACATGACCGATCTGGTCTAGGTAGGTTAGTCTCGGTCTCCCTCGGTACCTACATCCTTCCACTTTCGCATTGTATATCTTCTTAACCAGGCGTTCGTTCGGCATTCTTTCCACATGTCCGAACCATCGGAGCATTCCCTTTCGCATCTTTACACCAATACTCTCTTTCATACCTACTCGCTCTCTTACGTCGTCGTTACGAATGCGGTCGGTCAGCCTAACTCCACAGATTTTCCGCAGAGATCGCATTTCGACCGCATTAATTTTACTATCATACTCTTTTCTGCATACCCAACTCTCGCTTCCATACAGTAATGTTGGGACAAGCACTGCGTTATGTATTGCTACACGTGCCTTCTGGCTGAGGTGGTGGCTGCCGAGAAGTTGCCCCAACGCTCCGTTCATCATTCAACGCTCCATCCAAGATATACAAATTCATCCACTTGCTCTAGTACATCATTACCTATTGTTACTCTTACATCTGTTCTGGTTTTATCTCTTTCAAAGACCATTATTTTGGTTTTGCTCACATTCACGCGTAGACCCCTTTTCTTACAATCTTCTGACACAGTCTTCTGACACACTTCAAAAACAGTTTAAAAACAATTCATTATCACCACGAGTAAAAACATGTACTGAGTAATTGTACATATGAACACACGTCACATATTACCTACATGTTGTTGATTTCCCACGCGTAATAATTTACTCTGTTACAAAGCAAAGACGTGAAATTATAAATATTAATATTAAATATTAGATACAGTACATAACTATGTTAGTTTATATACGGTTCTCTTATAATATTATGTTCAATGACCTTAGAAAACTAAGAACCATAAAATATGGAGATGTGTGTGTCTGTGCGCCGCACGGCACTATTACTTAACCTGTTTCACTAATGCACAAAAAATAATGCCGGCTTTGGTTTGATTAGATCACATTTGCATTATACATATTTTTATAGCAACCAAATTAAATTTATTTCTAGAACATCACCTATACGTAAGGTTGCCAACTATACTGTTAAAAACAGTATTATACTGTTTTTCACTACATTATACTTTTTACTGTTGAACAAAAATAAAGTATACAAAATACTGTTTTTAGCATCAAAATGCTTAACACTATATGTATGTGATAGACTTAGACGCTCACACAATTTTTTTTATTTAGTCAGAGGGAGCTCAGTGCAGCGCAGCGTATTTAAAACATTAAATAAATAAAATACTGTTCATTTTTCTAAAATACTGTTTAATATTCTTCTCAGACCTAAATATATTTTATTTTTTGTAATAAAAGTTGGCAATACGTCACAACGCCGGCATCGTTTTGTTTTTTTATTTTCGGTTTTTTTCGAATTTAATTTACAAATACCCTTCCTTCACAGGCATTCAATTCAGTTATAATTTTTTATTTTAAAATCTGTCACCTGTTTTTGATACATTTTACAGATATTTATTATCTGTTAGTAAATGGAGGAAGAACTACGAACGAACAATGAATGGTTCGCGCCGAATACCCTTAATACAGTGGAGGTTTAGAGCTATTCTGTAAGAACAATTACCGAGTCTCATATTGGCAAAGAGATATCAAATTAGTTTCGCCTTAACCTTTAAGGGATGTTCGATATCGAAATTGTTTATTAAGTATAACTTCCTCCTAAGTTATAGAGATTCGGTCTTTCCAAAATAAATCTCAAGCGTTATCCTTTATATGTTAAAAGCCACCATCCTGCTATAACTCAATCGTTTCATTCACATTCATCAGTTTTAATATACCAATACGACGTGGTCTTACCCTTGTAATCGTCCCATATTTGCTTCACCTGTCTCTCTTTAAACATTTTTTCTACGTGTCCAAACAACCTTTCGCAATTTTTGTCACTACTTCTTTATTTATTCCACAGCTCTCTCTTATACTACTATCCTTAAATAAATCTTTCAAATTTACACTATACATAGTTCGAAGAACTCTCATCTCAACAGCTTTATTCTAGTTTTATGTCGTCCCTGCTGTCACTGACATACATAAGGCTGGGCATTAATACTCAATTACGTACTTTTTTTTGGTCACGCAGTGGTCAAACTGCTGTTTACGCACTAATCCCCGCCAGTTAAGCCGAATTTACATTACGAAATTAGTGGCATGCATGATAAAATTACTTTCATGAAACTGGTTGCAGTACTCGTGAAACTTGTTTCGTTAAAGTATTAATATCGTGAAATGAATAGTATTGCTGTTATCATGGCTCCGTCGCTTTGTTTAGCAGTGCAAAGCGTTGTCGTACAGATGATAATATATAAAATTAAAAAAAGATTGGCTATATTGATATTCATTTATGAATTGTATGTTTTTATCGGTCGGCCAACGTTGGTGCGCCATTTTTGACGCCTATAACCTAAAAAAAACATACGTCCACTCCACGCAGACGCATTCGCCACACTAATTTCACGTCAAGTTTACACGGTGAAATTAGTTGCCTGACATTAGTTTTACCAAAAAATCGCGCGGGACGCGAAACTAATTAGTGTTATGAAATTAATGCATGCACTGTGAAACTTGATGTTTACACGTGAAAATATTTATGAAACTAGTGTCGTGAAACTAATTTTATGCTACTAATTTCGTAATGTAAATTCGGCTTTACATACGGGGAGTATGAGACTCTCCAGCCCCGTGACTGGAATACCCACTAAAAAGTCCACTGCGGTCGCTGTTAGCCGAGATGGCTTTGACAGCTTAACCGGACTATCCCTTATGTACTGCTAGCCGTGTCATTTTAGACAAATTCCTGCTGCTTATAAAGGCGTACATCACTTTGTTATCATCGCCAAGTCTTCTCTCAATATCATCATCATTTTTACCATATCTAATGACCAGTAGACCCAAATATACAAATTCTTTCACCTATACCATTCTCTCACTATTTATAAAGTTTATATTCTGTACGTACATACATACATACCATCACGCCATATCCCTTGCAGGGTAGGCAGAGAGAACAGAGTGCCAGAGAACTCTATCCTTGCATACTTCACTCGCTTCCTCAACATTCATAATTCTCTTCATACACGCTCGACGGTTACGGAGACTCTTGACTCCACCTTCCTTCAGTACATGACCGATCTGGTCTAGGTAGGTTAGTCTCGGTCTCACCCGGTACCTACATCCTTCCACTTTCGCATTGTATATCTTCTTAACCAGACGTTCGTTCGGCATTCTTTCCACATGTCCGAACCATCGGAGCATTCCCTTTAGCATCTTTACACAAATACTCTCTTTCATACCTACTCGCTCTCTTACGTCGTCGTTACGAATGCGATGGATCAGCCTAACTCCACAGATTTTCCGTAGAGATCGCATTTCGACCGCATTAATTTTACTTTCATACTCTTTTCTGCATACCCAACTCTCGCTTCCATACAGTAAAGTTGGGACAAGCACTGCGCTATGTATTGCTACACGTGCCTTCTGGCTGAGGTGGTGGCTACTGAGAAGTTGCCCCAACGCTCCGTTCACTCTAGTTCCCGCATTCACTCTTCGCTCTATATCAGTGGTGTAACTTCCATCTCGGCTAAATCCACATCCAAGATATACAAATTCATCCACTTGCTCTAGAATTAGTATACATACATTACATACACTCTAGAATTACATTCTGTAATACATTTAATATATCGATGCATTTAACCTTTTCCAAGAACATTATTTTCGTCTTCTTTATATTCACTTTCATGCCTTATCTTTCAAATCTTATAGCATAGGTACTAGTTTAAGCCTATAAATCCATAGCCGACAATCGATCCAACATAACAGAATAATTTAATTAATTATATTTTTCACTTTAATTAAAATCTATTTGTAAATAATTAAATTGGTGTTAAGTTATTCATTTTGTAAATCCAACTTCACTGCTAGTATGCCAATTGCTTCGAAAAATATGTAACAGCAATCGAATTGCACAAAAATGATATGAAGTTACTGTTAGAACCGTTGATACCTTATAAACTGTATGTTGTGTGTTATGTAACCATAAGCAATGGTGCTTATCAACATTAGTCTATGTTGAAACGCAATCGTTTCCGCATTAATTTGTTTTTTTTTTTTTTGTTTTTATAGATTAACCTTGAAACAAATGTAATTAAAAACATTTAAAAAACTTGGACTATTATATATGAACCATATATTTTATATCCCAGAATGCCTACCGTATTGTATCGGCCCAAGAAGTTCACCAAAGCTCTTGCTGCTGGTGTCTTAAAAGACTTCGTAGGCACATAATTGAAAAGATGATGCAATAGCTTAAAAGACCCTATAGCAATGTGTTGCACCAATGTGATATATCAGACCATTTTTCTCTCACTGTGGAGCAGTATCATCACAGACCACGTATGCGACTTGAAGAATAATAAGGAACGTATTCACGATAGCACAACTGAAAGAAAAGGAAATGAAACCATATGCTGACCTGTCCATCTAGCGTGATACAGTAGCCCAAGAGCCGGAGACTATGAAGAAAGGTCGTGTTCTATATTATAGAAATAAGGAGAAAACTCCGTTGCGGGTTGACAGGTGTCCTTCTTTATCGATGATTGACAAATTATTTCAAGAGTTAACTCTCAACCGATTCTCTTTCGGCGTAGTATAAATACTTGTTTTATTTGTCCCGGAAAGGGTAGAGGTATAAAACATTCCAGTCTCGCCATATAATATTTAGTTGAAAAAAATAGGGGCCAGCTAATTGCCGTCAACTCAGCACAGTTACGACTTCGAATTGCCACAAAAAAATACATTAAGCTTCAATTCATCCATAGCAATACTCAAAGTAATCGAACACAGGACTTAAGCATCAGCAGCGGAATGTTTATGCAACTTTGATAAAAAACATGAAAAATAACTTAATTGACATGAATATTAGAGATAAATAGATTAGAGCCTAGATTTACAGCATCCATTAGTACAGGGAATAAACCTGTGTGGAAATCAAATCGTTAACATACGGCATGAGAGCTTAATACTTGGACAACTGTGTACAAATACAAACTATAGAATACCACAATATCATATACATATATCATGTACTATTATAAAGCTGAAGAATTTGTTTATTTGAAGTCGCTTATCTCAGTAACCACCAGTTCGATTCCAAAAACTCTAATTGTTTCACATAGTCTTATTTATCTAGAAAGGTTAGCCTCTAATAAATACATAACGCTTCGACAAATAAGAGCAAGGCAGTGTCATTAGCAGTGTTATTAAGAGATCAGTCAGAATTTAGTAACAATGAGCAACAATTAAGTCTTGTACGCAGTGACAGTTGTCATAACAACTGCTGAGATAAGAATGATAACAAGTGATGAATTATAATAATTGGATTAATTTTGATATTAATACTGTCACAGAAAACGTGGGCATAATATTAGCATTCAATATCTAAGAGCGGTTCCGCACTACATCCGATCCGAATCCGTGAAATTATGGTCCGTCGTAGCCGTAGAACTATTTCTATGGTAATTTACGCACTACATCCGATCTCCGTCATCAGATTTCTTTCCGTCATTCTAGAATCACCATGCCGGAAAAGATTTTTGACGGACCGATGTAGCCATAGAATTATTTGTATGAACGTATGTCTACGTTCTTCGTACGTACAATAGTATTGCCAAAAGTTGACGTGGATTTAAAGGACTCATGATCAACGACGTGAACACTCTGCTGTGACGTAAAATGTAAATGTGGCGTAAAATCACGTAATTCGGTCCGAGTTTTCTAGACCCATATTTTCACGGGTTCGGATCGGACAAGTGCGTAAGCAATATCCGAATTCGGTCCGAGTTTTCTAGATCCATATTTTCACGGGTTCGGATCGGATTCGGATCGGACGTATTAGTGCGTAACCGCTCTAAGTATGCCGACCAAGCGATGCTGCTGGTATAGCTAGCTCTAGTATATACAATTATGACGCATCATTTTTACCATTGCTTTTAGTCATTACATTACAAAGGTACATATTACAGATAACACAATCGCACTACGTGTAAGTACTTAACTGAATGTTGACTAACTTGTCTGTAAGTCACTTTGAACCGTATATTATGGCTATGCTACGAATTTGAATGCGACGGCTTCGTAAATTTATTGCTAATTAATGTAAATTGGATAGGTGCTGCGAAACTTTCTACATTAATATTTTCAAGCGTTGAACTATATAAATAAGTAGCTACTAGACTAAGTACCTACTAGTTAATTGTAAAGATGCACTTAAAACAGTATTTATGGCTCAAAAATTGTATCTACTAATAGTAATTGTTTGACAAAGACCTTTTTGTTTTTGTTTTCTTTTTGAAGGATTGTGTTTAACCCTTAACCACCTACCTGCGGTCTCTGAGACCGCAACGTGTTTTTAAATTTAAATATTTCGGTCTGTATGTGTCGTACGACAGTGCGCATCTATATACCTTTTCTACACATCCATCAGAACTGCGCTAGTGCTCAGCGAGTGTATACGTGCGCGCGGTTGGCGAGGGTTACTAAGAAATATTTCGTCAGCGGTCTGTGGGACCGCACGTAGGTGGTTACGTGATTTTTTTTCAACCACACGATTTTGTTTGGTTTAGTGAAAAATGGATAAAAACTACGAAATTATAGAATGATGGTTGCAACAGGAGATGTCAGGCGACGAGGTTACGCCAGACGAAGATTGTAGTGACGTGGCGCCCGATTCGGTCGAGTATGCTGTTCAGGTTGAAGACTGTTAATCCGATTCTGCGATCGTAGGTGAAGATGATGCAATTTCAGTGCAAGACAGTTTATCTCAGCCTGAACCAATAGGTATAGTCTCTTCAAAACCAAGATCTTCATCTAGGTCCTCGAATGAAATTAATTCTTCGGGGCATCTGTGCCGAACATCGCTCATGAAAGAACATTTAATTTGAGTAAGAAAACTCAAAAAAGACTGAAAGCCGATTCAAATTCTTAAAAAAAATGGCAGGACAGCTTACAAAACCGCATATGGAACGTCGCGTGAAAAATGATCACATTCAACGAGACGTCGAGAATTCTATTCGTTGTATTCAACAGACAAATGAAGATCTACCGAGCAGATTTGAAGTGGAAAAACTTGAAGTTCGCAAAACATGTTCCACGTGTGATCCAAAGAAGAAACGCAAGACTGCTTACTTATGTATTATGTGCAACGTGCCAATTTGTTTGGAGTGTGCTAAAACATATGCTGCAACTGCTGCGAAAAATTGTGAATCTTTGGGGGTTGCAATTTTGTTGAATTTTATTATTAATGTTTAGTTTTTTTATTTAAATTTATAGTTATAGTCCTAAGTTTAAAGAAATAAATCAAAAGAAGTTGATTTTTTTAAGTTCTTTCTCTATCAAGTCTCATTATTTACGAAGAGTATATTTTGGTGATAAAACTACTAGTCTTGAAAAATTATAACATATCGCAAGATTTTATGGTAGATTATGTTATTTGAAGGTCTAAAATAAAAGTCTAAAGTATAAAAAAGTATTTTAATCATTTAAAACCCTTTTTGATACTATAGAACCCGAATTTAAGGTGGATATTCATGAGCGGTCTCCAGGATCGCACGTAGGTGCTTAAGTTACAGAAATAGGTGGTAGGTAGTTAAGGGTTAAAACTAATAACACCAAAATCTAATAAACAAAAAATAAATACATATTTTTAAATCGATGAATTTTTGATTGTACCTATAACATTTGTTATACGAACAATTTTAGTAAAATGAAGTTGATAAGAATCAACTAATCCTCAGAAGTATCATCACTATACATCCTGGCAAGAGACAAAAACCATCGCCGAGTGCCGTTTTCCGTCAAAAAGTAGTTGGTATTTAATCATATTGGCGAAACCTGTTTTATTTAGAACCTAATTATATAATAACGATATGGCATTATAATAGCAGGAAAATAGTATGTAGCAATAAATAAATAAAAACGCTATAAACCCAACCCACATTCTTAAATCGATTATTATAGTTTTAAAATACAGGCAAATATGCTGAGCGTAAGAGTGCGGAAATAAAAAATGGTAGGGCATAACAAGAAAAAAAAATACTTTTTATTTCTTTAACATATTTTATCCAGCGAAGTTATTGCTTGATTTTATAAAGAGTGGAATGATAATTAAAAACTTAAATAATAATAGCATAATAATAACGGTATACCCCTTTAAGTTAGATATGTAATAGATAAGTAGTCGAAGACCGTTAACTGGTATGTTTCTGTTAAAAGATGTTTGTTTGTATACTAGCGGCTACAAATACTATTAATTCTCTGATTGCCTGTGGATGCCATAAAAGACGCCTAAGAACTGTACATCGACCTGGTTCAACTGCATCTAATGCTGTCTGGTCAACGTTTACATTTCCTAGAACGAATGACGTTAAGCGGGCGACTGGTCATAGAACTATTGCCAAAACTATTTGCAATATATACGAAGCTGTGTAGTAGCGGCTACGAATACTACCAACCCTTACTTTGCTCGTGGATGTCGTAAAAGACGACTAAGAGCCTTATAACGACCTGGGCCAACTCTATCTGATGCCGTTTGGTCAACAATTACATTCCCAAGGAGGCTTGACGTCTGGCAGGCGGCCGGTCATAAAACTATTGCCTATATATATATATATATATATATACATATATACAGGGTGTCCCAAAATTCAACGATAAGCTGGCACCAGCAGGTGGACCTACATATGACTACTCGAGAACAGAAAAGAAAAAAATTCTACCTTGATTTTTCTTTTCATTACGACAAAAAAACCAAAATCCTTAAAAATGGACATCCTTTATTATATCATTAAGTGCTATTGCTACAGTTTTACAAGTAATTCTGTGATTTTTTTTGTATTGGCAAGGTAAGTAGCACTACTATCGATCACAACCATTAAAAATTCCAGAATATCTATAGTTTTTACACAAAAATCAATCAAAACTATGTTTTTTTCATAAATTATGTAAGATTTTGACTTTCAGCTCACTTTCACTCATCATAGTGAAAAAAAAAAGTATGGACACTACTGTGGCAAATAGTATTAAAAATTGGCGCATCTAACTACAATTCTAAAATGGTATAACATTCTAGACAAACTAGCCACAAAAATATACTTAGGTGTACTATTTCAAAATAACAACCATATTTCGAAAATTGTTAGTGTTGATAGTAATCACTTTTACTATGTAGCCAAAATGTTTTTGTAGCAAGTTCTCAGAATTTTAATGAGACATGTGCGTAGTCCATAAGATAAAATAAGTTAGACAGAGACAGAGAGATTATACGTTAGAGGGAGATAGATAGATGCTAATTGTTTAGTAACATTAATGCAGGTGGAGAAGTAATTAATGTCCTCAGCAGCACAGCAAGTCAGTATGCTCTACTTCTTTGTTTACTGCACACCGTTCTGTTTTAATTAAAGTGGCTCTGGTACTGACGACTTTTGGATTGAATTAAGTGACCTGGAAATTGACCTGACTTGGCATTATTTTAGACTGTGATTTTGTGTTTTTTTTTAAAGAAGTTTTGCCTTATTTTCAAGTGTTTAGCATTCATCATGCCGCTACCATACACAGCGTTAGAATACGCTAATATGCACCTAATTTAAGGAGAATGCCGATGCAATGCCAACGCTGCTAGCAGATTATATCGAGCAAGGTACCCTAATCTTCAAAGGTATCCGGATTATCGCGTATTTATTAACGTGTATCAAGCTTTTTCGGAGGATCGTATACCATCTGACAGGCGAAACGCTGGAAAACCTAGATCGGAACACGATGAAGAAGTTCTCACTGAAATAGAAAACGATTCAACTACCTCTGTACGTGCTGTACAAGCAGCAACGGGAATCCCAAAAAGTACTGCACATAGAATTTTAAAACGTCACGTCGTCGTGATGAAACAACCTGCAAGAAAGATGGATATTTAAATCTTCACAATCTTCATAGCTGGAACAATGAAAATCTGCACCTGGTGAGAGAAGACAATCCCAATACCAATTTAAGGTTAACCTATGGACTGGCATAATAAATGGCAAAGTGATAGGGCCCTTTGAGTTACAAGGAAACATAGATGGCAATAGTTATTTAAACTTCTTACAAAATGAGTTGCCAGGATTATTAGAAGATGTGCCCTTAAGTGATTTGCAAACCATGTGGTTTCAAAACGATGGTTGCCCAGCTCACTATGCCCGTCCTGTGCGAGAGTACTTAGACCAAGAGTACCCAGGGCGTTGGATCGGTCGACTTGGTCCTATCTTGTGGCCACCCCGTTCACCCGATCTAAATCCCCTGGACTTTTTCTATTGGGGTTGTCTAAAGGACAGAGTCTACACAAAACCGATTGCAAACTTGGACGAGCTTCGCCATAAAATAATTCAGACTGTGGATCTACGGACTACGCACATGTCTCATTCAAATTCTGGGAACTTGCTACAAAAACATTTTGGCTACTTACTAAAAGTGATTACTATCAACACTAACAATTTTCGAAATATGGTTGTTATTTTGAAATAGTACACCTAAGTATATTTTTGTAGCTAGTTTGCCTTGAATGTTATACCATTTTAGAATTGTAGTTAGTTGCGCCAATTTTTAATACTATTTGCCACAGTAGTGTCCATACTTTTTTTTTTCACTATGATGAGTGAAAGTGAGCTGAAAGTCAAAATCTTACATAATTTATGAAAAAAACATAGTTTTGATTGATTTTTGTGTAAAAACTATAGATATTCTGGAATTTTTAATGGCTGTGATCGATAGTAGTGCTACTTACCTTGCCAATACAAAAAAAATCACAGAATTACTTGTAAAACTGTAGCAATAGCACTTAATAATATAATAAAAGATGTCCATTTTTAAAGATTTTGGTTTTTTTGTCGTAATGAAAAAAAAAATCAAGGTAGAATTTTTTTCTTTTCTGTTCTCGAGTAGTCATATGTAGGTCCACCTGCTGGTGCCAGCTTATCGTTGAATTTTGGGACACCCTGTATATATACAATATGTACTATGAAAGAAGAGTACATATTGTGTCGACCCCAAGTAATTGGGATAAGAGTAGGAGAATGATGATGATTTGCAATATATACAATAAAAGAGGTTGGTCACGTACTGAAGGAAGGTGGAGTCAAGAGTCTCCGAAACCGGCGAGCGTGTATGAAGAGAATTATGAATGTTGAGGGCGCGAGTGAAGTATGCAAGGATAGCGTTCTCTGTTCTCTCTGCCTACCCTGCAAGGGATATGGCGTGATGATATGTATGTACGATAAAAGAAAAGTACATATTGCATCGACCCCATGTGATTGGGATAAAGACAGTATGATAATGATATTTCTGTTAAAATATAAATGAAAAATAAGGCATGTAAGCTTAGGGAATGATAATAAAATACGAATTAATTCTAACTTATTATCAGGTTGTGATCATTTTCTACTTAGGCTGCGACTACTATAAATTTTAATCATTATTTTAGATATTATAAATACACGTATAACTCAAACATGTTTATAACTAGTTTATAACACATTAAAAACTTATTACAAAGAAGTAATTCAAAAGATATTTAACTGGAATGTAACCTGTCTTCACAATTTTTTTCATAACATTTCGGAAATTCAAGATCAGTTTACGTTGGGATCAAAATTTTGAAGGAATCCTTAGAATTCAGATTACGAGAACATTAAATGTAGAGTCTCATAATCTATTCCTCTTTCTGCTTAATGAACTTCATAACAGAGTGAATACAAAACTTTTAATTTCATCGAATTTGTAATGTAAAGATGTCCAGTTAATGATCACCCATTGTCTTCGGTCGCAAGGACAGTACAAGCTGCTTATATTTTTTTAAACAATATGAAATATTACAAAACGGTATTAAATCTATTATTTATAGTCGGTACGCATTTTTTTCCTAGGTAGGTATCAGACAAAACAGCAATTAAACACAAGGACATCTGTGAACGTTATAAGTACCATGCACTTATAATGTCCCTTATTCAATAAATAGCTTGCACCATACTACACACTACACACTACTTTAGTAGCTAGGCATATGTTAGATACTGTAAAGTACCGACTGACCAACGTTAATAAGTAATGTATCTGTATAAATACAGAAAAGGAATGAACTAATAATAAAGTCCTCCTAATATTATAAATGCCAAAGTAACTCTCGTTTGTCTATTATGCTTTCACGCCACTGAACTGATCTTGGTGCAGTTTGGTACAGAGATAGATTAGAATTTAGGAAAGGACATAGACTATTTCTTATCGCGATAAAAAAATGTAAGTGCATAAAATAGGGACTGAGAGTTTGTTTAGAAGTTCATTATTGTCGAAATTAAAACCTTGAAACTATGTACTCGTATTTGCACATGATACGAAATAAATAAATATTAGTTCTAGCACTTTCGAAATTTCAACCTACATAGTCATGAAATAGAAAGATCATGTGCAAGTACTTGCTGAATCAACCATACCCCGTCATTACCTACACCAGTCGGAAGGAGAGAACCCCGTGCCGCCGATCCAACCACTTCAGTTCAGTCCACTCCACTCAGCACCGACTGAAAGGCCACGATCCGAATACCGAAACGAGGCTTCTCCAGCCGGACTGCTCAATCAACCAAGAACTAAAATGAATTTACCTACTCCACCTGGCTTGACAGCAAGTAGTGCATCGTTACGTCTCCAAATGCAATATTAGCACCTAACTACCTTGTTACTCTTATGAGTATGAGCATTATGGATAGTATTTTAGCTTCTATTATAACATAGGCATTCTCTAGATGGGATATTTATAATATCATAATTATTATGACGTACATGTAACGTATATTCTTACGTGCGTAAAATGGATGGACTGTATGCAAAATGTATATATTTTTTTTAAATTATTAACGTTTCTATAAGTATAGCATTAAAAAATAAATGTAAGTACCTAAGCCAAGCGTGACTCGACCTTCATCTTAAGCGACATATTAACATTAAATAACTTTTAATTACTGCAGTTATGTCCACTCGTAACGCCAAGATTCAAAAATTATACAATTTTTAATCCTATTTTTTTAGTTGTTACGCGCAGTTGGCTATAACAACTTTACTTCGACTATTGGGTCAGCACTGAGGGCTCTACCGATAAAGATAAGTGATCGAGCTCGAGGGAACCTCCTGTGGAGTACAAATTTCAGCTCGTGGGTTTCTCACGTTTATGATTTTAACGTAGCACGATTTTCGGCGGTGGATTTTTACATGTCAGGCCCTCACGGGATGTGTCATGCGTCAATCTGTGCGACCATTTGTAGTCCTTGTAAGCGTAATAATATACAGTTTACCTATACCTGTTACTACAAAAACGGGCGTAAGTATGAGTACCTAAAAATTTAATGCCACTAATTGGAAAAACTGTAATGCACAAGTTGTAACGTTTTAATCACTTAAAATTTCTTAATTCATATCTATTCCCATATCTATGTAGCTAGCTGTATCTACTATTAGTAATATATAGTATATGAATAAATTTGTAGCTTGCAAGTCTACATTTCGAACGAGTAACGTTCAATCTAGATACCTCTATATCACAAAATATAATGATTTATATTTACGTGTTTTTGTGGGAGAGCAGAGTAATTTAAAATACAGGAAAATTGAAATTGTCCTATTGAAAATACGCATTAACTGAATAATTCACGTTACTTATATAAGCGTTATTATTATATAGCGCAGTACTTAATATAAGCGTTATAACCCCGTTTTAACAACTGCAACTTACTTTTGAGATCCACAAATTACGAGTTTAAACACAAAGATTATTATGTGAACAGTATTAGCACTAAATAAAACACGTCACAATAGCTGCGCGAACGCTCGCGCACTGTGCCTATTGGCCCATACGGCAACAGTGTACAACACATTGGCAGTTGAAAACCAGATTTAGAATGATCTCACTCGCCGTTCAGTGCCGTCGAAACATAAAGGCCTATAGAAATAGACAAAAGTGACAAAACAGTAATTTACTCATATTTGCAGCAAATAAATGGCCGAAAAAAGTAAAAGAATCGGGTGTTACCTGATTCATTGATGGGATCGCAAGAAATAATAACGATTAGAAGCGATTTAACGACTTAATTCTGTCATCAAGGAACGACCGAATGATTAGCGAGTTCAATCCATGCGTTGTGAATATTATTTGTCCATGCAAATGTCCTGAGTGACCTACATAATTTTTGGTAGTACCTATATGTAGGATTGTAATGAAATAATTTATTAACATTGGTATTCCCAACAGCATAGCTTAAATTAAGTCTGAATATTTACAACATTAATGTAATTTTTCACTAATAGATTGAGTGCACAGCGCAATTGCAGTTGAATACTGTCCATTATTGACTTGAATTCGGTTATTAAAGCAGGTATTAAAAAATATACAAATCATCACCACAATTGTTTGCTAAATGCATATTTCTATAGTTATGTAGATTTTTTACTTGATTTTGTATCTGTATCCAAGATTTGCCTAAGCATTTCTTGGCCCCTCTAAATTTTAGTGTATTATCTATGCTTGGAATCAAGGTAATGGTTAGTAATAGGGCCTTTGTGCTGACAGTTTTCTGCCTGCACCCATAAATGGCTCAGCTCGTCTGGAGTAGTATCGCAATCTCGCATAAAACGTACTGTTTCAGACTCTTTGATCACACGGAAAATAGTTCATCTCGCAAAGATCTATGAGCAGCTGTTACCTCTTACCATCGGGGTGGACTGGCTGCCAACTCACCAGGCAATAAAAATATGCACGGGCACACTTATCATATCCCGATATCTTTTCCATAGTGTTTTACCTATATTTTTTATACATATAATCATCAGTCTGTCGAAGTCCAGCATCGAACGAAGGAAGATAACGACAGTAGTGCTGGCAAACATAGTTGGTGTTAAAAGTTGCCCAGAGAAGAGAGAAGAGTGCTGATCCCTATTCTCCTGCAGCCGGTTTAACGACTCTCACGTGAGATTAAAGGGTTGGTGACACATTGACAACTTCTTTTGCGCACCTCCACTCTATAAGCCTCCTCCTAATAATATAATAGTTACTAGCAGGTTCCTTGTGCTGTACTGCTGCGCTTCACGCATCTGTATATCCTCTTATCTATTGGCCTATTAAATATTTTTTTCATGTCTCGCGCTTTGCATAGGAGGGAAGTGGAATTTTTAAAACTCCTGCTGTTTTTAGGGTGCCGTACCTTGAAAGGAAAAAAACGGAACCCTTATAGGATCACTTTGTTGTCCGTCCGTCTGTCTGTCGAACCTCTTTTTATCAGAAACGCGTGGAGGTATCAAGCTAATATTTATATCAAATACTCAAATCTACTGCCCCTTGGAGCTGTGAAAAAATCAAACTTCTAAGCTAACGCAATCAAAAGATACAGCTGTTTATGTCCCAAAATATTCTGCAAATTTTCGACACTCGCAAGAGAATCAAAACCTACAGGGTACTTCCCGTGAACTCAGAATCTAGAAATTTCGCATGAAGCAACGATTTATAGCATATATAAAGGAAAAATTCCGAAAACCTTAAATTTTTAGTTACATCACATATTTTTTTTTATATATTATGGTACGGAACCCTTCACGCGCGAGTTTCTCGCACTTGGAGGATTTTTTTTATTTAGTTTTACGGAACCCTTCGTGAGCGAGTACAACTCGCACTTGGCCGATTTTTTTTTCTTCTCTAATTAAATTTGGGGGGCATAGTCCGGAGCGTGCTCGTTCGCGTCCCCTGCCAGTCTAATTAGACTGCTAATCCGGCTCGAAATGCGTACCGCAATGCGGGTTAGGGCGTCCCCCGGAGGCGACGCGTACCGACCCGCCCCCGTCGGTACGAACATCGGCAGTTGCGGCGATGGGGGCCGCCACCCATCACGCCTTGCCCAGTTAGGCGAGTCGAGGAGAACGGAGTGCCGGGTGGGCACGTGGAATGTAAGAGGTTGTGTGGAAGGTAAGTTGCACGAGCTAATATCCGTCATGGCGGACAAACAGCTAGACGTGCTCTGTGTAACAGAGACCAAGCGAAGGGGCAGCGACGCCTGCGATCTTCCTGGTGGCGGGATGGCTCTGTGGTCTGGTGTACCACAGAGCGATCGAGCCAGCATGGGGGTAGGAGTGCTGTTGTCCTCTCGCTTGGCCTCAGGTGTGAAGGATTACGGAATGTATGATCCCAGACTTCTCTGGGTCCGTATAAAACTAGGTGTCACCAAGGTATTCATGGTTGTAGCATATGCTCCCGTAGGATCCTCGGTGGCATCAGACCTAGAGAAGTTTTGGGATAATGTTAGGGAAGTTCTGGATATGGCAGAAACCAGTGAACGCGTGATTGTATGCGGAGATTTGAACGGATGGGTGGGGACCAAGCGTCCCGACTATGAGGACGTACTTGGTCCATTTGGTGATAAGAGAGTGAACGACGCAGGTAGGCTCATAGCGGATGTATGCATGGAGAGAAACCTTATTGTGTCAAATACATTTTTCCAACATAAGGACATCCATATGTATACATGGAGAAGGAATGAACAGAAAAGCATAATAGATTTAATTTTGGTAGACAGTCGCCTCCGAAGCAAAATATTGGACGCAAGAGCCTACAGGGGCCCCACAGTCGACACGGACCACTATCTCGTTATTGCGAGATTTAGTGGTCTGTTCAGAAAGTGGAGGCACTGGCGAGAGCGTGTCCACTTCGGAGGGCTTGAAAGAATAAAGGTTGAAAGGCTGCAAGAAGAGTGTGTAAGAGAAAAGTATGCAGAGGGTGTCCGAGAACGGCTGACGATGGCAAGCCAGCCGCAATCGGACATTGAAGAATGCTGGAGAGTATTGAAAGAGAGTATGGTAGATACAGCGAAAGAAGTATGTGGAAGTTCAAAGAAGCATAGAAAAACAAATGGTGATGCATGGTGGGATGCGGAAGTGGCAGCTTCCGTAGAGCAAAAGAAGAAAGCGTGGCTGGACTATGTCTCTTCTTTGAATCTGAATGACAGTATGACTGAACAGAAGAAAGAAATATATCGGCAATGTAAGAATGACACCAAGGCCTTAGTGAAAGAGAAACGTGATAGAGCAAGTATGAGTGCAGAAGATAGGCTGACTAAAAACTTCGAGGGTAACACCAAACTCTTTTGGAGGGAGGTGAAGAAGTCTCGGGGTGGTTGGTCAGCCTTCAGAATGAATAAAATAAGGTCTAAAGGTGGAGACATTCTTACACAAACACAAGACGTGTTAAGCCGATGGAGTGAATATTTTGGCGATATGTATGCGGATGCTACGGTTGGCGCCGGTGTTGGATGTGGTTTAGTAGATCAACATTCGACAACGGCGTCCTCCGATGGCATCAGTATGGATGAAGTTGAATGGGCGATAAGAAGTTTGAAAAATGGTAAGGCAGCGGGCATTGATATGGTGTCTGCCGAGATGATCAAGCTCGGTGGCTCTTGTGTCTGGGAGGCGTTCCTGTTGCTCCTCAATTTATGTTGGGGCTCGGGAATGGTTCCCAGGGACTGGAATAGCGCAGTCATCGTGCCTTTGTTTAAAAACAAGGGTTCACGTTATGACTGCGCAAATTACAGAGCCATAAGCTTGACCAGTTTGGCAGCAAAAGTGTATGGAAAAGTTATTGAAAGGAGAATGAGGATGGTGTCCGATGGTTTACTGTGTGAGACACAAGGAGGTTTCAGGAGTGGAAGGGGATGCATGGATCAAGTGTTCTCTCTGCGCAACATTGTGGAGAAGCATCTGGCTCTAGGTCAGAGGGTTTTCTGCAGTTTTGTGGATCTGGAGAGAGCATTTGACACGGTTGTACGAAAGGAACTTTGGGACATTTTACCGGAGTATGGTATTAACGGTAAACTGCTACAGGCTGTGCAGTCCAGTTACATGGGCTGTAGAGCCTGTGTGCGGCTGGATGATGGAATGTCGCCTTGGTTTGACGTCAATATCGGCGTTAAGCAGGGGTGCGTTCTGTCAGCCAGGCTGTTTATCATATATCTGGATAAATGTCTTCAAAGGTTGAACGATATGAATGTGGGAGTCCAGATGGGCGACTCAGTGGTCACTGCTCTGCTTTATGCAGATGATGCAGTCCTGCTGGCACAGTCAGCGACTGACCTGCAGACCCTAGTCGACACAATGACAGAAGATTGTAAGAAAAGGGGTCTACGCGTGAATGTGAGCAAAACCAAAATAATGGTCTTTGAAAGAGATAAAACCAGAACAGATGTAAGAGTAACAATAGGTAATGATGTACTAGAGCAAGTGGATGAATTTGTATATCTTGGATGTGGATTTAGCCGAGATGGAAGGTACACCACTGATATAGAGCGAAGAGTGAATGCGGGAAATAGAGTGAACGGAGCGTTGGGGCAACTTTTCGGCAGCCACCACCTCAGCCAGAAGGCACGTGTAGCAATACATAACGCAGTGCTTGTCCCAACATTACTGTATGGAAGCGAGAGTTGGGTATGCAGAAAAGAGTATGATAGTAAAATTAATGCGGTCGAAATGCGATCTCTGCGGAAAATCTGTGGAGTTAGGCTGACCGACCGCATTCGTAACGACGACGTAAGAGAGCGAGTAGGTATGAAAGAGAGTATTGGTGTAAAGATGCGAAAGGGAATGCTCCGATGGTTCGGACATGTGGAAAGAATGCCGAACGAACGCCTGGTTAAGAAGATATACAATGCGAAAGTGGAAGGATGTAGGTATCGAGGGAGACCGAGACTAACCTACCTAGACCAGATCGGTCATGTACTGAAGGAAGGTGAAGTCAAGAGTCTCCGAAACCGGCGAGCGTGTATAAAGAGAATTATGAATGTTGAGGAAGCGAATGAAGTATGCAGAGATAGAGTTCTCTGGCACTCTGTTCTCTCTGCCTACCCTGCAAGGGATATGGCGTGATGATATGTATGTATGTATGTGTCTAATTAAATTCGTTGCGGGTCCCAAAACCTCAGTGTCTTATACGGAGAGCATTGTGGATCCTGGCTTACAGGAGTTACAGTGGTGGTAGCAATGAAATAGGAAACCCCTGCGGGTCCGATTGTTAATATCATACATACATACATATCATCACGCCATATCCCTTGCAGGGTAGGCAGAGAGAACAGAGTGCCAGAGAACTCTATCTTTGCATACTTCACTCGCTTCCTCAACATTCATAATTCTCTTCATACACGCTCGCCGGTTTCGGAGACTCTTGACTCCACCTTCCTTCAGTACATGAACGATCTGGTCTAGGTAGGTTAGTCTCGGTCTACACCGGTACCTACATCCTTCCACTTTCGCATTGTATATCTTCTTAACCAGACGTTCGTTCGGCATTGTTAATATCGACAATCTAAATTAATAATTTACGGGATAGTATTTAGAATAAGAATAAAACAGAAAAAAAGCGTTGAAGTTTAACACATAAAAGTATAATGGAACTATTTTTACTTATTATTAATGACATTTCGCATATGAAAAGAGACAGCTATATAAAATCAACTATGATGTCGAACTGTTAATGTACGGATATTTTTTTAAATTCATAGAACTAAGAATATCAATTAAATCATTTTGTCTAGGAGCCCTATTTATTATAAGCAATTCAAAATTGCTCGTATATACAGAAAAATATTAATAGGAAAAAATGACGTTTTTCTCATTATATCATCATCATCATTTCAGCCTATTGCCGTCCACTGCTGGACGTAGGCCTCCCTCATGTTACACCTCAGAGAGCGGTCCTGTGCCGCTTGTATCCAACGACGCCTAGCAACTTTCACCAGGTCGTCTGTCCACCTAGTCGGGGGGCGTCCTACACTGCGTCGTCCGGTACGTGGTCGCCACTCTAGAACCTTTCTTCCCCAGCGGTTGGCGGTTTTTAGCGCGATGTGGCCTGCCCATTGCCACTTCAGCGTGCTATGTCGGTTACACCCGTTCTTCTGCGGATTTCCGTATTTCGGATTCTATCTCGCAGAGAAATCCCGAGCATAGGCCGCTCCATAGCACGCGACTTTGAGCCTGGTTATGAGGCCTACATTTAGGGACCACGTTTCCGTGCCATAAGTCATCACTGGTAACACACACTGGTCATAGACCTGTGTTATCAGACACTGAGGTATGTTGGATGAGAAGATCCTCTTAAGTTTCCCGAACGCTGCCCAACCGAGTTGGATTCGTCGGCTGACCTCTTTCTCAAAATTGGATCTACCTAACTGGACTTTTTTTTTTGTTTGTCCAAGGTAAACATAATGATTTCGAAAATCGCATTGCCAACTAGGATTGGTACAGGAATGACATGAGCATCTGACATGACTTTCGTCCTGTACATGTTCATACATACATACATACATATCATCACGCCATATCCCTTGCAGGGTAGGCAGAGAGAACAGAGTGCCAGAGAACTCTATCCTTGCATACTTCACTCGCTTCCTCAACATTCATAATTCTCTTCATACACGCTCGCCGGTTTCGGAGACTCTTGACTCCACCTTCCTTCAGTACATGACCGATCTGGTCTAGGTAGGTTAGTCTCGGTCTCCCCCGGTACCTACATCCTTCCACTTTCGTATTGTATATCTTCTTAACCAGATGTTCGTTCGGCATTCTTTCCACATGTCCGAAGCATCGGAGCATTCCCTTTCGCATCTTTACACCAATACTATCTTTCATATCTACTCGCTCTCTTACGTCGTCGTTACGAATGCGGTCGGTCAGCCTTACTCCACAGATTTTCCGCAGAGATCGCATTTCGACCGCATTTATTTTACTTTCATACTCTTTTCTGCATACCCAACTCTCGCTTCCATACAGTAATGTTGGGACAAGCACTGCGTTATGTATTGCTACACGTGCCTTCTGGCTGAGGTGGTGGCTACCGAGAAGTTGCCCCAACGCTCCGTTCACTCTATTTCCCGCATTCACTCTTCGCTCTATATCAGTGGTGTACCTTCCATCTCGGCTAAATCCACATCCAAGATATACAAATTCATCCACTTGCTCTAGTACATCATTACCTATTGTTACTTTTACATCTGTTCTGTACTGTACTGTAGTTCTGTACTCGTGGGAATGCTATGAATTATACTAAAAAATTTAAAATTCCAAATGACGGCGATGCGGCTCGCAACCCTTCACGTCTCGTTCCCAATGAGGGCGAAAAGCGGTCTACGGAGTGCCGCTTTGCCACGCTAAATGTAGGAGGAGGAATGAAAGAGAAATTAAATGAGGTATGTCAAATGATGGATGATAAAAAGATTGATATTCTCTGTGTGAATGAGACGAAGCGAAAGGGATGTGAGATTACTAGTCATGGACCTTACACGGCGTACTGGTCCGGGGTACCAATGACTAGTAGAGCCTGTCAGGGAGTTGGTCTCCTTCTTTCTCCTCGAATGGCTCAATGTGTGAAAGAGTATGATTGTGTGAATGCTAGATTAGTATGGATTAGGATGAAAGTAGGTCTGACTCGTATTTTTGTTGTGGGAGTATATGCTCCTGTGAACGTGGGACTACATAACAATAAATGTGAACAGGATGCAAGAGAGAAATTTTGGGAGGAACTGCGGGATGTTTTGAGATTATGTAATTTGAATGAAAGGTTGATTTTGTTAGGGGATTTTAATGGATGGGTAGGAGTAAGCAGAGAAGGATTTGAAAAGGTTTTAGGAAGGTTTGGTGATGAAAGCGTGAATGAAAATGGTCGAAGTCTGCTAGAAGTGTGCTTGGAATGGAATCTTTGTGTTACAAACACTATGTTTGAGCACAAAAAGATCCATATGTATACACGTGATGCAAAGAATGTAAGAAAGAGTATAATTGATTTTGTAATAGTAGATGAAAGGCTCAGAAAGAAAGTACTAGACACTAGGGTATATCGCGGTATTGGTATTCATACAGACCACTTTCTAGTAATGACTAGAATAAGTGGTCTTATGAAAACGTGGCGAAACCGGATGCATAACCCGAAAAGTGTGCTAGAAAGAATAAAAGTAGAAAATTTGCAAGATGAGTATATTAGAGATAAATACAAAAGTAAACTAAAGGAAAAGTTTTTTCATGCGGTTGATATTTGTAGTATGGAAGAATTATGGAAGACTTTTAAAAAACAGGTGGTAAATGTTGCTACAGAAATATGTGGTGTGACTAGAAGAATGAAAGTAAACAAGGTGAAGAATATATGGTGGGATAAAGATGTGCAGAGTGTAGTTCGTGAGAAGAAGAAAGCCTGGGTAGATTGGCTTGCTGTCAGAGCCAATGAGAGAATGAAGAAAGCAACGAATGAAGACATAGATATAGCCAAAGAAGAATATAAGAGAAAAAAAAGAGATGTGAAAGAAATTGTTAGAAGAAAGAAAGAAGATCAAGAAGACGAGTACGATAGAAGATTATCGAAGGATTTCCAAACTAACTCGAAGATTTTCTGGAAGTCCATAAGATCGGCTCGAGGCAAAGCGCAAAATACAGAGCTAGTCTCGATCAGCGATAAATATGGAAGGACAGTGTATGGAGAAGAATGTATACTAGAGAGATGGAAGGAATACTTTGAAAGTTTATTTGAAAGAGAAGAGCCACAAAAATTATCATTTGTGAATGAAAGGGATCTCGGGGAAGGAGAATGCATAAGTATGATAGAAATTACAAATGCATTGAAAGGTATGAGAGCGGGTAAGTCTGCAGGATACGACAGGATTACAGTTGAAATGCTGACGGCTGGAGAAGATATTACAACTAACATCCTATACCAGCTCTTCAATCTTTGCTGGACTAATGGCCGAGTACCTATAGACTGATGTCAGGCGGTAATTGTACCTCTCTACAAAGGGAAAGGTTCACGGCAAGATTGTAGAAACTACAGGGGCATAAGCCTCCTTAGCATTGTCGGCAAACTGTATGCGAAAGTGTTGATTGAAAGAGTAGTGAAAGTGACCGAAAAGAAAATATGGGATGCACAAGCGGGTTTTCGAAAGAGTATGGGTTGCACGGATCAAGTTTTCTCTTTACGATGCATGGCGCAAAAATTTTTGGCTAAAGGTCAGAAAGTCTTTTGCGCTTTCATTGATTTAGAGAAGGCTTATGACAAAGTGAGGAGGAATGAACTGTGGTCGGTACTATCTATGTATGGGGTAAATGGCCATCTTATTCAGGCGCTGAAATCCATTTATAAGGATTCCAGAGCCTGCGTAAGGATAAACGGGTCCTACACTGAATGGTTTAACATTGATAAAGGTGTCAGACAGGGATGTGTAGCGTCACCGTGGCTGTTTAACCTATTTATGGATAGCTGTTTGCAAGATTTGAAAAATAATGAATGTGGTTTAAGAATGAATGAGTTACTCGTCAAATGTCTTCTTTATGCCGATGATCAGGTTTTACTTGCATCGTCGGCTGAAGACTTACAGGCGATGGTAACTACTATGCATGATGCTTTTGAAAGAAAAGGTATGAAAGTAAATGTAAGTAAGACGAAAGTAATGGTCTTTGAAAAGGATAAATGTATGACGGAATGTAATATTTTTATAAATGGTGAGGGATTGGAACAGGTGAAAGAATTTGTATACTTGGGTGTACTGTTTACTAGTGATGGTAAAAATGATGAAGATGTTGAAAGACGAGTAAATGCTGGTAATAAAGTGAATGGGGCATTGTACGCTTTTATGAAAAGTAGGAATGTATCTAACAAGGCACGCCTAGCTGTACATAAGGGCGTATTAGTTCCCACTCTCATGTATGGCAGTGAAAGCTGGATTTGGCAGGGAAGACATGAAAGTAGCATAAATGCTGTAGAGATGAGAGCTCTTCGTAGTATGTGTGGTGTAAGTCTGACAGATAAAATTAGGAATAGTGTTATAAGAGAGCGCTGCGGAATGAATGAAGAAGTAGTGACAAAGATAAAAAAGGGTATGCTGAGGTGGTTCGGACACGTGGAAAGAATGAGTGAAGAAAGGTTGACTATACAAACTAATACTTGAGTATACAAAGCGAGTGTGAGTGGGACGATTACAAGGGGAAGACCACGTCGTACTTTCCTGGATCAAATTGAAGATGTGTTAGTGAAAGGTCAGATTAAGAGTACGCGTAATCGTAGAGCATGCATGAAGACTGTGATGAGTGTGAATGAAGCGATGGAGGTATGTCAGGATCGTGGTTTGTGGCAATCCGTAGTCTCTGCCTACCCCTCAGGGAAACAGGCGGGAGGCTATGTATGTATGTATGTAGTTACCACTTACCATCACTGGCTATATATTCACCTCCCACAAAAAGTAATAAAAAATATACACAACAAGATATATGTCAGGACTTCCAGTAATATTTTATTATTAAGCCTTTATTGCCAACATAATTTAAATACATAATGTTTACAGTAAATAATTAAAACCTATATATATTAGCTATTAGATGTCGGCGTGTCTTTGCGATACGAAGGCCTCCTCCAGCTCTTTCCAGTCTTTCCTTTTTTTACTAAATCTGTACCATAGTGAATCCACAGTGTTTTTGATGTCATCAGACCAGCGTTTTCTTTGTCTTCCTCTTTTCCTCTTTGTGTGAAATCTAGGGGTCCATTCTGTTACATCTCTTGTCCATTTATTTCTATTCTCTCTCATCATGTGACCCACCCACCTCCATTTGAGTTTTCTGATTTTAGTTATAACATCTTCAATTTTTGTAATATTTCTTATATCTATTATTCTTTTCTTGTCTCTTTTTGTGTAACCCAGAATACTCCTCTCCATGGCTCTTTGACATGTAATCAATTTTTGGTTTTGTTTTTGTTTGTTTGTCCAGGTCTGACATCCATATGTTAATATTGGTAATATGCATGTCTTATATATTTTCATTCCAATACTGTATTGTTCACCTTTTAGCACTTCTTTGAGAGACCAATATCTCTTCCATGCATTTGCTACTCGCCTCTCTATCTCAGAATCCATTTGGTTGTTGAAGGTAATAAGTTGACCCAAATTTATATAGCAATTTACATATTCAATGTCTTCCTCACCTATTGAGATTTTTAGTTGGGATCTGTTTGTTAATATTTTGGTCTTTGTTTTGTTTATTGTTAAACCCACCTTTCTGCTTTCACATGACAAATCTTGGAGCATGATTTGAAGGCTTTCATTGTTATCTGCTATAATTATTATATCATCTGCAAATCTTAGATGGTTTAATCGGGTCCCATTGATGTTAATTCCCATCTCGTCCCATTCCATCTTCCTGATGACTTCCTCTAGCACTGATGAAAAAAGTTTTGGCGAAAGTGGATCACCCTGCCTCACTCCTCTGCGTATTGCGAAAGTTTCACCCTCTATTTCTAATTTTATTCGTGCTTTACTGTTAGAATATACATTTCTGATTAATCTTATGTATTTTTTTTCTATTCCTTGGTTTTTCAGGGCTTCCCAGATGTATTGATGTTCCAAACAGTCGAATGCTTTATTATAATCCACAAATGCCATGTTTAGTGGATAGTTATATTCTTGGCTTTTTTCAACAAGCTGTTTTATTACATGTAGGTGATCTATTGTGGAAAATCCTGACCGAAATCCAGCCTGTGCTCTTGGTTGTTGTTCGTCAAGTTTGGTAATGTACTTTAGAATTGTTTTTGAAAATACCTTATATATATTAGACATTAGACATAAGACTTATTGGCCGATAGTTGCCTATTTCCAATCTATCTCCTTTTTTGAAAATGAGTGTTATTTAGCTTATTGTCCATTGAGAGGGTATGTATGTACGTTATAGTCCATATATTCCTGTAGCCATGTAACTGTATATTAAGTAGAGCTATTCTTTCCGATATGCCTTTGAACTTTAAGATTTGTTTAGGTGTTTTTTCACCATAAAACCTACTCCATATTGACCTTTTGTTTCACCAATATAATACAGGATATAATCATTGTATTCTTCAATTTGGTTTCCTACTCGTCTTACGTCACTAATACCAAGAATATCCCATTTAATTTTACTTAAAGCTGTTTCTAGTTCAAGGAGTTTTTCTGATGTCCTTAATGAAAGTGTATTTAAGGTGGCTATGTAGATATTATTTGATTTTTCTTTAGGTAATTTGTGTGCTGAAGGGGTGGGTGTAGTGGTCGCTTTTCCCCACGGTGACCAACCGGCTTCGGGTGCATTTTTCAGTTGATTTATATGAAGTTATGATATTTGTTTTTATTTTATTCTGGGTGCCGGTTGCTATTATAAGTTTTTTGGGATTTCGGAGAGTGAAGCAGATCTGCCTCGTTCAATGTAATTAAATATGTTCGGTTTTAGGATTTCTTTTCCCATAGTAGACTTAGTTGCTGGGTTGTCTTTTAAGTTTATTTTCCTCTGGGTTGATATATTGGGTGAGTGGGGGCTTTCCCGTTTTCTTTTGTCTCTATTTATTCCTGGCGATTTCTTTACTATTCTCCTATCATGTTTTAAAAAGGCTGTTTCCTTTCTTCCTCTCTTCTTCCACTTGTACTTGCAATTGTTTCCGCTTTTCTAATACTTCTTTGGAATAATCTTCTTTTACATATATAGACCTGGTGGGAGCTTGGATTTGTTTGCCAGAATCATCTGTTTTTCCATAGGGACGTGATGGAGACTACAATAGGGCGATTCTTAACATTGTTTTTTTTTGCCAATTCTATATATGTTGCTTATTTCCTGGCTATTGAGATGTGTGCCTGTTTCCAAAATGATGTCTTTGAGGTAGTCTACTAGTTCCCCTTCTGATTTTCCAATTTCCATAATGCCAAAAAAGACCAAATTGTACTTCCTTTTCTCTCTTTCCATGATGTTAAGTTTTTGCTCCAATGTAGATATTTTGTCTTTAAGCATAGTATTTTCTTCTGTTATTATTTTTAATATTTCGTCTAATGCCTCCATAACATTTTTTGTCACCGATTCTGTTATGAGTTTGGTTTGTTGGTTTAATTTCTCATCCAGTCTTAACAACAACAGCTCCATCCATACCTTTGTCCATAATTAGGTTTATTAATTGACAACCCTAGGTAGATGGCAGTAAAAATTATTGTTACTGGCAACTCACTATGACCGTGTCAAATTGACGTTGGCTTCTACTTATGTTGGTAGCACTGTTAGGACTAAAGATTTTTTTCACTTTTAAGTGTTGTTGACTATTTCGTTGTAATTTTTATGCCCAATTTATTGTTTTACAGTTTGTTCACTTTATTGATTAGTTTTCTGTTGTTTTATTTTGATGAATTTCATGTTGAGACACTTTTATTTCTCACTTTTTACACTAATATCGATTAATATATGCGGAGGGTGGTATCATATAGTTGTTGGCAAATTTCACTTTACACAATATGAACTCGAATAGCACCACCTGCTTCACGGAAAGTGTAATATATTTTTGATGAGTTATTATATATTATTACTCAATAAGACTAGTGATTTATGAAAACCCAATTACGAGCGAATAATGATTGTCACAAGCGGGATGGACTTCCAGTAATATATGAGATAGTAAAGTATTAGAATGCATAAACACTTTCTAGTGTTGCCCAAGGCTTCTAAAATGCACTACTCCAGGCCTACATTCACGAATGGAAGGGCTGCCTGAAATAATAGACAGGATATACAACACGTTAATTTTTGTTGCTGTTATTATTTCACAATGATGGACCAAAAATTATGTACGAACCGTACTTAAAATACAAACTGCACCAGGCCTCCGCCAGTTATGAATAATATTAAAAATTCGTCACAAAAGTACTTCTAATATATTTGACTATATTGAACCCAATTTATATGGGCTCTTGGTAGTAGAAATCATTATTCTTTTATTGCATCTTCTAGGCTAACTAAAATAGAAAAAAACAAGTTACATTTTAATAGAAAGCTTAATAGTTTCATTACGAACTTAAAATTTATTTATGGACTTACGTAAAATACGTATAAAATATATTCGCTATCGATGTGAATTTCCCAAAGCTATATACTTTGTAACATAACCTTACACCAGATTATTACGGTTAAATCTTTAAATGAATGCTACATTCTCAAGAAAGGGTCACTATAGGTAACTATTATTAATATGTTTTACTTAAAATATAACATAAGATATTGTTTTGCTGTTTTATCACTCTATAACCAAAAGGAAACTCACCGACGTAAACTTATTATGTTTCGCTACTGCCGATGCTATTTACCGTTCGTTTAGGAACGACATTATACCACTATTTATACACATTATGATCACAACAGCTTTTTAAATCCCTTTTTAACACTGCTATGTAGATATCCTCAAATAGTCACCATTTATGTAAACATTATTAAACAACAAACATAACAACCGACAAAATCACGTGGAGGTAAATAACAAGTGTCAAGTATTTCTTTTAGAACTTTTAAAATGGTCGCTTAAATACAGTGTTGCCAACAATTGAAATTTTATCCCCCTAAGAGTAAACTCAAAAACCCCTAAAACCCCCAAACTGACAATTTGAAAAATGTAGGTTCTTATCTAATATTAAAACGTTTAATTATTGTTATTTTTATTTCAAATAATTACAAGTAGTGTAAAAAAACTTATTTATGGTTATTATCATAAGAGTTACTATTATTTATAACCATTTAATAATAAATGGTAAATGATAATTAATAATTCTGGATAAATGTCTCCAAAGGTTGAACGATATGAAAGTGGGAGACCAGATGGGCGACTCAGTGGTCACTGCTCTGCTATATGCAGATGATGCAGTCCTGCTGGCACAGTCAGCGACTGACCTGCAGACCCTAGTCGACACAATGACAGAAGATTGTAAGAAAAGGGGTCTACGCGTGAATGTGAGCAAAACCAAAATAATTGTGTTTGAAAGAGATGAAGCCAGAACAGATGTAAGAGTAACAATAGGTAATGATGTACTAGAGCAAGTGGATGAATTTGTATATCTTGGATGTGGATTTAGCCGAGATGGAAGGTACACCACTAATATAGAGCGAAGATTGAATGCGGGAAATAGAGTCAACGGAGCGTTGGGGCAACTTCTCGGTAGCCACCACCTCAGCCAGAAGGCACGTGTAGCAATATATAATGCAGTGCTTGTCCCAACATTACTGTATGGAAGCGAGAGTTGGGTATGCAGAAAAGAGTATGAAAGTAAAATTAATGCGGTCGAAATGCGATGTCTACGGAAAATCGGTGGAGTTAGGCTGATCGATCGCATTCGTAACGACGACGTAAGAAAGTGAGTAGGTATGAAATAGAGTATTGGTGTAAAGATGCGAAAGGGAATGCTCTGATGGTTCGGACATGTGGAAAGAATGTCGAACGAACGTCTGGTTAAGAAGATATACAATGCGAAAGTGAAAGGATGTAGGTACCGGGGGAGACCGAGACTAACCTACCTAGACCAGATTGGTCATGTACTGAAGGAAGGTGGAGTCAAGAGCATGCCGGTGCCACTCTCACAGAACATTCAGTTGAGAATTTTGCCAAACTATTGCCATCTATGCACCGTGCCTAAGTAACTAAGATCGTAGTATTTTGTGTAAAAAACCGATAGATGACCTAAAAGTGGATTTTTCATTGGAAAAAAAAAACGTCATTAGTTGTCACTACCATTGACATTTTGTACGCTTTGATTGAAAATGTATAATTTTTCTGTTTTATTTTAATTAAATGTTTAACCAATGTCTCCGCATACTGCATTTATCTCCACAAGATTTTTGAAATAAATAGCGGCTGCATTAAGTATTTGATTTGTGTGTGTAAAGGTATGTATATTTCAGTATATTATATTTTCTATTCATTATCTTATAGAGCCTTCTCAATAATATAAATCCGCCGGACTAACAACTTATCTACAGAGTTACTTTCATCTAATCTCGAATAATCCTGAGTTGTATTGACAGAAAAATTCACAACACTATAATTTCTTATACCGCAGGCAATCATATGTGCGTTATTAATGTTCGTGGCAGGCATTAACCTCTTGCCGAAGAACGGACTTCAAATATGATAACATTATTTCTTTTCAATTCTTATAGTAGGTATTATTTTTGATTGAGCGTTTTTAATGAAGGAAATTAGTTAATCCACTTAGCTGACCAAGCTAATTGGCATAGCGTATACACAATTTCTTCTCTTGCTTAAGTTTCCTACATATGTATGTTGGATGTAAGCAACTTTTTACTTAATTGCTTTATATACACCTATGGAAATAACATATAATATTCTCATAAAACAGTTCTGCTGTATATTTGGTAACTTAACATGCTTCTTTGCCTGTTTAATATACAATGAATAGTAGTGAATATTTACTAATAAATACAAGTACCTATGATTTCAGCTGTGATTGCGTACTGTTTGCTTATCATTATATTTAAAACCTTGCTTTCTATTGAACTAGCTCCAGGCATCACTGTAATTGCTATAGCATGCCCATGCCTGCCTCAACATTTAATTATGAATCACTAAAACTACTATGAAATTTAAAAAAAAAACGCCAGTTTGGTTAGAAATATGCAGTAATCCATTATTCTGTCATAAAGAAAACAAATACACAGATGGATACAATATGGTAAGAGCTAAATGAATTTTATATTTAATACCTTTAGTTAATAATGTAAATTAATTACATGATTGTTATATAAGTGACTTAAATTTTTAATTTTAAACGAAAATACCATGGTAATAAAATCTTTAGTTTATTTTAATATGTGGGCCCATACATAATCTTTTAAAATTATTTTCTATGTTTATCATGTTTCAGGAAAGGCATCCTTTTCTACCCTTTGAATACTCTTTGGAAAATTATTTTACGATGGATATGAGATTTAAAGATTATAAATTTATTTACAATAACTTGCATATGTGGCTGTAAATATTTCACCAAAAATGTGTATGCTGTTAAAATATTAAATACATCTATACAAATAATAAAAATGTAACGGATCGCTGTCTGTACATGGAAGATATATGAGAAAAAATATTATTGGGACCTTTATCAACACAAATAGAACCCAAAACAATGATTGTTTGTCTGTGCGTTTGTGCACGCTAATCTCAGAAACGGATAACCGATTTAGACGGGGTTTTCTCTAATATATTGTGGTAAGTTTCACTTAACATTTAGTCTTTATTTCATGTCAATTGGTTCATAAATAAAAAAGTTATGCCAATTTAAAAAATGCTCAGAGAAAAAATCTTTATCGTTTCTTTCCAAATTACGTACTAATATTCTTCGGTAAAAATAAATAAACACGTGTTTCTCTCTACACAACCCCGCACCAGTGCTGTCATGGCGATCAGTGCCGGCGTTAGAGCTCACACAATACATATAGTAGACGGCAATAGGTTCTTGCCTAAGGATTTAAGATACAGATTAAGTTTCAGTACAGTTTCAAAAATGTTCACTATATAACTCAAATAATAAATCATATTTGACGAGGTCGCAACTCTGCTGGTGAAACAAAACAGTCAAATAAAGGGCGGCGATAATTATATTCTTATCCTATGGCCATACCGTAAATTCCTATTTACGGATATTAAAGGCAATATAATTTGTAGAATAAATAGAACTTTGAACAAACTTTTTCTTTAGTGACCGGCTATGGTATATAGACACACCGCGCCCAATCCGTCCGAGGTGACACGAGGTTATCTTAGACATTGATGGTTATTATGCGCAAAATAGGCTTGAAAATTAACAAAAAAAAAATGTTAGAGCAAACACATTTATTTTACGAAGGCAGAAAATAGTATTTACTTAATTTGTTTTAAAAATAACGTTAAAACTGAGCTCGAAGAAATCTTGCATTAGAAGTCCAAATCCTTATACACTAATGCCTAATTCTATTACAATGATATTTTCTATCAATTTCAGATAAAAATATTCTTCATATTGATCTTATGAAAATTCTTCAATTACCGGTTATAGTTATCAAAATGGTAGAGCTACAAGTACGCACTACAAAAGAAATAGCTGCAGTTCAAGCCTTGGAATTTATTAATACTTTTTACTTTAATATTAAATAAACAAACACGTATTTCAGCATTTTTGGAAATTTCTCCCTTAAGGTCGAAAAATAGGAGTTGCAAGTTTGTATGAAACTTTGTCTGTTTTGAAGTTAGATTCGTAAAAATTTGTATTCGCCTATATAATATTAAATAAATAAATATGTATTTCGTCATTTTTGGCAATTGCTACGAGAAGCAAAATACGGGTTGCAAGTTTTTTAGGAAATTTGAACAGTTTTTAAGTTAAATTTGTGAGGATTTTTGTTTAGCTATTTAGTGTTTCATTATTTTTGGATATTTTCTCATAAGGATGTACAACAGGGGTTGCAAGTTTATTAGAAACTTCATCAGTTTAAAAGTTAGTACCTTGGCAATAAGTATTTGGTTATTTGATATTAAATAAATAAGTACATAATTTCAGCAGTTTACAAACTGCAAGTGTAAAATAAGGGTTGCACATTGATATTAAAATATGTATTTGACTACTCAATATTAAATAACAAATACGTATTTCACTATTTTTGGAAATCATTCCGTAAAGAGAGGATCTACGGAACTTTGTTTTGCCTTTTTTAATACTGTAGTCTGTAGTTTAACCACAATTCATCATTCTCTTGCTCTATCCCAATTACTTGTGGTGGACGCAATATGTACTCCTCTTCCTACATATTGTTAAAGATATTGGCAATAGTTTTATGAACTGCCACCTGCCAGACGTCATCCTTCCTTGGGAATATAATTATTAACCAGACAACATCAGGTAGAATTGGCCCAGGCCGATATAAAGCTCTTAGTCGTCTTTTACGACATCCACGAGCAAAGTAAGGGTTGGTAGTATTCGTAACTACTACCACACAGCGATTGTAATTTAACCAAATTAATAATATTTAATTTTTAATAATATTTAATTAAATCTTTAATATTTAATTAAAGATGAAAAACACGTACTAAAGTTCTTTTTAAATCATCTATAAAGAAAGAAAAATATGTTATTCAAAGTTTGTCAATTTTAAAGAGAGATCCTTAACAATTCCAAAAAAAACAAAGTTATATTAAAAATAAATAAAGACGTGTTTCAATGTTATTAGAAAATATACCCCTACGGGGGCTACGGGGATTAAACTAGAGGTTATAGTTGTATGAAAATTGTCACTTTTGGCATTAGATTTATAGAACTTAGTACATCGATGTTTAAGTATAAATAAATTAATAAGGATGGTTGACGTTAGCCAGGCGGCTGCTCATAAAGTCAATAACTTTTGCAATATGTAAAAAGAGGAGTACAT
Source organism: Lymantria monacha (assembly GCA_905163515.2). NCBI lineage: Eukaryota > Metazoa > Arthropoda > Insecta > Lepidoptera > Erebidae > Lymantria > Lymantria monacha. The sequence continues at coordinate 15,060,455 of LR991097.1, read as the reverse complement.
ATTGCGCTCACCCCGAATAATTGGTAAATAATATAAAAAAAAACAAAATAAAAGTTTATTTTGTTTTTTTTAGTTAGTTTTAGTTTACTTAGTTAAAAAGAAACAAAATTAAGAATAAATAATCTATTATCAAAATGTAAATGTTATATTTTTTTTACTTATTAGTTCTTTATTAATTTAAGATATTATCTTACTATTTAATTTTTGACCATTCCATTAACTAGCCATATTTTAATATACCCACACGGGGGAAACCGTGGGAAACAGCTAGTCACTAATAAGTTTCAAAGAAAAAAAAAAGCTTGTAATATGAGTGCAATCTACCACGTCTAGTCTAGTGTTATTGTAGATCCAGTAATTAAGAGATTCAAGCAGAGATGCGTGAAAGATTATTGCTGTTAAAGAAACCAAAACATAATTGTAATTTTTTTTTAATGCCGTAATGTATGTGTCAAAGGATTAAAAATCCTAACAAATAGCCATATTAATAACAAGTATTGTTTTTTAATACCTAAGAGACAAGAAATAAATATTGTTTTGTTTCTTTATATATTAAAAATGTTTTATTTCCAATAGCGGTCCTTTAAATGATTTTTTTCATAATAATTATTTTTTATTTATTGGAATAAGTAGTTAATTATACGTTTCTAGATATATTGCGAATTTCTTGTAATTTGCTTTGTCTTCGATTATTTATCATTTATTTTGTTACGTGCTTTAAAGGACCAAACAATTATTCACTTATTCCATATAAATGAATAATAATTTATAGCCCGGAAAAGTATTAAATTGCCACTAGAGGTTTGAAAAGAACAGGGCCATCTATTGAATACTTTGTGATCTTGGTGTTTTATACTATTATTGAAAACAGCGCCATCTACTGAATACTTTGTGACCGTGGTGTTTTTATCCTATTATTGAATACAACACCATCTTTGGAATGTAGTACTCAGTTAAACTAAATTAAAACCTCAGTTGCACATGTATTTCTAATTTATAGTATATTATCTATGGTCAAGAGTCTCCGAAACCGGCGAGCGTGTATGAAGAGAATTATGAATGTTAAGGAAGCAAGTGAAGTATGCAAGGATAGAGTTCTCTGGCACTCTGTTCTCTCTACCTACCCTGCAAGAGACATGGCATGATGGTATGTATGTATGTATTTAATAATAATAATAGTAATGATAAAATATCACCGATCTCGATTAAATTATATAAATTTATTAAAAATCCATATTTAATAGTATTTCCTCCATTATGACAGAATCTTTTCATTAGACGGCAACGGCATTTTTTCCCCTTAAAAAAACCCCTAAACATTTTTTCCCTCTAAAAAACAATTGCATTTTTTTTACCCCTAAATTGGGGGGGGGGGAAACCCTAAGTTGGCGACACTGCTTAAATAGTACCAATGAGGAGTTTTGGCGCGAATGTGGAAATGTCATGTCACGCTCTTGTATTATATTCATTTCTTTAGTGTTTTGTGGTGTTATATTAAATAATTTTGCTGGTATTTTATGCAATATGGTACAGTTAAAGTGCTGAAGTGTAGTGAATATGGTATAATAGTGGTTTACGTGTATTTTCATATTTGTCTAAAATTCCCAAAGAAAATCATTGATTAGGTTATCAGCACCCGATTAATGGTAACGACTTGACTTACTGACAGACAATGACTATTAAGGCTACATAATATGAAGAAATGATGAACAATGTATGAATAATAATTAAATAAGACTTGGCTGTATGGGCTTTGACCCCTTTGCCTGTCCGAATGGACGAACAGAACCAAAAAAAAAAGTACCAAGTGACCGCAGGCGCAATGACATTTAAAAATTAGTACGTTTATCATACTATTAAAGCACCTCTACATATAATTCTCTATAGAATATTTATTATTATAGTGTTTTTCCATCTTCTTTTTCTTGTTTTTCTGTATTAGAAAGAAAGAAAATATTTATTTTACTCTCGTGAAAAATTAATACAAATAAACAGAACTAAAGAAAATTACTTCTGACAAGTTCTGACACAAAATAATATTAACAAGAAACAAAAAAGGCTATTAGCTCAGCTTTTGGCATTTTATTCTATAACATAGTGTTTCATACTCTTTGTTCTTCAGCTCCACTTACCTACACTAAATCTAATTATTTCTATTCTATTCATTTGATGGTTATTGATAGCTTATTTACATTGTTTGATGATATGTAATTAGTTTATAAAAAAAAACGAATCGGCCTAAATTCTCTTTTATTAGCCCCGCTTCTTCTTCTTTTTAAGTACATATTGGCAATTAGCTACTTATATGAGCCATTGTTGCTAGTGTCGAGTTATAATTATTGTTTCTTCAGGTTAGTCAATATACGTCAGTTAGTAACATCGTCACCATCAACATTGCTATGGCCACACTGTTAATGGTATCTTGTAGGAATTTTGATGGAAAACGAAAACGTTGTAAAGCACTTTTATATTATATTCACTACATCCTAGCAGTTCTGTCACATCACATTACATAAAACGCCATCAAAATTATCTAACACGTTAAAACACTAAGATATCAAATATAATACAAGAACAGCAAACGTGACGTTTTAGATTTTCGCAAAAAGTCCTACTCTTTGTTTTATTCTTATGCTAGGGTCGCACCTGCGTGTATCGTCACGAAGCTTCATGCAATGAGACGATACACGCAGATGTGACCGGTCATTATCGGCTATCGTCACGAACATTCGGGCTTTTTGTGTGTTATCGCTTGGTTGGCGATAAGTCAAAGGGTTTTAGCGCGCTAATATATCGCGCTCTGTGGCCACACTAGCGTTGTTCATTTCGGCAGAAATTTTCGATGTAATTAGACGCGTTCGAGGATCTCCGGTTAATCGATAAATATGGAGTGGAGCGATGAAATAGCAGAGATGCGATTTATTTGGAATACTTCTATTTAAAATGCAAATACAAAATGTAAAATACCTATTTTGTATTTTGCATTTAAATGCCTTTTAGTAAAAAACATTTTGTATTTTATTTGAAATACCTTTCGAGATGTATTTAGCATTTTTAATATTCATTTCAAAATGCCAAATACTTTGTGATTAAGTTTAGCCAACATTACCAGTCGCACAAAATGAAATGAACGAATGACCCTTGTATTGCCGAATATGACCGATAGAGGCACCTTTCTTTTTTTTTTCCTTTGCAAGGTGGACCATGGATGTGGTCACGCCCCGGCAAATCGGATATCGCAGATAGTCGCACCTGCGCCGCCCCGGCCGCTGGCGGCGGCCCAGGTCACGAGAGCAACACTGCGAGATGACAGCCTTGCAGAAGGCGGCGACCGCGTCCCAGTTCCTGACGCTGTCGGCCATCGCTTTCGCCACAGCCGGCAGCGTCAGGTCGGCACCGATGATAGGGACGAGGTCGTGGCGCTGCCCGTCCCAGCTCGAACATTCCTCGAGCACCGATAAAGGCACCTGCTACCCATGCGTGCCCTTTTTTTATTTGATTTGATTATCTACTTTTATGATATTGAAGTGTTGTTGTTATCCCTACAATACTGAAACGGCTATGTACTTTACTACAACAAGATAAGAGAAAAGAAAAGTGAACCGAAATAAATGGCCACACAATTCACAAAATGGAGCCATGGCTCTCTTTTTGTTAGTCTAGTTTTTTACATTATTTTAAGTGAGTATTATTATTATTATTAATAACATAACAGAATTTATTGATATGCGTACTGATAAATATGACCAAAATGTCTTGCATAAGGTTGTTATTTGACGTTTTTGTTTGGCTCGTCATTGTGTCTCTATTTGTAATGCTAGGGCCACACCTGCGCGTATCGTCCCGAAGTAATTTGTGGCGAAGCTACATTGGTACATTAGAAAATTATCGCGATAAAACTGTGGTCACATTAGCGACTTCGGTGTTTTACACGAAGTATCGTGCTATAATTAAAGATGGCCGAAATCATTTTCATGCGTTAACTATGGCTGATGAATTACTTTACTATTACAGCTATATTATGCTAATAATTACATAATATTTTTGGATCCCTTCATGGGTTCAGCTTCATAATGGTGTATAGAGTCTAACACCATTTCATCACCCCACTCCATATTTATTGATTAACTGGAGATCCTCGAACGCGTCTAAACACAACGAAAATTTCCCCCGAAATGAAAAACGCTAGTCTGACCACAGAGCGCGATATATTAGCGCGCTAAAACCCTTTGACTTATCGCCACCCAAGCGATATTGCATACGAAGCCCGAATGTTTGCGACGATAGTCAATAATGACCGGTCACATCTGCGTGTATCGTCTCATTGCACGAAGCTTCGTAACGATACACGCAGGTGCGGCCATATGATCAATACCTAAAATAAATAAAAAAATTGAGATTTGGTCAAAAGGTATTTTATTTTGAAAAAGTATTCATTTAGCATTTGAAATACAAAACGCAAAACTATTTGGTATTTTGCATTTGAAATAGTAAACCTGAAAAGTATTTTGCATTTTGTATTTAAATGCTTTTTTAAAACTATTTTGTACATCTCAGTGAAATAGTGTTAGAATTTCTACACCATAATAAAGCTGAACCCATGAAGGGATCCAAAAATATCATTTTGTAATTATTAGCATAATATAGCTATAAAAGTAAAGCAATTCGTCATCCATAGTTAATCGCATGAAAATGATTTCGGCCATCTTTAATTGTTGTACGATACTTCGTGTAAAATACAGAAGTCGCTAATATGACCACAGTTTTATCGCGATAATATTCTAGTGTACAAAACGTACGAAGCTTCGCCACACATTACTTCGGGACGATACACGCAAGTGCGGCCCTAGCATTATAAAATAGCGCTAATATTCTGTCAACACCAGGTACCTGGTACTTTAAGAAAATTATAAAAACATGACAATCAGTAAAACATTGGCAATCAGTTACATATACGAGCCATTGTTGCCAGTGTCGAGTTACAATTTTCTTCACATTTTTAGTCTCTTAATCTTATTGTTAGTCATTGTCCGTCAGTAAGTCGAATCGTCGCCATCAACAGTGCTATGGCCACACTGTTAATGGTATTTTCTGAGAGAGTTTCTTAGGAGAGTTAAGAAAAGTCTCATGTGGTGCTCTTGTATTATATTCAATATCTTGATGTTTTAACGTGTTATATTAAGTAATTTTGATGGTATTTTATGAAATCTGATCCGCAAAAAGTACTGAGGTGTAGTGAATATGATATAACAGTGCGTTACATACGTTTTCCTTTTCCACCAAAATTCCCAAAAGATACCTTTAACACTGTGGCTATGACACTGTTGAAGGTGACGATCTGACTTATTGACAGACGATGACCTAAATTAAGTTAATTTATAAACATAGATTTGGCTTTAAGGTCTTAGTAATCGAGCTATAAATTCCAAAAACGAAATCTGTGAAATTTGGTGGAAAAAGAAAACGTTGTAAAGCACTTTTATATCATATTCACTACATCCCAGCAGATCTTTCGCAGCACATTATATAAAATGCTATCAAAATCAGCTAATGTAACACTTTAAAACACTAAGATATCTTCTTCTTCTTCTTCTTCTTATGTATTGGCAATCAGCTACATATACGAGCTATTGGTGCCAGTGTCAAGTAATAAATATTTTCACGTTTTTAGTCTTTCAAGTCAGTCGTTGTCTAAGTCAAATTGCCACCATTAACAGTGCAATGGCCACACTGTTAATGGTATCTTGTGGGAATTTTGATGGAAAACGAAAACGTTGTAAAGCACTTTTATATGATATTCACTACATCCCAGTATTTCCGCAAATCACATTACATAAAATGCCATCAAAATTATCTAATATAACACGTTTCAAACACTAAGATATCGAATATAATACAAGAGCACCACATGACGTTTTCAAATTCCCGTCAAAAGTCAAGATATCGAATATAATACAAGACTACCACTTGACGTTGTCAGATTCCCGATTTCCCGGCAAAAGCCTATCAGACTCTTGTCGATAGACGAACGCAAGGTACAAGGAGTCCGAAAATATAATGTTAAACAAATGGTCTCACGTCAAGTTGTCAAGTTATTAGGACCATATGACGTTAATTATGTCTAATAAATAATCAAAAGGGCTGTAATTGTATAACAAATTTATGCATTACCAAAATTAATTAATAGACGTAACCAGATAAAATCTGTGTAACAAAAGGAAAATTTAAGAAAATTCCTAAGGCAATTAGTATAGCCATTAATAGTATAGTAGTTTTTAAGCTATTGCATAGCTTGTATCGCGGGCTTTGAGCGCGGCGACCGAATTAAGAAATTTCGTAACGAAAATAAAACCTAAGATTGTATGGTTGAAAAGCAGCAGTTAATTTTGCACTGACTATACGCGTGACCGAGTGATCTAAGGCGCTGGTTTTAGGCGCCGTAGGTGTAGGTTCGAATCTCACCGCCGTCAAACTCATTTTGCAATTTATTTTTGCAAAATTTATTTATAATAATTTAATAATATTATAAATAAAACAGTTCAAAAACGGGTACTTTAAATGTTTTAATAAATAGGTGTAACTTGAATTAATATCAAAGGAAAATAAAACTTGAATTAATATAAAAAAATACTGCATAAATAGAAAATAAATAAATAATTATAATTGCATAAGTTGATAAAAATGCTATGCAACAGCTTTACCGCGGCAGTCTCCGAGTGTTTTCTGTCTAATCTGAAAGAGGTCATTCTTAATAGTCATTGAAACCTTTTTAAACTGAGAAGAAAGAGACGACACAAATAAACTCATATTCTCGTAAAAACTTTAAAAAATAATAAAGCTCAATAATTAAAATAAAAGAGAGCACAATTACCGTGCTATTTCGGCATAACAACAAAATTAAAATGCAGATCCTCAAACATTTCAGCGTTCACTTTAGTAGTTCTAGTAACTCGCCTAATAATAAATTTCAAGCTTCTGGCTTTAAAAGTGTCGATACATCTTTTCATCCCCCTTTACAACCCTTTTTTTAATTAAAAAGTAGCCTATGTCCTTTATCAAGTCCTAGACTATCTGTGTACCAAATTTCATTTAGATCGGTTCAGAAGTTTTGGCGTGAAAGAGCGACAGACAGACAAAATTACTTTCGCATTTATAATATTAGTAAGGAATTAAGGATAAACGAATATGCCTTCATTTTAGTTTTTAAGCACATAATACTGACGGAGACTGAAAAGTTGAAATAAAACTTTTTTATTGCTTATGGTGCCAAACGAGCAAGCATTACATTTGATGTAAGTATTTTTACCGCTCATGGACCTTTACTGTAACAGAGGTACCGCTCGGCCGTTGCCTACCAACCAAGACTCACACAGTTTGGGCTTCAGGCTTTTTCACTTATCATACGAAGAATAATAGCACATTGCCATTGCTCAAACTTCGACTTTCTGCGAGACTGTGGTTCTACCCCAGGCGAACCAGCCCGCGTCCGTAGACAGAAACTGTCAACAATGAGTTTTCAACACCGTAGTTAAAGAGCACCGGATTCTTGGGTTTAAAGACCTCGAGTCGGTCCCCTCCACTCTTCACACCCGGAGGTGGCCTATCTAAGCTGGATGAGACCCCCGGTAACTCAAAGGGAGGTCCAGCTTTAGACGACCAGCGTCTATCGGATGATACTAGTAAGAGATATCAGGCAGTCTGAGAAGTCTAATTTGAAAACCGTAATCTTTAACCACACTTGCAAGGCCAAGGCTTGAACATAAGAAAAACTGACATGTAGAGCGTGAATAGTCGCCAACGTGAGATCTGGCATTGATAACTGCTTAATTTGTTATATCGAGTCATTTTGCATTATGTGCTAGTTCTTCAGAGCACATAGAGAGATCGTAAAATATTCTCTCAGAGATCATAAAATACTATCTCATAAAATATTTTATTGTGTCATTTTTTTTTAATTTATGCTATTGATTACAACATTTTCATCACAGAAAAGTTCTTTGCCAGAATGATAGTTAGTTGAATAAATAGTAGGGCCCTCTGTAGTTTTAGCTTTGGGCCCCATGAATTCACAATCCGTCCCTGCCATGTGAAACCACTAACAGTCGAACGTCTCCCTGCGGTGCCACCTTATGTGTAAGCCGTGTAAGGAGTTACTCATAAGATTTAAGATTGGCTATATCCTGAAATATGCTTCTATAAATTAAAAGGGCATAAATGTACTGTAAATATAGTTTTATTTCAAAAGAGAAATATTCCTTATAAAATATAAATAACATGAGACACTTTGATCATCCAAAAGTACGAACGTATGAAAATTACAGAAGAATTATTAGAGAACGCATTTATAGGCTCTTAGCAATGTTGCTGTTTTTAATAATAAAATAATCAGAAACGCTATCTGACCATTTTTGATAATAACAGCTGACTTTTATGTTGAAGGTAACTTCTAAATGATAAAATAGGTATTATTATTTATGAATTTGCATGATTAAAACCAAAGGCAGCTTGGAAACATCTTCAAAATAAATATTTTGAATTATTATTTTTAAACAAGCTGACAACACAGCTGGTGCAAGTTTGCGCATGCGCCGAATGGCGAATCAGTGACTATTCTTTGAGTTAGATATTTTATAAATAAGAAATTTTATCATTAGTAGGTAATATTTATGTTAACTTATAAATTGTTAATAAAATATTATTTCTTTAAATTGATCCAACGTCCTTGTAAAGGGATTCCTGTGAAGTGTTCGAAGTGTATCATTGGTGGCCATTACAAAACCTAAACTTTTTTTATCAGAACAAATGTCCATTTGATGTTTCGGCGACGTTGTGACTAATATCATGAAAAGCTAACTAAAATCGCGTTAAGTGCTCTTATATATAATTGCAATTAGAGATATCCATTGTGCCGTAGTTTTGAGAATTCTTATAGAAAATAATTCTAAAACGATTCGTGGGGACCGACAAATTATTGGGGTTGACTTCTCACAAGGAACTGTCAGTTGTTATAATTTTTCGTTGCTAACATTAATTTCTTTTATGGATAATCCGGTATAATATATTCGTATAAGACGATCGATCAGTCAATCATTAGCACATTGATTAACTGCATGATAATTTTGGTAAATTAAGTTCGACACCCACATCGCTTGTTGTTACTCTTCAATGAACATAACATTGGCACTACGACCTCTATTCATTCTCGTTCCCTTTCTGATAATAATGGCATAAAATAATTTAGTTTTTCTAAGAAAGGGCAATTAGCTTATTGGAAAATCCGTAACGAATCGTCAAGGGTCACCGAAACATTCCTCACTCATGGCCAAATTGTGTTTGCAGTGTACTTGTAAAAATGATTTTGAGATAAATTGTATAATAGTGCAGTGATTTTAGTTATTGAATAAAAATAGCAATAATATAAAAGTGACTCTGTGCTGGATTGTGGTATGGCGACACACTGCTGTATGTCCTCATCAAGGCTTTGGTGACATGGGCTGCATTGCGGCCCGTATAGACTCTGGGATTAGGGAGTGAGCAAAGTGCGAGGCTAAGTGCCTGCACAACAATACTTGTATTATGAATAAGCGTGACAGCAAGGACAAAGAACAGCAGAGTGACAATAAAAGGACATCTACGTAAGCACTTTAATTTTATTATTAATAATTTGGTTGTCCTAGCATTATCTGGTGTAACATTAAACAATTTATCTTTGATCATCAGCCTGATAAATTGAATAATCAGTTTAAAATTTACCTTGGCTTTGAATGTATGTTATGATGTTTACTCTAGCAGTTTTAGAATATATTCCTCAATATTATTACCATTTCCAGATCTCATTTCTCTTGCAATTCCCTTTCTTTGAAACATAAGTTGATAAAACTTAGATATTATTATCAGGTTTTTACTTAAACAAACTTTTCATTTATATTTAAAAAAGAAATAGGATGAGTACTTATAATAAAATATTATTTTTAATTATATGGAAGCAAAACTAACTTTCACATTTTATTTTGGACTGTTAGTATTGTTTACATAGCACACTGTTATTGAGAATGGTTAGATACTACTGTTATAATAGTACTTCTAGTAGCATACAAATTTATAGAGATATAAGTAAAGACAATTTTGCATCACAATGTCAGAATTTTTTTTTACCAGAATAAAAAAATTTCAATGTTTAAACAAAGGAGTTTAACAATTAAACTTAATCATATCTTAAGTGGAAAGGATGGTTTTGATATGTTACTTATTACATAAAATTACAACTCCATCCTAAATCAAAGATAATAAATGCTATATTGAATTAGTTTTTATAATCATTTCAAGTTTTTATATCTTTCAACATTAATATAGTTGGTTATGATATGGTAGCAATAGTATAATTTTGTGCCAAAGATATAGAAAATAGAATTATAGAAGAGTTTTTATATACAATATATATGAATGCTATTGGAATTAGAATACTATGGATGGTAGAGAGAGATTAAGGTGTATAAGGTTAAAATAGAATGTGTTTTAATTGTGTTTGGTGATTGAGTAGCCCTCAAACATAACCATTTTTTCCGTTAGAGTTAATTTCATTTTTGATCTCTGTTTTTGCATTAGTTATCTGATTTAATATCTTTTAGTTGTTATCTTTTAGACATATTTTGAGAATTCACACAAAATATCATTGATAAACTTTACATCTAGGTCAACTTATTATTAATACAATTGAATAATTCTTTTCCAAATTTATGCATGACTTGTTGGATAACCTTAATCTCTATGAAAACATCTTTTGACTTTATTATACTTTCTGACTTATATTTTTTGTATTGTTAATTTTTGTTAGCATAAAGAAATTGTAGTTACTAGTAATATTTTTGAATGAACTTGGTAAATTTACTGTTAGACACAGGAAAGTTAGTTATCACCATAGCAGCAACTTAATATGCAAAGCAGTTTAGTTTTCTGAAGATAAACACACCTAACTAACGTTTATATTGGTGTCTATCTATCTATCTAGCTTATGTCCATATAAAAATTTAAAAAAATCATAACCTCATAATCTTCTTTCTTAGTGTTTGGTACATACTGATGTTTTATCATAGTGGATAAATTAATGAAATATGTTGTATATAAAATGAATCACTTCCTTTGAATTGGTATTCTAATCAAATACTAACGCTTTTTCTAAGAAATTATGCTTAAAATATTACAATCCTGATGACAGTGTGGAATTGGATTTTAAACCATTAGAGCATCAATATTAGTTGCAAAAAAAAAAGAAATAATAGTTAACATGCCTAGAAACTAAAGTTAAAGTTCAAATAATCAGTGAAAAAGGCAGCATAGAGTATTTGCGAATCAAAGGAATGCAAATATATTAAATTATACCATAGTATAATATAGCTTGACTTTAACCTATGATATTATTGTTATAATAATTGACTAATTGCCTAGATAGTTAAACGCTCACTTTCAACTATCACACCTATCAACATTTTGTTTCACACCTATCAACATTTTGTTTACTTGATAATTTTGTAAGTTTTTAACTTATCTGTGATTCAACATAATTATGTATTTTGTTTTCAAGTATAGGTACTTTACATTATTTCCAAACTGGTGGCACTTTTATGGATAATTATTCTCTAACAAACAATTGAGTTACAAATATTAGTTTGTTTGGATATTCATGTATATTTATAGTATTTATGTTAATTTTTTGAAAGATATCTAAACATCTGAATTCTAATCATCAGTTGTTATAATGACTGAAGAGAGAAGTAAAATATAAACCAAGTTTATGGAGTAGGCAGTACAATGAAATATATTTTGCATTTCCTGGTCATAATATAGAGCCTGAATTCTAATTTGTTAATTTTCATTCAGCACCTGGTTAACAAGAGTAGAAAATTTCTATATATATATATATAATTAAATTATAATATAATGGAAACACTATAGGAACAAAATCAAATATTGTTGCAGGATATATGAATAAGCATATAAAAATAAAAACATAACTATTCTATTATATACTGAATATTTCTATTATGAATTAAAAATAGGAGAAGCTAAAAGCTGGACATATATCTTGTTTACTTTCTGGCTTTTTTAGTTTCATTACAATTTTCTTGCCCAGTGTCAACTCTGAGTTGTAATTGACTAGACTGCACTAAGTAACTTGTCTTAGCTGGCCTGTTCAACTTCAAAGCACTGGATGTAGTTTAAATTTCTATATCACAACCGCCATTACAAAGTAATTTATAATTTCTAATAGATACAAAGTATATCTACATATAAAATAATTCAGACATGTGGAAAGAATGCCGAACGAATGTCTGGTTAAAAAGATATACAATGCGGAAGTGGACGGATGTAGGTACCGGGGGGCGGAAGTGGAAGGATGTCGGTACCGGGGGAGACCGAGCCTCACCTACCTAGACCAGATCGGTCATGTACTGAGGGAAGGTGGAGTTAAGAGTCTCCGAAACCGGCGAGCGTGTATGAAGAGAATTATGAATGTTGAGGAAGCGAGTGAAGTATGCAAGGATAGAGTTCTCTGGCACTCTGTTCTCTCTGCCTACCCTGCAAAGGATATGGCGTGATGATATGTATGTATGTATGTATGTAAAATAACTATTTATGGATCATCAGCATAACTACATATAAAATAGTTATGTGGATCATCCTAGTATTTGTCCTGTGTAGGAACCAAAACACTGTCATTTAACAGGGAAAATAACTGCTCAAATTTTACACTATATGTAAATATTGCACTTAAGAATAACCAATTATATTAAAGTTACTTTATAACTGTCTATAAAATGTACTTAGCATATATTTCTTCTAATTTATATGTACTTATCAATACTATATATTGTTGACTGAACTAACTTCAATAATTTTCTTAAAATCAAGAGTGCTATGTCAGTATGTCACTCCAAATTGACAAGTACATGGTTTGTTGTGCGGTGACTATTTTTTTTTTGTAATAATAATGAGTATACAAAGTGTTTGGCATGTATTTACATAACTGTTTAATATTATGCATAGAAAATTGTGAGTATTGAAAAATTAAGCTTTGAATACTTAAAACTAGATTTTATTAAATTTGAATACAATTTTTTTAAAAATACTTTTTTTATTCTATGACTTACTTGCTTTCATTGGGTTTTATAAATACTGTCTTCTTAAATCTGTACTTACCTGTCTTCAAAAAAAATACAATTCTTTCTAATATTTTGGTTACTTTTTTTATAAAGTATAAGCAAACATCTATTGTAATATTATTACAGTCGACCTTAAGTGTTGTTTTAATAAGTTGTCTATAATGGTTTTTAATTTTGTATGCCATTAATTCACCATCACAGCATAAATATTCTTGCTGGTTATGATATTTAGTCATCAAAAATTTCATGTGGATATGTTTTAAAATTGTTACCACATTCATCCTATTGTTATTCATAGTTTTGATGGCTATTATAGTCACCGAGTTTTTTAATGAATGGCATTGCCCTGTCCTGTATCTTATAGTCTATATAGTTTTTCAAATAAAACTAATCTAAGTTATTCCTGATATTAATGTGTTCAAATAAACAAACAGCTCAGATTTATAGTGGTAGTGTAGATTAATTTGATATTTACAGTGATGCTAGAATAACTAATATCTAACAGTTAGTCAAAAGCTATTGCTTTTAACAACAGCTAGGTCAAGGAATACCTTGACCTAGCTGGAAATGTAACTAATTTCAAGCATCTTTAGGTCAAGGTAACATTATTAACAATAGATTTCTTTAATTGAATAAGTTTCTGTTATTCCCAAAGATTTATTTAATCATATCAGTTAGTTTATAAATATCACTCAAGGGTTGAGTTACTTTATTGTTATAAGCCAAACTTAACAATATAATTGAAAATTTTAGACATTGTAGTCACTATGATGGCTAGAATGTACTGAAAGGGTAAAGACATTAATCAAACTAGTTTCATACTTGTAGTTATTGTTATTCTTGTGTAAACAGTTTTATTTTTTGTTATATTTCCTTGGAAAATAATTCTTTCTATTGTGACAAAACCATGGCAGGCTCATGAATCCAACACAGCTTCATATTAATGTATTGTAATAACATATTTGCCTGCAACTCTACATTTTTATTTTCTCTTTTCATATTTATTTCATATTTTTCTAAGATTATGATACATATATATTATATATTAAGACTAACATAGCTTGCTATTAGTAAACAAAATTTTAAAATCAGATTAACCCCTATATAATAATAAAAAGTGGAGTCAAGGGTCTCCGAAACCGGCAAGCGGTTATGAAGAGAATTATGAATGTTGAGGAAGCAAGTGAAGTATGCAAGGATAGAGTTCTCTGTCACTCTGTTCTCTCTGCTTACCCTGCTAAGGATATGGCGTGATGACGTGTATGTATGTATGTAATATATAAACTTAACCATGGGATTTGTATCTTAATAAATAAATATGTTATTGTTGCCCTCATTATCATATTAAGTATTACATTCATAAGTAATTGCAGCAGAAACCTAAAAACTTTTAATAAGCATGTTCATTACTTGCTTAGCTAGGTAATTGTCTACTTCCATGCTTTCAGTTGTTGTAAGTGCATTGTAACTTTCACTTTTAGACTCAATGCCAATAACAGTCTGTATGATTCACTATAGTTGTTACCTTATTTTCATATGGCATGCCATCAGTAAATATAAATAACATCTTATGTTATTGTTATACTTTCATTTTCATTAAATATAATCCCAATTTTGTGTGTGTTTTTTTTTCTATTATTAATGTTTTGAAAGTTAATTGTTTATGAATGTAATGTAAATAATGCTGAAGCCAACATTAATATGTATATTTTCCTTAATTTTATTCTTAACACAGTTTGAATGTAGGGCTGCCACAAGATTTTTTAAATTATTAAAATTAATGTGGATGTGATGATTTATTGTACATAAGAAGGAATATCATCACTCCATACTCTTTTATGGATGGCATACAAGGTCTCTTAGATAAGGATCCTTAGCTTCTTATATATGACAATCTAAAAGTACCTATTAGGCTGATTCTTGGGGCACGCTGTTTAATAATGTATCATGTTCTCACTTGGTGCAATGTAACTCTTGGCAAAGCATTAGTAGAGAGTATCACCTAGGATCATATTGTTACTCACCTTCACAATAAATGTTGTCAAACACTAGTTTTCTTAGATAAAAATGAATATTAAATTAAACATAATATAACTTCACAAGAGGCATACACAATATTGGATTAAGTAGGTGTATTATTTATATTTGCTACAGTTTCTTATAATTGTTGATAGTAAATTGACTGTTATTCCTTTAATCACAATTATTTGCAAACAAGTTTATTATCATTTATACAAATATATTTAATTAAAGTTTACCAATTGTTACTAATAGAATAATTGTGCAAATTAGGTTTCTTGTTTATGCTACTTTCACAGCCCCCTTGTTTTAATCAAATGTTGATTTTATGTTTGTACAAGAATTTATCTGTTTTAATTGTATTATGATGGTGATGAGAATTACTTTAATTGTTTATTTAATGTATTGTATACATATTTTTGTATCAACCATGTTGTGTGTGGAGAACCTAGTGGTCTGATACTTTAATGAAAGTATCAGAAAGCAGTACATTTAAGTAGCATAGGACAGCATTATTTGCTATTCTCTGGGAGAGGCCCTATATCCAGCATCAACAACAGTGAAATTTTGATACACAAATCTGTAGAGTTCATTAAAAATAATCACTCTGCTTTTGTGCATTGAAATCCTATGAAAGATCTGTAATTTTTCAGACAAATTCCATCTCATTACTTATTGAACCATTGGCTCCTCACATCAAGCCCCTTTCTATCGTCGCGATTTTTTTAAGAATAAATTAATGTCAACACTTTTCTTTTTGAAAAAGTCAACCAGTTATCTACTGATCCTTGTAGTTTTTCTGTCCAAATTCAAATTGTCTTACATCATGGTCTTTTGCCTATTTTCGAGATGCCCTCGTAGTTTCCATTTTGTTAACGTCGTTGATAAGGTAATAAATAATACAAAATTGCACCAAATGATATTTAAAATTAGGTAATTCTGATTATAAGATACGCTACTATTGTCAGCACTCTCTACTCTGTCTGTCAGACGAGCTTCTCTATGCACATAGGATATTCCACAAATGTTGCATTATGTTTTTCCTAATTTACTCTTTTACCTCGATATCCTCTGAACGGTTTTACGCGTCTGATGTTTATGGTATATATATGGTAGTTGGATGAGCTATGAATGCAGATTTTTAACACCTTCTTTTTCATGGTTACTGGATCTATCATTTCTCACGGGGATCACAGATTTTAGAGGAGTACTGTTATAATCGCCAAGCGAGCTGATAGTCAAATCGATGACTATTTACGACACCCGCCGTAACAAAGATTGGTGGTGACACATTGTATTCGTAGTCCGACACCACACGGTAGTGGTTGGGGTAGGAATATGGAGAAAATTATACATACATCACGCCATATCCCTTGCAGGGTAGGCAGAGAGAACAGAGTGCCAGAGAACTCTATCCTTGCATACTTCACTCGCTTCCTCAACATTCATAATTCTCTTCATACACGCTCGCCGGTTTCGGAGACTCTTGACGCCACCTTCCTTCTTTATATGCTATTGTAATGCAACTTGATGGTTAAAGATATATCGGCGATCAATTTTATTTTATTAATATTACTAGCAAACTCAGCCCATTGGTTTGTTTGTAGATGTGGATATACAGCAGCGCCGCCTGTGGCTAGTTACATCAATAGGGATAGCATATAAACCTCATCAGTGAGAAAATACCTATGGTATATACCAATTTTAATAATGATCAGTCAAATATTTTCCGAGTTTAGCGATGTCATACATACCACATAATTTAATTAACATCCCCTTTTATAGATATAGATATCATAACTTACTAAAAGTGTCTAGATAGGATTAAGTCACACATTTTATCTTTTTTTTAAATGTGATCTTAGGTATTAACTAGGCACTAGAAACCGATTATCGGTTAAGGATTGCTTTAATAAGTATTGATCCATCGATGTAGCCTTGATTGCGGCCTTTCAGTGAGATGTTTACAGAAAACTCGGACTGATATACATTTTATTGACGTAAATTTTATTTTAATAACGCTGTTTCGCATTCGCATTATAATTTTCCTCAATGATAAAGTTAAATGGAGTTTGTGTTTATTAGAAACTCATTGTCATATATCGTTTTGCTATAAATGACGCAGTGGTCAAAGTAACGAGCTCCTACGTTGTTTATTGTTAGTTCGATTCCTATAATTTATTTTTATAATTTTTGAACGATTGCGCTAAGTCTGGCTGATTGTATCTCTTTCTTGTATACCTAAAATTGCCCGCGATACAGGAATTTATTGCCTGGTCCAATTTATTTGGATTTTTAAACGAAAGTAGAATGGAAAACAAACATTGATTTTTTAACGCTGAAGTGTTTGTTGCTTCAATTGCATCAATGTCAGGAACGCTAATATGGTTTAAAAAAATTATGACTTCATTATTGTGTAAAAAGTTGAGGCTCTTCATCAACATTTTGAATTGTAAAAATGTTTATTTATAATTATATATATATATATATATATATATATATATATATATATATATATATATATATATATATATATATATATATATATATATATATATATATATTATCTATCTATGTATATATAAATGTGAATTAGGATAATATATGTGTATGTATGTTTCTAATGTACTCCAAAACGTCGGGACCGATTTTGATGAAATTTATTTTCACGAAATCTTCAGATTAGTCCAGAGAATAATCCTGTGAAGTTGAGTAGCGATCTTTGGTTCTTTGATAGTCGATTTTTTGGATTTTCTTTTTTTTTCGTTACCAATATTTCGATGCATTTGCTCAGTAGGTACGCCATATCTCGGTGAATAATTATTTACCAAGTCTATATTTTCTTTTATCCATGATTAAATGGTAATGTTATTTTTTTTAAAATGAATTTAATTTATTTTTCTACACGTATGTTAATAAATTTATTTACATACATACATAGCTTCACGCCTGTTTCCCAGAGGGGTTGGCAGAGACTACGGATTGCCACAAACCACGATCCTGGCATACTTCCATCGCTTCATTCACACTCATAACAGTCTTCATGCATACTCTACGATTACGCATACTCTTAATATGACCTCTCGTCAATACATCGCTAATTTGATCCAGAAAAAATTAAAAAATATATAAATTTATTTAGTTTAAATAAACAAACTAGATGTTATTAAATACAATTAGATAGATAGTAATGATTATAGTTCAATTATTTGCACATTTCCACATACGAATAACACGATATTATAAACAAATATACATTTCTATATATTTAGAAGGTTTTGCATTGTTGTGTTCTATTGTTTATTTGTCATTTATGTTTTTGGATGTGCTTTTTGCTTTTGTTGGGTCAGGGTGATAAGATAGATAGATACAATTACACTTGTGCTGTGATAATAAAGGTAAAGGAATATCTTAAAATGTAAGAGAATGACGGAATATCCAATTAGAAATTTAATAGTTTGAATAATGTTTCATACTCAATGGTGTTCAATGAAGTTCACATATGCCTCCCATATACACCTAGCTTTTAGTATATGACAAATCTTATTACAGTGCCCATTCTATATTTTTATTTTTAAATTATTTCTGATGGGGACTTATCTTTTAGGGACGTCCATTAATCACGTGATCTTTTTATTAGCATTTTTTAACAATTGGTGATATGTGGTGAGGTTTAAGACTATGAAGGTTTAGGACTTCGTGATTTTTGTCAAACCTCTCGCCCTCCCCCCTTTCAAACCTCACGTGATTAATGGACGGGACCTTACGGGAGTATTACACATTTAAAATAAAACTAACTTTTAAGGCTTTTATTGCGTTTGTATTTGAAAGCACTTCCCCCCGTGACCATGACCGCTGTAGTGTTCGACGCTGCGGGTAATCATAAATGAAATACCAATGTACAATGCCATAAAATATAAAAAATAGTTTTATTTAATTTGGACTAACACAAATTATGTCGTAAGTATTACGATAAATCCTTGTTTTTGTGAAATGATATAAATTGTAATGTCTATCCGTGTGGTAACGGAGTAAGTATACAATTCACCACGACCTATCTTACCCGTGGATGATCGTAAGAGAGGAGTAAGGGCTATAGAGTGCATACAACATCTATGCAAGAGAAGGAAATCTCGAAACATAACCCTATACTAACACGTCTGACCAGCGTGGTATAGTAGGTCAATTTTCTTTCCATTAAGGAGGAGGCTCGAGTCCAGCAGTGGGACATATTCATATATGCTGAGCTGAGACGGAGAGAAGAAAAAGATATAAATTGGTCATTTACAGAAGTTGACTTCTCTCTATGCGTCGATAGATGCCACTATGTGATAAAGCTAAGTTATGCTATGGTTTAAAACAATACTACTTACTAAAAATGTTATCATTAAAGAAATTTTTGATAATTGATTAAATAATTAATAGCCTAGAAAATGCGGCTATCAGTGTATTAATGTTAATAAAATGATACACTCACTCAACACTATCACTAATCACTAAAAATTCTATTGATATAAACGTTCACCGCGCTTAGTGTTTCCAAACAGTATCAAAATTATGAATAAGTATACATACGTATACATTTTAAAGCGGTTTTTCGTCTAAGAATAGAACCATCGCAATAGTCGTGATCGTTAAACATTGTTAGTAGCATAACAGAACTAAGCCTGCAATATTATTGTGACTGTACGTAGAAAGTTTCCGTATGGTGACGGAGTAAGAATACAATTCACCACCCCCTATCTTACCCGTGGGTGATCGTACGAGACGACTAAGGGATATAAAACGCATTAATATCTATGCGAGAGAAGGTAAACTCGAAACAAAACCGAATACCAACAGCTCTAACCGTGGTGTAGTAGGTCAATTACCCTCCCATTATGGAGGAGGCTCGAGCTCAACAGTGGGACATATATGAGCTGAGATGATGACGTAGAAAGGTATGCTTGCATAATTGATAACCTGTAACAGATACATGTACTTTTATATTACTTCTATTCTTCACTGCGGCTTAGCACTCTTTAATGTGGATTTTGTCAATGAAAGCCCAAGGGATCCATTTTGCTGCCTTAAAACATAGCCTATATGTTATTTCTAATTATAAGCTGCCGTCCGTTCAGCTCTTCTAGCGTGATTGAGTAACAAACATCCATCTGTCCAATCTTTTGCATTTATGTTAGTAGTAAGATTTAAATTTATATGTAGTAGGATTATTTGTATTTGATTAATAGTAGTTATAACGACCTAGGCGAGCGGCATGCGGCTCTTTGGAAGTAAAGTTGCGGCTCTTTAATTCTATACGCAAAAAAAAATATTTTTTAAGGAAAACATTTAAAAATGGGTCTTAATTGATTAACGAGCATTATAGTAGGGGAGCCCAAGAGGGGATTTGAAGAATTACTCGAGCGCGTCAGAAAACTATATGAGGAGAAACCTTATTCCTTGTAATGTACTCCTACCATATATAAACCCTTCATATAAGGGCGTGCTCCGAGGACAGCCCGTCAGATTAGTAAAAAAAAAATAATTCTCAGAAATATATTCTATTTTTATGTGAATGATTTTTTTTAACATTTTTGAAAATTAGCACACGCTCTCCTCCTCACTAAAATGGCAAAATACATAAACTATTTTTCGTTTTAGGTTCTTCACAATCTAATCGGTCCCCATGACGCTTTAGTAACTGAAAATTTAGCGTACCGGGCTCCCCTACGATTAAGCACAAATTATTTTTTGCCAAAAAAAATTGTGGGTCTTTAAAAACTTTAAACCTTTATAAATTCTAATTTTTGGCTCTTCCGACTCAAAAGGTTGCTGACCCCTGACATAGGCCAACTCCATTTGATGTCGTTTGGTCAGCAATTATATTCCCAAGGAGGGTATGACGTCTGGTAGGCGGCTGGTCATAAAACTATTGCCAATAACTTTTACAATATATATTATGCAAGAAGAGTACATATTGTATCGACCCCCAAGTAATTGGGGTAAGAGTAGGAGAATGATGATTAATATTAGTCACCGCAGAGTCCAGCGGGTGTCTCCTGTGAATGTTCAACATTAAGGCTAGGTTGAGGTTTCAGAATTACACTAAAATTTTATTTAATTAAGAACTTATTTTCTTTAAGAAATGGATGCGTTTCATGGTAATTTTCTTCTTGTCAAGTTATATACGTTTCACTGCTTCGTAAAGATCTCTCCAAAGTGTAGAAAATTAGTCTAATATATATAAATTGAAGGTTTACTTCAATTTATTCTTACGATATCTACTGGGGAGAAGAAGTGACGACCGTATCCACACCTATACATACTTACTCCGTCACACTTTGGATAGCCATAGTAATCAGTCTCACGTCAATAACACTGTCATAAAATTTGTTATTGAGAATACTTATGATCATCAGTGTGGTGACGGACCATGAAAGCGATGATCTTACCAGTCCATTATAGTTGCGGGCGGGTATAGAGCGCCGATGTATGGATAAAAATCGCAATACCAGTCTGTCGCCCAACGTGGTATAATAGGTTAGCTACCTTCATATTACGAAAAAGACTCGTACTCGTCGTAAGTGTAATTTAGGTATATGGGGACGTCCATTAATCACGAGATATTTTTTTAGCATTTTTTAACTAAACCCGCTCCCCCCCTTGGTGATACGTGGTGAGGTTTAAGACTATGAAGGTTTAGGACTTCGTGATTTTTGTCAAAAAACCTTCAAACCGGTTTCAAACCTCGTGTGATTAATGGACGTCCCCTATGAGTAAAAATGGTTACACAGCCCCACAAGAAATAAAAAGTTGGTTGTGCCACGAACCACACTACACTTTTGTGACATATTTTGAGCTGCTGCTGTTGTCGTTATAAAAATGAAGGTAAAATATTTCTTTGCGTAGTCGTTAAATTTTCGGATTCTGCCGGTTGTAGAAGTATTAACACCGTATAAACCAAATAAGTGATATTTTTTGGTTTATAAGGTTAATTTATAACCTTATGTCAATAAGTAAATATCTTAGTATAATAATGCCTAGTGGATTCTCTGAACTATCCCAAAAGTGGACTCTATGAACTATCTCAAAATTATCCAGTTCACGCTAAACGAGAATAATAAAGTTTTGAAGCTATCTAAAAAATGGTATACATGATCTTAATTCTCACTTCTCGAATATCGATTCAGCAGCTCAACATACATACATACATATCATCACGCCATATCCCTTGCAGGGTAGGCAGAGAGAACAGAGTGCCAGAGAACTCTATCTCTGCATACTTCACTCGCTTCCTCAACATTCATAATTCTCTTCATACACGCTCGCCGGTTTCGGAGACTCTTGACTCCACCTTCCTTCAGTACATGACCGATCTGGTCTAGGTAGGTTAGTCTCGGTCTCCCTCGGTACCTACATCCTTCCACTTTCGCATTGTATATCTTCTTAACCAGGCGTTCGTTCGGCATTCTTTCCACATGTCCGAACCATCGGAGCATTCCCTTTCGCATCTTTACACCAATACTCTCTTTCATACCTACTCGCTCTCTTACGTCGTCGTTACGAATGCGGTCGGTCAGCCTAACTCCACAGATTTTCCGCAGAGATCGCATTTCGACCGCATTAATTTTACTATCATACTCTTTTCTGCATACCCAACTCTCGCTTCCATACAGTAATGTTGGGACAAGCACTGCGTTATGTATTGCTACACGTGCCTTCTGGCTGAGGTGGTGGCTGCCGAGAAGTTGCCCCAACGCTCCGTTCACTCTATTTCCCGCATTCACTCTTCGCTCTATATCAGTGGTGTACCTTCCATCTCGGCTAAATCCACATCCAAGATATACAAATTCATCCACTTGCTCTAGTACATCATTACCTATTGTTACTCTTACATCTGTTCTGGTTTTATCTCTTTCAAAGACCATTATTTTGGTTTTGCTCACATTCACGCGTAGACCCCTTTTCTTACAATCTTCTGTCATTGTGTCGACTAGGGTCTGCAGGTCAATCGCTGACTGTGCCAGCAGGACTGCATCATCTGCATAAAGCAGAGCAGTGACCACTGAGTCGCCCATCTGGACTCCCACATTCATATCGTTCAACCTTTAGAGACATTTATCCAGATATATGATAAACAGCCTGGCTGACAGAATGCACCCCTGCTTAACGCCGATATTGACGTCAAACCAAGGCGACATTCCATCATCCAGCCGCACACAGGCTCTACAGTCCATGTAACTGGACTGCACAGCCTGTAGCAGTTTACCGTTAATACCATACTCCGGTAAAATGTCCCAAAGTTCCTTTCGTACAACCGTGTCAAATGCTCTCTCCAGATCCACAAAACTGCAGAAAACCCTCTGACCTAGAGCCAGATGCTTCTCCACAATGTTGCGCAGAGAGAACACTTGATCCATGCATCCCCTTCCACTCCTGAAACCTCCTTGTGTCTCACACAGTAAACCATCGGACACCATCCTCATTCTCCTTTCAATAATTTTTCCATACACTTTTGCTGCCAAACTGGTCAAGCTTATGGCTCTGCAATTTGCGCAGTCATAACGTGAACCCTTGTTTTTAAACAAAGGCACGATGACTGCGCTATTCCAGTCCCTGGGAACCATTCCCGAGCTCCAACATAAATTGAGGAGCAACAGGAACGCCTCCCAGACGCAAGAGCCACCAAGCTTGATCATCTCGGCAGACACCATATCAATGCCCGCTGCCTTACCATTTTTCAAACTTCTTATCGCCCATTCAACTTCATCCATACTGATGCCATCGGAGGACGCCGTTGTCGAATGTTGATCTACTAAACCACATCCAACACCGGCGCCAACCGTAGCATCCGCATACATATCGCCAAAATATTCACTCCATCGGCTTAACACGTCTTGTGTTTGTGTAAGAATGTCTCAACCTTTAGACCTTATTTTATTCATTCTGAAGCAGCTCAAAATATGTCGGAAAAGTATAATCTGATTCCACGACACACAACCAACTCCGTTTTTGTGGTAGTGTGTTATCAGTGAAAAATATTTCATTCTATGTATTAACTCTGTTCAGTAGTTAATACTGTAAGTACTAGTAGTAAAAACATTTTCTTATGTTTGTCATAAATACCTATCACAATTAAAATTATAATAAGGTCAGCAAGCTAGCATTCTATGTTATTGTTTGATATACTGCAAGGTGCTTTCAGTCCTTTTTATTGCTAAGTAGTTCATCCGTCTTCATTTTTTTCTAATCTCTATCATCCTCTAATCTTTAATTCGTTCTATTCTTTTTTCAATTCAAAATTTATCTATCGTTTATCATCGATTATTGAACGAAAGTCTCTCTCATCAAGCGTCACATAGAATGGCTTAGTTCCATCTGTCTTTTACTGCGTCATCGGTCCATCCGTGGGGATTATAGGTTATGGGAAATTCTATACCACGTCTTCATATTCCTGGATGCCATTAGATAACTTTTTTCTCAGCGGTCATCGAGCATGAATCTAATAATTGCCACATCAGCGTTTTAATAAAATATACTTAATTTTTCGACTTTTAAGGATATATTCCTTTTTAGTACATAAATCTTTACAGGAAGTATACGATCCTATAACGCAACTGGCGCTCATTACCTAAACACCATTCCGCCGCTAGGGGACGTCCATTAATCACGTGAGGTTTGAAAGGGGGGATTTGACAAAAATCACGAAGTCCTAAACCTTCATAGTCTTAAACCTCACCACGTATCACCAAGGGGGAGGGGGGTTTAAAAATGCTAAAAAAAGATCACGTGATTAATGGACGTCCCCCTATATGCAGCAATGAAAGGAATTGATTTTTGTGTCATATAAAACATAGATATAAACAGACCGATGCTTTACCGCTGCTAATGGTCTACTAGAGAAACGAGTAGAGGTTGCATAACGGGTTGTTACGTTCTAGACTTTTCCTGCTGGCACGCCGTAGGACTAGATAGAATGATCATCATATTGTATATTCTTTCCTCACCATAAGATAAATTCATTTCATTCATTCATCTCAGCTCATATATGTGTTGGGCTTGAGACTCCTCCTTAATGGATGGGAAAGTAGGTCAACTACTATACCACGCTGGTCAGACGTGTTGGTATAGGGTTTTGTTTCGAGTTTTCCTTCTCTCGCATAAATGTGATATGCGTTTTATATCCCTTAGTCGTTTCTTAAGATCACCCACGGGTAAGATAGAGGGTGGGTGAATGGTATATTTATCGGATATAATAAGATAAATGCATTTTATTATTTATTAATACAATAGGTACTAAATTCTTGTCTATCTCTCTACAACTCGGAATGTGATTATGTTGAATGAAATGCTATGTTGATTATTTAATTGATGATGTAACTTTTATGAATGGCTAAGGTTGAGATTATGATGTGACCTTTAATTTGGTTATCTTCTTTTTTTATTTATTATAGCCGGGGTTCCACTATTATTTTGTTGTCACTGTATCATCAAATAATTTAGAAGTCTGATGACTTTATCCCTGAACAGGTTAATCCGAGACTCTTGCCGATCATGCGTATGCCTCCATCTTAAAGTTTAATTAATTAATACGTACTATTAAATTGCTTATGCAATTCATCTCTTCATAGTCTCAGTTCATAAGTATCCGTCATCATATCATTGAGCTTGAACCACCTCCAAAAGAAGAGGGAAATTGGTACCTACTGTTGGATATAGCTGGTCAGATATGTTGGTAAAGGATATTATTTTTAGTTTTTTTCACTTGTATATATGTTTATCTGCCTATTATATTACTTAGTCTTCTTTTACAACACCCACGGGTAATAAAGGGGTGGTGAATTATTGTTACTCCGTCACCACATGAAAATTATTATTGAAATTCCTAAACATTTTGTGATCTTCCAAGATGAAGAGAAATCTTTCAATATTTATGTGTATTGACGCCGTTGAAATGGATGAGCTAGCGCTTCTACAAGTTTTGTATTTCGCCTAAATACACACGTCACATGAGTATGTGACGTACGAGTGTACATAAGTAAAGCTGAAGCTTGAAGCAGTGAACACGAATAATTTCAATTTATCGGTATTGCTTACTAACCCGTGACGTAAGCCTACCGTTTGGTATTGTTCTTTGTTGATTGATTGAGATCTACGCGGTCAAATCGCCAGTGCTTCGGATGTCTTGTAAGACACTCGCAGGCATGGAATGTGATGATATATTCTTAGTAAGCACAACACGATCGTAGAATTTGCTAACTCCGCATCTTGTAATATTGAAAATAATATTACTAGGCAATTATTTACAATTCGTTCATTATAAATAACTTTCGTATAAATTGTTCCTGATTAAATGAATCTCATATTTGGGTTCATCACCTTTTGATAATAATTTTTGTATTGATCATCATTATCATCATCATCGTATAAGCACTCATCCCTTAGGCTCGATGCAGTACGGGCCACCGAAGTCAAAAATCGGGTACCGGTGGCCCGCTCGCACGGCGAAGAGAGAAGGTTTTACGGTGGGTCTATGGGGTCACGCGCCGCCTTTCCGTCACCCCGGACCGATTCGGCGGGGCGAGACGCATCCATAGCCCACCAATAAAAAAAAATAAAAAAAAAAAAAAAGGCTCGATGCAGTATGTATTCATTTTCCATCGTATATATCGCAAAATGTAATAATTTTTGTACCTCACCTAGTAAAAAGCAATATAATTAGTATTAAGTTAAACTGGATATCTCTAGTTATTTGTGAGTAAAATGAACTCTGGCACAAAGGTTAGATCAGGGATCACCAATTAGTTTCATTTTGTGTTCGTTTTTTTTTAAATATGATGGCTGCGGTCCGTTTCTAGTTTTTCCACAGATGAATTTCTCATTATTAAAAAGGTCTACTTTTCGCGAAAAGCTTTTTACTTCTTACAGAACTAAGTTTTCGTTTACTTTTAAGTCTAAAGACTATGAAGCTCACTTAAAAAAATAAGGAGCTCACTTTAAGGAATAGCTTAGAATAATTTTCGATACGTTCTGTATGAGACAAGTTACGTAAGGTTTTTTTCTAACCGGTCATCAGAAGTCAAGGTCAGTTTACATCTGAAATGTAAATCTCTCCAAAACGGAATAATATATTGATCACCACGTATTTCATATTTTCTAAAAACCAATATCCGTAACTGAAACTATTCGAAACTGTCGGATATTCCATAATAATTTCATATCCGTATCTGTAATCGTATCCGAAACCTGTGTAATGTTATTCTAATATCCGGATCCATATCCAGTCTAAAACTTTATATCCGCAATGTTCCTAAAGTTACATATGACAACGAAGTAAGACTACAATTTACCACTCCTTTCTTTTCCCTAGGTGTCGAAGAGGACAGCTACCGTAATATTCCATAATATAAATCAGATAACATATTGATATTATTACGATGATTTCTATCATGTTCTACTCTATAGAGAATAACTGCGTGATTCTGCATTCCATTTCGAAGTATGAATGTTTTGGGTATGATGTTTGGGATCTAGATACGGATATGGATATTAGAATAACATTACCTCAGTTTCGGATACCCTTACGGAAATGAAATTATTTTGGATTGTACTGGACAATCCAAAATAGTTTTGGTTACAGATATTGGATTTTTAAGGAATTGTGAAAGCGAAAAGTTGAATGTGATGATTATTATATTAATCCTCTTTGGAGATGTTTACGTTCAGGATGTCGGCCGGTAGAAAGAAAACCTACCGTTACGGTAGGTTTTCTTTGTGTTCATACAGATACCGACCCTATCCAAAATTATTCGAAACTTTTATATCGGTTTCGGATATATTTTTATTTCAGATAGTCGATAGGTACGTTTACGGTTGTGGAGCTCCATACCATTTCATTCCTACTTATTAGTATTATTATTTTTTATTATCAGTATGTTATTCCACACACACATATATATATATATATATATATATATATATATATATATATATATATACAGGGTGTCCCAAAATTCAACGATAAGCTGGCACCAGCAGGTGGACCTACATATGACTACTCGAGAACAGAAAAGAAAAAAATTCTACCTTGATTTTTTTTTTCATTACGACAAAAAAACCAAAATCTTTAAAAATGGACATCCTTTATTATATTATTAAGTGCTATTGCTACAGTTTTACAAGTAATTCTGTGATTTATTTTTGTATTGGCAAGGTAAGTAGCACTACTATCGATCACAACCATTAAAAATTCCAGAATATCTATAGTTTTTACACAAAAATCAATCAAAACTATGTTTTTTTCATAAATTATGTAAGATTTTGACTTTCAGCTCACTTTCACTCATCATAGTGAAAAAAAAAAGTATGGACACTACTGTGGCAAATAGTATTAAAAATTGGCGCAACTAACTACAATTCTAAAATGGTATAACATTCAAGGCAAACTAGCCACAAAAATATACTTAGGTGTACTATTTCAAAATAACAACCATATTTCGAAAATTGTTAGTGTTGATAGTAATCACTTTTACTAAGTAGCCAAAATGTTTTTGTAGCAAGTTCCCAGAATTTGAATGAGACATGTGCGTAGTCCGTAGATCCACAGTCTGAATTATTTTATGGCGAAGCTCGTCCAAGGTTGCAATCGGTTTTGTGCAGACTCTGTCCTTTAGACAACCCCAATAGAAAAAGTCCAGGGGATTTAGATCGGGTGAACGGGGTGGCCACAAGATAGGACCAAGTCGCCCGATCCAACGCCCTGGGTACTCTTGGTCTAAGTACTCTCGCACAGGACGGGCATAGTGAGCTGGGCAACCATCGTTTTGAAACCACATGGTTTGCAAATCACTTAAGGGCACATCTTCTAATAATCCTGGCAACTCATTTTGTAAGAAGTTTAAATAACTATTGCCATCTATGTTTCCTTGTAACTCAAAGGGCCCTATCACTTTGCCATTTATTATGCCAGTCCATAGGTTAACCTTAAATTGGTATTGGGATTGTCTTCTCTCACCAGGTGCAGATTTTCATTGTTCCAGCTATGAAGATTGTGAAGATTTAAATATCCATCTTTCTTGCAGGTTGTTTCATCACGACGACGTGACGTTTTAAAATTCTATGTGCAGTACTTTTTGGGATTCCCGTTGCTGCTTGTACAGCACGTACAGAGGTAGTTGAATCGTTTTCTATTTCATTGAGAACTTCTTCATCGTGTTCCGATCTAGGTTTTCCAGCGTTTCGCCTGTCAGATGGTATACGACCCTCCGAAAAAGCTTGATACACGTTAATAAATACGCGATAATCCGGATACCTTTGAAGATTAGGGTACCTTGCTCTATATAATCTGCTAGCAGCGTTGGCATTGCATCGGCATTCTCCATAAATTAGGTGCATATTAGCGTATTCTAACGCTGTGTATGGTAGCGGCATGATGAATGCTAAACACTTGAAAATAAGGCAAAACTTCTTTAAAAAAAACACAAAATCACAGTCTAAAATAATGCCAAGTCAGGTCAATTTCCAGGTCACTTAATTCAATCCAAAAGTCGTCAGTACCAGAGCCACTTTAATTAAAACAGAACGGTGTGCAGTAAACAAAGAAGTAGAGCATACTGACTTGCTGTGCTGCTGAGGACATTAATTACTTCTCCACCTGCATTAATGTTACTAAACAATTAGCATCTATCTATCTCCCTCTAACGTATAATCTCTCTATCTCTGTCTAACTTATTTTATGGACTTATGGACTACGCACATGTCTCATTAAAATTCTGAGAACTTGCTACAAAAACATTTTGGCTACATAGTAAAAGTGATTACTATCAACACTAACAATTTTCGAAATATGGTTGTTATTTTGAAATAGTACACCTAAGTATATTTTTGTGGCTAGTTTGTCTAGAATGTTATACCATTTTAGAATTGTAGATAGATGCGCCAATTTTTAATACTATTTGCCACAGTAGCGTCCATACTTTTTTTTTTCACTATGATGAGTGAAAGTGAGCTGAAAGTCAAAATCTTACATAATTTATGAAAAAAACATAGTTTTGATTGATTTTTGTGTAAAAACTATAGATATTCTGGAATTTTTAATGGTTGTGATCGATAGTAGTGCTACTTACCTTGCCAATACAAAAAAAATCACAGAATTACTTGTAAAACTGTAGCAATAGCACTTAATAATATAATAAAGGATGTCCATTTTTAAAGATTTTGGTTTTTTTGTCGTAATGAAAAAAAAAATCAAGGTAGAATTTTTTTCTTTTCTGTTCTCGAGTAGTCATATGTAGGTCCACCTGCTGGTGCCAGCTTATCGTTGAATTTTGGGACACCCTGTATATATATATTCGTAACGATGACGTAAGAGAGCAAGTAGGTATGAAAGAGAGTATTGGTGTAAAGATGCAAAAGGGAATGCTCCGATGGTTCGGACATGTGGAAAGAATGCCGAACGAACGTCTGGTTAAGAAGATATACAATGCGAAAGTGGAAGGATGTAGGTACCGGTGGAGACCGAGACTAACCTACCTAGACCAGATCGGTCATGTACTGAAGAAAGGTGGAGTCAAGAGTATCCGAAACCGGCGAGCGTGTATGAAGAGAATTATGAATGTTGAGGAAGCGAGTGAAGTATGCAAAGATAGAGTTCTCTGGCACTTCTTGAAGTGGCTTTTTATTACATTTGGATAAAGCTTGAAGAACGCAATTCATGTGTCATAGTAGTTGAGCGACAACATGTCTTTTGGGGTTTCTTCTTGGCGCTGGTGGTCTTGTTGTTGGTGAAATCCTTCTACTTGTAGATGTTTGTCCTCTGTGATGTTGTGATGATGATAATGATGTCTGTGACGTTTTATTTTATGATTTGTTTAATTTGGAAGTCTATGTCTAGGTTAATGGTAATTGACTCCACGCTTGTGTTGACTTTAGTTTATTGGGGTAGTAGACCAAGCTCTTTCAATTACCCTTAGTATTAGTATTATTTATAACATTGCTGTACTAGGCTAGGACTAAGTTTATAAAATTACCGGTTGTCTTGAAATTATCGTGCCTACAGCAAATTATTTTAGCTTTGTCGGTCAGATATCCATTTACGTTATTATTTTACCTTCAAATACTAGTTTTAAATTACACATATCTCCTAAGCTTCTCTAGGTGAATCGCCGAAAACGATAATGCTGTCCCAAAAATATTTAATACTTACACAAATCAAAACCATTTTCCTCATTCATTCTATCATTAAACCGACGATAAACAGTGAATATTCTTTGCAGCGCAACCGGTGCGGGGGGCGGGCGTGGTGGCGTTGGCAGCACAATGCATCCATCGAGGCATTCTGTCACCTCGTCTTCGGGCGTTCTCATGGTGGGCCCCAACTTCCGTGTCGGCAAAAAGATTGGCTGCGGAAACTTCGGCGAACTCAGGCTCGGTAAGTTTATATATAACTTTCAAAATACTGTTAAGTGTTTTTTTATTATTGCTTATGGCGGCAAACGAGCCAGCAGCGTAACTGATGGTAAGTGTCACTGCCGCCCATGGACCTTTGCAATACCAAGGGTATAGCTAGGCCGCTGCATACCAATACAGCTCACCGAACGAAGCGCAATAGCACATTGCCATTACTCAAATGTTGATCTTCCAGAATGTAGATCTGAAAATATAGAAATATATAATAAAAAATAGAGAAAATGTAGATCTGCCAGAGTGTGGTACTACCCCGGACGGACCGGCCCGCGGCTGTAGACCGAGAACTGTGTACAGTGTGGTCCTACCACTAAAGTAATTAGTTATTCATTTAATAAGCAATAAGATCCTTTTTCATTGAAATTTGAAATAATCGTTTTTCTCATATCTTTCTCCCATTGTCATGTATAGGGGTTTCTACCCCTTTACATGCTTTTTTATCTGTATGGGTAAAAGTGTACAACATAATTATCTACTAATTGTTTTTTTGTAAATTTTCCTCGTTTGATTGACGTTAAATAAGGTCATAAAATGCTTGACAAATAACTTTATATAAATATAAAACCATTTAAATACTATGATTTAAAAATGAAAAAAATATTTCGATACATTTGTTACACAAGTGACTTTTACCATATTATATCGTTTTTACTTACGCACTATTTATCAGCCTAAAGTAGAAACGTGATATATTAATTAGCCGGTTGTCGTAGTAAAAAAATTAGCACCGCACATTTATTTATTACCCAACACTCAAGTTTATAACGCAAAATACAATTGACTCATTGTTATAATGTAATAGCTAGATTAAAATGTGACAATAACTTGGACAAATGAGCTTGTTTACATTATTTTCAAACTCCATACGGTCGTGCGTATATTTAATCCTTACTACTAATATTGTATATGCGAAAGTAACTCTGTCTGTCTGTCGCTCTTTTACGCCAAAACCATTGAACCGATCTAAATGAAATTTGGTACACAGATAGTCTAGACTCTAGAGCCTGATAAAGGACGTTTTAATGCAAAAAAAGGGGTTGTAAAGGGGGAAGAAAAGTTATAGTGAGGTATCGTCATTTTTAAATCCAGAAGCTTGAAACTTATTTTTAGGTTATTGATTAGATATAAATAAATATGACATTAACATGTTGTAAAATTTTACCCTTAAGAGGAAAAATAAAAATAGGGGATGAAAATCTTTAGGAAAATAACCTTTTACGCGGGCGAAGCCGCGAGCAGACGCTAGTACTATATAAATTTAACCATAACAATAATAAATTCAAATATTCCTGTGTTAGCGACAGCATTTTGTGTTGTTATTCTATGTTAAATACGGTGATAGTTAAATAATAGGGGTGTGCGAATAATTCGAACTTACGAATTATTCGTTCCGAATCGAATATTAATATTCGATTCGAAACTCGAATCGAATAATTCGAAATTTCGAATTATTCGAAAGTTCCCGAATAATTCGAAAAATTTCGAATAATTCGAAAAATTTTGAATTATTCGAATAATTTCGAATTTTTCCGAATTATAATATTATTCGCAAATTTTTATTGTATTTTAAATTCGGAGTTTGTTATGTTCGATATTCAAATATGACATTAATAATTAATAAATATTTTATTTAAACCATGAAATATAACTACATGAATAGAACAATGAGTATGAACATTTGCTACAAATTTTTGTTTAAAAATAATAAATACGATACTGAATCTGGTGATAATGAAGTTCGTTTATCAGATACAATATCACCAGCAGTGGAAAATAATCTTTCACTTTCAGCAGAAGTACAAGGTATTCCTAAATATCTTCTCGCCATAAGTGACAATCGGGGATATTTATTTTTTTCGAATTATTCGAAATTTTTCGAATTATTCGAAATTTTTCGAATTATTCGATTTTTTTCGAATTATTCGTCGAATTTCGAATAATTCGAATTATTCGATTCGAATTTCGAATCGAATATTAATATTCGATTCGATTCGATTCGAACGATATTCGCACACCCCTATTAAATAATATCAAATAGTTGTATCACGTTAAATTTAGAACTTCTAGAAATGTTCTTTTATATTCATCAAAGCGAATGGTTTAATAGAAGTCGCTACCATTATTGAATGTAATGTTTATTATATTACACTGAACCGAAGAGATTTATTTGAGCGAGACCGTGATTTTTCTATTATGCACATTTCAAGGGTTTTATTACGATATTTATAACTGTGTATATTATAATGTCACATAGAACGATGGATAACCGATAAATGTGATGATTCATGAGCGAGTGTTCGGTCCATCAGAATTCGTTAAGGTTGACTCATCGCTCGGGATCCTTGCGCATAAATAAAAAAGAAACAACGTAGCTTTCCTGTTAGGTAGGCGTCCGATATCTACCGTCTACCGTCTGAATAATATAATTTGTTACATTTTATATTTATAAACAAGCAAATGTAGTCGGAAAAACGTTTAATTGACCTCGCCTACTCACGTTTATATTATTTCAAACTATTAATGGGTTGTTTACCCAAACATTTCCAACAAGTACGATTCTAGTGGCTCTATTAATATTTTTAAATGCAGTTATATGAATTGCGTATAATTATGCATGTTCATGTATTCCAGAGGAAGAACTTTCGACAGAAAAACTAACTCATCTTTAATGTTTAAAAAAATCACAGTTAATTATGCATCATCTCTTAATTATGTCGGCCTTTTGCCAGAGCACCACCAATTTTGGTCTGAAAAAGTCCGTTATGGTATTCACAAGTCCCATTTCTATATTACATTCATAAAATATGTACAGATATCGTACAAAAATATGCTATTCCTAATTGCACTGGTGCGTGCCGGTTTTTTAATATAACCAATTTAGACACATTATTATTTTTCTACGAAGCGAATTCAATCTGACGTTCTCAACTCAAAAAGATAATCGGTCAAGATAATATCAGTTATAAGGATATTTGAACAGTATTTTTATTAGTAGGCTTAACGGCAGATAATTAAGAGGCAGGCAAAAGATTTATTCTGGACTATTAGCAGCAACCACACTTCTTAGAGCTGCTGTTAAAAATTCACTCTATATCTTACGCCTACCTATTGCTTAGGCCTGTCAAAAAGAAGCTCCCACAGAAAAATGGGATGACATTATTTCTGAGACACTTCTACTGGGTCAATAAATAGCCTAGATTCACTATTTTTAAATCAGGACTATGTATACATTCTGTCGAACGATGACCACCTGTTGATTGCGCTTGACATCTTTGCAAACATTATCTCCTCGTAAAAACAGGCTGCTGCGTCCAGCTCAACCTTGTTCATGACCACAGCTGACAGCAAAATAACCACCGCTCAATGACCCACGGCTCTTCTACGCCCAAGATGAGTACTGTAGCAACGTATGGAGCGTAGAATCGCAATGATTGCATCGAGCCGTTTCTTCTGGATCTATATGACAGATTCTTGCTGGAACTTACTGGTTCTGTGTTCTGACAGAGTACTCTATTTCTAGAGTCTCTATTCTGATAGATACAAAGAAGAGACACCCACTATGTTATCGCTGGCTACATATATATCGTATAAAAAAATTATAATCGTTAAAAACTATTTAAGATTTATTTACCGATTTGAACATCTGTATTTTATTGCCGACAGATTATACCGTTAAGATTTTATATACCTATATCATTCGTCTATTATTAGGTCGATTCGCGGTACTAATAATTTTACTATACTCTTTGTAAAGAAACAGATAAGAGTAAATTCTGATTGCAGATATATTGCTTTTTTAGTCATTACTAGAATATTTTAATCTAATACTTTAATTATAATTCAACATGGATAACATTAAGATTATTTAAATTTATGTACCTAAAGAAAGTGAACGTAATAACCATTATAAATGAAGTAGAAAAATAATTACTAAATCCTGCCTGTCCAATTATTTTATTGTGGGCAAAGTTACTGGATGTTCGATATGGCAGTCATGCAAAATCTTAGCATTCGTATCGGAACGTAACAGCCATCTTTTAAACGATATATGCAAGTTTTTAACGTATATAAATTCTAAATACAGCTAAATCTAGATTCTAGCTAAGAATGTAATCATACTTAATCATTTCTGATGTTTACGCGAGTATTATGCATCTGAAATAAAACTACTTTTACGGATTTAATCGCGTTTGTATTCGATTTTAATTTCTCCACGTTTTGAACACTACAGCGTTCATGGTCGCGGGAGGACTGGGCATACGTGCTCACTAAGCGTTCGTGTTAACTGACGAAGTTTTAACATAAATATACCAAATGTATAAATCTGTACTTTCGGTAATATTATTGTGCTTAAAATAGGTTGTATGACAGTATTGTATAGTAATATATATTACTAACTAAAAAACTAACTTTCCGTGTGGTGACGGAATAAGAATACTATTCACCACCCCATATCTTACCCGTGGGTGATCGTACGACACGACTAAGGGATATAAAACGCATATAACATCTAATATGATATAACAGTGCGTTACATACGTTTTCGTTTTCCACCAAAATTCCCAAAAGATACCTTTAACACTGTGGCTATGACACTGTTGAAGGTGACGATCTGATTTACTGACAGACGATGACCTAAATTAAGTTAATTTATAAACATAGATTTGGCTTAAAGTTCTTAGTAATCGAGCTATAAATTCCAAAAAAGAAATCTTCTGTGAAATTTAGTGGAAAAAGAAAACGTTGTAAAGCACTTTTATATCATATTCACTACATCCTAGCAGATCTTTCACAGCACATTATATAAAATGCTATCAAAATCAGCTAATGTAACACTTTAAAACACTAAGATATCTTCTTCTTCTTCTTCTTCTTATGTATTGGCAATCAGCTACATATACGAGCTATTGGTGCCAGTGTCAAGTAATAAATATTTTCACGTTTTTAGTCTTTCAAGTCAGTCGTTGTCTAAGTCAAATTGCCACCATTAACAGTGCAATGGCCACACTGTTAATGGTATCTTGTGGGAATTTTGATGGAAAACGAAAACGTTGTAAAGCACTTTTATATGATATTCACTACATCCCAGTATTTCCGCAAATCACATTACATAAAATGCCATCAAAATTATCTAATATAACACGTTTCAAACACTAAGATATCGAATATAATACAAGAGCACCACATGACGTTTTCAAATTCCCGTCAAAAGTCAAGATATCGAATATAATACAAGTCTACCACTTGACGTTGTCAGATTCCCGATTTCCCAGCAAAAGCCTATCGGACACTTGTCGATAGACGAACGCAAGGTACAAGGGGTCCGAAAATATAATGTTAAACAAATGGTCTCACGTCAAGTTGTCAAGTTATTAGGACCATATGACGTTAATTATGTCTAATAAATAATCAAAAGGGCTGTAATTGTATAACAAACTTATGCATTACCAAAATTAATTAATAGACGTAACCAGATAAAATCTGTGTAACAAAAGGAAAATTTAAGAAGAATCTATAGAAGAGCTAGAGAAGGAAAACTCGAAACAAAACCCTATACCAACACGTCTGACCAGCGCGGTATAGTAGGTTAATTTCCCTCCCATTACGGAGGAGGCCCGAGCCCAACAGTGGGACATTTATGGACTGATGATGATGATGATATATAACTAATAATTCGCAAATAATAACAACAAATAACAAATTCAAATGTTGTGATTATGCATGTTGTTTAAATAATATTTATAAAAATAAAGACAGAAGTGGTGCTGTACAGTGCAATTATAATTAATATCATAAAAATTTGAATGTTTATAAATTTTATACTTTAAATAAAATAAAATTCATTATGCTAACGGAGTAAGAATACAATGCTCACTGGCCTGTAAGTGGGTGTCATAAAAGACGCCTAGGGATATAATATGCATGTAACATCTATGCGAAAAAAAGGAATACTTGAAATAAAACCCTATACCCAATCTGTTGACCAGAGTGAGCATATTAAGCTAATTTTCTTCCTATTGTGGAGTAGGCTCGAACACAGAAATGGAACGTATATGAACCAACCGATATGATAATGATGAATTTAAAAAAAAAACGTAGATGACACATCTAGTGGACCTTAATATATAATACTACTAGCGACCCGCCCTCGCTTCGCTTAGGTTACGTCAGTTCAGTTGCGTAGTTTACTTTCACTACATAGAATTCCTGTCGGAGAAGGAATTTCTTAAAATCCAACTTCCTCTAACCTTTACAGGGCAGCAAGAGTCCACACTAAATTCGAAGTCTGTAAGAGCTATACTTAAAAATGTGATTTTTACACCCCAGCAACCCGCTTGCGGATGAAATTTCGTAAAATCTGTTCTTAGCTAACCTCTACTCGGAGAAAGGAATATTGCTACCAAATTTAAAGTCTGTTGGCCTTATCGTTCCAGAGAAATCGTGATGAGTCAATACATAGGTGGAAATCTCTTATATATATTACTATGTTAAATCTAGTATTTTTTTTAAGTTATAATAAAACGTAAATCATTTTTACGTGGTATGATTCGCTTTAATCGTTCTAACGACTATCTAGAGATCAAAAATAAATATTACTACAGCAATGTCATGGCCTAAAAGTTTATGAAAAACTAGCTTCTGCCCGCGGCTTCGCCCGCGTAAAAGGTTACTTTCCTGAAGTTTTTGATACCTATTTTTATTTTTGACTGTCGGTAATACAGTGCAACGGTATTACAATACTCAGGGTTGGAACTTCATTACTGAACTGCTAGATGGCGTTGAAGAAGCTAGATTTTGAGATTTTTGACAAACATTTTTTTTATTTTTCATATAAAAATTTGATTTTTTTTTAATAAAAAGTATCCTATGTTACTTTTAATACCTCCACGAATATGTGTATTATGTTTCATGATGATCCGTTGAGTAGTTTTAGCGTGAAAGCGTAACAAATAAACTTACATTCACATTTATATAATAGTAGGGATATACAAACGTAAAGTATCAAAATGCACTGATGTTATATTGTACAAGGGCAGCCGACGGAAACCTTACCCTAGTACAGCAAGTCAATTCGTGTAACTCGATTAGGAATGCAACGTGAGTTTGTTATTCTATTAGAATACAAGAGATTTAAATTTTTAAACGCTGTGTAGTAGCGGCTACGAATACTACCAACCCTTACTTTGCTCGTGGATGTCGTAAATTTTTTTTTTTTTTTGTAACGCACTGGTTGAAGAATGCATTGCCGCACTTACCCCCGCCTGTCGAAAAAAACAGACGAGGAGTGTGGGACTCGCTAGCCCCGTGGCTAGAATAACCACTAAACTCTTTCCACTGCGATCGCTGTTAGCCGAGAGGGCTTTGACATCTTTACCGGACTATGGGTGAGCGCTGAGGGCTCTCAACCCGATATAACTGTTAAGCGACTACGCTCGAGGGCTCTCCCTGTGGAGAACGGACCTCGGCTTGGGGCGTCGCTGGTGGCAAAGTGGGTGTGCCCACGTTTGAAGTATTGATTTTTTCGCGTCGCTTCTTCCTTCCCCGGCGGCGGAGGCGAAAGCGCAAGTATTTATGTGTTATGGCCGCGCGGGCCGTGTTGGCTCTTTCTTGAGCGATTGTGATTTCATCGTCAGCGTCGGTCAGTATGTCGTAAAAGACGACTAAGAGCCTTATATCGACTTGGGCTGACACTACCTGATGCCATTTGGTCAGCAATTGTATTCTCAAGGAGGGTTGATGTCAGGCAGGCGGGCGGTCATAAAACTATTGCCAATAACCTTTGCGATATTCAGGAAGAGGGGTACATAATATTGCGTCGACCCCAAGTAATTGGTTCAAGAGCAGGAGAATGATGATGATGACAAGAGATTTAAATGTTAGTGAAACTTCAAACGGATCATATCATCATCATTCTCCTACTCTTATCCCAATTACTTCGATCGATAGAATATGTACTCTTCTTTCATAGTATATATTGTAAAAGTTATTGGCAATAGTTTTATGACCGGCCTGCCAGATGTCAATCCTCCTTGGAAATGTAATTGTTGACCAAACGGCATCAGGTTATTATAAAGTCTTAGTCGTCTTTTACGACACCCACGAGCAAAGCAAGGGTTGGTAGTATTTGAAGCCGCTACAACACATCTAAACGGATCATATGGTCCTTCGATTATTTATTATCCCTAAATGAGCAAGCTACGTTAGTACAGTTCATTGCGTCTGTTGTATTAATCGGAAGACGAAACAAAATTAGTTTCATTTACCATGTCTCGGGAACAATAGGACCTGCAGCAGTAGTTTCTGGATGATATTATAGTTTTATATACTGTATTATATAGTATATACTGCCTTTAGCCTGACTTATGATTCGTTATATGTTTTCCTCTATGCACAAATGGAAAAATAACATCTCTTGGGCTCTTTTGGTAATTCTTGTCTGTATTTGATGCCCGTTCATTTGCTGATGTTGTACCTTTTTGTGAATATAATCATGTTGTTAATATTACTAGGCGGCATAAGATGGATTAAAATCAGAACGACGCCACACTCTTAATAAACTTAAAACAATCAAAAGCCATGTTTGATTTGTACTCTCACCGCGTGGATTTTTATTTTTAAACATGTTGGCGAAATATTACTTTGATATATCTTTCTTTTTCTTCTCTTTGGCAATATAAATATAAAGAAAGCTAGCTTCGTTACTCAAATTTGTTTCAATTTATTGTAATACTAAAACTTCAAATAAATAACAGTGTTAAAATAAATTTCTGACGGTGGAATGGGTGGAATTGTTTTCATAGATTGTGTAAATGTCAACAAAGAGAAATAGGTCATTGTGTTATGATAGGGACTTTCAATAGGAATCTATATACTACAATGGTGAGATATCTAGAACTTTGCACAAATGCGAACGCTATGTGATAGGTTTCCATAAATTGCTAAACACATGAATATTCATTCTCTTCTAGTCTTTGTGCCCTTCATCAGCAATAGTTTACTATGTATCTGTCCTATTTTTATATCGTAAAGTTTCAGCTACATGTCTATCATATAAAAATATCACAATTAAAGCACAAATAATCTCATATGCTGCTATTGAATATCTCATTTAAGAGCCCATCAAGTCACTTTAGCGCCCCAACCGAGAGCTCCTTGTCTTTGCTCCTTGCTTTGTACGTCGTAAAATTTATACAAATTCTTCAGTGTCCTGTTGTGCATATACAATCTTAATCTGTGCCCAGGCAAAGTGTAATTACAATGGATTGGTATAAGACAGAACATTTAACTACTCCAGTCTCTCAGAGAGACTCAAATTATATAAAATTACATACATACATATCA
This sequence comes from Lymantria monacha, assembly GCA_905163515.2. Lineage (NCBI taxonomy): Eukaryota > Metazoa > Arthropoda > Insecta > Lepidoptera > Erebidae > Lymantria > Lymantria monacha. Next base: position 15,019,488 of record LR991097.1, on the reverse strand, counting down.
TCACGCCATAGCCCTTGCAGGGTAGGCAGAGAGAACAGAGTGCCAGAGAACTCTATCTTTGCATACTTCACTCGCTTCCTCAACATTCATAATTCTCTTCATAAACGCTCGCCGGTTTCGGAGACTCTTGACTCCACCTTCCTTCAGTACATGACCGATCTGGTCTAGGTAGGTTAGTCTCGGTCTCTCCCGGTACCTACATGAAATAAAATTGATAAAAAATTGATATATAAAATTGATAACATAATTTTCTTTTTATTGCTCTTGGTGGCAAACTAGCGAGCAGCACACCTGATGGTAAGTTTTATTGGACAACGCCTACGGACTACGCCCATGGACCTTTGCAATACCAGGGTATAGCTGGGCCGCTGACTACTAAATAAAAGCCAAAATCCACTTAGAAAGTTGGACTTCCGGCTCTCTCGCTCAGCGAACGAAGCACAGCAGCACATTGCTACTGCTCAGACGTCGATTTTCTGCGAGAATGTGGTACTACCCCGGACGGACCGGCCAGTGGTTGTAGACAGAAAACTGTCAACAGTGTTGTCCTACCACTATAAAAGTTGTCAGTTATAAGAGTTGTCAGTTCCTGGGTTAGTTCATCAAGAGTACATATTTCCGTCAAGCAACTTGCAATAGCATCCTGAAATTTCTAGTGATGCCCAGAATAGATGTCAATAGGCTCGTTCAACATTAGCTTAAGTCAAAGTCAGGTAAAAAATGGTATAAGGGATATATGAATCGTAAACTTTATTAATTCAGAATCGTCATTCAAATAAAATTAACGAAAATATTTCTTAATAATATCATAGACGATTTGTAGAATTTCTCTATTAGGCATTAAAGATAAGCTAAACTCTTCAGAGACTACTTCTCAGTCTTGAAGTTTCGTAGTGATTTAGAGCTCACTAACGAGATATTGTGTTTGCGGTGTATGTAACGTAGAAAATCGGCTTTTTTTGCAGTAACAAAAGTAAAGTCTATTTAAACATTATACTTTCTGACCTACATCCAATATAATATGTAATTATATCACAGGCAGCTGTCGACGTAACAAAATATCTGTATAACATTTTCACGTAAGCACGATAATTGCTTTACGATATTTTTTTGGGGCAAGTTATTCATATTTCTAATATATTTCCAGCAGGTAAAAGCGGGCGTTGTAACAAAGGATTACTTATAATGGAAGACTTATGAGTCATATTATTGCTATTAGCATTCGGAGTAGTTGTTTAAAATGTAAGCCATAGTTTGCTTGAAGTTCACACGTGTCCAAAAATACGCTTACTTTAACACAGCTATCGCCAAATTTTAAACTAACACTAGTTAAGTAGAATATTCGCAATTTACGAGGGACTTTCTCCGCGTGACCTTTATTCTTTAGGCAATAAGGTTTCGTGTATATACATATCGTACGGACATCATATGGCTGCGAGTGGGAATTGGATTGAACGTCACAGAAAATAACATTATTACGTGCACGTGCGAAGTGATTAAGACATTACATTATTTACTAAACCAACTATCTGTTTGTTTAATAAGTTATCGTATGGGTTTGTTCATTAAGTTATTGGCGCAAAGTATACGTGATTGGTATTTCCTGTGTTAGCAATTTAATTATTTCCTTTATTTTGTATAATATTTAACCATAACGGCTGCTATCGAAAGGATAATTTCAACCTTTATATGTAGTTGTAAAAACCAGAGATCATAAGGATTCATTTACTGATGGTTAATGCAAGGTTAGTTTTGTAAGACTTTACTACATCTTTTATTTTTACAAACCATTCATATTCGCTGTGAGAACTTTCTCCACAATAACAGAGAATCTGTATGGAATATTATAGCGTTCTGTTTTAAAATTACTATCACTTTTATTTGTTTAAGTTAATTAGTTGTCCACACTGTTTTTTACTTTATTGGTTATATTTTTAAAATGGACGTCGATACCGTCTGATATTAATTTGTATTTTAATTGAATTTATTTAATTACCTTATAAAGAGTAAGTTGATAATTGTAAGATGTCTCCTTGGATTTCCGCAGTTAGTTATAGCTTGTTTTTATGTTTGTTTTGTGTAATCTCGTTTACATCAACTTTCACTAATCAAGGTTATTGGTTTGATAGAGTTATTTAAACTATAGGTTAGTCTCTAGGGTCCCGAAAGGATAAGCTGTCATAAGGGGATATAAAATGTGGGTATTGTAACTACTGATGACTAAGGAATTATAAGCTGAGAATATCACAGTACGAAAATCAAAAATTAAAATAAAAACCGCTGACCAATCAATCAATCTGTCTGTCCAACATACTATCCTAAGTCAGTTTTCGTCTCAGTAACACATATATGTGAACAGAAGACGAAGAATTTTTTTTCGTTTTTTTTTCTTATGCTATTATGTTTTGAAGACAACACCCAATACTAATGTAATATGGTGTGTAAAGTATTGGTGGTAGTAGTAGTAGTAGTGAGGGGACCAATAGACTATCATATGTCTTGGATTCGAATTCAAAACTAGCACTGTACAACTGAAGAATTAGTACGTTGAAGTGGCAATGGGCAGGCCACATCGCTCGACGAACCGACAACCGTTGAGGAAAAAAGGTTCTCGAGTGGCGACCACGAATCGGACGACGCAGCGTAGGACGACCCCCCACTCGGTGGACTGATGACCTCATCAAGGTCGCAGGAAACCGTTGGATGCAGGTGGCACAGGACCGTTATAGATGGCATTCTCGTGGGGAGGCCTATGTCCAACAGTGGACGTTTACGGGCTGATGGATGGATGGATGTACTGTACAACTGTTGTCTCAATTAGAATGTTATGGGAAAAATATTCGGAAACGATATAAAACTTTCGAATGGGGATAGTGTATGTTTGAGATACGTTATAATAGGGTTTCATTCAACCGCCCAACCGACAGCATAAACGTAAGTCGAGAAATAATGCGAAAGTCATCATGTTTAGCATTTGCCCTGTTACAATTCACTAAAACTTCAATATCCCCAACTAAAGTTATCCTGAAACTGTCGGATAATTAGAGATATTTTCATATCCGATCTGAAATCGGTATAATGTTATTCTAATATCCACAATCATATCCAGATTAGAATTTTCATATCCACAATATCCCTAGTCTATAGAGACTAGGGATATGAAAGAGAGCTATAGAGCTCTATATATATATACATATATCTATATATGTTTGGTAATTTAGAAAATAGAGCCATGTTAATTGCTTATTCAGCATGCTACGGACGTAGGACAAGCTACGTGGATTGTACTGTACTGGTTCTTTCTTTTGTGTGTGTCATAGTTGTTAGCCTTAGATGGTTATGACAACTTTACCCGGATTGTGGGTGAGCGCTGAGGGCTCTCAACCCGATAAAGTTAAGCGACCGATCCCGAGGGCACCCACTGTGGGGTACGGACCTCGGCTCGGGGGGTCGCTGGCAAAGTGGGTTCTCCCACGTTTATGATTTTAACGCGATACGATTTCCGTCCTCGGCGGCGGGGGCTGAAACTGTAATGGTTCCGCTAGTTTAGGGAACAGTCAGGTTTAATAAAAATAATGACATGGCGTATCTCAAATGTTCGCAAGCAAAGGTCAAGCACAGTTAGTATTAGATACATTTTGTTCAAATGAATTATGTGCTGCATAACATTGTACCAAATACATGTTAAAATATGCCTTACCAACATAAAGTCGACCGCTTTCCTTTACAGTTAAACTAATTTTAACTAATTTTGCGGTTGGCCAGCTCAGCTGTAATTGGACGGTCCTTCGTAAAGTCGGTGATAACAATTAATTTTATTAAATGCAAGGAAAAGTAATTTTTCGGCTCAATGCAGTGGCAATACTTGTAAATTAGAAACGAAAAATAATCAATTTGCGATTATTGAATTAAGTTTGATTATTTTATTATCATTACGTGTCTGTCATTTATACTGCTATATTACAAAAAAAATATTAGTTACTAGTAATAATATAATGAGATTTCTATACGAAGTATGTTTGTATTTGCAATAAAAGTAAGTCTCTTCTGATTTGAGTTTTAATATTTTTTCACTTGTATCAAGTTAAATAGTAATATATTATTCTTTTTTTTCAAGTCATTGTTTGAGCGTTTTTGGAATGGTTTACAATAATAATAAAATAAAATCCAACATCAGACCTCAGTAACTATTAATGAGATCGATATTATAGGTTACTCACTACTAAAGGCTAAAAGAACTTTTAAACGCCTGATACCACCGGACGCCGCTGGTCTGATTCTTTATAAAATAGTTTTGAACTACGGTTCTATAAATTTCTTTAAGTTTCCTTTTTTCGTGTTAGGCACTAACACTGAATTTTAATACAAGCACGGAACACTTTGCCCTATTTAATTTGTTCGCCCGATAAGATATTGATTATTGAGATCTAATTGTATGTAGATATGACAGTATGACGATTTTCATGATGATAAGCGCGATAACAGGAGTGCTTGTGGTGTTTGAATGAATTTGTTCGTAATCCTGACCGTGAAACTCGGTATTGTTATTTAGAGATTTTAGAAAATTTTAGTATTATATTAGGAAAATCGTTTTCTCTCTTTGAAAAAATTAGACCACGTACTCTTAAACATAACCAGTTCAATAAATCAATTAGGATATAAATAGGAAGCTCTTAATATATTTTGTTAGAAAACCATTCGGTTACTGACTATAATTATGCAAAAGATAATACGTATTTTTATATCAGGCTGATTCTCAAAAAAGGTCGAAAATGGCTTTATCGAGTTGATCAGTTTTTTTTTTAACTCGTGATCGAATTTTTTTTTGCTCTAGTTGTAGTATATGTCTTGTTTGAGGAAAATATTATAGTGGTCCCCAACTGTTTTGAGTTTGAATTGAATATAAAAAATATATATAGAATATAAAAATATGCTATGATTATTAAATAAAAAAATGCTTACCTTTTAATAACATTACATGAGATAATGACATTAAAAATGTAATATTCAACAAACTTTTTGTCAAAGTATTCTATATTTATTCGAAAATAATTCATTCCCTCATTAAAATTTTTTATGAGGGAATGACGATGAGGGAATGACAAAACGAAACAAAATTGCTACAAACTTAGGAACATAACCTTACTTTCTTACGAATTGTAAACATTACTTTATTACTACCGAAAACATATAAAAATATGTTATGATTATTAAAAAAAAATGCTTATCTTTTGATAACATTATATGTCAGTGGTCGGACGGAATACCCCTGAGGAGTACCCTCTCCTCGACCGACGGCCCCCCCTCGGGTAGGATGTCGGTCTTTCCTCACGCGGTCAGCCTCTCGGCGGGTGACGGACTAATTCCCCGATCCAGCCACCCGTGGCCTCGGCTAGGGCAGCATCAGGCGCAGGTAATCGCGCCTGCGCCGCCCCAGTGACCGGCGGCGGCTCGCGTCGTCGAGGAGACGCTACTCGCGCACGCGCTCCGCCGCCTCCTTCCGCGAGACTGCTGCTTCGCAGAAGGTTGCGACCGCGTCCCAGTTCCTGATGCTGTCGAGCATCGCCCTGGCGATGGTCGGCAGCGTCAGGTCGGCAACGATGATTGCGACGAGTTCACGACGCTGCTCTGCCCAAGCGGCACAAACCTCGAGCGTATGCTGCGCCGTGTCTTCATCGCAATCGCAGTGGTGGCAGGACGGTCTACTCTCCCTCCTGACGACCTTGTGCAGGTATTTGGCGAAGCATCCATACCCCGTCACAACCTGCACCAGTCGGAAGGAGAGCACCCCGTACTGACGTTCCAACCACTGTATCAGCACCGACCGGAAGGTCTCCACGGTCCGCACACCGAACCGAGGCCTCTCCAGCTGGACTTCCCAACGGGCAATGACATCTAGGCGGGCGTCGACGCGCCAGGCGGTGAGTTCCCTCAAAGAGACCACACCGCCCTCCGCGCGCACCCCCGACACCCGCCGATACAAATCGGCGAGCATTTCCGCCTCCAGGTCCCACGGGGGACTCCCGGCCAACAGGCACGCTGCCTCCGTCGCCACCGTAACCCATTGCCTGCCACACGATCGTGCTATATATGTAACTTTAATTTTCAGTCCAAAAAAGTCCTATTGCAGACTTTTGTGCTTCAGTGGCAAAATCAATTGTTGAATAAAATCTTACTCACCGTACAAGAACCCAGAATTATAGAAAGTGAATAGAAATCCTGACTTTTGAACCTCTGTTGGATATGAAATCAGTCTATGTGTATAATATCAAAATAGAGTTTTGTGAGCATCTAATGTTTAATTTAAACTCCGTATGGAGTAAGTATATAACTCACCAGCCCCTATCATGCTCGTGGGTATCGTAAAAGATGATTAATAGATATAATATGCATATAATATCTATGAAAAAGGTTAACTCGAATTATAACACTACACCGTTTGATCAGCGTGATATATTAAGTTAATTTCTCTCCTCCTGTGGCTCGTACACTCGAACCCAGCAGTGGGACATATGGTTAAATGCCTAATTATTAAAGAAACTGCCTGAGCATATACATATGTATACCACAGTACAGCAGGTCATTTTCTTTTCCACTGACGATAAGGTCCTAGCCCAGCAGTGGTAAACTTTTGCTTGCTACTGAAAAAAATATACAGATAAAAGATAATATTTGTGGCATCAATATCTATACAGGGTGGAAGGGGACCGCTCCCGAAAACAAAGACAGGTAACCCTACTAGTCCTGCTTGTAATGATAGGCTAGAAACAAAATCGATTCGAATGAAAAAAAAATATTTTTTTTTCACAACGAGTTTTAAGGTTTTTCACATTACGATGGGTATTAGGACAGTGCCATGTAAAAATAATTCCATAAAAAATACGTAACTATACTCAGATGAGAAAAGACGCAATCTATTCAAAACTCACGATCGACGATGTTCAAGAGTTCAACGACCTCGCGTGGTGAAAAAAATTTTTTTTTTTTCATCCGAATCGTTTTTTTTTTCTAGCCTATCATTACAAGTAGGACTAGTAGGGTTACCTGTCTTTGTTTTCGGGTGCGGTCCCCTTCCACCCTGTATATATAAAAGAAAGTTGTGTTAGTTACAACACTTATAACTCGAGAACGGCTGCACCAATTTTTATGATTTTTATGTTTTTGAGTTTGTTGTCGCCGGGAATAGGATATTAAAATATGATATTAATAAACAAAAAAAAATCATTAAAAAAACATCAGTTCTAAACGTTCATTTGTTGATGATGTAACTAATGGCAACTAACAGCTCACGTCATTACGTGGTCTAATGGTTTGTTTGGAAAATACAGTGAAAAGTTGAAATTAAATTAGACCGGTCGACTTCAAAAAAGGAGGAGGTTCTCAATTCGTTTGTATTTTTTTATGTTTGTTACCTCATAGCTTTCGACTGGGCGAAGCGATTTACTGATTCTTTTTTTTATTTGAAAGCTGGTGCTTTCCGTGTGGTCCCATTTCAATTTAGCCCAGTTCTGACAATGTCATCCATGAGAAAACCATATAAGTCAAAATTAGCATTAAGAACGAGTGCGACAAATGTACGAGTAGCTCAAGCCCCGCTACTAATAGAACAACCTATGTGTGTCTGTAACACCAAAAAGGAAAAAAAAAAAAACTACGTTAAAAAAAACCGACTTCAAAAACTGAAAAGTACAAAATAACTATACTATACTATCATTTTTATGTGCTATCTATTGATAGGTTTGAAGTTGGTGCGGGTATCGGTATCTTTAGTGTAGGAATTTCATTACAGTAAGTACCTAAGCTGTTTATAATTTTGTTTAGGGCTTGGCACTGATTTCAAACCTATCAATAGATAGCACATACAAATGATAGTATTTTAAGTTATTTTGTACCTTTTAGTTTTGAAGTCGGTTTTTTTAAACGTAGTTTTTTTTTACGAATATTGTTATAGTATTACATTGTGTCTATATTGTCATCAACAATGCCGCGACCAATAAGATCAAATCTTTCCCGACAAAGCCGTAACGCAATTAGAATTCGAAACATCACGAATGTAACCATGGCAGAAGAACAATTTAATGCACGAGAAGTCCGCATTAATATTGCCCAACTCCGTGCTGCTTAATCACAAGAGCAAAGCGAGGTAGCCCGTGCCGTTGACAATGAAAAATCGTCAAGCAAATCTCAGAGATCAACAATTAGATCATTTTTAACGCGCATGAAGAAAAATTTCGTATAACACAAGGTACTTCTTTGTCTTGCTGGCATGTTATTAAAACACTTGATTTTTTGAATTTATATATTATTCATATTTATTGTCATAATAAAAAAAATACTTAATATTTTTAAATTAATCGAAATCTGCTCATCTCATTCATTAACTGTTAGGCGGAACGAAGTGTGCCGGGTCCGCTAGTAACAAATAAATCACACAATATTTTTTTATACATATATCGCCGGCGGAAAGCGAAAACGTAGTAGTCCACAAAAACGAAAATGTTCACCAGAGCCAAAAACCTGTTTCACTTTTTTTCAAAAAAAAAAAAAAAACATAACTAGCGTATTTTTTAACGTAGACCCACGATTTTTGGATATTAGATTTATTATTTTTTTCTAAATATAATTATTACTCTCAAATCTCATTCTAACAATTATTTATCAAAATTTTGTTGACATTCTGAACTATTTTTACAGAATGTTAAAACGCTGTAATTGCACTATTGAGTTCTATGGAGCGGGGTCAAATGAATTTTTTTAAGGAAAACGAAAACGTCGTAAGCAACATTATTTGAACTAAGGCTGCCCAACTGTATGTTGTAAACGTAGTTATGTATATGTACTACGTACTAGATTTCGCGTTCCGAACACTAGCTTTGTTCGACTAAGGTGTACTGCAATCCGTACACCTCACTTTAGTGTGACTGCGACCATCATGGACTGTAGGTGTATACCCCTTTCCGACCTGAATGATACGATCGTGAGCACAAATTTTAAAAAATCCATATACCGCGCGCAATTCAGTTTTACACACGAAACCGAGCTTACACGATAGTGAGTTCGTCAATCAACCAATCAGAAGTCGTTTTCGGGCGAAAAACAGTGCAGTGGGCGCGTGGATCCTGGCAAGATGGCTGCGTTTGTTGACCCCCGAACAAAACAAAGTAAGTTTTACTGTTTTTATAGGCATTTTAGAGTAATTACTTTCATATTTTTGTGGTAGTATATAGCAAGTAGATTAAACTAACGAGAAAATGTTTTATCATGAGCAAAATACTCCAAGTTTTAGACCTGTCGTGTTGTAAATTCATGATAGCACAATCGTGAGCTCTAGGTTGTAGTTGCACAAACGCACAAAAGTGCGCTTGTTAAATTTCGCATGTTTTTACGTTTTTTCTTAATGTTTTGTTTTATTTTAGGGCAACCATTGGATAACGATCTCGTGTTAAGCTTATTGGAGGACGGAAACTGCTCTGATTTCGAAGTCGACGATGCTGATGAAGAATTTGTAGCACCACCCGATCTCAGCGTACTTGATGAAGAACTTGGCTTACTTGAAGCATCACTGCCATCTACGTCAGGTACAAAAATCAGTACTTCAATAATACAGGACATCCACGATAGTAGTTCACCTAGAAAACGTATCAAGCAAATAAAAGTTAAAATACCGCAACGTAAACGCCTCTGGAAGAAAACTGATTTTATAGACGCATTTCATGACTACCCCGGTCACCCGGCTCCTATTGCAATTCGATCACCTATTGAATATTTTTGTGATTATTACAATGACGATTTCTTTCAAAAAATGTCTATCTGTACAAATATGTATTACATGAGAAAAACTGGCGGAGTATTAAATAGTACTAAACCAGAAATTAAAAAACTGTATGGTGTGCATCTTCTGATGGGAATTTTGAATTATCCCCGAATCCCAATGTACTGGCGGCAAAAAATTAAGATTGACGCAATCGTTTCTGTAATGACACGAGATCGATTTATGACATTAAGGAACAATCTTCATGTTGTGGAATCGGATACTTCGCCTGCGGGTAGTGGGCTTAATCCCCTTTGGAAGGTACAGCCGGTAATTAATGTTGTCAAAGAAAGCTGTAACAAAATTTTAAGAACACCAGGTAGATATTCTGTTGACGAACAAATGATCCCCTTCACAGGAAAGTGTCATCTGAGACAACTGGTAAAAAATAAGCCACGTCTGGTTGGGCTTAAAAATTTTGTTGTCACTACGAGCGAAGGGCTGATGGTAGATTTCGAAATTTATTTTGGCAATAACCCTGCACTTTCACATACGCTTGGACTTGGACCTGCTGTAGTTCTCCGCCTTATTCAGAGTGTTCCTCCAGGAAGCTGTATATTTTTTGATAGATACTTTACCACAATTCCTTTGCTAGACGAATTGAAAAAGCTTGGATATCATGGGACGGGGACCATCATGGCCAATCGTATTCCAGAACGTCAACAGCTCAGCTTCAAAGACGACAGAAAAATGCAGAGGGGAGACATCGATCAAAGGGTATCCAATGACTTAGTTGTAGTTAAATGGAAAGATAGTAAAGCAGTACTTACGGCGTCGAACTGTACTGGAGGCACGGCGATAGATATTGTAAAACGATATAATAAGATTCAAAAATGCTATGTCGATGTTGATGCTCCAAAGATTGTTACTTCTTACAACGCGTTTATGGGCGGGGTTGATGTCCTCGACCAATCTATGGAGTACTATAGAACATTTATGAAGACGCGTAAGTGGACGTTAAAAGTAATTCTGCATTTCATGGACTTAGCTGTAGTAAATGCTTGGCGTCTATACAGATGTGATTGCTTAGCTAAGGGTATTCCGAAAAATCGTATCCAGGATTTGCTTGCATTTAGGTTTGAGATCGCTGAAACTCTTTTGAATACTCCCTGTAAAGAACGTCTCCAATCAGAACCTCTAGTCGAGCTAAATGCAAATATTTCTGTCAGATATAAACCAGCTAACGATCCATCAGTCGGCAAGAGATATGATGGCTACGACCATTTGCCTATTTTTGATGACATTAGGGCTCCACGTAAATGTCGTTTGGAGAGTTGTTATTCTCGTTCTAAAATAAGATGCCGAAAGTGTGATGTTTACTTATGCCTTAGTCGCGATAAGGATTGTTTCTATATTTACCATAGTAAATAAATAGAATATGAGGATACTTTATTTTATAAAAGCCACCTAAGTATTTTGTACTTTTCGTATTATTTTGCTCAAAGACTGTTTTTTGTTAAATATATTTTTTTAATAATTAATATAAGTTACATTAAATGATTTATAAAAATGCTATAATTATTAGAATAAATACAAATTAACTGTGATTTACAAAGTACAAATTAAAGTATAATTTCTCTAATTATCTTGGAGTCTTATTTATAGTACCTATATGTACTGTAATTCTCTTATTTTATGTTTATATACTAAAAACAATGTAAAGAATATAATTTTGCTGTTAAATAACGAAGTAATTTTAATAAATTACGTAATAGTGATATGATATAACTTTGAGTCCTACGAAGTCACGTCTGTGCGTAGGTATAAGTGAAACCCCAAACTCACGATCGTGATATGTTCTTTTAGGAATGATGGGAAGGGCTAGATTTTTTTTTTAATTTTTCATATAATACGCGACACTTATTGATAAATAAATCATAGGAACTAAAGAGATATGCGAGAAAAAAAATCTCAGGTCTGAAAGGGATACAGAGCAGCGTTGTTAATACGATAATTCGAATAATACCAATCAAAACTTGCACATGTGGATGTGAAAAAATTCTTTATTTAACTAAGTAAAATATTTTGTTGTTAAAGTGCACAAATAGGTAATAATATCGAATTAGCACAATAAAAAAATATATTCTACATTTAAATGTCACGCCATCTTTGATTATAGACTAAAGCCCGCAGATGTTCAATTACACTGGTTGGAGGTAAAAATGTGTGACTAAACACAGACTTGACGTAGACACTACGTCAAGTCTGTGTTTGTGTGTTGAGAAAGTATTTTGATTATTTATATTCTTTTTCCTTTAGTTTGTGTTATCAGTTGATACTTATTTGTCAAAGATCAAACAGGTTGGTATAGGGTTCTGTTTCGAGTTTTCCTTCTCTTGATAGTATAGTAGTATATGCATATTATATCGTTTAAAGGCGACCTTTTACGATATCCACGAGCAAGACAGGTAGTGATGAATTGTATTCTTATTACGTCATCACACGGATATTCAAAACTATTGTCGTATGTTAAAGCAAAGTTTATATAAACAAAAAGAAAATGAACTATTATATAGTTCATTTTCTTTTATAATTTACTATTATTTTTATTTATTTAACTACTGAATAATACACTTTGAAATAGAGAATGCTGTATGAGTTCTAATGAATGTTTGTAGGTACAAAAACTGTGTCACTTCTGCGGTGTAACATCTATAGTAAGACACTTTGTTACATAACGTGGAACGAAATGCGTAAGTGCGCATGAAATGCCTACATCTTACGACGTTTTGGTCGCGAGAAAATTACAACTATAAAGCGATCTAGCGCTGTGTGCTTCAATGTTCGCGTTAGATTGCCTATTTATTCTTTTAGCGCTGCAGCGGACTTTAGTTTAACTGTTACCAAAATGGAACAAAATATTTATTCGGGATAGCTTCTCTATACATATAACTCTATGATTACAAATGTAAAAACATAATAAGTTAAAAAAAAATAAAGTTAAAAATATATGACTAAGTAATTTACTTAATTACTTTGTCTTTAACCATAACAGATGTCATATCTTCTGCTGACTACACACCAGCACGGGTAACAGGTAGTGGTTGAAGCACCTCTTGGGTCATCTGACCATTGCTTGTCCCGTAGCAGTGCCCCTATTGCGAGGCTGTTTCGTCATGTTCGATCAGCTGGCGATCTTTATGTATACCTCATACATCGTTGGTCATAGGCCTTGAAGGGCAAGTGTGAGGCACTAGCGTTCAGCCTAGATATCGCAAAAGCGTTCGACAGGGTCTGGCATAGGGCCCTTCTGTCGAAGCTACCATCATATAGAATCCCCGAAGGACTTTGTAATTGGATGACCAACTTTCTGGATAGTCTGAGCATAAAAGTAGTCGTCGACGGCTCCTGCTCCGACCATGATGATGCTGGTGTACCATAGGGCTCGATGCTCCTTGACGTTATTTACCCTGAATATCAATGACTTGCTCTCTATAGAGAGTATATGTTGCTATACGGATGACAACACGGGTGACGAGCGATACACCGAGCATCAGAATGTCCCTCGGAGTATGTTACAGGAAAGACGGGCTCAAATTGGGTCTGAAAATGAGCGCTCTTTGGGGCGAGCCTCGGTACGGGGTGAACGGAACTTAGTCTAGTTCAACCCCACTAAGACACAACTTTGCGCTTTGACTGCGAAGAAGGCACCGTTTATCATGGCGCCTTAGTTCCAAGGAGTAACTCTCTAAATTTCCGAGAGTATTGGGATCCTCGACGTCGAACTATAGAGCAAAGACCAGTTTGGTAGTCATTTGGAGGGCAAAGCCAAATTGGTAAACAAAAAGTTAGACGTGCTAAGCAGAGCTAGGCGGTCCTTCACGCCGACACAACGTCTTGTGCTATACAAAGCACTAGTTCGTCCTCACGTGGTGTACTGCTCTCATCTCTGGGCTGGCGCGTCTAAATATCAGTTAGACCCACTTGACTCCCTGCAAAGGCGTGCTGTTCGAATCGTTGGTGATCCCAATCTCACGGACAGATTGGAGTTTACGGGAGCGGCGGATAGACTTTGGGTATCTCTTTGTACTCTACTGGCTCTTTTACGGTGAGCGCTCTAAAGAAATATTTGATCTGGTACCATTGTGACCTTCTTAACATCGTACCACTCGTCACCGTAGCAGGGTTCACTCGTTTCACCTGAACTTACCCTCTTCCTAGACTGTACGTTTTCAGAGATCATTTCTCCCACGTACGTGCAAGATCTGGAATGAACTACCTGCTGCCGTGTTTCTGGAGCGTTATGACATATCCTTCTTTAATTGAAGTTTAAGAGCATTTTGTTCAAGATAGACATCGCCCTGGCTGTACCCCTGGTGTTACTAAGGTTCATGTGCAGCAGTATCATTTACCATCAGATGTGCTGCTTGCTTGTTTGCCACCATAGGCAATAAAAAATGTGTCATAAAAATATTAATAGTAACTTTTTTATTATCATAATACACTGACAACATCGTACTCGTACTACCAGTAATACAAGCAAGAACAAGTGTTCTTGCTCCCATAAATACGCAGTATTTATTGAAATGACTTACGAAAATAAGTACCTCTTTACGAAAAGATTGCCATCTTATTATACAGTACAACAAAAAATAAGAATATAGCAAGCTGAGCAGCAAATACTGTGTTTAAGGGCGGTAAATCGATGAAGTTTAAATTTGCATCACTATTAAAATGGTATATAGCTGTGTACTTACTTTAAATAAGATAATCTAAATGTCATAAATTCCAGAGTGCATTGTACAGAAACCTTACCAATGGTAGTAATAGAATCGATTCCTTGTACCACTACCCGCTAAAACGTCGTTAATGAGCAAACATCTTTTTTTACGGAAAGCGAATTGGTGTAATCGACTCGATTGTACTATACAAGTTATTACTACTTTTTTCTGTAGCGTTTTTGAATGCAGGCATTTAAGTTTAAACCCGTTTTTTTTTAATGTTAATTTCATAACTTAGATTTAATTTCATAATCTTAGAATTATGTAACCCAGACTATTTGAATCGGTTTTTTTTTCTGATTCGAACAGTGCAATAAAAAATTTTTCATACTTTGTGGACTACGACGTTTTCGCTTTCCGCCGTCGATATATTCAATGTACGCATTTAACTTAGTTATAAATTCGTTAAGTATAGGTACTTAAGTGTTTGCAATGAAAAGATTCATTCATGTTCACTTTCCTCATAAAAATGATTTTACTACATGTAGCTAAAATGTTAATTATATACTATCCTTGATCTTGAAATATAAAATAAAACAGTTTGATCTAAACAAAATTTAAAATAGATTTAGAAGTAAACATTGTTTTAATAAATACAAATGTGATATAAAACAATGAAATGTTTCAAGGGTTTTCGAAGTTTATTTTATAAACGACGACAAGTTGTTAAAAATGAAATGAGAAAGCTTAATGTGTTTTGACCTTTCTTAATAAACAGTTATTTAATGGCGCACATTTTCCATAAGATATAATAATAGCCTAGTCCATAAATAGAATAATACAAAACAGCTAAAGCTCTTGCCAAAGTTATGACTTAAGTTCCTTATAAAAGAAGTATCTATATAATAACTCCAACGCAAAAATATTGTCTAAAATTATCTTGACTAAAGAAAAAAAACGAATCTTTTCAGCTTTATCAATTTTAATACATATTGAATTGTTATTTAAAATTTTAAGATTACTTAAATTGTTGTACATTATTTAACTAGTTTCGCTGTTGCGTGTAAAACATTTGATATAAGGCGGAGTTTGAACTACTGGCATGTTTAACGTTCACCTACCTACTATTTTAATGATTTGCAAGCACGTAATAATGTCAATCATTTTTAATCCAATCTTTATTCATCCAATTCTGTATTTACTTCATGATAAATATTGCCGTGAGATTCACTAAAATTTTTTCATCGTCATCATCTCAGCTCGTATATGTCCCACTATTGAGCTCGAGCCTCCTTCACACTAGAAGGGAAATTGACCTACTATACCACGCTAGTCAGACGTGTTGGTATAGGGTTTTATTCGAGTTTTTCTTCTCTTGCATAGCTGTTATATGCATATTTTATCTCTTAGTCGTCTTTTACGATCACACAATAATTAAGATAGGGGGTGGTGAATTGTATTCTTACTCCGTCACCACACTGAAATGTTTTCATTATATCATTATCAAAATTTTGCAATCAACAGCATTATTTATATTTTTTTTTTTGTGTGTATTAAAATAAGTTTGCATACGTGTGATAAATTTTGCTCCTATTTCACCTGTTTACAGAAGTTTGTTTTCAAAAAGATATCCCGCACTAAGCAAAACCTCTGTGTCGCGAGGGACTTTAAAAACATACAATTTACGGTTACAAATTACACCCATTTTAAGGACAGTTATTTATGAACAACAAAGAATTGTATTACGTGGGAATTGAACGTATGTTCTAACAGAGGAGGTCGCTGCATGGATCACTCACTATACCCGCCATTTGCGCTCTCAACAGAGAAAATATTACAGTGGAGAAATATATGAAATACGATATTATGTCGCAAAAATGATGATTTATAATTTTTTGGTAGCTTCAATTAAGTGAATGTTTAGTCGAGTGCGTTTTAGCTGGATCTTTGATTTCTTCTTGTTGTGACATCACGAAATCTGGAGGTTAGATGATACGCCTTTAGCACCATTTTTTTTTTTTTTTTTTTTTTTCGCAAGGTGGGACCATGGATGTGGTCGCGCTCCGGCAAATCAGCCCGGGGCGACGGAAGAGGCGGCGCGCAACCCCATGGACCCACCCTGCAAACACCTCTCTTCGCCGTGTGAGCGGACCACCGGTACCCGTTCTTTGTCTTCGGTGGCCCGCCCGGCGATATACCCTCTCGGGTTCCTCTCTCGTCGACGCCCCGATAGCTTTCGCCGTCGAGGCGTCGCCCTCACGCGGTGGCCTCACGTCGGGTGACCGGACAATTACCCGGTCCGATCACCCGAAGCCTCGGTTAGGGCGGCATCAGGCGCAGATATTCGCGCATGCGCCGCCCTGGCCGCGGGCGGCGGCCCGGGTCACGGGAATCCTCCCGGACTCGTTCCGCCGCCTCCTTCTGCGAGATGACAGCCTCGCAGAAGGCGGCGACCGCGTCCCAATTCCTGACGCTGTCGACCATAGCTTTCACGACAGCCGGCAGCGTCAGGTCGGCACCGATGACAGCGACGAGGTCACGGCGCTGCCCGTCCCAGCCCGAACATACCTCAAGCGTATGTTGCGCCGTGTCCTCGTCGCTACTGCAATGGTGGCAGGACGGAGTCCACTCCCTCCGCACAACCGTGTGCAGGTACTTGCCGAAGCAACCGTGCCCTGACAAGACCTGCACCAACCGGAAGTAGAGCACTCCGTGCCGCCGCTCCATCCACTCCATCAGTACGGGCCGGAGGGCCTCGACAGTAACAATACCGTGTCTAGGCCTCTCCAGCCGCGTAGCCCAACGGGCGATGACTTCTCGGCGGGCGTCCTCGCGCCAGGTGGCTATCTCGTTGAACGATGGGGAGCCACCCTCGTCGCGCATTGCGGAAACCCGCCGGTAGAGGTCGGAGAGCATCTCCGCCTCTAGGTCCCACGGGGGTGTCCCGGCCAATAGGCATGCCGCCTCGGTAGACACCGTGCGGTACCCTCGAATGGCTCTGACCGCCATGGCTCGCTGTGGCCTCCACAGTATAGCCCTGAGCTGGGCGTTCAGAGCCCTCGCCCACACGGGTGCGCCGTACATGGCCATTGAGCGGATCACCCCCGCATACAGCCGTCGGCCCTCGAAACTGGGTCCGCCCACGTTCGGCATGAGCCGAGAAAGGGCGGACGCCGCGCCGACCAGCCGGGGAGCAATTTGACGGAAATGCTCCCGGAACCACCATCGCCCGTCGAGCACCAGACCCAAGTACCTCATATGGGCCTGGATACTGATGTGGATGGAATTGACGACTAACGAGGCGCCGATGGGCAGCCTCACACGGGGCCCATGGAATAAAAGGGCCTCCGTCTTGTTTAGGGCCACCCTGAGCCCCAGCGCCTCGATTCGCCTGACCATCTCCTCGGTGCCGAGAGTGGCCAGGCTCGCCGCCTCTTCGAGTGTCCTGCCCCGGGCTGTGACGAGCGTGTCGTCTGCATAGCATATAACGCTCAGCCCGGGGGGGAGACTCCCTCTCAACGCCCAGTCGTAACCGATGTCCCACAGA
Source organism: Lymantria monacha (assembly GCA_905163515.2). Taxonomy (NCBI): domain Eukaryota; kingdom Metazoa; phylum Arthropoda; class Insecta; order Lepidoptera; family Erebidae; genus Lymantria; species Lymantria monacha. Next base: position 15,001,469 of record LR991097.1, on the reverse strand, counting down.
GTCGGCCCCAGAACCGACCCCTGCGGAACACCGCACGACATGGGCGTCTGCACAATGTCCCCTGCGGGGCTCGCGTAGAGAACACTGCGCCCCTCCAAATAGTCTGCCACCAGCCGCCTGAGGTACGGGGGCACTCCATGGAATCGGAGTGCCTCCCTGATGCAGCTGAATGGCAGACTATTGAATGCGTTGGCGATGTCCAACGACACCGCCAACAGCACTCCTTTGCCGGCGACAGCCTCCGCGGCCATCTGCCTCAGGCGTAGCAGGGCCCCGATGGTCGAACGCCCCCTCCGAAACCCAAATTGAGCGTCCGACAGATCGGGCCCCACCTCCTCCAGGTGCCGGACGATGCGGGCAGCGAGGACACGCTCCAGCAGCTTACCCACATCGTCCAGAAGCACAATGGGCCTGTAGGCCGACGGCGAATCCGGGGGCCGTCCCGGCTTTGGCAGGAGAACCAACCTCCCTTCCTTCCAGCACTCAGGGAACTGTCCAGACGTCAGACAGGCGTTGAACAGTTGCCTGAGGCGAGGCTCGAAGTGCTCGAGGAGCAACGTCAACACCCGGACTGGTATTCCGTCCGGGCCGGGGGCCGTGGTGGCGGAACGAATCCTCGCCACAGCCGCCCCCACTTCTGACTCCGTCACAGGCAGAACACTCTCGTTGGCCTCCCGGTCGTGATCTGGCGAAGCCATGACCGGGGGCGTGTGTTCCGACTGCCGCGGGAACAGCTCCTCGACCACCCTACGAAGGAGGTCGGGCTGGAGGGTCTCGGTGAGGGGGGGGGCCTGCGCGCGAAGCTTATTCAGCGACGCGCGATACGGGCGACCCCAGGGGTCACGGTCGAGACCGTCCAGCATCTCCTGCCAACTCGCGTCCTTGGCGGACCGGATGGCCAGCCGAAAGGCGGTACGCGCACTGCGGTACGCCTCATACAGCTGGCCCTCCCGCTCAGCATCGCGGCGACGCCGCCGGCTGCGGGTGTAGGACCTTCGGGCACTAATGCACGCCGCACGAAGGTCCGCCAGTCTTGGGGACCACCAGTAGACCCCCTGCCTCGGAGGTAGACGCCGCACCCTGGGCATGGCCGCATCGCAGACCTGCGTTAGCGCACTGCGGATGCGGGCAGCCTTAGCGTCCACTCCATCCGCTGGGGGTGGTGAGGACAGCCACGTATTCACGATGGCCGCCTCCGCCAGTAGGTCCCTATCTAGACGCCCCACAGCCCACCGCGGACACGCGGGAGCTCGGTCCGCCCTGTGACCCCTGCTGGGGTCCCGGAGAGGGGTGACCTCCATCCGGATGTAACGGTGATCCGACAGGGTCTCCGCCTCTTCCAGGACACGCCAGTTCCTCACTCGTGGTGCGACAGCGGGGCTAGCGAACGACAAGTCCACTATCGACCCACCCTGCTGTCGCACACACGTGTTCACTGAGCCTCTGTTTAGGACACAGAGGCCCAGTGACGCCGCCCACTCCACGATCGCCCGCCCGCGATCGTCCGTCATCGGGGACCCCCACGCCGTGGATTTGGCGTTGAAGTCCCCCAGGACCAGGACGAGGCCCGGTGCCAGTCGCCGTATCGAAGCCTCCAAGGTGGTGAGGGAGGCCCCGAAATCGTCCATCCTCCTATTAGGGGAGAGGTATACACTGTAGAGCGTGACCCCTCCCCAATCCGCCGCGACAAATTCCTCGCCCCTATCCAAGAGGGATAAGGACGGGAAGTGCCGCTGCGTGGAGGTGACGATTGCCGCGGTTCCGTTCCGGCTGACCACCCAATTGGGGCGATCAGGCACGACGTACGGTTCCGCGACTACGGCTGCACCGATCGACCACTCCGCCATTGATTGCAGGAGGAGATCCTGCGCACCGGCGGAGTGGTTGGTGTTGGCCTGCAGGAGGTGAGTGGACTGGGCAGCCATTAATGAGCTGTGTCCATCATCACCTCCTGGCTTGCGGTGGGCGATCGGGCCGCGCTAGGAGCAGGAGCGGCCGGAGTCGAAGGGCCGCTCCGCCCCTTTTGAGCCGAAGCCGGAGGTCTGCACGCCCCAGAGCCCATGCGGTGCTTGGCAGGCTTATTGCCCGCCGCACACGCGGGGCAGTGGGGCGGGGCGGCGCAAGATACCGCCATATGCCCAGTCTGACCGCAGCGGAAACAGAGTCCGCCGCAGTCAAAGCAATTAGTGCATGTTGGCCGGGTGTGCCCGACCGCCATGCACTTGAAACACCTCGCAGGCCGGTGCTCCAGCACGGTGACTCGCGCTGAGCTCCAGCCCACGAGGAGCCTGCCTGAGTCGGCCAGTTGCCTGACCGACTCCACTGGGCACTGCACCCAGGCAGCACCTACGCTGCCCGGACCGGGCCGGATGGCGCCAACCCGGACAGTGTCCATAGGACACCCGGTTTTCGAGGCAATGGCCTCCCGGATGTCTTCCACCGTCACAGAGTCGTCCAAACCCGCGATGCGCATTTCGGCGCACTTTACGGGTCTGGCGATTTTGACGCCACCCTCCTCGGCGAACAGACCTCGCAGCTTCGACGCCACGCTATCGGCCGTCCTGGTGCCCTCGGCCCCAGGGAACTCTAAGATCCGAGCCCCTGTCCGGGCCTTGCGGGTCCTGGCTTCGACGCCTCCTATGTCGGAGACGTCGAGCTCCCGCCGGGCTTTCTTCAGAACGGCCTCATAGCTGAGGCCCCTTTCTGCCGCCTCAGGCAGCACAGTGATCACCACTGCGGCTGTCTTCGGCGGCCGGAGCCCCTTGCGCGGCCTCTTCTTCTTCGTGCCGCCTCCTCCTGCTCCTGCCTGGGCGGCGACGACCTCAGCGGCGCGCTTGACCGCCGCTCTCCTCCTCTGGCCGCGACTCTTTCTGCCGCGCTCGGCCACCTGCCAACCCTGTTCGGGCGTAGCGGGCGTGCCGGGCGCTGAGGGCGTAGTCACGGCCGCGCTAGTCGTCGCCGGCGGTGTTGGTGTGGGCGACGACTTCGTTGCGGCAGGAGCCGGTGCCGTCTTCCTCTTTGGAGCGGGCCCCTTGGGCTTGGGTCCAGCCGCGGCTGCGGCGTAGCTCCCCCCCACGCGGCCACCCTGACAGGGTAGCGGGGCGGGAGTTGGTGCCGCATACGGCCGCTTGTCCGCGGCGAGAGGCGGCCGAACTCGTGGTTCCGGAGGCAGCCTTGCCTCCAGAACGGCCAAGCGCGCATTGACCATATTCCCTATGGTGTCTATAATGGCGCGCAAGGCCTCGTCCGACACGCCCCCCACCGCAGGCAGTGGGATCGGTGTTACCGGCTGGACCTCTGCCGGGGCCTGCTCCACGACGGTGACATTTGGCGGGCTGGTGCTGGTCGGCGGCGTCTTCGGCGCGGCGACAACCGATGGACGGCCAGCACCTCGGGGCGGCTTCGGGGCGGCGACGACGGCGACGGTTCCTCGGCGGCCAGCATTGACCGGCGGCGCAGGTGGCGCAGGCGGCACGAGCCGCGCCATTTGGGCCTTTAGGTCGGCCACGTCCTTGGTGAGGAGGCGGTTGGTCCTCCGTACCGCGGCCAACTCTGACTCCAAACGGCGATTCTGGGCCCGCAGGCCCGACACCTCGCCACCAAGGCGGGCGTTTTCGGCCTGCAGGGCCTCCATGTTCGTGGCTGGGGCACTCGTGCGGGCACCAGCAGCCGCCACTTCGGTGGGAGGGATGCCGGACAACACCCCCAGCACCCTCGCGGCAGCCGCCTCGTTGTCGGCCCGCCTACCAGGCTCCGCCCCTCCATGCATTCCGCCGGCCGGGGAGTGGATCGTCCTGCCCGTCGTCGCGGCTCCTCGCCCTCTGCGAGACGCCGGCACTTTAGGGGGAGGCATGATCACCACGCTCCCCTCGGAATCAGCGCCCGAGCTGCCCTCCTTGCTCAGGGGGCGCTTCCGCATTTTCGAGGGGAGGGCCTCCACCCTGACAGTCAGGACCGCCGCTGCAAGATGCGGTGATGACCTGGCGGGGGCGGTTTCCTCAACCGACCCGCTGACTTTCTTGGACGGCTCTGCGGAATCGCCCTCGTCCATTTTTTCGGCAGATCCACTGCCCTCATCCTTGGATGGCTCTGCGACACTACTGTCGCCCTCGTCCATTGACGGCCCTGCAGTAGATCCGCCGCCATCATCTTGGGACGCCTTTAGCACCATGCGATATATCAATATACTAGACAAGATATACAAATGTATGAATTATTTTATTTGTGTATATTTTTGAGTTATTTTTTTTATCTAAAAACTAGTTACAGCCAGTGATCACTGGCAAGGTTATTATTTGCTAAATTATAGACCCTTAATAAAGATAGTTTATAGACCTGTGTGCGTTACCAGTGATGACTTATGGTACGGAAACGTGATCGCTAAATTACTATACTATAAATGATCGGTAAACGGGATCTCATGACCAAGTCCAAAGTCGCTCAGCGTGTTATGGAGCGGGCTATGCTTGGGATTTCCCTGCGAGATAGAATCCGCAATACAGAAATCCGCAGAAAAATGGGTGTAACCGATATAGCACGAAGAATTAACACGCTGAAGTGGCAATGAACAGGTCACATCGTTCGACGAACCGATAACCGTTGGGGAAGTAAGGTTCTCGAGTGGCGACCGCGTACCTGAGTCTTTGGATGCGGGCGGCATAGGACAGCACATTGTTCCGAAATGTGAGAGAGGCCTACGTCCAGCAGTGGATAAAAAACAAAAAAAAGGCGAAATGATGAAATAAAGATAAAACGACGACGATTTTTTTTCATACACGATTCACGATATTCCTTTACATCCACTATTGAACACAGGTCCTTTCCTATGGAAGCAAAAATGACCTACTATCGTATTCTACTCTACTCTCTAGCCAGGCTGTTGATGTAGTGATTTATTTCGCGTTTTCCTACGCTTGCAGTGATTTTATCACAAAACGACCAATGTGTCTACATTAGTCGTTTTATAGAAACTCGGACAATTATTAATTCACGCTAGTATATTTAATAACTTTTTGTGTGGGGAATGATTTACAGATTTTTTTAGTATTATAACCGAACATGATTTAACATTTGGCGTAATGGTTTTATTAGTAAAATTAACCACTTTGCACGATAGCTTTACTAATTAAGTTATATATTCTAATGATTCATTTGACGAGGTTGCATCAACTTATTATTTTTTACCGCCAGTTAATAATAGTCATCCCATCTCACCACTTGAGCCCATAACTCGCGCTGTGCTTCCCGTTTTCTCTTATAGAATCTACACAACTGATTCCTTGACTTCAGTCACCGATATTTCATAAACATAAGTTTATTTTAGATAACCCATGGTGTCATCATCATCACAGCCCGTCATATGTCCCACTGTCGGGCTCGGGCCTCCTCCGTAATGTGAGGGAAATTAACCTACTATACCGCGCTGGTCAGACGTGTTGATATAGGGTTTTGTTTCGATTTTTCCTTCTCTTGCATAGATGTTATATGCATTTTATATCCCTTAGTCGTTCCTTACGATCACCCACGGGTAAGATAGGGGGTGGTGAATTGTATTCTTATTCCGTCACCAAACGTATAACTATTATTAACCCATGGTATAACAGACCGATAATATATTACACTGTATATAACATAATTAGCACTGTTGGACTAAATTATTACAATTTATATTTTTTTTTACAGGTAAAAATCTCTACAACAATGAACATGTAGCGATTAAGATGGAGCCTATGAAGTCGAAGGCTCCCCAATTACACCTAGAATACCGATTTTACAAGTTACTTGGCACGCACGGTAAGTTCACACATCCGTTTTTATTATATTAACTATAGTTGTGTGTATTGATTACAAATGTGTAATGAATATAAAATAAGGACACTTGTTTCGAATATCAAAGAACAATACGAAAATAAATTTAGGTGACATTGGGAAGACACTGTTACAGACACAATCAGGTTGGCTGTGATAAAGATCTTACAGATCTTTCACACATCGCATGTAGGTCCGGTATCGTAACTATCTATATTGATATCTCTACAATGTTTTGCAATAAAAAGAGCTGCACTCAAAGATTGGGTACAAAAGTATTATAATACTTTTGTCTATAGATTATTTTGTTTAAAACAAAATTAAAGCAGTTATGAATTTACAAAATTAAACAACAAACAATTGAAACGAGAGAAATGAATATAAATAAATATTACGAATCTAAATAATAATCGTAGTTTTGAATTATACAGTATGTGGATTTAAAATACTTATTTGTAAAAAATAAAGATTATAAATATTGGAAAGAGTGTAAAACCCTCTTTCTAACCTATTTTTAATTTAAATTCCTTAGAGTTTCATCATCATCATCATCACAGCCTATAAACGTCCCACTGTTGGGCTCGGGCCTCCTCCGTAATGAGAGGGAAATTAACCTACTATACCGCGCTGGTCAGACGTGTTGGTATAGGGTTTTGTTTCGAGTTTTCCTTCTCTCGCATAGATGTTATATGCGTTTTATATCCCTTAGTCGTCTCGTACGATCACCCACGGGTAAGATATGGGGTGGTGAATAGTATTCCTACTCCGTCACCACACGGATTAGAGAATTTAGACGACCTTAGAATTTATACGATATTTATCAAAAAATATTGATACTAGTAAAAGTATTGTTATTATAAATACTACGGTATAAGGTTATCAAATTCTCCATGTCAATAAGAGACACGTCCCACTGCAGATCTCGAGCCTCTTCCACAATAGGAGAGAAATTGACGTACTTTACCACACTGGTCTACAGAGTTGGTATAGGGTTTAATTTCAAGTTTTCCTGCCTGCACCAATGTTATATGCATAGGATGTCCTTTAGTCCTCTATGACGACAACCACAGGCATGATAGGGCTGGTGAATCGTATTCGTACTCCGTCACTACACAGAAAATAATGAATGCACGTTGTTATTTGTGTATTTATCTCTCTGCTTCTTCTTAACGTGAAAGAATCTAATAAATTTAGCATACCATATAGTGTTTACAAGTTTATGTATATAGGTACATATAACTTTTTAACGTGAAATTGCATTCCAGAAATAATATTGAGCTCTTATTAGTTATATCGTTAGCAATAGCTATTATTCATATACTTAAAATGAATGTTTGTTTAATCTCTATTAGCTCGTATTCTATTTGTCCGATTCTAATAAAACTGGTAAATGGTTGTGCTAACGTTTACTAACATTTATGAATTGGTTGAATTATTTTACAATAGCTGAGAGTGAGTCGTCTTATGTAGTATAATATCCCTGCAATCGATTTGGACTAAGAATGTCTCAAGCACATAGATTTTCTTTTAAATCATTACCTATTTGCTAAAATTAGGACAAAATATTTGTATTAAAACTTAATTTTAAACGTGAAATTCTATTTTTTCTATAAAACGGTACACTAATGTAGACACTCTTACAGAAGGAATGCCCGGTTGGCTAGGTAACTAATAAATTATATTCGTCAATGCATTGGTAAGGTTCACATGTCAATCTTTTTATCGATCGAGTGGTTATATGAATCATCTTCCAAGTTCTTTGAAACGAGGTGATGGTACGGATGCGAGTACCGTTCTTTGCGCTTGCTTTTACGATCGTACTGTTCATAATTGTAATCCTGTTAGCCTAGTTTATAAAAACAAAAAAATATAATGTATTTATACTTCTGTAACTTCTGTCTACGTATTTAAATTATACTATACGGAGCACTTAACTGATAATGCAGATTATATTTCTAGAATTAACTAATTAATTTGATGTATTATTATGATAAATGTCCTAATGTAAATAGATAATTTATAGTGCTTAATGATTGATCATAAAGTTCAATTAGAGGGAATACCAAAAGTTTACTACTTGGGAACATGTGGCGGCCGCTACAACGCCATGGTCATGGAGTTGCTAGGGCCCTCCCTTGAAGACCTGTTCGTACATTGCGGCCGACGGTTCAGGCTCAAGACGGTCCTTATGATCGCTATGCAACTTGTAAGTGATTATCCCGGTATATTTTCGGTAGTTTGGTGATGTTTTAATTGAGACAACATTGTAACCGATATTCAAATGTTCAAAATTGCCGCGGTTTCTGAGGGCGCACACCCTGTGGTCATGGTCGTTGTTAAGGCACTTTAATAATTATATATGTAATGACCCTGCAATGGCTCTCGCATGTCACTGACACTTTATATATCGGCTACAGTGTTGCGTTCCGCAGGTACGTGCGAGAGCAATGCTTGTAATTTTAAAAGTGAGTATTAATTTATTGTATGGTCTCTCCTCCTTGTTCCTGTACCTATTTCCCGTGGGTCCCGTAGCGCCGTCGACAGCGGAAGGTATCCCAGAGGTGTATTACTTCGGCCCTTGTGGTAAATACAACGCGCTGGTGATGGAATTGTTGGGGCCTTCGTTGGAGGATCTATTTGATCTCTGCGGCCGTCGATTCTCTCTAAAGACTGTGTTAATGATCGCTATGCAGTTGGTAAGTGTTAACGTCAAAAAATAATAATACGCTTTTAGTTTTCAATCAAATGATAGCAGACTTACCCTTACAATAATTGATTGGCAAAAGCATTCGGCAAAAGATGTTTATAAAATTGTCATACTGACGACAAAGCCCGAGAGTGTGGTCAGTAGGCTGACTCAAAGTTACATAGCGAAATGTGGTTACGTTACAAACTCACACCTGTCTAACGTTTCGGGTATAAAGGCGTGAGATTATTAAACAAAGGAATTATTTATTCATTTACACTTAACTAACACATTCTGTATAGCTCCAGAATTAGGTTTACGAAGTATTTGGTTACTAGAAATACGATGACGTAACTGATGCAATGCGACGAACAAATACAATTATGCCTTCTTATAGTTTATTCGAAATTGTACCTTTTTTCATTTGACATGCGTGCCACTCTTGACCAAAAGCCTTTTCGCTAATAGGGTTGAATTTGCATACCTTATTTTTAATCTGTTACAAAAACAAATACAAAGAGTTTTGTGTTCCAATTATATCCATTCTCCCATCCTATAGTCACTGTAGATCATAGGTTTACCCGGATAAGATAATAAATGCTACACTAGGCAGTGGGTTGGCGATTACAATTAGTGATTTGAGTTTACCAAGAGAGTGCTACTGCCGATACTCCTGGCTTTTTTTCAGCCGGTTTTTGCCTCTCCCAGGGGAAAGTATTTCATAACTGTATTCTTAAGTCGTCACCAAACGGGGCTGGGTTTTAGAAAATGATTATTTACCGCAGTATGTGTAGATATGTGTTTAAGGAAATACGAACATTTCAAATACCCAGTCGTATCTTAAGAGTTTACGTCTTACAAAACTGAGATGAACGAGTTTAGATCAACAAAATAACAAAATCGTTTATGCACAAAAATAGCACGATATTTCAGGCAAAGAGAACCATTTCACAGTTTCGTTATGAAGCAACTGACGGATACACTTCGTGCCGTTTGTTTATGTTAGCCGAGAGAATAGTTTTGTCTTTCGTTGAAATGAAAATAAGTACACGTAGTAGTAGCGAATTTGATATATAGCGATTTCTTAAATCGTCCTATATGGTCTAAAAGCATGAGCCTATTGACATGCCTCTTGGCTTTTTATTAAGAGATTGCTTTCTCATGCACTTGTTATCTCTTTACGCTCCTTAGTAGTATTTAAAGACAACCGCAGGAAAAGAAAATGATTGACGTATTGGGTTCTTAGTTCGCCACCACATGGTCAAGTTTATAAATAACTTAATAACAGATAATAGTGATTTACTTTAATTTCAATACTGCATCTATATATAGGTTTAACGTCTATTCAGTTGCTTTTATTATTTTGATTTGGATTCTGATTAAATTTCGATTATTTTACAGCTGCATCGTATCGAGTATGTTCACACAAGACATCTAATATATCGAGATGTCAAGCCGGAAAATTTTTTAATAGGTAGAACTGCAACTAAAAGGGAAAAAATCATTCACATCATTGGTAAGTTTTATATAACCATATTTTTATATATTGTTTGTTATTGTTTTTTAGAAATAATCTGTTGTCATCATCATCATCATCCCAGCTCATATATGTCCCACTGTTGGGCTCGAGCCTCCTTCATAATGGGAGGGTAATTGACCTACTATAACACGCTGGTCAGACGTGTTGGTATAGGGTTTTGTTTCAAGGTTTCCTTCTCTCGCATAGAGGTTATATGCGTTTTATATCCTTTAGTCACCAAGATAGGGGATGGTGAATTGTATACTTACTCCGTCACAATACGGAAAATCTGTTATGGACTAATTTAAAATAATCTTACGTGTTAGCCAGGAAAATATACCAACCAAAGCCGTGATAGTGTTACAACAATGAAAACTACTCAGTTTTTCGCATTTAAAATATCAATTGGACTGTAAATAATCTTTTGTAATCAATTATTTCTATTTGATTTTAATTTAGATTGTTTTTACTTGCTTAGGATAAATATAACGGCTGTGGCTTTTGTCGTAGTTTATTTTCTAACCTCTACTGAATCATGACGCAAGTCGCGTTCCGATGTGATAATTAGTTGCTAGTTTTTTATCATCCAACATAGCGATGTCACCATCCGGTGAAAAATAATTTATTATTAAAAAAAGAATGCAGAAAATATGTTATGAATGGTTGCCTAGGTTCTAGCTGTGTGGTAGCGGCTACGAATACTACCAACCCTTACCTTGCTCGTGGATGTCGTAAAAGATGACTAAGAGCTTTATAACGACCTGGGCCAACACAACCTGATGCCGTTTGGTCAACGATTACATTACCAAGAAGGGTTGACATCTGGCGGCCGGTCATAAAACTGTTGCCAATAACTTTTACAATATGTACAATGAATAGTACATATTGTATCGACCCCAAGTAATTGGGTTAAGAGCAGGAGAATGATGATGGTTGGTTGCCTAGGTCCGTAGTAGCAGCAGGTTTGCATCGATTTCCATAATCCGTCGTAACCTCTCTCCCTTTTGATCATGGAGGAGGGATCACTGGTATCAATTATATTCATCTAAATTAGCGATCGTAGGCAAACTACATTAAGTTTTACTTACTCGCGCTAATGTATATCACATATAGATTAGATACTATATATATTATATAGATTTTGACTGCACAAATGGCGTAGTGGTTGAGGTACCGACCTTTCGTGCCAGTGCCGGGGTTCGATTACCATGCAGGACAATACTTTGTGCGATCCACAAAGTTTTGTTCTGTGTCTGGGTGTAATTTGTCTCCGTTAATTGTTAAGTACAAACAATACAAGGATTATTTCCATAGTGCAGTGCTGTGTATTTTAAAAAAAGAAAGAATATGTCCTACATATTCAATATCTTCTATATAAGAAGTATAACTTTTTTTAAAACTGTCTTAGCTATCGCAAACAGAGTGTGTCAAAACAACAATGAATATTCATAAATAAAACCAATTACACGCATATCCATATCCTACGGCTATTAACAGACTGACGATCGTTACACTCGCGTTAATGATACTCATTTATGTAATGAACCACCATGACAGTACATTTCGCGAAATTATTAAGTGGCAAACGTATTTCACAGGTTTAGGAATAGGTAACAAGCTAGATAAAACAATACCGTTGTAATATTATACACGTTAGAACGTGGTTTGCGGTTTACTATTGATACTTTATTGATTTTTTTTTATACTTGGTATGCACGCTACAGGTAGTGCAAACAATGAATATAATTAATTATTATTATGCTATTCTTTATGCAAGCTTTGATTACAAAAAAATATAATATCTGAGTGATGATTACTTAGACAAGATTCATAATTAGAAAAGAAATTACGATCTATAAAAAAATTACTTAAATAATTTATTATACCGGGTGTAACAAAGAATGGAGCAGCTGGTCAGAAGGGTGGTAGGTAATGATGGTAGGAGGAACCCATAACAAAAATTTAAAGGCAAAATGTCGATTCCCTAATGAATTAGAAGCATTTAAAATTTTTCAATTTTGTCATCGCTTTTTCTTTGAATTTTATTCAGTATAAAATGTACCAAGTAAATGATAAATAATCTGCTACATACTCATACTTTCTTAAATATTCATTAGAACCTAAATAAATCAATGTTTACGTTTGCTACAGTATGACAAACGTCGCCTTTACAGACAGCTGACGAGTCAATGAACCTTGACATTTTTTTTTTTTTTTTTTTTTTTTGTTAACGCAGTGGTTCAAGAATGCTATTTGCGCACTAACCCCCGCCTGTCGGAAAAACAGACGAGGAGTGTGGGACTCGCTAGCCCCGTGACTAGAATACCCACTAAACTCTTTCCACTGCGACCGCTGTTAGCCGAGAGGGCTTTGACAGCTTAACCGGACTATGGGTGAGCGCTGAAGGCTCTCAACCCGGAATAGCTTTTAAGCGACTACGCCCGAGGGCTCTCCCTGTGGAGAACGGACCTCGGCTCGGGGCGTCGCTGGTGGCAAAGTGGGTGTGCCCACGTTTGGAATATTGATTTTTACGCGTCGCGTCTTCCTTCCCCGGCGGCGGAGGCGAAAGCGCGAGTGATTATGTGTTATGGCCGCGCGGGCCGTGTTGGCTCTTTCTTGAGCGATAGTAATTTCGTCGTCAACGTCGGTCAGTACGTGTCGAGGACGTCGGATGGCGGATATTTTTAATGGGGTATAGTTAGCCGCCTCAACCACTAGTTGGTTGGGGTGAATCATGGCAGAGTCAATGAACCTCTGGGAGCACCGCTTCATGTATTGCCTGATGGTCGGCAATTTTAGGTCAACGTGAAGGTCGACATTTCGAATGAACCACGGTGCCCCCGTGGCTCGTCGCATGAACCGGTTTTGTAGTGATTGTAACCTGCGGATCCTTCGTGGGTTAATGTGTGCGAACACTACGCTGGCATAGGTCATGATAGGCCGTATGCAGGCAGTGTATAATCTGACCTTGTTCTTCAAGGATAGTTTGGATCTGGCGTTTTAATTTTTATGGGTTTCTACCATCATTACCTGCCACCTATCTGACCAGCTGTTCCATTCTCTGTTACACCCGGTATGTAAATAGAGAGTTGTGTGGTGGTAGTTATAAATACTACCAATACTTGCATTGCTCGTGGGTGTCGTAAAAGGCAACTAAATGAAGATTAAGTCTTCTACTACTGTTCTTATTGCGTCGACCCCCAAGTAATTGGCATAAAAGCAGGATGATGATATAAATCATAAGTATTCCGTTATATATTGTTCATTTTTATATTTTACGTCTGTTGAACTTGAGTCGATATTTTTTCTGGTCTGTTCTCATAAAATACTGTTATTTTCTTATATCCTGTTTGGTCAATCTATGAAACCTCACTAAATAGCAAACCTGAGCATGAAAAAATTTAAGGAAACTAGATAAAAATTAAACAAAACAACTTTTACTTTGAAAATTAAAAACAATTGCCAATGGTTTTTATAATACTTAAAAGAAAAATTTAATTACGTTAATATGATGTATGTACTTTATTAATGTATGTTAGGTGCATATATTTGCGTTTAGACTGCACAAGTAGTACAATGAATTGTGTCTGCTATCGACGTGACTAGTTCACACAAATGTTTATCTTATACAAATAGTTTTTGTCAATTATACTTTTCTTGCCGTTCTTATTTCATCTATAGTACGAGTTATATTTTTTTCTCGTTCAATCAGTTCGTATTGGTGTCCACATCTACCTCCGTACCTTGTAAGCAAATGGGCTTCTTAATGATTCGTCAAAAGATCTGTGAGATTGCACTTATATGTAGTGTCCCATAGAAACAAAACTTAGTACCAAAATCGAAACCGTAAGGGATTCTTCGGTATCTCTTTCAGTTTCGGCCGAAACTGAAACTTTTCAGATAATGTTAAAAATTGTTATATGTGTGTATAATAATAATTAGTAATTAATAATCAGTCTCAATAAAAAAAAGGAAGGCAAATAACATTCTTATGATAAATTAATTAGTCTCAAGGTTTTAGATTTGTACAATTTGTTTGTACGACAATTAAGTACTTATTTTAATAATTAGTTTTCAAATAAAAAGGGAAATATTATTAATAGACAACTAATAAAGTTTATTACTCTTAATTAGTCTAAAATTTGTACGACGATTATTCGACTGCTGACGATGGACAGTGACATATGATACACGAACTCTGCCGAAGTCAACCGAGCGACGCGTAATAATTCCCGAACGTAATTTCGGTGGGATCGAAGAATTAGTAGATTTCTGCCGAAACCGAAACTAGCACCTAAACTAGAATTGTTTGTTGAAGCCTAATCTTGTCACTACTCACTACTAACCATAATTTGTAAAGTATCAATAAACTTAAATAAATATTATTGGTAGATGTTTATAGTGGTGTTAATATTTTTCTATAGAACGGAACTATTTAAAGGATATCATAGGTAACTTGACATTTCAATTTGCTAAGCAATGAACTTCACAGGACCCATATTCACTATGAGCAAATATACTCCTAACTCGGCCCGGTGTGATATTTATGAACCTTAAATTAGATCGTCAGATTTGACTTACCGTCTGCCAATATCGCCCTAAGTCGCTTTAAGTGTTTACGGGTAGTAAGCATGAGAAGTACCGGACATTATTCATCTCAGTAAAACGTTTATAACTAGCCGCGCCTTAAATATAGAGAAATTTCTTCTTTTTCGATTTATGTACATAGCGAGTTTCTTCTAAACGGGAGAATCAAGTGAATCAGAATTGAGAAGCTCAAGGTGGATTTGTATAGGGCTTTATTTCCAGTTTTCATCATCATTACAGCCCATAAATGTCCCACTATTGGGCTCAAGCCTCCTCCGTAATGGGAGGGAAATTAACCTCCTATACAGCGCTGGTCAGACGTATTGGTATAGGGTTTTGTTTCGAGTTTTCCTTCTCCCGCATAGATGTTATATGCGTTTTATATCCCTTAGTCGTCTCGTATGATCACCCACGGGTAAGATATGGGGTGGTGAATAGTATTCTTACTCCGTCACCACACGGAAAGTGTTACTTCCAGTTTTACTTCTATGTTATATTATCTCTAAATGTACTTTGTTTTTTTCACTTGTAGCAAAAGAAGAAATTTCGTTTTCTCTCATTGTCATCGCACGGAAATACCATTGTACTAAAAGTGACATTAATAAAATAATTTTGTTACGTTTCAGATTTTGGTTTGGCCAAAGAATATATAGACTTAGAGACAAACAAACATATCCCATACCGGGAACACAAGTCACTCACGGGTACGGCGAGATACATGTCAATAAACACACATTTAGGGAAAGGTAAATATACATTATGTTCCCTCGTAAATTTGATGAAATATCTTTATCTAGTATCAAATGTATGATATTATATAAATGTATGTTTTTTATCATTTGTTGGGATTTTTTAGAGAAATTAACAACAAACGAAATATATCTATTTGTAATATTGATAAATATTTGTAATATCGGTGAATGCTTGCTAATTTGTTCTATCGTCATAAATTTTCAAATATTTATTCAATTGTTCTAGTTTTATTATCATATTTTTGAAATCTTTGTATAGAAATTATACTTATGTCAGAGCATTTTTAGTTCTAATTACAGTTAATATAAGCTTTATGAAGAATTATATAATAGAATATTGTTTATTTTGTTTTATTTTATACAATCGCATAAATGCACAATTTTAAATGATTAGTTTTTCTATTTTACTTTCAAATACCTATATTAACATTTTCATATTCATGTCTTTTATTTTGTATTGAAATGTTTATTATAAATGGATGTATATTGTGAAGTGATCTTATTCGGGTTGCAAACTGTTTTAATCAATATTTAATAACAAATATCAATATTTAGCATTTTATAATTTTAATATAGTTTATGAACACTCCAAACTCTAATATACACATTTATTTTTCAGAACAATCTAGACGCGACGACTTAGAGGCTCTTGGACATATGTTTATGTATTTTTTACGTGGTTCCTTACCCTGGCAGGGTTTAAAAGCTGACACACTTAAAGAGCGATACCAAAAAATTGGTGACACCAAGCGAGCGACTCCTATCGAGGTAATGTGAAACGTTGGATAACTACTTAATTCATTGGTCCCAGGTTGATCAATGCCCCAGAAGAGTGATCAGTTATCTTACCTGGGAAACATAACACTAAATTGTGATCGCTATTTCGCTTGCCAAGCATGTATTTATTATCTTCATCTCGGCTCATATATGTCCCACTATTGGGCTCGAGCCTCCTCCATAATGGGAGAGAAATTAACCTACTATACCACGCTGGTCAAACGTGTTGGTATAGGGTTTGGTTTCGAGTTTTCCTTCTCTCGCATAGATGTTATATGCGTTTTATATCCCCTAGTCGTCTCGTACGATCACCCACGGGTAAGATATGGGGTGGTGAATAGTATTCTTACTCCGTCACCACACAGAAGCAATGTATATTATACTATTATCCCTCCTCGGCGACACTTCCATCCAATAGTAGACTGGTGAGCGGATGGATAAAATAATTCTAAACTTCCACCGCCACGATATCGTAGATTAGATTTTATCTCTGTCTAGTGGCATAGATTGGATCTAATCTGTGATAACGCAGCATTTATTGCTATTAGCGATTATCTAGACGTAACACATTTTTGTTTTATCTTCAAATTTCCCGCGTTACTCATACATAACGTTACGACTTATTAGTGTGATTTAAGTGCAAAGTTTATGTAGTTTGCATTCTAATTCTTCTCATTCAACATTCAATTCATTCATTCGACGGATCAATGAGAAATAAACGCAAAATTTGTAAAACAAAAATTGTTACGTCAATGTTTTACCAAATTAACGATATGTTCCACTATTGTGCACAAATCTCCTCCATAAGAGAGAAATTGATGCATGCTGGTCAGACGAGTTGGATGTTCTCTGTTTGCATCCCTTATTCGTACCTTGTCTTTTACGACAGCCAAGAAAAGGATCATCATCATCATCACCTGAGCTCATAAATATGTGTCCATTGTTCGGCTCAAGCCTCTTCCATAATTGAAAATTGACGTACTATATGCCACCCTCATCAGACGGGGTGGTATAGGATTTTATTATACCTCTTAGTCGACTTTTATAACACCCACAAGATAGAGGGTGCTGAATAGTATTCTTACTGCGTCATGGAATTACGCATGGAATGATTAAGCACATATAGCCCAAGAGTCTACACACGCATGCAGTCTATTATCATGCGTATGTATGCAATCAAGAGCTAATTAATAATAATATAACGTCCATATATTTGATATATTTTGTGCCAGATGAATGAAATCATAAAAGAGCGCATTTATAGCCGCATATACATATAGTATGAATTCAAACACGTCATTGTAAATTATAGTCGTAAAAGATGATTAAGAGTTCCTCATTGACCTAGGTCAGATTAACCTTGTCAATTTATTTAACATTTTAGATTGAGACAATGAGAATAGAAGTTTACTGATAATCAACTTCCAAAAACCCTTACAACTACTACTACTGTCTGTCTTTTTCCCGTTGTGCATAGAGTATTAAAGTTTTCTCGCTACATACGGATGTCTTAGAAAATCAATAAATTGTCGTTTATTAACTTCTGACACAAACAGAGGAATATTTAGGTTGGGCCTATTCTCGTATGAGACATCGCATCGCCTAAACTGATGTACTGATTTTAATAGAATTTTTATTTTTATATTTTTTTGTCAAAAGTATATTAAGGCACAGTGTTGTTTGATGTTTAAAAAATATTGTTTTGAACGTTCTTCTTAGGAGGTTTTTTTTACTAAATTTATAATTGCTTTTAATGTTACTTAATATCATTAAAATTAGTCATCGTAATTAATTACACAGTTCAATTTTTTTTATAGTTTCGTATCTATCTCCGATGAGGTAAACGAAGGTCATGCACCTTCTCATATCGCTCTTCACAGATTAATATCCTATTACTGCCCATCAGACAATTGCCACACACACTGCCCTTAAAAGTTGAACCTAATAAAGCAACTCGCGATACGAAACCGAAACCTCTTATGTCACAAAACCATCAAGCTATTCATTTAAATTTACGTAAAACCAATTCTATGCTCTACAGTTTTGGTAAAGTGTAACAACGGCTTTATCGACTTGGAGGTCATTATAAAATAGCAGTTAATAATACTAGGTTTTTAGAGCGCGTCCTTGCTAAACTCACAGAAGATGTCTAGTCATTGTTGCAGTTCTTTTGTTTCTGAAAAGCAAACACCCTTCACCTGCATTTAAAAAAAAAACTAGAATAAAAAAATATCAGCTCAGTCTAAAATGTGTGCTACATTGAAATAAAAACTCAATTATCATAAAGTAATCACGTATTCGTCCTATCCCTATTATAACAGTGACAGCTATAAATAGCTTACTTGCTACTTTTGTAAAAGTAAATATCCATCATCATGGTTCAGCTTTGTACCGTCTGCTACTGTTCTACTTCTAGGCCTTCTGTAAAATATTGCCCGTTATTCTTTGATGGGCTTATTGCCACAAATCGCCACGCCTGGTGAACGGGTAGCCGATCGTAGTAAGATGTTTGATATAATACGCTTTCCAGGTGAGCGCTGCTGCCCGTTATTTTAAAGATACTTCATTTGATTTTTAGCACTCTCACGGGCAAGTAAGAGGTGGCGACTATTGTATTCTTAACACGTCACCACCCAGGGAACCGAAAAGCTATTGACTGATTGATGCTTCATGCATCCTATTTTCTTTAGTCTTCCCCTACCGCCTATATTCATAATTAAAACTTTCATTTTCTTTTTTCCTATCTCGTCCTATGTCCATACCATTTCAGGCATTCACTTTTTAGCATTACATTATTTATATGGTATAGTGTTGATATATATATATGTGTTGCTTCTTCAGGTGCTTTGCGAAGGCCATCCGGAGGAATTAGCGACGTACTTACGCTACGTTCGTCGGTTGGACTTCTTCGAGACGCCCGACTATGACCAGCTCAGGCGAATGTTCCGCGACCTATTCGAGCGACGCGGATACGTCGACGACGGCGAATTCGACTGGACCGGCAAGACCATGGTAAACAATAATGCATAGACAACACACAATCACACATAATCAGTTTTGAAATGAAACTATCTTGTAATTGCCGATTTTAAGTGCTTATATTATTATTATTAGCTGACTATCCTAGTTTCACACAATCACTAACAAAATCATTAAACATAATCTTGTCTCTCACATTGAATCAAGCATATTTAGAAAAATTTATTAATAGTGATATGATTAAGATACGACTGGCGGCAACGAGTATCATGATACGTGATTCTTATTTTTATATATAAATTTAAATATAACAAAAACGATAAACTAGTATATCCATTTCAATTCTATACCATTTTTTATAAAAAAATATATATGTTCTTTCCCTTCCACTAATATTTTCAATGTTCACATTGTTATGAATTCATCGATTTATATGCCTTGTAGTAAATTAAATAGCTCAGTTTCAATTTTTTTATTTAAATATTAACAGTGTATGGATTTCTGTTCCCCATATTTATGCATATGTTTTGAATACGGTAGTTACTATCAAGTATAAATTTGAAATGTTTTTTGTTAACTTTCTTGAACTAAAAAAAAAAAATATTAAAAACTTTCAAATTTTAAAAAGATGAGACTACGGTATTCTGTGAACTGGCTGTTACTTATCGCGCTAATGTTTATTCCTCGTTACCTAATGGTGGGTATTGTATATTAACAGTTATTAAAAAGAAAAAATAATAAATCTGTAGTATTGAATCATGGTTGTAATTCTATCATTCATGAATGAATGAATGAATGAATGAATTGAATCATGGTTGTAATTCTATCATAACACATTCTATAAAGATAGTTTCATTTCAATTATATAATTCACCGCTGATATCACGATCGTGCATTCATTTTTCGGGCTTTTTTTTATAATACACTTACATAGTGATAAATAAATTAATTATATACACGCGATACTTTATTCTTATACCTTTCATAACACTTACACGTTTTCGGTTAAAAGTTTTCTTATTTATATCTTTTAATTAATCTTGTAAATTTATTAACCTGTAGTATTTGCTATTGAAAATAATATCGTTTTATTGAAAATAATGTGCGCTACCGTTTAGATTGATGTATAAATGTAATCCGTATATTAGTTAGGTTAATTTGTACTATAGCGTCCAAGCAAAACAAGTAAATCACTATCATTTATTTAGTAAAGGGAAATTAAAACAAATTGTATAAAATTTCAACAAATTAGCTATCTATTAATTTGTTAAAATATCGTTAAGTAATTATTTTACATAATATTGACACAAAAGTTCGTTATAAATGCACAAAGTTCATTCAATACTCTGTCATGAAGAACAGAGGTATCGCGTGTATGAAAAGTTTCACTTTTTATAATCTAATTATGTATCACACTTTCTTAACACAAAATATACTCAGCTTTATGTAAAATCACGCTATTCTCACCTTGTAATTACTCAACAACTCATTCAATATTTCAAGACTGACTTTATTTATAGATATCTCATACCTAACTGTGAATGTTAATGAAGTGTTTCCGACCGCACGTTGTAAAATTTATTTTTGCTTATTATATTATTATTTTTGTGAAAGCAATATTTTATAGCCATTCTGAAATAGTTCATTTTACTTATTTGTACTTGAACATTATTCATATGTATATACTATATATACATATACATACATACATATATACATACACATTGTGTACTTATTACATTTTGTGACTTTGGCATTGTCATAATTGACGTGTGACGTAATTATACTAAACGATTTATGACAAAACATTATAAACTGATAAATCAGTTGCTTATTGCTTTCAATCAGTTGCTTAGATATGGAAATATGATTATATAAAAATATGCATTAATTTTGCTATCATGAATATACGGAAGTAAATATATGTCACATTGCTTAAATTAGTAAGGTTGATTTATTATAAACAAAAACTAAGACCACTCTGATTTCTTTCATCTATTGATAAGTAGTTTAGAAGTTAACAAATTGACGTACGTATATACCAGTTAAATATATATATATATATATATATATATATATAACTTTTTGCCCTTGCCATAGTCGAGCACTAATATATTTTTTACACATAATTTGCTAAAAGTACATTACAAGAAGTTACACAGATAATGTTGAACATCATATGTGATGAATAATATAAATAGAAAATAATAAAAACGTATAATTTGAAAAAAAAAACCCAAAAATACAGCTTATTATTTACGTAACTTATAGAAAGACTTAATATTAATAATGCACAAATTTGGGATTTACGTTTTATTCTCTTGCCTTTTTAACTTTCTTTTATTTTTTTTTCGCCATTGCATGCATTTTTATGTATTTTTTTCTTGCATTATTTAATCACTATTATTATAAAGTTAGGCACAATATCGTGTAATACCGTTGAGAAAAATTAAGCGTAATTTCGCAAATTATTCATGGACTAATTTAAAAGAAAATTAATAAAAAGCATTGATATTTCATCACTGTATTAAATAAAGTAAGACTTTATCCCTAATACATATATAATAGTTGTTTAATTTTCAATATAAATAATGTTTTTTTTTTGCGATATGAACTTTTATTATGGATTAGTTGGGTATAAACATGATATTGTGTTCTAGTCAGTGATTGAACATGCATGTCACTGTAATTAAATTAATAGCTTGGCAATTAACATATATCGTATATGAAATCTATTGTGTATAAGCAAATGAACGAATGATATTTAAAACTCCACTTGATATCAACACTGAATTAGTTTTTCATATTCATATTTAAAATCGTTTAACTAATTTAGTGATTCAACACTAAATTAGTTAAAAGATTTTAAATATAGATCACGATATTCATGAACTATAAAACTGAACAGGGTAAACTATTACAAAATGATTCATAAAAAATATACTGTTTGATTAATTTATTTTTTATAAATTTGTATTAAAACGTCCTAAAATATCGTAAACATTTTACAGAACAAAATAAAACTTATTTATTGTAAAAATATTCAGATTTTATTGAATTCCGAAAAAAATACAACCAAAATCAGTACGAATTCGGAGTTTTAAAAAATCATAGATGTTTGCGGCAATAATATTATATTATATCTCTAAGCTTTATATTCTTTCTGTGAATAATTTCAGCTATTCTAAACGAATGTTTTTTTTTATTTTTTGCTAACTCTATTCTTGTTTATAATACTTATTTCTCATTCGACAAATGGCTAATAAATTAATGAATTTCAACATTTGTTTAATTTAGATTAATATAGATAACATTGCTCGTAGTAGAAGTTGCATAATTTATTATATTTATTTAGTGAAATAAAACTTTAACGCATTCAACGTGTTTTTGTGTAGAGATTAGATGATTTGTAATCACATGAGGTAAAGCAACCAAATTACAAAATTAGCATGTGTAATTAATTATGTAATAGTTACTAATTGTGCAGATAAAATAATTATACAGGAAATTTACATGTCCATTTAATAAGATAAATTTTAAATTAACACTATAATCAATTTATAAGAGTTGCTCTTTTCATAATAACATAAGTCATAACGCAGAACCCCGCATTATGACTTATGTCATTATGACGTAGTGTAGTAACCACTAAAAACATAAATCTTTTTAGAACGAAATTGTATTTAAACGAATCTTACTAATACACTTTTCAAGTGTCACCTAAATATTATGAATCAAACCATAAACTTGGGCAAAAATATGAAGATTTTTTTTATTAATAGTTTCAACTATACGTTTTAAATTTAAAAATTATGTGAAGGTCAATATTAGGCAATAAATTTCACTTATTAAGGAACGCGTTCACTTTATTAATATCGGTAACAAGGTTCATTTAAGATGGACCGTTCAATTTTCATATATAACTTATATATTATTAAGTTCAACATAACAATGAAGCCTTTATTTATTTAATGTTTGTATTTATTTTAAAGGTAATTTTTATGAGATGATTTAAAAACCTATCTTAAATCTTGATTTTGCTTTTCATCCGCATGGGTTATATTGAATAAAACTTCTTGATCCCTCTGAATCGATTAGCCATGCGCTATCTATTGTTCGTTGTAGTACTTCCATGTCTTACCACGGTGCTTATGGCAGCAAGTTCAAAGGGATCGAGATATGTGATAGTTTTTGCTTACTCAGATTTTGCTTACTTACACTGGGATGTTGCATGTCGCATGCTTGCTTATGTGTCGCCGTCGCAGCCTGCCAACATTCACGTGATGCGTATATTAAGGAACGCACCACCCTCCAATGTGGTTAGAAATAAATCCGACAAGGTTAGTGGAAACGATACTATATTATTACAACCTTACATATCATATGGTTAGTTCAGACGTTGAAATAAGGCTGTTCTTTTGGAAATACAAATAGAACTTGGATCATATCCATACTACACGACCCATTTTTTAACCTCCTCTCCCCTAAGTGACCATCCGTAGTATACAGCCAGGACCCATTCGCGACCAAGCATATGTGTGTGGTACTTGGGTACTTGTTGACCAAGCGCGATTGTATGTGACCCAACTTTGACCAAGTGTAGTTATGTGTGACCCAATTTTGACCAAGCGTGGTCATGTGTGACCCAATTTTGGCCAATTATGGTTAACAGTGATCCAATTTTGACCAAGCATGTGTATGAAATTTTCGAAGACCAATTTGGCAGACGGGTTGGCGATCACAATCAGTGTCACATATAAGTTTTTTAAGATGGTGCTGTTGCCTATGGCCTTGGTGAACCTTTAGCCGGGTTTACGTCTCCCATAGGAAACTCCCATATGCTTTCATAGGTTTCATTTTTAAGAATTCTGAGTCTTGAGTAATGAGGATTTGAGGAGCACTGACATAGCCAGTAGGCAGGTCGAAAAATTACAATGCTTCTTACAATTGAACACTTCGTCAGTTGCTACGAATTACACAGTTAAGGGTCTTTACCACTAGTCGGCATTAGGATGTAACAGTCACCTGTAGCTAACCTTAAAAAAAAACTGTTATTAACAACTGCTATTAAAGCCCACACACACACACACGTTACGATAAGTTATTAGGCGATTACATTGGTGCTTTATCGTTTATGACTGGCCGATTTTAATCAGAGTATTTAAATTGCGGTATTATACATGTAGTGACGTGAACCAATAAATGCAATTGACGTAGAAAATGTCTAAGGGAATGAACCTCGGCTCTCGTGTAATCTGCAGATACGCGATATAAATATAAACACTGCACAGTGCTTATTACAAATCTAGTAATGCGTAATGCCATATAAAGCAAGTTTTGTTCAAGGGCTTATACTTAAATGAAATTGAGAGTTCAAAGTTGGTGTGATTTACACTTAGAATACATTACCGTTTTCTATCAGGTGGAATGTATTAACAGTACTTAAGTATCTAAATAGTCTTTTTCTAGATATGTGTATGCAAACAATCACTCCAAAAGCGACCTGTCCCGTCCTTTTATGTATTCATATACGAAAATTTTAAAATACTATAAAATCGCTGATGCTAATTGCGTTCTTTGGTCTTGATATATACGATAATTATAGTCATTTCACCCCACATACGTCCCACTGTTGGGCTCGAGTTCCCTCCGTAATGGGAGGAAAATAGACTTACTATACCACGCTGGTCAAACGTGTTGGTGTAGGGGTTTGTTTCGAGTTTTCATTCTCTTGCATAGATGTTATATGCCTTTTGTACCCCTTAGTCGTCTCTTACGATCACCCACGGGTAAGTTAGGGGGTGGTGATTTGTATTCTTACTCCGTCACTACACGGATGATATACGATAATTATAGTATTAATGTCGATTGTGATGCGTATCAGGGATTTGAAGCAATTATGCCTCAGTGGTAAGTCGGCAGATTACGAAAATCACGTATGATTTCAAGGCTAACCTGAGGTACACTTTTGAAAACTTCCAGCTCTTACACACGTGTTCGACTTTTCATTCATTTCATTTCTACTTACTCCATAAAAGACTTGACTGATTATACCACGCTGGTCAAGTGGGGTGGTATACAGTTTTGAGTTTTCCTTCTCTTGTATAGACTTTATATGCATATTATAACTCATGACTCCTCTCGTGGGTGTCGTACACCCACGGGCACGGTAGGGAGTTAACTGTACTCTTACTCTATCACCACAGTAAGGTTAAAATTTTATGCTTGTTTTAACATTAATTACCATTGTAAAGGAGACCTTGAGACAGTTTGCGTTCATGAAAGGTCATTTCCATGCTGATTGTCCGAAGGCAGACAGAGGATTATGATAAAGAAAATTGGATGTTGACGTTTTGTATTCTTAGTTGTTGTGCAATTGTATAGTGACGACCATACGATTAGATAACACAGGAATAAAACAAACTAAAAAACTAGATTTTTTTTAAAAACCTAGAAAATTTTCTTCTTTGTATCTTGCCGTTATCTAAATATTGAAATTTATGATCCGTAACAGTTTGTTTAATAATCTCTTTGGGAGGTGTCCAAAAGAGTTTCAATTGAAAACATACTTAAACAATGTTGTACATGCTTTGACTTGATTACCACGCTACACTATTACTATTACACGCTTTGGCATATATTTGCATGATTTTTTATAATTTGATTACTAACAAATATATCTGATATCTGATATAATCTGATAATGATATTTAAATTCCACATATCGCTCTACCCACATTTTTAGATATCTAACAATACTATTTTATGTAAATAAACAGCATTTTCTACTATATTTTTATGACTTAGTAAGCTGAGTTATGTTTTTAAAATAATTCTTATATAGAATACATATACATAGATATATTAAAATCATTATAAATTGTCGTAACATATATGTGTGGATTTTTTTCTATCATTAATTGCAATACGATTTTTTAATTATGTGTTTCTGTAGTTTAATAATTTTGAATTTTAAATTGTCATAATTGAATGATTAGCATTCACTGTATAAATATTTTTATTTTATATATAATTTAAATATGTTATGATTTCAGTCTACACCAGTGGGTTCTATCCAGACTGGACAAGAGGTCGTAGTCTCACCGAATCGCGACAGCCATCAGCCATTTCACAAGGTACAGTTTATTAAACGTTAATAATTAATAGTATAATTATTATTTTTGAGTGAAGCTGTTAGTCTTCTAAATGCTAAATATTTAATTTTATAAAAATATGCAATGTATTTTATAATAGATGACAGAATAGATTTTAGAAGAGTTAGATGCAGATTTTATCACGAATAATAATTTCATAAAAAGATACATGATCATAATATTCTTGGTAAGAAGTGTAAGAGTCCCCCTTATATAAATAATATAATGAACACGTAACGACGGTGTAGAAAAACCAATATTAATAAATCGTTTAAACAAACTAACTTTGTTGTTTCGAGAAAACTTTTATTAAAATGTATTGTATTATGCTTATAATTTGAAAATATATTTATTTCGTATTTCGTCATTTTATTAAAACATATTTCGAAATTTAATTAAAATGTATCTCTGCAATGCTTATAATTTAAAAGGATATTTAATATTAAACATTTTATAGTAATAATTAAATTACGGACCAGGACGATAGTATTTCTGGTTCCTAAATGATAAAATAAATAAAAAAAGAGACAAAGTATACGATACTTCCTTCATACAATTCATCGTAATATTATACTTTGCTGTAGATACTTGCCCTATGTCACTTAATTAATATAATTTAATATTTACTTACATTGGTCATCAGCAATTTGTAAGTATCGTTGTGCGCGAACTCATACAGCTTTTTTGTCGGTGCAGGATGATTTGTGTGATTATATGATTGGTTTGGTTGAGGACGATGAGGCGGCGCTAATATCCGGAGAGGTTTGGCACCATTACACAATAGTTATTGTTTTATAATTAGATCCTTGCTGCCATTGACGCTCGCCTCGAATCTCTCCCATAAAAGTGTTCGCAAAATTACACGATAAAGGTTGTGTTGCCAACTGAAAAATTATAATTATTAACACTTTGTGTTGTCATATATCTTATAGTTTGACATCATGGCTAGTACATTTAATTATCTTGTATTGTTTTTACATCATGGCTAGTAAATTAAATGGTTTTAATTTCATCTACGGGCAAAATTTGTGGCATGGTTAAACTGTCATATTTAAATGAGATAAAAAAAGTATAGAAATAATAAAAGTATAGAAATTATCTCTTATTGTATCGTTTGCTTGTAATTTCGCTTCGGCTTTTAGGATTTCTTTGCTAGTTTCCTTCTAACAGACAAGGGTTATTTGTGTGGTTTTTTCAGCAATGCTACCGAATTCGAAACGATTATTTTAATTAAAGTGGGACAACTGTAAGCAAGTTTTGGAATTCTATTCATAATTAATTAAACTTATTACTACTATATAATTAATATGCATACGACAAATTGTTGAATTACTTCCATAGTTATTTAGAGTACTTTTCTTTATTGATTCAAAAATATCGTTATAATTTATTAAAATGTATCGCGTAAAGTTAAAGTTAGCTGTAATATGTAGATATATAATGCCATTTAATACCCGCAGACTATGCTTATAGTTTTTCGCTGTATACCAATACGATGCAGTTGCTTGAGAGTGTCTAGATGCATTTGAAAACATTTTTTTTTTCATCCCCCACAAACAAATAATAATCTTTCATATTAAACATGTGCATTTATGGAGTTGTGCTAAATTAGCTGACATCTTATTCGTAGGTGTCAGTCCCGTTTAATGTTTTGTTTTTAAATAAAGACCTTTTGGTACTGGTCGCGGTTATATATACTAACAATTATAAAAATCGTTACTTTTATCATTTAATTTACAAAGATATCTTAGTGCATTAAATGGATAAATACTGAATGACAAATTTATTCAGAAATTTTATTTTTATATCTTCTCCTGACTTCAAAAAACTTTTGACATTGTTCATATAAGTTTTATTTTTGTAGCATATGGTCTGGACACATGCCGTCCGTTCCATCCGGGGCGACGGAAGGACAGCGCGTGGCCCCATAACCCACCGTATTTTATCGCTATTGGGCCGGTCACTGGGACCGCTTCCTTGACAACTGTGGCCAGCCCGGTGCTTATATAAGCTACGATGATTTAAATTTGATGCTCTAAGATTTATTTTATAATTATTATTACATAATTCTTGTTATAATGCATATATTTTTATTTTATCATGCTTTGGTGAGTTATGTTTTATACATTCATGTGGCTTCAGATGCAGGCGGCTTTGGCGAAGAGCAAGGATTTCGGAACGGGCGGCACTGCGAACACGGGCGGTAACTGGCCTCATAGTGGGAAGGCAACACCGCTTAACACTGGACACCTTACGCCGGCAGACAGGCATGGTTCTGTACAGGTGAGTTATTTTACAAAGAGTGTGTTTATTTATTAACGTGAGTGATTAAAACAAAAAGAATTGAAATAGAATTGGTACAAAAATATGTTTACTTAAACCAAAAGTGATTACTCAAATTCATTATGTTCAAATTAATATTTTTACACTCTCCATGGATTATTTCTTTTTTAAATTAAGACTGAATCATACTTTCATTGTATGATATTTTTTAGTATATAAATAACTAGCAAACCCTGCCCGTTGGTTTGTTTGTAGAAGTCAATATATCGCAGCGCCGCCTGGTGGCGAATTATATCAACAGTGATAGCATGTAAACCTTCTCCGTGAGAAAATACATAAACTTACCAATTTTCATAATGATCGGTCACATAGTTTCTGACCATCATCTTTTATAGATTAGTATATTAAAATAATTAAACTGGAGATAATAGACAAAATGTGATGTGAAGCTTTAAATAGCTGGACATATACTTTTTTTTATTACACTAGAAAATAATATTCGTACATAACGCCCGTAAAATTTCATATGGATTAGATGTAACAGTTGCCTAAATATTGTTTTCGTTATAGGATTTTTTTCAACTACACATGTGTATTTTTAGTAGTTATATTTTGACCTATTTACAAAGTATCCTCATATTTAAATTTATTTTGACATATAAACTATTATGGCATAGTTTAATCAAAGTTGAGATTTTACTGTAAAAGAGCAACAAACGTCCCCACAAACATTTATGCTGCATTATTAACAAAATGTATAGGTTCGAAAAATGATTAGAAGTTAAAAAAATATATAAAAAATGTATGCATTATGTAATTATAATAATGCATTTAATAACTAGATCATTATATTTTTTTATCACTATCGTCTGTGATGATAAATTACACTGCTTTTCAACACTTTTTTTATATGATTCGACTAAACTTCAAATATTGCATGTTAAATTCACGTATAATATCAACTTATTATATCAATTTAATTATCTAGCACAATTAAACAAGGATTGAAGTCGCGAATTTAGTTTCTAATTCAATATCTAATCTAATTATAAAACATCTGTGATAATTTACTTAAGGGTAAGTAAAATGTGCAAGTTAATAGGTATATAATTTTAATATAAATAGATTAAGATTATTATAATTTTAATGCAACTTCTTGCACTGGGAACATAATTTTAATGCTTTTTTTACCAACAACTCAATTTGATTCTTATGATTACTTAATCATAATGTACTAGCAAATAATAAAAAAAAGGTGTCACGAATATTTTCTCATTTGTCCTTCCAATGACGTAATTGTTTGGTTCTTAGGTTTTGCTTGAATATATGATATATACGCTTAAATATTTTAATATAAAGAAACTTTACGTCTAGTTCCATTATGTATTAGAAATAATTTACGTTGTAGTAGATTATCTATAGGATGTATTGGTGATATTTAAATGAAGTTAAAAAAAATCCATATATCGTATAAATACATAGCACATGGAACAAAGCATCTATTGTTATAATAAAATTAAATTGTAACTAATAAACAATAAATTAGATGATGTTAGAGCATTGCATAACCGTAAGTAAAACTATCGGATATTCGAAAAAATATAACCATAATCGTAACCGAATCCAATATAATAATTTTCCAGTAACTTTAGATAGAAAGAAGTAGGTTCTGAAAGAGACAGACGTTACGAGATAGTATCTAATGAACGTTAACTTAGAAATAAAGTCAAGTTATTTGTATTTCCTTTTTAAAATTCCCTAAAAATTTTATGTCGTTAACTAAAACTATTCAAAATTAACGGATAACCTGAAATAATTATCCGTAATTGCATCCGGAACCGATATAGTATTGTAATATCTTTATTAGTATCCATATCCGAAACTTCATATTCGCAACATCCCTAAGTTTTATTTTCTCTGTAAATTAATAAAATAACTCATATGAAAAATAGGCTGTCCGACGACTTAGACTAAAATTTGATCCTTTATTCGAATTGGATTAAGTCCTTACACCCATACTTTTGCATGTACCTTTTTTTCAAATATGATTTATGCGTTTAATTTATTTATATGATGTGAATTGTGAATGTATATTGGTGTATTTATTTTTTAGCTGTTGAAGAATAAGCATTTTCGGTATGTGAAATTTCCCGGATCAATATCCACGGTCAGTTTTGAATATATTTGCCGGCAATCCTTGTGTGACTGTCTGCATGTTGCTTAAATTTTGTATTAACAGTTGGAGCCTAGCTCTTTTTCATATAGATTTGCTGTACATAGCTTCAAAAAGATTTGCATAGTAAATATACATATATTATGTATCCATGAAAGTAAAAACTATTTTTTTTTTGAGAGCAGCATCCTGTATTTAAATCCAATTTATAATAAAGATAGGATGAATTATCCATTCTCATTCCCGCTCTACAAAGCAACGCAAAAGTTTACCTCTATATAGAATCCGATGGCTTTGAATATGGTTTAGTTATAATAAACATATTTAATAAAGCCATGTCGCTCCATTTTATCACTCGGTTTTGTATATCTATTCGTTGTTGTAAAAGACGATTGTGACGTTTATGCAAGAAAATGAACGATGTTGAATTTAGGAATATCTTTTCCTCAAAGATTGGCGCTTCCATTGACGATGTAGTCTACGTATTGCCATTTAATTCTGAGTCTTTCGTCTATTTCAGTTGTATTTATTTTTCTATAAATGTTCCTATTTCTGGTTATGACCATGTAACTCTTCATAACGTGCTGTCCTTCTTCTTCTTCTCAGCTCATATATATCCCACTGTTGTGCTCGAGCCACCTCCATAATGGGAGGGAAACTGACGTCCTATACCACGATCGTCAGGTGTGTTGGTGTAGGGTTTTGTTTCGAGTTTTCCATCTCTCGTGCTGTCCGCCTATGAGCTAATTATGAAGCTACCATGTAACAATCCTCTTTTTCTTCTATCATTTTCGCTAGAGACACCTTTGATATCGTGCACAAGATTTGAAAACACCAAGATTTCTTTTAACAATGAGAATAGATAAATAATATAAATGACCTCATTTAGTCGTGAGTAGGGTTACTGACAAAGTATAGTTAAATTTCCACTAAAATCTATATAAGGACTAGCAGCAATGGCCCAACTGTTACTAAAGCTTATTCAAAACACTGCCAATATTCATTCATAAAGTACTATTTACACTTTGCTTATTAATTATTTAAAGCTATTTTTTTATGGAATTTTCACTGCACGCATATAGTTACAGATATTAATGTGTTGCCTGGTTCTCACAATGTGATCTGGCTTGAATATAAGTTTTATTATTGTATAAAATGTACTACTTTTTTATGAATTAGGTATCTAAACCTATATTTCAGATTACGCTCTGTGAAAAGAAAAACTGCGAGACTGTGTTTAAACTGTAATCGCTTACCACGTAGAGATTTTAAGTTTTTAAGCACAGCGCACATTTTTAAGTTACCAAAATTATATGCGCGTTAATTTGTTAAACATCGCGTGTTTTAATGAGGAATTAAATATCGTAAAGGAACTAACACATTGTAGAGATTTTTATCAAATGCATATGAAATAATTTAAATTGTACTAGGCCATTGTATCGGACTATAACCTTAAAACCAGACCAATGTCTAACCTTGATCAAAAAGCTTTATATTTGACTGCACAGTTGGTTTAGTGTTTAAGATACCAATCTCTTATTTTTTTGCGTGAGTGAGTTGCGTTTGGTGGACTATGTAGGTGGTCACGCCATGCCAAATCGGTCCGGGGCGACGGAAGAGACGGCGCGCGACCCTATAGACCCACCCTGCAAAGTGCCTCTCTTCGCCGTGACTGGTGTCCGTTAAATTATATATTTGTTAAGTCGCGCAATACATATCCTTATATGTCCTTAGCGCCGGATGTTGTGTTGGATATTTATATAATATCATTAATTATCGTTTAATATTTAAGTTAATACGTTCGTTATTTTTAACATCATCATAATAAGATCAAATATTCGACAAAATTTATTGACAGTTTAATAAATCGTATCATGCTTATTTTTTTATGTAGTTATTGTAAACTATTGCTTTAAATATTATAAACTATTAAAAAGGAAGACGATGACCAGGTAAAAACACGACATCGTCTTCTTTCTAAGGGACAGGAAGAGGTGGTGAAATATTATGTTTGTTATCAGACACCAAAGGAACTTAATATAATTGGTATTACTACATAATATTTAGATATAGGCAGTTGTACAGTTAAGTATCCTTACTTAATTCTTGGGTTGAACATTATTGAATTTGTCTGGGCTTTATTGTAATTTTAGTTTTTTGCTGTGTGATAACGACCACGAATACTACCAACCCTTACTTATAACTGAGGCTTAGAAAATTATTCCCCGGGGAGAAAGAAATCAGATGAAGGCAAAATGAAATCATAATCTTAGAAGTTTGAGTAACAATATTTCGTGAAATGGGCTTTCCTCCTTAAATTGGATACTGCATTTATATTACATGTTCATAGTAACTCCTGTGATATTATGTATATATATATATATATATATATAAATAAAATTGAAGTGTCTGTGTGTGTGTGTTGGTAATTTCAAATTAACAGCTTTTCACTACATGTATATGAAAGTCTATACGGTACTTAAAAAAAATCTCTGTCTGTCTACCCGTTTGTACCGGCTAATCTCTGAAACGGCTAGACCGATTTTAATAACGAGACTTTTCTGGGAGGTAGCTAATATTATAAGGAGGAACTTAGGCATTTTATTTTAGAAAAAAAAAGAGTTACGCGAAAATAAAATTAAAACCATTGAGAGACGCCAAGTGACATCCAGTGCGCGACTGAAGCTCCGATAAATGTTTAACAACAAATCACGCGGTCGAAAGCTAGTTTCTTATAAAATTAATATATTTTTATGTAGTACTTAATTTATCATTTAGGATCACAAAACCACTCAAAAACCATCAAGTGGAATATTTTCAAAGCAAGTATCTGACATGATGTAAATGTACAGCTGTAACAGTGATTAGAAATATGTATATTTCATTGCAATACCATATTCGTACGCTTGTATGTGTGTGTGTGTGATCTAGAGCCATGCTACTTCACACATTGCGTGCGTATTTATTTATTTTAAAGGTAATTTTTATGAGATGATTTAAAAACCTATCTTAAATCTTGATTTTGCTTTTCATGCGCATGGGTTATATTGAATAAAACTTCTTGATCCCTCTGAATCGATTAGCCATGCGCTATCTATTGTTCGTTGTAGTACTTCCATGTCTTACCACGGTGCTTATGGCAGCAAGTTCAAAGGGATCAAGATATGTGATAGTTTTTGCTTACTCAGATTTTGCTTACTTACACTGGGATGTTGCATGTCGCATGCTTGCTTATGTGTCGCCGTCGCAGCCTGCCAACATTCACGTGATGCGTATATTAAGGAACGCACCACCCTCCAATGTGGTTAGAAATAAATCCGACAAGGTTAGTGGAAACGATACTATATTATTACAACCTTACATATCATATGGTTAGTTCAGACGTTGAAATAAGGCTGTTCTTTTGGAAATACAAATAGAACTTGGATCATATCCATACTACACGACCCATTTTTTAACCTCCTCTCCCCTAAGTGACCATCCGTAGTATACAGCCAGGACCCATTCGCGACCAAGCATATGTGTGTGGTACTTGGGTACTTGTTGACCAAGCGCGATTGTATGTGACCCAACTTTGACCAAGTGTAGTTATGTGTGACCCAATTTTGACCAAGCGTGGTCATGTGTGACCCAATTTTGGCCAATTATGGTTAACAGTGATCCAATTTTGACCAAGCATGTGTATGAAATTTTTGAAGACCAATTTGGCAGACGGGTTGGCGATCACAATCAGTGTCACATATAAGTTTTTTAAGATGGTGCTGTTGCCTATGGCCTTGGTGAACCTTTAGCCGGGTTTACGTCTCTCATAGGAAACTCCCATATGCTTTCATAGGTTTCATTTTTAAGAATTCTGAGTCTTGAGTAATGAGGATTTGAGGAGCACTGACATAGCCAGTAGGCAGGTCGAAAAATTACAATGCTTCTTACAATTGAACACTTCGTCAGTTGCTACGAATTACACAGTTAAGGGCTTTACCACTAGTCGGCATTAGGATGTAACAGTCACCTGTAGCTAACCTTAAAAAAAACTGTTATTAACAACTGCTATTAAAGCCCACACACACACACACACACACACACGTTACGATAAGTTATTAGGCGATTACATTGGTGCTTTATCGTTTATGACTGGCCGATTTTAATCAGAGTATTTAAATTGCGGTATTATACATGTAGTGACGTGAACCAATAAATGCAATTGACGTAGAAAACGTCTAAGGGAATGAACCTCGGCTCTCGTGTAATCTGCAGATGCGCGATATAAATATAAACACTGCACAGTGCTTATTACAAATCTAGTAATGCGTAATGCCATATAAAGCAAGTTTTGTTCAAGGGCTTATACTTAAATGAAATTGAGAGTTCAAAGTTGGTGTGATTTACACTTAGAATACATTACCGTTTTCTATCAGGTGGAATGTATTAACAGTACTTAAGTATCTAGATAGTCATTTTCTAGATATGTGTATGCAAACAATCACTCCAAAAGCGACCTGTCCCGTCCTTTTATGTATTTATATACGAAAATTTTAAAATACTATAAAATCGCTGATGCTAATTGCGTTCTTTGGTCTTGATATATACGATAATTATAGTCATTTCACCCCACATACGTCCCACTGTTGGGCTCGAGTTTCCTCCGTAATGGGAGGAAAATAGACTTACTATACCACGCTGGTCAGACGTGTTGGTGTAGGGGTTTGTTTCGAGTTTTCATTCTCTTGCATAGATGTTATATGCCTTTTGTACCCCTTAGTCGTCTCTTACGATCACCCACGGGTAAGTTAGGGGGTGGTGATTTGTATTCTTACTCCGTCACTACACGGATGATATACGATAATTATAGTATTAATGTCGATTGTGATGCGTATCAGGGATTTGAAGCAATTATGCCTCAGTGGTAAGTCGGCAGATTACGAAAATCACGTATGATTTCAAGGCTAACCTGAGGTACACTTTTGAAAACTTCCAGCTCTTACACACGTGTTCGACTTTTCATTCATTTCATTTCTACTTACTCCATAAAAGACTTGACTGATTATACCACGCTGGTCAAGTGGGGTGGTATACAGTTTTGAGTTTTCCTTCTCTTGTATAGACTTTATATGCATATTATAACTCATGACTCCTCTCGTGGGTGTCGTACACCCACGGGCACGGTAGGGAGTTAACTGTACTCTTACTCTATCACCACAGTAAGGTTAAAATTTTATGCTTGTTTAAACATTAATTACCATTGTAAAGGAGACCTTGAGACAGTTTGCGTTCATGAAAGGTCATTTCCATGCTGATTGTCCGAAGGCAGACAGAGGATTATGATAAAGAAAATTGGATGTTGACGTTTTGTATTCTTAGTTGTTGTGCAATTGTATAGTGACGACCATACGATTAGATAACACAGGAATAAAACAAACTAAAAAACTAGATTTTTTTTAAAAACCTAGAAAATTTTCTTCTTTGTATCTTGCCGTTATCTAAATATTGAAATTTATGATCCGTAACAGTTTGTTTAATAATCTCTTTGGGAGGTGTCCAAAAGAGTTTCAATTGAAAACATACTTAAACAATGTTGTACATGCTTTGACTTGATTACCACGCTACACTATTACTATTACACGCTTTGGCATATATTTGCATGATTTTTTATAATTTGATTACTAACAAATAAATCTTTGATATTTAAATTCCACATATCGTTCTACCCACATTTTTAGATATCTAACAATACTATTTTATGTAAATAAACAGCTCTTTTTCATATAGATTTGCTGTACATAGCTTCAAAAAGATTTGCATAGTAAATATACATATATTATGTATCCATGAAAGTAAAAACTATTTTTTTTTTGAGAGCAGCATCCTGTATTTAAATCCAATTTATAATAAAGATAGGATGAATTATCCATTCTCATTCCCGCTCTACAAAGCAACGCAAAAGTTTACCTCTATATAGAATCCGATGGCTTTGAATATGGTTTAGTTATAATAAACATATTTAATAAAGCCATGTCGCTCCATTTTATCACTCGGTTTTGTATATCTATTCGTTGTTGTAAAAGACGATTGTGACGTTTATGCAAGAAAATGAACGATGTTGAATTTAGGAATATCTTTTCCTCAAAGATTGGCGCTTCCATTGACGATGTAGTCTACGTATTGCCATTTAATTCTGAGTCTTTCGTCTATTTCAGTTGTATTTATTTTTCTATAAATGTTCCTATTTCTGGTTATGACCATGTAACTCTTCATAACGTGCTGTCCTTCTTCTTCTTCTCAGCTCATATATATCCCACTGTTGTGCTCGAGCCACCTCCATAATGGGAGGGAAACTGACGTCCTATACCACGATCGTCAGGTGTGTTGGTGTAGGGTTTTGTTTCGAGTTTTCCATCTCTCGTGCTGTCCGCCTATGAGCTAATTATGAAGCTACCATGTAACAATCCTCTTTTTCTTCTATCATTTTCGCTAGAGACACCTTTGATATCGTGCACAAGATTTGAAAACACCAAGATTTCTTTTAACAATGAGAATAGATAAATAATATAAATGACCTCATTTAGTCGTGAGTAGGGTTACTGACAAAGTATAGTTAAATTTCCACTAAAATCTATATAAGGACTAGCAGCAATGGCCCAACTGTTACTAAAGCTTATTCAAAACACTGCCAATATTCATTCATAAAGTACTATTTACACTTTGCTTATTAATTATTTAAAGCTATTTTTTTATGGAATTTTCACTGCACGCATATAGTTACAGATATTAATGTGTTGCCTGGTTCTCACAATGTGATCTGGCTTGAATATAAGTTTTATTATTGTATAAAATGTACTACTTTTTTATGAATTAGGTATCTAAACCTATATTTCAGATTACGCTCTGTGAAAAGAAAAACTGCGAGACTGTGTTTAAACTGTAATCGCTTACCACGTAGAGATTTTAAGTTTTTAAGCACAGCGCACATTTTTAAGTTACCAAAATTATATGCGCGTTAATTTGTTAAACATCGCGTGTTTTAATGAGGAATTAAATATCGTAAAGGAACTAACACATTGTAGAGATTTTTATCAAATGCATATGAAATAATTTAAATTGTACTAGGCCATTGTATCGGACTATAACCTTAAAACCAGACCAATGTCTAACCTTGATCAAAAAGCTTTATATTTGACTGCACAGTTGGTTTAGTGTTTAAGATACCAATCTCTTATTTTTT
Source organism: Lymantria monacha (assembly GCA_905163515.2). Lineage (NCBI taxonomy): Eukaryota > Metazoa > Arthropoda > Insecta > Lepidoptera > Erebidae > Lymantria > Lymantria monacha. Next base: position 14,963,532 of record LR991097.1, on the reverse strand, counting down.
TGCGTGAGTGAGTTGCGTTTGGTGGACTATGTAGGTGGTCACGCCATGCCAAATCGGTCCGGGGCGACGGAAGAGACGGCGCGCGACCCTATAGACCCACCCTGCAAAGTGCCTCTCTTCGCCGTGACTGGTGTCCGTTAAATTATATATTTGTTAAGTCGCGCAATACATATCCTTATATGTCCTTAGCGCCGGATGTTGTGTTGGATATTTATATAATATCATTAATTATCGTTTAATATTTAAGTTAATACGTTCGTTATTTTTAACATCATCATAATAAGATCAAATATTCGACAAAATTTATTGACAGTTTAATAAATCGTATCATGCTTATTTTTTTATGTAGTTATTGTAAACTATTGCTTTAAATATTATAAACTATTAAAAAGGAAGACGATGACCAGGTAAAAACACGACATCGTCTTCTTTCTAAGGGACAGGAAGAGGTGGTGAAATATTATGTTTGTTATCAGACACCAAAGGAACTTAATATAATTGGTATTACTACATAATATTTAGATATAGGCAGTTGTACAGTTAAGTATCCTTACTTAATTCTTGGGTTGAACATTATTGAATTTGTCTGGGCTTTATTGTAATTTTAGTTTTTTGCTGTGTGATAACGACCACGAATACTACCAACCCTTACTTATAACTGAGGCTTAGAAAATTATTCCCCGGGGAGAAAGAAATCAGATGAAGGCAAAATGAAATCATAATCTTAGAAGTTTGAGTAACAATATTTCGTGAAATGGGCTTTCCTCCTTAAATTGGATACTGCATTTATATTACATGTTCATAGTAACTCCTGTGATATTATGTATATATATATATATATATAAATAAAATTGAAGTGTCTGTGTGTGTGTGTTGGTAATTTCAAATTAACAGCTTTTCACTACATGTATATGAAAGTCTATACGGTACTTAAAAAAAATCTCTGTCTGTCTACCCGTTTGTACCGGCTAATCTCTGAAACGGCTAGACCGATTTTAATAACGAGACTTTTCTGGGAGGTAGCTAATATTATAAGGAGGAACTTAGGCATTTTATTTTAGAAAAAAAAAGAGTTACGCGAAAATAAAATTAAAACCATTGAGAGACGCCAAGTGACATCCAGTGCGCGACTGAAGCTCCGATAAATGTTTAACAACAAATCACGCGGTCGAAAGCTAGTTTCTTATAAAATTAATATATTTTTATGTAGTACTTAATTTATCATTTAGGATCACAAAACCACTCAAAAACCATCAAGTGGAATATTTTCAAAGCAAGTATCTGACATGATGTAAATGTACAGCTGTAACAGTGATTAGAAATATGTATATTTCATTGCAATACCATATTCGTACGCTTGTATGTGTGTGTGTGTGATCTAGAGCCATGCTACTTCACACATTGCGTGCGTGTGTGTGTGTGTGCATTTAGTCTTATTACTATTCTGCTTACACTCCGAGACTACAATATGTTTTATAATTAATAATTGGTTGAACATAAATATTAGACAGGATGAGCTGATATTATTAACAAATTTTTATTTTTAGTGAAAAATACGCTGAACATACATTCTGAAAACTATGCACATAATAATAATTATTAGAATTTTTAACATTTTTTATATTATAATTCATTCTAGAGATTCGTGGAATGTTACGAAAAATATTGCCAAATCATTGAGATTCCCAAATTTTTCTAATGGCTTTCCTATGACTTCCCCTAAGAAGTTCAAGCTCCTAAAAGCGCCTTTATCACCCATTTTGAGATTCTATTAGTTAGATCAAAACAAAAAAAGATGGCTTAATCGCAAGTCAAATATACTAAAGATAGAGATTATTTGCTGATAATTAATTTGTACTAAAACATTGTGTATGTTGTTTATTAGGTGGTTAGTTCAACGAACGGCGAGCTGGGTGCGGACGACCCGACCGCGGGTCACAGCAACACGCCGATCACACAACCCCACCATGAGGTTGATGTGATCGACGACACCAAGTCAGTGTTCCAACTGTATGCATACCCTTTTATTTTATTTTTTTATTTTAAGTTAATCATACCACACAACACCCCGCCCATTGGATATCTATTTTTGCTGTTTTTTTATTAAAACGCATGTATTGTTTTGTATATTTAAATTACTCATAATCACTCCTCCATTTAATTGTCATTTTTTTGCTACTAAAATAACTGCTTATATGATGACGCAGTAGTTTAAGTACTAAACTTCGAGGCAGTGTAGTCTGGGTTCAATATAAATACGATTTCTATCAGCCTATCAACGTCCACTTATGAATACAGCTTCCCTAGGCAATGTCAAAGCCATCACCCTATTTTTTTTTTTTTTTTTTTAATTTTTTTTTTTTTATTATTGGAAAGCCATCACCCTTGGTTTGGTGATTGCAATTAGTGTTATAAAATTAAGAGTGCTGCTGCTTCTTCTTCTTTTGGATATACTAGCCGGGTTTTACCCATCGCACGATAAAATAACATATAATACATGGTATTCTGATTACCCATTTGTGGGTTAGTGGATGATTTAGTCAACTAATCCCCAATTTCATAAAGCCATAAAGGTAGGTAAGTAGTATTTAGTACGTAAAATATACCTTGCTTTAAACGGTAAAGAAACAATTATGCGTCGATATATGTGATTTTTTAACAAGGATGATAATGAAAATGCTTAGCGATAGAGCCCGCGTGGTAGGTTATGGCTGAAGTTACTGTTATTTTGGATACAAGAACACCTGTGTTTAATATAGAATTAAAAACGCAATCACTGTATCTTTATCGCAGTAATTTAGGTACTCTTTAAAATGAGTTAAAATTTTCAAGAATTATAGTATTTACCCGTATGGTGGACGGAAAAAATGCGAATGATGATAGCGTAGCGTAGATAGTGTAGCGTGATGAGATGAAAAAAAATTAAAGTTGCGATAGTGCAGGCAAAGTTAAAAAGTGAACGCCTAACGTGGTATGGACATGTGATAAGACAGGATGAAGGTAATATTGCGAGAAAAATTAAATATGGATGTTGAAGACTCGAAGAAGGGAAGGGAAAATTGGAGAATGTTGTATGAATTGCGTGAAGCATAATATGGATAGAAAGGTAGTGAAGGCAGAGATTACCTTTAATAGGGTTGAGTGAAAGGAGAGAACATATTGAGTTGATCCTTGGCAATTGGGATAAAAGCAAGGTGATTAAGGTGATGGTGGATGGACAAAAATACTATCAGAACATTGCTTGCGGTTGTCGTAAGAGTCTATTAAAAGCTCTACACCGACCTGGGGTAATTTCGCTTTACTGATTTTGTCAACTATTACACTCCCAAGTCAAGTATTACATCGTAACACTTATCCATCCCTTTTCTATCAGTAATATGTTCAGTAGAAGACACAATAGCGTTCATACAAATTGGGTTGATGGCTGTAGGATGATATATTTTTGTTAAAGTTATTTGAATACCCATATGTATTTTCTGTATTGTATATATATGTACTTATAATAATACATAGCACACAACAAACTTGTGCATTGACAGACTCTGTTAAATCGTCATGCAGGCAATCTGTGTATTCCAGATGCTGTTGTTTCTTCAAACGCAAAAAGAAGAAATGTGCGGCGCGAGCGGGCAAGTGACGCGAGCGTGCCACGTGACCCCGCCCCCCGACACTCCGCCCCCTCGCACGACACGCCCCCCTACGTACACGCTACCGTTACAGTTACACCCAGTTGCTCCGATACATGTTATAAAACGATACTCGTGCTTGACATACCAAAGTATCATAAATTCCAGCATAGGGGACCTTTTAACATTGTATAGACATTTGTTGCCCGAATTGACGAGTTGCTGTTTAGCTAATTATGAATTGAAATAAAAACCGAGATTATTAAAACCTGTAAGGTTTTGATAATCTCGTGTTGCGATGATTCAGTGACTTTATAAATATTTCCATGTTTAATTAATATTGATATCATTGATTTATTTAGTTTCTCTATAGGATTTGATTATATACAATGATTTTATAACTTTATATACAGGCTGAGTGATTATGAAGTAGGACCGACGCGGGACCGGCGGTATTGTTCACATTCAGAAACAGTTTCAGCTTATATCGATATTATAGTCGTCAAGATGAAGGACGCCTTGACAGCAGTAATCGGTATTGCCCAAATGCAAGAAAGAGTCTTGTGAGTTTCGCAAGTCTTGCAACTCTCGCTGTTAGTATAACACAGAGTCACTTGTTTTGATACGAAATGACAAATCCACATCGAAATGGACAATCCAACAAAATTAATGTAATTTCAATCATCTAGTGGTACTAACTGTACAACTATCAATAATTAGGAACATACTACTTAACGGGAGTGGGGCTATAATCTTATCTATCTATCATGAGATTGTTTAAAATAACATCAAATTATTTCCCCGTGTACTGGTTATTAAGAATACAAAATGTTGACAATCCTTTCTTTGCCAAAGAAATCGTAAAATGCTGTCTAAGGGAGCACTGCAAAACTCTTGCAACGAGTTTTGGTCTTGTATTTAGATAACACTAGGCGTAATATATACACTACAAGAAGAATCATCCTATAAATACACTCACCCAAAACTCTCTTCCACGTTCCTCTTGACAAAGTCGTCCCGACACTAGGACAAACTATGTTTAAATAAGCCAATACTCTAGGAGATTATTACACCGAGTTTTTTGTGGAAAATATTAGGGTCGGGGAAATGTACTTATTGCACAAAGCGGCGGGTACTGAGGTAGGTTTCTTAATAGAATAGAAAATTTAAACGTTTAAGTAATTAATACTTTTAAAATTGCCCGTGTGGTAAGAATCCTATGTATCGATACTACATTCAGAAATATATCTTACATATAGTGCAGAAGTAAACGCCTAAGCTGCAAATGTCCATTAGCGGCAGTTACCACTGCCCATCAGGTGGTAGGTATCACAAATTTTAATTGCCGTAAAATGAGTAAGAGAACCAAAGAAGTGATAGCATCACTCTACTGGGTACCTAACAATATCTTGATTATGACATTATGAGACCTTTGCAGCTGTGGATATCTGAATGCCCTTATATATTTTCAAATAAAAGCCACTACGTAGGGTTTCAGACTTTCAGAAACCTTGGATGTGGATTTAGCCGAGATGGAAGGTACACCACTGATATAGAGCGAAGAGTGAATGTGGGAAATAGAGTGAACGGAGCGTTGGGACAACTTCTCGGTAGCCACCACCTCAGCCAGAAGGCACTTGTAGCAATACATAACGCAGTGCTTGTCCCAACATTACTGTATGAAAGTTACGAGAGTTGGGTATGCAGAAAAGAGTATGAAAGTAAAATTAATGCGGTCGAAATGCGATCTCTACGGAAAATCTGTGGAGTTAGGCTGACCGACCGCATTCGTAACGACGACGTAAGAGAGCGAGTAGGTATGAAAGAGAGTATTGGTGTAAAGATGCGAAAGGGAATGCTCCGATGGTTCGGACATGTGGAAAGAATGCCGAACGAACGTCTGGTTAAAAAGATATATAATGCGAAAGTGGAAGGATGTAGGCACCGGGGGAGACCGAGACTCACCTACCTAGACCAGATCGGTCATGTACTGAAGGAAGGTGGAGTCAAGAGTCTCCGAAACCGGCGAGCGAGTATGAAGAGAATTATGAATGTTGAGGAAGCGAGTGAAGTATGCAAGGATAGAGTTCTCTGGCACTCTGTTCTCTCTGCCTACCCTGCAAGGGATATGGCGTGATGATATGTATGTATGTATCATGTCAAATATTGTTTTACTGGCATCACAAGCCGATGCGGGCGGATCCAATTTTCACAGGGAAGAAGTTTTCTGCTTAATCATCTTCTTAACTAATATTACGTCCCACTATTGGCAATAGCGTTTTATATAACAAAAGCAATATTGACATAGTATACCACGCTTATCAGAAATATTTGTATAGTTTTATTTCTAGTTTTCCTTCTTTTATCACCTCTATGAAATGCTTAAGAGATAAATGTAGGGATGTATTGTGAAAAGTGAAACGAATAATGGATCTACCTCTATCGGCATATAAATATATAGAAGAGTTGACGCAACTGATGATAAGCATATAATTTAATAATAAAATTGACTACTAGGTAGTCCACCAGAAAGGAAGCTAGAGTATGCCTGGGGAGAATAGCACGAGTCTAAAGATATTATTTAATACTGGCCCACAGGTCTAATAACAGAAGTACAAGACGTGTCAAGATAATTGCGCTCAATAATAAATCAATGGTAATGTTATGTAAACCCGTGTGGATGGATGAAACTGTAGGATTAGGGTTTAGGATTTGTTTGACACATTACGGCACTCTGCATCATACCTCAGGCGATTTTTACGAATCCAACGGGCAAGCACGAGATGTCGTTTATTGTGAACCTGTTACTACACATATTGACATAATATGAATTATAATCTTAATGATAAAATTAATACATTAATATTGAAAACACATACTTGTATCTTTGTCTAAAGATAATAAAAAGATAGAACTGGAACACATTTCTTAATTCGCCAGACATATATGTCTAAATATTTGGCCATAGGCAATATATAATGTACCATACCACGCTGGCTAGATGTATTTCCATATGTTTAACAGCTACTTACGTCACTTATTCGTCTTATACAACATCTGCAGAGAGGAAGCCGTGATGATATATGGCAGTCTTAATCCGTTATTTCACGATGAACAGTGTCGTAACGCCGTGCCCTTGCGCTGTGTAGAAATTACCAAACTAACCATGTTTTGGTTCCTAGAATTCACATCGACCTTCTTTCATTCCCAAAATCGGGACAAAGTGAACTCGGATCGTAGTCCAACTAAAATTGAGTACGAAATGCGGATGCATTCAAGATGTCATTAAATAATGTTTATATGGACGAAACTAGTTTAAAGGGACGAAAGACTTAACCCTTCACGCGCCAGACTTCGCAGTGCTCTCGTGTGCCCCGCGCTTTGTTTTATTAAAAAAGTTCAGTGAATTTTATGGTTTTACGTAAACTGTTATTGTTGCTATATTACAAGAAAATGTGAAATACAGTGCTAAAACAATTGCTAATTGTAGAACGTTTAATTGGGCCAAACCTGTGTCCTAAAAGCGCGTTGAGAATTTTTTTTTTGGTCAAACGGGTGTCCCAAAAGCGCGTAAGGGGTTAATTGTGGGTGACGATTAGACAAAATAGGGGGGTTGCATGAATTATTTTTGCTACGCTTTTGGATCGTGACTCTTAGACGCTTATTTTGAAAGATCGACTAAAGTATCATTGTTTGATTTGTAGTTGCCAAATTGACCTTTCTGCTAGAATATTTTGATAGGGAACGCCTATGTTTGTTGTTTTTGTCATTCCAAGCCCACCTATAAATTGGTTCGCAGGTACTGCTGACACCTAAAATTCTCGAAATTCCTCAATCATATATTAATAGCTTCGTTAATAACTGGGACAATTACCTTAATAACAGGTCATATCACAAATTTAGATATAATTTTTAATGTTGCCAAAGAAATATAAAAAATCCATCACAACGTCAGTTGTCCCTATAAATTTCGTTGAAAATTACTAAGAATTTGATTATAAAATAAAAAAAAATCGAAAATGATTTCTAATTCGTCGATATTATAGTTAGAGAATATGTGTCTGACGGTAAAACTTACAACAACTAGGTACATATATACCTAAGTACCAGACTAGTTTTATCGAAACTTAATTTTAAAATGACGGATATCGTATCCCAAAATTAAAAATAATTTGTGGATCTTAATAACAAGAACATTGGGTCAACTATAATCATTTAGAAGTACCAACTAATACCCTATGTGGGCTTAAAATAAGTCGACAAAAGTAAAAACCAATGAGTTTCGTTTTAAAGTACATTTAGTATGTAACATTAGCTATTTTTTTAAATCAACCATGAACCTTAACTTGAAGCTTAATTCATGCTTTTGATAACATTAAACTTGTAAAAATTATATGATTATAATTTTTCTCTCAACTAGATCTCTTTGCTATTAGCGTATATTTAAAAAAAAATTAATGTCATATCAAAAGTATGCCTTGGCTTCTTATAGGCACTAGTAGACATCAAAATATAAACCATGTAGGTCCCTTGTTGGAAATAAATTTGAATAAACTCATATTAATATTATTACGGAGCGACTGGGTTTACATATATATATATAATATAATAATATATAACAAATATTAAACATTGCCAATTTAACAAACGTATGCTACCCCAAGTATTGCAATAAAATATTATTTTGTAATTTTGAGTGATAAATAATGCTTACTGATTACACGAAGCTACAACAAGCTTTAGTTTCATTTGAACCTTACACGTAAGAAAGGTGCATACAAAATTTGTCTTGAATGATTGGCAAACATAATTATATATATGTATATATATATATTTATTAAAATATACAAAATGTTATTCATGTATGTACCATTTAAAAGAACTTTATTGCGTTAATTGTTAATATATAGATAACATTTCCGTGACGATTCCGAATAATATATACGCGTTCTGTATATCCATTTGTTCGTGTTGTCTGTTGTCATTGCTATTGGCACTGATTGATAAAATAGTACTCGTCAACAGTCAGAGTGGACTCTGTACGAAATGGATTGTTTATGAATGCAGAAAAAAATATTATATTATGAGATGTTCACCTTGTGATTTAGGTGAAATGTTCTCTGGTATATGTGTATCGTTCAATGTTTAATATCAGTCATATTGTACTGAGACACCTCAATCAGGTTGTTAACTGATGTCAATTCGGATGATTCGCCTCTTGCTTCAAATGAATCCCTGATTGCTGCTCTAACTTTTTAAACTTACGTGTTCTTTAATACTTAATTGGGCGTTTTATTAATAGCAATAAAACGTTATGTAAACCTTCTGCGGTTAGCATATTATTTAAAATATTTTTGTGTTCCCGTCCTTAGTGAATTATTTTTAATTTTCACCAAAAAAAAAAGTGTAAATTGTATGTGGTTTGAGAGTTGTGAGATTTAATTTAACTAATCAACATCGATTATTTGTTACATTAAATAGCGACTCATATTATGATGTCCATTCCAGCACATAGTTCGAACAAATCCATCGATTTGTTCACATTATAGTATTTCGCTCATAATTCATCGGCACTATGTATGTAGTTGGTAACTTGATTAGTATGTCTCGTTTTTTTTTGTTTCCGTTGTCAATGAAGCAGTGAATTATTTTTGTATGTCGTTTAATTTCATTATAGGTAATTATTACTTGTGTTAGGTGCGTAATGAACAGCCAATACGTGACTTTATATAAGTTTGTGTGTTGATGAATTTTTGTCTTTCATCTACTTTAGATTGAATGTCGCACTCAAATATATTTTGAATAATATTAAATTCTGATTGTGGTGTTTAACCAAATTCTCTTAATATACAATGACCTATATACGTGTCTGATACTTACAAAAGCACCAATGATTATTAATATTGTGAGTTTTGCACTTTCTCATTAGGTATTATTTGAGCCGCGAGCATTCAAGCTATTGTTTGTATGAATAATTTAGTTAATAACTTTATTTAGTCATTGTTTACCTAAGTTCGATTTGTATTAAAACGAATATAATATTTACAATTGGCTCCGTTCCTATAGTGACGCCACATAATTTCCTATCTTTATTTATATATCTATTATTATAGTTTTATAAGAGATAACCAGACATTTATTATATAAGATTAAAAATTGTAAGTAAAATGACTTTCATGCTTTTGTGAGGTACATGACCTTATTGACGATTGGTTAATTCGATAAATGTTATTATTAAGTGTGCAATAAATTGTATAGAAAAAAAATCAATACAATAGTGTTAAAACGTAATTTGTTTCAATCGGTGTACCTTGGCGAGTCCCGAGTGAACTGGCTTATATATTCCTACAAGACTGAATGAAACATTTCACCTTTGGTACAAAACATCTGGCACTGCACTGGGCTCCTGTCAATTTATATTATTGCAGCTCATTTTGTTTAGTAATACGATGGAGCTATATCATTTTGTATAGACTAATATTTTACGTGGCCGCTATCGGAGTATTACCGGTGTATTAGCGCTACAGCCGCAGGCGGTCCATTCAGTCATTCCAGATTATTGTGTGCTCGCGGTGGACGTATGTGCCTGTTCCATCTGAGACAATTAATGTTATCATGTGTGTCAATACGACCCGATTAACGCGATGAAAAATAACGCGTTAATTAAGGCTAATGGCGTTCAAATCTTAGTATCAGTTGCATAATTCACATTTAATATATGCATAGTGACTCAGTTGGATTGAGAAAGTTGTCGATATGTAGTTTGGCTGCGGGTTCTAACGGTGACTGGAGGTCTGATTAGTATCAGAGATGTGAGAGGTTTGAAACCATCGTGATAGGCCAATAATCATCATGAAGTCATAACAACCTTATGTGTCGAGATTCATGTGGCCACACGACTAGGGCGGTCGCTAAGATAGTGTATAAATTGTACAGCTTTAAAAAAAAAAACATTTGTATATTTTTGCTTGGACTGGAAGCGGAAAAGTTTCGACAAGCGTGATTTGCGTAGGGATAAGATATTGTAGGTGTCATTGTGACCAGTATTGCCTGTATCGAACGCGTTAAGTATCGTAATACGGTATCCAGTTGCTTTGATACCGGTCACAATGACATTTCCGTAAGGTATTTTGAATTAGTCACAGATATGTAGTCATCACAAAATTGTATCCAATGCATTAGAATTTTATTCGTTTGAGCTAAGAATGTTTAAAAGTGGTTTATAACATAAATTAAAAAAAAACGTCTTGTTGTGTCGTTTTTTAATATTTTTTAGATGAATATAGATAATGAGAATATTGTCGATATGTAAAAGAAATTTTTTAAACTAATTCATTAATAATTTTTGATAAATTATTGTAAAGAAAAATAATTGAAGGTATACTTCTCGTTGAATGGTTCTTTAACTTATTGTAACAACCATAGCAGTTTAATAAAATGTAATAAACCTCGTACGTTTTAACAAGATTAATACCATAATTGTACCTAATTGTTACTTTCTATTTGCTAGATAGAATAATCAAATTAGAATTGGGTATTGAAATACAAAGTGAAGTGTGATTTGAATATGTGAATGATACACTACTGAGTGTGTGAGATATAATGAATGTTATTTAAATGACTTATATTGTTTGTTACAAACGATATTGAGATCGGGCCGTGATGTGCACATTCGACCGCTTGTAAGCGGCCGAATTATTCACGCCTTATGTTGCAAGGGAGCATTGTAAATTATTCATTTTAAGTTACATCGTGAAATCTATGATCGCTAGTTAATTCATTATTACTACAGTCGATTCGTGACTAACATTTTTTCGATAATAAATAAATAATACACTTATGAAAAGCACTGTTTCTTTATTGCATACTTCGAATTAAATTTCTGCTATGTAAAAAACTAAAAGTAATACGATTATTTATTATGAAGGCTGCACCAAATATGTAGATCGGTGTGTGGGCGCCGCCCTTATCTCGTGACTTAACACTGTAGTTCATTTTAATTCTTATAAAAAAAACTCGCTTACTAAGTAAGTCATGTTCAGTCGGCTTGTGGTCACACGAGGAAGTTAAAAATTGAATTGTAGTTATTAACATTATGTACTGTACATGCTTTTTACATCTGAATTGAATTTATTGTAAAAGTATTAAAAAAAATCGTATTCATATAACAGTTTCAGTGTTTATTTTTCTGTAAGATGATAAATATGAAATATGAATTATTCAGTTATGTCACAAACCTTGTTCGAAATTACGAAAAAAAACATTTGTTAATTCATAATTAAATAAAGCTTATTATAAGATATTGGTTTTATTTATTCAATAAAAAATAAGGAAATAATTGCATGTATATTGTACTGTGACCATATATTAGCTAAATATTCATGGTTAACAACCTTGCCGTAGGTATAAGTATATATCTACATAAATAGATCATTAAACATACATTTAAGATGGTCAAAATCATCATGTTTCCTTTATACTCTACCAACTGTAGTGCTCGAGTCTCTGGTCCACCGATGGCGAGGAAGCGGTACAAGTGACTGGCCCAATGGAGATGGAGAGAGAGAATACGGTGGGTTATGAAGCCACGCGCTGCTCTTCCGTCGCCCCGAATGGAACGAGCCGCGTGTGTACCCATAGCCTACCCAAAAAAAATGGCTCGAGTCTACATCAAACCGTTTGGTATTAGGTTTTATTTCAAGATTTCCATTTCTTGCCGTAATATTTGCTGCTTACGTCTCTGAGTAGTCTCACCATAACTCATGGGAGGAAAGGTGAGCTGTAATGGATATTCTTACTGCAGCATCACGTGGGTAAAACATTATCTGGTGGTCAGAATTTTACATAAATTATTTGTTAAATAGACAAAATGGTTTTAGTTCAGGTTCATCCATCTGCCTATTCACGTACACTGTCGAGTTTTATGATAGCGATAAACCATTTTAGGAGAATGTGAAATCGCCACATTGGCGGGTGGTCTCGCAATCGCTGTTAATTTTATAAGTTCCCAATTAAGGATTTGATACATTTTATTAATTGGTTCATTAACTGGATTTTACGAAAACCATAGAGAATTCCGCGTGTTAAAATTGCTGTGTAATAGCGGCTATACTACCAACCTACATTGTATTATTTGTGGATCTCGTAAAAGGTGACTAAGAGTTTTATATCGACTTGAGCCAACTCCATCTGATGCCACTTGATCATCAATTACATTTCCGTTGTGAAGTGATCGACGTTAGGCAGGCGCCTAGACCTAAAACTTTTATCAGTTTGCAATATTATGTAATGTACATTGCGTCGACTCCAAGTAGTTGGTATAAAGCAGAAGGATGATGACATAAAAATAACGGAATGAATTTTAAAGAAATTTGGCACCCAGTATAAAATCTGTAGTAACACCGGGTGCTTTTTTATCTTGTTAAACGAGATTGTTCAGTGACCGTTAACCTGTGACGATGTTGCGTCACATATCTTACTTTACCTAATTCTGAAATTTATACAGATGTTGGTTTACTATTTATAGTACCAAATAACAAGTACCAATAGCAATTAGAAATTGTTATAGTCTGTCTAATCTAAGAAGTGCACTTTGACAGCTGTCTGAGTAGGTTGTCTAGGCATGTGAACCAAATAATCGCTATCGAAAATATCCGATTTTACTGAGATATTGATATTAATTCTTTATAATTAATAATCGGTTTAATTTTTATTTTTCAAAAAGAATCTATTCATCATATTTAGTAGGATTAGGTCAATTAAAAACAAAAACTGGATTTGAAAATAGCTATTTATTAAGAATTACTACTATTACTTGAATTATCAGCGTCGCGAACATTAATAATTATTTCCTCATCAATCAAAGTGTCGAAATGTACATCTCTGTCAAAATCTCTATTCGATTAATTGTATTATTCTAATATTTTTACCGATTATTTGGATATTCATGAATTGAAAGTTGTCAAGCACTACTGTATAGAGAACGTGATGAAGTGCCATTGTTAGGTCGTGAATAACAATTACTATTTATCATGTTATTTTTATTTTAAATTATTTTTACGAGTTTCAACATTAGATTAATGTTCTTTGAAAGAGATGAAGCCAGAACAGATGTAAGAGTAACAATAGGTAATGATGTACTGGAGCAAGTGGGGGAATTTGTATATCTTGGATGTGGATTTAGCCGAGATGGAAGGTACACCACTGATATAGAGCGAAGAGTGAATGCGGGCAATAGAGTGAACGAAGCGTTGGGGCAACTTCTCGGTAGCCACTACCTCAGCCAGAAGGCACGTGTAGCAATACATAACGCAGTGCTTGTCCCAACATTACTGTATGGAAGCGAGAGTTGGGTATGCAGAAAAGAATATGAAAGTAAAATTAATGCGGTCGAAATGCGATCTCTACGGAAAATGCGAAATGGAGTTAGGCTGACCGATCGCATTCGTAACGACGACGTAAGAGAGCAAGTAGGTATGAAAGAGAGTATTGGTGTAAAGATGCGAAAGGGAATGCTCCGATGGTTCGGACATGTGGAAAGAATGCCGAACGAACGTCTGGTTAAGAAGATATACAATGCGAAAGTGAAAGGATGTAGGTACCGGGGGAGACCGAGACTAACCTACCTAGACCAGATCGGTCATGTACTGAAGGAAGGTGGAGCCAAGAGTCTCCGAAACCGGCGAGCGTGTATGAAGAGAAATATGAATGTTGAGGAAGCGAGTGAAGTATGCAAGGATAGAGTTCTCTGGCACTCTGTTCTCTCTGCATACCCTGCAAGGGACATGACGTGATGGTATGTATGTATGTATTATTGTATAAGAAAGTCACCCGCAATGTTAATTATGTAAATAACTTAATAGTTGTTTAAAATTTCAGATTTAGTGTTTACAATCATGTGTATACGTTTGACCGAGGTTATTGTGTATTAAAAAATGCAAAACGTCAAAATTCTTAGATTAGATGAACTATAAATTATGGCAATTTGAAAAATCTAATGTTACCCGGCGAAACAAAATTCTGAACTTTAATGTACTTATCTCAGTACTAACTACGACCCAGTACCTCAGTACTACTACTAGACCAAAGAGTAAAGTTATTAAATTGAAAAAGAGTGGCAACTCGATGATAAAATATGCATGTATGGAAAGTGCTGCCACCCAGAGTTTAAGCGGTGAACTAAAGTTGAAGTAATATATATACTTATCTATATGTGTATGTGTAATTACATAGAATTTTCTTTTACTATGAAAGCTACCCTGAAATATAAAAAAAAACATATCAGCTGATAATTAAACAATAATAATATCAGCCTAACATTGAAACTTGAGATAATTTTCAGAAAAATATCAATAACCGAAAAAAGATCGATGACAATAAGTACCTACGCTAGGAACAAAAAATAACAATTCTCAGTTGTCAAACGTTTGACAGGCAGGACAAAATGGCAGCAGTTAAGTTTGTACAAACAATCTGTAGGCGGCGCGACGGTCAGTAAAAATAAGTAATGTTTTAAGTGTGCCCCCCCAGTACTAGACCCAGCGATTAATGACATTATTCCTTAAAAAGATATTGTTTGATATCAGCAAAAAGTAACTACTGACAGACTTTTGACGGGAATTTAAAAACGTCATGTGGTGCTCTTGTATTATATTCGATATCTTAGTGTTTTAACGTGTTATGTTAGATAATTTTGATGGCATTTTATGTAATATGAAGCGGCGGAACTACTGGGATGTAGTGAATATCATATAAAAGTGCTTTACAACGTTTTCGTTTCCCATCAAAATTCCCACAAGATACCATTAACAGTGTGGCCATTGCACTGTTAATGGCGACAATTTGACTTATTGTTAGACAATGACTAACTTGAAAGACTAAAAACGTGAAAATATTTATAACTTGACACCGACTTTTGACTTAGACAATGGACATGACTGACGACTAAAATATAAATCTATTATAATTTTTTAAACTTATTTTTCTTGACATTGGCGAAGTTGTGGTTAATCACTCACAGAGGCCATTCATTAAGAAGAAGAAGAAAACTTGACACTGGCACCAATAGCTCGTATAAGTAGCTGATTGCCAATATATAAGAAGACGAAGTACTGTCAGTCAGTGCCGGATTAACCCAGCGCGGGGCCTGTAGCAAATTCTGTCAAGGGGCCTTTGATTTGGTTTAGGTTCTCAATTTAAGGTTATTAAATATAACAAAACTGTTACCTACAAATTAACTTTTCTAGATTTAATATGGTCAAATATAGAAATGACTTTCAATATTGATTTCTTTAAGCAAATCATGCTCTACTTATATATTCAACAAAGTGAGATTAAGACGTTCTTGGCCCATGGTGTTCCTTAACTCATTTTTAACAGTTAGTGATCATGAGAGACAAGTAAATGCGCAAGGTAATTTCTACGTTTGGAAAACACGATTCTAAAGAATTATTTAATAAAAGTTTATAAAATTGCAGTTCCAGAGGCTCTTGTTTCTTGCTGTCATTAATAGTAGCCACATCTGTTTTCAGCGGCTCAGCGAACTGTACTAATTTGTCGCCTAGGCTATTCTCCAAATCATATTCGTAAGCATTGACCATACTTTTTTCTTGCGGTGAACTATGGGGGAGGTCGCGCCCTGCCAAATCGGTCCGGGGCAACGGAAGAGACGGCGCGCGACCCTGCAAAGCGCCCATCTTCGCCCTGCGAGCGGGCCACCGGAAGCCGATCTTTGTCTTCGGTGGTCCGCCCAGCGGTTTCCTCTTGAGTCGATGCCCCGACAGCTTTCGCCGTCAGACCAGCGTCCTCACGCGTACAAAAGAAACCCGCCGGTAGAGATCGGAAAGCATCTCCGATCTCTACCCACCGTGCGGTATCGGCGGCGGCCACCGTGCGGTATCCGCGGATGGCTCTGACCGCCTCATGGCGGTCAGAGCCATCTCTCTGTAGGCACCACAAAAAATCCCTGAGTTGGACGGTCAGAGACCTCGCCCACACAGGTGCGCCGTACATGGCCATCGAGTGGATCACCCCCGCATACAGCCGTCGGCCTTCAAAGCTGGGTCCGCCCACGTTCGGCATAAGCCGTGATAGAGCGGACGCTACACCGACCAGCCGGGGAGCAAGTCTACGGAAATGCTCCCGGAACCACCAACGCCCGTCGAGCACCTGGCCCAAATACTTCATAAGGGCCTGGATACTGATAGGGATGGAGTTGACGACTATCGAGGCGCCGAGAAACGGCCCTATGCGGGGCCCATGGAACAAAAGGGCTTCCGTCTTATTTAGGGCCACCCTGAGTCCCAATGCCTCGATTCACCTGACTATCTCCTCGGTGCCGAGAGCGGCCAGGCTCGTCGCCTCTTCGAGTGTCCTGCTCCGGGCGGTGACGAGCGTGTCGTCAGCAGAGATGTACAAAATACCCTGTACAAAGTATCTGGAATACAAAATGCAAGATACTTTTAAATTAAGTATTTGAGATACCAGATACAAAATACTTTTGAAAATAGTATCTGAAATACTAGATACAAGATGGGTATCTTCTAAATACTTCTTAAGGTGAAAATACTTTTGTAAGAAAATAAAGATTTTATTTTAATGAATTTAAGTTTATTTTTGATAATTGACATTAATATTATTTACGTATAAATCGTGTTAATAGCTGAAATGAAAGATATAGTTTCAAAACCCTCTAAAGTGATTTTTGATTCATTTTTACATTTTTGTACCAAAGGAAAGATTTTAAAATTTTATTTGCTATAGGTCAATGCTTATTAATGTAACCATAAATCCAATCTAAAAAACAACATTAGTTAAATAAATAAATAATAATAAATAATTCATTTATTTCAGACTTACTATTATGTCCATATAAAAAAAACTATTATGTCCATATAAATAACGCTAAAATAACTATAATTATTTTCAAAGTTCCCTAAAATAAAATTGACCAATAACAACACTGCATTTGAAACACGTGACTCATAAAACTGGTGATATTATTTGTTTTGAGCATGGAAGTAATAAGTACTCTGTACAACAGGAATAAGCTATTGTCGCAAAATTGAAGCCGAGCGAGAGCTCAGAACTGTACCTTTTATCCCTCTCTGGCGATGGTGACCATATTGAAATATGATTTAAGGACAATAATTATAAAAAATATTTGTGATGTGACGTCAGCAGATCATTTATTTATTTATTTAATTACAACTGTTACCTTATTTCATATGTCATACATATCTAGTGGCTGGTACCTTAGCTAAGCTGTTGTAGCAACTTGTATTAAAGGTACCAGTTCGTTTTTTTAAATAATGAGAAATTATATGGTAACATTTGGTGAAATAAAAAATAAAGATAATGAATTGAAAAGTATAAATTAAAAATAATGAATTGAAAAGTTTGTGTGTGAGTATGTTTATGTGGGTGTGTGTGAAGTATGTGGGTCTGTGTGTGAGTGTGTGAATGGTTGTGTTAGTCTTTGTATTTTATGGTAACTTATTTCTTGAGAGAATGTTAGATTGTGAGCATATTTTCTGTTTTGTCGTAATCCAATTTTAATAGATAATTTGTGATTGTCTTTTTGAAATCGTATGCTTTAAGTGTATATATGTTTAATGTCTTTGATATAATATTGTAAAGTTGTGGCCCTAAGTACCAGACAAACCGTTTACTAAATGACAGGTCATTGCTTCAGATGGATTTTAATCGAAGATGCTAATTATAAACTTGCCCTTTGTGGCACTATACATTTCCTGTTTTTGCCTGCTTTTCACACTGGCGTCATATAGGTATATAGGTACTTAACTACTGGTCCTTGTGGAACACGACATGCAGCTGGATTGAGATAAAATTACGATAAGGTGGTGTGTGGTACCTATATTTAATTAAGAAAAAACAGTTAAGTTTACATTTAAGTTTAATTCTAAATCAGACATTGCTAAATAAGACAGTCTTGTACGAAGTTTCTGCCGCAAAACCAGATTATTCCTTATATGTTTTATTGATTCTAATTTTGCATTGAGTTAAAGGTAAATTGAGATATGAATTCGCTAACGCCTTCATCAATGGAATATCATGTGGATCTTCAAACATAGATTGAGGAGGATGTGCTGATTCTAACGATGTATGTAGTTTGCTATAAAATTCTCGGACGACATACCTACGTGATAATTTTATTTTTGTTTACGTTTTGTAACGATTGATTTAATAATGTAATAAACAGTGTTCTATGGTGTTGTGATCCAATAACACCACACAATTTGAACAAGAAATTTTGTGAATCATCCCATTCACGATATATCCAGCAATATAAAAAATAATGTTCAGTTTAAAATCTGAAACACAAGCGTTATCTACGAGATCTAACAAATCATCTATTGATGTCGATCATGTCGACTGATCTTTATTACATTCTTCCACAATAGCTTTCTTTTTGTTCCTAAATTTTCTAAAGAACTCAATGTTAGGGGCATTAAGATCTTTAGGAAATTTGAAATCTAAACAAAGTTATTTTCATAAAAAAATAAAAAATACATAGGTATTTAAGTTATTTGTTCTTGAACTAGGATTGAATAGTCATGCATGGTCACCGTAATTCTTCACTAACAAATTATGTTATTATTATTATTTACGATTTCATGTGGAGTTGTCAGGTCAGGTGTCCGTATTTCATACATATAAAAGAAAACCTATACCCCAATCGCAAAATGTTTGCGTTAATAAGGTTTTACACTTAGCAACAAATAATATTGCTTTAATATGTCGGTAATAAATTATTATTTATATTTAAAAACATTTTAGAAATGTTTTTTTTTTACTTCATTACATTACATCAATCGCATATTTTTCTACCAACAAGGAAAGGATTGAAATCAACTTAACTCTGGCAATTCTAAGTCCACTGTTAGAACGGGACACAGGGTACACTGGTTGCCCTCTCACTCGGCTTCATTTTTATTTTGCGCGCAACAAGACTCTTACTACCTTAGCATAAGGTTTTATTTTCTTTATTTTTGCTGCAAGATGCACAGATAGAGCTCATTCCTGTTGTACAGAGTACTTATTACTTCCATGGTTTTGAGTTGCTCGCGGATTTTAAAAGAAAGACATTAAAAACTATGAAAGACCTACAGTTTGTTAAAAAATGTGACATCAATGAGATGTTGGACTAATAATTTTATAAATGTCTGCTAACATTTTACTAAAAGTATTTTGTCAGAAAAAGTATTTATAAAATACTAAGATACCAAACAAAAGGTATAGGTACATAGGTAGGATACAAGATACAAAATGAATTTTTAAAATGTTTCTTAAATACCTACAAGATGGAAATACGTATTTTGTATCTTGTATCTGTATTTCCTATACTTGTATCTTAGATATTAAGTCACATATCTGGTCGTCAGCATAGCATATCAAACCCAGCTCGGGGTGGAAACTCCTTCTTAACGCCCAGTCGTAACCAATGTCCCACGGAGTCGGCCCTAGAACCGACCCCTGTGGAACACTGCACATCATGGGCGTCCGCACAATGTTCCCTGCGGGACTCGCGCAGAGGGCACTGCGCCCTTCCAAATATTGAATGCGTTGGCGATGTCCAAAGACACCGTCAACAGCACTCCTCCGCGGATGACAGCCTCCGCGGCGCATCAGAGCCCCGATGGTCGAACGCCCCTTCGAAAGCCAAATTGAGCGTCTGGCAGATCGGGCTCCACCTCGTCCAGGTGCCGGACGATGCGAGTAGCGAGGATACGCTCCAGCAGTTTCCCACATCGTCCAGCAGCACTATGAGCCTGTAGACTGACGGCGAATCCGGAGGCTGTCCCGGCTTTGGCAGGAGAACCAACCTCTCCTCCTCCCAGCACCCAGGAAACTGACCAGCCGCCAAACAGGCGTTGTACAGTCGCCTGAGGCGTGATTTCAGGTGCTCGAGGAGCAACGTCAACACCCGGACGGGTATTCCGTCCGGGCCGGGAGCTATGGTGGCGGAACAAATCCTCACCACAGCCGCCCCCACTTCCGGCTCCGTCACGGGCGGAACACTGTCGTCTGATCTGGCGAAGCCATGACCGGGAACGTGTTTTCCGGCTACCGCGGAGAAAGCTCCTCAATCACTCTACGGAGTAGGTTAGGCTGAAGTGTTTCGGTGAGTGAGAGGCCCTACGTGCGAAGCTTGTTCAGTGACGCGCGATAAGGGCGACTCCAGGGGTCAGTGACCATACTTAAGGCTTTTTCCAAAATCTCTTCAGTTGTAAGAGTTTTTAGCTGTCGTAATAGGTTCTCCAAAAACAATAATAATTTTACGATATGCTTTCATACATTTAGTTAATTGATAGACTTACAAATGTATCAAATCTGTTAACTAATTAATCTCCTATCTAATAGATATAGATATTTTTATACCATATTAATGTATGATGAACCACAGGATTAATTTCAGATAAAAAAATAAATTATACTGCTGAGTACAGTGAAATCGAAATTTAGTTTTTCAGTTGAAAGCCCTAATACCTAGCTTACCATAATAGCCTAAGCACTTCGCGCTTAAGCAATGCAAATATTTTTACACTTAAATTAGAAGTTTTTTTTTAACGGCCAGAGAGAGCAGTTGGAGTGCGGGGCCCCCCACTTCGCGGGGCCCGTAGCATTTGCTACTCTTGCTACGTGGCTAATCCGGCACTGCTGTCAGTCTAGTATCTTTAAAACAAATATCTCTTACATTGTTGCGGCAGAAGCCAAAAACAGGACTTGTTTCTAAATAATAGGAACCTATTCAAGAAGATTTTTTCTAAATTGTTACGGTTTTAACAAGTCATATATTTTTATACAATAACTGACAAACAACACAACTAGTAGGTATGCGATAAAAACAACGCTCTATGAAGCTAAACAACGCTCTATGAAGCTGAAATTGAGCAATTGCCCCTTTCAAAGAATCAATTTATTGCTGGGTACTGTAAATAAATTTAATTAATAAAACAACCTGCAGTAGTTAAGGAAAATAAGTAAGGAAATAATAATAACGAAATCCTTGTGGTGCAGGGCCTTTATTATTATATATGCAAATTAACGTACACAAATCCCATCTAGGTCCAGGATAACCATTTGTAGATCGCACAAATTGGTTAGACAACCGGATGAAAACCACGACACGACACGAGAAGCTTGCTTCTTAGACGACTATACTATCTTTGTCTGCATTTATTAATTTCTTCTGAGCCCATATACCTATATAGATCTGTCTCAGATGTGGAAAATAAGCTCCTTATACAGAATTTTATTTCGAATCTCTTTCTTACAGTGATGTTATTCGCTTACATTCCATTAACTACTTTATAGATACCTAAAAGAAGAGAAGGGTGGTAGAAACCATTATCTTTCTCAGACGAGAAGGGGCTCCTGAATGTCATCAGTTTGGTGTACTCATCAACAATGTGGACCATACTTTGGGGAATACTTCACCTGTGCGTAGCGGCACGTCCTAGTGGCAATTATTGGAGGAGCTCTGTCACTTGTATCGGCTAGGGATGTTAAAAAAAATTGATTTTTATTTTAATCGATTATTTTTTTCTTATAATCGATTTTTTATAATCGATTTTTATAGTAATATTAATCAATTTTTAAAAAATCGATTATATAAATTATGCGTTTTAATCGATTTTTATGAAAAGCGCCATCTATGGAACGGATGAATAAAACTCGAAGTAAATCCATTATTATTTACAAGTTAAGAGTGCCATAATATATGTAGTTGTTGGTAAACAATAAAAATGTCTTCCAATAGTAAAACATCTATATAAAAGCGGTTGGCGATAATATTTTACGATTAAGAAACATACAGCAATATGTAAGTACTGTTCCAAAGAGCTAAAAACTTGCAGTAATACTACAATTTAAAACAGCATACATACATACCATCACGCCATGTCCCTTGCAGGGTGGGCAGAGAGAACAGAGTCCCAGAGAACTCTATCCTTGCATACGTCACTCGCTTCCTCAACATTCATAATTCTCTTCATACACGCTCGCCTGTTTCGGAGACTCTTGACTCCACCTTCTTTCAGTACATGACCGATCTGGTCTAGGTGGTTAGTCTCGGTTTCTCCCGGTACCTACATCCTTCCACCTTTGCATTGTATATCTTCTTAACCAGACGTTCGTTCGGCATTCTTTCCACATGCCCGAACCATCAGAGCATTCCCTTTCGCATCTTTACACCAATACTCTCTTTCATTCCTACTCGCTCTCTTACGTCGTCGTTACGAATGCGATCGATCAGCCCAACTCCACAGATTTTCCGTAGAGATCGCATTTCGACCGCTTTAATTTTAATTTCATACTTTTCTGCATACCCAACTCTCGCTTCCATATAGTAATGTTGGGACAAGCAAGTTATGTATTGCACGTTACACGTGCCTTCTGGCTGAGGTGGTGGCTACCGAGAAGTTGTCCCAACGCTCCGTTCACTATATTGCCCGCATTTACTCTTCGCTCTATATCAGTGGTGTAACTTCCAATCTCGGCTAAATTCACATCCAAGATATACAAATTCATTCATTATTTTGGTTTTACTCACATTCATGCGTAGACCCCTTTTTTTACAATCTTCTGTCATTGTGTCGACTAGGGTCTGCAGGTCAGTCGCTGACTGCGCCAGCAGGACTGCATCATCTGCATAGAGCAGAGCACTGACTACTGAGTCGGCTTTCTGGACTCCCACATTCATATCGTTCAACCTTTGGAGACATTTATCCAGATATATGATAAACAGCCTGGCTGATAGAACGCACCCCTGCTTAACGCTGATATTGACGTCAAACCAAGACGACATTCCATCATCCAGCCGCACACAGCTCTAGAGCCCATGTAACTGGACTGCACAGCCTGCAGCAGTTTACCGTTAATACCATACTCCGGTAAAATGTCCCAAAGTTCCTTTCGTACAACCGTGTCAAATGCTCTCTCCAGATCCACAAAACTGCAAAAATCGAAAGGGTTTTTTTTTTCAGGTGGAGAAGCATCTGGCTCTAGAGCCAGATGCTTCTCCACAATGTTGCGCAGAGAGAACACTTGATCCATGCATCCCCTTCCACTCCTGAAAACTCCTTGTGCCTCACACAGTAAACCATCGGCTCCATCCTCATTCTCCTTTCAATAATTTTAGCATACACTATTGCTGCCAAACTAGTCAAGCTTATGGCTCTGTAATTTGCGCAGTCATAACGTGAACCCTTGTTTTTAAACAAAGGCACGATGACTGCGCTATTCCAGTCCCTGGGAACCATTCCCGAGCTCCAACATAAATTAAGGAACAACAGGAACGCGACCCAGACATAGGAGCCTTCAAGCTTGATCATCTCGGCAGACTCCATATCAATGCCCGCTGCCGTACCATTTTTCAAACTTCTTATCGCCCATTCAACTTCATCCATACTGATGCCATCGGAGGACGCCGGTGCCGAATGTTGATCTACTAGACCACATGCAACACCGGCGCCAACCCGAGTATCCGCATACATATCGCCAAAATATTCACTACATCGGCTTAACACGTCTTGTATTTGTGTAAGAATGTCTCCACCTTTAGACCTTATTTTATTTATTCTGAAGGCTGACCAACCACCCCGAGACCTCTTCACCTCTCTCCAAAAGAGTTTGGTGTTACCCTCGAAGTTTTTAGCCAGCCTATCTTCTGCACTCATATTTGTTCTATCACGTTTCTCTTTCACTAAGGCCTTGGTGTCATTCTTACATTGCCGATATATTTCTATCTTCTGTTCAGTCATACTGTCATTCAGATTCAAAGAAGAGACATAGTCCAGCCACGCTTTCTTCTTTTGCTCTACGGAAGCTGTCACTTCCGCATCCCACCTAGCATCACCATTTGATTTTCTATGCTTCTTTGAGCTTCCACATACTTCTTTCGCTGTATCTACCATACTCTCTTTCAATATTCTCCAGCATTCTTCTATGTCCAATTGCATCTGGTTTACCATCGTCAGCCGTTCTCGGACACCCTCTGCATACTTTTCTCTTACACACTCTTGTTGCAACCTTTATTCTTTCAAGCCCTCCGAAGTGGACACGCTCTCGCCAGTGGGGCACTGCACGGTACTTTCTGAACAGACTACTAAATCTCGCAATAACGAGATAGTAGTCCGTATCGACTGTAGACCCCTGTAGGCTCTTGCGTCCAATATTTTGCTTCGGAGGCGACTGTCTACCAAAATTAAATCTATTATACTTTTCTGTTCACTCCTTCTCCATGTATACATATGAATGTCCTTATGTTGAAAAAATGTGTTTGACACAATAAGGTTTCTCTCCATGCATACATCCGCTATGAGCCTACCTGCGTCGTTCACTCTCTTATCACCAAATGGACTAAGTACGTCCTCATAGTCCAGACGCTTGGTCCCCACCCATCCGTTCAAATCTCCGCATACAATCACGCGTTCACTGGTTTCTGCCATATCCAGAACTTCCCTAACATTATCCTAAAACTTCTCTAGGTCTGATGCCACCGAGAATCCTACGGGAGCATATGCTACAACCATGACTACCTTGGTAACACCTAGTTTTATACGGACCCAAAGAAGTCTGGGATCATACATTCCGTAATCCTTCACACCTGAGGCCAAGCGAGAGGACAACAGCACTCCTACCCACATGCCGGCTCGATCGCTCTGTGGTACACCAGACCACAGGGCCATCCCGTCACCAGGGAAGATCGCAGGCGTCGCTGCCGCTTCACTTGGTCTCTGTTACACAGAGCACGTCTAGGCTGTTTGTCCGCCATGACAGTTATCAGCTCTTGCAACTTACCTTCCACACAACCTCTTACATTCCACGTACCCACCCAGCACTCTGCTCTCCTCAACTCGCCTGACTAGGCAAGGCGCAACGGGTGGTGGCCCCCATCGCCGCATCTACCGATTTTCGTACTGACGGGGGTGGTCGGTAAGCGTCGCCTCCGGGGGACACCCTAACCCGCACTGCGGTACGCATATGAGCCGGATTGAAGTCTGACTAGACTGGCAGGGGACGCGACGTGCACGCTCCGGACTATGCCGCTTTAAACGCTCCGGACTATGCCTCCCTAAAAAAAATCATCATCATTTCAGGCTATTGCCGTCCACTGCTAGACGTAGGCCTAAATGTAAAATAGTACTGGACATTTATGGCTTTTTCTTGTGTGATTTATATTTTAGTTTTTGAAATAATAAGGTTATTATTTTGTTGGGATGCTCAACATTTCATTTTTATGATAATAAAAAAAAATGTGTCAATAATTACATTTGGTTTCCTTATTCCTTACCTTGAAAATTTAAAGGAATGAACGCTTTGATCAATTTTTAGATTTGAATTGGTTGATTTTTATTCATATAATTTTGATTTTAATCTGATAAATTGTTAATATGAATCTCTTAGGTTTATTATTGGAATATGAAAAGTATATACATTTTTAAATAATAGAAAAAAATCGATTTTTCCGTAAAAATCGATTATTTATTTTGATTATAATCGATTTTTGGCAAATCGATGAATATTAAATAAAAAAAAACGATTTTTATTTAATCGATTTTTTCCCAGTAACCTCACATCCCTAGTATCGGCGAGTATCCTACTTCCCTGGTATTCTCTTAGTAGTTTTATTACGTCACTCACCAGAAGGTAAGAGTAGTATCTAAAAAACAATGTACCGATTATAAGACGATTATACAATAATATGGAATTGATCGAAGGAGAGATAAGTTACATATTATTATGGATTTGATAGAAGGAAAACGTATGCAAGTGGATAGCTTACCCAGTAGTTGTCATATAATGACAACGCGATAAATTTAAAGAAAATTAGCACCTACCTTTTAGTAAAGAAAACGTTTTATAGTCTACTAGTCAACGTCAAATGATTTAGCTTCAGTTGTTCGACATAGTCGACTTGTGTATTTAATCATATTAGGTTCAAACGCACAACTAATAAATATTTTTTTTTTTAAATTAAATATACTACCTATATTATACATTTCAATTCTGGGCAATGGATCTTCTTCACAACTGTATTTGTATATTTAAGGGATTAAAATACAAATACATTCCCATTTATAATTCTTGTTAGCCAATATGTAAATCTGATCTCAGGGAGTCCTGTGAAACGTCTTGGGACCAGCGTCAAATTTAATTTAAAAAAATGAGATTATCTTCTCACTTCGAAATGGAGGTTTGTATTTAATTATGCCGATGCAAGCGTATTTTATTAGGTGTATAAATATGGGCATGTCAATAAAATAAAAATATTCTTACACAATTTATTCGAACCATCATCATAGCAGCCCGTTTCATTTAAACGCCAATATCGTTAGGTAAAACGAGTACAAACCAATACAAATGAATTAGGTACTTATATATATATAACATCTAGCTAAAACTGAAACATCAGTTACTATTATAATTGCACCGAGTTATAACAGAGAAAAAAATACTTAATATAAGTCTTATAAATTAAAATTCGTAAATAAAAAATATATCTTGATTTAATTTATATATATTAATTTTGTTGTTCCAAATAAATATTCAACAACTTTCTTTCACAAACTATAAAGTTACCACTGAATAATACTTAAATCTAAAATAAAATAATTGATAGCGATCTCACTAAAATAAAAATAATTATTATGTAATAATAAGATTAACTCCTTGGACCGTCAGCACTTGGCAATGCCGCAAATACAACACATATCAACTTCACCAGAAACAAGCAACACAGTCAAACGCTCAATCTAATAACACGCGAGGAATAATTTCATTGAAGATAAGTCGTAAAAAATACATTAGGGGGCGTTCATTAATTACGTGAAGCATTTTTGAGGATTTTTTGAACCTTCCGCCATCCCCTCATGGTGAGATGTCGTAAGATTTTACTCGAGCACCTCCCCTCTTCCCCAATCTCAAGTGAGATTTTTCAAAACTTGTACTTAGGTATAAGGGTTTTTTATTTTCATTTAACTTTAATTTAACTTTCACATAGTTTTACACCCTTTTTCTGCTGAAAAAAATTACGTGATATTTGCCAAGACCTTCTTTTCACCCTAGTAAGATTCGGCTTGAAACCCCTCTGAATACCTCACGTAATTAATGAACGTCCCCTTATCTGTAAAATTATAATAAAAATAGTATTTTGAATGATATTTAACAAAAAAATTTAAAGAATAAAAATATATAATTATTTAGTACTCGTTTAAAGTGCCGTTGACTACGAAACTCTTGATTTCAGTGATGTTACGGGTGTCGTCGTAGTCAGATATCTCTTCGATGACCAAGTCTTCATTTTTGACAGGTATAGGAGGCAGAACATCGAGTAGTTCACCAAGCTTTCGACTAGTAGACAGTAGGGTATTATGAAGAAAATCTGTCTCATCCATACTGTTATCATCAAGAGTTTTAAACTTAGAGTCTATTTTATGGAAACTCTCATAGTTCTCTTCTTTAACGATCGGCGGCAGGTAGTCCCTGCCGTCGTCGTAATCAAATTCAAGTTTTTTCATACGTTTCTTGAGGTTAGGTGGCCAGTCCTCATCTATGGGGAGATCGACGTAAGCACCGGCTACTGTTTTGTGCGTATCCAAGTTCTTGACAACTTGGTAATCGTGATCTGAGTGTGGACGGTTGAATGTGATCAGCTCATCCATGTTGAATTCACCGTCGTCGATGACGGTTTCATCTAGCGCCATTTCTGTAACAAAGAAAATATTAAGTTTTACTTTATTGTAGTAGATTGTCCGGAGTAAGACTAGATTATGTTACAAGCTTTTTCCTCTTCTTCTCTCGTATAATACGACAACGGGATGTATGTATACAATAAAATGTATATAATAAAAGGTACAGAAGGAAAACTCTAAATAAAGATTTACATCAAACCGCTCGGCTAGTATAGTAAAGTAAAGAAAACCATTTCATCTTAGAGGAAACTCACTCTTAATAGTAGGTCATAAGGGTTGAAAAAAATGGGTTATATTTTCCCTGTTTTCAATATAAATCATCTTACTCTATGTACACATAGAAGATGAACAGCATATATTATTCATGTAAACCCCTCAACCAAGGGTTGATCATCCGTAGTATACGCTAAGACACTTTTCCCCTCAAGGATTCAACGTAGTAAGACATTAATATGGTTTAAAATCATTTTTGCGAGCAGGAAGTTAAAAAGACCTTGATAATAACAAATTTAGCTCGACTACGTGACAAAGCGCTTTCCCCCAGCCAGAGTGACCAAGCGTCGTACTTTTAATGACCCCTCCCTATCTGAATAGGTCACGTAATTTGTGTAAATTCCTTAAAAGAAAAAGGTTTGGTGAAGTTTAACAAAGAGACGCCAGCTATGCCTGTGATTCGAATAATTAATTAGACAATATTGGTTTGAATTAGCGAAGATTTAGAGCTCATGTTGATATTTAGAATACTCAGGTGCAATTACACTCTCGTATTTTTGCAATGACTCACGAACGTCACATAGGTAATATGTGACGGAGATAACACTATTAAAACCGAAATAAACCGATTGCTTCTTTCTAATGACCGATACGTAATATTTATTACCGGGTATTTTAGTCCACTAGAGTATAGTTCAAATATCATTTTTCTTGTTTAATTTACCAGTCAACTAATAATCCCCTTTTTTTCGTGTGGTGACGGAGTAGGAATTGTATTTCAACACCCTTATCTTACCCATGGCAGATCTAAAAAGACGACTAAGGAATAAAATATGCACATAACACCTATGCATGAGAAGAAAAAAACCCAAATAAAACTCTATACCAACACGTCTGTCTGACCAGCGTGATGTAGTAGGTCAATTGCCTTCTTAGTGTGAAGAACGCTCGAGCCCAGCAGTGGGGCATATATGAGCTGAGATCATGAATAATCTCCATCCTATACGAAAGTATCTGAGAAAAGCTAGCTTTATCCTTGAGTTTTGGTCTGATATCAAACTTACTTATACACAGTTTATATTCGACTATCTGTGGTAATAAAATTTAATCTACTTTTATTATGTATGTTTATAAAAATCGCTCGTTTTTGTACAATTGTTGTTATCAAGGTTGGTTATATAACTAAGTAATGTTTACGGCTAGATAACCTTGTGATGAGTGTATATGGAACTGTTACACTGTTACTGTTATATATAATTAAATCAGAACCGACTACACCCGCTAATTGCTAAGTTCACTCATCGGTAAGTTACTATACGTACCTATTATTTAGTCTATATGTACTTATTAAATATCATCATTCTCCTACTCTTATCCCACTTAATTGGGGTCGATACAATATGTATTTTCATAGTATATATTGTAAAAGTTATTAGCAATAGTTTTATGACCGACCGCCTGCCAGACGTCAACCCTCCTTGGGAATGTAATTGTTGACCAAACGGCATCAGATGGAGTTGGCTCCGGTCGTTATAAAGTCGTCTTTTACGACATCCACGAGCAAAGAAATCGTTGGTAGTATTCGTAGCCGCTACCACACAGCAATAATAATATTTCATTAACATTATCGGCTATAGAGCAACATTGACGGACATAGTCTTCTCCTTTCTTCATTTTCTTAATTCATGTACATTTCACTACTGGGTTCAAGTCTCCTCCGCAATAGGAGGGACATTGACTTACAACACAACGCTGATCAGACGTAATAGTAATCATAGTATAGGATTTTATTTCGAGTTTTCCTTCTCGTGCAGATACTATATCCTCTAGTCGTCTTTTACGGCACCCACGGGCAAGATTGTGGTGAAAATAGGTTGTGAATTGTATTCCTAATTAGTTACCACACGGTAATAAATTATTCATCTAAGGCTTGGTAAACTGTTCAAATGATATTGTGGTTGTCGCTGATAGTTCGTTTCGGATTTAAACAATTCGCTTGGACGTTTATTTGTTAATACATCTAAAAATACTCGATAGCACTTAATGTAGAACTATAGAAATAACTCAATAGGCGCCAATAGGATTGCCCCCATCGCATTAGGTTAAAAGTATACATAGGGAAATTTGGGCGTCCCTTTCGCTTAGCTCTTCAGAAATATAGATATGACTATAAATAATAATGACAAAGGCCTATGAAATAGATTAATTATTATATATTAGCGGTAGGACCACGCTGTCGACAATACTATTGCGCTTCGTTCGGTGAGCGAGAGAGCTGGAAGCCCAACTGGGTGGGTTTGGGCGATCTAATGGTAGGCAGCGGCATAGTTATACCCTTGGTATAGCAAAAGTCCATGGGCAGCAGTGACACTTACCACCAGGTGTGCTGCTTGCTCGTTTGCCACTATAAACAATAAAAAAAAAATTATGACTTCCACTCTAGGCTAACACATAGACTTAGGGGTGTCGGGGATAGAATGTCAATAGACGATCTCTCCGGCATCCCGTAAAAGCGCAGAAGGGACCGCTGTTAGGTTTTAGTGGGTATTCCGGCCGTCAATCTCATGGCCGGCGAGTCCCACACACCCCCCCGTCTGTCACTGGCGGGGGATGTGCGCAATAGCATTTCCTCAGCGTAACAAAAAAAAAAAAAAGGCTAACACATAGACGTGTGGCTATATTTAATATTAGCCTTTCCGAAAACATTAATTAATTATGGATATTGTCTTTAAAAACACAATAAAACATCACTACTTAAACCACAATGAGATCTATGTACTTAATTAAACATTTCCAAGTTTTACGATAATATAATTTGCCTTTCAATAAGTTACACAGATGACTGTTGAACCGTCTCAACAATGCAACATTTTGTGAAAAAGGATAAAAAACCAATTACTTTCACAACACGTAAAATATACAAAATACTCGGATAAGTATGAAAGGCATCATGCAAAATACAATCATGTTACATAAATATTTCGGTGAATTATGAAAGTAGTGCAGAAAATGCATTTAAGATGTAACGTGAAAGTTGAAATTAACTCGACCGTAACTGTCGTCGAGTTTCAATTAAAATATATTACGATAAATACTGTTATGTAATACTATAAGTATAGGTAGGCGACCGAGCTTCACTTGCTTTTTTTCTTCTAGAGTTCTCTCTATATCGATACATATAAATAAGATCCCGTAGGTGTCATAAAAAACGACTAAGGGGCGTCCATTAATTACGTGAGGCATTTTTGAGGATTTTCTGAATCAAGAATCAATGTTGTGTTATTTATATCAACTTAAGTGTAACATACAATTTTAATTTTATTTACCACCAAAAATGTATACATATTAACCTCATTAATTAGCTTAGCTGTTACCTAAATTTCAAGAGTCGTTAGTGAATATGGACACTCACATTTTCATTTTTTAATAAGTAATTAGCTAATGCGTGATGAGAACCACACAATCATCACGTATATAGCAAAATTTATCTGCGGTTGTCGCTACGTGTTGATTACCGAAATAATTATTACACAGTTGCTTATCGAGTGCATTTTATCTAACGAGCTCGGTCATAGTTCAACTTCATAATTATAAACCACAATTCATATTTATTATTTATGGTTTTCAATATATTTTATATAATCCCCGAATTTTAATAGTGGTAGGACCACGCTGTTGACAGTTCTCTGTCCACAGCCGCGGGCCGGTCCGTCTGGGGTAGTACCGCACTCTCGCAGAAGATCGACGTCTGAATAATGGCAGCGTGCTGTTGTGCTTCGTTCGGTGAGCGAGAGAGCCGGTAGCCCAATTGGGTGGGTTTGGGGTTTGTATTGGTAGGCAGCGGCCTAGCTATACTCTTGGTATTGCAAAGGTCCATGGGCGGCAGTAACACTTACCATCAGGTGAAAAGTCGGACAGATCAGTGTAAAAAAAAAAGAATGTTTTGTAATGAAAAAATATTCCCAACTTAAATGAGATTTAAAAATCGATTTTCGAGACCATTGTGGATCCTGGCTTACAGGAGATACAACGGTGGGAATGTGTGGTGGGATTAACCTCAATTTAAAAATAAAAAACCTCTAATAAGGAATTTATCTGACGCAATAA
Source organism: Lymantria monacha (assembly GCA_905163515.2). NCBI lineage: Eukaryota > Metazoa > Arthropoda > Insecta > Lepidoptera > Erebidae > Lymantria > Lymantria monacha. The sequence goes on along the minus strand of LR991097.1, from coordinate 14,930,870 downwards.
ACCTTTACACATAGAAAACAAATGTAATATGTTAATTTATACGTTAGTTCAACAGCAGACGCCACGTCATCTAATATATATTTCTCAACACATAAGCGTTTAAACACATGTTTTGCTATATTAGTCATTGTTTCCTTAATAAGTTTACCGTTAAATATATTTATTAAATAAATAATAAAGGAGGTTTAATAGCCTAAAAGGCTCATCCAAATTCTCAAGAGCCCCACGTTAAGTGGTCGGATTAGAGTCTGAAGCAGGTAATAGTGGATACAGTGGGCATTGGCACGAAGTTCGTATAATCCCTAACCACCGGCGACTTGGTTGCTGTAATCGCTGACGGTGGGTCAAAATTTATTAAGCAGCAGTGATTGAAAAATAAAGTTATGTTTTGTCCGTGTGGTGACGGAGAAAGATTACAATTCACCACCCTCTTCCCTCTTATCTTAACCGTGGGTGATCATAAACGACGACTAAGGGATATAAAACGCATATAACATTTATGCGAGAGAAAGAAAACTATTTTGTTTCTAGTTTCTAGTCCCTATAGTAGTATAGGGTGTGACTATGGTGATATAGTAGATCAATATCCCCCCCATTATGAAGAAGGCTTAAGCCCAACAGTGCGACATATATGAGTGTGAGAAATATTTTAAACAAAGGACGCAATATTATATATTAAAAGAACATTTTTATTAGTATTTTATATGAATAAATTGCAATTTAAAAGTCCTTAAAACATAGAACTCCATAACACAATATTAGAGATATTTTAAGTATCTAGTCAATAACGAGCGTCGACCAACCTTCACTCGAGTAGTTTTTGTATTTTTTTTTTATTAGATGATCTTTATTTAGATAAACTTGAAAACCAAAACTTGTGAAACAGTTGCTTTATCACAAAGGAAAGTTCAAAATAACTAAATGAAGTAAGAGTTTATACGCTAACTTAGTGTATAAGAAAAAAACTCTGGACTGCGTATAAAAGAGAAATGGATGGTACTTATTTACTTAGTGATTACACATCACGAATCGAACCAATTTTTACAAGACTCATAACCCACTTTTGCAGTAGGTGTCCCGCAAAAGTGGGTGATCAGAAACAAATAAGTTCACAGTTATTACACAAATAAGTTACTAATATTATCTTAAGGTCTAATGACACGAGGATGTGATGCAATTTTGAGTTTCCTGTTTTTCATTTCTCGTTCGGATATAAAACGTTTACGTAACCTTCCTTGTTTGTTATATATTGTTTTAAATTATTTATCAAATAAAAGACATCGCACATACATAATAATACACAACCATTTTATTTGTTGTCGGTAGATAAAAAGGATGGTTATGCCTTCCCAATGGGCTTATGCCCAGCCCATAAACTAGTTCAAGCATAAAACTTCCAGCCTACTGCATCTAAGGGGCAGGTGAATAATGGATTTCTCTAGAACCAGTTATAAAATGAATTGATAATAATACATACTGTTGGTAGCTGAGAGCAGGGCGCGTGTGAGTGGCGCTGTGTGCGGCGCGGAGGGGTGCCTCGGACGTAGTTCATCACGAACTGACGGCAACGCCACTAGGGCAACTGAGAGCAACAGCACCAACAGACATGTGGCCGGTTGTGCCGTCTTGCCCGGCGGACCACCGGACACACCCGTTAGCACATTCTGTCAAAATATACTCATATTAAAACTACTGCACAGATGGCATGGTAGGTTAAGTGTGGACCTCCTGTAATAATGGTATACGTACGATTCGCTCACCCTTTGAAAGTACAGTAAACTAATAACGTGATAAGAGTCACGTATCATAAACACATACTAAGTGATAAAATGAAACTTATACATCATCTTCTCAGCTCTTTTACCCCACTAACGGGTTCAAACCTCCTCCACAATAGGCGAGAGATTGATGTACGTATACCATGCTGGTCAGACGATATCATATAGAGTTTTATTTCGAGTTTTCCTTCTCATAGTTCTTATAAAATATTACAAAAACAACCGAAAGAAAAAACAAAACCTATTCATGTGATTTTTATATACAAGTTGAAATTTCTAGAAAGAATTATAATTACACAAATACAAAATATTATTTCATCAGATAATATAAATCAAGGTCGCTGTTGATTTTGTATCAACATTAATACTTATACAACTTTGATTGTTGTTGACTTATTCACATTTAAACAGTAAATTTCATAATACTTTTCTAATCCCAGTATATTGTTCAAATTATTGAAATTTAGCATTTAACATGCTTGATTATTTATAAAAACTTGATTACGAGCGAAAACTTATCAAACATGGGACTGGAACCCTCACCTATCGGAAATCCGTACCAATCGTGCTACAACTTACACCAGCGTGAGCTGTTGTAAGTTGACATTCAATGTTCGGCTCGTATTATATTTTCGTTTTTAAAGGAGACGTGTGCCATCTATCCGACAAGGTTTACACATTATACAGACCCAGTATATTGTCTTGGATATTGAGTGTAGTACTGATCAAAGCCCAGAATAATATCTTCGATATTGAGTAAATTATATTCGTAGTGGCTACGAATGCACCACCCTTACTTTGCTCGTCGATGTCGTAAAAGTCGATTAAGAGCTTTATATCGACCTGGGCCAACTCCATCTGATGCCGTTTGGTCAACAATTGCATTCCTAAGGAGAGTTAATGACAGGCAAGCGGCCGGACAAAAAACTATTGCCAATAACTTAAGCAATACGTACGAGTACATATTCTACTGCATATTGCGTCGATACCAAGTAATTAAGATAAGAGCAGAAGAATGATGATTAAATTCGGAGGAAATATACATGAAAACGAACCCGCGACACTTGACATTTTAAGTCGGTGTCTTAGCCATTACGCCATCCACGCAGTTGTATATTCTTTATTGACAATTTTTAGTATAGAAAGGTAGCAATCAAGACAAAGCAGGTTAGGTTGGCCTCCCACCAGGTAGACTAACTTAGTCAAAGTTATACAGGCTGTATAAAAGGTGCTATCTAGATGCATATACCTAATGGTGGACGCTTGTGTTTTTGAAGCCTTAAAAACCAACTTTACCCAGATTATAACCCGGCCAGTAACGCCAGGAACGGCTAATGAAAGATTGGTATTTAATTTACCTGTAACCTCTTCAGTTGTGCCGTCAGTGATTGGTTCTGTGATTGCAGAATCTTTATCCGCCTTATTAAAGTCTGATTATCCGCTGTACATTGTTTCACTCTGAAACGACAACAAAGCAATTAAAGTTCGGCGGTCCGACGATGGATGATTGGTAAGAGAAATTTGTAAAGTAGACTTAGTAATTTTATCAGTAACAATTATGTAACCAAAGCTGGTCTGTTTATTTCAAAATTTGTATTCGTATTATTTTAAGTAAACAAAATAATAATTAAGCGAATAACGGGCATTTAGATAATAATGTTTATAAATATATTTCAACGTAATATTTAGATTTTTTTTTATTATTGCTTGTGGTGGCAAACAAGCATACACACACACACCCACACACACCTGATGATAAGTGTCACTGCCGCCCATGGACCTTTGCTATACTAAGGGTATAGCTATGCCGCTGCCTACCAGTACAAACCCCAAACCCACCCCAGTTGGGCTTCCGGCTCTCTCGCTCACCAAACGAAGCGCAATAGCACATTGCCATTACTCAGACGTCGATCTTCTGCGAGAGTGTGGTACTAACCCGGACGGACCGGCCCGCGGCTGTAGACAGAGAACTGTCCACAGCGTGGTCCTACCACTATAAAATGGGTAGGTGTGAAATAACCCAATTACTTAAGTATTTATAGTACGCTAGATTTCAATCGTCTGGAATTTGAATATAAATGCCCTTTTGTCTGCAATTGTATGGTGACGGAATGAATATTTAACGTGTCAACTGTAGTTGAGTCAGATAGATTTAAGTGTTCAAAATAAACTCATCAGATTCACATTATTATTAGAGGTTATATAAGTTATTTGAAATCTGATTTTAAAACTAAACTTCAATAGAATAATTAATTCATCATCCTAGCTCATATACGTCCCACTTGGCTCGAGATTCCTCCATAATAGGAGGGAAATTGATCTACTATATCACGTTGGTCGGACGTGTTGGTATAGGGTTTTGTTTCGAGTTTTCCTTCTCTTGCATAGATGTTATGTGCATTTCATATTCCTTAGTCGTCTCATACGATCACCCACGGGTAAGATAGAGTGATGAATTGTATTCTTACTCCGTCACCACACGGATAATTTAATAGTAAACCGTAATCACAAACATCATACTTAATATACCTGACCATAAAATTAGTATTACCGATACAATAATTATTTTCCCAATTTTTTCTAGAATGATCAATTCAAAAATATATTAACGCCCATTTTCATCGACGTCTCTTAAATTTTAGGTAACCTAACCTAAGGCAATATAAATAACTAAGCATTGAGGTTAACTAATTTCTTTTATGTTAATTAATGTTAAATAACGTGTCGGTCTCATAAAAAGGCTCAAAGTCGCTCAGCGTGATATGCAGAGCGCTATTCTCGTTATTTCCCTGCGTAATAAAATCCGAAATACGGAAATCCGTAGAAGGGGCGTAATCGACATAGCCCGCAAAATTAGCACGTTGAAGTGGCAATGTGCAGGCCAAAACCGATAATCGTCGGGGAGGAAATGCTCTGGAGTGGCGACTACGAAACGAATGAGGCAGCATAGGACGATCCTCCAGTAGATGGTCCAACGATATCATAAAAGTCGAAGGAAGCCGTTGGATGCAGGTGGAACAGGACCGTTCTGTGTAGATTCTCGTGGGAAGGACTATATCCAACACTGAACGTCTACGGGCTAATGGATGGACGTTAATTAAAGTGCCTTATACATATTTGCTGGTGAAAAAATATTCAACAACTAATGAAATAAATATTTTCGATGATTATTCAATATTTATAATAACAAAAAAGAACTTACTTGATCTAGTTTATGCAAGTTACATTTTAACTTTGAAATGTTATGTTATGCAACAGTATAAAAATGATTGCATTTACATTTTTAGTTGGCGGCCTAGATTTAAATAAAGAGTCAGCCATATTGCGTCAGTAATCACGTTTACTTAGCGTAGATCAAGAAACATTAATTTTGCACAGTATCAAAATAAGTTTACTTTCCTATACATGCTTACGGAGGGACTAAAGGTATTTAGCACAAAAGATGGCCTCATTTTTACATACGTAGGGCTGGGAGAGAAATATTTGAGCATTCTGGATGAGTGGAATGATAACAGAATAGATAAGTTGAAAAACTATAACGCGAAATAAAATGTTGTCCCTGTACCTGGATCAAGTCCAGTAAAGAATAGCTACTGGAATTTCAAGCAATCTAGTCGATAAAATCAATACCTATTTAGATTTAAAAAAAATAAAGATTTTCCCCCGTCAACAGTGGAAAATGTCTTTATTCATCAAATATACATAACGTTTTCTTAAGCCTGCATTTGATATCCCTCAGGTTAAATCGAATTGGCATTTTATAACGACAATGACAAGCAATGACTCTCTACCTCGATTTTTGCTCACATCATGTGCATTATCTCATAACTTGTAAGTGCCTTTTAATACTGGCAGCCGTGTATAAAATTTAGTCACGATAATATTATATTTTACACATTACATATAGAATACAAAACGAATTGAAACGAATGCCTTTTTATAGCAAAACACGTGTTTATCTCACGATGCATAGTTGATGCTACTACAAAAATTAAATCTATATAAAAGTCCCCGTTAAGGGTCAGTTCAGATAAGACGGCAATTTGTTCGAGTGATTTTATTATATATATATATATATATATATATATATATATATATATATATATATATATATATATATATATATATATATATATATATATATATATTTTATTATTATTATTATTTGATTCACTAAATAAAAATTAAAAGAATAACACTACTTGTTCGATGAGTTTTTACTGTCAATGACCATTAAAGCGTGCAAGTTCCACTCGTGGGTAATTTGTACCCAAAATTAGGCAATTGTGAAGAGATTTCGTCGACAAGAATTTCTCAATATATTATACGGAATTGAAAATCTAGTTATAGGGTTCGGTCCATTCAATGAAAATAAATGTTTTTGTTTCTTTTCACAACACGTCGTTAAAATATTACAATGTTTAGTGGGTAATAGTTTTGGCTCCTATGTAAACCTGAAATTATGTATCGAAATACGTATGTATAGCTACTCTGTTGCAAAGTTAGACTTTTATCAATAAAAATTAAAGGAATGCGTCATGAGACCCTCGCACAAGGTTCAAGATGGTTTAGTAAATGATGAAACATTTGCCGCCTAATCTGAATGGACCATTATGACATCAATGATTCGCATTCCAAAACGTACGAAATATGCAAATGAATAGTAAAGTTTATTGACTTTTGCTGATGTTTGAGGTTATATGCTCACAAATAAAAAAGTTCATTGGATATGAGTAGATCAATGAACTAGTAAAATACCGACAAACATTTAGGAATCAAATTTGATACTATTTTCTTCTTATAATTCCATGTAATGACTAAATAAGAATACAATTGAATCTCATCTTGTCTCACTCGAGTTGTAAAAAGCGACTAAGGGTTATAAGCAGATAATAATATTATCAACATCAAGACTCACCTATCTTCAAGCCCATCAACATATTCCTTCTTTCTTTTACGCGAATCTTGAGCCGAAATTTTATTTCTGATTTTGCGTCGGATTCTTTTAAGTTCTCTCTCTTCATGTTTTGTTAAAGGATAGCTTGTTGGTAATGTGATTCCTTCTTTAGCCAAAAGTCTTCGCTCTTCCGCTGTTAAGACCAAACGAGGATATCCGTTCTTTCCATCACTGGTGGGTTCCTTATCATCCTCATCGTCGCTACGTTCACTTCCTGAATCATCTAAATGCAAAAATGAAGTTAGGACTGTATAATTGTTTTAATGAATCAAACAACACATGTGGGAAATTTATCATTTTGAAATGAGGAAGGAAACCAAATACTTTCTCGCGCTTGTTGAGGTATCTGTATACATTTCAAATATATTTATTATTACAAATTTTATCGGGTAAGTGATTTTTAACTTCCCTATATTTCCAACACTTTTATCTTCATGTTCATGGAAGGATAAAAAAACAAACGCGATAATAGCCATAAAACAAGGTTTAATAATCGCGTAAACATCAGAAATTGTCATGTACTTAAAGGTAATGGTTTCAGAATACAATTCACCATCGCTTGCATTCCCGTGGAGAAATCAAAATAACTGTAATTTTGCACAACTAGACGCATTACGGAATCATAATCACAGGCATTTTTATATACATTTATATAAAAACAAACATAAGTCTATGGCGTATAAATTTATGACGTTTCATAGTTCATTGACCAAACCGGTTGGTACAATGTAGATAAATTGCTTACAATTGCAACTAATATAAAGCTGATTTCATACAATTTTGTTAATTACAAATGAATTTGAGTGTTGAGTCCAGAAGCAAAAGCATTCCAATAGCAAAATGCTAAATTCGAGTTAATATCTCCGTGTGGTGACGGAGTAGAATACTATTCACCACTCGATATCTTACCCGTGGGTGATCGTACGAGACGACTAAGGGATATAAAACGCATATAACATCTATGCGAGAGAAGGAAAACTCGAAACAAAGCCCTATACATATATATAGCCCAACACGTCTGACCAGCGCGGTATAGTAGGTTAATTTCCCTCCCACTGCGGAGAAGGCCCGAGCCCAACAGTGGGACATTTATGGCCTGTGATTATGATGATGATGATGATGAAATTCAAGTTTCGGTTGTTGGGGTTGCCCGCATATTAACTCGTATTTCGGTGTTTACGTGACAATATGCTTGGATGCGTTAGTTTACTTAACCTTTTAGGAAAAAAGGCCAATAACTATAAATGGAAGTAAAATTAATTGAATATATCTCACCGCAATGATTGTTGTGGTCGTAATCATAATCGTTTCGGGAATCCAATTTGAAGTCTTGTAGTTTAGTTTGTGATAAAAGGTTAGCGGCCGCCAGCTTCAGATTGGAAGCATTCTTTAGATCTGCAGCGTTAATAATCTTAATGGATTTGAGATCTTTCATGTCTTTTATTGTTACTGGCAGAAGTATGGATCGAGGGTTCCCGGCCATGGGAGCTACTCGAATGACTCTTCTTTGAGGTGCAACACTTTCAACCGGCTTAGAGTAAACTTTCGTTTGCGGGCTTAGAACTTGAATATTGGCGACTTTGACGGGTTTCTGTGGTTGGGCTTTCACCACAAGATGTGGTTTCGGTGCAGTTGTAGTGGCCACAGGGAGTTTTACAGTTGACTTCTGGATCTTGGGTGTAACTGGAACTTGTGGGGTTTGGGAGAGTCGTCGTTTTCGACTGATTTTACCTAAGGAAGAAAACATTTCTCTTTCATCACTTAGTGTATATTTTTTTGTTATTAAATATGAAAAACATAGTTCCGTTAAAAAGGAAAACATTTTTAAACTAAACGAAGGTCAAATTTTCATAATACAAACAGATTATACAATTGCTGATTACAGCGGTTAACATCTGATAAATTATTTATTGGATTACCGTTGTGAAGGTTACGGTAAAGAGAAACAAATTAATCTATTTCAATAAAAACTGGAAGCTATAATAAAGGTCAAAAAACATTATATGGTCATATACGGAATAAATTTGTGTAAATTTGAACTTACCAGGGCTTTGGAATGTATTTTCATTAATGAATCCGGGGACAATGTGCTGTTCAAAATTCAACCTATCAAATGTATCATTGGCATCAGTCGAGCTGTTGGACATGTCATTCGAGTCCTGGATGATGACATCTTGAACGTTGCCGGGACTGGTAGGCTCCAAGCCCATGGGCGACGAGCTGAACTTTTCATCGCAGGAATTTTGTATTAGACATGGGGATACCTCTAGTTCCAAGTCACTGAAAAGATTAGTCGTGATAAATATCTACGTTATATTTAATCATTTATGTATTATTTGTTGAGTTCATTTCAAGCCTTTTTTGTTAATTATTATGTATTTTGTTTTGTAAAAATTATCAAATTAAAAAAAAACGGAAAATTATTAAGTAGCAAATTGCTATCGTAAATTAAAATATTTTTAATTAAACAAAAACATCGCAATATTTTTTAAGAACGTTTCAAAAATATTATCCTTGAGAGATTAGATAACGTTTTATCCTTGGACAACAATTTTGTTTGGGGTGATATTATTTTGTATTTAAAAATGGCGTCTTTAATTACCGAAGGGGTAATTCGAGTGTAATTCAGTGACGGTTAGTGGTAGCACACTTATGTTAATATACCAATAATATTATGTTAATAAACCCATACTGGAGTACTAATAATAATAATACCAATTCCCATACCCATAGATAGACAAGAAAATCAATGATGATGCTTATCGCAAACAAAATAATTTCTTAAACATCTTTTATTGCGACAAACGTGCTGCTCATACTCGTAAAATAAATATTTTATAAAGATGCTTAATTTAAGGCATAAATAAAGACTAATCATGATTAAATAAAATAGGATAAAATGCAAGAATCTTGTCAAATAACTAATACTCACATATTTTTTTAGAATTTTTTTTTTTTTTTTTTTATAATTTATACTTTTAATACGACATACTTCCCTACCCTTCCTAAAAACTTAATTAAGAAAATCCGTATTACTGGGAACTTTAGTAACATATAATTAATAGACACTTAATTATTGTCCGACTTAAGATATATTTAACGAACACAAATTACAGATAGACTCAGAACAATTTGTGGTTTTGCAAAGACTAAAGACAGAACTGATTTTACTCGACGTTGAGGGTCGTCAATTAAACCATTAAACTATAGCATAGATAGCCGCACAGTAATTGAAGTATTCTATTGATAATAACTCTTTATACTATTAAAAGATTTGTACTTAACATTTTTTATTATTTAATTTATGTATCACAGGACTTATTATAATAGCTGTGTGGTAGCGGCTACGAATACTACCAACCCTTACTTTGCTCGTGGATTTCGTAAAAGACGACTAAGAGCCTTATAACGACCTGGGCCAACTCCATCTGATGCTGTTTGTTCAACAATTACATTCCCAAGGAGGGTTGACGTCTGGCAGACGGCCGGTCATAAAACTATTGCCAATAACTTTTACAATATGTACTATGAAAGAAGAGTAGATATTATATCGACCCCAAGTAATTGGGATAAGAGTAGGAAAATGGTGATGATGATGAATCAAAGCTTCTACATATTACCTACACGGTGAATCGTAAAAACTCAGTAAAAGTGTATTGGCTGCTAGATAATTGCTATTTAACGATGCTCGTGTAGTAAATATAGTTTTATTTTTAAAGGATATAACTATAACGATAACAGGTTATTCTTGACGTTTTAATGCTTCCATATAATATACTCTGAGCGTATTTAATGTACTTGTTCATTTTGCTGCAAATATTGTTATGGCTTCACAACTATTAAGGAAATAACATATACCTTTTAATGTTATAACTGCGTTTAGAATATTTTATACGTTTGTAAGAGTAAATATTTGTAAATTATTGACCATATAGTTCACGCGAAATCTCCTTTATTATATTATATACTAGCTTCTGCCCGCGGCTTCACCCGCGTAAAAGGTTACTTTCCTAAAGTTTTCCATCCCCTATTTTTAATTTACCCCTTAAGGGTAAATTTTTACAACATGTTAATGTCATATTTATTTATATCTAACAATAGCCTAAAAATAGGTTTCAAGCTTCTGACTTTAAAAATGACGATACTTCTTTACAACTTTTCATCCACCTTTACCACCCTTTTTTGCATTAAAAAGTTGCCAATGTTGTCCTTTATCAGGCTCTAGACTATCTGTGTACCAAATTTCATCTAGATCGGTTCAGTAGTTTTGGCGTGAAAGAGCGACAGACAAACAGACAGAGTTACTTTCACATTTATAATATTAGTAAGGATTTATAATAGTAGAAATAGAGAGTCGTTGTGATTGCATACCCAATACACACTATATTATCGATACAACTGACTTTGTTCTGCACTACTGGGCACAAGTTTCCTCCGCAATGGAATAGAATTAAGTTACTATCTGTACCACGATGGTCAGACGGGTTGTTACAGGGTTTCGTTGCCACCGTTCCCTCTTGCACTGATGTTATCAACTTAAATTCCTTAGTTGTCATTATGACACTTTCAGAATAAAAAATTGGGCTGGTGAATTGAGTATTCTTACTACATGTGTCGCCACACAGATTAAGTGACTTTCAAATAGCATAATAACGCTATTAAAGCTTTGGGATAGTGAATCTAGTTACATCGATCACTATAGTAATGTCAGTTTGTGAGGAAAATATGTCACTAGCCTCTTGCTGCTCATGCCATACATAAAAGTAAAGCAGTTAATAATACTGCAAAAGATGCTACACTGCAGACTGCTTAGCATAAGGTGAAATCTTATACTAAGCAAACTGCCCAACATATTGGACCAATTTCTCTCTTATTGTGAAGGAAAAAAACATCGTAGCGTATTCATCATCATCATCATCATCACAGTCCATATATGTCCCACTGTTGGGCTCGAGCCTCCTCCGTAGTGGGAGGGAAATTAACCTACTATACCGCGCTGGTCAGACGTGTTGGTATAGGGTTTTGTGTCGAGTTTTCCTTCTCTTGCGTAGATGTTATATGCGTTTTATATCCCTTAGTCGTCTCGTACGATCACCCACGAGTAAGATATGGGGTGGTGAATTATATTCTTCCTCCGTCACCACACGGATAGCGTATTAGCTGTAATAAAAGATAGAAAGAATACATTGATCTCTCTAATTAGAAGAGAAAACAGACTGGGTCATGTGAGTTTTCTTTAGAGTATGTTGTATAGGAAGTATTATTATTCTTACTCGCGTTAATAATATTTAACTAATCAAAACACTATGACAAGCTCTTTATTCAAATAGGTAATTTATAAGTGCAACGTTTTCATGTCACACTTGTTGCAAACAATTGTACAAACAATTTTATTGCTTACGCGCCCCATTTAATATGGAACTTCAAGAATAGATTTAGTTTTGCTGTATTCGTCAAAGTTCTACTAACTAGTTTCGCAATACTTGTTACAAACTTCTACCTGAAAACGGTTAACAGATACAAATGTATAATCATTTGCTATTTGTAACATATGCGAGCAAATTTATCGAGGATTAGTCGAGTTATCAGATATAATTTAATGTATTTATATGAGTATAGAGAAATAATGAGGCGGAAATTATATTTGTGGTTAGATACTGAATTGATATTGTGGAATTATAATACACTTGCAAATGTCTTTACCTTGTGATAAAAAAGGTCTACTAGAGATAAGGAATTGCCAAAACATGTAATTATTTTATAAACTGTTTGGTAGACTGGTAGCAGCAATCGACCTGCCAGCATTACTGTGCGTTAGATTAGATAACTTGAATTTATAAATACTCATCAATAATTTTATTTTAATTTGAAATTTAATCTGTAAATGTTCTTCTTTATCTTATACCAAATAAACCCGGTGTCGTCTTAAAGCTTTTTACATCGTCATCTCAGCTCCTATGCGTTCTACCAATACGATGGCAATTGACCAACTTCAAGTAAAACTGTACAAACTTGAACCGGGTGGTACAGTAACCACGCTGTTTAGACGTGTAAGTCTTTATTTCAAGTTTTCTCTCTCCTCTTTTTTCAAAATGAGAGGGCGATTAGCCCACTATAACACGTTGCCAGACAAGATGGTATAGGGTTGTGTATAGCGTTATCTCTTTTTGTCGATTTTTTTTTGTAACGTTATACGCCAACATCTCTCAATTATTCTTTACGCCAACCGCGGATGAGCAAGAAGGAGACACAATGTTTTACAACGCCTATTATTATTCCGTAACCATAATTATGAATAATTATTTAAATTACTGAAATTTAGCATTTAACATGCTTGATTATTTACAAAAAGTTTATTACGAGCGAAAAATGATTGTGATCCCATATGTGACAATCATTTTTCGCTCGTAATCAAGTTTTTATGAATAATTATTTTTAATAAGGTCATAAAATATCAGTTTATGACAGGGATTACACGTGCGTTTAGCTTTGTAATCCGCGTATAGGATATATTGCCGTATATCGGGCGTAGCTCGACTTCCTGTGCCTGCTATTTATAAAGTACTTAGCGGTAGATCATAATATCACTATTTTTAATTGCAATTTAAATTGCAGATAATGGAATTGATACAGATAACACAATTGCAGATAATTGCAATTTAAATTGCAGATAAAGGCGATTTTTGCGCGAAGCTCAGTAGCAATTTGCTTACTACTCAGACGTTAATCTGCAAGTGTGGTATTTCCCCGGAAAAAACTGACCAATTTATCGTTGCAGACAGAAAATTGTTAGCAGCGAAAAATTACCTAGTAAAGAAATTCGAATGTTAGGAGGGTAAAAAGCTGTAAAAAGCCAAAACATTGCTGCAAGAAAAAGGATACACATTATTTCGTATTTCCCTTTACTAAACCTGCCTGTTGTCAGGGTGGTGCAATAAATAAATAGTGCAGAAGGTTTGTTACCCATCAGTGCTAGTCTTCTCTCATAAAAGAATTTATAAACCGTTCCGCCGTCGATAGCCACGTGACCTACCCAATTCATATAAAAGTAACGATAATTTCAAACACATTTTTATTATGATGGCAAATGTAATAGTTTAATAGCTTTTTATACTTATATAGGCCGTCGCAGGATAAACCCGATAAGAAACTTAGTAGGCTCGCCTTTTTTAATGACTTTATTTTATATGAAATGTACAACATCTTTAGTAAACATTAGCTTGAGTCTGATACTCTTCGAATCAGGATATAATATTTTCAAAAAGTAATTTAACGTATTGGAACAGATCTCATAAGAGGCATCCAATCACGAATTAACTACGAGGGGCTATCCATAACTTCAATCACCTTGGAGAGAGGGGAGCGACCCGCCCCAGCTAACTAGCGTAAGCAGAAACTGAGTTTGAATATGAGAGTGAGTATGACCAGTACCATAAGCTACAAAACGTAAACCACATTATAACAGGCGAATACACGTGTATTTTAATATAGTAATGAGCAATTCTAGAAATCAAATCAATTCTAGAATAGTAATCGTATTTGTATTTATTATATCTTTTGCGATCCTCAACGTTGAAGATTTAATGGTATTTTTCGAGTAATGTATACTTATAATACTATAATGGAATTGATATGAGAGATTTTATGAGGCATTCGTTTCCGCTACTTCTGTAACTTTCAAGGTTTCTCGTCGTGACTTTCAAGATTCAACGTGGCGGTATCAACTTTATTAAATAACTTCTCCTTATATTATCGGACAGGTCACACTCACTGGTTAAAGTATAATTTCTCTTTTTAACTATATTGCCGGTTTGAATAGCAGAAATGTAGATGTGCTACCGCTACTTGCCCATTCCGGTACAAAGGTCATAATAATAGCCATAATAATTATTATATACTACGCAATTAATTATATCGTGATATAAAACGCGTAAACATAGACCGAATCCCAACAATTATATGTGGCTTTCACAAAAAGAAAAAAAAATATTTGGAGGTTCAATACCCAAATAACATTTTTTTGTGTGAAATCCACAGTACATAGAAAGATAATCTATTTAAAGAATTAAGTTAATTTTCTTGTGTTAACGGAATAAGAACAACTCTTGCCCGTGGGTGTCGAAAAAGACAGTTAAAAGACATCCCTTAACAGTCATCATATAATAAGCTGATAACATCGGGTTATATATGGTTTATATATCAAGTTTTCTTTGCCAACACATTTTCATTTTTTCCTTTCCATTGCGGAAGACGCCCAAGACCAACAATAGGACATAAATGGGCTGAGATGGTGATTATGATGAAATTAATTGTGAAGATAAATCATTAAATGAGTATTATTATTCTAAGTAAAAGTTATAACATTTCATGAACAAAATACACTGTACATTTGGGCATTGCCGCCACGTTACTGGTAAACCGCTTAAAAGCGGTGAGTGTGCAAACTGCAAATCGAAACTGCCAATCATAATCGTTTCGGTAATATGGCTACGCTGCCAAACGGCTTTCAAAATCGTGACCGCCGATGGGACTGAAACTATCAGCTATATTTAGATAGCAGAGATGTGCATTGGTTTTAACTGTGTTGAAATTAATTCGAGTTCGGATTATGTAATACCATTCTGAATCCCATTCCGAAGTTAACGGTACAAGAATATACACTATCGGGACGAACGACTCTAACTCGATATTTTTTTAAAATGGAAACTATACTTAGGTATTAAAAAAACAATTGATGATCATCATCATCATCATCAACTTGCTCCTATCCCAATTTATTTGGGGTCGACGTAACATGTCTTCTCTTTCCATACGACTCTATCAGACGTCATCTCTGTCGTCACTCCTTGTCTATCCATGTCATGTTTCACGCAGTCCATCCATCTTTTCTTCGGTCTTCCCTTACCCTTTAAGTCTTCAACATTCATAATTAAAACTTTCCTCACAACATTACTTTCATCCCGTTGATGATATAATGGAAAATTTTAAAAGGAAAAATAATTATTTTTATTTATTTCCACAATGTACACATTTTCTATATTATATACATCCTCTGCCAAACTGCAATACAGTTTGTCGGCAGATAAAAAATACAAAAGGAAATATCGAACCGGGGATGTCTGAACTAAGCTATTTCTATTCTTGATGACAGACAGCTAAACTTTTTTTACTTTCATATTAATTTTGTTTTTATTGATTGAAAATACGATACTTTCTATACTAAACTTAGATCGATTTATTGCTTCCTGAAACCTGCTGTAACTAAATTTCATGGCAATAGTTGAAGCTGTTTCCGATTTTAAATATATAGAAATATACAAGAAATGCTGGTTTAAAGATATACATAATAAGTCACTGCTGCATTTGGAATAAATGTTATTTTTTTTACAACCTGGGTTATTAGCATTTTCGTAGTGATTCTTAATTTAACTCGATTAACAATATATATAAATAAATATAGGCTATATTATATTACTCAGTAACTTATATTTAGGTTAAGAAGATATACAATGCGAAAGTGGAAGGATGTAGGTACCGGGGGAGACCGAGACTAACCTACCTAGACCAGATTGGTAATGTACTGAAGGAAGATGGAGTCAAGAGTCTCCGAAACCGGCAAGCGTGTATGAAGAGAATTATGAATGTTGAGGAAGCGAGTGAAGTATGCAAGGATAGAGTTCTCTGGCACTCTGTTCTCTCTGCCTACCCTGCAAGGGATATGTCGTGATGGTATGTATATGTATGTAACTTATATGTATGTAGCTTATATTTATATTACTTACAGATAATATAGCATTATATTAATAAAAGTTTTTTATAAATCTGTCTATTACTCTTTGATTTTATTCGTTAAGCTGATATCAGACGGTTCACTCGAGTGATTGTTCACTCGGGTGATGGTTCATTTTTCTATCATTTTATGTTCACACGGCTAAGAGGGAATGATTTAAAAATGAACATTCACTATTTATATCTTTCAATATATCATCGAATGAAGTCGTGCGTCTTGGAATTACTTTAATTTATGATCATTTAATCAATTTTTACTGATATTTTTTTTAGTGGTAGGACCACGCTGTTGACAGTTTTATGTCTAAAGCCGTGGGCCGGTTCATCCGGGGTATTACCACACTCTCGCAGAAAATCGTCGCTTGAGCAGTGGCAATATGCTGCTGTGCTTCGTTCCGTGAGCGAGAGAGCCGGAAGCCCATCTTTCTGGGTGGGTTTGGGATTATTGGCTGGCAGCGGCCTAGTTATACCTCTAGTGTGGTAATGATCCATGGACGGCAGTAACACTTAACAACAGGTGTGCTGCTTACTCGTTTGCCACCAGAGCACTAAAAAAAATCAAAGAGTTGACAAAAAAGCAGTAAAGAAAACGTCGACGGTGATGGGTGCTACCATGGATTGAAAGAAAAAAATATTAGCAGCATCAAATACATTGTTGAGAGAACTAGCAGTTGAAGATCCTGATTCATATTGTAATAATCTTTTTAAAGTTCTCCAAAAAATGTAATGTATTTTGATCGATCCACTCGATTGATCAACACACACACATTTGCCGCGACCAGTGCAAAGCAGCGCAGAAAATTATCAACACGGGACGTCCTTCGGCTACAGAACTTGTAACAAAATGACCGGACCCGAATGAAAGTTCTCTCAGTGTTCAGACTGTTCATTTCTCGTTCACTCGGAGTGCGAGTGAAAGATGCCGAATGCCAATATCCAACACTGTTGGATCGTTTCACTAATGAATTCATTCGGCACTAATGTTTCATTTTGTGTTCAGATGCGTCACTTCGAGTGAAAGATGCAAAATGAAAGACAAAAATGAACAAAAAATTAACCGTCTGATATCAGCTTTACGAACAAGAGCACAATTCTTTTTTTTTTTATAATATTAGTGTCGAAGTCATTGTAGATTATATCTAATAATTTTTGGAAGTCCTTTTATTAACTTTTGTATAATGATGCTGTAGCATATGTATGTAAGCAAACAGACAAAAATGTATCATGCAAATCATTACACTGCGTGGATGAAGTAACAATATAGTATTTCATTTTTTAATTCGCTACAAATTTATTATATAATTATAATATATTATAAATTAAATCATACAATACTATAAATATAAACAAAACATCAATTTTCAGTAAAACAATACTTACAAATGCATCAAAAATAGGTATCAATTAAAAAGAAAATACGATACTTTGTCTATTTTTGGTTACCTTCTAGCTTACATTAGTGAAAGGTGATATCGTATTTCTTTGGTAAGAAATACGACGCTAAACTGACTTTATACAAGTATAATAGGTTGACTATAGATTTTTTAAGAGATATAAATAAGATGAAGGCGGCAAAGTAATTTAAAATAAATTGTGCAAACTTCGTGTAGCGACAGAGCAAGAATATTTTTACTAACTCTTCCCTTCACGCTGGTATATTTAAAGACGACTAAGGCTAACTTTTTTTTTTTTTTTTTTTTTAAAAACACCACCCCGTACTAAGGAAATAATCCTTGTATTGCAGGGGACTTTACAAACATGCAATTAACGCAGACCAATTACACCCAGACTCAGAACAACACCTTGTGGATCACACAAAGTAATGTCCTGCGTGGGAATCGAACCCACGGCACTGGCACGTAAGGTCGGTATCTTAACCACTACGCCATCTGTGCAGTCAAGCAAGCTAAATATAAGCAGATAATAATCTATACAAGAAAAAAATAAAAACAAACCCCTTTAAGAACTCGTCTGACCAGCACAATTTAGTTGCTTCCCATTACATGGCCCCCACCGTTTAGCGACAGACTGAAGATGAGTAAGTAATATAAAATTAAATACAATCCTAACCTCACATGAAACATAAAATACTTCCCTGTAACTAACGGATTAAAAATTAAGTAAATATGGCACCACTCCAGTAAGACATGGCTATTGGAGGTTAGCAATTAGCGAAACTGCAATATAAGAAAAACTCGAAATAAATGCATATACAACTCATCTTTTTTTATTTTTGCCGTGGACTATGGATGCGTCTCGCCCCGCCAAATCAGTCCGGGGTGACAGAAGTGACGGCGCGTGACCTCATAGACCCATCATGCAAACTCCTCTCTTAGCCGTGCGAGCGGACCACCGGTACCCGATCTTTGTCTACGGTGGCCATATACAACTCATCTGGCTATAATATATACAGTAAAGCGATTGTAATGATATTAAAATTATCTAACTGTAAGCAAACGACAAAAAGAAAATAAAAAAAATGCATTTTTCTAATATATTGAATTAAAAACACACGAGACTCTAATACACGTGTCTAATATTCAAATAAAAACATACGTGAATAATAAAACTATCAGATAAAAACATTATACGAAGATAATTATAATTAGATAATTTTAAAATTATTCACGTTTCAATTGATTAGACATTCTCTGCCTACGTGCTATTTTAGGAACAAAATATAGTATAAACATCCTAAAACATTGTGGATGCAAAAGTTTGGATATATTCATTCACACAAAAGCCTAAGCGGAAATCTATGAAAATTTTGGTTGTATTGACCATTCTCAACTTCTCAATATTTTTTAAATGGTAATCGAGATATTAACAGTGGTCGATGTCTCAGGATTAATTACAATGATTTGTCTGGCTATTTTCCATACTAACCTTGTTGAATCAAGATTGGGTTTAATCTCAGAACCACCGCGGTCTTTTTTGAAAAATGATTGGTACATCATTTTGAAGATTAATTTATAATCTAATGACAAAAAAAAAAAAAAATTTTAAAACTTACTTATTCTTTTAAAATACCTGTTAGTTCTCTCGGGTATATCAATCAACCTTTAAGTACGTAAGTTTATCAAAGAGTATAAACATGCCATTGTTAAGTTACAGTTATGTACAGGTACGTAATAAATCCTCTACTAATGAAGCGAAATATTTTCACGGATCTTCTAAGTTTTTAAATATTGAGAATTTCCTCTGCCGCAGCAGAGGAGCTGTGCAGAATCTTTTCCAAATATAATAAACTACAAAAAATAATTTCAATAACTAAAACCTGACTACGAAAAAATCGCCTTCAAAGAATTATAAAAAGAGAAAATATTCAGTAGAACGGGTTCATAACATATTCGTGGGCGTAATCACGAGAAAGTAAGGGGTAGTGACACATGGTTGAAAAATAAATTATTTTTAAACAGACGACACCACACGAGGAATTTTATTATTATTTTAAAATAAATTACGCAGTAAAATAATCTTTCCACGTTATTAGGTACATGCAGAAATATGATAAGCTGCCTATTATCGCCCACTGCAGCCAATGGTGACTGTAATTGTTAACCCTGAATTAAGTAAAACAACCTAAGAAAAGGTCAAGCAAAGGACGATGCAACTTTTCTGCGGTCCATCTATAGGCATCGGTGGTTAATTTAATAAATTACCGGTTCGGCGGTAAAATTTATATTTATATATCCATACCATTTGTACCACCTATAGCTTTATACATACGCCCATACATAATAGCCTCTTCAAGAATAGGAGGGAAATGGATCTACTATACCAAACTGGTATTGGGTTTTAATTCGAGTATGCCTTCTCTTGTATAGTTTTTATATGTATATTATATCCCTCAGCCGTCTTTAAGACTCCCTCGGACAAAAAAGGAGGTAGAAAGTGAATTCTTACTCCGTCACCACAAATTACAAATAAAGTATACAATAATGACTTAATTTTAATTGAGCCAGTTTGAAAGCCTCGTTTGTCTCAGAAATGTGGAGGTTCTGAGATCGTGAAATTCGAATCCTGCTTCGGCGAAAATAGTGTTGTTAGGATTAGTAGGTTTGTTAATAAATATTTTGGTCAATTTTAAAGGATTTAGTAGCAGCAAGTTCGGAGGTTGGAATTGAGCCCGGTTGGCGGTAATACGCGCCCTTTTATGTGATACCAAGGATTACGTGACCAAATGTTGGTGTACAGTGTGCACCCCTGCTTATAATTTCGAAGAAACGTTGACAGTCTATAAATTTATTTCTCCTATTTAATCTTCTTTAAGGTTCACTATTTTGCTTGTAGTGGCCACTTGAAATTTGCCCTTGCAGACTTTATTATTACAGCTTGTAAGTGAACGTACCTATGGTGTGACATTTTTTTTGCAATATTTAAACACTACGAGTGGTCAC
The DNA here is from genome assembly GCA_905163515.2 of Lymantria monacha. Classification (NCBI taxonomy): domain Eukaryota; kingdom Metazoa; phylum Arthropoda; class Insecta; order Lepidoptera; family Erebidae; genus Lymantria; species Lymantria monacha. The sequence continues at coordinate 14,909,946 of LR991097.1, read as the reverse complement.
TCGAACTAGAGAAAAAAGAACAATTTTATTCAAACGTAGAATTTTTGAAAACCTCCACCACCCCTGAACAGATCACGTAGTATGAGTATGTTCGCTATAAACTTAGTGTGGGAACACAGTAACTTAGTGTAACTTTAACATGGTGATTTAAGGCATTCTAAGATAGCAAGTGGCGACTTACTTGTCCGCCATATATTTGTAGCCCCGTCTGTCTATATTAACGGCCGGCAAGAGGCGGACCGCGAAAGGTCGAATCTTGGACTGCAAAATGTTTTAATGTACATTGTATTGTGTACCAAATATAGTAGTAGTAGATAAGGTATACTTATACCTTTATTAATTGGAATAATATTTTTAAGCCACATGTAATCTAACTTAGTACTTATTCTATTTTAAAGAGAAACCATACAATAAATAGGTAGCACTTAATTATTTCTGTTGTTTTTTTTTTCTGGACCTTCTTAAAATTTACCCACAGTATCCGCAACCCATCTAAAACTTCTTGCCGACCCCTGGTCTATATGTTTGTACCCAATATGTAAAAAACACAGTAAATAATTGAATACAGTTTAACTTAAAATATGGTGTGTTCTAGAATTAGAAATAATATTAAATTAATAAACGTAAATAATAAATAATTTGGAAAATCCAAAAGTGCACGCCTCATAATTATTATATTATTTAATATTTATTTAATCAACTATTTTCTAAATTTAAACAAAATATTTGCTTTTTAAAAATATCAAATACGTTTTAAACGACTGTTTTTCTTGACATATGTATGATAATATTATCCTATAAGTGCAATGTGAGAAAAATACAATCATTTTAGGTTTGAAAAGTTCTTGATTTTTATATATCGAGAGTAGAGCAAGACCTCAACACTTCGCTTATGGGGCGTGCAATATCTAAGTTTTTGACGCAAACAAATCAGCAGGTAGGTACATCTAGAGAGTATGAAAAAATTTCAAACATCTTTAGTCATCACTTGTTTTAAAAATAAATCATGTTAGCTGCTTCCAAAATGAAACACTACTCATTACTTAAAGTTTTTTTCACTCCAGCGACCAATGACCGCCGATATTATAAAATCTATGACTACCATTAAAGCCTATTAAAGTATCATAGGTTAGCAGATATAAATTTCGTTGTTTTTTTTTCTTCTATAACACGTGTATCTAACTGTACTTATGGTACATCAATTGAGTGTTGACCTTGCTTGTTGAGTATTACAGCTTAGTTCCAGCTCCACGTATAACAAATATTTGTTTGAGATAAATCTCAATAATACTACAATACCGGGAACGTGAAAATGTTATGTTACGGTTATATTCGACTTTTTAGTATTTTATAGCAAATTAATATATAATACGAAATAATAGTCCTTCAGTCCAAAAGAAATTATCAGTAAATCGATATACACGACCCAGTGCTGGGCTCGCGACTCCTCCGAAATAGTAAGGAAATGGATTTCTACTATATCACGTTGGTCAGACGGATTGGTACATACATACATACATATCATCACGCCATATCCCTTGCAGGGTAGGCAGAGAGAAAAGAGTGCCAGAGAACTCTATCTCTGCATACTTCACTCGCTTCCTCAACATTCATAATTCTCTTCATACACGCTCGCCGGTTTCGGAGACTCTTGACTCCACCTTCCTTCAGTACCTGACCGATCTGGTCTAGGTAGGTTAGTCTCGGTCTCCCTCGGTACCTACATCCTTCCACTTTCGCATTGTATATCTTCTTAACCAGACGTTCGTTCGGCATTCTTTCCACATGTCCGAACCATCGGAGCATTCCCTTTCGCATCTTTACACCAATACTCTCTTTCATACCTACTCGCTCTCTTACGTCGTCGTTACGAATGCGGTCGGTCAGCCTAACTTCACAGATTTTCCGAAGAGATCGCATTTCGACCGCAATAATTTTACTTTCATACTCTTTTCTGCATACCCAACTCTCGCTTCCATACAGTAATGTTGGGACAAGCACTGCGTTATGTATTGCTACACGTGCCTTCTGGCTGAGGTGGTGGCTACCGAGAAGTTGCCCCAACACTCCGTTCACTCTATTTCCCGCATTCACTCTTCGCTCTATATCAGTGGTGTACCGTCCATCTCGGCTAAATCCACATCCAAGATATACAAATTCATCCACTTGCTCTAGTACATCATTACCTATTGTTACTCTTACATCTGTTCTGGCTTCATCTGGATTTCACGGATTTCACGGATTGGTATAGAGTTTTATTTCGGGTTTCCCTTCTTTTGCATAGACATAGACGTAATATGCATATTATATCGATTAGTCTTCCTTTATGTCACCCACGGACAGGTTAAGGGGTGAGAATTTGTATGCTTTCTCCACACAGAAAACGTAACTTAACCAAAAAATAACCAATAATGAAATTATTCCTTGAAAAATAGATAGATTAAAAATATTATACGTGTACACCTGTAGTGGCTTAGCTGTATAACAGCGCATTGAATAAAAATTAAATAATAGACTAACTCGTAGGTAAAGGTCAAGGAAAAAATTTACTAACAGCTAACCAGTTCTTCAAACGGCACTGAATTATCACCTACGGACTGTATTATAATAATATTTTTACTTTTTTTAATATATACATATAAACAAGATTCTACGCTAAATAATAAATCATTGTGTCAAATACAATTATTTGTAGCACACACAAAGAATTGTCCCACGTTGTAATTTTTTTTTCTAAGCCATCTGTGCAGTCGAACGGTCCTCGCAAACCACGTTGTAGTTAAAACCAAGATAATAAAAACAGAAGACTAACTAGACCATTACGCTATGCACTGTGCAAAATGAATTTAATAGATTTGTAATGCATTTTCTATTGCCATAATTTGTGATGGTAAAGACGCCAGTATGTACTACATGTTTAAAAGGAGTTAAGTATTCATACGACCGTATTTATAAGAATTAGGTTTATTTACAGTAACTTTTACATGCGGACATCGGTTTAATTATTCGCTTAGTAGTCCGTGAAAACCGCAAAAACCAGTTAAAAAAACATCCGTAAAACGCGCTGTAGTCTCTTAGGACACTTATAACAACTAACCCTTTTCGCAATCCGTATCTCAAGCAAGGCGATTATAGGATTTTCCTCTCGAACGTAATGCGTAACCGCTCTAAGTCCTACAGGGAACGTCGATGGGCTGAATGGATGCATCGTTGGTATAATATCCAAACATGATTTCATCAAAATCAGATAAATATTTAGATAATAAACATACAATTATTTGTTATTTATTCAGTTTACTGATCTAACAAAAAACGGCGCAATAGTAGAAGTAACTGTTATCGTAGATGTTCAACAGACCAACATCTACGTTTCTCTAGTTGTACTGAGTAACATAAATGCATATGGGACATTCTTCTTTTTTACCAACAATCTGACCGGCAAATTTTTATATTTGTTAAAAAAGTAAAAATGTGATTTGTTTAGTAAAATGTGATTTAAATTATTGCCTCGTTATTGTAGATTTCAAAAACATATAATGCATCGAAGTATTACTTGTAATTTTTGTTTTATTTCAAATTTAGTAGGAATGGTATCAAAAAAATAACACCTCAGTCACAGAAATGTTTATTTTTTTTATTTCTCATTTAAAATCAGATCTTCAGTTTCTTATTACTTTCTTATCAAGAATATAAACATTTATTTTTACCTAGCTCCATTGGACGGAATTATTAAAATTAACATTTAAAAAAATATATCCAATACCACTCTGTCACATTTTTGATTTTTAAGACAAAATACTATTTAATATTATGAAAGTCACCCAATAAAGTAACTTGAAAATCTAGTGAACACCTTTATTGTTTAGCATGTAATACTAGAACACGTTATTTTTGTAAATATTACCAATAAAGTGGTTCATACATTACTTTGAACTTCAATTATAAGGGGGACAAAATTGTGACAAAGTGGTAAACGAAGTGACGGAGTGGTAAATAATGTTTACCCGCGTTAACCTTATAACAATTTTTAATTTTAGAAAACAATAACAAATTATAATATTTCCTTAAAATATTACTATAAAGTCTTTTGATTGGTATCCATTCTTTGGTGGATATTAATTTAGTTTCACAATATCTTTTCACTTACTCTATTTTCAAAAACTTCTATTGGTTGATCGTATTCGTAAAACACGCGTCTTCCTCTTTTAACTACCTTAGGAGGTGGAATAATTTGTAACAAATTTTCAAACATCACATCCGACACATCAGATTCTAACAATTTAAATAATTTTCCAGTATTATCAACAGAACTGAGATAAAAATCATGAATTTTTTGTTTTAATATAGTATTTTTTGGTAAGACGGAACTATACTTCGTCACTCTCTTAATTCCCATGGTTTCTTTTGCCAGCTGAAGTTTTAGTCCGGAACGTTGAATTGTTGGGTTTTCAAGTATAATTTTGATATAGCGTTTTTTTTGTGGTCTTTTGTGTCCTTGTAATGTTTCTTAATGGTATTTGATAAAATAGTATATTTTCTGTTTTCTTCTTCGCCATGTTCATTTTCCTTTTCACTATAGGTTGTATTATGCACTTTATTTTCTTTCTTTTTCTTTTGCTGAAGTCTTTTCTTGTATTTCTGTACTTTTCTTAGTAATTCTTGTATTTGGTCTTAAAGTGAAATATTTTGTCTAAAAAGTCGTGATCTATCCCGTCTAACTTATTTTCTTCCGCTTGCACTGGCAGTAGACGAGGGTGGAGTCAGTGAACGAGATCTAGGACTTAATGGAAGTAGTCTGGGACTTGAAAGAGGTGGTGTTGAAGCTGGAGTGTTCATCAAAAAGGTCTGCAAAGCTTTCTGTCGTTCTCTTCTCTTCTTATTTCTAATCTGCCATTGTCTCTTTATTTTTTATGCTCTTTTGGTGTCATATCTTTAACCAACTTTTTACGAACATGATATCTTTCTAAATCTTTACGTTTCACTTCTGCAACGATTTCAGCGTTAAGTTTCCTTTTTTCACGACACCGTCGCTGTCATTCAGCCGCAGATAATGCCATTTAACTGATGGTAACACCTTAAACTAAGAAAATAATCGACGATATAATAACCAACATCCGATATAATCATCAACATCTATTATGAATATTAACTAAGGCTCTAAGTTCCAAGCAAAAATGACCACTTCGTCACAAGTTATACCACTCCGTCACATTTTTGTGACAGAGGTGCTTCGTGACAGAGGTGTAAAATAGTAGTGTTCGAGACTCTCAGCATTTTCCTAATTATAATTTACGCATAAAACTGAGCATATATGAAATACTTATCAGGAATCAATAAAATAATATTAAAACACAGAAATTACAATAACATTTGGAAGTAGTAACTTACGTGACAGAGCGGTCGCTAAATAAACACACGCACCTCCTTTTACTGTTTGCGAGTGACTGACTGGTATTTCCGGGGCGTAGGGACGCATACCGTGGGTCCGGGGTGGAGTGGGGCTGTTGTGTTGTCTAGTGACCAAGGCCAAAATTCCTAACGCACATTATTTTGCACCATGAAATGAGTGACAGAAGGTAGCAACAAAAATCATACACGTGAGGAGACAGCCAATAAAATATTTTTTTTATTTAATAATAGAAACATTAAAAATTATTTCTTCTTATTAATTTAATAACAAAGGTCAAGTAGTTCAGTAAATGTTTTTGGATAGAAACTTTTAATGTATTTTTTTTTTACGAGAGCAATTTGTTTACATTAGTGGTCATAGAGAGACACACTTTATTTGTATGTAAAACACCTCCGTCACGCTTTTTGTATACTATGTCACACTAATTTTGTAAAAAATATTAATAATTAAAATCTACTTTTGAGGATATTATACTTATTGCATTGTCAAGTGTATTTTTATAAATAAAAAAATAAGAAATTTAGTATTTAGGAGCAATATATTTATTTTTTTGCGGAGAAGACAAGTGATTGTCGATAAAAAAGAAGAACGTCACATATACAAAATTCGATCCAGCTACGCAGTTACAATTTACTCACGTGGCATTCTTTTGAAGTTATTTACATATTGTTATAGGTATAAGAAAATTGATGCCTTACGTTGTATTTGCTGATTATTTTTATTTTGTGTCTCTTTTAGATTTGCAAAATGAATTTGGATAAGATTTATAGGAGTGATCGTATAATATAACCGAATTAGAAACTTGTAATAGTATTAAATATGTTTTTATAATTTTAACCATTCATAATGATATTTGACTTTTACGCGAAATGTGTAATACATTTGAAATAAAACTATTTTTACGGATTCTATGGCGTTTGTATTGAATTTTTAATATCCCGACGTTTAGAACCCTTTACAGTGTTCACGATCACCGGAGGACTGTTTAATCAATTAAAAATTAAATACAAACATGTAAGAATCTGTAAAAACAGTTTTATTTCAAATTTTATAATACATTAAGTAGATTTCGTAATCTGTATTCAATTTTGAAAGTTCGTAAAAACTATCATCTATCCGATGATGACCTATGTATATTTAGTCGTACTTGAGTATTTTATTTCGTTTGGTCAAATGGCAAGGCATAAATAAGGTTTTAATACGAATTTTCATTAATTTATATAGGTATGTTTCCACGCTATCAAGTAAGGTCATATAGAATATTATGATGACAAAGTCTCGTTTTGTTTACACAATTGAACAAATATCTCTATTTTTTTACACAGTAATTGTAACATGTGTTGAGCAATTGTTGAAATAATACGTATACATATTTTATTTTAGTTTTTTTTTTAAATAAACTATAAATGATAGCTGGTGTTAGTTGTATCGCTGATATTAATATTTCATTAACGGTATTATAATTTATTCGCCATTTTAGATTATTTGCTAATGATAATGGCATTATTAAGATAGTGCCATGTCGCGCCAGTTAAATAGCAGAACTGAAGCCAAGGTAGGCCGCTGACCGCAAAGTCGCCATTGATAATTATAGGTTTATTTATATTACTAGCTGCTCGGCCAAGATATGAGCCATCTCTATTCCAAATTTCGCTTAAATGTTGCCTGTAAGATGAAATAACAAAGATAAACAAAACACCAAAAAATAATTTATATTTTTTATAGTAGATATTACAATAAAAATCTTTTTTTTTTTTAATTTACATTCATTTTTTTTTTCCGTGTGGTGACGGAGTAAGAATACAATTCACCACCCCCTATCTTACCCGTGGGTGATCGTAAGAGACGACTAAGGGATATAAAACGCATATATCATCTATGCGAGAGAAGGAAAACTTGAAACAAAACCCTATACCAACACGTCTGACCAGCGTGGTATAGTAGGTCAATTACCCTCTCATCATGGAAGAGGCTCGAGCCCAACAGTGGGACATATATGAGCTGAGATGATGATGATAAAATTCTTGTCCATCGTCGTTAAAGATAATAATCATTAATGACCAAAATATTTTTATAAAGAATACGAAAGTTGTACGGTATGCACAGCCTGCAGTGGACTGTATGAAGTAAGTTTACTGAACTAGGTGAGGAACTGATATTATCCTATCCCTGCAAGCCGCGAAGAAGTAATTAAAAAATACTCCACCAACCTTTCATCCACTTTCGCCGAGGGCAGTAGTGTCGTCGCAGTAGGCTCGCCAAACCGCGCGGTCAGCTTCACTATATTCTATACAACTATGCAGTTCACAGCACCACAAAACACTATTATGGTGGTTCCAACAGTTCCGTTAAACAATGTCCTACCAAGGATTAAGCAGGTGCGGCAATTACGAATACACCGAGTGGCACAACCGCCTGGCGGACCGAGTTGTGTCAAATCTTCTACTCAACTGTCATAACGACGGTTGCAGAATCGAAGTTGTGAAGTTTCTCCAAATACCCTCCACATAACTTGCAAGGACCGAACATACCCCTCACCGAATTCAACATGATGAATTCCCCATTCTAAATTAAAAAGCAAGTAAGGGATATACAATCCACTAACCTATGTAAACAAAACACATAGAATAAATAAACCTTTAGTGAGGTATATTTTTGAAAAAAAAGAATAATAATAATTAATTAATCTAGATAAACAATAAAATTTAACCTAAGAAAAAAATAAAAGGTAATTAATTTGCATACGGTAATGGACAAATTTTATTCACCGGTCTCTTAATTAGACCATTTTTAGTTCTCAAAGTAACTACACGAATAATGCCATCAACGCCCTCGTGTGTTGTTTCAATTCTACCAAGAGGCCACTGCAATGGGCGCGTCAAATTTGATTTCAGTAAAACTAAATCACCAATCTTTACGTTAGGAGGTGAGGCAAACCACTTCTCTCTTTGTTGCAGAGTATGAAGATAGTCATTTGACCAGCGCTTCCAAAATAACTGTGATATTTTTTGAATTGACTGCCAACGAGATAATCTATGTTGAGGAACGTCCTCATAATTATATTCAGGCACAGCCACTAAGCTTTGTCCTATCAGGAAATGACCAGCAGTTAATACATCGAACTCGTTTGGGTTTTCAGATAGTGTACATAAAGGGCGTGAGTTTAATACAGCCTCTATTCTGCAGAACACAGTTGACAACTCTTCCAGAGTGAGACTTCTATCACCTACAATACGTTGTAAAATGTGTTTCGTACTTTTTATCCCGGCTTCCCAAAGTCCACCCATGGAAGCTGCGTTAGGAGGATTTGTCCTCCACTCTACTTGCCGCGCGGTTAATCCTACGAGTACCTCGTCATGAATCTTATTACCATTTAAAAATCTAAGTACCTCCTTGAGATGCTTGGCTGCCGATACATAATTCGTCCCGCAATCGGAATATAAACAAGTACTTAATCCGCGACGGGCTACGAAACGGTCATATGCAGCTAGAAAACATTCAGCTGATAAATCAGTTAACACCTCGCAGTGTACTGCTTTTGTTGAAAAACATACAAATAGGCATAGATAAGCCTTGTATATTTTTGCGTTACGACGTGTACTTTCTTTTACAAGGAATGGACCACCTATATCTGTACCTACATGGCTGAATACCTTATCAACCTTAAGTCGGGACATGGGCAACGTACCCATTTGAGGTTGTAATGCAGTAGGTCGGCATTTAAAACACACCTTACACTTTGTCAGTACCGATCGAATGATGCTACGAGCACCAACGAGCCAATAGTTTTGACACATTAGACCTTGTAATGTACGAGGCCCTACGTGTAGGTATTTTACGTGCAAATATTCGATTAATAATTTACTTGTATGGCATTTTGGTAGCAAAACCGGGTGCTTCGTATTGTACGGAAGGTCAGATTGTGAGATACGACCCCCCACCCTGAGGACTTTATTTTCAACGAAGGGTGATAGTTTACGTAAAGAGGCTACAAACTTACCCTTTTCTAACGCTACTATTTCAGATTCAAAGTGATTTTGTTGAATAATTCTAATAATTGAATCATGACCTTTGCGCAACTCAAGGGTCGTTAGAGGGCCTAAAGACCGATTTGAAATTTTACACTGAAGATTTATAATAAATCTATGACACCATGAAATAATACGCTGTAATTTATTAAAAGAAGAACACTTATTAAATATTTCTTCAAGGTCATTTTTAATTTCAACCTTTAGAGAAGAATTAAAACTAAATGTTGCACTATTTGATTTAAGTTCGGGAATCTTGAAGTTATGATTTAATAAATATGGTTTTATAGGCCACTTTTGTTGGTTATCATATAGCCAATCGGGGCCGTGAATCCACTCTGTAGCTCTTTCCACGAAGTGAGCAGGCAACGTTCCACGTGAACATATGTCTGCAGCGTTATTTTCGCCCTTCACGTGATACCAACAACTAGGTGGTACTGCGGCAATAATGCGACTAACACGGTTAGCCACAAAAGTTTTTAACGTGTATGGTTGTGTATGTATCCAAGCCAAAACATTTTTCGAATCGCTGAGCGCAAATATAGAAACAGATAAATTATTATCGCTTAAGTTTTGTACGACAAAACTTACAACCTTCGATAGCAGCACGGCTGCTTCGAGTTCGAGTCTAGGTATAGACAAGAGTGGGTTTAACGGCGCAACCTTTGACTTACTAGTCAGCAGTCGAACCTTCACTTCACCTATATTGTTTATACTACGTATATATAAGCACGTTGCGTATCCACGGGATGACGCATCGCAAAATGCTATTAATTGTATTTCACTAAAATTAGGTATTAAGATGTGACGCTCAAAACGCAATTCAGTCAAAAGTGGTAGATCGGAGATGAATCGATTCCACTGTGAGCACGGCTCAGGTGGTAGTTGCTCATCCCATGCGACTCCCATCTTCCAGAGATCTTGCATGATACACTTTGCGACAAACGTACATGGTGAAATAATACCTACAGGATCGAATATGCTCGCCAGTAGTTTTAAAACTGATCGTTTGGTCTGTTTATTATCAGTCATGTTATAGGAAAACGCAAAACTGTCACAGGCAGGTAACCATGTCAACCCTAACACCTTAAGGGAGGATGATAACGTATCATCTTGAAAATCGATGGTTACAACTTGATTTGACTGCATATGAGTAAGTAACTCGGGACAGTTGCTAGCCCATTTTCTTAAATCAAAGCCACCACTTTTAAGAAGTGTCAGCAAATCATCCTGCAACGTGCAGGCCTGTTCTAATGATGGGCAGGACCATAATACGTCATCAACGTAGAAGCCTTGTTTGAGCACCTTTGCAGCCTCTGTACGCGGACGTTCAGCATGAGTGAGCTCATCCTCAGCTAGCTGATGCAGCGTGCGCACAGCTATGTAAGGTGCACTACGGAGACCGTAGGTATTCGTTCGAAGTTCGAAGACGCGAACTGGCTCCGTTGGAGATTCTCGCCAAAGAATGTGCTGGTACTTCCTATCAGCAGGATCAATCAGAACAGCCCGATACATCTTTGACACATCAGCAGTGAAACAAACTTTATATAACCGAAAGCGAATTATAATCTTTAGTAAGTCTGGATGTAGTTTTCTGCCTGTCAAGAGTGCATCGTTAATTGAAATACCATTCTTAGGTTGTGCGGAACCGTCGTAAACAACGCGCAGAGGTGTACTTACGGACGATGGACGCAGAACACAATGGTGCGGTATATAATATCCTGACTGCTCAGGACCTTGATATAACTCCATGTGTCCAAGAGATTCATACTCTCGCATGAAGTCAACATAAGACTTATGAAGGTCTGGCGATCGCGCCAGGCGGCGCTCGACCTGTTTAAGCCTTGTTATAGCCACATCATAAGAATCACCAATAGGTGCATGGTGTGGGTTTAATAAAATGGGAGAAACATAACGACCATTTTCATCACGACAGTGTTTTTCTGTGTACATTTTTTCGGCTAACTCCTCCATAGGATCCGTTGGAACTTCACACGGTAAAGATTCCAACTCCCAAAACCGTTTAAGTGTATCATTTAAATAATTATTTTCAATTGTGTACGACACAAATGACGTTGCACACGGTACAACATCGAGACTGTTAGAGCAATTTTTTAACCCTAGTCTCCCAGTTATGACGTAACCAAATATGCTCCCCAATGCCACTGGTACATCTTTATTTATTATAAATTTTGTCCCGTCATAAATATAGGGAAACACTTCACCCGATAAAATAATGTCAATCGGGGACGTTGTATAAAAATACGGATCAGCTAATTGTAAATCTTTATACTTAGTAATCAACTTATCGGGAATAAGTACGTTTGGCAAATCGGATGTAATTTTAGGTAAAATTACAGCATCAATGTTAAACACCGGCGTGTTATTGTAGCGCGGCTGAATAACACACGAAGCCATTCCATAATTTTTTACATATTCGCCACCTAGTCCGAAGATATTATATGGACATTTATTAGCTGATAATCCTAACCGTTGAAAACAATCTAACGTAATGAAATTACTTTGCGCCCCAGAGTCAATTAATACGCGCACGGGCTGATAATTATTAAACGCGTTCAAAACATTCACAACAGCTGTTCCCAAGATAACTGTACAGTTAGAAGTATGCGTAGACGTCAGATGACACACCGTACTTATAATTGATTGTTCGTCTCCCTTGCACGGCGCAGGAGCGGTCTCAGTCGAAATCAGCTGATTCGAACACGGTTTGTTATTATCTATCGCGCTAACTTCACGATGTAACAGAACATGATGCGGTAAATTACAGATTAAACATTTAAAATTACTTTTACACGCCTTAACGGTATGATTTGATTTTAAACAATTATGACATAATTTTAATTCATTCGCACGGCGAATACGTTGCTCATTAGACAATTTACGAAATTGTTCACAACGGAAAATCATATGATTACTATCACAATGTACACATAAACCCTTTAATCCAGAGCGTGTAGAAGATAGCGAATGCTTTTTTGTATCCTTTTGTCGCGAATCATTTTGTTGATATTTATTAGAATACACATTAGAATATGACGCAGAATGATCTAGAACTTTTATTTGATTATGTATAAATAATGCTAATTCATCGAAGGTAGGAATGGAATTTTGATCTAATTTTTGTTCAAAATATTTTCGAGTTTGTGGATCTAATGCCCTTAACGCAATATGACACATTACATAACTGCTTAAATCTTTAATATTAAGTGCCTGTATTGCCTTATACGAATGTTCGAAGTTCTCAATAAACATGTTCAAATCAGCAGACGATTCCTTGCGTAACGGTGAAAAGTTTAACATTTTATCTAGGTACCTACCAACTAACAATCTATTGTCTCGATATTTATCAATTAAACTCTGCCAGACGAGATCGTAGTTATTGGCGGATATCGGTACACTTTTAACCATATTTAATGCAGAACCTTTCGTGCAAGACAATAGATAATGAAATTTATCAATTTTTGGAATGTGCGGCTGATCATGTACTAACGAGCAAAATGTTTCATAAAATGTATTAAAATTCTCAATATCCGAATTAAATGTAAATAATTCAAGTTTACGCAGGCGAGGGCGGGACTCCATGGTAACCAAGCGATTCTCACCGTTATTGCCGATGCGTGCCGAGCTATATTTCGAAGCACATAATTTCACTCGAAAATATAGTTCATCAAAACTTTGTAACTCTTGACTTCTAAGTATTGACTCAGAATCAACTAAAAGTTCTTGTTCGAATATATCGAATATTATTTTTTCGAATGAACTACGTAGGTCACTAATTTCAGAGACGTGCAATAAAAACAATTCTTTCGTATCAGAATTCGATAAATCGTGGGACATATCATATACCTTTTGCATTTGTGAAAACAAGAGTTGTTTTCGTTGAATTAACACGGTTAATTCTTTGGGTAATGGATGTTTCTTATCACTAGAAATTTTTGCTTTAGGTGCCGCCATCTTGTGAAACAACACACGTAGCCCAATGAAATTATAAAATTAATATTATATTACTTTCACTAATACTTGTTACCTATACAATTTAATTATATAACACTTAGCTGAATAATTGTACGACAAATAATAATTTATGTGTTTTGTTTATATTGTATACTTCGTATAGTGGAGAAAAGTAAAGTAAGTACATAAGATATGTATAGAACGTCTACACAATGAAATTATAATTTCATTAAATAATGGGGAATAAGAAGTAATTGGCACGGCCAATATAAATAAATTATATGCTAAGAACGTCTTAACATATATGATATTTATTGGGAGGTATTCTAACACGGTTAGAAATAACGGTACAGAACGTCTGTACTGTCTAAATACCTGGGAATTACGAATTCCTAGGTGAGGTATGAGACCTTAGGAGCGGTATCCGGCTCGAAGGACCAAAAAAAAGACTGTACGGTATGCACAGCCTGCAGTGGACTGTATGAAGTAAGTTTACTGAACTAGGTGAGGAACTGATATTATCCTATCCCTGCAAGCCGCGAAGAAGTAATTAAAAAATACTCCACCAACCTTTCATCCACTTTCGCCGAGGGCAGTAGTGTCGTCGCAGTAGGCTCGCCAAACCGCGCGGTCAGCTTCACTATATTCTATACAACTATGCAGTTCACAGCACCACAAAACACTATTATGGTGGTTCCAACAGTTCCGTTAAACAATGTCCTACCAAGGATTAAGCAGGTGCGGCAATTACGAATACACCGAGTGGCACAACCGCCTGGCGGACCGAGTTGTGTCAAATCTTCTACTCAACTGTCATAACGACGGTTGCAGAATCGAAGTTGTGAAGTTTCTCCAAATACCCTCCACATAACTTGCAAGGACCGAACAAAAGTGAATTTAATATTTATTACCAATAGCACGAACATAATATATATTTTATATGACAACTTCGTGCTTAATATTTTATGTATTTACAACACTAATGTAATCAGCTCGTGCTTAGTGTACCTATTATATAATACCGATATTTGTCCATTGCCCTGTCCTTCAAACTAGAACCAACCGCAGATATAAAAAAAAATCATGGCGTTAATTTGAGAGAAAAATATTTAAAAGCAAAAATACTTTATTTTAGAAGTTTTTTTTTAATAATATTCAAATGGTATTTTCGCAATCACGCGAGTCGCGAGGCAGTAAATCGATATCCAAAATAATAGGCTAGTATCCTGCACCATAATAATAATAAAATCATTAGTGAAAGATTTGAAACTTAAAACAGGTCAGTAATTCCAGAGACGAACTCCTGCAGCCAAACCTCTTTATCATAATATTTAAATAATATATTAGAGATTTTGGCGATATGAAGTTTCGGATCTGGATAAGGATTTTCGAATAATACGTAAGTATATCATATTATTTCGGAATATCCGACAGTTACGGATATTAAGATTTTAAGGAATTTTAAAAAGAAAATGCAAAGTAACGATTTGAATTTATTTCTAGGCTTATATTTGGTACATACTACAAGATAATAAGTCTCTTTCAGACTACTCTATATGAATTCATTTGAAACTCTTATATCGGATTCGGCTATAGTTCTGGATATATTTTTATTTCCGGATCTATCTGATAGTTTTATTTCGTTATGGTTACGGAGTTCCATAGCATTATTGGATATGGCTAAGATTAGTTATCCACATCAAGTTCTAAGAACGGAATATTTTCGATAATGAAAAAATATCATCGGGTTATGAGAATGAAAGAGTACCTACATCTTTTTCATTCTAATAACCTGATGATATTTTTATAAGTGTGTGTATTTGACTGCATACTTGTATTTCAAATATATCTCTATAGATACTATGTGATAACAGCAGATCGGTCTCCTTCTTCCAACTATATGCGACTAACTATGGGGCATATGCCTTATCTGCGTTTTTTTGTTTGTAATAACTGTTAGCCGCAGATGGCTTTCACACCTTAACCCGGACTATGAGAGCCCTAATGGCTCTCAACCCGGAAAAAGCTTTAAACGGCGTCGGCCCCCTGGAGAGAGAGGAAAAGGATCTGGGCTTGGGGCGTCACTGATGGGTCTTTATCTGGATATACCGATGGATGAAAAGCCTTTTATCCTATGCAAGCGGGACGGTTTAACATTAAGTTTTGTTGTATGTTTTCCTTCTCTTGCTGTGGATGCAATCTACTTAAATACCTCAATCGTCTTTTACCACACCCATGGGAAAGAAAGGGGTGGTGAATTGTATTTCTATTTCATCACGATATGATCGAATGGTGGTGATGGTTTCCTAATGTAATTTATTAGATTACGCAACCGATCACCACTTTCAATCATCAAAAATCTACCGTTACAAGTAACTACTTGTGAGGGTAGCCTTACCCTTACAAGTATTTTTTTTATCACTGGTATTTTGTATTATAACAAAATTATATAGTATTGTTTAAAAATTACTACACATTATTACTTGCCACTTTATTTAAAACTCGCTACTATAGTGAAACGTGCGTGACAATGACCTGGAGACCATTTTGTACTATTCTAGCTTTAAACCTGACCCTCAGTCAAAAACCAGGTCCAGTTGCTAGCATACATAGTCTTAAAGATACTGAAAAAATTGGTAATTTATATAGTCAATTAAAAACCGATTTGCTTATTTGGATTCACATCAGTTAGAAATTATTGCAGGTCAACAATGTTCTATTGAAATTAGGAATTTAACATATATCGAGGAATATAGTGATATTCTAATGTTTTACTAAGCTATTATCGTGCAGGCATTCTTCCGACAGTATTTTGACCTTTGTCTGTAAAAATAATCTTATCACGTAAGTACTCCTTGCGACATAGTCACTGATTAGAATATTAAACATTGGGTGTCACCAACCGCTTGAACGAAATAAATTGGCCCAAGCCTATTCAATTGCATCAACGGCTTGGTCATTGTATTGTGTACTATGATTGGTAGTAATAGATAGTGCTTAAATACCGTTATTTGGGAAATAGGACAGCATTGTAACATATTTATAATATTACGTTGTATCGCTATACAGCGCAAGTCGTGTTCCGATGTGAGACTATATGAAATGTTAGTGAGGCTATATGCAAAACCAATGTGAATGTTAAGCGCATTAGTTTTAGTGATTGTAATAATCATTAGCAGAACTAGCAGATAGAAACGTAGTACCGAGTAAACGGAACGGTTTAACTGTTTCGCAGGACACGCAGAATGTAAACCGAGAGAGTCGTTAATCTTAGGGCTAGTCGCGATTTTGGTATCGTATACTTAACGCTCTTTTTAGGTTATATAATTTCCATTATCTTGAGCCTGCTTCAATTGTTGGTCAGCCGAGTTGGCATAGGCTTTTTGTTCGAGTTTTCCTTCGCCAACATCAGTGTTACCTGCTTGTTTAAATAACTCAGTCGTCTTTTATAACACATACGAAATAGGAAAGTGTAGTGAATTATAATTTTACTCGAACACTAAGAAATGATTGCAAATGAAGAAACCTAATCCATTAGCATTGAATCAATTTCTCGGTTGTATTGTGTGCTACATAAAAGTGAGACGTAAGGTGACTAATGTCGCGAACAATTTAGTAGCTGTAATTTTACATGCCAATCCTAGAGGTGAACTGTATTCATTAGATTTGTTAAAAAGAAACACCACAGCTTCGTTGAATGAATAAGAAAGTAGTTCTTGAAACGAAATTTCACTATGTGACTTTAATATTGCATCATTAAATTTCATTATTCTAAATATTTGGGAACACTTATCTAATACGACCGCAAAAGCTAATAAAATTCACGTTTTACAAGTCGTTCCACGGGTATTCAAATTTTTCATTAAGCCCGAGTTGAATATATGTAGTTACAACTAGTCAGACAACTTCAGGATAAATAACGTTATACGCGCTAATATGGCCTCTACGCAATAGTATTAAAGTTCCTTGACATTGACATAAGATTTATAAACGAATATAACTTTAACACTCCTCGACTAAGTTATACAAGTTTGGAGACCAGCTTTCATACATTATGTGCGTTCCAGTATATTAATCCTATTGTGTAAGAAACTCGCTCTTATTAGCGGCCACTATTGCCATTACGAGTCATTATAAAACTTTCACTCGTCTACTGTTTTAAATATCGTATCAAGTTCCTAATATATACAATTAAAGAATAGGTAAATTTTGGTATAATTCAATAAGTAAACTTCTACTGCGTATGCTAAAGAACTTGAATTTTTGGATATCTACAAGTAAATTGAATTACATATATACATAGATTGTAATTGCAGCTAAATAAATATTTCAACAAAAATATGATTAATTAACATTTCAGTAACAGGAAATTTGTTATCTTGTGTTATGTGCTCGGAGTTTTAAGAGTGCCAATTATAACAGTTTTATTGAGATTTACTCGTTTTGAACAAAACCCGTTAACGTTAAAAGCAAAATTATTCTATTATTTTACTTTTATTAAAAGTTACAAATAGCGTATTTGAAACACGCTTACTTACAGACAATTTCTCTTCATAATTTTGCACTTTAAAATATCGCATATATTTTAAGTAATAGCTTTGAAACAAGTAATTATTAATTAAATAACGTAATGGCTACGTAACCACGCATCCTTTTACGAATCTAGTTTCAAATTAATCATACGTAATCTCAATTCAACTTTATAAAGTACATGTAATCATTTTAAGTCTTAATAATTTTTAAGTATTTTTATTCACTCAGATGTATATGCTTTCATTATGCTACGTACTGCAATTAAAGTGTACTTTGTACCAAGAATCGTGCAGACAAGCGACCTCATTAGTCAAGTAAAAGTAATTTTTATGAAGACCTGCTTTAATGTCGAGATTTTAGTAATAAACTGCTCACACGACCATCATTGTGGACCAAAGTGAACTTTTTTAACAATTAAATACATTGTTGTTTGCCTTTACTGGTCGTACTCATAACCAAACGACGCATAAGTATATTCCAAGACAACTATTTATGATACAGACGCATCAACCTAAGATTGTATGTTTTATTATAATATTTTACTTTATTTATACACAATATCAAAATTGTAGAGGTAGACGTATATATTTCTAAATATTGTTATGAATTTGATCTTTTTATTAACGATCAAGTTTCGTCAATAAAAATGTGGCAAAACAACCACACTAGATATATATTTCGTATTATTAAAATTACTTACAACTCAGCCGGATCGCTGGAGAGTCCACTGTCGGAGCAAGAGCTGCTGATGGCCTCGGAAGGTTGAGACAAGTTTTCGCACAGACTAAAGTCCGGCATAGCATCGTCCAAGAAATTGAGCGAGCCTTGCTCGAAGGAGAAAATGTTCTCCAGGAAGTCGTCAGACGTCGGCCATGCGTCCGACTGTAAAGAAAATTATATTGAGAAATTTTCGTATAAACGAGTAAGTTTTTAGTTAAATGTCAAAAGAGTAGCAAAAATGGCACGCTTCAAGTGTTAAGTTATAATACTCGAAATCGTATTATAGTATCCATATTCGCAATAATTATAATGTAGAAACTGATTTGCTTGTTATGAATTTACTTTGATTTGATTATAATCTTATCTTGGTTTCTTTGTAAATGCACCAAAAGCATTGTTCATTTTCTATAATTTTATGAGTATCACCAAAAATGTACCAAAAATGTAAGTTTGTCACGCATCAATATTTGAATCCATCCATCAACCATCCAGGCCTAATAGAGACGGTTAATGTCATAATAACTACGCTTAAAGGGCAGTGTGGTGACACGTATTCATTAGTCATTTCCAGTTGGACCCTCTCTATAAATGAGAGAATGTAATCTTCACGCTTGATAGTCGGCTTGGCAACCGTAGTGTGGTGTTATAGCTCTTCCCAAGAGTGCCCACTCTCCTAGTGAAAGACTTTAAATCCATTTTTACGACAGCCATGGTCAAATAATACGTGGCGACGATCGTATTCATATCCCGTAGCCGCAAGAGCAATTCTTAAATTTGAGTTAAAAACATTTGTTATATCACAAGAATGGTAGCTATAACAAACAATCAATTTAGCCTAATGACACAGTTCTTATTGATCATACAATTTCATTGTGATTATAACACTCTATATTTACTGACCTTTAAATAATAATCTAGAGACATTTTGTTATATAAAATTTTAAAAGAGTTGTTTTAGAATATTTTAGTGTTATGGACTATCTTAAATTCATTTTTTTATACCAAGAATTAGATGTAATTGATCATACTATACAGTTATTAGACGTAAGACTACACTCAATTAAAGTATTTCTGCATAATACTTTATATTAATATCTATAAATAAAATTTGAATGCTCTCAATAAAATTTAATAAGATGTAAAATATAAAGAATAAGTAGATATTTATAAGACAACTATGCTAGATTGCTATCTTGTGGCTGACAATTTGGTTAATTGGAACATTTTCAAATATTAAAACAAGATATGATTAAAGCAGTATTATTGAAATTCTTGTTAGGAAAGTGTATATCAATTCCATGTTCTAACAAGTCTTTTATGCGCCCCAGGTTTAAATGGCCAAGGAAAGGATGGTGATAAATTGAAATCATAACTGTTATCATATGTATGATTTATCATTGTATATGCAATGATGTTGAGCAATTTCTATTGATGCGGCTAAAGAAATTTAATAAAATAAAATTAATTATTATTTTTTTTTTTTTTGAATTTTCAAAGTCATATTGTATTTCAGATATATTCAGAGCTAATATATTGCAGTCACCATATGTATTTCAAGTTTCATCATTTAAAATTGTAATATAATATTTGTGTGTAATTGTATGTGTCTATAAAAACAAAGATTTATACAGTCTGCATCATAAACCGAGACATGTGTACAATTTACATAATTTAATTATGTGCTGTACAAATCTCCATTATTAAATAGTAAATTAAATTATATCTAACTAATATCTACTCTTAGTACTAGTCACTGTGTCTTGAAGTAATTTCTGTAATTAAAAATGTTTCATTTCAAAATTCCATTTTTATATTAATGTTAGTAAACAGAAGAACATTAAAATGTATATATTATAATTTAGAAATATATCAAACTCTAGGAAACAGTTAATTGTATTTTTAATAAATATTGAAAATCAATTAATAGGTTGAGTTAATTATTATCATATTAATTTAATATATTTGTCAGAGATTAGCCATAACTATCTAAAATCAATATGAGTAGAAATAAAATACCCTTCAGTAAAATATTTAATTGATAGGGAGTTGATATTAGATCTTTATTAGAGAAGTTTACATTGATAATCAAGAAGGCAGTCACTACCTTGAAACAACTTTCATTTTCAGAATTTAACTGACAAGCACTAGAGTGAAAGGAATTTAATGCCACACACAAAACATTATTTTGTTCATCTTAATATCTTCTCTAATTATAAAAGAAAACTTATCTAATCATATGTGTTTAGTTACTTGCCAACTACCTTTATATACTTATCGTTGATATGGATCAAGTAGAGATAGTGACTATAGATAGGAACAGTGCAAACAAATAAATGGGCCAGTTTAAATTACAAATTTGGATAACACTTTTTGAATAAATATTCATTCAAGGGACACTACACTTAATTCATCTATAAAACAGTTACCCGACTATTTATATTTAGTGACTATGAAACAGTCTAGGTGGCTATTGATGATTTAAAATACAGGAACATTATGACACCATGCAAAGTAAAATTTCATAAAAGAGTTTAATTCATAAATAATTGTTTAAAAAAACTAAATAAATATTTCCAAAATAAAAGTTTACCTCAAAGAGCGACATAATATCTATTTTTTTATCCATGGTTTAGACACTTCACATTTGCATGGATATTACATCAACACTTTAAACATTGATGATTCACAGGTAACTTAGTCAATAACAGGAAAAATTTCACTGAAAACTGTCTTATAGCACTCTCAAATAAACACTGTTATTCTCCATCAAAAGTTAATTGTTAAGATATGAAGCCTACTGATGAACAGTGAGTATATTTTATGCGGCATATGGATATGATAACGACCGCATGGTGCCTAGCTGGCAAATTACAACTTGTTTACGCTGCACACTGGGCCGGCGGGCGGCTATTCTATGACGCACCGTTCTCCGTACTAATGTCAGATTACGACACGAAAACACGCTCGTTAGGGGAAACCCTATTGCTAATTAGGAAGAATTAACTAATTAGATAACACTCAGGAATGTAAAGAAGGCGGCGAGTGAACTACGTCCGTTCACGAAATGAAATGAACGTGTAACGGTAAAAGTGGTGAGCGCGAGTTCACGAAAGCTGTATAACGAGGTTCGACATTCGCCGGACGATCACTATTACTTTAGCGCACGTACACCAGGCCGCTCGCATTAAACTCTGAGAGCTCCGTTCCATCACAATATTACAAGAGCGATACCTTATCAGTAGATTAACTACTTGAAGTACGAACTTAGGGTAAGATACCTACCATTAGGCTGTCCTGTTGGAAACTATCCATTTGATCAGTTTTCTGGTTTATATCGATTAGCTCCTGACCTTTCCTTGAAAAACAATCCAGGATCATGCTCAAATCGTCATTGAGAGCAGTCATTTTCTTTTGACATTTTCCACATTGAGGTCATTGTTTCATTTATAGCACAAATCGCACATAATCAACTGGTACGTATTTAAAGTAAGGTTTAAAGCATTTTGCTTTATAAAATTTACAAACACCAGTTTACAAAATAAAATGGAAACATGACATTCCTTGACAACTTCCAACGTGGAAATAATGACGTCATGAAAGTAGGACACTTTTCAAAATATGATTGGTTCAATTAGTTGCATAGTTGCATCCAACGGTAAAACAGTAGGCCTAAAGGTAGCGCCATCTATTAAGTACTGTATATACTAATACTAGCGTTTTGTGTCTGCTCCATTAATGGTAAATTATGTTCATATATATAAATTTTGAAATTTATTAACATTTATAATACTAATAATAGTTTTTTGTGTTGACGAACTAAGAACACAAGTTGTCACCAGGCCTTCATTTCTCGTGGTTCGTCCTTTACGATCAGTAAAAGACGATTAAGGGACGCCACCAGAAGACAAGAACCTGGCACCGTTGGCCCGCACACTTGGCAATAAAGAGTTACGTATACGGCAGGTCATAGGGTTGTACGCCGTCCCTTCCGCTGACCCAGACAGTTGTGACCATACCATAGCCTGTTCCCAAAAACAGGACACAAACGAGGATGAAAACAGCATTATTGCAAGAAAGGAACAACTTAAAATAAAAGTGCACATCAGTGTGATAACTATAGTAGGCGAATTTCCTCCCATTAAAATGCGTACATAAAAATGCTTACTATTTCCATTTCTTTATTTTCTCGATGACAGCTCCTGTGGAAACTTGAACGAGCGTCTTTTTTACATTATGTATACATTATTTAATAAAAATATGACGCTTACGCGCGTACAAGGTCATAGCAGAGTCGGAGAAACTGATAGGGATGGAGCTATCGATAAACGTAACACGATAAGAGACCCGATATTTTTTTACAAAGTGTAAGAAACTAAACTATTGCCGAATAATTTTATACAAATTTATTAACTACCTAATATTACATTTCATTACAAGATGTAATTATATTATGTTGATTGTTCATTTATTTATTTTAATCAAAATCTGATGAATCGCCACTATCACTCGATGAGCTCTCCTCAAAATTTATTATAAGTTCCTGTATTTCTATATTATCTAATGCCACATGAATTTCTCAATCCGACGCTACAATGTTTTGGGTTCTTCTCACAATTTTTTCCCAGTGTTCGGCGGTTACTTCCACACATGCATTTTTTAATAAATCTAACATCTTGTTTGCCGTAAAAGGGGGATGGGTATTGTTTCGAGCGGCGTGCCCTTTGATTTGTGCTCATATTAGTTCTATAGCATTGTACTGGCAATGATACGGCGGAAGTCGAAGAACCCAATGACCACATTCGCCAGCTATTTCGTCGGTAATATAAGATATATTATTAGATTAGGGAGGCTTTTTTTAGATTTTAAAATATTCACTAATTGTACTTTTAATAAAGTATCATCCACATTTTCGCCATGACGTTTGAGCCAGTCAATTATCTCTTGTTATTTTATTGGCCTGCGTCGGCATTTTATCAATTTGTCTAGTGTGATATGTAGCGTTGTCCATAATAATTATCGACGGTTCTTCCAGAGATTGCACCATTTCTTTGAACCATCCTTCGTAAATCTCCGCGTTCATTTCTTCCTGGTAGTCCACTGTTTTCTTGGATTTAAAGGCCAGTAAAGCATCTGACACGAATCCTTTCGTAGACCCTGCATGGCATATGATAAGACGTTCACCTTTTCCGATTGGCACTGAACTAGTGGAAGCGGCGGTGTCGTCAGTCCAGTTCTTCGATACTGTGTGGTTTGCATTTAACCAAGTCTCGTCAGTGAAAATAACATTTCACCAATCTAATATCTTTTTGGCTTCGCTCAAAAAATCGCAGCGAGCCATAGCAACGTCGTGACGCTCCATCAATATTTTACGTTTGTCCGGATTTTTATAAGAAAATCCAATTTCTTTCAAAACTAAGCTTAATGACGATTTTTGGCCATGGAACAAACCACGTTCACGTAAAGAAACAACAAGTGTTTTAAGTGTTGGAATTTCTTTTCGCAAGTAATAGTCATATATATGACGACGAATAGCGTCAGCGTCGAAGTTGTCAACCGATGTTACACGACGTGGTTGGCGTTTCTTCTTCGGCGTACGAAGCTTATTTGCTTGCATGCCGCTTGTACCGTAAGCTTAATCGGTAGTAATTTTTGAAACAGTAGGTCCACTAATTCCTAACGCGGCCGCAACACGCTCTCGCACTTGCGACAGTGGTAATAGCGGGCCACCATTTTGATATTCTGCTTCAAAGTAATTACGAACCTTGATCACCAGTTCTCTCGCCTGACTTTTCAGAACAGATCCTTTAGGCATTTTGATATTTGACAGCTGGGCAGCAATCAACACGGAGGAACACAAAATACACAACGTAACGTATGGATAATGTGAAAAAACTCGGCGAACAGAAATGTAGTGACCATATAGCACGACCATCTTGTTGCGAGTGACAGATTAAAACAAATACAAAATGGCGGTGGGTCATTGAGTGTTCCCAGCTTGAAAAAATATATTTGAATGTTTTTGTTGAATTTGTCTTTGTTCAAAACATATATGCGATCGATATCATTACTTATTTGGTCACAACACTACAACTATCAAATTAAAACTGTCATCGAGAAAATAAAGAAATGGAAATAGTATACTTGATTAATTTATAGTATATTATCTATGTACTTGATAACCAATACGTATAAGAAAATAATCTCTTACAAAAACATCAGGCGTTATGTAAATCAAATAAGTCAACGAGACATCGGTCTTTTAAATTTAAGTTGCTCTAATTATGTATATGGGACTTTTGACGGGAATTTGAAAACGTCATGTAGTGCTCTTGTATTATATTCGATATCTTAGTGTTTTAACGTGTTATATTAGATAATTTTGATGGCATTTTATGTAATGTGATGTGCGGAAATACTGGGCTGTAGTGAATATCATATAAAAGTGCTTTACAACGTTTTCGTTTTCCATCAAAATTCCCACAAGATACCATTAACAGTGTGGCCATTGCACTGTTAATGGTGACAATTTGACTTAGACAACGACTGACTTGAAAGACTAAAAACGTGAAAATATTTATAACTTGACACTGGCACCAATAGCTCGTATATGTAGCTGATTGCCAATACATAAGAAGAAAAAGTTTTTTTTTTTGCAATGAACCGACATGACTGACGACTAAAATATATATCTATTATATAAATCTATTATAATTTTTTAAACTTATTTTACTTGACATTGGCGAAGTTGTGGTTAATCACTCACAGAGGCCATTCGTTAAGAACAAAGAGTAAAGTTATTAAATTGAAAAAGAGTGGCAACTCGATGATAAAATATGCATGTATGGAAAGTGCTGCCACCCAGAGTTTAAGCGGTGAACTAAAGTTGAAGTAATATATATACTTATCTATATGTGTATGTGTAATTACATAGAATTTTCTTTTACTATGAAAGCTACCCTGAAATATAAAAAAAACATATCAGCTGATAATTAAACAATAATAATATCAGCCTAACATTGAAACTTGAGATAATTTTCAGAAAAATATCAATAACCGAAAAAAGATCGATGACAATAAGTACCTACGCTAGGAACAAAAAATAACAATTCTCAGTTGTCAAACGTTTGATAGGCAGGACAAAATGGCAGCAGTTAAGTTTGTACAAACAATCTGTAGGCGGCGCGACGGTCAGTAAAAATAAGTAATGTTTTAAGTGTGCCCCCCCAGGTTAAGAAGAAGAATTATGTATATGATGACAAACAAAAATATTAATAAAGAAAAAGAAAAGGTTACCGTTAAATGTATTTTGGAAGATTTTGTTGCTATAAAGAATAATATCTGGAAGACCGAGCCTTGCTCGGTATTTTCTTATTAGTGTGTTTTGGAAGATATATTTAAATATAATTAAAATAATGAAAAAAATAATTCTAAAGGCAAAAGTACAAAAATAGAAAATAAAAAAATGTATGGAGCAAAAAAGACCCAAAAACACGTTTGTCGTATAGGAGGACCCCTTAAATATTTATTTTATTTTGTTTTTTAGTATTTGACGTTATAACGGCAACAGAAACACATCATCTGTGAAAATTTCTGTGACTGCTGTCTAACTATCATGGTTCATGAGATACAGCCTGGTGATAGACAGATGGATGGATGGACGGACGGCGAAGTCTTAGTTATAGGGTGCCGTTTTACGCTTTTAGTACAGAACCCTGAAGAGGTTGAACTCACATAAAAACTTGATACAATGGAAATACTCTTTAAAATTGGAATGTCTCAAAAGTCACAATACTGTATTAACACGGCATTTGTAAGTTTCTAAGCTATAAAGTGGCCACACACTTTTGGTCACGGCGTCATAAGAACGTTGAGTTTGAAATTTAAAATTGTTGGACAGCAATTTTTTTAAGGCGAATATTGTAATTGAGAGCCATGATAACACATTGCATCGTATAACTGAAATCCATCGCTCATAAGATATATTACTCATTTTAATTTTAATCTGGCGAGGGTATTTTTACCGTATAATCATCGTCATAATCTGGGGGGGGCACAGTTAAAACATTACTTATTTTTACTGATCGTCGCGCCGCCTACAGATTGTTTGTACAAACATAGCTGCCATTTTGTCCTGATGGTCAAAAGTTTGACAACTGAGAATTGTTATTTTATGTTCCTAGCGTATGTACTTATTGTCAACAATCTATTTTCGGTTTTTGATGTTATTTCTGGAAATTATCTCAATTTTCATTGTTAAGGTTATACTATTGCCGTTTCGTTAACGGCTGATATGTTTTGTTTTGCATTTCAGGGTAGGTCTCATAGTAAAATAAAATCCTATATAATCACATACACAAATGTAGATACGTAGGTATATGTATATTACTTCAACTTTAGTTCGTCGCCTAAGCTCCAGGCAGCAGCACTTTCCATACATGCATATTTTACCATCGAGTTGCCACTCTTTTTCAGTTAATATAATTTTACTCTTTGGTCATA
Source organism: Lymantria monacha (assembly GCA_905163515.2). Taxonomy (NCBI): domain Eukaryota; kingdom Metazoa; phylum Arthropoda; class Insecta; order Lepidoptera; family Erebidae; genus Lymantria; species Lymantria monacha. The sequence goes on along the minus strand of LR991097.1, from coordinate 14,882,781 downwards.
ATAGCCCATATACGTCCCACTGTTGGGCTCAGGCCTCCTCCATAATAGGAGGGAAGTTAACCTACTATACCGTGCTGGTCAGACGTGTTGGTATAGGGTTTTATTTTGAGTTTTCCTTCTCCTGCATAGATGTTATATGCATTTTATATCCCTTAGTCGTCTCTTACGATCACCCACGGGTAAGATAGGAGGTGGTGAATTGTATTCTTACTCCGTCACCACACGGATAAGATTATACTATATTAGAATACAAACATTTATAGATAATTATCTATAAATAACAATACAAATAATAACGTAAAAACAAACAAAAATCCTATTAAAACATTATCAACTTCTACGCAGACAAAAATGCAGGCAAATGATAATAATTAATAAATTAATAAAAAATAAGGCCAAAAAGTAAATAAGAAAAAGTAAGGATCCGAACCGAGCTTCAGTTTGTTTGGATTAGACCACTCGATTTTCCAACTGAGCTAACTGTCTATTCTTAATGACAGCGTCAAAATTTGAAAACCTTCATATTCTAATAGTTTCAATACAACGAAAAATTATATTTTTTGTTGCCGAAAAAACTGACAAAACAATAATTTCTATAAATGAAACCTAGCTAGATCGATTAATGGCCCCCGGAACCCCTTGTATGCTAAATTTGAAGAAAATCGTTGGAGCCGTTTCCGAGATTCAGATTACACATATATATATATATATATATATATATATATATATATATATATATATATATATATATATATATATATATATATATATATATATATATATATATATATATATACAAGAATTGCTCGTTTAAAGATATAGTGAGATTCTTGTAAATTTCGTTATCTGAGCTATTTAATTCAACAACTGATCAAAATAACTAACCCGAAGCCATGCGATGTAGTTAGCTTCCCTAATTAAGTTTCTTCCAAAGAGTAAAGTTATTAAACTGAAAAAGAGTGGCAACTCGATGATAAAATATGCATGTATGGAAAGTGCTGCCACCCAGAGTTTAAGCGGTGAACTAAAGTTGAAGTGATATATATACATATCTACATGTGTATGTGTAATTATACAGAATATTCTTTTACTATGAGATCTACCCTGAAATATAAAAAAAAAACATATCAGCTGATATCGAAACAATAATAATATAAGTTTAACAATGAAAATTGATATAATTTTCAGAAAGTACATCAATAATCGAAAATAGATCGATGACAATAACTACCTACACTATGAACAAAAAATAACAATTCTCAGTTGTCAAACGTTTGACAGACAGGACAAAATGGCAGCAGCTAAGTTTGTACAACCAGTCTGTAGGCGGCGCGACGGTCAGTAAAAAAAAGTAATGTTTTAAGTGTGCCCCCCCAGGTTTCTTCATAAAATAATTAATACACATGTAGACAAATTGTAATTTTACCTTCAGGCGTTTTATTTCAACCATTTTAACTGCTAAGTTTTTTTGACCATTAATCCTTAAATAGTATTTATTCTTAATAGAACCGAACTAGGGTCGACGATTAAAGAATATTTTTTTTCTTCAACACATATATGTTTTTTTTTTTTAATTTTTTTTTTGTTTCTTAGTTGTTAGTCTCAGATGACAACTTTACCCGGACTGTGGGTGAGCGCTGAGGGCTCTCAACTCGTATGATTATTTGACACGGGCTTTTTCTATAATGGGAAAGAAGTGGACCTACGCATGCTCAGTCGATGGTATAGGGCAGGGGTCGGCACCTCTGTTTACAGAAGTTTAAAGTTTTTAAAGAGCCACAATTCCTTTTTTGCAACAATAATTTGTGCCTAATGCTCGCTATATATATATATATATATATATATATATATATATATATATATATGTATTTGTGTCCCATTTCTGTTTGGATTACCACTGAACTCGTCTATAGACGTCAAAAATTGCAATTGATTTTATTGAATATAATATATTCAATATATGACATTGATGATAATTCAAATAGCATATTATGCTATTTGAATTATCATCAATGTCACAATATTTTTGCGCGAAACCCATTTAATTTTTAAAAATACAAAGTAATTTGAGTTACCCGTTAATAACAGTTATCTGACATATAGTGGATATTATATAGAAGTGCTTCACAAATGTATTAATTTTCCACTAAGACTCATAGAACATATCATTAACGGTGTGGCGATAACAATGTGGCACTCTTGAAGGCCATGATTTGACTTACTGACGGCCAATGACTAATTGAAAAATCTATAAAGATGTGAAGAATCTAATAATTTGCGATGAAAATTGTAAGTCAACAGTATGATGCCAGTGTCGAATTAGTTATAATTTTCTTCACGTCTCTTCACACTAGTCATTGTTCGTCAGTAAGTCAAGTCCTCGCTTTCAAAGTACTTAGGCCATATTCTTAAATGGTATCTTTTGGGAATGTTGCCAGATAAGAAAAAAATTGTAAAGTACTTTTATATCATATTCACTACAGCCCAGCAGTTCCTTTGTCTCATCACATTACATAAAATGTCATTGATATTATTTAATATAACATGTTATGAAGTCAGTTAAAAACATTAATATATCGAATATAATACAAGATCATCGCATGATGGTTTATATTCCCGCCGAAAGTCCTTAGAGTTTAAATTATAGGTAAAGCCGTTTTTTTCTTTTATTCAGTTAAGTTCTTGCCAGTCTCTTGTTGTTTTTAACATTTCTTTTCCATTAGTCACATGTATAGATACATGGTTTTATCAGCTTTAATGTCATTAAAAAATTTATAGAACTTCTATAGAAAATCTACGGAATGAATTTCTATAGAACATCTTTTAGTTCACCTAGTGAATATAAGTACGTCTATAGTTAAATACATGTATACTAGATAGAAATTCGTATATATCGTGTACCGTGTCCCAAATAAACTACTTAAAAGCGAACATAGTGCACTATTCTACACGTCTACCCTTTCATCGCTTATTCCTCTAATGGAACGTGTTACTGTAACATAAAAGGAAGCACAAAGATTGCCTGCGTAATGCAAGGGTTACAAAAAATGAACTACGATGCTACACCTTTTGATAAATCTGTTATGTAAAAAATACACTTGAGTCTTTACGGAATGGCAAATACACTTGCTATTATATGAAAGGCACTAGGTATTTATAAGACAAGCGTTTGCCAGAGAGAGTAGAAAATTTAACATTTTTTTTCTTCAGTTTCTAAACGTCTTCAATTAGATATATATATGCATCTTCATAAGAGGGATAATTCTATAATCGCCACCCTTAGTAAGTGAATTGGTGAATACAATTGGTGTTATGAGTTTCCTTCAGCCGATTTTTACGACTTTTTATTTTTAATAGGTTTCAGGAGTGGAAGGGGATGCATGGATCAAGTGTTCTCTCTGCGCAACATTGTGGAGAAGCATCTGGCTCTAGGTCAGAGGGATTTCTGCAGTTTTGTGGATCTGGAGAGAGCATTTGACACAGTTATACGAAAGGAACTTTGGGATATTTTACCGGAGTATGGTATTAACGGTAACCTGCTGCAGGCTGTGCAGTCCAGTTACATGGGCTGTAGAGCCTGTGTGCGGTTGGATGATGGAAACCAAGGCGACATTACATCATCCAGCCGGCGTTAAGTAGGGGTGCGTTCTGTCAGCCAGATTGTTTATCATATATCTGGATAAATGTCTCCAAAGGTTGAACGATATGAATGTGGGAGTCCAGATGGGCGACTCAGTGGTCACTGCTCTGCTCTATGCAGATGAGGCAGTCCTGCTGGCACAGTCAGCGACTGACCTGCAGACCCTAGTCGGCACAATGACAGAAGATTGTAAGAAAAGGGGTCTACGCGTGAATGTGAGCAAAACCAAAATAATGATCTTTGAAAAGAGATGAAGCCAGAACAGATGTAAGAGTAACAATAGGTAATGATGTACTGGAGCAAGTGGATGAATTTGTATATCTTGGATGTGGATTTAGCCGAGATGGAAGGTACACCACTGATATAGCGCGAAGAGTGAATGTGGGAAATAGAGTGAATGGAGCGTTGGGGCAATACATAACACAGTGCTTGTCCCAACATTACTGTATGGAAGCGAGAGTTGGGTATAAAGAAAAGACTATGAAAGTAAAATTAATGCGGTCGAAATGCGATCTCTATGGAAAATCTGTGGAGTTAGGCTGATCGATCGCATTCGTAACGACGATGTAAGAGAGCGATTAGGTATGAAAGAGAGTATCGGTGTAAAGATGCGAAAGGGAATGCTCCGATGGTTCGGATATGTGGAAAGAATGCCGAACGAACGTCTGGTTAAGAAGATATACAATGCGAAAGTGGAAGGATGTAGGTACCGGAGGAGACCGAGACTAGTCTTCCTAGACCAGATCCGTCATGTACTGAAGGAAGGTGGAGTCAAGAGTCTCCGAAACCGGCGAGCGTGTATGAAGAGAATAATGAATGTTGAGGAAGCGAGTGAAGTATGCAAGGATAGAGTTCTCTGGCACTCTGTTCTCTCTGCCTACCCTGCTAGGGATATGGCGTGATGATATGTATGTATTTTTAATTGTAAGTAGGTACTGTAAATCATTTATCCGTTACTACACAGCTAGAATATTTCATTTCATCACGCATATAAATAAATGAAAATATAGTAATTATTATATATTTGTTTAAAGTAGATATACACCATCATGATAGATCACAGTTCTGTGTGGTGACAGAGTAAGATTCACCACCCCTAGCTTATCCGTGGTTGATCGTAAGAGACGACTAAGAGATATAAAACGTAGGTATATAACACCTATGCAAGAGTAGAGTAAAACTCGAAACAAAACCCTATACCAAGACGTCTGAACAGCGTGCTATATTAGGCAAATTGACCGTCCATTAAGGAGGAGACTTTGCCCAACATTGGGACAAATATGAGCTGAGATGATGATGACACACCATCAAACCGTGTGGTGACGGGATAAGGATACAATTCACTACCTCTTCCTAGGTCATAATAAAAGATAATAAGGCATGTAAGCAATTAACATCAAACTCGAAATATAGAGTTATACCAACCTGTCTCACCAACATATGTATGTATGTCATTTTACCCCTCATTGCGAGGGACGCTCGAGCCCAGCAGTGGGACGTATATGTAATGTAACCTGTGATGATGATGAGCTTTTTTCTTCCTGCGGATTATTATTTTCTTCTCTTAGTGTATTGGCAATCAGCTACTTATACGAGCTATTGGTGCCAGTGTCAAGTTATAATTATTTTTACGTTTATAGTATTTTCAGGTTAGTCAGTCGCTAAGTCAAATCGTCACCTTTAACAGTGCTATGGCCACACTGTCAATGGTAGCTTGTGGGAATTTTGATGGAAAACGAAAACGTTGAAATGTACTTTTATATGCTATTCACTACATCCCAGCACTTCTGTCGCATCACATTACATAAAATGCCATCAAAGTTATCTAATAGAACACGTTAAAACACTAAGATATCGAATATAATACAAGAGCACCACATGACGTTTTCAGATTCCCGTCAAAAGAACTGGATTATTATCGGACCCTCTGAGACTTATGTAGATGAAATTGATATCAGCAACAAAAGAAGGAAGGCACAAAATAAAGCTGTACTGTCTGATCAATAATAATAAACCTTTATAGTCCATGTAGTGACGGAAAAGAATACAATTAATCATTGCTCCCTTTGACGGTTAAAAAAAGTTTCTTAAAAGTCGACAATATAATTTAAGCACATAACATCACCGCAAGCGAAGGCAATTTCGAAATAAAACGTTCACATGTAGCTTCGTAATTGAAAGTCGGTGCTTTGGGTAAGTTTACTTGATAATATGGTTCCGTCACGCAAAGACTTTTGGGAAACTTTAATTATATTACATACATACATATCATCACGCCATATCCCTTGCAGGGTATGCAGAGAGAACAGAGTGCCAGAGAACTCTATCTCTGCATACTTCACTCACTTCCTCAATATTCATAATTCTCTTCATACACGCTCGCCGGTTTCGGAGACTCTTGACTCCACCTTCCTTCAGTACCTGACCGATCTGGTCTAGGTAGGTTAGTCTCGGTCTCCCTCGGTACCTACATCCTTCCACTTTCGCATTGTATATCTTCTTAACCAGACGTTCGTTCGGCATTCTTTCCACATGTCCGAACCATCGGAGCATTCCCTTTCGCATCTTTACACCAATACTCTCTTTCATACCTACTCGCTCTCTTACGTCGTCGTTACGAATGCGGTCGGTCAGCCTAACTCCACAGATTTTCCGAAGAGATCGCATTTCGACCGCATTAATTTTACTTTCATACTCTTTTCTGCATACCCAACTCTCGCTTCCATACAGCAATGTTGGGACAAGCACTGCGTTATGTATTGCTACACGTGCCTTCTGGCTGAGGTGGTGGCTGCCGAGAAGTTGCCCCAACGCTCCGTTCACTCTATTTCCCGCATTCACTCTTCGCTCTATATTAACTATATTGAGCACACTTATAGCAGAATCTCAGAATCACAGCAGTATAATGTGAAATACTTTCATGTTGAAAGAAGAGTATCAAGTCCACGGTGTGATCGATTATGTATAATCTACTTACTAGAAATATACTTTTTTTTTTGGGTAAGCTATGGTCCGCCCACACGCAGTCCGTTCCGTCCGGGCCGACGGAAGGGCAGCGCGTGGCCCATAAACCACCGTATTCCCTCCCCATCGCCATTGAGCCGGCCACTGATACCACTTCAACTAGAAATATACTAGAAATAAAATACGTACTACGTACTAAAAATGTCACGAAAGTTTCATAATGAAAACAAATGTATAAAGTAAATTTTAGAGGAAAGAAAATTGCAAACGAATATGTTTTTTTTATTGCTTATGGTGGCAAATGAGCGAGCAGCATCCCTGTGTTAAATGTTACTACTGCCCCTTTGCAATACCAAGGGTATACGTTAAGTCGCAATTTTAATGATAGGTATTGATGTTCAAAAATTAAGTAGTGCTTAGTTGTGTTTTATGAAAAGTAGTTTGGCCAATTTTACAGATCCTGAAAGATGGATTCTAATATTTGTTGAATTTCGTTCTACAATCAAACGTCGTAAAGTTCCAAAAAATCGACAGAATTTCCTCTATAGCATTTGAATCAGAAATCTGTTCTGTCTCTAATAACACCGGCACACAAAAAAAAAGTGGTCTGTAGGTATATTGGGCGCCACCTATCTTCGGACATGTTTTTTGACCTGCGGAATACGAATTTCAAGTCAGTTTTAGCCGTCCATCCTCCAGTTTCGAGTAAATTGCGAAAAACCGTGAAAAATAGCGAAAATTTTGTTTTGGTAAAAAAATGGATATTCGCTGTGTGGTAGCGGCTACGAAAACTACCAACCCTTACTTTGCTCGTGGATGTCGTAAAAGACGACTTAGACTTTAGAGCCTTATATCTACCTGGGCCAACACTACCTGATGCCATTTGATCAACAATTACATTCCCAAGGAGGGTTGACGTCAGACAGGCGGCTGGTCATAAAACTATTGCCTTTTGGCTGGTCATAAAATTATTGTATACCTTTGCAATATGTACGAAGATGGTTACATATTGCGTCGACCCCAAGTAATTGGGACAGGAGCAGGAGAATGATGATGCATGATGTTTAGATGTTTTGGTAAAAAAAATTTGGGGATCTAAGACAAGCTCAATTTTCATGTATTTTGATCTCGTGAATACTAATTTTAAGGGTGCTCAGATTATAAGCTGTTTTAAATCCGAGAAAATTGTAAAAATCATTAAAAATGGCAAAAATCGCAAAAGTTTGCAATTATTTTGATAAAACAATCTTGTAGTCTTGGATCGAGGAGAATTTTCTTGTAATTCGATTTCCGTAATCTGAATCTGCAATATATTTGGTCCAGATTCCTCTCAAACACTAAAAAATGAAAATTACAGGACATTAGTAGAAGACTTAGTGACAAATTACAAAAAATTAAGTTGCATAATGAATCTTAAATTATACTTCCTAGATTCGTCATCGAACACTTTCCTGAAAATCTTGGAGAATATAGTGAAGAACAGGGCAAACGATTCCATGAAGATATAAGTGAAATGGTGACTAAGTATCAAGGGAATTGGAATATCGACATAACGGCAGACTAGTGCTGAACACTAAAAAGAGATGTTCCTTAAGAAAAACGAAAAATAAATCGGAGTGGATTTCTAGTAGTAGTCTCGTAGATCATTTGACAATAAACGAGTCTGATATCACCAAAAAACAGTTTAACATTCGAGAAAATAATTCTATTTAATCAGCTTATACATCATTTTTTATAAATATTTCATCTTTTTTTACATTTTCAGATTTTAGACTTGTATTTTATGTTAAAAATGTACAAAAAACGTTTTAAATAGAGCTTACTAGATTTTTTTTCAATTTTTTCAGTAGCAAATATTTGGTATTATATCCATTTTTGCGATTTTTTTTAATGTTGAAGAGGAATCTGGAACAAATATATTGTATTTAGTATATGAAATTTAGTATGTGAGACGAACAGGTGGCATCAGGGCAAAAGAAGAAAAACTCGTACTAAAACATTATGTTATATGGTCAGGCCATGCATTTTGTTGAAATAAGCTTGCGATCAAAAAATGAAGTTATATGAGATGTAAACAGAAATGAAACAATTCTAATTAATTCCAAATCAAGAAAGATCTAGAAACTATTCAAAAAGGAATGCTACAAAGTTATTGCTACTAGTACCTACTACTACATTTTACAGCGTTCATGGTCACGGGAGGACTATCCTCCCGATCGAAACGTCGGGAAATTAAAAATCAAATACAAACGCGATAGAATCAGTAAAAATAGTTTAATTTCAAATGTTATACTCGCGTAAACATCAGAAATCATTATGTTGCATTGTTCATATAAATTATAAACACATAGGTAAACATTTTATTTCAGTATACAAACATATTATTATGTGTATATATGAATTGTGCTAACAACAAGCATACATCGATAATCTAGTGCTAGCCTAGTGATTAATTAACCATGCAATAGCTCGAGCATAGAGTTCAAGCTTACGGCAAATATCTCTTACTATTCATAGTTGACAGTTAAATTATGAATTATTGCTTGCTTTATATGATACAAAACCTCCTATCTAAGAGGTTGGATTTGTACTTGGCTAGTGTGGCGGGGCATTTCTTCAATATTGAGTAAATAAGTTTTAGGAATCTCTTTTGAATAAAAAATATGTGAATGTCATTAAATATCAGTATTTGAAAAGTCCAGAGCGATCAACTAAATAACTCAATATTGAAGAAATGCCCGGCTAGGCTGGTGTAATGGTCCACATTAGGCATATTTTAGAGAAGAACAATGTCTATAAGTGGCAACATTACAATAAAAAATTAATTAATGAGAGCTACATTTTCTAAAAGGGGTCTAGGCGTGAATGTGAGTAAAACCAAGATAATGGTCTTTGAAAGAGATGAAGCCAGAACAGATGTAAGAGTAATAATAGGTAATGATGTACTAGAGCAAGTGGATGAATTTGTATATCTTGGATGTGGATTTAGCCGAGATGGAAGGTACACCACTGATATAGAGCGAAGAGTGAATGCGGGAAATAGAGTGAACGGAGCGTTGGGGCAACTTCTCGGCAGCCACCACCTCAGCCAGAAGGCACGTGTAGCAATACATAACGCAGTGCTTGTCCTAACATTACTGTATGGAAGCGAGAGTTGGGTATGCAGAAAAGAGTATGAAAGTAAAATTAAAGCGGTCGAAATGCGATCTCTTCGGAAAATCTGTGGAGTTAGGCTGACCGACCGCATTCGTAACGACCACGTAAGAGAGCGAGTAGGTATGAAAGAGAGTATTGGTGTAAAGATGCGAAAGGGAATGCTCCGATGGTTCGGACATGTGGAAAGAATGCCGAACGAACGTCTGGTTAAGAAGATATACAATGCGAAAGTGAAAGGATGTAGGTACCGAGGGAGACCGAGACTAACCTACCTAGACCAGATCGGTCAGGTACTGAAGGAAGGTGGAGTCAATAGTCTCCGAATCCGGCGAGCGTGTATGAAGAGAATTATGAATGTTGAGGAAGCGAGTGAAGTATGCAGAGATAGAGTTCTCTGGCACTCTGTTCTCTCTGCCTACCCTGCAAGGGATATGCCGTGATGATATGTATGTACATTTTCTATCTGCCTTTAAATCCGATAAATTGAAATCTGAGCTTGTTAATTTTAAATTTGTGCTCACTAGGTTACTATTACGTGATTTTTCATATTTACATACATACATATCATCCCGCCATATCCCTTGCGGGGTAGGCAGAGAGAACAGAGTGCCAGAGAACTTTATCCCTGCATACTTCACTCGCTTCCTCAACATTCATAATTCTCTTCATACACGCTCGCCGGTTTCATCAGGTGTACGCAATAAAAAATGTCATTCTAAATCGTTTTAAATTGAAGTTGAGAATTATTAGCAAAATTTGTTTTATTAAAAATAAATAGGAAGAGGAAAAAACAATTGTTTCTCATTTGATTGATGATGATTTTTTTCAAATTCAAATTGCCATTTTTCTTCGTCCATAGAGGTAGGGTACGGAAATAGGTCTACTTACTTACTATATTGTCCATATGAGTTGACATAGCGTTTAGTTTCAAGGTTTTGTTCTCTTGTAATGACATTATATTGTCCAGTCCACGTTTTACTTCTAACATCTTTAAACAAGGAGGCGATTTTGTATTCTTATTCCGTCACCACAAGATAAATACTCACGAAACGGATGTTCATAAACTACAGTGTGTGGGCTTGTCTTCAGCTAAATCTAAAAAGTTAGGTCAGTAAATACCTATTAGGAGGATTTACACAGGTAATTATATTAGCCCCGAGAATTCCCCGCCCGGGACCCATATACTTCAACTGACACGGCACGCAGGTGCAAAATTATTCATTGTTTACTCAGTCACGAGATCATAGTAAGAAAAATGGTTAAAGGTGGATATAATGAAAATACACAGGTGTTCGTGAACGCTATTATTCAACAACAAATAATTTCGTTAATGAATTTGCTTCTGTATTATCTGAGGCATTATAGAAAGTTATAAAGGAATTAATTATAGATCAATATTGCAAATATTGTCTAAGGATCGACTTGTTCGCTCACATGGTTTCAATTTTCATACAAAACAGTTTGTTACGCAATCCGAATCGGAATAATCATCATCATCTCAGCTCATATATATATATATATCTCACTGTTGGGCTCAAGCCTCCTCCATAATGGGAGGGAAATTGACCTACTATAGCACGCTGGTCAGACGTGTTGGTATAGGATTTTGTTACGAGTTTTCCTTCTCTGGCATAGATGTTATATGCATTGTATATCTCTTACGATCACCCACAGGTAAGATATAGGGTGGTGAATTGTATTTTTGCTCCGTCACCGCACGGATAATCTGAAATAAATAAAATCGAAACCGAAATAAATCCGAATCTGAATATAATTTACATAATAACTTCTAATGTTTACGCGAGTATTACACATTTGAAATAAAACTACATTTACGGATTCTATCGCGTTTGTATTTGAAAAATAAATTTGGAAATTATAAATCAAATACAAACGCGATAGAATCCGTAAATGTAGTTTTATTTCAAATAATCAGAGGATTAGGTAAAGACTATATTTTGCCATTGGCCTAACATTTCTCTCTCGCCGTTTTACTATCCTTCCCAATTATATCATAGTCAATACATTACTGTCTTGTCGAAAAGCAGAAGTGTGCTTTCAGAATGATCGACAGATTAGGACTACTGTGTAAACAACGAACTTCATAGTGAACTGTCAAGTTATCCGAGAAATTTGGTTTAATCAGTTAAATTATAAGCATTCTATGTGAAATTTTTTAATTCATATTTATTTTTTGAGGCAGATAATAATGCCTTTCCGTGTGGTGACGGAGTAAGAATACTATTCACTACCCCATACCTTACCTGTGGGTGATCATACGAGACGACTAAGGGATATAAAACGCATATATTTCCCTTCTCTCGCATAGATGTCTATGCGAGAGAAGGGAAATTCGAAACAAAACCCTATACCAACACGTCTGACCAGCGCGGTATAGTAGGTTAATTTCCCTCCCATTACGGAGGAGGCCCGAGCCCAATAGTGGGACATTTATGGGCTGTGATGATGAATAATGCCATAATCGCCACGCTTGGCGAGCGGATTGGCGATCGCGGTAGATGTTATTAAGTTTCCTGGGAGATAGCCCCTGCCCAATCCTCCGGTGAGACCCTTAGCCGATTTTACGACTCCCACTACGGGCAAGTAAGGGGTGACGACCTTTGTATTCTTTTCCCGTCGCCACACGGGGACAAATATTAATACAGCGGCCATATTATAAATTTAACTATTCATTTTTATTTAAGTAATTATAGATTAAAACGATTACCTAGGGCACCTAGGCCATTTGACATTAGCGTTCCGAGGTCCGAGTTTACACGGCAAGGGGGCATCAAAACAGTGTGAACAACACTGCCTTAATACAGTCAGTTTTTCAAAGTTAATGAACGTGGTCTTAAAATTAATAATAAGTTATATAGCTATTTGAGTTGTCAGACAAAAACATTTTATCAAATAAATTTTACGATTTTTGAAGATTATGTGAGATAGGTATCTATATATATATATACAGGGTGTCCCAAAAGGTTACGTAGCTGGGAAGGGGGGTGATAGGGGTGGTCACAAGGGTCACCAGAAAAATTAAAATAAAATTCCCCTTTGGGTATTTAAAAAAATAAATGGCATTTTATAAAAAACTAAAAAATTTACACCTTGTGGGGCTATTTTGCTAACTGTACCTACAAATATTGCTTTATTAAAAAAAAGGAAGCTGTTATGTAATCGTCATTAACCCTTTATCAAATTGAAATAAAAAAAACAATACATATCTACCCAAGATTTTAAAGAAAATTAAGTTCTTATCCAATCAAGGACTTAGTCATTACGATTTCACTCAACTTCCTCCAAGTGTACTGAAAAAAAAAGTACTATGCAGCTCCGGCGAGTAACTAAAAAAAATAGGTAATTTTATTGCAATTCCAAAATGGTATAACACTTATTTGAAAATTCATACTAGGACATTTAAAAATAATTTTCGGCAACAATACCCCTACAAAACAAAACATATCAATAAAACAATAGTCTCAAATTCGTACGTAAATACATTTTTAAATGTCTATTCTGTTCCTTTGATGTTATTGCCCGTTATAATTATCAAGATTGGAGTACAGACATACCTCAAACACTCAAGTACAGACTAGGCCAGATCAAGCTTTACCATATGACAGAGAAAATAACCTTTACTGCATTTACCCAAGTACGCGAAAGTTGTAAAGGATCAAGCTTCATCTTGTCTCGTCTGTACAAAAGCAAAGGTTGATTGATTTGATTGGCTTATGCAGCTGGCACCTACCCTAAAAGTAGCTTATTTATTTATAGTTTCAGATCATCCCCAAAATAATTTTGGTAATATTCATCATTTCAGTATAGGCCATAGACATATATTACTCTGTACAGTCTAAGACTAGGTAAGCTGTAATAACAAAGAAAAAATCATTCCTATTTCCATACAAAAAAAAGATTGGTTAAATTAGTTTCATAACAGTCACAGCTTACCGTGTCTTAGACTGTATGTACATTACAGTTCGGTTTTAAATGAAACTCGAAAATAAAACAAAATTGTAATTATTTATTTAAATAAAATGCTCGAAATGTCTACCACCAAAAAAAAATAAAAAAAAAAAAATACACGCCCTACATCGTTTTAAAAATGAGCGGGAGATATGGCGAGCAAATCTTCTATTGTTAATTGATTCCGCGGCCTCTGTGACTCTCTCCCTCAAGTCAGCCAAGTCCCTGATGGGTTTTCCATAAACTTTTTATTTTATAGCACCCCAGTAAAAGAAGTACTAAGACTATCGGGTTTAAATCCGGTGAACGAGCTGGCCACGCTATAGCACCGGCCCTTCCCATCCACCTAAAGACGAGACAAGATGAAGCTTGATCCTTTACAACTTTCGCGTACTTGAGTAAATGCAGTAAAGGTTATTTTCTCTGTCATATGGTAAATCTTGATCTGGCCTAGTCTGTACTTGAGTGTTTGAGGTATGTCTGTACTCCAATCTTGATAATTATAACGGGCAGTAACATCAAAGGAACAGAATAGACATTTAAAAATGTATTTGCGTACGAATTTGAGACTATTGTTTTATTGATATGTTTTGTTTTATAGGGGTATTGTTGCCGAAAATTATTTTAAAATGTCCTAGTATGAATTTTTCAAATAAGTGTTATATCATTTTGGAATTGCAATAAAATTACCTATTTTTTTAAGTTACTCGCCGGAGCTGCATAGTACTTTTTTTTTTCAGTACACTTGGAGGAAGTTGAGTGAAATCGTAATTACTAAGTCCTTGATTGGACAAGAACTTAATTTTCTTTAAAATCTTGGTTAGATATGTATTGTTTTTTTATTTCAATTTGATAAAGGGTTATTGACCATTACATAACAGCTTCCTTTTTTTTAATAAAGTAATATTTGTAGGTACAGTTAGCAAAATAGCCCCACAAGGTGTAAAATTTTAGTTTTTTATAAAATGCCATTTATTTTTTTAAATACCCAAAGGGGAATTTTATTTTTATTTTTCTGGTGACCCTTGTGACCACCCCTATCACCCCCCTTCCCAGCTACGTAACCTTTTGGGACACCCTGTACATATATATATATATATATATATATATACACTATTTTTCACGTATATATATATATATATATATATATATATATACGTGAAAAAAAAAATGTAATCAAATGTAGATTAAAATTTTATTTATTTATTTTATGCCCTCCCTGATTTTGAATGCGGAACCTCAATCTTTCTTTAGACCAGTTTCTCATTCATACCTATATTAAACGCTACTTTAATCAGAGATGTTTTGAGAGATTCCAAATATTTAGTCTTTCTTTTTTAATTTTGGCATACCTTGTAATCCAACGAGTTCAAGTCTGGGCTCGAGGAGAGCCATTCGACGTCTCTGATGAAGTGAATTTCATGGGCGATCAGCCAGTTTTGCGTGAAGAAAGAGGTTCCACAATATTTCTAAAAATGGTATTTTGGTTGTGTGTATATAAATAAATGACGTCACTGTTGGCAACACTAACCAACAGTAGAATTTTTATTTGTTTGTTATAGCACTTCATAATTTTACGAGTCGTATGAGGGGCTTTTTGGCGGGAAATAATTATCTTAGAGCCCTCACGTATTAAATTAAAATAATTTTGATTACATTTTAAGTAATGTGATGCGCAGGAATTGCTAGGGTGTAGTAAATACAATATAACAGTGCTTCACATACGTTTCCCACTAAAATTCCCAGAAGATACCATTAACAGTGTGGCCATGGCACTGCTTGACAATGACTTTAAATGAAGTGGTGATAAATAAAGACTTAGCGTAAAATTCTTAGTAAGCATGCCATATTCCTCTTTAAAAAAATTAATGCCTCAGAGGAGTTTACGTGTGTATGCAATAAAAAAAGTGATAGTATATTTCTATTAAAAATTAAAGCACACAACACAAAAATACCTACTCAATTAACTAGTCTTTAAATTACCAAATGTTTACAATAACCATATTGAAAATGTGTAGGTAATTAGTATATTATTTGTTTTATAATGTAATACAATCTATGTTACAAATATTATTAAGTTTTATCCGACCTTTGTGACTTGTGTTT
Organism: Lymantria monacha; assembly: GCA_905163515.2. Lineage (NCBI taxonomy): Eukaryota > Metazoa > Arthropoda > Insecta > Lepidoptera > Erebidae > Lymantria > Lymantria monacha. The sequence continues at coordinate 14,866,946 of LR991097.1, read as the reverse complement.
TTACGTTCGCTATCAATGTGAATACCACTGTTGACGTATTGTAAACATACCTCAATTAGCGATTAATTACACAGTTTGAGATGTTATTTTGCGTTATTTTATCAAATTATTAAGCTCACAGCGTTGTGTTCTAGATTATAATTTTCCTCTATAAGCAGGCTAACTAAAGCATAAAAAATAAAGCTATAATATTGATAGCAACTGAGTTTGAACAAATAAACCTATAACCCTAAGCATTAGAATGCCCTACTAACCTAACCTATAAGCATTAGAATAGTTGTATATGTTATATTTGTAACAATATGCTCACAAATATAACGGAACGTAACTCGGCAATCTATTGTAACCTGTCACATAGCTCTTAGTTATGGGTATACCATTGTGTGAGCACTGCTAGGATACTACTATATGGGAAAGCAAATAACTGCGTCCATCTTATAGATTAGAATTTGCAGTATCGTACAATGATTTAAAGTACATTAAAATGTTATATTCTGCTTCAAATACTAGCTTACTGAAACTTCAAATGCTAGCTTAGAGATCTACCCTATTAAATTAATCTGTTTTTTATGATTATCATTAAAATCGGGTTATGTCAAAACATAAATAGATATGTATATACATACATACATACATATCATCACGCCATATCCCTTGCAGGGTAGGCAGAGAGAACAGAGTGCCAGAGAACTCTATCCTTGCATACATCCTTCCACTTTCGCATTGTATATCTTCTTAACCAGACGTTCGTTCGGCATTCTTTCCACATGTCCGAACCATCGGAGCATTCCCTTTCGCATCTTTACACCAATACTCTCTTTCATACGTACTCGCTCTCTTACATCGTCATTGCGAATGCGATCGGTCAGCCTAACTCCAAAGATTTTCCGTAGAGATCGCATTTCGACCGCATTAATTTTACTTTCATGCTCTTTTCTGCATACCCAACTCTCGCTTCCATATAGTAGTGGTGGGACACGCACTGCGTTATGTATTGCTATACGTGCCTTCTGGCTGAGGTGGTAGGTAACGAGAAATTGTCTAAACGCTCCGTTCACTCTATTTCCCGCATTTACTCTTCGCTCTATATCAGTGGTGGAACTTTCATCTCGGCTAAATCCACACCTAAGATATACAAATTCATCCACTTGTTCTAGTACAGCATTACCTATTGTTACTCTTACATCTGTTCTGGCTTCATCTCTTTCAAAGACCATTATTTTGATTTTGCTCACATTCATGCGTAGACCCCTTTTCTTACAATCTTCTTCGTCACACACAAAGCTTGCTCGTTTGCCACCAAAAGCAATAAAAAACATTGTCTAATGCAAAAATAAATTCAAGACTATATGTGGTATTACGTAATTAAGTACTGCATTTTACTTATATTAAAATCATATTATGCATTGATAAAAAAAAAATATTTTCTATTATCTTTGGATAGGAAATGCTTTTTTTTAAATTGATTTATAGTCTATCCTCGTCTTTTAATTAAGTGTATATAAGGCGCTATCAGTCAGCGGAGGTAGGTATGACACACCCACATTTTGCTACGTGAAGTTCAATTGCAAAGATACTTATGAAAATTTATAACCTTTTTAACTACTGTAAAATAATTATATATTAAACGTATATACATTGCTGATGATCCACCGCTGCTCTTGGTACACGTTTTTGGTAGTCGGGGCGTCGACGGGGTAGATACCCGAAAGGATAATCTACCGGGTGGGACACCGCGGTCAAGGAATCAGAACCTGTGGTCCGCTCAATATGAGGCGAACAACGGTTTGACAGAAATATTGTGCAACATATAAATAAGCTCCCACAACATTGTAAAACTAAATTAATACAGGGGCAAGTTGATCTTTGGCAAGAATTAAATGACAATAGGTGGCTTTTTGTTAAATCCGAAACCACTAAGCTGACATTAGAATGTGAATCCCAGACATTAGAATATAAATTACTAGGAACTGGTTTATTAAACCTAGAACCAAATTGTAAAGCCTATTGTAAGGACAGGGAATTTACAGCCACTTCTTATGTAAAAATGTTTATTAAACCTGTAATATCTGATTTCAATATAATTAAAGACCCCTGCTGTAATATAGAAAAATCTGAAATTTTAAGATCTAAAGTAAAACCTTTAAATTTACATGACATAAACTTAGATAAACTCACAAGTATTACTAATGATCAGCTTATGACAGACATTCATAATATAATAAATGCACCTAGCCCGCTTTTAGAATATAAATCACATATAAAAGTAATCTTCATTATTTTTAAGATTTTCCGAAAATTCGGTAAACACTTAATTAAAAAAACAAATTAATATAAATAACCCAGAATCTGTGCCAGATAACCAAGAATTACAGGAAATACCTGTACCAAGGATAAGAATAATTGCCTGAAACTTAACTTAAAAAAAATATAAGTTTCATCTTGTCCTCGGGGGGCTGTTACATCCCTACATTGTAACCCCTAACGCTGACAGGGTGCCCCGTCAGCACTCTTCCCAGTAGCCGTCATACACGCTCTCGGTAGCTCACTCACTTGAGATCGGGTCGTCATACAGAAAGGGTTTACCAAAGTTCTCTATAATTAATCCTTGATTTTGTGAACATTTTATACTATTCCTTAGCTATTACTTAATATTATTATAAACACTTCTTTAAAAAGAATTTCATTTCTCAATTCCTAACAGATCGATCGATGATTTTTTGGTATCATTATTATTATTAATATATGGTGGAAGTATAAATTGACTGCACAGTTGGCGTAGTGGTTAAGATACCGAGCTTCAGTGGCAGTCCCGTGGGTTTGATTCCTACGCAGGGACAATACTTTGTGAGATCCACAAAGTATTGTTCTGAGTCTGGGTGTAATATGTTTGTAAAGTCCTCAGCAATACAAGGATGCGGCAGGCAGGCCTTGTACAGGGTGGTGTCTTAAAAAGTAAAAAAAATGGACTAGTTTGTCATATTAATTATCATAAGTATACGACTGCCGATTATGAAGTAGAGATTCAATTCCTAGGTCGAGTAATTAAAAGATTTTATTAGTCTGTCAATTCTGAATAGTAGATTCACGTTTGTGTAATAAGTTAATGTCTTATTAACGGCTAAAAATTCCATGGAGAGATACTCATCTCTACATGTGTAAAGACACAGTTTTAAAATAACAATATAGAATTATATACAGATTATATGATGTGTATATTGCTGTGTGATGATTCATCTCATTATCATCTCAGCCCATACACGTACCACTGTTGAGCTCAAGCTTCCTCCATAATGGGAGGGAAATTGAACGACTATACCACGCTGGTCAGACGCGTTGGTATAGAGTTTTGCTTCGAGTTTTCCTTCTCTTGCATAGATGTTATATGCGTTTTATATCCCTTAGTCGTCTCGTACGATCACCCACGGGTAAGATATGGGATGGTGAATTGTATTCTTAGTATTCTTACTCCCTCACCACACGGACATGTGTGATGGTTGCTACAAGTAAATTCCAACACTTACCATTCCTAAAGGATTGTAAAAAAATGACTAAAAGCTTTGCATCAACCTGCGCCAAGTCTATGTGTAGTCGTCTAGTCAACAATTACATTCCGAAGGACTGTTGTCAGACAAAGATCAGGTACCGGTGGCCTGCTCGCACGGCGAAGAGTTGTACCGTGGGTCTATGGGGTCACGCGCTGCTTCTTCCGTCACCCCAGACCGATTTGGCGGGGCGAGACGCATCCATAGCCCACCGCAAAAAAAAGGACTGTTGTCAGGCAAGCGGCCAGTCATAAAACTATTGTCCAAACTTTTGCAATATACACGATGTAAGACGAATAAATATTGAAATGTTAATATTCTAGAATTGTAATAATTAAATTAAAGAAGATAAGTGGGTAGCATATTATGTTTACTATGTCGGTATATATTATTTGGGACTCTCTACAGTTCGATTATTGTGGTTAAGCACTCCTAATTTGTCAAACATATTTATGTGACTAGGAATTATTTTGCCATTGATTCGACGAACAATTGTTATTTGCGGTTTTGTCCTTAAAAATTGATGAAATAAAAGCAATTGTTATTCATCAGTATCCTTGAACAAATAGCAAGGCTTAGCAGTGATTGATCAAATTCGTCGTTTGAAGATACTTTTAAGGAATAGACGAATAACAACTGGTGTCACTTTTTGTAAGCGTGATAAGAAAAAGATAATGTTATTGAAGCAAGAATAATGAAATCTGAATTGCTGAGTTAAATTTGCTCAATATGAAAATCATTACGACTTGATATATACTTTATTAACTTTATACTTTATTATTTTCTATGGTTTACGGGGATGGCTGAAAATCACCGCTGTTCTTGTGACAACAGAAGCTGAGCCAATTCCTTTTGCCTACTAGATTTAATTTTGTTTTATTATAATTGTTAGTTTTTAGTTTAAGTTCTGAAAAGGCAATAAATTATCATTATTTATTTTTGCTTATAGTGGCAAACGAGCAAATATTTAATGGCAAGTGTTACTGTGTGTAAAGACTGCTGCCTACCAACCAAAACACACCCAGAATGTTGGGCTGCCGGCTCTCTCGCTCACCGAATGAAGCGCAACAGCCAGCTCAGATGCCGATATTCTGCGAGAGTGTGATAAAACCCCGAATGCAAAACTGTCAACAGGGTGGATCTACCACTACTAATATAAGTGGTAGGGCCACTTACACAATAGTTTATTTTTAAATATTTGAAAGATAGCGAGTCAGATTTTTAGATGATTTTTTGTCTGTGTAATGTGTATTTTCGGTGTATTGACGGAGTAAGGACGCTATTCACCACCTCCCCTCTTGACATATATATGTCCCACTGCTCGGTACCAGCCCCCTCCACATTGAGAGGTTTTTTTCTCTATTTATAATATTTATTAATACAAACGAATCTTATACAAACGACCTTCCAGTCAGCGTCGTCATGAGACCCTATATTGCCCATATAAATATCTCCCGTACAGCAAACCGTTGTCCAGACAAATCTTATAATTCCATATACCTATGACGGGGTATTATTAAAGGGATGAGTTCTTACGGCTATTTCGACTCAATTATCATATCGGTGAAGAGTGTTAGTATTGGTGTAAAGATGCGAAAGGGAATGCTCCGATGGTTCGGACATGTGGAAAGAATGCCGAACGAACGTCTGGTTAAGAAGATATACAATGCCAAAGTGGAAGGACGTAGGTACCGGGAGAGACCGAGACTAACCTACCTAGACCAGATCGGTCATGTACTGAAGGAAGGTGGAGTCAAGAGTCTCCAAAATCGGCGAGTGTGTATGAAGAGAATTATGAATGTTGAGGAAGCGAGTGAATTATGCAAAGATAGAGTTCTCTGTCACTCTGTTCTCTCTGCCTACCCTGTAAGGGATATGGCGTGATGATATGTATGTATGTATCATATCGCCTTCGTGATATCTTCGTTCATGAACTCTGAAGTCATATAAATATTCTAAGATTCAGTACAATCGTTTGCAAAGAATTGTATAATACTGAAACTATAATAGTAGTGGTAGGACCACGCTGTTGACAGTTTTCTGTCTACAGCCGCGGGCCGGTCCGTCCGGGGTAGTACCACACTCTCACAGAAGATCGTCGTCTGAGTAATGGCAATGTGCTATTGCGCTTCGTTCGGTGAGCGAGAGAGCCGGAAGCCCAACTGGGTGGGTTTAGGGTTTGTATTGGTAGGCAGCGGCCTAGCCCTTGGTATTGCAACACTTTCCATCGGGTGAGCTGCTTGCTCGTTTGTCACCACATGCTATAAAAAAAAATGCAGTTTGTTAATTCGCTTGCATATTAACAAGATGAGTATTATGAAGTTTCGTAAAAATAAAATGATACCATGCATTTTATTTGCACAATTTTGTGTATATACAAGATGTATCAGAGAATAGAGCAGCTGGTCAGAAGGGTGGTAGGTAATGATGGTAGGAACCCATAACAAAAATTTGAAGGGAACATTTCAAGATCATTGACTCGTCAGCTGTTTGTAAAGGTGACGTTTGCTACAGTATATGTAGCAAACGTAATCATTGATTTATTTAGGTACTAATTAATATTTAAGAAAGTATGAGTATGTAGCAGACTATTTATCATTTACTTGGTATATTTCATTCAGTTTTAAAGAAAAAGCGATGACAAAATTGAAAACTTTAAATGCTTGTAATTTATTAACGAATCGACATTTTCCCTTCAAATTTTTGTTATGGGTTCCTAGCATCATTACCTACCATCCTTCTGACCAGCTGCTCCATTCTCTGATACATCCTGTATAATGTTGACTGAATATTACTGATCCATAAAAAGTACTATAAGACAAATATTCAACGATTTTAAAATAATGATGTAAAATTGCAAATTTTAACTAGTTAAATTAAGGCTTGTAGATGTATTTATAAAAATAAACTTTTTTTTCTTGTTGTGATTAATATAAAACCTCAAATTTCAACTTTTATCATTCCTCCTTCTTTAATTACGTAGGAGTGATGTCAATTATTTATTATTTTTGTCATTTAATATTTTTTCTGTCTTTTGTTATTTTTGTTGCACCTATTTGTATATGGTTTCAGCAGAAGCAGTAATTGTATCGCCAGGATATTTTTATAATATATATATATTGGTCCTTAGGATATAATATTTTGGTTTATGGGCATTTCTAGGTTACGTAATATAAAGTAAGTACTTGAAAATTTTAGGGTCCTCAAAGGATACATTAACAGCGTATATTCCATTTCACAAATCAGATCCAAACTTTATTTAATATTAAGTGTGAAAATACCTATATTTATAAATCAGAAATTACAATTTTGCGTGTGGTGACGGAGTAAGACTACAATTCAGCACCTATCTTACTCGTGGGTAATCGTACGAGACGACTAAGGGATATAAAAACGCATATAACATATATGCAAGAGAAGGAAAACTCGAAACATAACCCTATACTAACACGTCTAACCAGCGTGGTATAGTAGGTCAATTACCCTCCTATTATGGAGGAGGACCGAGCCCAACAGTGGGTTGTGAATGGGCTGACATGTAGAAATCATAATTCGTAAGTCTGTATTATTCAGTATTGAAATTATCGTGAGTTTGACACATATTAAACAACTAGCAGAACGGCCACGCGTTGCTGTGGCTAAGGTAGTCTCAGTAACACGTGGTGGTTATACTAATAAATTGTAGCTTATATGAAACGTTTCTACGTTTAACATAGCGCCATCTATTAAATACTTACTCAATCCAGTCAACCGATATCACCATCTGTTAGAATCGTTTGGAGACAACAGATAATTGTGACTGTCAAATAATAGACAAATAATTTGCAATAAAATAATATTGTGACTATAAATTGAGATGGAAGCTATCCTATCTTTTAAGTTGTATCAAACTACACATATTATGCAAATTTGATTAAAATCGGTTAAGTACTTTAAGAGTGCATGGATGATATATGGGCTGTGATGATGATGCGGCAGAACTACTGGGATGCAGTGAATATCATATAAAAGTGCTTTACAACGTTTTCAAAGATACCATTAACAGTGTAGCCATAGCACTGTTGATGGTGACATTTTGACTTAGACAATGACTAACCTGAAAGACTAAAAACGTAAAAATAATTATAACTTGACACTGGCACCAATAGCTCGTATAAGTAGCTGATTGCCAATACACAAAGAGAAGAAGAAGAACGTTTAAGTGACATCAACCTTTTTAGAGTTCCATACCCAAAAGATAAAACAGGACCCTATTACTAAAACTCTGCTGTCCATCCGTTGCTTAGCCTGTCTGTCACCAGGTTGCTCTCATGAACCGTGATAGTTGGACAGTTGAAATTTTCACAGATGATGAATTTCTTTTGCCGCTACAACGACAAATACTAAAAAACAATAAAATAAATATTTAAGGGGGCTCCCACACAATAAAGGTGAGGTTTTTGCTCGATATTGATAACAAAAATAGGTAGTCGTTTGAAATATTCACAGAATATTTAGTAATATATTCCCTTTAGTAATAAATAATTAAATTAAAATAAAACAAATAGAGAATTTAAGCCCCCATACAACAAACATAATAATTTTGCCATTTATAGATAATGGTACGGAACCCTTCGTGCGCGACTGCGAGTCACTCTTAGCTGGTTTTTTGAATATAATCGAATTGAGTTTTCAAACATGTGTCCAAATAAAATGTCTTTTAAATCAAAATCACTAAGAAGTATTGATATCAACTTTAAAGCAAATCACCCCTAAAATAACTTTCCACCCCTTTTTAACCCAGTTAGGAGATAAGTCTCAATAAAATATGAATCACATCTTTCATCAATTCTGTTAAAGAATGTTTATGCAAAATTTGAAATAGATTGGACCAAGGAATCACGTTGTCCCATACAAACTTTACCCTGCTTTTTCACCCCCTTACGGATATAATTTCGTAAAATCCGTTCTTAGCTGACCTCTACTCGGCGAAAGAAATATTCCTACCAAATTTGAGGTTTGTAGGCCTTATGGTTCCAGAGATATCGTGATGAGTCAATACATAGGTGGAAATCTCTTATATATATATATATATATATATATATATATATATATAGATTGTATTTTTCGGCAATACTCACACGTTAGAGTCGATTACGTCGAGCCCCCGACGTCAGTGCGCATCGGGGGCTCGCAGACGCAGCTGCACACTCGCCCTGATGATGAACATCGGACATGATCGAAACCCGGGTCGACATAATCGACTCTAACGCGTGAGTATTGCCGAAAAATACAATTGTTTAATCTGTACTATTCAGTTTTTATTAGGATTTAATTATTGCTATCGGCAATGACACGAAATACAGACTTACACTGACTTATATAGAAACAAGATCGTATTATAAGCAATTGGTGTATTTAAAAGTACGTCACACTTATTAACCTGACACCGTGGGTGTGATAACAAATGATAATGCGCAATCCCTACCTACCATTTCGGGCAAACGAGCGTGGTAAGGATACGATACACATAAATAAGATAATTCTTAATTTTGCCTTGTCTATATCCTAGGCAACGGATATGAATCTATCAATCAGTCTAACGGCAACGTCGACGTCCACTGCTGAACGTAAGCTTCAGATATGGATTGATAATTCTATTATTGCCGTATTTGGTAGGTGGGTTGGCTATTGCAGTTGGTATAGATTGCCACTATAGAACTTCTGACTATTCTTTCTATGCTCCTATTTTTCTCAATTGATATAAAATATTATTATTGTAAACAACTATTATGATAGCAATAAGATTCGACCATGACCTGCCTCTTCGGTTTAATTGAATCCCTCGTCGCTCTATAACGGGCCTATACCTACCCATATTCGACAATGTCATCTAATTTACCGATGCATAGTAGTTCGTATCATATAAGTTTCGATGAAGTGACTCGACGAAATGACGCAGTAGCCATATTGTCATTATAGGTATACTTAGTTAAAAAAAATTGTTGCAGAAATAGTAAATCACTACCTCCTTTTTTTGAAAGAAATTAATTTACTATCTAGCTTATTGTGGTCCTACTATCGGCCAAATGTCTAACATTAGAGTGTAATCAATTCTAAGCCGCAGAAAAATAAATCAGGCTGTATGGACGACGTTTTCTTTCAACTTTATAGCATCAAATAAATTAATAATTTAAAAGGCAGACACTACAAAAAGTGCTATGTCCAAATTACTGAAAATTTTTAGCATTTAATATGCTTAATTATTTATAAATACCCGATTACGAAACGAAAAATTATGTCACAAGCGGAGTTCGAACCCGCACCTATTGGGAATCCGGCCCAACCGTGCTGCCACTTACACCATCGTGAACTATTTTAGGACATGCAGATTTCGCTTCATATTATATCTTACGTCTTCAAGGTGACGTATGCCATCTATCGGATAATGTTTACAAGTGCGGGTTCGAACCCCGCTTGTGACATAATTTTTCGTTTCGTAATCGGGTATTTATAAATAATTAAGCATATTAAATGCTAAAAATTTTCAGTAATTTGAATAACAAGGTTGTGTCATCGTTTAATACAATTCTAACTGTAAAGTTTGAAGTATTAAGTCTATACAATGTGTAAACATTGTCCGATAGATGGCATACGTCACCTTGAAGACGTAAGATATAATATGAAGCGAAATCTGCATGTCCTAAAATAGTTCACGATGGTGTAAGTGGCAGCACGGTTGGGCCGGATTCCCAATAGGTGCGAGTTTGAACCCCGCTTGTGACATAATTTTTCGTTTCATAATCGGGTATTTATAAAAAGTGCTATGTGTTCAAATTTGATTCGATAACATAGCACGCTGCTAATCTCACAACTAGGCTCGTAGTAATAGTACTGTTAAAAATATTACTTACTTATTAATAGTGAGTACACGATGTGCCTATTACGCCAAGCAATTAAGGAAAGTGCAGACCGGGAAAGCCAGGCCTGTTTCATAATGTACGATTAAAATAGCTAATAATTAAGTAACAGATTAATTCACTGAGCCTTTTTATATTTATTTGCTTCAGTTTATTTGTTAGTTAAATTCTAATTAGGGTCTGTGGAAGGCAAACAATATTATTATTCGACAGATGAAATGAAGATTCTTTACTTGGGAACTTAATTCGACGTTTTAAAGCAGTCTCTTTTCTGGATATTTTTTTTTTTTCTTCTTTTGACATAGATATTTATTGTATGTCAAAAGAAGATAAAGACTCACTACTGGTGGCCCGGGAACTTTTGACGGGCATTTGAAAACGTCATGTGGTGTTCTTGTATTATATTCGATATCTTAATGTTTTAACGTGTTATATTAGATAATTTTGATGGCATTTTATGTAATGTGATGTGCGGAAATACTGGGATGTAGTGAATATCATACAAAAGTGCTTTACAACGTTTTCATTTTCCATCAAAATTCCCTCAAGATACCATTAACAGTGTGGCCATTGCACTGTTAATGGTGACAATTTGACTTAGACAACGACTGACTTGAAAGACTAAAAACGAGAAAATATTTATAACTTGACACTGGCACCAATAGCTCGTATATGTAGCTGATTGCCAATACATAAGAAGAAGAAGAAGAAGAACTGGTGGCCCGCCTATATGGTGAAACAGTGTTGTGTACGGCAGGTAATAAAGTTGCACACCGTCTCTTCTATGGCCTCGGGCGGTTTGGTTTTGTTTGTTTGGTTTGGCGGTGTGACCGGATATATTCTGTCACCAAAAGCCTGCAAGCTTGCTACAGAAAGCAAAGAATCAGTCTTGGTGGCCCACTCAATTGGTGGTGAGGCATACTGCAAGCTGTGGCCGCGCACCATAATTTCGTCGTCCCAGATGGTTTGGATAAGTTGTGACAGAGCTCGCATTCATTATCTTTTGGGCTTTTGCCATCCACTGCTGAACGTAGGCTTCCCTCATATTACGCCGCAAAGTGCGGTGCTGTGCCAGCTACATCCAACGACTCCCAGCAATATTCAGCAAATCGTCGATCTATTTAGTGGGGAGGCAACGACCACTGCGACGTCCGATACTCACTCGCCACTCGAGAGCCTTTTTTTCCCAATAGTTCTTGGTTCGTCGAGCGATGTGGCCTACCCAATGCCATTTTAGCGTGGTAATTCTTAGTACTATGTCGGTTACCCCCGTTCTTCTGCCGATTTCCGTATTACGGATTCTATCTCGCAGAGGAATCCCGAGCATAGTCCACTCTATAGCACGCTGAGGCACATTCAGATTGGTCATGAGGTTTACATTTAAAGACTACGTTTTTATTCCTTAAGTCATCACTGGTAACGCATGCTGGTTATAGACCAGTGTTTACAATCTGTATTTTTATTGACTTCCAAAAAATGAAAAGTATACCCACAAAAAACATAGAATAGATACTACACGAAATAAACTCAGAACACTGTAGTAGGTAAGTGAAGTATTTAATGATGAATGAAGAAAAACTATTTGTGAAAATAACTAAAGTAAAATTTAAAAAACGAACCAGCATAATATATATATATATATATATATATATATATATATATATATATATATATATATATATATATATATATATATATATATATATATATATATATATATATATATATATATATATATATATATATATATAAATATATGTTAGGTGATTCATTTCCGCAAATATTTTTTTTTCGGATCTCGTGTAATATATTAATCTACACATGGAAAAAAAAAACTCACCAAATTTGAGAATATTAATTTTAAGTACTTGCAATTTAAATTTAAAGTTTTACATTACATTAAAATTGCATGTAAAATAACCTTTTTTTTTTTCAAATTTTTAATGCTTACCCGGCTTTTACAATATCGCAAATCGGTTTGATGGACCTTGTGGGGAATTCCACGCTCTTCAAAATATCCTTAGAGTTTTTTTGTGTAACTCGCACTGGTTCACCAGTAGAAGTTGTCAAAGTACAGTTTTTGATAAAAATATTTTTCTTTTAATTTTTTGAGCAAACCACCAAAAGTAGGAAGAAAAAAGGACTGACTCATAAAATAAAAGTTATCCAACCAATATTTAATGAATTTACAGCAAGCAACATCAAAAGCAAGGGGTGCGTGCGGGACGCGAGCGGGCTACGAGCTACAATGCCTAAATATTTTTTTTAACTATTATTGCGATTTAATTCGAATGCTATGTCGTAGGCATGTTGGGAACAATACCGTTGCATATCAGACAAACTTAAGAACGTCTATTTATCAGACTTTTTTTTTCAATGTATTATGTTTTTAGTTATGTGGGGATGTTTCAGGAAAACAGCCAATTAGATTCCACGGTGTATATATATATATATATATATTAGGGTGATTCATTTCCGCAAAATATTTATTTTTTTTCGTTGCTAATGCAAAATATTAATCTACACATGGAAAAAAAAATCTCACCAAATTTGAGATCTTAATATTAATTTTAAGTACTTGCAATTTAAATTTAAAGTTTTACCATTTAAAATGCATGTAAAAAATCTTTTTTTTTTCAAATTTTTAATGCTTACCCGGCTTTTACAATATCACAAATCGGTTTAATGGACCTTGTGGGGAATTCCACGCTCTTTAAAATATCCTTAGAGTTTTTTTGTGTAACGCGCACTGGTTCACCAGTAGGAGTCGTCAAAGTACAGTTTTTGATGAAAATATATTTTTTTTAAATTTTTTGAGCAAACCGCCAAAAGTAGGAAGAAAAAAAGGATTGACTCATAAAATAAAGGTTATCCAACCAATATTTAATGAATTTACAGCCATTTTTATACCGGAAAATGTAAGAAATTGATAAATATTAACTCATAATGTTATTTAGATTCATTTTTTTTATTTATTACTATTATATTTCTTTATACTAAGAACTTTTTCAATGAATGATTTTTACTTATACAAAGTTGGCGTGAACAAAGTTGATGATGAAAAAAATTAAATTTTTTACTAATTTTGGAATTTCGCTACAAAAAATTGAATAATCTTCATTTTCATTTTTTTTGCTAAACGACAGAAATGTTGAAAAATTGCAAGATCTATGTTACAATTTTATTCTTGTAGTTTTTTTATGAATTCATGTGTTGTTTTTGTATTCATTATGAGAAAAAAATCATACTAATTTTGAAAAAGTTCGTAGTATAAAGAAATAAAATGGTAATAAATAAAAAAAAATGAATCTAAATAACATTATGAGTTATTACCTATCGATTTCTTACATTTTCCGGCATAAAAATGCCTGTAAATTCATTAAATATTGGTTGGATAACTTTTATTTTATGAGTCAGTCCTTTTTTCTTCCTACTTTTGGTGGTTTGCTCAAAAAATTAAAAGAAAAATATTTTTATCAAAAACTGTACTTTGACAACTTCTACTGGTGAACCAGTGCGAGTTACACAAAAAAACTCTAAGGATATTTTGAAGAGCGTGGAATTCCCCACAAGGTCCATCAAACCGATTTGCGATATTGTAAAAGCCGGGTAAGCATTAAAAATTTGAAAAAAAAAAAGGTTATTTTACATGCAATTTTAATGTAATGTAAAACTTTAAATTTAAATTGCAAGTACTTAAAATTAATATTAAGATCTCAAATTTGGTGAGTTTTTTTTTTCCATGTGTAGATTAATATATTACACGAGATCCGAAAAAAAAATATTTGCGGAAATGAATCACCTAACATATATTTATATATATATATATATATATATATATATATATATATATATATATATATATATATATATATATATATATATATATATATATATATATATATATATATATATAAATATATGTTAGGTGATTCATTTCCGCAAATATTTTTTTTTCGGATCTCGTGTAATATATTAATCTACACATGGAAAAAAAAAACTCACCAAATTTGAGATCTTAATATTAATTTTAAGTACTTGCAATTTAAATTTAAAGTTTTACATTACATTAAAATTGCATGTAAAATAACCTTTTTTTTTTTCAAATTTTTAATGCTTACCCGGCTTTTACAATATCGCAAATCGGTTTGATGGACCTTGTGGGGAATTCCACGCTCTTCAAAATATCCTTAGAGTTTTTTTGTGTAACTCGCACTGGTTCACCAGTAGAAGTTGTCAAAGTACAGTTTTTGATAAAAATATTTTTCTTTTAATTTTTTGAGCAAACCACCAAAAGTAGGAAGAAAAAAGGACTGACTCATAAAATAAAAGTTATCCAACCAATATTTAATGAATTTACAGGCATTTTTATGCCGGAAAATGTAAGAAATCGATAGGTAATAACTCATAATGTTATTTAGATTCATTTTTTTTTATTTATTACCATTTTATTTCTTTATACTACGAACTTTTTCAAAATTAGTATGATTTTTTTCTCATAATGAATACAAAAACAACACATGAATTCATAAAAAAACTACAAGAATAAAATTGTAACATAGATCTTGCAATTTTTCAACATTTCTGTCGTTTAGCAAAAAAAATGAAAATGAAGATTATTCAATTTTTTGTAGCGAAATTCCAAAATTAGTAAAAAATTTAATTTTTTTCATCATCAACTTTGTTCACGCCAACTTTGTATAAGTAAAAATCATTCATTGAAAAAGTTCTTAGTATAAAGAAATATAATAGTAATAAATAAAAAAAATGAATCTAAATAACATTATGAGTTAATATTTATCAATTTCTTACATTTTCCGGTATAAAAATGGCTGTAAATTCATTAAATATTGGTTGGATAACCTTTATTTTATGAGTCAATCCTTTTTTTCTTCCTACTTTTGGCGGTTTGCTCAAAAAATTTAAAAAAAATATATTTTCATCAAAAACTGTACTTTGACGACTCCTACTGGTGAACCAGTGCGCGTTACACAAAAAAACTCTAAGGATATTTTAAAGAGCGTGGAATTCCCCACAAGGTCCATTAAACCGATTTGTGATATTGTAAAAGCCGGGTAAGCATTAAAAATTTGAAAAAAAAAAGATTTTTTACATGCATTTTAAATAGTAAAACTTTAAATTTAAATTGCAAGTACTTAAAATTAATATTAAGATCTCAAATTTGGTGAGATTTTTTTTTCCATGTGTAGATTAATATTTTGCATTAGCAACGAAAAAAAATAAATATTTTGCGGAAATGAATCACCCTAATATATATATATATATATATACACACCGTGGAATCTAATTGGCTGTTTTCCTGAAACATCCCCACATAACTAAAAACATAATACATTGAAAAAAAAAGTCTGATAAATAGACGTTCTTAAGTTTGTCTGATATGCAACGGTATTGTTCCCAACATGCCTACGACATAGCATTCGAATTAAATCGCAATAATAGTTAAAAAAAATATTTAGGCATTGTAGCTCGTAGCCCGCTCGCGTCCCGCACGCACCCCTTGCTTTTGATGCGCCCGAGCCGCGCGACCTTGGTCTATGTTTTAATAGGTCAGTTTGCAATTTTTTGCCAAACGGCTTAGACGTATATCATATGTTTATAACAAATCCCGAACGCGAGTGCTAGTAAGTGCGAAAAAATGACAAGTCATTACCAGTATTCTGACGTAGAGTGGTTAGACATGGTTCGTTTTTATGCGATTGCGTGAGGCAACTTGGCGAAGGCTAGATGCCTGTACGCTCAGCCAGAACACCTGGATTCGTTACGCAAATGTGGCATTATAAATCCGCCTGTGCCTACAACAGCGATAATTTTATCAGCCACACAACGCCTACTAACCCACACGCAGGTTTGAGTGCTTACACATGCTCAGGCTAGAGGTAGAGTCGGAGAGGTAGGTGTCGCCGACATTCTGCTCGATTAGAAGAAGAAATTCTTGAGGAAATGGAGTCATCGTTTTAAAGTAAATAAAGAAAGTAGGTAACCAAGGTAAGAGCATTGACCGTAGGTTGATACATACGGTCGATGCTCTCAAACGACCGTAGGTATAACAAAGTTATTAGACAAAACATGTTACAGTTATGCAAAAATGATATTTTAAGGCAACGTCCGGGACTGCAAATGACTAGAATTTATGTTTTATTTTATTGAATAAATGCTATATTACGGTTCTATATCATTAACTGAATATATACGTTTCGGGAAAACAGCCAATTAGATTCCACGGTGTATATATGTATATATATATATATATATATATATATATATATATATATATATATATATATATATATATACATACATACATATCATCACGCCATATCCCTTGCAGGGTAGGCAGAGAGTACAGAGTACCAGAGAACTCTATCTCTGCATACTTCACTCGCTTCCTCAACATTCATAATTCTCTTCATACACGCTCGCCGGTTTCGGAGAGTCTTGACTCCACCTGCCTTCAGTACCTGACTGATCTGGTCTAGGTAGGTTAGTCTCGGTCTCCCTCGGTACATACATCCTTCCACTTTCGCATTGTATATCTTCTTAACCAGACGTTCGTTCGGCATTCTTTCCACATGTCCGAACCATCGGAGCATGTATGTATGTCCCACATATATATATATATATATACATATATATATATAATATCTGGATGACCGTATTTTTACCGATCTTCTTGTTAGTCTGTTTTGGAAGATATATTTAAATATAATAAAAATAATGAAAAAATAAATTAAAAAGGCAAAAAGTAGAAATAGAAACTAGAAAAAATGTATCGAGCCAAAATCACGTTTATTGTATGGGTGCTCCCATCATCCGCCTTAAATATTTATTTTATTTTATTTTATAGTATTTGTCGTTATAGAGGCAACAGAAATACATCATCTTTGAAAATTTCTGCCTGACTGCTGTCTAATGATAGATAGATGGCCGGACGGACGGACAGCGAAGCCTTAGTTATAGGGTCCCGTTTTACGCTTTGGGTTCGGAACCCTGAAAAGATTGAACTCACATAAAAGCTTGGTACAATGGAAATACTTTTTAAAATTGGAATGAGTCGAAAGTCACAGCTGTATTTATAGCGCATTTTAAAGTTTCTAAGCTATAAAAAGGTCACACACGTTTAGGACACGGCGTCATAGGTTTTGAAATTTTAAATTGTTGGACAGCAATTTTCTAAGCCGAATATTGTATTTGAGAACCATGATAACACATTGCACCGAATAACTGAAATCCATCGATCATAAGATGTATTACCCGTTTTAATTTTACTCTGACGAGGGTATCTTACCGCATAATGATTAGGAAAGAAAGATAGTCATTTGCTATATTTTTGTTCGCTGTTTAGCCAGCGTTTAACCAACAAATTTGTAAAAATCGAGACGGAAAGGCTGAGTTATGTTTGGAACAATCAGTAAGATATGATAGGGAGACAGGATGTTAATTCTGATCAGATTGGTCTCAAGACGCCATGACCTATCTATGTGCGCTACTACGGTCGTTTCGATTTCTTTATACCATTTACTTGCAAATATTTTAAATCATTCGAAGGGGTCGAATATTAAAATAAATTCTTCGAATAAGTGATAAACCCAGAGTTCGATAACCAGTCGAGTTCCTGAATACTCTGAAGGCTCCCGGTCTCCCAACTCACATCTTATAATTGAGAGCTGGCACGCCAAAATTATACAATGCTATCAGTTTGCAAGAAAAAACATTGCATTCCAATGTAATCGGGTCAACTATACTGACCGGTTATTCTCGAGCAGAGTCTGTATTTATTCCTAGGATTCTCCAAAAACCATAAAGTTACTCCTTCAAATTTCAGAGAGTGCAGTTTGCTATTAAAGTCTGCTTCGCAATAACCACAAATAAACAAAGCTCGAGGTCAAATTCTTAAGGTAGCGGGAGTAGACATGAGAGAAAGCTGTTTCTCCCATGGGCAGTTATAAGTGACATGCTTCAGAGTAAGCTCACAGAGTAACCTGGTAATTCTAGCATCCGAAAAGAAAAACAAAAGATATTATTTACAAAGAAATACTGTAATAGGTGTAGTATCGCGGGTGGATGTCAAAGAAGCGATACCAGTAATTTCAATGGAAAAGACGGTGGGTTATGAGGCCGCACACTACCCTTCCGTCGCCTCGGTCGGAATAAGCGCGGTGTATTCAAAACACGGCCTGTTAAGAAAAAAGTCTCGTGTCCATAATATATAACAAAATTTCAATTGATTTGCATGTTTATTGAACCTTCCCTACACTATAATAAAGATTGTTATCATCATCATCACTATCACAGCCCATATACGTCCCACTGTTGGGCTCGGGCCTCCTTCATAATGGGAGAGAAGTTAACTTACTATACCGCGCTGGTCAGACGTGTTGGTATAGGGTTTTGTTTCGAATTTTCCTTCTCTTGCATAGATGTTATATGCATTTTATATCGCTTAGTCGTCTCTTACGATCACCCATGGCTAAGATAGGGGGTGGTGAATTGTATTCTTACTCCGTCACCACATGGATAAAATTGTTATATTATATAGGTATACCTACAAACATTTATAGATAATAATTTATAAATAACAATAAAATTAATAATGTGAAAAATAAACAAAAATCCTATTAGAACCATTTTCGACTTCTACGCAGACAAAGATGCGGTCAAATGATAACAATTAATAAAATAATAAAAAAGGCCAAAAAGTAAATAAAAAAAGTTAGGATCCGAACCGAGCTCCGGTTTTTTGGATTAGTCTACTCGATTTTCCAACTGAGCTAAATGTCAATTCTTAATGACAGCATCAAAATTTGAAAAATTTCTTATTCTAATAGTGTTAATACAACGAAAAATTATTTTTTTTTGTTGCCGAAAAATACTGACAAAGCAATATTTTCCATAAATGAAACCTAGCTAGATCGATTAATGGCCCCCGGTACCCCTTGTATGCTAAATTTAAAAGAGAATCGTTGGAGCCGTTTCCGAGATTCAGATTACATATATATATATATATATATATATACAAGAATTGCTCATTTAAAGATATAGTGAGATGTACTACATACAATCTACCACCCTGGTTAGGCTATAAGATTAATCCAAGATTTCCTCTTGCTTATGATCTGTTTACATTCTTGACTCGCCTTATACGAAGCTGAAGAGAAGCAAGGGATGATGAAATATATTCTTATCTGTCAAAATAAGGAAAAAACGTAATATATTATACCTATTACTCGTTTTGCAATATTGTTTAAACTAGCTATCATATCCTTTTCCTCTCGATAGTCTATTTATCAAAACAGCAATATCTGTTTTAGTGCAAAGGTTATAAAAATAGGGTTTGTTTTTGCTTAACCCATAACAATTAACAACCATATTATTTACATATTTAGGTACTGATACTTTTCTTATTTTTTTTTGTAAGGAATTTATTTACTGTTGCTTTTCTTTATTATTTTTATAACGTGAGAATTTAATGGCAATTTAATCATCATCATCATCTCAGCTCATATATGTCCCACTGTTGAGCTCGAGCCTCCTCCACAATGAGAAGGAAATTGATCTACTATACCACGCTGCCGCTGGTAAGACGCGTTGATATAGGCTTTTGTTTCAAGTTTTCCGCCTCTTGCATAGATGTTATATGCGTTTTATATCTCTTAGTCGTCTCTTACGATCACCCACGGGTAAGATAGGGGGGTGGTGAATTGTATTCTTACTCCGTCACCACACGGAAAAGGCAATTTATATAATATGAAACTGTTATTACATCGTTTGTTGAAGTATTAATTACGTTACGTTATAATTTTTTTCCAATTTGGTACCATGATCATAAATTCACAGCTTATGAATTATGTATAGCAGCTTTCATTGTGGTCTATGACCTATCTCGTTAACTAATACAATACAGTTTTCACAAATTCTTCTCATTATTGGGATTAAAGCGTTAAACTTTATAACCAAACAAATTTTGTTGGTTTATATTAATCCTTACTAATATTATAAATACGAAAGTAACTCTGTCTGTCTGTCGCTCTTTCACGCCAAAACTACTGAATCGATCTAAATGAAATTTGGTACACAGATAGTCTAGAGCCTGATAAAGGACATAAGCTACTTTTTAATGCATAAAAAGGGCTGTAAAGGGGAATAAAAAGTTGTAAGGAAGTATCGTCATTTTTAAAGCCAGAAAAGCTTGAAACGTATTTTAGGCTATTGATTAGATATAAATAAATATGACATTAAAATTTTGTAAAATATACCTTTAAGGTTTAAAATAAAAATAGGAGATAAAAACTGTAGGAAAGTAACCTTTTATGCGGGTGAAGCCGCAGGCAGAAGCTAGTAGTTTACAATAATATTGTACTAACATAGAGTAACAGAGACGTTGAAGCTTAAGACTTAAGACGCTTAGCTTAGCTTAAGACTTAAGAGGCTTAAGACGCTTGAAGCATGACACGGATAGACAGGAAGCGACTACAGAGATGACCTCTAATGGAAGAAGAAGACATATTGCGTAGACCCCAAGTAGTTGGGATAAGAGCAGGATGATGATGATGAGAGTAATAGAGACGTCCTGGTCTTAGAGCTATGATGAAGTCATATGATCACCAAGCAAGTTCTTATTTGGATACCAGCAATGTGATGTATCATGGCCACCGAAGACAAAGATCGGGTACCGCTGGCCCACTCGCACGGCGAAGAGAGGTGTTTGCAGCGTGGGTCTATAGAGTTGCGCGCCGCCTTTCCGTCGCCCCGGACCGATTTGGCGAGGACCACGTCCATTGCCCACCTCAAAAAGAAAAAAATGTGATGTATCATTGTTATAAATACGTTATTATATAATTTACTTTTTATTTTACGATATCTACGAAAGTCGGCAACGTGAGGTTGGTCTATATATATTGGCCCCTAAGGTGCAGTAAGTAAGTACTATTAAGAATCGTAAAGTGGGCTATATAAGCTTTCCATATTCCCGTGGGAGTGATTTTGTATGAATTAATAACTTGAATACCTAAAGTTGTATACGTTTAAAATTTATGATTACTATTTAAAACTCAATAGTTAACAATTGAACGCACAGATTCAATAATAATAAAATAAAACTTCATCTAGCTTCGAAAGTATAAAACACCTGAGTTGCCACAAATTAAGATTGATTAATATCGATATTTCTCCCATAATTACTTCGTGTTTTGCACGGGGCCAATCAGTGACGTTTGTCATTTTTAAAGATATTTAGACAGATAATAAAATATCCTATTAAAATTAATAAAAAAATATACATTTAAAAATTATTAGATAAATAGATATAAATAGAAATATCTAATAGATTGCTCTTTTTTTGTTATTGCTGATGGCACACCTGATTGTAAGTGTTACTGCCGCCCATGGGACACCTTTAACCCCAAACCCACCCCAGTTAGGCTGCCAGCTCTCACCGAACGAAGCGCAATAGCACATTGCCAATACTCAGACGTCGATCTTCTGCGAGAGTGTGGTACTACCCCGGAAGGAGCAGCCCGCGGCTGTAGACAGAAAACTGCCAACAGCGTGGTCCTACCACTTGTATAACATTTACATTAAATTACTTCAAATTTAGTTAATTAATTTATTGTTATTTATGCCTGATGGCGGCAAACGAGCAGGTAGCACACCTGATGGTAAGTGTTAGCGCCGCCCATGGACCTTTGTAATACCAGTGGCACAGCTAGGCCGCTGCCTAACATTGAAAACCCACCCAGAAAGTTGAGCTGCCGGCTCTCTCGCTCACCGAACGAAGCGCAATAGCACCTTGTCACTGCTCAGATGTTGATTTTCTACGAGTCTGGTTCTACCCCGAACGGACCCGCCGCTGTAGACAGAAAACTATCAATGAACCAATAAAATATTCAAATGCCATAAGTCCAGTTTGATGATATCTAAGTTTAATCTGGGGTTGATTAATTTCTCCTTAGCACCATAAGTACTCAAACTGTACCCACACAAAGGTTCAGATTGGAACTTAAAAATAAAATGTGACTGGGTTTTATCTTTGTCTAGCACCTTTAAGAATAATTCTCCATATGGTGATCTTAACCGTAGGTATCGTAAAATACGTCTAGGCGATATAAAATGCATATAATATCTATGCGAGAGAACTTAAACTCGAAATAAAACCCTATACCAACCCGTTTGACCAGCGTGGTATAGTATCTATGGTCAACTTTCATCCTATTGTGAAGGAGACTCTAGTCCAGCAGTGGAACCTATATGAGCTGATATGACAATGAAGATTTAAAAATATAGAAAACTTTAAGACTATAAAAAATAATTACATGTTTCTGAACTGTAATGTTAAAAGTTTCATACAAAATTAATAATTTGGCTATATAATACTGGCTAGGAAGAAAAGAGACAGGACATGGTAATGTGTTATATAAAATAAGAATTCTCTTTAGTATTTTTTTTTTGTTCGGGTTGAGAGCCCCCTGGCTCGCCCGCAGTCCGGTTCAGCTGTAAAAGCCCCTACGGCTAACAGCTCGCAGTTGGTTTTTTAGTGAAAAAAAGGTATTTAGGAGATGGAAGGATTTATTAGGAGATGGAAGGTACACCACTGATATAGAGCGAAGAGTGAATGCGGGAAATAGAGTGAATGGAGCGTTGGGGCAACTTCTCGGCAGCCACCACCTCAGCCAGAAGGCACGTGTAGCAATACATAACGCAGTGCTTGTCCCAACATTACTGTATGGAAGCGAGAGTTGGGTATGCAGAAAAGAGTATGATAGTAAAATTAATGCGGTCGAAATGCGATCTCTGCGGAAAATCTGTGGAGTTAGGCTGACCGACCGCATTCGTAACGACGACGTAAGAGAGCGAGTAGGTATGAAAGAGAGTATTGGTGTAAAGATGCGAAAGGGAATGCTCCGATGGTTCGGACATGTGGAAAGAATGCCGAACGAACGCCTGGTTAAGAAGATATACAATGCGAAAGTGGAAGGATGTAGGTACCGAGGGAGACCGAGACTAACCTACCTAGACCAGATCGGTCATGTACTGAAGGAAGGTGGAGTCAAGAGTCTCCGAAACCGGCGAGCATGTATGAAGAGAATTATGAATGTTGAGGAAGCGAGTGAAGTATGCAGAGATAGAGTTCTCTGGCACTCTGTTCTCTCTGCCTACCCTGCAAGGGATATGGCGTGATGATATGTATGTGTATGTATGTATGTAAAAAGGTATTTTTTGTGTTTGTCTTTTAGTTGTTAGCCACAGATCACTGTCACAGCTTAACCCGGACTATGGGTGAGCGCTGAGGGCTCTCAACCCGGAAATTCTGTTTGGTAATTTCCATTACTATTTATTGCAACATTTCCAAGGTTTTCGAGGTATCGATTATATGTAGAATTAAAAATCGATATCTAGACAATCAGACAATTTTTTTTTTTTTTTTTGGTTCTGTTCGTCCATTCGGACAGGCAAAGGGATCAAAGCCCATACAGCCAAGTCTTATTTAATTATTTTTAAATTATTTTGTTTATCATTTCTTCATATTATGTAGCCTTAATAGTCATTGTCTGTCAGTAAGTCAAGTCGTTACCATTAATCGGGCGCTGATAACCTAATCAATGATTTTCTTTGGGAATTTTGGGCAAATATGAAAATACACGTAAACCACTATTATACCATATTCACTACACTTCAGCACTTTAACTGTACCATAATGCATAAAATACCAGCAAAATTATTCAATATAACACCACAAAACACTAAAGAAATGAATATAATACAAGAGCGTGACATGACATTTCCACATTCGCGCCAAAACTCCATCAGACAATTTTGTAATAACTTATTACCAACACAAATTCAAATTTACCATCAGCCAGTATTTATCTTCGAGTTCAAATGTTAAATGTTCAAGCAGCTTTGCTGGCGTATTTTTTTAAAATTCATTACATTATTTAAAATTAATGTACTAGCCTATTGTTTTTCTCTATAAGACGTAGAGATCCAAATTACTGAAATTTTTGGAATTTAATATGCTCAATTATAAATACCCGATTACGAAACGAAAAATGATGTCACAAGCGGGGTTCGAACCCGCACCTATTGGGAGTCCGGCCCAATCGTAGTTGGCTGAATATTTGCAAATGAACATATTAGACAATTTTAAAGAATGAAAAAATAGTACTATACAAAAAAATAAGCCACAATTTGGATCTGAAATTATTGTGCAAACGGTAATGAGAAATTAAGCAAATGGTGGTGCAGTAGAGCTTTTGCTTTTGTGTTAGGGCTCTGTAAGCGTTTTCTAAGTCTCAGAATTATTTTTTTGTATTTGTTATTTTTTTTCTTCAATAACTCTATTTCTATTTTATCTTTTTGTGCCTTATTCGCCATATATTTGTTCAAAGTTCTGATTCAAAGACAGTAACAGAAAAAAGCGCAGAAAGTGCTATTTTGCGCTTTTCTTGAATCTGAAATTTGTAGTAGTTTAGTAATTTACACGACAGTTTAAATATAGCATGTATTGAAACAATATTACATTTAAATAGAAAAATACCTACTTACCATTCCAGCTTGCTCCTTACCATTCGGGTAAAATGTGAACGGGAAAAAATGGTAAATAGTAAAACGGTAAGTAGATATTTGGACACATTTGTGTACGTTGCATTATTTATTAGACTTATGAGACTAAATACGTTATCAGACGAGAAATAATCTTATGGCAAATATTTAGATCATTAATTAAATTAATCTGAACAAATAACTTACCTTTGGAAGACACGAACGGTAAGGAGATTTTATTTTGACCTGAACGATTTTTTGTAGATTATTAATTTTTTGTTGGCGCCAAATCAGTCTTTAGGACGTGTGATCTGCTCAAGTCACTAGCTGGCACTGAGGTCGTGGTGGGGAGTCGTCGAGAGGATTACATTTACCATTGGGTACAATTCTATTTCACTGTCAATATTCGCGAACGGTAAAAAGTACGAAGGGTGGGACAATTTTTGAATTGGTATAAAATTAACTGAAACTGTTCTTTATATCATATATTTTATTTCAGTTTATGCATTAACTATTATATTTACTAAATAATAAGATAAAATTTTATTCTTCGAAGGTTTCGTTTAATTTTTCTTATCATAATGGTTGAAAATTGGGAAAAGGGACACGAATGGTAATGAGGTTTTGGGAACTATTTTTTTTATAAATAGGCTTATAGCTTATAAAACACAATAAATTGATCTGCAATATGTACCCCACTTAATTAACTATGTATATAAAAAAAGTGATCAAAATCGATCCAGGTTTAATGTGTTATTTACAGCGAGACATCAATTTTGTACGTTTTCAAATATTCACCCAGTTCAGTAATTTGAACAGTTCAGTAATTTGAATAACAAGGTTGTGTCATCGTTTAATACAATTCTAACTGTAAAGTTTGAAGTATTAAGCCTATACAATGTGTAAACATTGTCCGGTAGATGGCACACGTCACCTTGAAGACGTAAATATGATACAAAGCGAGATTTGCATGTCCTACTGTAGTTCACGGTGGTGTAAGTGGCAGCACGATTGGGCCTGACTCCCAATAGGTGCAGGTTCGAACCCCGTTGTGACATCATTTTTCGTTTCGTAATCGGATATTTATAGACGTAAAGATATTCAAGGGGACATACTACTATAATCAGCACATTTGGCAGACGGATTAGTGATCGTTGTTATTATTATAAGTTTCTCAAAGAAGATGACTATTTTCCTGGTGATCCCTTGGATGATTTTACAAATTCTCTTAGAAAGGAAAGGGTTATATTCTTAACCCCAAACTACAAAACATATTATTAATCCATCATCATAATGAGTGACGTATTGTATTGTTAAACTGTCATCAACATAAATAACAAAGGTTTGTTTGTATAATATATTTTATACGCAATCAAAACTAGAACAAGTTGTATCATATTATTATGGTAATATTTTTCATGTTACAAAAACTTATTTCAAGTAACAAAAATGAGTAATAATAAATAGTATATTTTGTGTTTGCGAATGTACGCCCTTGACCAATACTATCAATAACTTATTCCGTCCACGTACCTATTGCCTATGGGTAGCTACATAACGCAAAGAAATTTACTAGTTGTGCCTGCAGTTTCACTCATGTAGTTTTCGTACTTATTACCTACTATTTATTTTAACACTAAGTTTTACATAGTTCCTCTTTACTTAACTTGCATTTAGTCTACCAATCTAAATAACACATGTGCATGTTAAAATTTTTAATATATGTCAGAAAGAGTTTTATTTGCAGCTCTTTACATTTACTTATATAAAAAACTATCAAGTATTAGTATTATTATTATTCACACTCGTAACGACGACGTAAGAGAGCGAGTAGGTATGAAAGAGTGTATCGGTGTAAAGATGCGATAGGGAATGCTCCGATGGTTCGGACATGTGGAAAGAATGCTGAACGAATGTCTGGTTAAGAAGATATACAATGCGAAAGTGGAAGAATGTAGTACCGGGGGAGACCGAGACTAACCTACCTAGACCAGATCGGTCATATACTGAAGGAAGGTGGAGTCAAGAGTCTCCGAAACCGGCGAGCGTGTATGAAAAGAATTATGAATAATGAGGAAGCGAGTGAAGTATGCAAGGATAGAGTTCTCTGGCATTCTGTCTCTCTGTCTACCCTGCAAGGGACATGGCGTGATGATATGTATGTATCAAGTATTATTTATGTTAATTTATGACCACAATTATAATTGCCATAAATAGGTTAGTAAAATACTTAGTGTGGTGACGGAGTCAGAATACAATTCACCACCCCCTATCTTACCCGTGGGTGATCGTACGAGACGACTAAGGGATAAAAAAAAGATATAAAAATACATATAACATCTATGCGAGAGAAGAAAAACTCGAAACCAAACCCTATACCAACACGTCTAACCAGCATGGTATTATAGGTGAGGTAAGCAAATTAATGGCTAAGTTTTATTTTCTAATTACATTAGTAGTCAATTTGTAACAGCAAAAATTGCATATTTTGTGGTTTTAACAATTATAAGTAGTATCTTTTTGTAAAATCATAAACATAATACAAGCGCAATTTGAGTCTGATTTTGTCACCTGTGTATCCTTTGATCCTTTTTCTGTCACTGGAATGACATAAATTTGTGACATAAATTTCATTAGTTGAAATATTTTATTTTACTTATTGAAATCTCGAAAACATCAATAGGTATTTATATTAAAACTACGAGTAGGAAATTAAGTACATCTATGAACAAATATAACTTCTTGTTTATCTTGATATTCCCTTTTTTTATTTAAAAAAATTATCTATGTTCATCTTCATCATTGAAGACTTTTCAAACATAGATACAATATTGGACTCAAATATAATAAGAAGCGTTAAGCCCATAATAAGCGTTATTTGCGCATCACAGTAGCACTCGATCAGTTAAATGATTTAAATAAAAATTAATTACCTACTCTAATATAGGAATATCAATTGAAATAATATTCATTTATTAAAACTAATATGGAGATATTCCATTAATTGCAAATGAACTATATGAAAACGCCCAATTAAAAAACTTTACGAACAAAAGCTATATTTATTTTTAATAAATATTACCCGGTATTATTTACTTTGTGTTCAAATAATTTACCCAATTATTGGTAAAATTTCCGACACTGGCAGCGCGGCGGTCGTCTCGAGCTCCAATCGCTGCGAGCGACCGAGAGCAAAGTAGCAAACGCGAAGCGAACCAGTCAGCATCACGTGCGCGAACGTGGCGGGTGTGTTTCGTGTCATGTTATCGAATTATTCACGCGCCATTTGACAGTTATGTCGTGTATATAATGACTTTACTGTACATCAGTGTAACGTAGTAGTAGTTGCTGCCGGTAAAGTCACCAGGAATATGTTATAAAAATACATTTCGAAAAGCGTAAAGTGATAACAGGGAGGCGGGATGCGAGAGGTGAACGCTCGTCACAGCGGCGCCGACTCTCACCGGCTGCTATTGTCTAAGTGCCACGGAATCTTGGTCCTTCTCATCGAATTCCATCGATGAAGTATCCGCTTTTTTATACGTGGGCTGCACGCAAAATACACGCATACATGATTAGTCACAAAAGTGAATGTTTACATATCGAACCAGTAGATAGGTACAGATAAAGATATAATTTTTTATACTAGGTTTGTTTTGTGTACAATTGTATTTTCAACAAACATCGACGTGACGTGAATTACGTG
Source organism: Lymantria monacha (assembly GCA_905163515.2). Lineage (NCBI taxonomy): Eukaryota > Metazoa > Arthropoda > Insecta > Lepidoptera > Erebidae > Lymantria > Lymantria monacha. The sequence goes on along the minus strand of LR991097.1, from coordinate 14,838,234 downwards.
TAAATGTGGCATGTGATTGCTTGATAAATAATAGTTGATGCTAACTGTAAATAACGTCAACTGTCTAGATAATCGTTCAACGGCAGCTAGAGGTATAGTGGCCTACTTTTGAAATTTCTCATAGTAAAATGAGAAAATTCCGTGTCCATAATTTAAATAATACATTTTAAAATTGTTATATTGAATTCATTACCTACGATTTTGAGTATTTTTTATATTTATGAGTCCTGTAGTATTTCCTTTACATTTACATTACAAAATCAAGGTCGTAATGATTGCCTGTTTATTGTATTTAAAAACAACCATACAAAGTTATAAAATGGATGTGTATTCAATCTAGATTTATTAATTTATTTAATTAAAATAAATTTAACTTACAATAAAACTAACTGGACTAGCGCCCTACAAATGCGGCTGGTAATCGAAATACCGACTTCGATTTCTTGATGCACATATCCTTATTAAACGTTTTTGTCAAAGAATTCTCAACTAGACTGGTTTTAAGTTACTTAATTACCTTGGTAGGTACCTATAAAGATGAATCAATGAGATCATGTCTAAAATTTACTAGATAGGTAAATAATTATAGTTATACAATGGACTATATATTCTTTTGGTCTGTGAGTTATATCTATCTACCTACATATGTAACTCTCGGGTGTTACCCGCCGCAATTAATCATTATGTCCTAAAATTTTATGAATATAAGTAGCTACGTAATTCGCTTATTATTTATTAATAATTGTCTTTATCTTTTTAAACATTCGGTATTTTAAACGTTTCGCAATGATGGTTTTACCAAATTTTACGTGTGCAATGGCATCACTATCAATCAGTTTAAGAAAACATGTCAAGTGCGAGTCGGAACCCTCTAAATGAAAATAGGGAGGGATCCTTTAAAATATTTCGTTCATCACAGGATGGTCCCTTACTGAAGGTTTTTTCGGTTTCCCCCTCTCTATTTTTCCTTCATTTTTTTTTGTTTCTTATGTTCAATTTAGATTTTGGCCTTTATTGTGCTGTAAAACCTTGCTTCATGACAAATTTCTTGGTTGCGTGTTACCAGGAAGTAATTACGTAGATTTTGATTAGAGTCCCAAAAGTCAAATCTTTGAATTGCTTTGGCTTAACTACCTACTTCATTTTTTCACAGCTTTAGGGGACCAGCAGATCTTAGCATATGCTGTAAATTTCAACCCAAAACCTCCACGTTCCTGAGCAACACCGTCTTTAACGGAATCCTAAAAATAAATACTCATGATGTAGTCATTCTCTACCAGTCCCTCCTTCCTTATTTTGGAACCGTAGCTTTACTTTTTTATTGCATATACTTATTGCATATATACTATACTAAACCTGCACTAAGGAAATCCTTGTATAGCGGGTGACAGCAATGAACGGATGCAAATGACACCCAGAACGATAATTTGTGGATTGCACAAAGTATTGTCCTACACAAGCATTAAACTCATTTCACACGATATATATATGTGCAGTCAATTATTTGTTTTCTTGGCACATCTTCTTAGATACATATTCTATTGTTATAATTAGAAAACAACTTTAAATACTTTACAATAAGTGATAATACAATCATGCTCTTTAATACATTGACATCAGGCAGGCGGCTGGCCATAAAACTATAGCCAATAACTTTTTGCAGTATGTACGATGGAAGCAGAGTACGTATTATGTCGACCCCAAGTAAGGGGCCGTCCATTAATCACGTGAGGTTTGAAAGGAGGGGGGTGTAGTAAGATATCACGTTTATTTATTTTTTCATCAAACGCTGCGATTTCTAAACTGAAAAGCGGCGTGTAGTGTGACTCTGATTTGACGTTGCCAGACAAAGAACGAAGTTTAAAGTAGATGATCTGTATAAAGACCTTTTGCGAAGTATAAAGAAGCAAAAAAACCGATAATATAATGGGCTACTTCTTTGTAGGTACTAAAATTCACGTGATGTTGGTGGAGGAGTGGGGGGGGGGGGCATTGTCTTAAACCTCACCACGTATTACCAAGGGGGAGGGGGGTTAAAAATGCTTAAAAAAAGATCACGTGATTAATGGACCGCCCCTAATTAGGATAAGAGCAATAAAATGATGATGACATGATCTTAATACAATTAATGTACGAAGATAGTAAACTATAAGTAGAATACCTAATAAACATTCTTAATATATTTTCTGCTGCAATGAGGTTATTTTCAATGTTATGTATTTAACATTCTTGGCACGATTTAATGACTTGTATTGCAATTTACACACAAATCCATTGGTTAGTTAATACTTAACACATGAAAATTGCATGTTGAGTAAATATTTTGCTAATTAATTATAGTAATATATTGTTTAAACACATAATTAGGTTTCTATGTCATAAAAATAGGTATAAGCCGACGGTTTCATTTCGTAATGATGATTTGAATGAAGTCGTGCTGAGACTAAATAGTATTATTAAGGAGAGTTGACGTCATGGTCATAAAACTTAGTCAAAATTGCTGCAATATTTTGGCAATCTCACCTGTGCCTAGCCAAAGAATGTATGCATTGCCGATCCTTTATGTACATTTGTACAATGCTTACTGACCGGTTCCAAATCTAAGGCACGCATTTTTTGCTTCAATAAATTACATACATAATTATTTGACTAACTAATGATAAAACTAATCATTTTATTAAAATGGTAAAGCTGAAAAATCTACTGCACAGATGACGTATAGTGGTTAAGATAACTATCGTGCCAAGTGTCGCTGGTTCGATTCCCACGCAGGGCGATACTTTGTGTGAGCTGTAAATTATTTGCCTCATTCTGGGTGTAATTTGTGTCTATTAATTATAAAGTTTGTAAAGGCCAGCTCAATTCAAGGAACAGTTCCTTAGTGTTGGGTGATTTAAAAAAAAATGCATGGCCATAAAATATTGTCGACCGTAGTTGTTGAAGAAAATTAGAATGACTTCATTTTCCATAGGTTAGCTTTTAATAATTTAAAATATAATATTAATTTACATCTTTTATTAGTAGGTACAGCCGCGGGCTGGTCCGTCCGGGGTAGTAGGTACCATACTCTCGCAGAAGATCGACGTCTGAGTAATGGCTGTTTGCTATTGCGCTTCGTTCGGTGAGCGAGAGAGCCGGAAACCCAACTGGGATGGGTTTGGGGTTTGTATTGGCAGGCAGCGGCCTAGCTATTGAAAAGATCCATGGGCGGCAGTAATACTTACCATAAGCAATAAAAAACAAACTACTAACCTAAGTGGACTTCGAAATGCTGTTGGGTAGAAATAAAAGTATATTATAGAACTTTACGAGCATAATTCAATATTAAAAAAGAAATGTCTGTTATAGAGAAGAATATAACCTATTAAAACATTGCTTGGTCGTGTTGACAGCAAAGCAATTACAAATCCCTTCTGTATGTAGAATATGCCATAGCAAAAAGCACTGATGAAAACCGCAATTCAATTCTGATAAAAAATAAAAAAAAAATAAACGGGGAATATACCAACAATGAAAGCAATGTTTTCTAGATGAATACATTTTTTTTTATACAAATTTATTTTTCTTTGCTTATTATTGGGCATGTACTGACTTTGCATTCGACGATTCACATTGGTTTTATCGAAATAAAACCAATGTGAATCTGTGAACCAAGTCAAAATGAAACATAGAACTTCCTCCTTTTTGAAGTCGGTTATATAAGTAAACCCCGAAGGGTTATTTAACCGACTTCAAAAAGGAGTAGCCTATTTTTATGAAAGTCGTAAGAAACGTAGGCTATACAGATGGCGTAGTGGTTAAAATACCGACCTTCCGTGCCAGACCCTTCGTTTCCTACGCAAAACAATACTTTGTGCGATCCGCAAAGTGTTGTTCTGAGTCTCAGAGTTTATTAGTGGTAGGACCACGCTGTTGACAGTTTTCTGTCCACAGCCGCGGGCCGGTCCGTTCGGGGTAGTACCACACTCTCGCAGAAGATCGACGTCTGAGTAATGGCAATGTGCTGTTGTGCTTCGTTCGGTGAGCGAGAGAGCTGGAAGTCCAACTGGTTTCGGGTTTATATTGGTAGGCAGCGGCCTAACTATACCCTTGGTATTGCAAAGGTCCATGGGCGGCAGTAACACTTACCACCAAGTGTGATGCTTGCTCGTTTGCCACCATAAGCAATAAAAAAAAGTCTTGAGGGTAATTTGTCTGCGTTAATTATGTGTATAAAGTCCTCCGCAATACAAGATTATTTCCTCTGCCATGACACACCCCAAACAATTAGTGGTTGGGGTGGCTAACTATGTCCCATCTAAAATATCCGTGATCAGACGTCCTCGACATGTACTGACCGACTCTGACGATTCAATTACAATCGCTCAAGAAAGAGGCGAAAGAGCCTACATGGCCCGCGCGGCCACAACACATAAATATCCGCGCTTACGACCCCGCCGCCGGGGCCGTAAGTTGCGACGCGTAGAAGTCATAAACTCAAACGTGGGCACGCCCACTTTGCTATCAGCGACGCCCCGGGCCGAGGTTCGTTCACCACAGGGTGAGCCCTCGGGCATTGTCGCTTAAAATTTTTAGCGGGTTGAGAGCCCTCGGCGCTCACCCATAGTCCGGGTTAAGCTGTGACAGCCATCTGCGGCTAACAGCTAAAAGAAAGAAACAAAAAAAAAAAAAATACAAGATTATTTCCTTAGTGCAGATTGGTGTTTAAAAATGGAAGGTACACTGTATTTTCAATTTGCGAATGAATGATTTTTTAGAAAAAACTGCCAATAATATTTGTAAATGCGGACTCGTAAAATCATTGTATATAATATTATTTTATTTATAAAGGCAAAAGTCATTATAACAATACAAATCTCTAAGTAGGTTGAGGCGTATCGATGGAACGTAGTGTGATTAATGATTGTCCGGTGATATGCTAATACAGCATAACAGACAATGCTGTTATGATATCCAGCACTCTGATTTTGTCCTTGATGTGTACTTGACCCACTTATGCTTGAAGCTATTGCCAAAGGCCGTACGATCGTCCAAGTTTTAATTTGTCGGAAGCCAATTTCCGATTGATTAATAATTTTCTTGTACGAACATGTTTTTTAGGTAACCTATATAGAAAAATAAAATACTTAAAAGTAGGAATATGAAGTGCTTATAAATCATAGCTTCATTGAGTTCTTATCTGTTTAATTTATGTGGTGGCTATAATTAAAATATTTCAATGTAGTTGGTGGTTATAATTAAAATAAAGATAATTATTGAGACTGCAGTTCACTTGAAACTTAAATATTACTTTACAATTTAATTATAATTTAAAATCTCATACTTTTATCTTTAAAGGGTGGTAATACATCTACATTTGGGTATGAGTACATAATATTTCTATTCTAATTGTGGTTACTAATACTTTTTTTTTTTTTTTTTTTTTTAAAAGCACCACCCTGCACTAAGGCAATAAACCTTGTATTGCGGTGGACTTTACAAACATGCAATTAACGCAGACAAATTACACCCAGACTCAGAACAACACTTTGTGGATCACACAAAGTAATGTCCTGCGTGGGAATCGAACCCACGGCACTGGCACGGAAGGTCGGTATCTTAACCACTAACCACCCACCCACCATCTGTGTAGTCAAAAAAAGTGTGCACTTTACATTGCTCGTGGTTGTCGTATATCAACGTCTAAGAGCTTTACATCGTTTTTTTTTGCGGATGGTGGCAAACGAGCGAGTAGCACACCTGATGGTAAGTGTTACTGCCGCCCATGGACCATTGCAATAACAATGCTACATCTAGGCCGCTGCCTACCATTAAAAACCCCAAACCCACTCAGAAAGTTGGTCTTTCCTCTCTCGTTTAACGAAGCGCAGCAGCATATTGCTATTGTTCAGACGTCGACTTGCGAGAGTGTGGTACTACTCCGGATTGATCGGCCCGCGACTGTAGACAGAAAACTATCAACAGTGTGGTCCTACTTTTTTTTTTTTAATTTTTTTTTTGCGGTGTACTAAGGACGTGTGCTAAAAGCTAAATTCATCGGATGCCATTTGGTTAACAATTAAATTCGTAAGCAGTGTTGACGTTAGGCAAGGGACCAGTCATTAGGTATAGTATTGCCAAAAGTTTTTCAATATATACGATATAAGAAGAGTACATATTGAATCGACCTCAAGTAATTGGTATAAGATTTTTTTTATTTTTTTTTTGTGTGACTTAGTTGTTAGCCTCAGATGGTTATGACAACTTTACCCGGACTATGGGTGAGCGCTGAGGGCTCTCAACCAAATAGTTGGTATAAGAGCAGGAGCTAATCCTTATATCCCATCCTTCTCAATATACGTAATGGGTTAACAAGACAATTTTTCATCACTAAAACAATACCTTATTTTTATGTATCTTCCACGGCAAATGACTGGACTTTAATAGGCTGATGGATGGAAAAATTATACCCATATCACCTAATTTCCGTGTGGTGACAGTCTAAGAATATAATTTACCTTCCTCTTAACCGGACCATTTGTGATGTAAAAGACGATGGATATAATATGTGTAGAACATCTATATAAGAGAAGGAAAACTCGAAATAAAACCCTGTAGATATCAATACGTCTAACTAGCGTAGAGTAGGGCATTTTCCCTTCTATTATAGATGCCACTCTTGTCTAAGAGTGGGACGTATATGAGCTGTGATGATGATGATGATGATATTACCTAATAGGGGGTGCCTCTATTATCTTTTACGTAGCACAGCTCCAGAGTTAGTGTTGTTTGGAAATTTAAGATCTAAATGAGGAGGTCTATGTTTAGCAGTGAACGGTAAAAAACTGAAAGATGAGAATGATGATGAACGCAGTCTATGTCAAATTAATTTAAAACTTCATCCTATTTTATATCTCCTTTTATTTCGATCAGCAGGGCTCGCATGCAGAATAAATGATTGTCGTATTTTTGTAACATGTAAAGCGCGAGTCGCTATCAATATCTATAGTTAAGTAGTTAATTTTGACAGCCACTCGAGCTGTCATGTCACGCAAAGAGTTCACTCGCGCCTCTAGCTATACGTGTATCATTTTTCACTGTTAAACCTTCAGTAATATAATCATGTATGGTAGTTAATTCTCGCGAAATTTTGGTTAACGGGATTTTGACCATATATTTTATTACTTACAAATTTAAAATATTTCGATACTGTTGCAAACACCATGCTTATGAATAATTGGTAGCTCATGACTCATTATCATCATAGCCCATATATGTCCCACTGTTGGGCTCGAGTCTCCTTCGTAATGGGAGGGCAATTGACTTACTATACCACAAAGGTCAGACGTGTTGGTATAGGGTTTTGATGATGTTATATGCGTTCTACATCACTTAGTCGTCTCTTACGATTACCCACGGGTAAGATAGGTGGTGGTGAATTGTATTCTTACTCTGTCACCACACGGATAATGACTAAAAGGTTAATATGATTGGCTATGTTCCAACTATCAATAGTAGTAGAGCCACTCTGTTGATAGTTTTTGTCTATGGTCCGTCCAGGTTAGTAACACTCTCGTAGAATATCGACGTCTGAGTGTGGCAATGTGTAATTGCGCGTCGTTCTGTGAACGAGAGAGCCGGCAGCCCAACTTTCTGAGTCGGTATAGGGTTTTCATTAATAAGCAGCGGCCTAGTTGTACAAGTATCTCTGGGATTGCACAGATCCATGGGTGGTAGTAACACTTACTGTGTATGCTGCTTGCTTATATGCCACCATCCTTAATAATATTATAAATGCGAAAGTAACTCTGTCTGTCTGTCTGTCGCTCTTTCACGCCAAAACTACTGAACCGATCTATATGAAGTTTGATACACAGATAGTCTAGAGCCTGACAAAGGACATAGGCTACTTTTTAATGCAAAAAAAGGGTTGTAAAGGGGGATGAAAAATTGTAAGGAGGTATCGTCATTTTTAAAGCCAGAAGCTTGAAACTTATTTTTAGGCTATTGATTAGATATAAATAATTATGTCATTAACGTGTCGTAAAAAATTACCCTTAAGGGGTAAAATAAAAATAGGGGCTGAAAAACTTTAGGAAAGTAACCTTATACGCGGGCGAAGCCGCGGGCAGAAGCTAGTAAGTAATAAAAAAAAAAAACAATATCAAATGCTTAAAATTAATGAATCATCATCATTTTCCTCCTCTTATCCCAATTACTTGGGGTCGATACAATATGTACTCTTTCATAGAACATATTGTAAAAGTTATTGGCAATAGTTATATGACCGGCCGCCTGCCAAACATCAACCCTCCTTGGGAATGTAATTGTTGACCAAACGGCATCAGATAGAGTTGGCCTAGGTCGTTATAAGGCTCTTAGTCGTCTTTTACGACATCCATGAGCAAAGTAAGGGACCAACCCTTACTAGTACTAGTATTCGTAGCCGCTACCACACAGCACACAGCGCTTAAAATTAGGTAATGAATATAACGTATAATATATCTAATAAAAACTATTATGATTTTTAAATAACCAAAAGTTTCATATTTAAACTTTTTTCATCATCATCATCATCACCTTTTTTTTTTTTTTTTTTTGTCTTAGCTGTTAGCCTCAGATGGCTATGACAACTTTACCCGGACTGTGGGTGAGCGCTGAGGGCTCTCAACCCGTTTATCATCATCATCATCTTAGCTCATATATACAATATGTCCTACTGCTGGAAATGAGCCTCTTTTACAACAGAAGGCAAATTAACCTACTATACCTCGCTGGCCAGACATAATTTTATTTCAAGTTTTCTATTACATAAATATCCGGTATATATATAGTGACAGAGTAAAAATACATTTTCCATCCCCTATTTTGAAGCGGGTGTCGTGTAAGACGACAAAGGGATATAATATGCATATAACATCTATACAAGAGATAATTTTAAATAAAACCCTATACCAACGCATGTTAACTAGCGTGTTGTAATAGGTCAATTATCCTCATATTGCGCAGGAGGTTCGAACTCATCAGTAGGACGCTATATTAGCTAATAATATGATGTTAACGATGTAATGAATATTGATAGTTTTTCCGTGTGGTGACGGAGTAAGAATACAATTCACCATCCCCCATCTTACCGATGGGTGATCGTAAGAGATGACTAAGGGATATAAAACGCATATAACATCTATGCAAGAGAAGGAAATCTCGAAATAAAAACCCTATATCAACACGTATGATCAGCGGTATAGTGGATCAATTTCCCTCCCATTATGGAGAAGGCTCGAGCCTAACAGTGGGACATATATGAGCTGAGATGATGAACTATTGATAAGGGGGCGTCCATTAATTACGTGAGGTATGTAGGGGGAGGGGGTCGAGGCGAATGTTACTAAATATCACTTGGGGCAGAGGGAGAGTCTTGGCAAATGTCAGGTAATTTCTTTTTAGCAGAAAATGGTGTGAAATTGCGTGAAAGTAGTTAAATTAAAGGAAAAAATGTTCGTACCAAAGTACAAGTTTTGAAAAATTTCACGTGAGGTTGGGAAAGGGGGGAGGAGTCCGACAAAAATATTACAACATCTCACCAAGGGGATAGAGGGAGTCTAAATTCCTCAAAAATGCCTCACGTTATTAATGGACGCCCCCTAACAGCCGCAATCAGCGTAAATGTAAAAACAGAAGGTTATTCATTTATTATTTTTATAATTTACCCTTTTGTTCCTATCAGTGTATGTATGGGAACGATAAACAGCCATTTAACATCCGTTTGTAAAGTTACATATGATAAAATAATAAAATAAATAATTGTTACGAATAAATCGCAGCCCACGTAAAAATATTAAACGTGATAATTCCACATTTTAATCTCACTTCAATCCTGTCGGTAACAGAAACATGCGCAGTTGTTAATGATAAAGAAACGTTAGCATCCGTTCCTACGCTTAATGAATTATATAAATATATTAATAATTTAAAAAAAAAAACAACAAAAATTTTACAAATAAAGTGTGTTTGCCATGCTGACAAGTACTAGTTGGTGAGTGTTTGAGAGTCTGTGCGATGGCTCAGAGTGTCGTGTTGTCTTCTACCATTTTGGTGTTAATTCTGTCTCTATTGGAGTCAACATTAGCGCATTATACACCTACATGGGCTGTTCATGTGCCAGATGGAAAGGAAGCTGCAGACGCCGTGGCCAGAGATCATGGGTTCGTCAATCTTGGAGAGGTAAGTTGAAACCATTAATTTTTATGTCATTATATCGGAAAAAGGGACTAAATAAAAATTACAAGAATGTTCGGTCACGATATTATTTAGTATGTTTTTATATGTAAAAATGTAACATTCATTGTCATTTGAAAACAATTCCCTCTTTAGGGTTAGGCTATCTTATATCACATACCATCCTATCCATTTGAGGCTTTAGAGCGGACGGCGCGCAACGCGATAATTTTCTTTTTTTGCGTTGGACTATGGAGGTGGTCGCGCCCCGCCAAATCGGTCCGAGGCGACGGAAGAGGCGGCGCGCAACCCTTATAGACCCACCCTGCAAACACCTCTCTTCGCCGTGCGAGCGGGCCATCGGTACCCGATCTTTGTCTTGGGTGGCCCGCCCGGCGGTTTATCCTCGCGGGTTGCTCACAAGGTGTACAGGGAGACCCGGTAGGAATGGTCACCGCCGGCCACCTGCCGGTCAGCAGGGGACTAGAATCCAGGACTATCCTACCTGGGAGGCTGTCCCGCCAGCCGGCGAAAATCCCGTCATCGTCGAGCCGGAGTAGGAAACCGGAGTGGAGCTTGGCGACAACGCGCGGGGGGAGGCACCGGGGTCCCTTCCGTGCTTCGTGTCAGCTCCTCACAAAACTCACCCTCCAAGCATGTTCTGTGCCCCGCATTTTCTTTTTGGGCGTCACCGAACTTCATTCCACGCAACCACACTCCCTTCCTCTTTTTTCTTCTTCTTATTATAAAACCTATTTATTTATTTAAAAACATAAACGCTTACAGTTTAAACCAAAACGCTTATATGCTATACTACACAATCTAAATATCTATCTATTATACCTAATGTTATACAATAACAAATAAAATAACATTAACAATAATAAACAAAGCCAAACTTAACGCAGCGCCCGTCAGGACGACGCCCCGACAGCGAAAGCTGGGGCGTCGTCCTCACGCGGTGGCCTCACTTCGGGTGACGCCCACGTTCGGCATGAGCCGCGATAGGGCCGACGCCGCTCCGACCAGCCGGGGAGCAATCCTGCGGAAAACGCAACGCGATAACCTGCTGTACACGTACCTTTCTTAAGCCGGTTCTTGTTATCCGTGAACCGTCCAGTGGGTTACCTTTTTGGGTAACATCTCCTGCAAAAAAGAAATTGGCTGCAATACATGGTTATAATCCATAAATCATCACAAAATAAATAATAATTCCCACTCTTGGATTGGTGATAGCAGTTATCAATGTTCGGGGAGAGCGTTGCTAATTCCTTTTGTGCTCCTTTAACTTGTTTTTGTGACGATTCCGATTATATTATAGAGGAACTGGATTGCGTGCCCAACATGGAGTAGATGGGCAGTAAAAAAGAAAAAATAATTTCAAAAATGAAGACGTAAATGAAAGAACGCTATTAAAATCCATTCATTAATTATTATAAACAAACGACTTAGGGAATTCTCTCGTAGAACCTTTACACATATATTCAACTCAGCTGCCATCACATAAACTCATAAAATTAATGCAACAAGGTTAGCGGTGATCATGCAATGACATTAGATGACACATTTGATGGGTGATTGAAATATGTAGCAACATTTTAGCCGATGTTCGCGCGTATACATTTAATATTTGAGATGATATATTGATGATGATATTTAATTTTTTATTTTTTTTGGTTGGGTTATGGTCGGCGCACTTCTTGCACCACTCCGTCCGGAGCGACAGAGGGGCGTAAGCACGCACACCCGTAACCCACCCGTGACGTCGCCTTCGTCGCTGGGCCGACCACAGGAGCAGAGTGACTTGACGTCAGTGGTTGGCCCGACGGAATACCCTTTGTTTTTTTTGTTGTTTTGCGGTGGTCTATGGATGTGTTCGCGCCCCGCCAAATCGGTCCGGGGCGACGAAAGAGGCGGCGCGCAACCCCATAGACCCACCCTGCAAGCACCTCTCTTCGCCGTGCGAGCGGGCCACCGGTACCCGATCTTTGTCTTCGGTGGCCCTCTCGACGTAATACCCCTGAGGAGTACCCTCTCCTCGACCGACGTCCCCCCCCTCCGGTAGGATGTCGGTCTTTTCTCACACGGTCGGCCTCTCGGCGGGTGACGGACTAATTCCCCGATCCAGTCACCCGCGGCCTCGGCTAGGGCGGCATCAGGCGCAGGTAATCGCGCCTGCGCCGCCCCACTCGCCCGCGGCGGACCGCGACGTACAGGAGATGCTCTTCGCACACGCGCTCCGCCGCCTCCTTCCGCGAGACTACTGCCTCGCAGAAGATTTCGACCGCGTCCCAGTTCCTGACGCTGTTGAGCATCGCCCTGGCGATGGTCGGCAGCTTCAGGTCAGCACCGATGATTGCGACGAGTTCACGACGCTACTCTACCCAAGCGGCACAAACCTCGAGCGTATGCTGCGCCGTGTCCTCGTCGCTATCGCAGTGGTGGCAGGACGGTGTACTCTCCCTCCTGACGACCGTGTTCAGGTATTTGGCGAAGCATCCATGCCCCGTCAAAACTTGCACCAGTCGGAAGAGAGCACCCCGTGCCGCCGTTTTAGTCACTGCATCAGCACCGGCCGGAAGGCCTCCACGGTCTGCACACCGAACCAGGGTCTCTCCAGCCAGACTGCCCAACGGGCAATGACGTCCCATTACCGGCCGCCTGCCAGACGTCAACCCTCCTTGGGAATGTAATTGTTGACCAAACGGCATCAGATGGAGTTGGCTCCGGTCGTTATAAGGCTTTTAGTCGTCTATTACGACATCCTCTAGCAAAGTAAGGGTTGAAAGTATTCGCAGCCGCTACCACACAGCATACTATGTAGGTATATGTATATATAAAGTTGAAATTTTTCACACGCCGATTATAATTAACATTTTGTGCACTCGTTTGAGTTCAAAAAACTGCAATTGCCCGTTAAAGACCACTTCGCAATGACTATAAATAAATCCCAACGGCAGTCAATTAAAGAGATCCTGTACTCGTTAACTCGTCCTGTGCCGTTTCTCTCAAAGTTCCATATGCCCTAAAACACTCTGTCATCAGTCTGGTTAATCCATCCATTGGGAAATATCACTGTAAATGTTATGTGTAAATTTGACATGTTTTACACATTGTTTTGAATGAAAATTTAATTATTTACATTTAGAACTACATACACAGATAGCGATGATGTCTTTACTGCACATATGCTGCAGCGGTTAAGATAACAATCAACTGTGCCAAGTGTCATGGATTCGATTCACATGCAGGAAATATGATTATTTCCTTGGTGCAGGGCGTTGTGTTTAAAAAAAAAAAAAAAAAAAACTACAGTCAAAATTGTTCTGAAGTCGACGAAAAGTTTGTAAATTATATATCTTATTTTGGTATAATTATGAGATATCGTTGTTGCTAAGATGGTCAGTTATTTTTGTGGAAAATCCATGTTGTATAGTTACATAACAGAATTCAAATAAAACATGCAGATAACGTGTACTGTATGGCTTTGACAATGTTAGTTCGTATTCGTGTCATTTTTCTTTCTTTTTTTTTTAACACAATCCTACACTAAGAAAATAGTTCTTGTATTGCGGGGGACTTTACAAACATATAATTAACGCAGACAAATTACACCCAGACTCAGAACTTTATGAATCGTACATAATATTGTCCTGCGTAGGAATCGAAGCCACAGAGCTGGCGTGGAAGGTCTTATCTTATCTTAATCACTACACCATCTGTGCAGTCATTTTATTATCATATAGCATATTTGTAAAAGAAAATTTGTATTAATAATTTTGATGAACTTAAGTGAATATAGCTACAGTTAGTAATTTCCTGTTAGCTAGTGTAAAGACTTAAGTTAAAGTACCAAATAAGTGACACCAGTAAGTCTAAAATCACTGCAACAGAATGGACCTAGAAACAATATACTATGCTAACTCATCTGATCTTGTAACATTACGCCCATGGAGATGGATACTCCTTTATGGAGAAGCTCCTTTCACAAATACTGCGTATATAGACTCATCAGTCTATATACGAAGTATTTGTGAACGGAGCTACGAAGTATTTGTGAACAAAACTTCCATCAAAATTACTGAAATTTAGCATTTAATATGCTTAATTATTTATAAAACCCGATTACGAAGCGAAAAATGATGTCACAAGCGGGATTCGAACCCGCGCCTTGCATGTGCTACAATAAGTCACGGTGGTGTAGTGGCAGCACGATTGGGCCGGAATCCCAATAGGCGCGGGTTCGAATCCCGCTTGTGACATCATTTTTCGCTTCGTAATCGGGTTTTTAAAAAAAAAAAAAAAACTTCATCAAGTTTTGTATGGAATTTTAAATAAAAACGTTGGATATGAGTTTTTTAGGATATAGATATTTTTCTTCCCTATTTGGTGAGGAAGTCAGAATGCAATTCATTAACTTTTTTCTTGCTAGTGAGTCAAGTTTACTAAGCGATATGATAATTAGATAACATCATATCGCAAGAGAAGGAAAACTCGAAATAAAACTCCAAGCCGTCTGAAGCGTGAATACCACAATACTTCAGACGGTAATACAACAATGCTTCAGACGGTTTGGTTTTTGGTAGGGTCGGTAAATTTCTCTCATATTATGGAGAAAGGTTCAGCCCAACGAAGTATATTATCTGAGATGATGATGATTATGAAGTATCTTCCCAATTTACTACATTTAAAACAATTTAAGTGGTATTGGTATTAGCTATAGCTAGATAATAACTCTTACTTTATCATTAACGTTGCGCATTTTATTCTAAACATGATAACGGTACCTTATCAATAGCCCTTTCTCTTACACCTACTAACTCCTTGTTAAACAAAAAAAAAGTATGTACACATGTACTCTGTAATTAATGAACTTCCCATAACTTAATTAAGGAATTTTACGTGAACACAGAGCGTTCTCTCTTCGTCTCTCACCATGTTTAATGGGAACTTTTCCTGTTTGTTGTCCGGGGATATTGAATATATACAATTTTATAAAAGCTTTTACTTTTTTCATGTTTATTTAGGTTTCATATCCTTCAATTAGTTTATAAAGGATGTCTCTATTTAAATCGTAACTATTCGCTTGCGTGGATTGCTTACATATTTATTAATATTATTTTTCTCTGAATAAATTTGATATAATCTTTTTAAACATTATAGATCAAGTGAATTGTTTAATTCCGTGTGGTGATTAAGTAATAATACTATTCACCATCCCATATCTTACCCGTGGGTGATCGCACGCATGTGACGCATATAACATCTTTGCAAGAGAAGGAAAACTCGAAATAAAATCCTATACTAACACGTCTGACCAGCATGGTATAGTAGGTTAATTTCCCTCCCATTACGGAGGAGGCCCGAGCCCAACAGTGGGACATTTATGGGCTGTGATGATAATGAAATTGTTTAACAATAGTTTTTTATATAAATAATATATTATCACTCACTACACATATATACAATACATTCGTAGCTATCATCCACTATATATAGATAACGCTTATTTTCATATATCATAAATAATAATAAAAGCGTTTTTCACCCAACATGACCTATACAGCACAACAGGCCTTATTAAGGTTTGTAAATTTTAGCCTTTAATTTTAGAGGTGCTCTGGCGATTACTAATAAAAAGATGAATAAGTCAGAACTAAGATAGATGTGCGACAAATTATTTCTGTTGATTACATGAATATTAGACACACAAATGATAGTTCTACGAGTTTAATTTCTTTTATGTTATTCTTAATAGATTTCGATTAAGAAGTAGGCCAGTGATGGTTACGATTTGTTCAAAATAGGTTTTAGATTTAAAATTAATATCTTCTATAATTTTAATATCTTCGTAAAAGAAAATAAGTGTCCAAAAGCATTTTGTTTTATAGGGAATCCTTTATTTTTTTCATTAATTTTTATTATTTGCTAAAGCGGTAAAAGTATGATAAAATTTTAAAATGTCAACTACCTACTTATTAAGAATTTTGAGATACATATAGTCCACTATTAAATGGCCTCATTCACACCCTTACATATCTATTTAAAGCACAAATTATCTAAACGATTAAATAAATCATTATTCATCATTCTCCTACTCTTATCCAAATTACTTGGGGTCGATACAATATGTACTCTTCTTTCATAGTACATATTGTAAAAGTTATTGGCAATAGTTTCATGACCGGCCGCCTACCAGACGTCAACCCTCCTTGCGAATGTAATTGTTAACCAAACGGCATCAGATGGAGTTGGCCCAGGTCACTATAACGCTCTTAGTCATCTTTTACGACATCCACGAGCAAAAAGAGTTGATAGTATTCGTAACTGCTGCCACACAGCTCTAAAATAAATAAATAAAAGTTGTACCTATATAAATTAAACCGGATTTAAGTTTTATTTAACTAAAGTTAAAGGGTCATTGTCGGGTCAAGAGTTTAGCGATCCAATATTGAGTGCTTCAAATTGAATGTCAACCAACGCCATTGTTTAGCATAACAGTTAAATTATAATTTCTGTCGATAACTCCTTGACCAATATTTTCATTTCGACCTTTATGTAGATATTGAAAATGTTTTCTTTGTGTTTATGGATGAGATTAAAATGTGGAATCCAATAATTATAACAAGTGTTTTTAAATTATCGAAATGTTAAAGGTTTTCTCATTTTGTTTATCGCTCTTTGTGTTAAACGAGCAATCAGCGCACCTGATGGTAAATGTTACTTCCGCCCATGGACGTTTGCAATACTAGGGGTACACTTAGGCCACTGTCAATTTAAAAAAAAATCCCAAACACACCTAGAAAGTAGGGCTCCTGGATTTTGTGCTCACTGAACGAATCACAGTAGCACATTGCTACTATCCAGGCGTCGATTTTCTGCGAGAGTGTGGAACTACCCCGGACGGACCGGCCCGCGGCTGTAGACAGAAAACTGTCAACAGCGTGGTCCTACCACTATTAATATATGTAGAAATCATAATATGTATAATAATTTAGACAGGTTTTTCAACTTCTGACATCAAATGTTTACGATTCTATTTCCAAACAGTTAATAAACATTTTTTTAATGACAACATTCCGCTGCAAGAAATGAATTCTTATACAGTGGTGGATTTATAAACGCACATTATAACTAGACTCAAAGCAATCGTTTGTGGATCATGGAAAAATTGTCAGGCGTAGGAATCGCAGTTACGACCCTTGGACGAGTGATCAGTAGGCTACGTCACGATATAGGCAGTAATATGTTGACACATAATTCTGTTCAACTTACTGAAATTTAGCATTTAATATGCTTGATTGTATATAAAAACTCCATTACGAGCGAACGCCACACGTCTCCTTAAAATACGAAAATATAATACGATGCGAGAATTAAATGTCCTACAATAGTCCTACGGTAGTGTAAGTGGCAGCACGATTGGAACGGATTTCCAATACGTGTGGGTTCGAATCCGACTTGTGACAATAATTTTTCGCTCGTAATCGGGTTTTTATAAACATAATTCTGTTTTACGTAATCTATAAAATATTCTAGTGGGGAGGCTTATGTCCAGTGGTGGACGATCAAGGGCTAATTGATGAATGGATAGGATTGTATGTCTATAAATTCCTCTATGGTATATTATCTTCTTTTTATTATTAAAAAGACTCTGCACTAAGGAAATAATCCTTGTATTGCGGGGGACTTTAAAAACATGTAATTAATGCAGACAAATTACGCTCACACTCAGAACGACACTTTGTGGATTGCACAAAATATTGTCCTACGTGGGAATCGTACCCACGACATTGGCACGAAAGGTCTGTTCTATCTTAACTACTATGCCAACTGTCCAGTCAGCTTTATTTCCCACAGTGAGGTTGTTTTCTCAGCTTGCAAAAAATTCGAATGATATTTATAATAAAGTATAATATTTATATCGTCGATCACACTCAACACCAGACTTCAAGCTGTCACTGCTAATTTACTGACGGGAAGTCGCAAAAGCAGCCGACCAATAAACAAAATTTTATTTAGCTTAAGCAAGAATTTGGTCAAGTGAATTATAATATGCAATGCAAATGTTTGATAAATGCAACGTGTGAAATCGTGTTATACCTCTTTTAATTATGAATTTACAATGATAGCTAGCAGTTTCATCATCATCTGAGCCCATATGTGTTCCATTATTGGGCTCGGGGTTCCTCCATAATGAAAGGGTAATTAACCTACTATACCACGCTGGTCAGACGTGTTGGTGTAGGGTTTTGTTTCGAGTTCTCCTTCTCTCGCATAGATAT
This sequence comes from Lymantria monacha, assembly GCA_905163515.2. Taxonomy (NCBI): domain Eukaryota; kingdom Metazoa; phylum Arthropoda; class Insecta; order Lepidoptera; family Erebidae; genus Lymantria; species Lymantria monacha. The sequence continues at coordinate 14,819,752 of LR991097.1, read as the reverse complement.
TATATGCATTTTATATCCCTTTGTCGTCTCTTACGATCACCCACGGGTAAGATAGAGAGATGGAAAAGAAAATGGAAAGATAGGGATATATATATATACACTACCGTCCAAAAGTTTGGAAGCAGCAAGGTAAAATCGAATAAAACCAAACTAAGTCATTTAAATTTAAATGTATTGATAAAAAAATAAAGAACAAACAGAAACTAACTTAAACAAAATAAAAAAATAATATACAATGGTAAATTAGATTAAATTTTAGCTTCATCAAAGTGTCCACCTTTCTCCTTTATAATCTTCTCACATATTCTGGGCATTCTATTAATCAATTTTTTAAAATAATCTTTATCTAATTTGTTCCATTCGTTCTCTAATAGCTGCCACAAATGTTCTGAGCTCGTAGGACAACGACTTTTCACCCTCCTGTCAAGTTCATCCCAAACAAGTTCAATGGGAGAAAGATCAGGGGATTGAGATGGCCATTGCATGATGTTTAAAATGTTTTCAGCTTTTTTCTTGTTTAAAAAGTTCTGGCACAATTTAGACGAATGCTTAGGATCATTATCCTGTTGAAAAATGAATCCAGAACCAATGAGACTTAGTCCACTGGGTATGGCAGAATCTTGGAGAATTTTTAAATAGCCTTCCTTGTTTAATTTTCCGGTTATCCTCACAAGATTGCCGGGTTTACTGTTGCCAAAACACCCCCAAACCATGACATTACCACCACCATGTTTGATGGTAGGCTGTACATGCCTCTGAAGCCCTCTCTTCTTTTGACCGGCGTACAAAGACACGTCTATTGGATCCGAAAATCTGAAATTTTGATTCGTCACTCCAAAGGACATTTTCCCATTGTTCTATAGTCCAGTTTTTATGCGCTTTTGCCCATTCTAGTCTATTTTTCTTATGTCGATTTGTTAGTTTGGGTTTTTTAGCAGCAACACATCCTCTTAATCCCGCAGACAGTAAGCGTCTTTTAACAGTAGTTGTTGAAATGGGTGTTTCTCGCGTATCATTCAGAGCTGCAGTGATCTGTGGTGCAGTTAAGCGTCGATTCCGTTTAGAAAGAACTCTAATGAAGTTGTCCTCTTGATTTGTTGTGGATTTGGGCCTACCAGATCTCTTTCTATCTTCATTTTTCCCCGTTTCTTGTTTTCTAGCAAGGGTATAGTGGACACCTTTACAAGAAATTCCGAGCCTTTCTGCGATTTGACGTTCACTGTATCCTTCCTCGCGTAGAGTGCAAATAGCGCTTCGCTGTTCAAGCGTGATTTGCTTGCGTTTTGCCATTTTCAGAAGAAAAAATACGGTCAAAGTAGTAGCCGATATCTTTCGAATACAGACAATGTTAATATCACAACTTTCACGTGCCAATGCTCAAGTGCGACTGAATAAGGTCTAAAAAAGTTAAAACCAGCAAACATTATCAATAAAACTACACCATTGCATAGGATAAAGTAGCCGACGGATTAAGTCATAAAACACGTGTTTCGTCAATATTAAGGAATTCCATAAAACTTGATGAATGTAGGATAATAATCCTTTTGTGTTTGTGTAGACAGTCGTATAAGGTTGTAAAACTTAAGATTATTGCTAATTTTTACCGCTATTAGTCGGCATTTATTTGTTTTGTTTGAAAACAGGTGTGCTTCCAAACTTTTGGACGGTAGTGTATATATATATATATATAATTCCGTGTGGTGACGGAGTAAGAATACAATTCACCACCCCCTATCTTACCCGTGGGTGATCGTAAGAGACGACTAAAGGATATAAAACGCATATAACATCTATGCAAGAGAAGGAAAACTTGAAATTAAACCCTATACAAATACGTCTAACCAGCGTGCTATAGTAGGTCAGTTTCCCTCCTGTTATGGAGGAGGCTCGAGCCCAACAGTGGGACATATATGACCTGAAATGATGAAGATAGGGGGGGTGGTGAATTGTATTCTTACTCCATCACCGCACGGAAAAACTACCAGTTTAAAAATATGTTAATACTATTCTGATGATATAAGTACATTAACAAGAATATGTATTATACTTTAAAAATTTAGTTTTTCAGACTTATTTAAATTGAAGTAGACCATATTTCAATCATGACTTATTTGCAATGCCACAAACTGTAGTCACTAACAGGAGATTCAACTCTTTTGTTTGCTATACAGTCAATCACAATATACCTACTAGTTTATTTTTCACTTCGAAACCGGAGCTCAAATTGTGTACGATGAAAAACCATTTATTATTTGGCACGAAACTAATTTGTATTTGAGAAATCTAGATCGGCGCATTTGGAACTAATTATCGACTTCGCTAGATCGTAACGTCAAGTGAATAATTAGACCCATCGCATTATTAATACAGCACCGAGATATAATTACTTATAACGACTTGGGCCAACTCCATCTGATGCCGTTTGGTCAACAATTACATTACCAAGGAGGGTTGACGTCTGGCAGGCGGCAGGTCATAAAATTATTGCCAATAACTTTAACAATATGTACTATGAAAGAAGAGTACATATTGTATCATCATCATCATCCCAGCCCATATATGTCCCACTGTTGGGCTCGGGCCTCCTCTGTAATGGGAAGGAAATTAACCTACTATACCGCGCTGGTCATACGTGTTGGTATAGGGTTTTGTTTCGAGTTTTCCTTCCCTTGCATAGATGTTATATACGTTTTATATCCCTTAGTCGTCTCTTACGATCACCCACGGGTACGATAGGGAGTGGTGAAATGTATTCTTACTCCGTCACCACACGGATAATAGGGGTCGATACATATTGTATCGACCCCAAATAATTTGGGTAAGAATATAGGAGAATGATAATGATGACCGAGATAAAATTACTATATGCTATTTCGAGACGAATGCAAACTTTATGTGTTGTAACAACAGATTTCAGGAAACGTTCCATTTACAACCACCGCCCACTTAGATACAATTCATGAGCGTTCAACGTCTTCATAAAATGCATATTAATTATTCAACACCGCACATACATGAGATCCGAATGTTTAACATTCCAATGTAATTAAAATGTATAAATAGCTTCTACCTCAAAGTTAATACTCATGGTATATTGATTTATTCTTTACAATTTTAGATTCATGAACATAGAATCACTCATTAGATGAAGTATTATAAATTTACGATGTTTTATATAAAAAAAAATCATTATCATCATCACAGCCCATATACGTCCCACTGTTGGGCTCGGGCCTCCTCCATAATAGGAGGGAAGTTAACCTACTATACCGCGCTGGTCAGACGTGTTGGTATAGGGTTTTGTTTCGAGTTTTCCTTCTCTAGCATAGATGTTATATGCATTTTATATCCTTTAGTCGTCTCTTACGATCACCCACGGGTAAGATAGGGGGTGGTGAATTGTATTCTTACTCCGTCACCACACGGATAAAAAAAAAATAATAAACGTAAATTCCCAAAGATATGAATAATATTTTTTTACATCAAAGCAGATTTTAAATAATATTGCTTCTGTTAATTCCTTAAAACTTTCAGTTACAGAGTTAAAAGCACTCGCGTGCGAAGTGGGGGGACAAAAATAAACAGGAAATTTAAGTGAGCGGAGTTATTTATTTAAAGCGAGGACTTCATTAGGAATTTCTTCTGCTTATAGCTGTTTATTTTTAAGTCTATAACCGTCACTACACATTTATAATACTCGTGTATATATAAATTTTATAAGTAAATGTTTTAATAAGCTTGTAAACTCATTTTATTTAGTAACGAAATTTGAATGTACTTATAAAATAATATATAGAAGTTAAACTACGTGCTTCAGGTTTCGTATTGACTATTCTATTATTAAATTATTGTTATAAAAATAAATGTTAAATGGCAAGAGAAGAATGCGTGTTTTAAGAGCAAAGAGATGAATACAGAAAGGCACTGTCAATAGCGCCAACGCATTCATGTATCCGATAACGTTACGACACAATGTCGGCACTACCGACCCCACGAGATATCATTTTCATAAAAGTAGTGACGTCCAAGTTTCTTCATATATGTTTACATTAGTATTTATATTATACTAGCTTCTGCCCGCGGCTTCGCCCGCGTAAAAGGTTGCTTTCCTAAAGTTTTTCATCCCCTATTTTTATTTTACCCCTTAAGGGTAAATTCTTTACAAAATTTTAATGTCATATTTACTTATATATAATCAATAGCCTAAAAATAAGTTTCAAGTTTTACAAATTTTCATCCTCCTTTACAATCCTTTTTTGCATTAAAAAGTAGCCTATGTCCTTTGTCAGGCCGTAGACCATCTGTGTACCAAATTTTATTTAGATCGGTTCAGTAGTCTTGGCGTGAAAGGGCGACAGACAGACAGAGTTACTTTCGCATTTATAATATTAGTAAGGATTGACTTATCTTTAGAAAAACCTATAGAATTATAATGTCATTCGAAATTTTAAAATATGTATAAGGAATGTCAGAATATCTATATGCGTAACTTTGGGTCAACTTTGCTTTGAGTAGTCCAAGCAAAAATCATCAGCACAAATTTCAACATAAGGGTTACACATCACATGCCTGTTCACGACATAGTTTTAGAACAGAAGTACATTAGATATTATTTTTAATAAAGATACATCTTCAAAAGGAAGCAAAATATTTGTTTGAAAACGTAACGTTTGTGCCACGGTAAAATCATATGCGTGAAAAACCCATTTTGCCAGTGACCCCTGAGCGGCGGTCCGTACCTCATAGGGGTGCCCTCAGGATCGGTCGCTAAATTTTATCGGGTTGAGAGCCCTCAGCGCTTCACCCAACAGTCCGGGTAAAGTTGTCATAGCCATGTGCGGTTAATAACTCAGTCACAGACAAAAAAAAACTATTTAATTTAGAAAATGGTTAACAAGAATAAAACAGAATTTGTTTTTTTTTTTAATATGACATTATTTGCCAATATAGAGAATGTTTAACAACACTACTTTTTAGTAAATAGCAAAATCTATGATCGGTAAAACAGTATTTCCAATTTCTTACACTATAACGCGACCGAGTCGAAAGTCATTGCATTACTCAAATATGATATGCTTGATTATTTATAAAAATCCGATTACGAGTGAAATATATAAATAATCATACATATTAAATGCTAAATTTGAGTAGTTCGAATAACAGGGTTGTGTCATCGTTTAATACAATTCTAACTGCAAAGTTTGAGTATTAATACAATGTCCGATTACGAAATGAAAAATGATGTCGCAAGCGGGATTCGAACCCGCACCTATTGGGATTCCGGCCCAATCGTGCTACATTGGGCCGGAATCCCAATAGGCGCAGGTTCGAATCCCGCTTGCGACATCATTTTTCATTTCGTAATCGGATTTTATAAATAATTAAGCATATTAAATGCTAAATTTCAGTAATTTAAATTAATACAATGTGTAAACAATGTCGGGTAGACGGCACAAGTCTCCTTGAAGACTAAAATATAATACGATGCGAGAATTGAATGTCCTACAATAGTTCACGGTGGTGTAAGTGGCAGCACGATGGGAACGGATTTCTAATAGGTGGTTCGAATCCCACTTGAGACAATCATTGCATTACATTATTTCTAATTGCCAGGATTACTCAAATGCGAATATATACAATACTTAATAGTGATGACTTCATTGATCACACATTTCCATATCGATCGTTTAAAATTTTATATGAGAACACTATATTTAACATTGATAGGTATACAAGTGTCGTTGACGCAATGATATGTTAATTAAATGAACGCACTGAATAAGGTGATAATTATTTCAAAAGCGGCAACAGTAAATTTGTATTTTCCATTGATATTGTATGAACTACTTATAAACATGTGTTAACAATATACAGTACATTTTTTCGACTGAGACATATGAGTAATGTCTTCGTGACGATCTTTTGAATCACAACGAAGGCTAACCACCTGCATTGGACAATTTAACATATGCATATATAAATGTGTAAGCTTGAAATAGTTGTGCTATCTGTAAGTGTGTGTGCCTGAGATAGTTGCGCTGTCTATGTCGTGAATGTGCTTGAGACAAGTGCGGTGCCTATTCTCTCGTACTTTTAAACTATTTAGACCACAATGTGAGTGATTAGGAATAAGCCCGGATTTACATGCTCTGCGGAGCACAATATCACAGACACAATGATATATTGGAGAATTCAGACTAAGGGGACTAAATGCTGTTTTCTTCGTATTCCCATCTAACAATTTCCAAATATCCACAGTCCGACATAGGCACTATGAGAGAATACATAATGGCATAATCACAACGGTTGTTGGTTGAAAATGGTGTTATAACTTTATCAGCCAAAGGTGTTTTTATTTGGAATTTTCCTACTCTTACAATGTTATTTGTTATCTCTGCGGGGAAGGGTCGAAGACACATTATATTCTTAGAACGTATCTACACAGAACCACTAGTCGATTACCTTTCTTTTTTTTTGTTGGGGGAACGTTGACCCGCTCGCACGGCGAAAGGTGTTTGCAGGGTGGGTCTATTGGGTTGCGCGCCGCCTGTTCCGTCGCCCCGGACCGATTTGGCAGGGCGCGACCACGTCCATAGCCCACCGCGCCCTATAATCCACTGTGTTCCCTCCCCATTGTCATTCGATCGACCACTGATATCGCTTCCTTGATGGTCGTCCCTGCACTAGTCTATTACTGCTATAGAACTATTGAGTTTGTAGGTAAATTGCGCGAGCGACAGCGACCTATACTGGCGTCATATACGGCGCGCACTAGCATAGGTCAATTCGTACCGCTTCCTCGCGCATTACACTACATCAATGAGATACTAGCCTCTGAACCCTCACTAGACTAATTTTCTTGTACAGAGAGATGTTTTATGTCTGTAGCTGAGAAGTACGTGGAGGCACTGTCCATTAGCAGTAGTATATGTTGATCCAAGTTTATTATATTTTATCTTTATTGTAATTATAGAATACATCTTTTATAATATGTTATTCTCCTCAGTATGTATACAAATATTGTCTATTATTGTGTATGGCACGCTGTTAGCAATAATGAAATAAAATAAAATAAATAAATGTACATTAACGTTATAATATGCGTAGTTTTTCTGTTGGTTTCATAGAATATTGTGTTTTAGTACGTTCTTTCGTAGCGTTGTTCTCCTATGAAATAGAAAAAGATATATAGGTATATTTTTTTCAAGATATATATATATATATATATATATAGATATATATATATATATATAGCTAAATATAGCTAGACCGTTGCCTACCAAACTTTGTTAGACAACGGTCTAGCTGGGCCGTTGGTATTGCCAAGGTCGATGGGCCCCAACGACACTTACCATCAAGTGTGCTGCTTGCTCCTTTGTCACCATAATCCATAAAAATAATCAACTTAAGAAGTTAATCCTAAAGCCTTGTAACAATGGTATACAATTTAATTGCACAGGTGGGATAGCAGTTTTAGTAACGACCTCCTATGCTGAGGGTTGACGGTTATGCAGGAATGTTCTTCGTGTAATCTATAAATAATTAAACTGAGCTGATTATGATATCAATTAATTTTGTTTGTAAAGTCCACGACAAGGATTTATTCTCAATTGTGGATTGATTGTTTAAAAAAAATGTGAAGCCAATAAACAAGTACTGATTCGGGTTGAGAGCCCTCAGCGCTCACCCACAGTCCGGGTAGAGTTGTCCTAGCCATCTGAGGCTAACAACTAAGTCACACAAAAAAAAAAGTACTGATAATATTTGTTGCAATAACGATAATAACGCATATGTAGGTATGTTGAATGCATTAATTAATTTCAAACTACGTAATAGTCACTTAGATATTCGACACGCTTATGTTCATTTTATCGCAAGACGATGCGATCGGCGGCTTCTGTTTGTCAGTTACACACACATCTATGTATACACAAACATATACAAATGCATGCGTGTATATTTTATATTTGTCTTTACAGTTCATAAAGTTCAAATGTTTTTTTTTTAATATTTGCTATGAAGGTTTAGACCAATTAAACCTAATATGCGATTTTTTTTTAAATAGACCATCCCACACTAAGGAAATCATCCTTGTATTGCGGGGGACTTTACAAATATGCCATTAACGCAGACAAAAGTCGCGGGTTTATAAAAATTGGCTAAGGGGTTATCAGGCAAGCGGGTATCAGCTAACTCCTGGAAAACGTAAAACACGTCACTGTGATGGCCAACTCGCTCGCCAAGCCTGGCGATTACTCTGTTAACCCCCATAGAATAAATATTTTTATTCCGCGGGGATAATTATTAGGTTCTGAACCAAAACCTTAGGGTTGTGACAGGAGTATGAGGAGGAACAAATGAAAATGGTCTGGATACTAGGAGATAGCCAGCAAGCCTAGATAAAAACTTTTTTGCTTTTTTTTTTGATAGTTGATTGATGTTAGGCGGCGCGCAACCCCATTGACCCACCCTGCAAGCACCTCTTCTTCGCCGTACAAGCGGGCCACCGGTACCCGATCTTTGGAAGTGCTAAAGTCTAGTGAATACGAAATTATTGGGGCTTACGTGTGTTTTCACGTTCTCTCAAAATTCAATGACAAACCTGTTATATGTAATTTCATAACCCTTTTAATTATTCTGACAGACAAGCATGCGTTATTTTTCTGCGTAGAAAATGATGTAAGAGAAACCTTAATCTTTATATATTAGTCATGAATCTAAATCTAAATTTAAGTTTATCGATATCGAATCTTTAAAGAGAAACTTGAAACGATTCTTCCTTACGAATATATTAGCAATAATATTCAAAAAAACCAATTTTCTAGTGCCTACTGTTCTATGCTATGAAACTCAATATAAGAAGTGTGATTATAAAGCGATCTGTTTATTTTCAAACATTCTAACTTATATTAGATAGACTTGCCAAGACTTTCATTTCTTATAAAACAAATTCTTTAATAATGATAGGAGGCCGTTCATAAATTAGGTAAGGGATTTTGAAGAATGATTCGGCCCCTCCCCCCTACCATAAGACATGATAAGATTGCAACTACTCCCTCCTGTCCCTCAATAAATTTTTTTGTAAGAGAATATAAATAAATATTGATCAAATATAACCGTTTATTATGAAAATATATTTTATTACAATCTTCTTACTACAAGTATCATTAACTCACTCCAATAACATTAATGTTATTAATCTATCGTAGCTTTGACTAAAATTTGTAATTTTCAATTTAATATCTTACATAATGTCAGATTCACTACCCCCTCCATTCGCCTATAGTAAGAAGTTAAAATATTCAGTCAAGTTTCGTAAGACTGACGAATAATTGATGTGGACAGATAATTCCTTAAAGAGAAGATAAACTTAAAACCTTATGTCAATTTTTGTTTTGATAATCTTGGTACCTATATCTCACAAAATACATAGGACACTAGTGCAGTGGGACGTAGGTACATGGGCGGAGAAGCAAAGTATAAATCAAACTTGAAATAAAAATACTTTGACTTGCCAGTGATCATAGGAGTGAGGAGTGGCGTGTTCTCCCGTGACCATGATCACTGTAAAGTATTCGAAACGTCGAGTCTGTAATACTCGCGTAAAAATCAGGAACCATTAAATATAAATCAAACTTCATTAGAAATCTAAACTAAAAAATGAACGCAGTTTTCCTACTACATATAATTACTAAAAGTCGCAGCATACTTTTAGATTATTATCGCCTACAATAAACACTATTTAGGTCAAAAAGCTCGCTTAAATTGAACTGGTAGTTATTGAGTTTAGAGGGTTCAAACAAACATATCCTTCAGTTTTATATAGGACATATTGTATTAGCGAAAACTCGGTAATTTTATTAAACAACAAGATGGAACGATAAACATAAAAGAGAGAATAATAAAATACGGAGAAACCGCGTAGACAAGAGAATTTCCGTATCGAGCTAATTTATTTCTTTTTTTTTATGGTTGGCCCACTTCCGAAGCACAACTGATTGGCGGACGGACGGAACTTGCACTCATCAAAATCTGTAGGCTCTTTGCCAAAATGCGTTGGCGCCGTTTCGTTGTCACAAGGCAGAGGATGACTCATTATACGCAAACCAGGGGAGAACACGCCTTTGTGCTAGTCATTCACATCGATAAAAATGAGGTCACTTACTTTTGGACAATCATGACAATGAACTCAGGGCTGGCAATTAGTAACGTTAAATACACAGGTTAAGTAGCGATAACCCAGATTGGGAGTTCTATTTTATTAGATTGAAATATATATCCATCATTCTGCTTCAATTAATTGGTATAAACCAATTAATTGACGGTGACGAAATATTTCCTCTTCTTCCATCGCACGTATTTTAAAGTTTTGTTAATAATAATTACTAACAAAAAAAGGTTAAAATCTATAAAGTATACTGTCTGCATAATAAAATTGTTCGATATAGTTTGCTATTATGTATAATTATATGTATATATGAGTATATATGTGCACGCATTAGAATGAAACGTACAATGGTTTTAGCAAAACGTCTTTAAAATGCGCTATCACGCACATCCGGCAATATTAATGTCTCGTCTGCACGTTTTATAGATAAAGTTCTTACAATATAACACCGACCGTGGTTTATAAATCGTACATACATAAAAGTAGAAATAGAGATTTTAGAATTCAAAAAGCAATTGTGATAGATTCTCAAACAATGAGCGCCGAACGAAACGAGATTTGGTTTTCTTTTGAATCTATTCTGCAGTCTTGTGCAGGGAGGTAAAGGGTGGGTGTCACAATTGCCTTTTGTGAGGGGCAATCGCCGTTGGCTTAAACGTTTTCCTAGTCAGAGGGTAAGGTCCCCCTTAGAGGCACAAGGCGGGAGGTGCTTTTGTGTCTCTGTGGCTTTATCTCCAACAAGCCACAAACAGTCTACAATGCTGGTCCCTGCTTTCGCTAAACCGATTGCATTCATTCCACTAAGAAATAACCGTTCTACTATATATTATTACGACGATATTATGACGACTAACTAAGAGTTTCCTTAATTCTTTATGAATCTGGTTTTCATTCAATTTAAATCTTTCATTTTTGGAATCAACAATAATCAAGGAATTAATAAATTGGATGTACTCATAGTTGATTGTTGCAAATGATTAACGAAAAAAAAAAGTTTCCCAGCAAGTTAATGATAAACTTTAATTAAAAAAAAATACATTCAAAAGAGATTTGTTAATTGGAGTTATTATATAAGAATGCCGTTATAAAGTATCTAATTTGATAATTAAGTGGATTACTTTTCTTTATTACCGATACAATGGCATTTCACTCTGAAAGTTGCCGAGCCACTCGAAAAGTTTATTGTGTTAAATAAGTTTAGAATTATTGGAAAATACCAAGGATGATTCGAAGTGCCTTTAGTTTTGTAATCTGTTACTAATAGTACATACATACATACATATCATCACGCCATATCCCTTGCAGGGTAGGCAGAGAGAACAGAGTGCCAGAGACCTCTATCTCTGCATACTTCACTCGCTTCCTCAACATTAATAATTCTCTTCATACACGCTCGCCGGTTTCGGAGACTCTTGACTCCACCTTCCTTCAGTACATGACCGATCTGGTCTAGGTAGGTTAGTCACGGTCTCCCTCGGTACCTACATCCTTCCACTTTCGCATTGTATATCTTCTTAACCAGACGTTCGTTTGGCATTCCTTCCACATGTCCGAACCATCGGAGCATTCCCTTTATAATATTTTCATTCATTTCCTAACTAATAGTTATATAGTAATATACCACCATGGCTAGATATGCCATTCGTTCTGTTTTCCTGTTTTTCTTTTCTAATTAAATTTGTTGCGGATCCTAAGAGGGTTATAAGCGTTTCCTAGTACTACCAGAAAATCAAATCTCGGAGTCTTTATAACATGGGGTTCTTTATAGATTCTAGGTTACAGGAGTTATATTAGTGGGAATGTGTGATGGGGTTAGTAGCATAAAAAAGGCCAATGATGGATGAATTAATGATAGAAAATGCTTTAAATTGTAAAAATGTATGAAATTTGAAGTTTAGATATGTGACTTTAATGGGATTGCTGTTGTTATAGTTTGAAGTTTTATAGAATTTTATTGCCTTCGAAGAGCGGGAACTGGAGTTAATAAATGAAATGTCGGAAGTCCAATATCAGAGGATCGAACTTTTTTACATTAAACTTTCCAAGAAAAATTCGAGAAAAACTTTATACCTAAAAAGAAAATATAAGCCCGTGACGCACCTATTTACAAACGTTCGCCTTCAAATAGCTGAGGAGAATAGGTAACCGAGATTGCTTCATTTGATATTTTGACCGCCTTGTTTATTTTAGTTTTATGTTTTATCTCTGGATCTCTAAACCTTACAAAACCTTTAACGAAATTATTATAAGTTTTTTTTTGTTTCTTTTCATTTATTTTTATTAAAAATTATGAGCTCCACCTTCATATACATATATATATATATATATTGCCTTATAAAAAATCCAAGTTGAAACGGGAATGATCTAGTTTAACCGGGTAAAGAATAGCCCTATGTAAATTTCTTATGTTGCTTTTGTATTCAAAATGAGTTTTGCAACATCAACATGCTGAGTTTTGTATCTGTGGTTGAAGATTGAAACCTATTTTTATCAGTTCTCCATCTATATATAATTATTTAAAATGTATCTTATCGGGTTTACGCCTAAGCGCTTAGTATCAGCAATTTATGTCGACAATTTACAGCCACAATCACCAATGTTAAATTTTTAAAATTTGATTTTCTCCGCAATATTTGTATTCTATAATTATTTAGCTGCCTCGAATACTAGTAATTATGACTGTATCTTCATCATGATCATCACAATTTTCATATACGTCCCACTACTGGGTCGGATCCTCCTCCATAATACTAGCGAAACTGATCTACTACTACGCTAGTCAGATTTGTTGATGTAGGGTTTTATTTCGAGTTTGCCTTTTCTTGTCTTTCTATTTTATTTGCATATTTTACCCTTTAGTCCGCCAGTAGATTAGTTAGTCCCCGATTTCAAGTAATGCGCTCTATAGTCGGACAGGACATACATAGTGGAAGCCACCCGATCTTGCTGTCGTCTTATGCATTTGGGCTGATTGGTGTGTGAATGGAACATAGACAGTTGGGCATCCCAAAAAACAGTGTATTCCATTTAGAAATAGTCATGAAATATCGATCATATTTCATAACATATTATAGATATTAATATGCCGGTATGATGACGGAGTAACTTGTTAGGGTTATCACTACTTCCTTTCCTATTTGCTTAACAGAAATCGATTGAATAGTATAAGCAGATAACATCACTGTAACAGAGAGCAAACTCAAAAATAACATATGACTAGGCATCTGGTAAAAGTAATATAGAAGATTAATATCCCTCATCTGATGATGGAGTGTCTAACAGTAGGACGTATATGAGTTTAGAAAAAGTATAAATTACATATCTATATCTATAAAAGAGAATGTTTGTATATATGACATAGCTAAACTCAAAAACTATATGATCGATCGTTATGAAAATTGCTAAGTATATGAATTTTTACACGGAGAAGGTTTATATCTTCATTGATGTAACTCGCCACCAGGCGGCGCTGCGATGCATTGACTTCTACGAACAAACCAACGGGCTGGGTTTGCTGGTGTTACATATAATCAAAGTACATTAGTATGTACTTTGATTATATGTAACACCTTCTATAGTTAGAATCATAGTCAACAAAAAGTCTTACAAAAATATCCGTGATATTATATTCTGTTAATTTTTATCTTCTAACTAAATAAAAAAAAAAAAATAAATAAATAAACACAATAGAAGGCAATGCGAGAGGCGGAAACGGGTGCGCGACGGGCGGAAAATGCGTACTCCCAAACCTCGGCGTACATATTACCACGTCTGATATTTTGTAAAAATAATTATTATTAAATAACAATTTTTTATGTGGTCAAACTATTTTTCACGATATAAATGTGTTAGTTTTAAATTGCCAGTATTTTTTTTCCTTTAATATTGTATTCTTATATTCAATCAAACAACTGCACCGTCTCTGCATTTTTTCGTTTGACTTAGTTGTTAGCCGCAGATGGTTTTAACAACATTACCTGGACTATTGGGTAAGCCCTGAGGGTTCTCAGTTCGATAAAGTTAAGACCTTCATGTACTTTCAACCAGACACACACGCACAGCGCTCGTACACATGCATAGTGCACGTACACACGCACGCATGCACGCACGCGCAATTGACTTACGCAGGTCGGAGTTGGTACACACTAACTCCCCACGGCTTTATGTGTCGTGTTCCTTCTCGTGTAGGCATGTTAGTTGCCTATGATGATTTTTAATTTCTCGACGTTTCGAACACTTCACAGCGGGAGGACTCGAATGACCATGAACGCTGTAAAGTGTTCGAAACGTCGGGAAAGTAAAAATCAAATACAAACGCGATAGAATCCGTAAAAATGTTTTTATTTCAAATGTGTAAGAAAAGTGTTAGAAATCATTAGTTGGGCAAAATTAAAAATTAGTTTTATTTAAAAGATTAGTAAATTTCTTTTCATCATCACCAAATTTATAATATTAATAAATTAGGTTATATATAAATTACTGAAATTGAGCATTTAATATGCTTGATTATTTATAGAAACCGATTACAAGCGAAAAATTATTGTCACAAGTGGGATTCGAACCCACACCTATTGGAAATCCATTCCAATCGTGCTGCCACTTACACCACCGTGAACTATTGTAGGACATTCAATTCTCGCATCGTATTATATTTTCGTCTTTAAGGAGACTTGTGCCATCTACCCGACATTGTTTACACATTGTACAGACTTAATACTCAAACTTTGCAGTTAGTATTGTAATTATATTAGGTTATATATAGACATATGCAGTTGAAATATCATAATAATATAATTATTTTGAGTACATAATATAGTTTCAAAAAAAAATAATATTTGGAAAACACGAACAAACATCATTTTGATATTGTAATTTCGCAATGAGATGGAACCAATTTTGGAACTGGCAAAGTCAACTGTATGAACTCTACATATAATCTAATACGCAATGCACTAATAAAATTTATTCCACGCTTTAAGTGCAAAAAAATGTAATTATACAGCTCATATAATTATAGCTACAATGATATGATCAGTTTCGAAAGGAAGTTAAGGGAGATTTGTTTATTTCAGATTTTCTTGTGTAATTCGAGGTTCATTACTAACAAAGTCGCAACTTTTACTTTTAAATTACTTTGAGGCTCAAATCATTCTCAATTTTATGGCTTGAGTTCGCTATGTAAATCAAAAAAGAGTAGGTAAGCGGCAGATTTTGTATTCGGTAAGGTCCTGCCTCAAATTTATCTTGGCTCCGTTGACCCGGTAAATTGTCGTCTTAACTTGAGGGAACCATTTATTTGCGTTTAGTCTCGATACTAGGCTTGTCTTATATTTATGCAAACGAGTTTTCATTCGGTCTCCGGATTTGAGGCGAAAATACCAGTAGGAACCTTCTTGCGAATGTCACAAAGAAGTCGGAGTCAAAAGGGTTCAATAAGGTTGCGTATATATTTTTGCCGACTATTTTTGGGTAACGTCAAATGGTTGCCACATGAGTGAATTATGTGGGTAAAAATAATGTACTGATGAAGAAAATGATAAAAATGGTTACTATGAGTCAGATATATGTATAAGAAGTAGAGATATGACTTATTTATAATAGAGAAATGGAGTATATATGGAATAAAAAAAATAGACACGGACTTTGTCAAAGATTTTTAGAGAAATATGTTATTTTACTTGCATCTTTAAGGCTTTAGACAATGTAAAGCCCATCATAATAGAAACTTACCAAATTACGCGTTAATAAGGATGTATATTGTAAATTAGCTGTGTGGTAGCGGCTACGAATACTACCAACCCTTATTTGGTCGTGGATGTCGTAAAAGACGACTAAGAGCCTTATAACGACCTGGGCCTACTCCATCTGAAGCCGTATGGTCAACAATTACACTCCCAAAGAGAGTTGACGTCTGACAGGCGGCCGTTCATAAAACTATTGCCAATAACTTTTACGTTATGTACTAAGTATTAAAGAAGAGTACATATTGTATCGACCCTAAGTAATTGGGATGAGAGTAGAAGAATGATAAAGGATATATTGTAAATATATCATATTGTAATACGTGAGAATGAAAACCGCATCACCATTCGTTGCGTGATTTAGAATAAATAAGCAGAGAAACACGGGAAGTGATTTTTTTTAATATTTAGGGATTATTCGATAGCATATATATATATATATATCTATTCAACTTAGTAATCACGCTTTACAGATGAGATACGGCGCACAATAAATGGAACAATTATATCCAACATCTTTTTACAAATATCGCTTGCGGTTTGTTTTGATCCGAGACAATATTGTAAATTTGTCAACGGAATGAATTAATTCAGAATTTAATTCGATGATAATATCCATGTTATAAATTTTAATTTTATGAATTATAAATTATTAGCCAATGGACATTTTAATCTTTAGTTACGTTTGTTGATACTTATTGGTATATTTGTAGTCGAAATTTCAGGATTTTGACAAGTTATGCATTCAACACGTATAGGTAGTGAAATATAATGAATTATTTCAGCAATTACTGAAAATATCGGCCAAGATACAAGACTGTACAGATGGCATAGTAGTCTGCTTCGACATAGGAGGGTAACCTGTCGGACAGACCACCGACTCGGTACGTGATACGGGTAGTCAGCCGAAATTACGATAGAATTAAATAATACTTGATTAATATAACCATTTTGTAAGGCATGATAAAATCTATGGAAGATTCCACCATACCGCCCTTCCATCGCTCCGTGACCAGACAATTCGTAGTCAAAAAAAAAAAAAGATTTGATACAAGAATAAAAATATTAAACAAATCAAGGTTTATTAAAAAATAATACCTAAGTTTTGTTTTATATTAACGGTTTCTGAAAAGCATAAATACATAAACTGGGATCTAGCAAATCGAGTTTCTACTGTACAATAATCACAAGACACCAGGTATGCTTTAGCACAGGTAGCTTATAATTAAAATGAGACCGCCTTTTCTAATAAAAACAAAAACGAATCCAAATTGACTCATAAACAAAGGAGCCTTAACATCTAAAAGGTATGTATAGCTATTACGTGTATGTATAGCATTCATAAAACCGACAGAAAATTATTATTCGCCCGCATGCTTCGCGCGTATTCTGCGTATACACATAACATGGTTCCTTAATTGAGATTTTAAATAGAAATAATATGCATTTGGCATACGTCCAATAGTGGACGATAAAAGACTGATGGATACATTTTAACATTTTTATGTAGCTGTCTCTGTGCTGTCACTTGCAATCTATATTAATTCGTAACCATTTTATCGAAATCAAAAAATCAGGAGGTTCTCTTCGACTGTAAATGTTTTATGGATGTTAGCGTATAAATTATTGGTCCATGAACCAGAAGCATCTAAATGATACTACTTTTTTATTCGAAAGGGTATATCTCAAGGGTGGTCTTCTGTTAATCCTTAAAATGAAATTGGGAGTTTATAGTGATTAGTAGGGTTTATAAACTATACCATAAATATAAATATTTGTGTTCGTTGAAGATATTAATGTTAATAATTATACTAATTAATAATATTCGAGGCTAGTCCGGATTACATCCCACATGGTAAGTAATAATGTACGATGTTAAGCGATAAACAAAGATCAGAAGAAGATCTATTGGTAATTTCCATATAATAAAAGCATTGTAATTAGTTGGAATTTTTGGAAATAATATAACAGAGAAATTATTAGTTACATTCCTTATATTATGAATATTTAACTGACAAAACATTCTGATAATTCCTTCAGTAGTCCATATCAAGAATAAAATATATTTTGTTCTATAGTAGATATGCCTGTAGAATATTTAATAGGTAGTGAGTCAATCTATTATTACATACATACATATCATCACGCCATATCCCTTGCAGGGTAGGCAGAGAAAACAGAGTGCCAGAGAACTCTATCCTTGCATACTTCACTCGCTTCCTTAACATTCATAATTCTCTTCATACACGCTCGCCGGTTTCGGAGACTCTTGACTCCACCTTCCTTCAGTACATGACCGATCTGGTCTAGGAAGTTTAGTCTCGGTCTCCCCCGGTACCTACATCCTTCCAATTTCGCATTGTATATCTTCTTAATCAGACGTTCGTTCGGCATTCTTTCCACATGTCCGAACTATCGGAGCATTCCCTTTCGCCTTTCCATTAATAGAATCATCATACATAATAATTAAATAATATAAAATAAAAGTGAACGAATACAATAAAAACCAGCTGTGTGGTTAGTGTGTTAGGGGTCGATTACAATCCTATAATAAGGTGGTCGAACGTTGTAACACGATGAAAAAACTTGTACCTGCCGCTGCCCTAATGAAGGTCGTTGGGAACACAAATTATTACCCTCAACGGATGTTGAGTCATACATTACAAAGGTAACCAGTGAATGGCAGAATGAGAACTTCGCGCGTTTAATATATTTTGCAAATTTATTGATATGAATAATTTCTCTGTAATGAAGTCTAAATACGTATAACATTCATATCCTTTGTTTTGTCTAAATGTAGACATTTTTATTTTTATAAAAATAAGCTGTTGAAAAATAAGTGACGGAAAGTTAAGGAGTGAAAGGTTGACATGGTATGGACATGTGATGAGACGGATCGAAAGTAATGTTGTGAGGAAAGTCTTAAATATGAGTGTTGAAGGCTTTAGGAGTAAAGGAAGACCAAAGAAAAGATGGATGGACTGCGTGAGGCATGACATGGATGGACAGGGAGTGACTGCAGAGATGACGTCTGATAGGACTGTATGGAGGAGGATGACATATTGTGTCGACCCCAAGTAATTGGGATAAGAGCAAGATGATGATGATGATGAAGTTTGTGTTCCCAAATTTTCTTTATGTTTGTATTTAGTAGAATGGGGATGTATTTAAGTCATCATCATTCTCCT
Source organism: Lymantria monacha (assembly GCA_905163515.2). NCBI lineage: Eukaryota > Metazoa > Arthropoda > Insecta > Lepidoptera > Erebidae > Lymantria > Lymantria monacha. The sequence continues at coordinate 14,800,655 of LR991097.1, read as the reverse complement.
GTTCTTATTTCAATTACTTGGGGTCGACGCAATATGTACTCGTAGATATATCAAAAGTTATTGCCAATAGTTTCATGACCGGCCGCCTGACGTCAAACATCCTTGGGATTGTAATTGCTGACCAAACGACATCTAATGGAGTTGGCCCATATCGATATAAAGCTCTTAGTTGCCTTTTACGACATCTACGAGCAAAGTAAGGGTTGGTAGTATTCGTAGCCGCTACCACACAGGCTGAGTTACACTTAAGTATCACATCAAATAGCAACTTGTATTATTTGATGGCGTAGTTTATATATAAATAGTAAATAATTAGAGGCAGAAACACTCAGGTAATGTTCAGATGCACATGCATGAGGTAAAAAGTCCATTCCCATGATAGACTTGTATGCAGTTTGTGGGCAAAGAAACTGTTCCGGTTATACATTGTATTCTTAATAAATCAACCATACCATCATCATCATGATTCTCCTATTTTTATCCCAATTACTTGAGCTCGCCTGCCAGACCTCAACCCTCCTTGGGAAAAAATTAGATCGTTATAAGGCTCTTAGTCGTCTTTTACGACATCCATAAGCAAAGTAAATGTTGGTAGTATTCGTAGCCGCTTCCACATTGCAGTAAATCAACCACACTAATAAATATATTTCATTTAATCTTATGACGCATAAAATTTGATAATCATAGAATGTATGGTTGAAAGTTACTCCGCTCTACCGCCAAGATTGAAGTTATAATAATAAATTCAGATTGACGAAATATACCAGCAAGTAGATTCAAATTAGCGTGTCTTGTTTATTTGTTTCGCTCTTATTTGAACAGCCTAATTAAAACATTTAGTGCCGAATACATTTTTGTTATAACGTAATACGAATATGTAATTTTAAATGTAGCTAACTAATTATTAACTTAGTAACATTGAGTATTGGTAAATTGTTAACGTTGGAATGTCGCGATCGTCTTATGGATTTGGTTCGAATAATCCCTTTTTGAATTATAAATTAGTTAATTTTAAATTATCAATAATCTTCTTTTTAAAATTTTGTGATAGTTATATTAGCATGGTGATGGAATAATACAAATTACTTATTCTTTCACACGGGGGTCTGTACATAACGTTTTTGTAAGAGAAAAAGAAAATGCAGTTCAATACTGTGTCAACAAGTTTCACCAGCTTCATTAGGCCTGATTTGCTCCCATTGTAAGAGAGAAGAGAAGACATGTGCTTAATCGTTGTTCATATTTAGTATATAGGATGAAGAAGAAGCTGTGGCTCCTATGATGTTTTTAATATATATATATATATATAAATGACTTTAAAGGGTACTTTAGTTACACAAGTAGCTATTACTTATAGTCACAACTCCAAATGAAGCTTAAGGTTTTTGACAAGTCAAGGCTATAAATATACCATATGAATTACGGATGGAAGTAAGGGCCGTCCATTAATCACTTGGGGTTTGACAAAAAACACGAAATATCACAAGAATTGTAGTAAGATATCACGTGTATTTATTTTTTAGTCAAACGCTGAGATTTCTAAACTGAAAAGTGGCGTGTAGTGTGACTTTGACTTGCCGTTGCCATAGGTGATCTGTGTAAAGACCTTTTTGTAAAGTATAAAAAAGCAAAAATACCGAGAATATAATGAGCTGTGAGCTACTTCTTTGTAGGTACTAAAAAATCACGTGAACACCTAGGTGGGGGTGGGGGATCATAGTCTTAAACCTCAACACGTATCACCAAGGGAGTTAAAAAAATGTTAAAAAAATGATCACGTGATTAATGGACGTACCCTAAGGTTGTTAGGTCCTGTCCATTAATCTTTCACTACCTGTTATAATAGCTATTATAATAATAAATCTTACTCTAAATTAAGTAAGTAGGTAATTGTATAAATTCATAAGTTACTTGTCGTTTATGTAAAAGTTATTTCCGTATTTCATATCCTTAATTGTTAGATTTGGTTATATTTTAAAAGAATACAAAAGATACGCTGACTAGACGGTATGGGGACTGATGTGGTCTCGCGGTAGGTCGTACGCCGACATAATAACAAGTCCATTTGAAACATCTATCTCTTTTATTTTCCCTTAGCCTTAGCCGCCCGTCTCGTTTTATACTTATTAGTTGTTTTTTTTTAATTTTATTTTTATACGATTTTTATCAGTATACGTCCTGCGGTTTTATTTGCCTCTAATGCTGTATTTTATGTCGATATATATTTGTTTGTGATTTATAAAGGTTTATAGTTCAATATGAAAATTGATAAACTTGAAGGGCTACTTTATTTTTATTATTTGCTGTGGTGCTGATAGTTCAATCATTTATTATGTTTATTTTTATATTCATTCCTATATTTTTGTTTATAATTATATTAATTTTCATGTAAAATTTTAACGCAAGCTGCGGTAGAGTGGCCACCGAAATATTTACTTAATAAAAAACTCTATTTTCTACTAGTTGTTATTTTATATTGTCTGTCGTGGTAAAATGTATGTACTCAGACTATCCGGGTACCCCACATGTTATCTCAGTAGCTAAATTATAATTTCTCTTTTGCTAAATTAAAATTATGTTGAATTTGCTGTAATCTTTTTTTTTGAAGACTTCTAAAAGTAAGTGATATTTATATTGTGGGATGAGTTAGAAATTTGTAGATCACATAAAGCTTTGCCCTGGTAGGAATCGAACCGACTACACTTGCACTTAGGACTTGCGCCGTAGAATTATAACCACTATGACATCTGTGCAACCGCTTTATTTTTATTTGATGAAATAACAATATGGTAGATTGGCATGTTTAGATGGTAATTATGCTGCCATCATCCTGACCCGTTGCTAACCTGATGAGGTTATAACCACCACCAATACAATACAAAGTTCAGTCGGGCAAATTTATCATTCATTCTATAGTGAAATCCAAGAAAATTTAATAATACATTTTTAGCTAACTAGCAGACTCGGCCACGCGTAGCTGTGGCTAAGGTAGCCTCAGGTAGGTAGCCAGGTAGGTAGGTGATTATGCTAATAAATTGTAGCTCATATGAAACGTTTGTACGTTTAACATAGCGCCGTCTCTTAAATATTTACTCAATCCAGTCAATAGATACCGCCATATATTAGAATCGTTTGGAGATAACAGATAATTGTGACTATCAAATAATAGACAAATAATTTGCAATAAAATAATATTACGACTATAAATTGAGAAGAAAACTATCTCATCTTTTAAGTTGGATCAAACTACACATGCTCTGCAAATTTGATTAAAATCGGTTAAGTACTTTAGGAGTCCATCGCGGACAAACAATGTGACGCGTAATTTATATATATTAAAAAGATAATAAACCTCTACCTACTCTTAAAGCCATGGCGTTAGTCTATAAAAACAAAACTTTAATGGTATTTCCAAATAGAATGATTCGAAAGTTAGCATATAGGTATATGTAGACTGTATACATATGTATGTCTTAGTTAGTATGTTATGTATGTCTTAGTTAGTTATTGTCTTCATTGTGTTGTGGGCAAAGTTTCTATTATGTACTTAATTGCACCTGTTCGGTACGGCCCATGGGACTTTGGAACTCTTCGCTAATGTCTATAGTATCTACATAATCCTTTTATTTGTAACTTTCTGGTTAACAAACAAATCTTGTCAGGCAAAATACATTGAATAATATTTATATTCTTAACGTCTAATATTCACGTAAGTATTAGATTTTCTATAAAAATATTTTTACAGATTTTCATAGGTTTTAATTTTGAAGTTATTATTCTGACTATTTATAAAAACCCGATTACTAGCGAAAAATGATTGTAACAAGTGGGATTCGAAATCCGTTCCAATCGTGCTGCCACTTACACCACCGTGAACTATTGTAGGACATTCAATTCTCGCATCGTATTATAATTTCGTCTTTTAAGGAGACGTGTGCTATCTTCCCGACATGTATACACATTGTACAGGCTCAATACTCAAACTTTGCAGTTAGAATTGTATTAAACGATAACACAACCCTGTTTTCCAAATTACTGAAATTTAACATTTAATATGCTTGATTATTTATAAAAACCCGATTACGAGCGAAAAATGATGTTATTATTCTGACGCATAAATATTAATATATCAATTTTATCGTCATTCATCCAAATCTTAACACTTTACTTACTTTTTAATATCGATATTACTAATTAGCAGATAACGTCAAGGAAAGGAAACTTTCGAAATAAAACTGCATGCAAACTCATTTAACCGGTGTGTTATAAGTATTTGAAATAAAATTATTTTTACGGATTCTATAGTGTTTGTATTTGATTTTTAAATTCACGACGCCGACGTTTCGAACATTTTACATACATCGTTTATGATCACGGGAGGACTGAATTGATAATTGAACGCTGTAAAGTGTTCGAAACGTCGGAAAATTTAAAATCAAATACAAACGCGTTAGAATCCGTAAAAATAGTTTTATTTCAAATGTGTAATACTCGCGTAAACATTAGAAATCATTGTGTTATAGTAGTCCAATCTAATTCAACATGACGAGTCATGTGCTCTATGGGGCACATGACTCGTCATCGTCGAAACATATTATAAATATGTTGACACGTCTGTGAGAGAACTAAGGAGATCAAGAATTATAATGTAACTTGTTGTCATTACTTTAACCTTTAGATATTAAATTGGGGCATCAAAACATTGGTAAGTAATGCCAACAGCTGTCGTCACAACTTAAGATAATCAAAGCAACTATTTTGTTATATCTTATCAACAATAGGACAGCTTGATGAAAACCTTATGTATAAAAGTTCCCTAATATTATGGCTTAATATTATATTTTAATATTTTATAATAAATAGTTCATCATCATCATAATCATAACAGCCCATAAATGTCCCACTGTTGGGCTCGGGCCTCCTTCGTAATGGGAGGGAAATAATAAATTTGCCTATGCTATGGGTTCGGACATGTGGAAAGAAGGCCGAACGAACGTCTGCTTAAAAAGATATACAATGCGAAAGTGGAAGGATGTAGGTACCGGGGGAACCAAGACTAACTTACCTAGACCAGATTAGTCACGTGCTGAAGGAAAGTGGACTCAAGAGTCTCCGAAACCGGCGAGCGTGTATGAAAGAGAATTATGAATGTTGAGGAATCGAGTGAAGTATGCAAGGATAGAGTTCTCTGGCACTCTGTTCTTTCTGCCTACCCTGAAAGGGATATGGCGTGATGATATGTATGTATCTATGTATAATTGAAAAAGAAGAAAATTTGTAGGAATCACATCTTTATTTGCCCAGCCTAAAATTCAAACCTCATCACCAACTTATATTTTTTTATAACAATACACTTTTAGTTATATTTTTTTAATTTTCATCATTATTACTTTTCTATTTTGATTATGTTTACAACTAAATGGAACGATAATACCTGTTATTAAATATTAATTGTAGGAAATAACAGTAATTGAAGTTACTATACATCAAAGGAGGCTAACTCCCAGGTATCTTATTATAAGAGTTAATTATTTTGTTATGAATTTATAAAACGTAGTTCGCATATTTTCTGATAGAAAATTAATTACTCCCGATGAAAGATATTTATCAACGTTATCGCAGAAAGGATTATTAGTAAATGATTTTATATAATTCAGATTCTAGCTCAACAATAATTAAAAAGTAATACGAATAATATCACTATTTTGATATCTACTTATTTTTATATTTTTTTTTATTGCTTATGGTGGCAAACGAGCAAACAGCACACCTTATGGTAAGTGTCACTGCCTAGTCCGCGCTGCCTACTAATATAAACCGTCTGCCGGCTCTCTCGCTCACCGAACGAAGTGCAATAGCACATTGTCAATACTCAGACGTCGATCTTCTGCGAGAGTGTGGTACTACCCCGGGCGGACCGGCCTTCGGCTGTAGATACAGAATAGAAGGGCAATTGACTTACTATACCCCGCTGAGACGGGATATTTCGAATTTCCCTTTTCTAGCGCATATGGTGAACGTATAATATATCCCTTAGTCATTTTGCACGATATCCACGGGTGAGATAGTAGGCAGTGAATGGTATTCTTACTTCGTCACCACATGGTAATATAACAATTATGAAATTATTATATAATTACATTTCGTGTATCTCGAAAACGGCTTAAACGGTTTCATCAAATGTATTTAGATAAAGTTTATTTAAATCGGTGTTTTGCCCCGTGTTGGGGGACAAGAATACAGTTATCGCCACCACTTACTTGCCCGTAAGAGTTATAAAAATCTGCTGAGGAATCACAGGGAGATTGGGCAGCTCCACTGGGCAACGTATAATCTTATTGCGTTTGCGATGACCCCACCAAAGAAAACCTTGCCATTTGGCAATCTCTTACTTGTAATTCCGCATTTCATATCCTTGAATTTTTTTATTTATCTCGGTGGACTGATGACATTATCAAGGTCACAGGAAACCGTTGGATGCAGGTGGAACAGGACCGTTGCAAATGGCATTCTCGTGGGGAGGCCTATGTCCAACAGTGGACTGAGCACAGTGAACAGTGGGCTGATGGATGGATGGATTTATATTGTTATTAATAGATGTTATTATACTGGTAACTTTTCATTCCCTTACATTTCCCTTCTATTTTGGAGGTGGTTTGAATCCAGTAGTAGGACGTATAAAGGTACGGCCAAACCTGCGCGTCCAACAAGCGGGACGCGGGACGCGAAACGCGAGCGTCTAAAAACGCGTACAATAAGTCCCGCGCCGTGGTCGCTTAGGTGTGCATGGCGCCATAAGATATCAGGGGTAGCGTCCGGTAGCGTCTGTCGCGGGGCTGACGCTCCCGCTTCGCAGTCGCTTTGGTCGCGCAGGTTTGGCCGTACCTTAAAGCTATGATGATAATGATGATACTGGTACAGTCCAAGTACTTCAATTGAATATACTCTCGCACATAGTTATTTATTAATTAATCTAGAACTTCACATGAGATTCCAAAATCGTTACGAATTAAACATTCTCTAAGTAGCAATTATAAAATTGAGGCATTAATATGTATGGTTTGTAACTGGCGGATCTATTTACAAAAAAAAATAATTGTAGCCTGTCTGCAAGAAAGGTTACAATCTATAAAACATAATATTGTGATCTATAGGCTCTGCTCCTCATTCACAATGATGTGTTTTATAACCTCTAACCTTTTCTCTTCAATTGACCTTCTTAAACGGGTTCACAGATCTATAACAGCAAAGATCATTATACTTTTATTAAACAGAACAATTACGGATTACTGACCAATGAGAAATTGAACATATGAAATAGAGAGTGCACGATAGTGTCATTATCATTCATCATTCTCCTACTACTCTTATCCCAATTACTTGGGATCGATATAATATGTACTCTTCTTTCATAGCACATACTGTAAAAAAATTATGACCGGCCGCCTGCCAAACGTCAACCCTCCTTGGGAATGGAATTGTTGACCAAACGGCATCGGATAGCGTTGTAAGTCGTTATAAGGCAGCCACTGAAGACAAAGATCGGGTACCGGTAGCCCGCTCGCACGGCGAAGAGAGGAGTCCTTGCACGGTGGGTCTGTGGGGTTGCATACCGTCTCTCCGTCGCCCCGGACCGATTTGGCGGAGCGCGACCACATCCATAGAGGAGAAAAAAATGGTTGTTATAAGGCTCTTAGTCGTCTTTTACGATATTCACGAGCAAAGTAAGGGTTGGTAGTATTCGTAGCCGCTACCACACAGCTTTAATGTACAGTGCTCGATTGTGTAATAAGCTTAATTTACAATCTTACCTTAAGTAGAAGTACAGTAATTATTACTTTGAAGAATTTGTTCTAACATTGTGGATCAAATATATCCAGCGTATTCAAATTATAGGTTTTTGTATTTTAGTGAAAGATAATAATTAATTCCGTGTGGTGACGGAGTAAGAATACAATTCACCACCCCCTCCCATCTTACCCGTGGGTGATCGTAAGTAAGGGATATAAAACTAAACTGTAAATATTCCACGGACACGAAGCTTACTAGCTAGTATTTAATTAAATCCTTTGTTAGTATACGCCCCGAAATAAACATAATTAATTATTCATCATCTCAGCGCATATATGTATGTCCCACTGTTGGGCTCGAGCCTCCTCGATAATGGGAGGGAAATTGACCTACTATACCACGCTGGTTACACGTTTGGTATAGGGTTTTCTTTCGAGTTTTCCTTCTCTTGCATATATGTTATATGCGTTTTATATCCCTTATTCGTCTTTTACGATCACCCACGGGTAAGGATGTGGTGAATTGTAAGGATTGGTATAAAACGTAGAAATTGCTTCACTCTTATTTGTTGTTATATATTGCAATAAACTTTTTCGATAAATAAGATATATAACACAATAAGATTTTTGAGACAATAAGATTTTTTTAAGCCAGCTAATATTGCCCAAAAATTATTGCCCTCAAACAAATAAATTCTTCATTCTTAATAGTAATGAAATATCAATTTTGTTAACGTAAAATTGTGTTGGCTGGAAATTAAGTTTGAAATTCAACCGTGTTGGACGGACAAGACAGCGTTCAATGTCTGACAGCAGGAAAATGAAAGCCGGCTTTAGTTATAAATGCATTTCCAACTGAATATCCTGCGAAACGTTTATTCAGGCTTTCGCTTTAAACTCAAGTTATTCACAAAGAGTGAACCGGAGTATATTTTATTTATCTAGGCTAGTACGTGAGTGGAAGAGATGGTTTTCAAAGCTATATTATATAGACATGACATGTGATTTTAATGTATCACTACATGTAGGTAAATTTGAACCTAAATAAAATTCCATTAAATTAATCGACGAAATATCTATTATGTAATAGTAACTCATAATTTCCGTGTGGTGACGATGTGAGAATACATTTCATCTTACCCGTGGGCGATCGTAAGAGACGAATAAGGGATATAAAACCCATAGGTATATCATTTATAGAAGAGATGGAAAACTCGAAACAAAACCCTATACCAACATGTCTGAACAGCGCGGTATAGTACGTCAATTTCCTTCCTATTATGGAGGAGGCCCGAGACCAACAGTGGTACATACATATATGAGCTGAGATGATGATGATGATGATGAACTCATAATTTACTCAAAACCCTTAATCATCAAAATATAATTATATTAATATAAAACAAAACAAAAATTGCAACTATATTAATAAAATATTAAATTATTTCACGCTTATACCTACATGAGAATATAATTTACTTGTAGGTTAGTTTTATACTTTTTTTTTAAATGTCGTCACGAGGATGGTTCATTTTGACTTCCATACAAGTTTGTCACGCAATTAACGTTCTATAGTTAGGCGACACTCTCAAGTACTTTTGGTCCTCATTTTGAAGATTTTGCCAACTGTGTGGATGTACGCAATTTTCCCCGAACAATTATGCAAGCTGTGTTTATTTGGAGTAACCGTACGAATGTATTTTTGTACTGACGCGACAGAACAATAATGCGGACAGATTGCGACATACGCTTATGTCGTTGGAAGAACTAATACTCAACCGTGACCGGTCGAGAATTGAAGTGCGCTCATTAATGAATAGCATACATTGTTATGTTTAAGCGAGTATTGAGAAACAATCGTTAGTACGGATATAATTTTATTTCTTTAAGCGTATCCATCTTCTTTATATATACTCAATATATAATTCTTATGTACGTGTGTATGTCACTGAACTCCTCCTAAACGGCTTGACGGATTTTGTTCAAATTTATTGTGTATGTTCAAGTGGATTCGAGAATGGTTTAGATCGTCGTCAAAAAGTCCTTAAAAATGCCTCACGTAATGAATGGACGCCTTAGCCGTAGATGGCTATGACAACTTTACCCGTACTACAGATGAGCGTTGAAGGCTCTCAATCTGAACTTATTACATCATCATCATTATATAACCTTTTTTGTCCACTACTGATACTCAAATATTGCCACAAACCGTGACCCTTTACCGCCCGCATTGACTGCCAACATTACGATGCGGATAGAGGAGCTACCTAAATCGTTTTACTGAGATTTATTTAGCAATTCCATATTACTTTACAAACGCCTTTAATGAATGTGCGAAAATTATGTTCCACCAATTCGGTCCTATTATAATTTTGATATGTAGTAGGCAACTAATGAACAAATAAGATATATCTTTTTGGTAGGTGTCATTTTGGAGGTTCGTATAAAAATAAATTACTCCCAAAAAATATACTTCTGGTTTTTACAGGTTCTAATACCATAAAATTTTTAAAAAATTACTATACTTAGTTTATAGCAATAGATACCGATAAAAAAAAGTTTGACGTTAAAGGTTGTTAACCCCATTATTTTCTTACTATAGGGGTTCATCTCAGCTCATATATGATGTCCTACTGTTGGGCTCGAGCCTCCTCCATAATGGGAGGGCAATAGACCTACTATATCGTGCTGGTCAGACGTGTTGGTATAGGACTTTGTTTCGAGTTTTCCTTCTCTTGCATAGATGTTATATGCGTTTTATATCCCTTACGATCACCCACGGGTAAGACAGGGGGTGGTGAATTGTATTCTTACTCCGTCACCACACGGTATATTTTAGATAAAGAATAATAATAACTAGGTAGGATTTTTTCATCAGACGCAAGGACAGTTTTCATATGCTTATCTAGCTAGAATCTTTAATTTGGTTTGCGCATGTTCGCCAGTTGGACATATAAATATATTTTATAAATATATTTCATATAAATATATTTTACAGAACAATCGAATCATTTCAAGCTACAGATAGATCTTTTTTAGAATTAAGTAAAAGGTAAAAATTTCGGTGTGGTAACAAATTAAGATTACTATTTATTTCTTTTTATTTTGAAGTTAACACTACTTTAGGCGCGCTGTGCACTTTATTTTGTAGGTATTGAATCAGACAGTCGTCATGCTTGGTCTCGTTCGAGTGAAGTCGGCTCTCATCCGGGAGTATTTTTACATAACTATACAAATAGATGACGATCAGTTAGAGTAAAAAGCGGACAAATTTTATACACAATTATAATTAGATAAATTATAATTAGATAGAACAAAAAAAATATAGTTGTATTTCGTATTATTAAACTCTACTTGAAGTTTTCCCTTCTCTCTGTGGTGTTACCTTTTTTAATGAATTGTTTTGCATAAACAAACATAGCAAAAAACCATACTAAATGTGGTGATTTTTCGTGATAGTAAATGCTAGGTGGCGCTGATGCAAAACTATATAAAATCGAGTTAACGTTAATGCATTCGATTGGATTAGTTAAATTTAGAAAAAGCCACTAGACACAAAATAATACATACATACATACATATCATCACGCCATATCGCTTGCAGGGCAGACAGAGAGAACAGAGTGCCAGAGAACTCTATCCTTGCATACTTCACTCGCTTCCTCAACATTCATAATTCTCTTCATACAACGCTCGCCGGTTTCGGAGACTCTTGACTCCACCTTCCTTCAGTACGTGACCAATCTGGTCTAGGTAGGTGAGTCTCCCCCGGTACCTACATCCTTCCACTTTCGCATTGTATATCTTCTTAACCAGACGTTCGTTCGGCATTCTTTCCACATGTCCGAACCATCGGAGCATTCCCTTTCGCATCTTTACACCAATACTCTCTTTCATACCTACTCGCTCTCTTACGTTGTCGTTGCGAATGCGGTCGGTCAGCCTAACTCCACAGATTTTTGACACAAAATAATAATATAATAAATGATAATTAATACTTAATATTAATACTCATGAGCATTTAGATCAATTTATTTAAAAAATCTAGGTACAAATAAAAAACTATTACAATAATTTGTAAACTATACCGAATTTGAAATAGGTTACAGTAATAGTTTTGTCAGTTTTGCACTCTGTAGTTTTTCAATATCGACACGACACTGATGCAGACTAAAACTCGTATCAGCGAATAGAAAATATGAGCTATAATAAAATAACAATAATGCTCTGTGACGAATAGTCATTAAAGCGAGAAGATATTTATGGGCCAATACATTGTTACACATTCGGAATTGTTACACATATGAAAAAGTTACACGTTATAAATAGAATAAAATTACATTAAAAAAATAATGGTGTAGTGCCTGTATTTTATTCTGTTACTTTCAGCTTCTGCCTACGCTTTCATTTAAAAGTTACTTTCACAAAGTTACTATTATCCCAAGGTGTTCCATTACCGGAATAAAAAGTATGTATTAATCCAGGCAATGTTCTATTCATGTGTCAATTTTCATTGAAATCTGTTCAACGGTGATTGAGTAACAAACATTTAAATATCTATACGTCTTCACAAATAATCGCATCGTAGGATTCAATTTCTCTTAACAGAGTTCAAAAATCTGTAGGAATATAGTATTTTTAGTTTTTTTTTCTGAAAATAACTCTAAAATTTATCTGTTCATAACATGCGTGGTAGAAAAAGGATTTCTTAAATTCTTATGGGCAAATAAAATCATCATTCCATAACTCCAAAATGGACTCAATTGATTGTATATAGAAATAAATTCAGATAATTTCGCACTTATATTTACAAAATTAGAACTTTTATATACGTTTATGGGCCTTGTCGATGTTAAAGTTAATAATACCATATTTGATGTTTTCCAATGTTTACACACGGTCACAAAACCGCGATGAAATTCGTGCTATGGGAGAACCTTGGTCAGTCCTCTCATAACCGTTAACGGTGATGTCTTTCAAAATTCGGCATTTTTTTTTATATTCCAAGCGACATATCCAAATTTACAAATCTAAATACGATGGAGTCCGTAAAAATTGTCTACCTATATCGTATTTGGCCATCCCTAGATGAAAGCTAATGTATAAAATGCGCCATGTCGAAAATGTCAGAAATCCGACATGCTTTTGGGGACACCTCTGCTAATAACGCTAACACGTGCTGACACATGATTGACAGCAGCGTAATATTTCTATATCGCTTACCTCATACTTTTATACTATGCAATATTAAATAACGTAATTTTTTTTTAAATTTAATAATGACTTCACAATACGCATGAAACATTATCTTAACTGCCAGTGATATTCGCTATTTTCATAACTTTTTCATAACTAGCTATTTTAATAATGGTAGGACCACGCTGTGGACAGTTCTCTGTGTATAGCCGCGTGCCGGTCTGTCCGGGGTAGTACCACACTCTCATAGAAGATCGACGTCGAGTGGCAAATGTGCTATTGCGCTTCGTTCGGTGAGCGAGAGAGCCGGAACTCCAACTGGAGTGGATTAGGGGTTTGTATTGGTAGGCAGCGGCCTAGTTATTCCCTTAGTATTGCAAAGGTCCATGGGGGCCAGTAACACTTATCATCAGGTGTGCTGCTTGAACGTTTGCCACTATAAATAAAAACATGTTCAATAGTAATAGATGTTATTGCTTATTATATCCCTCAATTGCTTTTTGCGACTCCCATTGGGAACATATATAATTGTAGCCTTACTTCGTTATCACAGGGCAATTATACGATTATTTCATGACATTTACTAGTATTAAATTTACAATAATATACGATTTTTATAATATCTATCCATTACGAATTAAGTAGAGTCCGTCAAATTCTGTCTTGTATTCCCACGTAGGTAACTTTATTAATTAAACGTTAATGAGGACATCATTTCCTGCTTATTATTGAGAATTTCTCGACGGAAAAATAAACACATCCGATCTTTAATTCGATACCAGGATTTATACTCCCTTATAATAATTAAAATTGAGGAATCGCTTCTTTTTATTACGTAATTATCTATATTTAGATATATTGTATATATTTAGGTTTATTTCTTACCACCGAAAGCTACACAGAGGTGTAATAAATGCATATTTTGTCATAGTTTTAGTTAATATTTTAAGTCTATGTACATACATACGTAAATACATATCATCACGCCATATCCCTTGCAGGGTAGGCAGAGAGAACAGAGTGCCAGAGAACTCTATCCATGCATACTTCACTCGCTTCCTCAACATACATAATTCTCTTCATACACGCTCGCCGGTTTCGGAGACTCTGGACTCCACCTTCCTCCAGTACGTGACCAATCTGCTCTAGGTAGGTTAGTCTCAGTCTCCCCCGGTACCTACATCCTTCCACTTTAAATCTATGTGATAAAACTAAAACTAAAAGATGGTAACCGCTCCCTTTCCTCCTACATTTACGTTTCTCAAACGAAACCATCGTTTGAGAAATGTAAAGGTATATAAGATGGGAAGGAAATTTTGATACAAGTTAACCACGCTGAACACCGTAAGGCCTGTGGCTCTTAGGCCAATTTCCATCTCAAAATAAGGGAGGATTGTGCTAAATAGTCTTGCGTATATGAGTTGGGCTTTTCTGTGTGATGGTGGGTGAAGAATATAACTCATCATCGCCTATCTTATCCGTGGGTATCGTAAAATATGACTATACAGATAACATCTGTGCAAAAGAAGTATAACTTTTAAATAAAACCATATACATGTCTGACCAGCGTGGTATTATAGGTTAGTTATACCTCCTAATGTCGAGGAGGCTTGAGCCCAGCAGCGGTACTTATATTATCGAAAATAATGATGATATATACCGAAGAAGAAAAATAGAATGTGAGCCGATATTGTGATTTGGAATATTTATTCCAAAACATTTATTCATATAATTTATATAAATTTATATTTATAAAAATTATATATATATATTTATAAAAATTATATGAATAAATGTTTTGGAATAAATATTCCAAATCATTTATTCATATAATTTTGTAATATAAAATAATTTATATAGGAAATTTTATAAACTATTTTGTTATTTACCTCATGGTGGCATTGGTTGGCAATGTAATATACAATGACGTTATACTTATAAGTTATAGTGAATGAATACATAATAATAATAAATATAGTTGACTCAACATATGGTATTCTATAGAAATTTAAAATAAATAAAATAGAATTTACTTAAATCGATCGCAGCGCCACTTATCGGGCACAATTGTTAATCTAAACCATTTTCGAATCCACTTGAACACACTCAAAAAAATTCATCAAAATGGATCCAGCCGCCTAGAAGTCCAGTCACATATAGGACACACGTACAGGAGAGTTATATCTTCTTCTTAATATGTATAAATTACGCATAACGTTGTTTATCCGCGATGGACTCCTAAAGTACCTAACCGATTTTAATCAAATTTGCACAGCATGTGTAGTTTGATCCAACTTAAAAGATAGGATAGCTTTCATCTCAATTTATAGTCGCAATATTATTTTATTGCAAATTGTTTGTCTATTATTTGACAGTCACAATTATCTGTTATCTCCCAACGATTCTAACAGATGGCGGCAACTGTTGACTGGATTGAGTATTTAATAGATGGCGCTATGTTAAACGTACAAACGTTTCATATAAGCTACAATTTAATAGCATAACCACCACGTGTTACTGAAGCTACCTTAGCCATAGCAACGCGTGGCCGGGTCTGCCAGTATATTTTAAAAAATAGCGGTCTTCTAGTCTTTTCAAAGAGAAGTATTTATTTATATCTGTTTGATAATAGGAGACGAGTTAAGCTATCTCTATGCTACGTATCCATAGACACCGCAAAAAAAAGGCGGTTGGTAATAAAATTATGTCTAATAAAAATTTGCAATTTGTACGATAATAGTACCTACATATTGTGTCAACCCCAAATAATTGAGATAGGAGCAGGATGATGATGATCATGATGATTTGCCAAAAAATAATATCGGTCGATAACTAACTGCCTTGTCCTTTATGAGCACTTCGATTGTTATTAATCCTGACGACTGTACATATTACGTAGTGGTTAAGATACAGAAGTAATGTGCTAGTTTGGATTTCCAAGTTTAGGACAATACTTTGTGCTATCCACAATTTACTGTTTCAAGTCTGAGTACAATTTGTATTTGTTAACTGTTTGTAAAGTCCTCCGTAATAAAAGGATCATGTCTTTAGTCTAGATTACTTTTAAAAAGTTTTTCTTTTAAAACATAAACACAATAAGGGGTAAATCCCTGTTGTGGGATACTTCACAAACATACAATTAACAGGCACAAATTACAGCCAATATCAGAAAAATCATTTGTTAACAGTCAATGTAATTATATTTTCTAGTGCAGTACCTACTCTCGATTTACATGATTCTTTCTTATTTTTACCTCACTTTGTACACGTATATGATAAGTATCAGTTGGAAAATAGTAAACCAGCGCACGGTGTCAGCGAGCGATACGTGCAAGCGACATCCATGAACCGCTAGCGTTAATTAATTATCTGTGGTTCGCAAGCACGTGACTTGTGGCTGTATAGTCTGTGACCCGAGTGGTTCAAGCGGGACGTCCGTAATTACTCCGCGAGTACAAACTCATCAAGTGAATTAAACTGTTTGTGACAGTTAGATGAGTTGGATTTATAAACTGGCTGCTTTTATGATTCTACGGAACATTGTTCATACGTAGTTAGAATCGTGGAATCATTGCACTCGCAATAATTTATAATTTGCCAGCTGCTAGGCCCGGTTTGACAGGGTACAGAGTGTGGTTGAGGTTTTTTTTTAAACGAAGAGGCCTAACGGGAATTAAATTTAAAAGATACCTTTCACAGGCTGTATGCCTGCACGTCCCTAAAAAGTTTGATCGCAATCGGATGAGAGGTTTAGTAATGTATAGAAGGTAAATATTCGTTTTCATTTATTAAGAAGACGTTACGATCACCGTTTATTATATTCCATCCTAAACATAAAGTTAAAGTTACTTTGAGCTTAAGAATTACTAGGTCTTTTTTACTTATTTTTGGCGTGATAACGTCTTATAAATCGATGAACGCTGACTGCACGCAAGAAAATTTCATGTTCCGCCTGAGCCGAGCGTGCAAGTGAGAGTGTGTAACAAGTGATCATGATAGGCCTAAGCGTTCTTGCATTTTAAGAAATTTATAAAGTGTCTGTTTATAAAGTGAAGTGAAAAGTTAATGTGTTTCGATTGTTTATGTTTGTTTGATTCATAAAAGTATGCAATTGTCGATCATTCCTTATGACGTTATCACGTAAAATTATCGTCCGTAAACCGATTTTACAGACAACCATATATTTTTTCAAGCTCTTTATTGAGTTGATAGTAATAGAACTAACAATAAAACAATTTTTAACATTCTTCGTCTATCAGTTTGATCAGGTTAATTTCTGGAACGTTTTTACTTATATTGACGAGACTTTTAAGTCAAACAGCGGATGTTAGATGTAGAAACGTAGGCTATTTTTCAGGAAAATCATTATTAGGATTTTATTTTATTATAGGTGGTAGACTATGAATTTATAAACTATTCCTATATTAGTATAGCAGTAGTAATATTAAAATAATGCGTGTAACCAGAAACGGAAACGGTTTTTTGACGTTATAACAAATGACAATTAATTTAAATATAAATGAGTCATATTAGTATTTAAATATACGGCATCTCATTCCTGCACTTAAGTTATATATTTCCCTCTGTCCTGCTGTAAAATTATTTTTTTTGATTTGGCTTTGAAATTTTACTCTCAATTATGTTCTTTCGCTGTCAGAAGTTTTACCTCAACATGGGTTATAAATTGAATTATGGTGCGAGCGACACTGAAAGCGAGTGTAGGTACTACATACATACATAGCCTCACGCCTGCTTCCCAGAGGGGTAGGCAGAGACTACGGATTGCCACAAACCACGATTCTGACATACCTCCGTCGCTTCATTCACGCTCATTACAATCTTCATGCATGCTCTACGATTACGCGTACTTTTAGTCTACAATAATGTATGTAATAATAAAACCCGTAATAATTAAGAAGCAGTTCAGTTTATTATATGAAACACAAAGTTGAGAACTACATGATACCATATTTCTTCTCTTACTCCATTCATTATTATCTTTCTCTTATCCCAATTACTTAGGGTTGACGCAATATGTAGTCCTCTTCCATCGTACAACATGTACGAAAAAGTTATTGGCAATAGTTTTATCCGTCTATCTTACGTCAATTCTCCTTGGGAATGTAATAGTTGACCAGACGGCATCAGATAGAGTACTGGCCCTGGTCGATATAAAGCTTTTAGTAATCTTTTACTACGTCCGCGAGCAAAGTAAGGGTCAGTAGTATTCGTGGCCACTACCACACAGTAATCTGTTAATTTATTACGGTAACATTTTTATGATCATTATCATCATGCTTTTAACTCAATGGCTTGAAGTCTACGCAATATATCATCTTTTTCCATTTAGCCCTATCGGATATCATCACTGTGATCACTTCCTTTAGATCCATGTCATGCTTCACGCAGTTCAATCATTTTTACATTGGTCTACTGTCCTTTTTTTTTTCTTTTTTTTTTTCGCAAGGTGGACCATGGATGTGGTCGCGCCCCGACAAATCGGTCCGGGGCGACGGAAGAGGCGGCGCGTAACCCCATAGATCCACCCTGCAAATACCTATTCACCGTGCGAGCGGGCCACCGGTAGCCAATCTTTGTCTTCGGTGGCCATTGGCCTACTGTCCTTTTTTTTTTTTTTTCGCAAGGTGGGACCATGGATGTGGTCGCGCCCCGGCAAATCGGCCCGGGGCGACGGAAGAGGCGGCGCGCAACCCCATGGACCCACCCTGCAAACACCTCTCTTCGCCGTGCGAGCGGACCACCGGTACCCGATCTTTGTCTTCGGTGGCCCGCCCGGAATTGGCCTACTGTCCTAAAGATTTTATTGTGTTAAAAGTCAATGTTATTATAGCATTAATAATGAACGTAGCGTTAAATGAAATTATCATAATTTATTAAGGCTACAGACGATTAATCAATTAAATGGAAACATACAATAATAATATGGCGGGAAAGCTCTTTCAATGTATGATTGTTTTATTGTGTTGAAACGGTGATTTAAAATTGTAGTGATACATAATTAAATTATGAATGTTTACTTTATAATACGTGTTTCATTGGCAATAGTGGTAGGATCACGTTGTGCACAGCCGCGGGCCGGTCCATCCGGGATAGTAGGTACCACACTCGTGGAAGATCGATGCCTGAGTAATGGCAATGTGCTATTGCGCTTCGTTCGGTGAGCGAGAGGACCGGAAGCCGAACTGGGTGGGTTTGGAGATTGTAATGATAGGCAACGGCGTAGTTATACCTTTGGTATAACAAGTTCCGTGGGCGGCAGCGACACTTACGATCAGGTGTGCTGCTTGATCGTTTACCACCATAAGCGATAGAGAAAAAATCTTATGATGACAGTTGATGAGTTAAAAAATAACCAACTGCGCAATAAATACCTATTGAATGAGGTCTGCCTTATCAATAGTTCGTCTCGGCTCTTAAATTGCCCCATTGCTATGATCGAGCTTTCTCAACAGTGA
This sequence comes from Lymantria monacha, assembly GCA_905163515.2. NCBI lineage: Eukaryota > Metazoa > Arthropoda > Insecta > Lepidoptera > Erebidae > Lymantria > Lymantria monacha. The sequence goes on along the minus strand of LR991097.1, from coordinate 14,781,193 downwards.
GAAGGGAATCCTATCCGTAATTTTCCATAATAAATGAATTTCAATTTGACATAGTCTGAAAAACATTATCTTACCGTCGAGAAATCTGGTAAAAATACAATTTTTCTCTCTATAACTAGAAATAAATATTGTTTGACTATAGAGGATAATGAAGGCCAATTGGTCTTCAAACTATGGAAGAACTTCGTGCCCAATACTGGTATGTATACGGCCTTGAGAAGATAGCCATGATCAGGTATTTAAAAACAAACCTATTGAGAATAATCTGCATGAAAAACTAATAACTTATATTACACTGCTGTCCCGGCAGACGTCGTCCTGCCCGGAAAAGCTTTAAGAGAAATGCCGACAGCAGCGCCACCTACCGGGTCCATTTGTGTTTTGAAATCATCCAGGGACCCATTGGAATATGCATACAAAATTTTATCCCAATCGGTCCAGCCGTTTGACCTACCGACAACGGCGCCATCTACCAGGTCCAATTGCAAATCCATAAACCATTCTCAAAACCCCTCGAACATACAAAAAATTTCATTCAAATCGGTCCAGCCGTTTAGGAGGAGTTTACTGTCAACACACTTATAGAAGAATTATATAGGTACATATATAAAGATATAACTTGTCAAATATATACATTATCTACACATTGTATAATGAAGAAATGTGTTCCTTATAATGTGTGTTTAAGGCCAGAATAGATTTTATTTATCTGTTACCTTCACCACTGAAAATTATAACTGCATTAACGATTGGATATAATCAAAATGATTGCTCATATTATGTAAAAAAGGAACGTTAATACAGAATTAGATTGCACGACATTAAGTAATAGGCCATTAAGGTATAAGACATCAAACCCACAATGATCCCTAACATATTCATGACGGCTAATTGAATGGTTGCTACGCAACTAAATACTTCGTTGGCCCTAATCACGTATGTAACCGAAATTCCGTCGATAAATAATTATGTATTGATCCCGATAGCTTAATAGGACGCGGCCGTGGGGAGTCTTGGTTATTGTATAGTCATTGATAGGTAGTTCAATGGGTTTTTATTATTATTGTGTTGATCGAAACGAGCTTTTTGAAAGATTAAACAGTATTTTTACAAGTTTTAACTTAGGATATTTGGTAGGTACTTTATTTCGACCAAATTTTACAACTTGATTTAGAACTAAGACTTACGACTTTGTAATTATATATGCGTGTTCAATCCTAATGACTATATACGAAAATTAAAGAAAAATTAAGATTGCAATTTCGACTTGACCATCATACACATTTCACATCATATCATCTTGGGATTAATTGATAAAAAATAAAAACAAGATGGCGAATCTTAAAATGGCCGTCTATAAAGTCTTCTTTTTTTAAATATTTTTTTACCTACATATATTTTTACTTTTAGATATATTATGTAAAAAAATATTACGAAATCTTGGCTTAAACAGTATGTATTTATTGATCTTGTTTATCTTATCATTGTTATCGTAATCTTTCCTTTTTTTTTAAATGTAGTGTTCTTGACTCATGCTTGACTCATTCTACATGACTATAAAACGGAAATGAATGAATTGCAAGCGTCGATATTCTCGTTCAAATACCACATGGGTGTTAATGACAGGGTAGTTAAGGCAAAGCAAAGACTGACGTACGAAACAAGTACATGCTATCATTTAGATCATATAAAAATTTGTTAGTCGGCTTTCTAGCTTAAACAATTTCGGCAGAATATCGTTTTTCCACTGAGCTACTTGATACGTCTGCATAGTACGAGTAGTTTATTGTTCTCTCACTCGACTATAGGTGCTCTCAGTTTTTTTTTTTTTTTTTTTTTATATTGCTTATGGCGGCAAACGAGCAGACAGCACACCTGATGGTAAGTGTCACTGCCGCCCATGGACCTTTGCCAATGGTATAGCTAGGCCGCTGCCTACCAATACAACCCTGAACCCACCCCAGTTAGGCTTCCGGCTCTCTCGCTCACCGAACGAAGCGCAATAGCACATTGCTATTACTCAGACGTCGATCTTCTACGAGAGTGTGGTACTACCCCGGACGGACCGGCCTGCGGCTGTAGACAGAGAACTGTCCACAGCGTGGTCCTACCACAATAGAAGTTAGGGCTATCTATATTACTGAGCAGTTTATGTTCAGGTAAAATATTTTACCTTTGTCCCTCGTGTAAGGTATTATATAAAACACTTCAACTTTAATTAATTTTGTAGAAGCCGACTCTATTTGTACTAGTAAAATTTAATGAAAAATATCGTCTCTTATTATAGAAACATTTTAAGTGTAAATTATAATCCCTGGCACGTCTGGAGTTGATGTACAAAGTAAAGATATGTAAAGCTTTAAATAATATTTTCTACGTTGGAAGGTTGTTACGTGCCCAGTCACAAAGTCACCCGTTTCAAGTTTAGACTTGTAGTGTATTTGACAGTAATGAAGTAGTTATAAAATAAAATAAACCTTAATGTTTTTGAAATAATTCTATTGCGTAAACAATAAACAGTGAAAATAAAATCGTTGAACGAGTGTTGACAGATTAAAAATATAAAATGTCACCACTGAATTTATTTTTAAGAACATCGTAAGGGGCGATAAGGAAAGTAAGCCGATAACATCACGGCAATGGAAGGAAATATCTAAATAAAATCATTTGCTGACCCCTGCGACCTGTTTGTTATTTCCTTCCTATTGGGGAGTGGCTACTTGCTAATTCGAAATTATAGGTATGCCTAGATAAGAGGAATATAAAGATTATTATAATGAAATAAATCCATTGTTAAGAATTGTATAGTTTTTTATTTTGTTTTTGTTATCCTGATATTTTGTATATTATACTGTTCTAGGTTTAAAGAAGATGGTTATAATTCGCCCACTAGTGAAGTATAAATTTAAAACACCACAAAAATTTCATATTATACTAGCAAACCCAGCCCGTTGGTTTGTTTGTAGAAGTCGATATATCACAGCAATGAGAATGGCATATAAACCATCTCCGTGGAAAAATACATATATGTACATACATATGAATTTTCATAATGATCGGTCAAGTAGTTTCTGAGTTTAGCGATGTCATATATACAAACATCCTCTTTAATAGATATAGATAATTAATTAATGTTAATTTAAGAGAAATATATGTAAAGACTATAAATTAATCAATCAATAAAGCAGATAAAAATTAAATTACATATTTGCTACTATTGTTTTTGAGTTCAACAAACATGTAATTAGGTCGGCTCGTGCGATAGTAGATATTTTTCGTTACAAGATTTTCAATAGAAGCCATACCCATAGGTTACTTAATAATTTCTTAATACCACTATAATCTTGTGAAAATAAGGTTATGTTATGTGACCTAATTTCCCATGATTTTTTTTTATTAATGGATTTGTAGTTGGACCATGGTTGACTTGGATAGTAGCAAATTATTCTTTTTCTTATTCACAGCTTATATATGATACACTGCTGAGCATGAGCCTCTTAAAAGACTTATATTTCGAGTTTGCCTTAATCACCTATAATGACACAAGCGCGAAAGGTATACGTACCCTAGGTAACGTAACCTATACAAAAAAGTGGCTCTGTATTTTGGATTATTTGAATTTAATAACTACAAATATTGTGCGTTTAGGTTGTGACCACAAACTATCGATAAAGCCAGAAACTTATACATATCCTGGCTAAATGTGGAATAGTAAAACCAATTTATCTGTGAATCATACAATATAAACTTTATATTACGGATTTCTATGTGGTAACATTTCGAAAGTATTTAAACAAATATATTATTTTAGATAACGATATATCTCTCATTAAAATAAAGGTTCTTAATATTTTTAATCTTAATTATTCAACTACTTGAAATGCGCGTTGTTTTGAGACCTTTAATAATTTTAGTAGAGGCAAATAAATGACTGAGAGTTGGGCGTTTTCATTTGCATTTTAATTAGTTACCATATCTGTGACCTGTTTGTATTCAAAGAACCGAGACATCAGTGGGTATTTTGCCTTCAACATTCAACAAAACACATATTGACAAGGTTTATGTATGTTTTTAACTTGAGTTATATACTTTAACGCCATTAATATACTCGGACTCGGGATTTTTAGAGCCTTAAAGTGCTTTTATATCTTCTAGATAATAAGAATATTTAACATAAAAAGCTCTCGCTTTAGTTAAGTTTGTTCGTGGAACATGCATGCGCTTGAACCGTCGATATTATCGTCACAGGGGCAACGGTTTAAGATCTACTAGAAGAATAACGGACACGAAGAAATGAGAGAAAGAAGATTATAATAAACTGAAGTGTTTAACACAACATATGTAGGGCGAGTTCAACAACTGAAATACCATAATTTCTTCAACAATGTAACGAGCTTTAGCGGGAAAGGAAAAATATCTTAGTGTTTTAACGTGTTATATTAAGTAATTTTAATGAGATTTTATGTAATCTGATGCTCAGGAAGTCCTGATGTGTAGTGAATAACAATGCTCTACATACAGAGTATGATATAACAGTGCCCTACATAGGTTTTCATTTGCCACTAAAATTGCCAAAAGATTCCTTTAAAATGTGTCCATGGCACTGTCGAAGGCGACGATGTGACTTACTGACCGGCATAGACTTTAAATGAAGTTAATTTATAAACAAAGATTTGGCTTAAAGGTCTTAGTAACCGAGGCATAAACTCCAAGAAAAAAAAAAAAAAAAAAAAAAAAAAAAAAAAAAAAAAAAAACAACAATATAACTTAAAACTGCTAACTTTAGACGAAAAATTCTTGTTGTTGAAATCGCTGTTATGATTTGGATCAAATATTATATTTAGATTCACTTGCTTTTTCGAGTTTATTTATATATACTCGTAGTTCTAACTCGCATAAACTTAATAACGCTATCTTTTTTTTATTGCTTATGGTGGCAAATGAGCAAGCAGCACACCTGATGGTAAGTGTCACTGCCGCCCATGGACCTTTGCTATAACCAAGGCTGTAGCTAGGCCGTTGCCTATCAATGCAATCCCCAAACCCACCCAGTTGGGCTTCCGGCTCTCTCGCTCATCGAACAAAGCGCAATAGCACATTGCCATTACTCAGACGTCAATCATCTACGAGAGTGTGGTAGGTACTATCCCGGACGGACAGGCACGCGACTGTAGATAATGAATTGTCAACAGCGTGGTTTTAAATCTCACTAACATTATTAAATTATCTCATATATTTTTAGTTTTAGGATGAATTTTTAATTCAAGAGATCTAATTATTGATAACATTAAGATAATAGTAATTAAGATATATTAACATCTTAAACGCATTCGAAGCCGTAATTCAAATACGAGCCTTTATCGTTTACAGTTCTTGATTTAAGTCTCATTGTAATATTTTGAAGGCAATATACTGAATTATACTAGAAACCTAGACTTTAATATTGATATATCAGATATATTCTTCTTCTTTAAACATCATTCATTCATTCATTCTAAACATTCAATTTTTTGTTTCCGTAGTCATTTGATTTTTAAATTAACTATTTAATTTTGTGTAGCGATTTCTTAGTGCATTAAATTACACGATTAAAATACAAGACCCCAATAAATGAATATAATTAAAGTTAAAGATTAACTAATTAGTTCATAAGCACGTTATATTTGATAATAGGTATGTAATACCTAGTATTAAAGAAATTCAACCTTGCGCTGTAAACGTACATAAATTCTTGTATTTCAAAATACATACGTATATTTTAATTTATGCGTACATATACTTAAAATATAATTTAATTTCTATTCGTGTGGCGGCGTGATGAGAGTTATTTGCTCGTGGGAGACGTTAAAATCGGTTAAGGGCTCTCTAGCCAAGCATAGTGATTACCAGTGGGGAGGCATATATATTTAAAAAAAAAGAAGTCATTTAACGATATAATCCTTGCGGGGGACTTTATAAACTTATAATTAACAGACACAAATTACATCGAGACTCAGAATAACAATTTGTTTTTTTTTATATTGCTTATGGTGGCAAACGAGTAAGCAGCACACTTGATGGTAAGTGTCACTGCCGCCCATGGACTTTTGCAATACCAAGGGTATAGCTTAGGCCGCTGGCTACTAGTAAAAAACCCCAAACCAACCCAGTTGAGCTACCGGCTCTCTTCTGTGAGAGTGTGGTACTACCCCGGACGGACTGGCCGGCGGCTGTAGACAGAAAACTGTCAACAGCGTGGTCCTACCACTATTATATTACGTGGATCGCAAAAAGTATTGTCTTGCATAGAAAACGAATTCACGACGCTGTTACTGTAGCTCTGTATCTTCACTAATATGCTATATGTGTAATCTTGATATGAAACTCAAAATTATATAATCAAAAAAAAGGAGACTGAATTTCTTTAGCAATGTAACTATTTAAGTGAATGTTTTCCATGAGATCTATCATTGGTGGATGATGAACCCGGATCCTAAATACATATGTATATGTTAAAATTGAAGCTCGAGGGAAATCAAATCGAAACGTGGGATCGACTATAGAGTAAATAACATAAATATTAAGAAAACAAATTAAAATTGCTCTATTTTTTGTGATGCTACCGCGTGACTGCTACCAAACGGAATGTTAGGTTCATAACCTAACATTAATCATCATCATTCTCCTACTCTTATCCCAATTACTTGGGGTCGATACAATATATACTCTTCTTTCATAGTACATATTGTAAAAGTTATTGGCAATAGTTTTATGACCGGCCGCCTGCCAGACGTCAACTCTCCTTTGGAATGTAATTGTTGACCAAACGGCATCAGATGGAGTTGGCCCAGGTCGTTATAAGGCTCTTAGTCGTCTTTTACGACATCCACGAGCAAAGTAAGGGTTAGTAGTATTCGTAGCCGCTAACACACAACTAACCTAAACTAACATTAATATTTATAATAATTATATATATGTTGAATACGGTTTTTGTAGCATTATTATTCTGGATAATCTTATTTCCGATAACGAATGTGCCTCAATAACCTGATCTGCCAATTTTTTTTTATAAACTTGAAACGTTAATTGGACGCTTGTTTCGCTTCTGAAATGAATAAAGTTCTGCTTATTAAGCCTTACTACTCTCTTGGCTGTCTAATAAGCAATTTAAAATAGACATTCGGTGGCAATGAATATTACGGTAGCTCAAACGCTTAGACTGCTGGGACAACTGCTTGATGTTTCTGGCAACATTTTTTTTTCTGGGACTATTCCCACCACACATTACACCACTGTAACTCCTGTAAGCCAGGATCCACAATGGTCTCCGTATAATACACTGAAGTTTGACTCTCGGGAAGTCCAGGGATACGCTTGACTGGATCGGGGAATTAGTCCGTCACCCGCCGAGAGGCCGACCGCGTGAGGAAAGACCGACATCCTACCCGAGGGGGGGATGTCGGTCGAGGAGAGGGTACTCCTCAGGGGTATTCCGTCGGGCCGACCACTGACGTCAAGTCACTCTGCTCCGGTGGTCGGCCCAACGACGAAGGCGACGTCACGGGTGGGTTACGGGTGTGCGCGCTTACGCCCCTCTGTCACCCCGGATGGAGTGGTGCGAGGAGTGCGCCGACCGTAGCCCACCCCCCAAAAAAAAAAAAAAAAAAAAAAGGGATACGCTTTTAACTGTCTTGGAACCCACAACAAATTTAATTAGAAAAGAAAAACAGGAGTTGAGAAAATTCCACTTCCCTCCTATGCAAAGCGGGAGACATGAAGCAAAAATTGGCTAATAGGCCAATAGATAAGAGGATGTACTGATACGTGAAGCGCAGCAGTACAGCACCACGGATATGGCAACGCTTATGAGGCCTATATGTGAGCCTTAACATTGATTGTAACAGTAGGTATGGCAGAAGCGCCTGAACGCACGGAAATTAGTTTGGCATCATATTAAAGATTTTCACAAGAGTGTTACACTGATCAACAGTTTCCTGATATTATTATAAAATAAATAAATCACGGTTGAACACAGAACCCTGTACTGTAGTAGGGTAAAAACAATTAACCTTGCTTGTAATACTCCTTAACAAACCATTGCTGGCGATCCTTCTTGTTATATATATATGATTTACCTGAAATTACTAATTAAATTAATTTGCCAACTCTAAAAAGGTTGTATGCTCTACAATTAATTATATACATAAATATATTCATAGTATAGAATTTGGGTCTCTATTTTAATTTCATTTCCTTGGCATATTTGACTTATTCTTTTATATATAAGGTAGTACGTAAAATGGGAAAATAAATCGTGCGTTGAAAACTCCTAATAGGTTTGCATTTGTAGTTGATTTTATATTTTTATGGGAGTAGAAATATCAATCTGTTTGTTAGTCTATATATGTTCAGTGTCGAATATAGCTCTGTCCAAAAGAAATACTATCATAATCACCATAATTGACAGCCATCATGGGCACATGGAATAGTGGAGCTGTCGTAGCTTGAAAGTGTTCCTTATAGCTATTTTGTTTTTTTTTTGGGACTAATCCCATCACACATTCCCACCACTGTAACTCCTGTAAACCAGGATCCACAATGGTTTCCGTATAAGATACCGAAGTTTTACCCTAGGGAAGTCCCGGGAAACGCTTTTAACTGTCCTAGGACCCGCAACAAATTTAATTAGAAAAGAAAAACAGGAAGAGTTGAAAGCCTTATAGCTATTGATATTTTGTATCGGACGGATAATACCATATTCGCCACGCTTGGCAGTTGGATTAGGGTTTCACAATTGGTGTTATAAGATTCCCAGTACCGTTCTGCTGTCCATTCTCCTGTAAATACGTTAGGCAGCTTATTACTCTCTAAGTAAGAGGCAGCGATATACTGTCATCTAGAAATTTGCCTTATGGTGAGCTTATCTATATATATATATATTATTTGTATCGGTACAACCCTTTTTTTTTTCTTGCTATTTACTTCACTATGGATGTGGTCGCGCCCTGCCAAATCGGTCCGGGCTGACGGAAGAGGCGGCGCGCAACCACATAGACCCACCGGTACCCGATCTTTGTCTTTGGTTGCCCGCCGGGCGGTTTACCCTCACGGGTTACTCTCGAGTCGATGCCCGATGATGATGATGCGATGATGATATCGGCACAACTTTGCCTAAGAAGGAACGTTCGAAATAAAATATCTATAGTATCACGTCTGGCTAGCGTTAAAACACATGATCTATCTTTCCTTATCTGAAGAAGACCCGTGCATAATAGTGAGTCATATCAAGTCTGAGAAAAATAAGACTAGAAATTAACAAATTCTTTTATTCTGTGTAAGTTTGAGCGCTACTTCACTACCATTCGCGACGGTTTGCTCATCAAACAAGAGAAAGTTCAGCTGCTGGCAAAGGCTCATAAAGCCTTGTTTAAAATTCAAACTGCAAACAGAAAATTTGATTAAATCGTGAAAGGATTTTTTTAGAGCGACCTGACTTACGTAATCTCTCTACCATTAAATTTATTTTGTATGTTACATTCTACCTGAAATATTGTATTAACAATTTGAGGGTTCTACCGCAAATATAGTTTATTTTTCATTAAAAGGTTGAAATATGACCCATGTTTGATTGATATAAAAACATTATAAGCATCCTCCTTGTACCAACATTTATAGGGTCGACGTACAGGTCCGCTTATTCTGTGTATGTATATACATATAGAAAGTCCTATAGGTCATTATATAAACATCAAATGATATTATTATATAACTATACTTCCGTTGGGGAAGAAAGGTTCTCGAGTGGCGACCACCACCACAAATCACGCATCGGACGGTGCAGCGTAGGACGACCCCCACTAGGTGGACTGACGACATTATCAAGGACGCAGGAAACCGCTAGATGCAGGTGGCGCGGGATCGTGTTGAATGGCATTCTCGTGGGGAGGCCTATGTCCAGCAGTGGACGTTTACGGGCTGATAGATGGATAGATACCATTTATAAATTATCGTTATTATAGAGCTTTTATCTGTTGTTAATATTAATAGGCTGTGTGGTAGCCGCTACGAATACTACCAACCCTTACTTTATCGTGGATTTCGTAAAAGACGACTAAGAGCCTTACAACGACCTGGGCCAACTCCATCTGATGCCCTTTGATCAACAATTACATTCTCAAACATGGTTGACGTCTGGCAGGCGGCCGGTCATAAAACTATTATACTGTTAACGTAAGATATGTGAAGCTCTTAACAACATCTTATGACTGATTCCAGCATATTTAGAGTGAGTGGTAATAGTGGTTACGCTCATACGAAATTATGTATATTTTAAAATAATTGACTCAACAGATGCTGTGCTGTGTATGCTGTCTTAAAATCAACAGCAGCTTTACATATCGCATTTATTTGTTAATCTAAACCATTCTAGAATTCACCAGAACGCACAAAAATGTAATCAAAATCGATCCAGCCGTTTAGGAGTTCAGTATAATTTTTCTGTACATAAATACTTGTACCTCTATACAGAGGAGGTATATATATCGTAATCATTCACCTGCTCTTATCCCAATTACTTGGGGTCGAATCGGCCGATCGCGGCGGCGCGCGTTTAAACGTCTGTCGCGCGCGATCGATGCGACAATAATAATGGCAAATATATGAAAATGTATGGCGGTGTTGCCAAGGTTCGCGATAGTCGTAAGCTACAAATGACGTAAGCTACGCCATACATTTTCATACATTGGCTATTGTCGTATGAGCCGTGCGCGATAGTCGCACGCGATCGATTGCGCGCGGCCGCGATCGACCGCGAAGCATGGAAATGAACCTTTAGTCGCATTTTACGATATCCACGAGCAAAGTAAGGGTTGGTTGTATTCATAGCTATATATTCATAGCCACATAGTACAGAAGAAATATATATATTTATATAAATAAGAAAATATCACGCTGTAACAAGGTCACATTATCTTGTAGGAGTTTTGAGCTGATAAGTGTCCGTGTTTATCTAGTCTCACGATTGTTTATTGTGACGAACATGTTGATATGAAATGACCAGCATCGTAATAAATATTTATGAGGTGCTCTTATCGTTTACTATATATTTTATAATTAATGACATATTAATTACTTAGTAATTCCCCGTTTGGCGATGGGATAAGAATACAATTGTCATCACACCTTACTTCTCTTTCGGGATAAATGAATGAAGAGTCTCATCAGGCGAGTGGCAACTTGAATCTGGAAAATATCTTATGTCAATCGCCAACCCGCTCGACAAGAGTCGCGATTAGGGCACTATCCTCTCCTTTATGGAGGAGGACTACGTCTAGCCTTGGACGGCGAAAGGAAAAATAATGCCGACAAATATACATACCAGAATTCTGAAACATTTTTGAATCGTTCAAACAATTATCCTGCGTGGGGATCGAATCCACAGCACGGCATACTTAAACCTCGCCATCTATGCAGTTAATCAACATCTTCATAGTATATAATAGCAATCATCATGGCAATCCATAAATAATAGGCTTTTAGAAGTTTCATTACTAATTCGTGAGAATTTGCGCACATTTCTTTTCTTAGTCTGGGGGAGGCAATGGTAATCTAAACAGAAGAAAAACAATACAAGCTTTTATAAATAAGGCTTAGCCTTAATATAAAATACGAATTGGCAGTTCTGAAGTAGTTAGTTAGTAATCTATCCTATTCGTTATCCTTGTTGTAAGGCACTAGATTGATTGCTCAACGCACTTCCTTTTTATCTCATTCATGGTTTACAAGCCGTGAAGTTTGCAACAATAGGCAATTTAAAATACAGCAACCATTCTTGGTTAAGTAAATTATTGGTATTTCTTTAAAACTTATAGTACACCTTTGTTGCCGCAATGATTTTGTAATGTAATTTTTATAGGTTTTTTCCGACTTAGGAATCGAACTAGAGACCACACTATTTGCATATCTAATTGCCTGTACCTCCGAATCGTCGAGGCAGGCTAGATACCTGTGTAATGTAAATATTTATGGTATGCTAAAGTCGACGTCGACGACCCGACGGCGAAAGCTGCCGGGGCGTCGACTCGAGAGGATACCCGCGAGGGTAAACCCGCCGGGCGGGCCACCGAAGATAAAGACCGAGTTCCGGTGGCTCGCTCGCACGGCGTGGAGAGGTACTTGTAAGGCGGGTCTATGGAGTCGAGCGCCGCTTCTTGTTTCGCCCCGGGCGGATTAGCGGGGCGTGAATACTCTATAGACCGCCGCCAAAAAAAAAATGCTAAAGTAGGTATACCTATGTCATCTCAGCTTTTCAGCAGCATAGGTATACTACTTAATCAAAGAAACTTTATTCACTTTTGAATAATATAAAGAATATTAAAGATCAAAACGTGATGGTGACAATATAGTTTTAGTTTCGTATTTAAACTCATAACGAGTTTTTTTTAATAAATTAATTATTTACTAAAGTTAAAAATATAAACAATTGTGAGAGATGTTATGCGATCAAATTGATGAAATGATCAGTATCATGACAAGTGTTTCATCATCATCATCATCATCTCAGCCCACATAAATCCTACTGTTGGGTTAAGTAAGGTTAGGTTAGGTTAGGCCTCTTTTTTAGGATTTTATGTCGAAATTTCTTTTTCTCTTGTTATCTGTATCATATCCCTTAGTCGTCTTTTACGATATCCACGTGCAAGAGATGAGAGTGAGAAATTGTATTTTTACTCCGTCATCACACGGAAAAGTCTCTTCTGTATATCCGAAAATCCTCTGAAAAAAGAGGCATGTTTGTAAAATCTTTCTGTACTGCCAAAGAATTTGTTTCAAAAATGTGGTTCATAATTTAAAAAAATAACTAATACTAACTAATACTGTAGCGGGTAGTAATAACGATGACATTAACCTTCCCGTGACAATGAATGCTGTAAAGTGTTCGAAACGTCGGGAAATTAAAGAAAAATCAAATACAAACGCGATAGAATTTGTAAAAATAGTTTTATTTCAAATGTAATACTCGTGTAAACACCAGAAATCATCATTTTTAATATTATTATTCACAAATACTTCAAAACTTGACGTCATAGTTTTGCATCAATAAATTCTCAGCATATTTTATTCATAGATATTTCAAAACATTCTGAGACGTGCAGGATCATAATACTGTAGCGAGGAACTAACGAAGTGCTCTCCAGTGCCGTCAAAGGATGCCAAGATAGCTTAACGTGGCCTCTTGCGACGCACGAGAGCAGGTACTCGGCAGTTTTGACTCTGTAACGAATGTATACAAAGGCATACTAAGCTTAGTATTCGTACTACAACACGCACGAGTTTGCAATTTGTAAATATATGCCTATAATAATTAGATTAATAAATTCCCTTATAGCCTTATAAAAATCTATATTACAATAAAGCTTGTTTGTTTGAACGCGCTAACCTTAGGCACCACCAGTTCGATTCCAAGAAATCTTATATTATTAGAAGTATTTGAGAAATGTGTCTATAAAATATAACCAGTACGACAATAAAGAGTGGAGCAGAATCTATAAATATTAGCAAGTGGCCATAAAATATTCTGTAGAGTCATCGTTATCATGGGAAGTACTGAAATATAACGTAAATAGCACTAAATAAGTAATCAACACAGGACAAAGGACAAGGACTCTGCTAAAACTGTGATGTGAACGGTGAAGAGTGTGAAGCTGTATTCTTAGTTTGCGTGTAAACAGGAGATTACTTTTTTTATTGCTCATGGTGGCAAACGAGCAAGCAGGACACCTGATAGTAAGTGTCACTGCCGCCCATGGACCTTTGCAATACTAATCCCCTAACCCACCCAGTTGGGCTTACGGCTCTTTCGCTCACCGTACCACCGAACGAAGCGCAATAGCACATTGCCATTACTCAGACGTCGGTCTTCTGCGAGAGTGCGGTTTGACCCTGGATGGATCGGCTCGCGGCTGTAGACAGAAAACTGTCAACAGCGTGGTCCTACAAATATTAAATTACTTTCTGTAAAGCCTCCACGTGGTCCTAATATTAGAAGCATTCTCCTCTTGATGTCCATTGTTGGATATCGGCCTCTTCAAGGTGGTATACTGCATTGATCATCACGTTTGTGTTGTTGTCACGGTGTTATCAAGTTCATCAGTCGATTTATCATACATACATATCATCACGCCATATCCCTTGCAGGGTAGGCAGAGAGAACAGAGTGCCAGAGAACTCTATCTCTGCATACTTCACTCGCTTCCTCAACATTCATAATTCTCTTCATACACGCTCGCCGGTTTCGGAGACTCTTGACTCTACCTTCCTTCAGTACCTGACCGATCTGGTCTGGGTAGGTTAGTCACGGTCTCCCTCGGTACCTACATCCTTCCACTTTCGCATTATCAATTTATCAATTCCTATTAAAAAGTAAGCGGGGTACATTATATTCTTAACTCGTATTTCTTGTCTCGTCTCGGAGCTCTACTTGTAGCCGCACAAATGCTGATCACAAAGGTTAATATAGGGTTTTGTGTTGACTCTTTTTAGTTGTGGTAATGTTTTTCTGTTACATTGCTTATGTATCATTCAAGCAAAAAAAAAGTGTAACATACTTACTACTTACTTTATTACTCATCTTTTTAATTCAGCTATGACTTCACCCTGTCCGAGTCAGGACCATAGATCAATTTGGCAGGCCTACCTCTATTGGCATCTACTTCTACGATATTATGACAATTTGCTCGGCTATCACCCCCACACCGTCAGCCTCGCTGCTAGAGAGGACCGATCCCTAGTCCAACCACACCTAGATTTGGGTAGAGTAGAGCATTAAGCGAAGCTAAGTAACCTGTAACGCCTCAAGTACCACCCTTCTGCAAGATTACAGTCTCGCGCGCTTTTTTTATCATATGAAAAATTAAAGTAACATTGTATACATTTTATATTGTGTGGTAGCGGCTACGAATACTACCAACCCTTACTTTGCTTGTGGATGTCGTAAAAGACGACTAAGAGCCTTATAACGACCTAGTCCAATTCTATCTGATGCCGTTTGGTCAACAATTACATTCCCAAGAGGGGTTGACGTCAGGCAGGCGACCGGTCATAGAACTATTGCCAATAACTTTTACAATATGTATCTACTATGAAAGAAGAGTACATATCTATCGACCCCAAGTAGTTGGTATAAGAGTAGGAGAATAATGATGATTGTATAAATTCTAAACAGTTTTAACAGACAAATTTCGACAGAACAATGTTTTCGAGGAATTAATTTAATATTAATATTATTACTTGATTTCTGATTACAATACAATACGGTATTCCTTCTAATATTTGTGTTTTTCATTTAATTAATACATTGAATCCAGCTTTTAGATAGGAGAGGGCGTAAATGAAAAGCATTTCATATTGAACAGTTCTGCTAGCGCAATCAACTGATGCCGGAAGTAATTCCCAAATGGCGAAAGCCGACTGTTTGAGACGAAAACAAAAATTAAATATAATAACATTCATTATTTAATCCGGGTTCTGTTTTTGTAATAAGGTTTGGGATTTCACCGCTCCTACAGTAATTTGTGGGATTAAGAATTAAAAAAAAATTAGAATGATATTGATGACTATACGCTTTCTTATCTTAGTTTAGAGATTATACAAGTTTTGCTGCGTTTGTTTGCACTGGTTGTATTAATATATTTATCAATTACCTATTCATCATCATCATCATCTCAGCTTCTGTCATGTCAGACTGCTGAGCTAGAGCCACCCGCAAATGAGTGTTATTCGAGTCCATTATTTGTATTTCTAAACTCTGTAGCTAGTGACATAATAATTTATACCTTAGTTCAGGATGTGGTTTTTAAAATAAACGTAGAAAATAAGTGTTTTATAATTTTTTTGCAAAAGCACATACAAGCCATATAAAATTTTACGCCGGCATATATTTTTTATTTCAAACAAATGCTTTGTTCTTGTTAATAAAGTATTATAAATGCTAATGTTGTTTACTCTTTACCTCATTTTACGTTATTTAAAATGTTCCGCATAGTTCACAACACTGAATTATAAACAAATAAATGTTCATTTTATTTTCACTAGAAGTCGTAAAGTAAAACAAATTCTGTAGATAAGTCGTTACAATATCCTTACTAATATTATAAATGCGAAAGTAACTCTGTCTGTCTGTTCCTCTTTCACGCCTAAACTACTAAACCGATCTAAATGAAATTTAGTACACAGGTAGTCTAGAGCCTGATAAAGGACATAGGCTACTTTTTAATGCAAAAAAGGGTTGTAAAGGGGGATGAAAAGTTGTAAGGAAGTATCGTCATTTTTAAAGTCAGGCTAGAAACTTATTTTTAGGCTACTGATTAGACATTAATGAATATGTCACCAAAATTTTGCAAAAAGATGGGTAATCGTTTTGCAAAATTTTCAGGGGTAAAATAAATTAGTATGTGCGTTATAATTTATTTAAATAGGGCACTTATCACGTTAACTCCTAAATTTATTTAGTAGATATTCAAATTACTTTCAATAATTATTGTAATTGTATAAGCTTCAATAGGTACTTGTATTACGTAATTTGGCTCTCGTTAATCTGAGATAGGTACTTTGAGGCGAAGATTCTCAACTTGACGAGAGTACGAGACTAATTAATTTCGATTTAAGAACCGCGATTTATTAATGGAATAGCAAGTCTTGTGTTGTGGTTGAAGAAATTAGAAGAAAGAAGTACACGTTAATGTTCTATTAAAAAGAATACCTATTTTTTTCGTTTTTCTTATGGCGATAGAGTTCTTAATACAATGGTAACATAACTACGGTGGGTATCAGAATAGATTTTCTTATGCATTTTAACCACTTTACTCCTAAGGAGCATAGATCATACACACACGCACACCCAAACGCCAAAACGCCTAATCTTTAGTACCACGTAATAAGGAGAGCCAACTGACGCTTAGTTATTATTAAAAAGATAAATATGTACTAATCACCATTCTCCTATTCTTATCCCAATTACGTGGGGTCGATACAATATGTACTCTTCTTTCATATTATTATTCATTTATTTATTCGACCAAACAAGATCATTCTAAATACAATAAATTATCTAAATATGATAAAACAATTTAATTTAAATAAATACAATATCTTAAAATAAAATCTTAACGTTAGTCCGTACGTGAACCATGCCACAGTGATTCAAGTACTGACAGTCATAACATTCAGCGAATGCGCTTAGTATGCTGTTGCGGCTGGCCCGCACCCTGCGCAGCAGGGATGTGCACCGCTTTCGTATGGTTGCATAGAAACAATCCACACGTGCTTCGGCGAACATCCCTGACGCACTACAGAACCGAGGCAACCCCAACAGCACCCTAAACGCATTGTTGTACTGTATACGCAGTGCACTGTACTGTTCCCGGGAATAATTCACCCACAAACTACACATATAGAAGAACGTACAAAATGCTCTAAACAGAGTAATTTTGACGTCCCTCGAACAACGCGCAAATCTGCGAGCTATCATATTAGCACGAACAGACAATGCCCTACGCTCCCTCTCTATATCAGCATTATCCTTCAGATCCGAAGAAAGTAGATGACCTAGGTATTTAAATGTCGCCACTCTATTTAGAGGACACTCTTTAAGTTTAATGGTTGGTATATTACCTCGGGGCCAAAAGACCATGCTCACACTCTTTTTAACATTGTAAGTCAACCCGTGATCATCCGCATACCTTTCACAAATGCCAAGAAGCCTCGATAGCCCACCCACAGAGGCGCTCAGGAGCACCATGTCATCAGCATAATTAATATTATTAAGACATATGCCGCCAATATGACAACCAACATGTGTGCTGCTGAGATCCTCTATCATTTATATACAAATTGAATAATTTTGGTGAGGTCAAGCCACCTTGTCTCACCCCGCATTCCAATATATACGGAGTTGAACAAGCTCCAGACCATCGAACAACATTAACTTGGTTTTCGTATCAATATTTTAACACGCGAATGAGTCCATCAGGCAATAATGTTTGTCGCAGTTTCTGCCAAAGTATATCGTAACGGACCAGATCAAATGCCCTGGATAGATCGAGGAAACAGGCAAAGACGGGCGTATTTCTGGCGATATAATACTTGACAGTTTGCTTTAGACACAATATAGCTGTTTCTGTAGATAGTCCTGCTTTAAATCCGAATTGATTGTCGTGTATGTGCAAGTACTTATCAAGCTGAGTATTAAGCAAACCGTCAAATATCTTCGCGATGATGGTGGCCAACGAGATAGGCCTATAGTTGTTTTTGTCACTTATATCGCCAGTTTTATTTTTTAAAATGGGAACTACCACAGTTTTCATCATCAATGCAGGCAAATACGAATGTCTGACACAACTGACACTGTCGAATATAGCCTTGCCAGCATTGTGGACAGACAAGGACCCGCGTACTTGAGGTGTTCTATGCTCAAGTCGTCATGCCCAGGAGACTTTCCACGTGACATAGAAGCAATAGCCTCCGTGACATCCTCGGCTGTGAATTGGTCACCGGCCTCCCTAAGACTGCAACCATCCTCGATAATGGACTGTGAAGATATCAAGGGGGGTGTCACTCTGAAGTGTTCCCTAAAGATCTCGGCCATGCCCATCGGATCACTAATACCATCCATATTCGTTGGCAGACCAGGCCTACTATTCAATTTGTTGGTGGACTTCCAGAAACTTCGAAAATCATGTTTGGAGTGATGTGATGCCAATATGTCCATCTTAATTTGGTCTTTGTTATTCTGACACCATCGCAAATGGGATTTAAATATTTTACGACTTAATCGCATATCACTCCAAGTTCATAGTACATATTGTAAAAGTTATTGGCAATAGTTTTATGAACGGCCGCCTACGCGCCTGCCAGACGTCAACCCTCCTTGGGAATGTAATTGTTAACCAAACGACATCAGATGGAGTTGGCCCAGGTCTTTATAAGGCTCTTAGTCTTTTACGTCATCCACGTGCAATGTAAGGGTTGGTAGTATTCGTAGCCGCTACCACACAGCTAACCTATTAGTTTATTAACTAAAAATTAATTTTGAGGTAAATATCAACTAAAATTAATTATCAAAATTTTCTATTAAATAGTATATTGAGTCTGAGATATATAAACACAAACATTTATCTTTTGATTTGTTCTAAGCCGAAATTTGTTTCATATCCAATTTTGAAGGGCAAAACAAAATATGCTATTCTTGACTAACCTAACTAAACATCCGACTTTTAATATACATCGTTGCGAGATATATTTAGTTACCTATATTGCCAATATGGAAGTTTATTCTCAGTTCTTGGTTTGATACGTAAATATGATAATCCCGGGCTTACAAAAACGTCACAGGTGGTAAGAAAATACGATGTCACCGCAAACGCAATATTCGGTAACGATTTTCATATGACACATTTTTTTCGTGTACGCTGTATGTGAGACAGCAATGTATGACGATTATTGAGGATTTACGCATCCATCTGTGAAATGTGACAGGGAGTTGGAGCTGATAACGTTAGACAAGTTATCATGTTCTTTTTTATGATTTTTTCCTTGAAAAACTTATTTTATTCAGTGGTCTTAGATGCATTCTTCCTGTTTTTGAAGTGAAAACTTCTTTAGGCGCGTTGAGCGTTTTTGGAGGGGAAAAACTTATAGGTTCGCGTCAACGACATGCTAATGGTAATAGTATAATCTATAGCTATGAGTAGTGTTTTTATATAGATAAATGAATAATGAAAATAAAGAATTTATTTTCAAATATTTTCAATATTCATATCACTATTTCCATTTAAAAGTATGGCATTATTTATTTTTAATTGTATTTTTAATATTATTTAACCTTTATGTCATGAAATGAATATCATTGTGGTTTAAAGGTTATCTTACTAGCGTGGTAAAATAAAAAATTGCATATAATTTTTGCATATACATAATTTCAATTAGTCTTAAGTTAATAGTTTTCACTTCTATCGGCAGTCCCCATGACTGCCTGTTTTTTTTTTCATACCATTTATGTTACGAAAACAGTGTATAATGACAGGGCTATTGACCTATATCACTCATTATCATCATCTCAGCTCATAAATGCCCCACTGCAGGGCTCGAGCCTCTCTCTCCACATTAGGAGGGAAATCGACCTACTATACCGCGCTAGTCAGACGTGTTGGTATAGGGTTTTATTTCGAGTGTTCCTTCTCTTGCATAGATTGTATATGCATATTTTATGCCTTAGTCGTCTTTTACGGTCACCACACGGAATTATATCACTTGGTTCAGATATTTTACTTCCAGTTTTCTTTATTTTCAATGTTATCTGCTTACCTTCATTTTTATGTTGTTGCTTCGTTACCATAATGTAATTCAAATTCTCTTAATTTAAATATATTTTTTTACTGAAAAATCGAAATATTAAATGTAATTTCGATGAAGCTGAAGGATGAAATCATTATGCAGTCTGGCAATACATTAAAATGAAAAGAAACAGTAAATATCGTAATGGTAGCACAGGTGTGCTTAAACGAAAATTTCGTTTGTTTACTTGAATATTTATAAGAAATAATATCAAGATGTTACTTTCGTTTCTTCTACCGTTTCAACACAAAGAAATATTACAGCGTTTTCTAATGTTTTTTTTTGTGCCTGTGTCGACAGGCGATGTCGTCCGCTATTGTAAGCTGATGGCTGCTATATGATAAATGATATCTTTACGGGATGTTTTTAAGTACTTTTTACTCCTTTTGTGTAGTATTCAAACTGAATCATCTCTGGGTATTTCAAGGACTTTTTTTACAAATATTTAATGTTATTAATATCATCTTTAAAGTATTCTACAGTTACTTTTTTGATCTTCACCTGTTGTTTCTTCTAGTTTCTTTAACTTTGTAGTTTCTTTGAGTATATTTTATGCAATGAATTATTTTTTAGAGAATATAATCCACAAGTACAGTACCGTATAGGTACTGTAGGCGGCACTTAGATACTACAACATCTAGGTAAGCATTTTGCTTCATCTATATATATATATATATCATGGCAATCATTTATATATATATATATATATATATTGTAACGTTATACGTTACATAAACTGTGAAATATAAACTAAAACCAAAAATTGTTTACTTTCCTTAATTAAATATACTCATAATTAATCAATACGCGAGTATAAATAAATGAGCGTCATTTTAGTAGCACTCTTATCGCTTCCATTGTTCTCGTCAATGCCCCGGCGCACCGCGCGCCACCACCGTCTGAACCACAGACAGCCTAGCGCTCTCAAGGCGAACGTATGTCAGTACGATCTATAAAATTAAATTATATTTTATCGTACATGATTGCCGTCAGTTATACCAGTGACGTAATTGCACTTTTATACGAACTTTAGTTATAATATAGTTATTTAATTTAGTGTATATTCAACCCCAGCATTGGGTAAGTGGCTTGTAATCTTATTATTGTATTATAGATTCACCCTATAGTATATTTCATTTCACCTTCGCTTTTATTTTATAAAATGTTTCGTAGTGTACCTACTCATTGTAATTAGCTAATTATTATTTCACCGCTTAGTCTTGTCATCTCCTATCTGATCATGAACAACCACGGCAACACAGCTATGCTTTCCCTCGCACTGTTGCCGTGGGCCATTCATACCTCTGAATTTGGCCTTAACGTCAGCTTCATGCACGTTCCAGGGTCCAAGGTCCACGCTAGTCACTTATACCCGTTACAGTGGGTCATTGCCGATTGGATCGCAAGCGCCGGGCCTCGAAGCTCACCTGTGCCTTTACGACGGTTGCTACGGTGGACAGCCTGAGGAGAGTACGGTACTGGAGGGATTGGTGGAATTGGTGTCGGCCCGAACCCACGACCAACGTGCCCTACCAACTGGTTGGCCGTTGTGTTCAAATATAACTAAATTATATTAATAAATAGTTGTACTCGAACCTGCTTCTTTTTCTATATCTTTTATAGGAACCCTTAAGCAACATTCGGTACACTACGAAACATTTTATAAAATAAAAGCGAAGGTGAAATGAAGCGAACGTTGGGCCCCACGTTGGGCGCCAAGTGTACCGAATGTTGCTTAAGGGTTCCTATAAAAGATATAGAAAAAGAAGCAGGTTCGAGTACAACTATTTATTAATATAATTTAGTTATATTTGAACACAACGGCCAACCAGTTGGTAGGGCACGTTGGTCGTGGGTTCGGGCCGACACCAATTCCACCAATCCCTCCAGTACCGTACTCTCCTCAGGCTGTCCACCGTAGCAACCGTCGTAAAGGCACAGGTGAGCTTCGAGGCCCGGCGCTTGCGATCCAATCGGCAATGACCCACTGTAACGGGTATAAGTGACTAGCGTGGACCTTGGACCCTGGAACGTGCATGAAGCTGACGTTAAGGCCAAATTCAGAGGTATGAATGGCCCACGGCAACAGTGCGAGGGAAAGCATAGCTGTGTTGCCGTGGTTGTTCATGATCAGATAGGAGATGACAAGACTAAGCGGTGAAATAATAATTAGCTAATTACAATGAGTAGGTACACTACGAAACATTTTATAAAATAAAAGCGAAGGTGAAATGAAATATACTATAGGGTGAATCTATAATACAATAATAAGATTACAAGCCACTTACCCAATGCTGGGGTTGAATATACACTAAATTAAATAACTATATTATAACTAAAGTTCGTATAAAAGTGCAATTACGTCACTGGTATAACTGACGGCAATCATGTACGATAAAATATAATTTAATTTTATAGATCGTACTGACATACGTTCGCCTTGAGAGCGCTAGGCTGTCTGTGGTTCAGACGGTGGTGGCGCGCGGTGCGCCGGGGCATTGACGAGAACAATGGAAGCGATAAGAGTGCTACTAAAATGACGCTCATTTATTTATACTCGCGTATTGATTAATTATGAGTATATTTAATTAAGGAAAGTAAACAATTTTTGGTTTTAGTTTATATTTCACAGTTTATGTAACGTATAACGTTACAATATATATATATATATATATATATATATATATATATATATATATATATATATATATAAATGATTGCCATCTATGTATTGACTTATCACGATATCTCTGGAACCATAAGTCCTACAGACTTTAAATTTAGTAGGAATATTCCTTTCGCCGAGTAAAGTCAGCTAAGAACGGATTTTACGAAATGCCACCTGCAAGGAGGGTTGCTGGGGTGTAAAAATCATATTTTTTAAATATGGCTCCTATAGACTTGAATTTCCTTATAAACTTCAAGGTCAGATGATTTTAAAAAATGCCTTCTCCGAAAGGAATTCTATGCCGCGAAACTAAACTACTCAATAGAAGTGACGTAACCGAAGCGAAGCGAGGGCGGGTCGCTAGTTTTCCTATTTATAAAGCAATGAGGATGTACATTTAAAATTACAAAAGGAGTTATAAGCTGTTTTTGCCTTTTGTTTAGAGTAACATTATCTCCAAAAAAAAACCGTAAAGAATTTAGCAACTATGAATCATTGATGAAGTGATAGGGAGTGAGTCAGAGCATCGCATTGGCTGTAAAAAAAGGTCTTTATGTTAAAAGAGATCATTGTCACGACAGCCGGCGAACGGAACGCTTTGAGACAAATAGTAGACTGTCTAGATAGCGGAGTATTTCGTCTGCAAAGTTTGAATATTATTTCAAAGAATAAACTCTACTTTAAAAGCATAAAAGCGTAGCATATGGTTTTGTTTGTAATAATTATAATTATTTACCGCATATCAACGTTTCTTTATAGCTTTCGTAAAGCTCGTCGAGATTAAAAGATGTAATGAGCCGAAAAATGCTTCATTATTTTAAAACAATATAAAAAAAAAAAAAAAATTGCTTTTGTTTGGTTATTAAAAAACTTCGGACTATTTCGATGATAGATTGAATTTTCTCAACTTCTCATTCTGCAATTTAGAATTTATTACTACAAATATTGTTCTATAATTTTAAAATAAAAGTAACGGGTTAAAAACATATTATTTTTTTTTATTTGTATACATTTAATATTTAACAAGATGTACTCGCGCCACCACATGTGTGCGCTAATGAACTTATTATCGTTGAGTTTTTTTTAAATTACATACTAAAATATATAATAACATAGCTAATATTTCAAAATTTCTTGTGGATTGTAGTTTCCAAATGCAATCAGATATTCTTTCTCTATTTTATGTCATGTACCTTACTCTGTCATGTGTTAGTTTAATCTAGTACGATCAACGAGGTAATTTCTGGCGGAAGGTTGCATTTAAGCATATATAAAACTTAAGCCCTATGCAGAATATTTTATTTTTCCTCTGTGATAGACAATAAGATAAATTGGGATAATATTAGGGGGTTAAAAGACCTTTCGAAGGTTTTTCCGTGTGGTGACGAAGTAAGAATATAATTCACCACCCCTATCTTACCTGTGGGTGATCGTACGTTTCGACTAATATGGGATATAAAACGCATATAACATCTATGCGAGAGAAGGAAACCTCGAAACAAAATCCTATACCAACACGTTTGACCAGCGTGTTATAGTAGGTCAATTACCCTTCCATTGTGGAGGAGGCTCGAGCCCAACAGTGGGACATATATAAGCTGAGATGATGATGATGATGATGAGAAATCTTTTACTATTAAAGCGTCGTTTACCGAGTCTATTCACCGCTATCAACTGCTTATTTTTCTTTAATTTAGGTAATAAAGTCTTATAGTAATAATAAAGGTTTAATTCAGGCATTAGTCACGTAGGCCCCCATGCGTAACAAATGCACGTAACAATAAAAGACAAACACAAGTAAAAATCGTTGACAAATTTTGTTAAACAACCGTACCTACTACAACTTTCTGTACAAAATTGTGAAAACATTTTTTTACATTTTTGTAGTTCTATATAATTGAAGATTGTAAAACTGTTTTATTTTATTTATAAATGGCACGATTGATTTGAAGTTGAAGGAAAATTTAATCTCTTAAGAAACCGATGAGATTTCTCAGAATAATACTTTCTTTATTTGTGAAATATGCTCCATATTGAGTTCAAAGAAAACAATTTCACGATATAGTCTTACCTTCGAATGAGGGTTCAAGGACGTGTACTGACAAGTTCAAGGACATACTGCTGCTATACTACTTATGATAAAAGCCATGCAGTACTGAATGACATTTTCTCTATATGCATTTAATTAACTTGAAATGTGCGCATGTAAGTTGTTTGTTTTAAAATATGCAAATCGTTTTGAAACTTATAATTTATGCCTCTAGGTACCATTTTGCAGGCCTTTTCAATGCTAATGATAATACATCAAAATAAAAAAGTTGAAATCCATGAAGTTGTAATTGGCTATAGGTACATTGTCAGTCTTTAATACAAAAAAGAACTAAATATGATTTCCAAAATGGCTGTCGTACAAATAATACAATACAATAATACAAAGAGAGAAAACTCCTATAAAGCTTGAACTATCTGTTTAATCCGTATAAACTTAGCGGCAATAAAAAAAATAAGAGCGAATACCAAATTAAAAAAATAAAACCTTACTAAGCTGACGTTGCATTTTGAAAATGATTAAGAAGGTAAAAATAAAATTAAACGGTGGATGTCAAAGTGCATACATACATACATACATATCATCACGCCATATCCCCTGCAGGGTAGGCAGAGAGAACAGTGTGCCAGAGAACTCTATCTCTGCATACTTCACTCGCTTCCTCAACATTCATAATTCTCTTCGTACACGCTCGCCGGTTTCGGAGACTCTTGACTCCACCTTCCTTCAGTATATGACCGATCTGGTCTAGGTAGGTTAGTCTCGGTCTCCCTCGGTACCTACATCCTTCCACTGTCAAAGTGAATACTAAAATAATTGAAAATTAATTTCTATCAACATGATAGATTTGATAAACAAACATGATAGATTTGATAAATAACATGATAGATTTGATTTGATGATAGATCAACATGATATGATTTCGGGCTTGTGCGTTTTATTCTGATAAAAATATTAAAACAATTTCAGATCAAAGTAAAAAATAAATTTTACAATAATATTTATGACGATTTTTTTTTAATAAAAATATTATAAATTGAAAAGTAAAATAATATACGTATATCCTTTAAAAAAATGGATGTCTTGAAGCGCTATGCGCTATTCAAGTACCGAAGTACCAATGTTTTGAAAAAAGTGGCTAGTATACTCTACTGGTGGACGGGCTGGTCTATGTTTTTATAAGATATAATTTATTTCAAGATAACATTTCGAGAGAAGCATGCAATATTCTTTATTTTTAAGTTTAATATAATTTAAAAATAAATAAAAAGTGTTGAAACAGTTAAAATTATTGTTAAATTTAATGACTGATTTCTGTTTAGACAATTTATTCCAAAATGAAAGTATCCAAGTTCAGATTTTATCATATTTATCGCCACCTCTGCGCGCCAATCACATATCTATGTCTGCATATATCTAATATATTTGATATTTCATGACTATTTTTATTTGTTGCACTTTATTTTTTATTAACATTTTATTTATGAGATTTCAATATTTTTATTGTTGGAATATTTAGAATATTACGTTAAAATACACTCTTACGTCTCAGCACAAGCGATATACTCTTAATATATTTACCTTTCAATTAACTACGGCCTACATTTTTACACGACTTAAATATCTTGCTGACCATCTGTGGTCTCGTTGCTGTGGCACTTTATGCCAAATTTATTAGATTTTCACGGTCACACAATGGAATTATATTTACATGCTACAATGGAAGGAAAAGTAAACTAAGTAGACTACGCTGGTCAAACAATTTAGTATAGAATTTGAAATCGAGTTTTGTTTCTCTTGCCTTTTTTATAGATGATGCATATTTTTTTTATCCTACGTATAATCTTTTTCCGTAGCCCTCATACGAGCCTCTAAAGCAGTAAAACACGTCGTAAATATTTTACTTCCCCTTATTATTTACGAGTATGTAACAGATGTACTTAAAAGCCCTGACAGAAATCTGGAGCTATAAAAAATCCAGGAAATATTACCACGTAACCAAGTATGTATTTAGTTTATAGCCATGTTGGTTATTGAGGTGTTTTAACGATTCATTACATATTATTTTGTTTTTTACAGGTACGTTTATTTGATTTGAAAAATAATAACTTCACATTAGCGCACGCGGTAAGTTAACTTTAATCATTTTATGTATCCCTGACTATTTGTCAGGTTAGGGAACGATGAGGCTGGCATGCTCTATGAGCCAAAAGCCTCCATAAAAAATAACAATTAAAAAAAATGTATCTTAACAATATACGCACAATTTTAAGACAATCGGCTAAGTGGTTTAATTATACTTCATCATCATCATCCTCATCATCTCAGCTCATATATGTCACACTGTTGGGCTCGAGCCTCCTCTATTATGGGAGGGAAATTGACCGTGTTATACCATGCTGGTCAGACGTATTAGTATAGGACGTAAATTTCGAAATTTCTTTCTCTTGCATAGATGTTGTGTTTTATATCCCTAAGTCGTCTCTTACGATCACCCACGGGTAAGATAGAGGGTGTTAAATTGTATTCTTACTAGGTCACCACACAGAAAATTATGTTTACCTTCGTTAATAATATTAGTTAAGAGAATATATAATAAAAATTTAAAAATCAACTTCAACTTCATCACGCTGAATTAAGAATACAAATAGTACATTCGCAACTCTGAATACAGTATTATAGTAATTAGTATAACTATTCTTTATAAAACATAACATTTGCCCGAACTAATTAAAATAGTTTGTACCACAATAGAGTCTACTGTAGACTCTCCTGAGTAGTTTAAACCACAGACTCATTGAAGCATATTAAGCAATAGGTACTCTGGTTTAGAACTCTGGTTTAGTTTATAATTGTTTCAATGAAAGTCACAAAATTATAGCGGTCTTCCATTATTACATTTAATTTCTATCTCATTCTGGTTACTGCCAATTCGAATCTATATTATTAAGCTTAACGATATATTGTAAATTTTCTCGAATGGTTTACATTTCAAATAAATGTATATAGTCAGTTATACCTATAAAATCAATAACAGCCTATTAGTTAACAGGAATAATATATATAATAATATATACTGCTGTGTAGTAGTGGCTACGAATACTACCAACCCTTACTTTGCTCATAGATGTCGTAAAAGACGACTAAGAGCTTTATAGCTACCTGGGCCAACTCTATCTGATGCCGTTTAGTCAACAATTACATTCCCAAGGAGGGTTGACGTCTGGCGGGCGGTCGGTCATAAAACTATTGCCAAAAGCTTTTACAATATATACTATGAAATAAGAGTACATATTGTTTCGATCTCAAGTAATTGAGATAAGAGTAGGAGAATGATGATATGTTCCATTACTTAATATTAACTTTGTGGCGTTGCCCACGGTTTTCATGATAATATCATATCAATATATTATTTATCGTTATCAATATATTATATTGGTAACAACAGCACAATGTGTCTAGTTTTTTCAATTGCGCAAAGGGAGTTAGTAGACCGTCGGTAATACAGTGCAACGGTATTACAATACTCAGGGTTGGAACTTAATTACTAGACTGCTAGATGGCGTTGAAGAAGCTAGATTTTGAGATTTTTTGACAAAAAATTTTTTTATTTTTCATATAAAAATTTTGATTTTTTTTTAATAAAAAGTATACTATGTTACTTTTAATACCTCCAACAATATGTGTACAATGTTTCATGATGATCGGTTGAGTAGTTTTAGCGTGAAAGCGTAACAAACAAACTTACATTCACATTTATATATTAGTAGGGATAGGGATATTTGAGGAACGTTAATAAATCTAATTTGTGATAACTTATTTTAATTTTTATCCAATGAAATAAGGCGAGTGACATGACCATTACATATTTTTATTATTTTTCCTTTTTTGGAAATAAATTTATGAATGAATATTGAATCCTAAATTGTCGACTTATTTTTGGCTGTGTAAGCAAAATCCTATACCAACATGTCTGACCAGCGTGGTATAGTATAGGCTCGAGCCCAACACTGGGACATATATGAGTTGAGATGATGAAATAACGAAGGTTCTAATTACCTACTACTTAAATACCCAGTGTTGTTATTTTGATTATGTGAGACACTTTGTGTTGCAAATGGTCATTTTGAGTCTAAAAATAATCTGAAAATAATGAATGTTATTTGATAATTGTGCATTTTGTTTATTATAGTTGTGGTTATAGAGTGAAATTTATAAAGATGTGTGTGATGTGTGTGTGGTCACTCAAAACGTGTCATAAATGGATCTCTTAGTATGGGTATTTGCCCCTTTTTTTTTTTTTGGGGTGGGCTACGGTCGTCGCGCTCCTCACACCACTCTGTCCGGGGCGACACAGGGGCGTAAGCACGCTCACCCATAACTCACCCGTGAACCTCGCCTTCGTCGTTGAACTGGTAACCGCAGCAGCGTGAACTTGTCGTCAGTGGCCGGCCCGACGGAATACCCGGAGGACGTCGGTCTTTTCCTCGCGGTCAATGGGTATTTGCCCTACCATTTACCATCATGTGGGCGGCTTGTTTGTCGTACACCAAATACAATTAAATTTTAATGTTGAAATTAGGATAAAGTCTTTTGTATGCTATCTATGTAAACGCATTTTTAAATAAAGAAATTTTCAATTAAAAAAGTAATCCGTCATAATGTGGATTCGAAATAGATATGAGCGTTGAATTAACGAAATAGTTGAATCGATCGTTGATCCCATGTCAACGTTAATAACGTTAACCGTACATGAATCAACTAGTTGAAATCGTCAACAGTTTTTATAAAAATTGGTTAAATTAAAGCTAACGCAATGAACTAATTAAAATTTATGTTGAAATAAAGTTATAAATTGCGAATGTAACGTATTTTTTTTTGGGACTAAACCCACCATACATTCCCACCACTGTAACTCCTGTAAGCCAGGATCCACAATAGTCTCCGTATAAAACACCGAGGTTTGACCCTCGTGAAGTCCCAGGAAACGCTTTTAATTGTCTTGGGACTCGTAACAAATTTAAGTAGAAAAGAAAAACAGGAGGAGTTGAAAAAAATCCATTTCCCACCTATGCAAAGCGGGAAACATGAAACAAAAATTGGCTAATAGGCCAGTAGATAAAAGCAGTAGTACAGCAGAATGTAACGTATGCAAGGTATGTTTTTTAAATAGGCGTTACGTCTATAGTCTTAAGACTGGAAAAAGATATGAAGGGAACTTAAGTAGAACCAGCACTCGAACGTTTTCCAAATTTTATAACTTTTCAAAATAATATCCAGCAGCACTCGTTAAGCGTCGCAGCATTGCAATCTTTCAACGAATGAATGGTTTATATCGCAAGTTGAAATTAGCAGCACGTTAACTCGTTATCGCATTTAACTAGTTGGTCGATTAGTTAACGAAGTGAATCAAAGTTAACGTTAACGAAAAAACCCTTTTTTTATATATGGTTGAATAGTTTTGCCGCGAAAGCGAGACAGACAGAGTTACTTTCGCATTTATAATTTTAGTAAGGATTGATAATACATAATATTAGAAACACTATTCTGCATAAGTGCATATTTTTTTTCTAGAACAAAACTACTATAATACTGTTTCTTAATTACACTGTCGGAGCATGTGGATCATGGCACTTTGATGTGTGAGGCGCTAATGCAATCTAAGATTAAGATAACTAACATCAAACAATGTTTATCAATTTATATAGGTCATTTATGCCACCCATACTGTTAATATACGTTTCAATCCTACTAATATTATAAATAAGAAACTTTGTGCTGATGTTTGTTACTCAATCACGCGTAAACTGTTGTACAGATTTGGATGAAAAGTAGCACATAGATTTTTTCATGTCATCCCGATAGTGTTCCTTTTTGATTTTCAAAAATTTGACGCGGATGAATGTGTGGTCGGAAGGTTAGTGTGTTAAAACATCATAATATTCTTTAATATAATGTATTGGTTGTATTCGAATACTACCAACTCTTGCATTACTCGTAGATGGCATAAAATAAGAATAAGAGCTTTCACAGACCTGGCCCAATTTCATTTGATGTATGGGTAACAATTAAATTACCAAGGTGGGCTTGTCCGGTTTTTTTTTGTGTCTGTCTTTTAGCTGTTATCTGCAGATGGCTGTTACAGCTTAACCCGGACTATGTGTGAGCGCTAAGGGCTCTTAACCTGGTAAAAATTTTAAGCGACAACGCCCGAGGGCTTTTTCTGTGGAGAACGGACCTCGGCTTGGGGCGTCGCTGATAGCAAAGTGGGTGTGCCCACGTTTGAATTATTGACTATTACGCGCCGCGTATTTCGTCCACGGCGGCGGGAGCGAAAGCACGGATATTTATGTGTTATGGCCTCGCGGACTGTGTAGGCTCTTTCTTGAGCGATTGCAATAGTATCTTCAGCCTGATGGTCGGCAATTCGAGGTCAATGTGTAGGTCGACGTTTCGAATGAACCACGGTGCTCCACGGGAGCTTGTCGCATGAACCGGTTTTGTAATGTTTGTAACCTGTGAATCCTTTGTGTATTGTGCGTGAACACTATGCTGACATAAGTCATAATAGGCCGTATGCAGCCAGTGTATAATCTGACCTTGTTTTTCAAGGACAGTTTCGATTTAATTGGCGTTTAATAGACTTTGAAGGCGGCCCATCACAAAGGCGGCGCGCGCGCCAACCTGCCTTATGTGTACGAAGGTGAGTCGATTGTCAATGGTTACTCCTAGATATTTG
Source organism: Lymantria monacha (assembly GCA_905163515.2). Lineage (NCBI taxonomy): Eukaryota > Metazoa > Arthropoda > Insecta > Lepidoptera > Erebidae > Lymantria > Lymantria monacha. The sequence continues at coordinate 14,749,366 of LR991097.1, read as the reverse complement.
GCTTGCCTGCACCAAGTGACAGGCTTATCGAATAGTCTGAGAGGAGGGATGTCGTCCGGAGAGCATTTGCAGGCAGTTCGTTTAGTGGGGCTTGTCCGGCGGGTGGCCGGTCATATGTTGTTTTTATATAAGTTTTGCAATATGTACGTGTAGTACACATTTCGTTACCCACAAGTAATAGGGATAAAAGCAGGATAATGACGAATGATTATAATAACTTGTTATATATCATCACCTCAGCCTATACACGACGCTTCTTTACAACACCCATGGGCACACCACACGGAAAGAAAACTTTCTATATATAAACTAGAAGACCTGGCCACACGTTGCTGTGGCTAAGGTAGCCTTAGTAAAACGTGGTGGTTATGCTAATAAATTGCAGCTTATATGAAACGTTTGTACGTTTAACATAGCGCCATCTATTAAATACTTATTCAATCCAGTCAACAGATACCGGCATCTGTTACAATCGTTTGGAGATAACAGATAATTGTGACTATCAAATAATAGACAAATAATTTGCAATAAAATAATATTGCGACTATAAATTGAGATGGAAGCTATCCTATCTTATAAGTTGGATCAAACTACATATGCTGTGTAAATTTGATTAAAATCAGTTTAGTACTTTAGGAGTCCATCGCGGACAAACAACGTGACGCGTAATTTATACATATTAAGATGACATATATTTTCAAACAAGGTTGACGACGCAACTAATTTGAAAATCAAACACAAAACATATTATATTATTATCTATTCAATTGCGTAATTAAAATTTTCAATCAAAAATGTAATGTTGTTACAATAACGTAGTTCATATGCAATTGTTTTGTTAAATTTTATTTTTTTTTATAAAAAAAAAACATTTTCTTCTAATATATTTTAAATACAATTTAATGGCATTATTATCTCATTTCAATTTATTACTATTTGAATTAATTCTATATCTCATTTCAATTTATTACTAAGTTATTATGTATGCCCATAATAATGTAGGTACTATTAAATTGGACATTAGCAAAAACGAGTGCGTCTATTACGTTTAGACGGTTTATTGTGTAAACAAAATGTCTTCTTTACATTTTGTAATGATAACGTTTACTTACGAGTGTCCATTTCGGTCTTTACGTTCCCTCAATTGTTGTTATTACCCTCCATTTTAAGCTATTAAGTTTTGTTGTTGAGTTTTATTTATTGTCTAATTTTACTAATACATAATTCTAAACAGAGTTAAAATATTTTTAATAAAGTATGAGAAAAAGAATATTCATCAGTAATGAAGCATTCTTGATTTAATTTCGCTAAAACATAAATGTGCTAGTGGAATTGACCTGAGGCGATTTAAATCTTTTACAATATTCACAAAAAATGTAAGGATTGCTAGTATTCACAGTCAACATCGCACGCCATAAACGAATACCAGATCAATAAAAAATTCAACACTTACTAATAAAGGTTAATAGAATAATTATTAAATAAGTATCTTTATATAATAATTATTTAATAAGTATCTGTATTACATTTCATTTATCCGTATGGTGACGGAGTAAGAATACAATTCACTACCCACTATCTTACCCGTGGGTGATCGTAAGAGACGACTAAGGGATATAAAACGCATATAACATCTATGAAAGAAAAGGAAAACTCGAAACAAAACCCTATACTAACACGTCTGACCAGCGCGGTATAGTAGGTTAACTTCCCTCCCATTATGGAGGAGGCCCGAGCCCAACAGTGGGACGTATATGGGCTGTGATGATGATGATTATATTTCATTTAAAACATTCGACACAATTCAACTTTCATTACTTTTATGATCGAGCTTAAATGGTAATAATATAACCAAAATAGTTTTATATGTACAAATTTTTTCACGTTTATTACATTGAATCATTTAGTTATACTATTTATTCTGTAATTAGGTAAGCTTGTCAGCGCAAATGGCAGATTGGTCTAAGTACTAACCACACGTGCTGAGTGTTCTGGGCGCGATTCTTATGCGGTACAAGGACGCCCTAAGTCCTTGTCTTCAAATGATTGTTCAGAGTCTGAGTGTAATTTGGCTCCGTTAATTGTATTTGTACGAACCGACAACCGTTGGGGAAGAAAGGTTGTCGAGTGGAGACCACAAATCGGACGGCGCCGCGTAGAAGGACCCCCCACTAGGTGGACTGACGACATTATCAAGGTCGCAGGAAACCGCTGGATGCAGGTGGCGCGGGACCGTGTTGAATGGGATTCACGTGGGGACTGGGGAGGCCTGTGTCCAACAGTGGACGTTTACGGGCTGATGGATGGATGGATGGATGGAATTGTATTTGTAAAGTCCCCACGTGAAATAAATTTATAAGACTTTCTCTGATGATTATATAGCGATCCTTATAATACTTACATACTTTTAAATATTGTAATATTATTTTTGCAATAAATGAACGCAGTAATCTCTAATGCGAGTAAGAGTTAAAATGCGAAAATGTCCTTTTTTCATGTAGCATAATAGGTCAACTCACATGTAGGTCACATAGGAGTGGCTCGAGACGATGTGATGATCGATCCCGGCCCCCCCACGTACGTGTCATGAGACTCGATATTGGTACTTATTTAGTATTCAAAAATAGTTAGACGACCAACTACTGTATTCGAATAATGATACAATTTCGAACTTACAGTATTCGATTCATGACGATTACTGTCATACAATATTTTTTGACAGTTAATTTATTTGCTACTTTATGGTAGCGGCTATGAATACTTTTTTTTTTGTTCACGCTGTGGAAATGCATTTACGCACTAGCCCTCGCCGGTGACAGACGAGGGGGTGTGTGGGACTCGCCGGTCAGCTGGTTCGACCGAAATACCCACTAAAACCACAGCGGTCCCTTCCGCGCTTTTACGGGATGCCGGAGAGATCGTCTATTGACATTCTATCCCCGACACCCCAACGCTAGGCCATCTGGCCACGTCCAGTCGACAGTCAAGGCGGCGGGAGGAGATGCGCGTAACGGCGCCTCCGCCTTCCTGGCCGCCGCCTACGGAGTGAGTCAGCAGAAGCAAATGCCTCACGTATCCGCTACGCGGCTTCCTTCGAAGAGATGACCTCTTCACAGAAGGAGGCCATCGACGACCAGCACCTGTCGCTGTCCTATTCCTATCACCGCCGACAGGTCGTGGCGCTGAGGCCCCCAGGCGGGACCATACCTCTAGGGTGTGACGCGCATCATCAGTTAGCGCGCCACACTCATGGCATCCAGGGGCAGCGGCTATGAATACTACCAACCTTTACTTTGCTCGTGTATGTTGTAAAAGACGACTAAGAGCCTTATAACGACCTGGGCCAACTACATCTGATGCCATTTGGTCAACAATTACATTCCCAAGGAGGGTTGACGTCTGGCAGGTGGCCGGTCATAAAACTTATTCCCAATAACTTTTACAATATGTACAATGAAAGAAGAGTATAATTAATGTATCGACTTTTCGATTTCATTTTTATTATTGTTTTACATTTTACTTATTTATTTTTTAAGCATTTATGTATTCAGATCACTTGTTTGTGTATTGTTGAATAAGCGTGGAGAGAGTGTTGGCTTCAAATATCTAATTATTTTACTTATATTGTTCCTATTAGCTGTTGGTCTTCCAAATAAAATAAAATAAAATACATACATATATACCATCACGCCATGTCCCTTGCAGGGTAGGCAGAGAGTACAGAGTGCCAGAGAACTTTATCCTTGCATATTTCACTCGCTTCCTCAACATTCATAATTCTCTTCATACACGCTCGCCGGTTGCCGAGATTGCACCTTCCTTCAGTACATGACCGATCTGGTTCTGGATCTGGATCTGGAACCTACCTAAGGTTAGTCTCGGTCTCCCCCGGTACCTACATCCTTTCACTTTCGCATTGTATATCTTCTTAACCAGACCGGCATTCTTTCCACATGTCCGAACCATCGCAGCATTCCCTTTCGCATCTTTACTCTCTTTCATACCTATAATAAAGACATAATAAAATAAAATAATGACCTTAAATATTGTATGCCGGTAAATGACCTATGGCACGAAAACTTGGTTACTAAATCTAGGCCTCATGACTAAGGTCAAAGTTGCTCAGCGTGCTACTGGCTATATTAGGGATTTCTCTGCAATATAGGATCCGCAATATGGAAATCCACATAAGAAAGGGTGTATATCGGTTACTATGTCGGCATAGTACGAAGAATCAGCGCGCTAAAGTGGCAGTGGGCAGGCCATATCGTTCGACTGACCGATGACCGATGGGGAAGATAGGTTCTCGAGTGGCGACCGCATATCAGATGACGCTGGGAAGGACGCCACTCCACCAGGTGAACCGACGACTTTGTGAAGGATGTTGGGAGTTTTAGTCATCCAGCGTGGATGATAAAAGGCTTAATGGTGTTATGGTGATATAGTGTCTTACTCCTTTTATAGTATATAATAACCTTATTTACCATATAATAGGTCAATTTATCTCAATCAATGTTTCATTGGTGGTCAATGTTTTTTTAGAAGGGGTTCGAGCCCAGCAGTGGGTATATTAGCTGAGATGCTGACGATGATGATGGTGATGATGATGATATGCTTTCGTAACATAAGAAAACTGTAATTTTGACTTTACGCAGAGAAATATCAATATTATTTAATTGTATAATCATCATCATCATCACAGCCCATAAATGTCCCACTGTTGGGCTCGGGCCTCCTCCGTAATGGGAGGGAAATTAACCTACTATACCGCGCTGGTCAGACGTGTTGGTATAGGGTTTTGTTTCGAGTTTTCCTTCTCTCGCATAGATGTTATATGCGTTTTATATCCCTTAGTCGTCTCGTACGATCACCCACGGGTAAGATATGGGGTGGTGAATAGTATTCCTACTCCGTCACCACACGGATAATTTGTATAATATAATTATGTATTACATATATATTTCTTTCAGTAAATATAGTCTATTTATTAAAAAAAAAGTCATTTGCGAGCAAAAAATGATAGTACTTGTATGGATCAGAATTTAAATTACTGAAAATCCTTTTCTATCGCCTTACCAATTAGTGGAAAATGTCTCCCGTAAAGACGGGGAAATACGAATGACAATGTAGGTAGTTATTACGTGTTTTTTTTTTAATTTTTTATTTCTTGCTTTGTCAACAGCTTGGTCGTACCACTATAATGTACTTACCTAAGCTGGACTAATTGTATAGGTGATTAAAACAGATTTTTAATAGATGTGGGTTACTGAGATTTATCTTTTAACATGCTAGATTATTTATAAAAACTGGATTACGAGCGAAAAATGAAGGTCACACATGAAACAATTGAAACGGATTTCCAATAGGTTCCATGTGTGACTTTCATTTTTCGCTTATAATCAAATTTTATAATAGATGTCGATTCAAATTCCATCTATGGTAACCATTTGCCAGTCGTAAATAAGTTTTTACTACATATTATTAGTTACATATAATGTGATTCTATAATTTTCTTTTTTTTTTCACACCGTATACGTCTTACTGATGAGCATGCAACGTCTTTAGATGAAGAAGCCTACTGTTCTGATCACGCGAACAGTCGATAAATCTATTCGTAAATACACTAACAGTTATAATAATCGCATCAGTTTTATCTATTTCATTATCCTTTGTGTGGTTTCTCGTGTGTGGTGACTAGTTAAAATATAATTCACCGCCCCCATTGCTTACCAAGTGGTATCGTAAAAGTCTACTAAGGGATATAATATTAGCAGTAAATTGATACAAGATAAGAAAAAATCGATATAAACTACTGTGCCAATTCATATGAGTTGTCATAGATAGAATAGATCAATTTCTCTCGAATTGAGAAGCCTCGAGCCTATCTGTGGAGCGCATGTATGGGCTTTTTATTTTTTTTATTTGTGGCGTGCTATGGTTTTTTTTTATTTTTTTTTGTGTGACTTAGTTGTTAGCCTCAGATGGCTATGACAACTTTACCCGGACTGTGGGTGAGCGATGAGGGCTCTCAACCCGACATGCTATGGTCTGGTTACACCCCGCTAAATCCGTCCGGATTGACAGATGAAGTGGCGTGCGACGCCGCAATGTACCTCTCCGCGCCATGTGACTGGGCCACCGAAACCCGGTCTTTATCTTCGGTGGCGCGGGCTAAAAAGGCGGCCTTTATAAGGTTTTAACAAACACTATGTTTTCACTATATATTTAATATTGAGGTCGTGCTGTCGTTGGCAACAGTTACTTGGTATTCATTGACCTTAATACAACGATTAGGAAATATTCCATTTCGCAATTTTTATTGTCTTATTTATAATAATTTAAATTAATAACGTTGCTGGCTGATGTAATATCAAATAACTGGAAACGATAAGCTGAGCCTTATTATATTAAAATTATTATAATATAAATAATATTTAAATAATCTTGTTTTCTCCTACGAAGTAATTGAAGTCTGTTTGCCTACATAATGGAACGTACCCAAACTACGTAATCTGTTCAGGTTGGTCTTTACAAATATCACGCTTGATCACAAGGGCGAGAAAGGGGTTAGGTCTTCGTCTCGTAGTCGAGACAAAATTCTTTCGTTAATAAGGCTTTTTTAAATTCATCCTTGTAAAAAAAATAACTAAAACCATACTCATGACTTACTACGCGTAAACGCTGGGGTGTCAAATCAAATTGTTTATTAAAATGCATAAGCGCTTTAAAGGCACTTACATATTTTCAATTTTACATTTCGTCTGAAACTAATCCTTTAAACTACCACTGGATCAAAACACGGCTATAACATAAGAAGAGTCGGCAAGCATGAGTTTCAGTTTTCACTCGTTCTAAATATTTGCTAATATTTGCCGAGCTTTGGTATGATGTCCCTCGAACTAGGTATAATTTTTTATTCAAGTATTATTACAAAAATAGATAGAAGTATGAAAAAGGCATATATGGCTGGACCAGATATACAAGCGGTACCCGATTATGAGTTAACTACTAAAGCTGCCATCACTTATCTTGGCGTATTATACAGCTGGTCACCGAGAGCTGCGATGAAGTAAAAAATAGGTGGAGTAGTATGGGTAGGTTCCCTAATATATTTTGAATATATGGTAGAAATGAAAAATATTTATTAAATGTTGTAATAAGAAGCAATCTGAAATAAACATCTCTTATATAGGTTTCACAAGACTTATTTTGTATACAATAGTTTAGATGTAACTGTCTTTTAAGATTTCATGATTGATTCCGTATGTTTTTTTTTAGAACCTATTTTCTTGGAAAAATCATCATCATAAAAATCTACATCATCATCCTGTTCTTATCGTTATTACTTAGGATCGACATAATGTGTCCAAAAATACACCAAATAGTTTTGACACTATTTTTATGTCTTGCTGCTTGACGCCTACCTTCTTTAGGAATAAAATTATTGACCAGGTTGGTAACCGATAAAATTAACCGGGGTCAGTTTTGTGCTCTTACAAGTCTTTTATGAAGTTAGTCACGGTCACTTTAGAGGTCTTACTTGTCTTTTACAATACCCACATTGTAACTGTTGGTATTATTCGTAGCCGCCACTACACAGCAAGCAAAAATGTTTAAAAAATTACATCATCTCAGCTCATATGTCCCACTGTTAGGCTCGAACCTCCTCCATAATGGGAGGGTAATTGACTTACTATGGTATAGTAGCGTGGTTGCTGGTCAGATGTGTTGGTATAGGGTTTTGTCTCTAGTTTTTCTTCTCTCGCATAGATATTATATGCGATTTATATCCCTTAGTCGTCTCGTACGATCACCCACGGGTAAGATAGGGGGTGGTAAATTGTATTCTCACTCCGTCAACACACGGATGACGTTTATATGTAATGTTTTATAATCATATTTTATTAATATGAGAACCTTATGTTGAATATAGAATTATTTACCATTTAAGGCACTGAATTTTTACTGAAACAAATTTAGAAAATACAGTGAACACTAATATTAACGATCGAGTAGAAAATCAACCTAAGACACCTACGAGAATAGAATTTAATGGTGCTACGGTAAATTTACAACTTATATGGTTGCCGTAAACTGTACGAAGGAGCTTAGGAGCGATTTGCTGTTCCACAAATAACACTTGTTTATTGCCTATAAGCACGTTTAAATTTACTAGGGTGGTACAGATCACTGCAGTTAAATTAGCGGAACAAATAGAACCACCACATGCCGACAAAAGACCAAACATATAAGGATAAAAAAAAGTGTGTGTGTCAGCTCCGACGCACGACTGGAGCTTACTCCTTAGGTACGATTATCAAAACAGGCGCAAAAAAAGCTCATTTGACTAAAAATAGTATAATATATATTTTTTTGTTTACATTTATTAAAACTGTTCAGTGAAGTATTATCTCACGTCAGAAAGTGATAGGTGTGCAGAATAGGTTGCGCACCAAAAACGTAACGAAGTCATTCGATCACTAGATTTTACTCCTCAAATTTTTCTCATACCGGGCGCCTTATATGAAAATCGATTCTTAAGGAGTAAACTCTAATAAACTCCAATAATACTTTCTAACGCAAAAAAACAGAAATTAAATTGTAAAGAAGGAAGATGTCTTCAAGCTTTTAGACTGGACCGGACTCGGCATCAACATCAATGGCGAATACATCACTCACCTTCGATTCGCAGACGATATTGTCGTCATGGCAAAATCCATGGAGGACCTGGGCACCATGCTCAACGATCTCAGCAGGGTATCCCAACTAGTGGGTTTACGAATGAACATGGACAAGACGAAAGTCATGTCAAATGCCCATGTCATTCCTGTACAGGTCCTAGTTGGCAATGCGATTCTCGAAATTGTCGATCATTATGTTTACCTTGGACAAACAGTCCAGTTAGGTAGATCCAATTTCGAGAAAGAGGTCAGCCGACGAATCCAACTCGGTTGGGCAGCGTTCGGGAAACTTAAGAAGATCTTCTCATCCAACATACCTCAGTGTTTGAAAATACAGGTCTATGACCAGTGTGTGTTACCAGTGATGACTTACGGCACGGAAACGTGGTCCCTAAATGTAGGCCTCATAACCAGGCTCAAAGTCGCTCAGCGTGCTATGGAGCGGGCTATGGTCGGGATTTCTCTGCGAGATAGAATCCGAAATACGGAAATCCGCAGACGAACGGGTGTAACCGACATAGCACGAAGAATTAGCACGCTGAAGTGGCAATGGGCAGGCCACATCGCTCGAAGAACCGACAACCGTTGGGGAAGAAAGGTTCTAGAGTGGCGACCACGTACCGGACGACGCAGTGTGGGACGCCCCCCCACTAGGTGGACAGACGACCTAGTGAAGGTTGCTGGGCGTCGTTGGATACAGGCGGCACAGGACCGCACTCTGTGGCGTAACATGAGGGAGGCCTACGTTCAGCAGTGGACGGCAATAGGCTGAAATGATGATGATGATGAAATTGTAATTATTCTTATTCTATCTATTAACACTACTTATTCTTCTGAGTCTGGATGTAATTTGTGTCTGTTAATTATATATTTGTAAAGTTCGCACAACACAAAAATAATACTTTCTTAGTATATTTTCATAATATTTTCTTAGTGGTTCTTTTTTGCGACGGAAGGGTGGCGCGTGGCCCGATAACCCATCGTATTCCCTCCCCATTGCTATTGAGCCGGCCGCTAATACCGATTCATTGACATCTGTGTTCAGCTCGGGCATTTTCCAATGCTTAGTGTTGTCTCTACATAAAAAACTTAAATTTAATAGTTTTTAAATGTAGCTCTTTGCTTCAAATAGTAACTGTTTTATGATATAGTCATAGTCTCAGTTGATATTAGCTATCATCATCATTCGCCTGCTCATCATCTCAATTACCTAGGGTCGACGCTATATTTACTCGTACATATTGCAAAAGTTATTCATCATCATTATCACAGCCCATAAATGTCCCACTGTTGGGCTCGGGCCTCCTCCGTAATGGGAGGGAAATTAACCTACTATACCGCGCTGGTCAGACGTCTTGGTATAAGGTTTTGTTTCGAGTTTTCCTTCTCTCGCATAGATGTTATATTCGTTTTATATCCCTTAGTCGTCTCGTACGATCACCAACGGGTAAGATATGGAGGAAAGCAAAAGTTATTAGTAATAGTTTTATGACCGGCCGCCTGCCCGACGTCAACCCTTCTTGGGAATGTAATTGTTGACCAAACGGTATCAAGTGGAGCTCGCCTAGATCGATATAAAGCTTTTCGTCGTCTTTTACGACATCCACGAGCAAAGTAAGGGTTGGTAGTTGGTAATACTAATTCATACCCGCATAACACAATTTGATATTAACTATGTTATATATAACTACTAGAAAGTTATATTATGACCTCGATAACCTCAACGAAAAAAAAGGGTCAGAACGGAAAGTTAAAAGCTAACCATGAAGGTTGCGGTTGACATCAATAGGGTAATGTGGGTTGACCTAATATTTTTTTTTTTCATTTTATTTAATGGTTTTGTTTTATTTTTTGCTTGACATGACGACCACGGTAGATATTAAAGCTGCTGATTTGGTTAGGAATAAATATGTAATATCTGACGGCTCTGTTTCTTGTTTGAATATAAGTTAAGAAATTCTTAGCTAATACTGGAGGATCCCAAGACAAATAAAATCATATCCCGGGACTGCCTGAGGGTCAAACCTCGGTGTCATTTATTGAGACCATTGTGGATTCTGGCTTACAGGAGTTACAATGGTGGGAATGTGTGGTGGGATTAATCCCAACAAAAAAAAAACTAATATCTCTTTTAACTCGGTACTTAATAATACAATTTATTTTAACAAAATAAAAGTAAATCAAAATATATAATAAGTTTTCCTGAGAGTTACAGAACTTCTTTTTTTCTTTAGCAGGCTATGGTCTGAACACACTCCGACCATTCCGAGAGTTACAGAACTACTATCTAATATTTCACTTACTATACTTTTCTTATGTAGAGTAATATATTCTCGAAGATCAAAGTGCAGTGCTATCAAAATACACACGTGGAAAAGTGGTGGGTTTTCCTTTACATTCTCCATTTCAAAGTTATAAAAATTGTTCATCTTATAACAACTTTATAATTTTTTGATGAAAATAATATTAAATTAAATAAGTGAACTATGTGAAATAATAATCAAAATAATCGCCTTATCATCTCAGCTCATATATGTCCCACTGTTGGGCTCGAGCCTCCTCCGTAATGGGCGGGAAATTGACCTACTATACCGCGCTGTTCAGACGTGTTGGCATAGGGTTTTGTTTCGAGTTTTCCTTCTCTCGTATAGATGTCATATGCGTTTTATATCCCTAAGTCGTCTTTTACGATCACCCACGGGTAAGACAGGGGGTGGTGAGTTGTATTCTTACTCCGTCACCACACGGAAAATCGCCTCAGATCATCCTAAATATACCCATATTCGCTGTATCTAGAAAATCTGAAGGCGAATGCTTGGGACGAATGTCCTAATAACCTTGAATATTAGATGTCTCTATGGATCGTGAATATTCAAAAATATATTTCGCTCTAGTTTAACCTTTCGATTTCTGAGATCAGGTGGTAGTTGAACCATATAAATGGTTATTCTTTCCAACTTAATACCAACGACCTTCAAAATTATTTTACTACTTCTATAAATGCAAAATCATGTATAACGATTCCCGTGGGATAGATTTGTTTACCAAAATTTATGCTAATATAAGTCTTGGTAAGCAAACCAGGTATGGCTAGTTAACAATAGAAAAGACTTTTCGAATAGTGATGGAAAAAGTACGACAAAATAAGACGGCAAGAAGACAAAATATCTCCATCATTTAGTTGTTTTTACGACATCCACCGGCAAAAAAAGTGTGTTTAATAACCACTCGTTGTAACCACATGGCAATACATCAAATACTTCAAGTCAGTGTATTAGAATACAGACCACGTGCACTAAGATGTTGGTATATACTGGTTATGTAAATGTAGATAAAAGTTCGGCGTCGAAATACCATTGTTCTGCATTCATCACATCTGCTGATCCATTCAGTGATGAAGGTGTGAGATTATAAAATAATTATATATATTGAAACATCATTCTCCTACTCTTGTCCCAATTACTTAGGGTCTATACAATATGTAATCTTCTTTCATAGTATATATTGTAGAAGTTATTGGCAATAGTTTTATGATCGGCCGCCTGCCAGACGTCAACCCTCCTTGGGAATGTAATTGTTGACCAAACGGCATCAGATGGAGTTGTTCTAGGTCGTTATAAAGCTCTTAGTCGTCTTTTACGACAACCGCCAGTAAAGTAAGGGTTGGTAGTATTCGTAGCCGCTACCACACAGCTTCATATATATTGAAACATTTTTGTAAACTTATGATTTCAGAATAAAATACGAGAATGGTTATTTGTTTTATGTATCAAAGCACTGTTTAATAAAGCTTAGAGATGCACGTAATAATTTCGCACAAAGGCACAGTAATATGAAACGGCATCAGATGGAGTTGTTCTAGGTCGTTATAAAGCTCTTAGTCGTCTTTTACGACAACCGCCAGTAAAGTAAGGGTTGGTAGTATTCGTAGCCGCTACCACACAGCTTCATATATATTGAAACATTTTTGTAAACTTATGATTTCAGAATAAAATACGAGAATGGTTATTTGTTTTATGTATCAAAGCACTGTTTAATAAAGCTTAGAGATGCACGTAATAATTTCGCATAAAGGCACAGTAATATGAACAACTAAATAATTCTTTAGAGTGTTATCGATTTAGGCTTTATGAACGAGTATGAACCAAAGCCGAATCGGTAAATGTTCATATCGTACTCTTTTATAGAAACGTTGAAATGTAAGCCTTTAAAGCAGCGAAAACCCTGTTGGCGTAAAGTAAAAATGTTGGCGTATAAATCTTTCGTTTAACTCTTTGTATATACGTGCCGAGCTTTCGCCTTAAATTGTCCTTTATAAAGATTTTGTGACAATAAAATACGCTTGTATATATATGAACAGGGAGTGCGCGTTGGAATGTGCATGCATGTTTGATGCTGTGCCAAGTAGGTCCCCGATCGTTGATTTCAATTAAATTCTAGACTGTGCAATGAAGTGCTATTATTATCAACCTTTTTGTATGTCATCTTTGTTGCCCAATGAATATGAAAATTAATTGTTCAAGATTTTATATTCATACGAATATTATTGCAAACAGCGATGTTTTATTGAGGGAAACAAGACCTACCTAGAAATTTTTTTGGTCAATCTTACTAGTGCGCACGTCTGGGATTCTAAATCTAAGTGCGTATTAATCAGCTAATCAACGTTCATTATTAATTTAGACCTCTCCACGCAATGGTTATCAGTAACTTTCATAAGGTCGTCAATCCTCTTCCTGGGAGCCGTCTTATACAGCGTTCTGATACGTGGTCAACATTCAATAATTTATACACCAACCGTTGTCAGTACGTAGAGTGATATGGCGTGCCTATTACTACTCAAACGCATTAATCGTACCGGACCTTAGATTTTAACTCGTAGAGAAATTGTAAGCAGCAATTGTAACCCTCTCTTATAACAAGCGACTATGAACATTTTTATGGAGCTAACACTTAAGGACCACATTTCTGTGCCATAACTCATTGCTGGTAACATAAACTATGTATTTAATCATAGATTTTTGCCTTCATACTCTGCCGATTAATTATTAGAAGATCTTGCCTAGTTTCTCAAAGGATGCGTAGTATTAAAAAGTAAATTAATTAAAGCCCGTTTTGAGTAACGGGAAAACCTCCTAAGAGTACCTATTATAAAAATTGTAATAACAATGTATGAAATCTGTAGAATAGAGAAAGGTGTAGAGAATTTATTTCAACTTATATTAAATTTAGTTATAGACCTCGGTTTTCGAGGCTGTTTGCAAAATTAAAACAGACCAGTATTAGGTTATACATTTAACCTTTAATTGCCTCGTAATATTAACTATTATTTCGTCATCTAATTTTGAGTTCCTATTATCAAGCAAGGCTGTTTTGGTTTACCGTGCATAGTTTCTAATTCTGTTGTTACTGAGAATTTCTTGATGGATAACACTAATATTGCCTTAGCAGCACTCAATTCCTGGACTCAAGTCTCATATTTCCATTCAGTATTTTCGTGCATTACCTATATCAAAGTCAATATGTGTAGAGTAGATTCATACTTAGTGGTCACAGAGTAAGAATAGAAATCCGGCACAATTCTATTGAGAATAATAAACCCTGAGGCTATTTTGTTTTAGACATTGTCTGTGAAGTATATACACTACCGTCCAAAAGTTTGGAAGCACACCTGTTTTCAAACAAAACAAATAAATGCCGACTAATAGCGGTAAAAATTAGCAATAATCTTAAGTTTTACAACCTTTTACGACTGTCTACACAAACACAAAAGGATTATTATCCTACATTCATCAAGTTTTATGGAATTCCTTAATATTGACGAAACACGTGTTTTATGACTTAATCCGTCGGCTACTTTATCCTATGCAATGGTGTAGTTTTATTGATAATGTTTGCTGGTTTTAACTTTTTTAGACCTTATTCAGTCGCACTTGAGCATTGGCACGTGAAAGTTGTGATATTAACATTGTCTGTATTCGAAAGATATCGGCTACTACTTTGACCGTATTTTTTCTTCTGAAAATGGCAAAACGCAAGCAAATCACGCTTGAACAGCGAAGCGCTATTTGCACTCTACGCGAGGAAGGATACAGTGAACGTCAAATCGCAGAAAGGCTCGGAATTTCTTGTAAAGGTGTCCACTATACCCTTGCTAGAAAACAAGAAACGGGGAAAAATGAAGATAGAAAGAGATCTGGTAGGCCCAAATCCACAACAAATCAAGAGGACAACTTCATTAGAGTTCTTTCTAAACGGAATCGACGCTTAACTGCACCACAGATCACTGCAGCTCTGAATGATACGCGAGAAACACCCATTTCAACAACTACTGTTAAAAGACGCTTACTGTCTGCGGGATTAAGAGGATGTGTTGCTGCTAAAAAACCCAAACTAACAAATCGACATAAGAAAAATAGACTAGAATGGGCAAAAGCGCATAAAAACTGGACTATAGAACAATGTGAAAATGTCCTTTGGAGTGACGAATCAAAATTTCAGATTTTCGGATCCAATAGACGTGTCTTTGTACGCCGGTCAAAAGAAGAGAGGGCTTCAGAGGCATGTACAGTGCCTACCATCAAACATGGTGGTGGTAATGTCATGGTTTGGGGGTGTTTTGGCAACAGTAAACCCGGCAATCTTGTGAGGATAACCGGAAAATTAAACAAGGAAGGCTATTTAAAAATTCTCCAAGATTCTGCCATACCCAGTGGACTAAGTCTCATTGGTTCTGGATTCATTTTTCAACAGGATAATGATCCTAAGCATTCGTCTAAATTGTGCCAGAACTTTTTAAACAAGAAAAAAGCTGAAAACATTTTAAACATCATGCAATGGCCATCTCAATCCCCTGATCTTTCTCCCATTGAACTTGTTTGGGATGAACTTGACAGGAGGGTGAAAAGTCGTTGTCCTACGAGCTCAGAACATTTGTGGCAGCTATTAGAGAACGAATGGAACAAATTAGATAAAGATTATTTTAAAAAATTGATTAATAGAATGCCCAGAATATGTGAGAAGATTATAAAGGAGAAAGGTGGACACTTTGATGAAGCTAAAATTTAATCTAATTTACCATTGTATATTATTTTTTTATTTTGTTTAAGTTAGTTTCTGTTTGTTCTTTATTTTTTTATCAATACATTTAAATTTAAATGACTTAGTTTGGTTTTATTCGATTTTACCTTGCTGCTTCCAAACTTTTGGACGGTGGTGTATATAACGTGACCATGTGTCCCATTCTTGACAGAACCCTCTCGTTTTCAGGTTGTCTATCTCGTTGTCTCTAGCCAAAACAAAAGGTCTCGTTTTGATTATTCAGACAAATATCAACAAATTTTGTGATATTTCGTACATTCGTACTTGAAAATTAGACACGATATTTTAAAACTTATACGATCCGCTTTTCCTTGTGGTGACGGAGTAAGAATACCATTCACCACCCCTATCTTACCTGTGGTTGATCGTAAGGGACAACTAAGTGAAAAAAAACCGCATATAACATCTTTGCAAGAGAAAGAAAACTCTACATTAGATACATATACGACGTGTAGATATAGGGATATCTACACGTCTGACCAGCGTGGTTTAGTAGGTCATTTCCCTCTTGCTATGGAGGAGGCTCGAGACCAACAGTGAGACATGTATGAGCTGAGATGATGATGACGCTCCGCCGACAAATACATATATAATAAGTATGAAATAGAAACAAATGTATTTGAGATAGCAATCTAATGTTGATTAATTTAAATTGCAGTAATAAAGGACTGCACAGATGGCGTAGTGGTTAAGATACCGACCTTCCGTGCCAGTGCAGTGGGTTTGATTTCTAGTCAGAACAATAAATGATGGATCCACAAAGTGTTGTTCTGAGTCTGGACGTATTTGTCCGCGTATAATTATATGTTTGTAAAGTCCCACGCAATATTATTTACGCAGGATTATTTACTTAGTGTAGACTGGTTGGTTTTACAAAATAAAATTTATCATCTTAGCTCAGAGAGAGTCCCACTGTTGGGCTCGAGCTTCCTCTACAACGAGAGGGCAATTAAACCACTATACCACGCTGGTTTGACGTGTTGGTATAGGACTTTATTTCAAGTTTTCCTTCTCTTAAAAAATATAGTTAATACATTTTTTATGTAGTTTGTTTTTATAAATATTATTATGAGTGTATTTTTTAAATTACTGAAAATCGGATTTCGTAATCGGATTTTATAAATAATTAAGCATATTAAATGCTAAATTTCAGTAATTTAAATAACAAGGTTGTGTCATCGTTTAATACAATTCTAACTGTAAAGTTTGAAGTATTAAGCCTATAACAATGTGTAAACATTGTCGGGTAGATAGCATACCGTCACCTTAAGACGTAAATATAATACGAAGTGAAATTTGCATGTTCTACAATTAATCGCGGTGGTGTAGTGGCAGCACGATTGGGCCGGAATCCCAATAGGCGCGGGTTCGAATCCCGCTTGCGACATCATTTTTCATTTCGTAATCGGATGAGTGTATTTACTTATATCGGCAAGCGTTGCGTTCTGTTATAAAAAAAAATAGTCACAGTAAGTATACGAATAAACTATATTTAAATACCGTTAATTTCGGTTTGGAAATTACGTCATGTGCGTTCGAGACAGACAAAAATGAATTCATTCAACGTTTCCAAAAAAAAAAAAAAATGCATGTAGGTATAAAGTAGGACGATGAACCCCAAACGCTATCAAATTAGTTTTGCTAACAAAACTACTATAGCGTGCGTCACTATTGTAAACGCCTCGTTTGTCAGACATTAGTGATTATAATTAAAATGATTACTAATATTAATACAAATAATATTAATTTCTGTGTGATGATAAAGTAGGATGATGATAAAATACAAAGGGTTATATACTTTTAAGAATATAAAACCACTGTAAAGGAAGTATTGTATAATGGTTAAAATACTGATCTTTGCCAGTGCCGTCGGTTCGATTCCCACGCAGGACAACATTTTGTGCGATCCACAAAATGTTCTTCTGAGTCTGGGTTTAATTTTTTTTATTGCTGTTGGTGGCAAACGAGCAAGCAGCACACCTGATATTAAGTGTTACTGCCGCCCATGGACCTTTGCAATACCAGTGGTACAACAAGGCCGCTGCCTACCAATGGAAAACCCCAAACCGACTCGGAAAATTGGGCTGTCGGCTTTCTCGCTCACTGAACGAAGCACAACAGCATATTGCTATTGCTCGGACGTCGATCTGCGAGAGTGTGGTACTACCCCGACCGGACCGGACCGCGGCTGTAGACAGAAAACTGTCAACAGCGTGGTCATACCACAAATAAAAATTGTCAGCGTTTGTAAAAACCCCTACGATACAAGGATTTATTTCCTTAGTGCAGGGTATTGTCTATTTGAGATGGTCAGGCGAATTGAGGCGCTGGGGCTCAGGGTAGCCCTAAACAAGACGGAGGCCCTACTATTCCATGGCCCCGTGTGAGGCTGCCCATCGGCGCCTCGTTAGTCGTCAACTCCGTCCATATCAGTATCCAGGCCCATATGAGGTACTTGGGTCTGGTGCTCGACGGGCGATGGTGGTTCCGGGAGCATTTTCGTCAAATTGCTCCCCGGCTGGTCGGCGCGGCGCCCGCCCTTTCTCGGCTCATGCCGAACGTGGGCGGACCAAGTTTCGAGGGCCGACGGCTGTATGCGGGGGTGATCCGCTCAATGGCCATGTACGGCGTACCCGTGTGGGCGAGGGCTCTGAACGCCCAGCTCAGGGCGGTGCTGTGGAGGCCACAGCGAGCCATGGCGGTCAGAGCCATTCGCGGGTACCGCACGGTGTCTACCGAGGCGGCATGCCTATTGGCCGGGACACCCCCGTGGGACTTAGAGGCGGAGATGCTTTCCGACCTCTACCGGCGGGTGACCTCAATGCGCGAAGAGGGTGGCTCCCCATCGTTCAACGAGATGGCCACCTGGCGCGAGGACGCCCGCCGAGAAGTCATCGCCCGTTGGGCTACGCGGCTGGAGAGGCCTAGACACGGTGTTTTTACCGTTGAGGCCCTCCAGCCCGTACTGATGGAGTGGATGGAGCGGCGGCACGGAGTCCTCTCTTTCCGGTTGGTGCAGGTCTTGTCGGGGCATGGTTGCTTCGGCAAGTACCTGCACACGGTCGTGCGGAGGGAGTGGACTCCTTCCTGCCACCATTGCAGTAGAGACGAGGACACGGCGCAACATACGCTCGAGGTATGTTCAGGCTGGGACGGGCAGCGCCGTGACCTCGTCGCTGTCATCGGTGCCGACCTGACGCTGCCGGCTGTTGCGCGAGCGATGGTCGACAGCGTCAGGAATTGGGACACGGTCGCCGCCTTCTGCGAAGCTGTCATCTCGCAGAAGGAGGTGGCGGAACGGGCCCGGGAGGATTCCCGTGACCCGGGCCGCCGCCCGCGGCCGAGGCGGCGCAGGCGCCAGTACCTACGCCTGATGCCGCCCTAACCGAGGCTTCGGGTGATCGGACCGGGGAATTGTCCGGTCACCCGACGTGAGGCCACCGCGTGAGGACGACGCCTCGACGGCGAAAGCTGTCGGGGCGTCGACAGGAGAGGAGCCCGAGAGGGCATTAAAAAAAACTCATCTGAAGTAGTAGGTCATATGTATCCACCAGCTTATACTCGAGGGAGGATAATGCCACAATCGCCATGATTAGCGGGCGGTTTGGCAAAAGCCCTTAGGTATCCAGCAGAGTGTTGCTACCTAATCTCTAGGTGCTCTTTTGCTTTTTTTTTTTTTACACCTCCCACGGCAATTTAAAGTAGAGATGGCGATGTATAGTAATCTTAACTAGTCGCCATACTGTTAAGTGAGAATAATAACACTAATTTCAGTCATTTAGTAAGTATATATAATGTTTCTTTGCCGTCCATGTAGTGACCGACAAAGAATGTAATATTTCTCTACCCTTATTACTCTTACAAGCGTCATTAGATATAGAAATATATGATGACATCACCATATTAAGAAGAACAAAAACCCACCCAATGCATACGTCATCCCAATTAGCCAGCGTGGTGCGGTAGGCAAAATAAAAATGGATCGAAAATGGTAGGACCACGCTGTTGACAGTTTTCTGTCTAGAGCCGCGGGACGGTCCGTCCGGGGTAGTACCACACTGAGCAGAAGATCGATGACTGAATAATAGCAATGTGTTATTGTGCTTCGTTCGGTGAGCGAGAGAGCCGGTAGCCCAACTGGGGTGGGTTTGGAGTTTGTAATGGTGGGCAGCGGCCTAACTATAGTCTTGGTTATAGCAAAGGTCTATGGGCAGCAGTGACATTTACCATCAGGTGTGCTGCTTGCTCGTTTGCCACCTTATGATGCAATAAAAAAAAAATCTCCTATCGCGAGGATGCTTTTGCTTAATAAGGGGAAAACTAGACGAGAAGAGTCTTCTCCTCTTCTGATATAGTTTTCCCATTTACAATATTTCTTTTTAATTTGATAATCCTGGTTACTTTTACTACGTAATGTTTTAATATATTAAATTTAAATGAAATATTTTCGTGATTAATTGTTTTAGAATGATTACAATAATTGGGTGTAGCTTAACTACTTGGCTTCAATATTTTAATCGCACAGATTCGGTTGACAAAGGCTCAGAGAAATATTGTTTAATATAGTAAGCTTATAATTTATAAGACATCGCTTATTATGTTGGAGTTTTCAATTTGAAGTAGGATTTTTTGGTACTGTGAGCGGGCAGTTCTTATTGAATTTTCTGTATTAATTGGTCCAAAGAGATACTTATTCTATCAAGCTTAAGTAGTAATCAGCATGATGATAATAAAAAGTTGTACGTATACTATTTTTACGCATTTGAACACTTTACAGCGTTCATGGTTACGAGAAGAACAAGGAAGTGGTCCCCTCGTGACAATTAACTCTGTAAACTCTTCTAATGTTTAAGCGAGTATTACACATTTGTAATAAAACTACTTTTACGAATTATTATCTATCGCGCTATTATCTATCGAATTACTATCGCGTTTGTATTTGATTTTTAATTTCCCGACGTTTCGAACAGTTTACAGTGATCATGGTCACGGCAGGACTTGGATTTTTTTTTCATTTCGAACTCTGTAAAGTGTTCGAAACGTCGGGAAATTAAAAATCAAATACAAACGCGATAGATTCCGTAAAAATAGTTCTATTTCAAATGTATAATACTCGCGTAAACATCAGAAATCATTATGTGTGTATAATTCTAAAAGTACCTATGCCTTTATCATGCTTGGAACCAATTAAGCATAATTTTGAGAGAGCCGGAAGTCCAACTGGGATGGGTTTGCGGTTTATATTGGTAGGCAGCGGCCTAGCGATAACCTTGGTATTGCAAAGGTCCATGGGCGGCAGTGACACTTACCATCAGGTGTGCCGTCTACTCGTTTGCTACCATAAGCAATAAAAAAAAAATCAGGTAGACTATTTTATTCCAAGAGAAGATCGTGATATCCTACTATCCTACTAATATTATAAATGTGAAAGTTTGTAAATCTGTTTGGTTGTTTGTATGTTTGTTACGCAATCATGCTGAAACCGTTGAACAGATTTGGATGGAAATTGGCACAAAAATAGACCTATTCAGGATTAACACATAGTATACTTTTTATCTCGGTAATATGATCCCTTGATATAATAGTTCAACTTGCGGTAAGTTACTTTTTACGCAGGTGAAGGCGCGAGCAGAAGCTAGTTTGAAATAAAACTGTTTTTACGGATTTTCTCGCATTTATTTATATTTGATTTTCAATTGTCTGACGTTTCGAATACTAATAGAATATTATAAAGGAGACCTTCGTCCAATAGTAGCTGGTGAAAAGCTGACTTATCATGATTGTATTTTAGCAATAGGACCACGCTGTTGACAGTTTTCTGTCTACAGCCGCGGGCCGGTCCGTCGGTGGTAGTACCACACTTTTGCAGTAAAACTACGTCTGAGTAATGGCAATGTGCTATTGCGCTTCGTTTGGTGAGCGAGAGAGCCGGAAGCCCAACTGGGTGCGTTTGGGGTTTGTATTGGTAGGCAGTGGCCTAGCTATACCCTTGGTATTGCAGAGGTCCATGGGCGGCAGTAACACTTCAACTTGGTTCTCATTAAGAATTGAACTGTAAATCTTAATATTAATCATTACTCTGCCATTACGCTATTAATATTATACTTATTATTAAATTATCTACTGAATCACATTCTGTTTATTTTTTGTTTATATTCGACACAAAGTGTTGTGTTATATTTAAATTGTTATTGTTTTCATAACACATTATTGTTTACATTTGTTTAGGTTCTATTTATTGTCTAAACACGTAACATAGGAGCGCCGAAGAGGTCAGCGATGAACCCTCGGGAGCGAACAAAAAGAAAATGTTGATTCAGTTAATTATTTTGCATAATTATGTTTGTATTATAGAAGAAGTTTTTAAGTCTTATAGTAAACTTGATATTTTGGATTAAAATGTAATATATCTAAAGGGACTAAAGGGTATGGGGTTACTATGGATATGCCTATATACCCAATGCCTGAATAGAAGCTTTTGCATCGTGGTTCTTAATTTATAACTCTTGTCGCTACATTACGTAAGTCGTGGTGTTATATTTGAAACTCAAAACTCTTAGCGCTTAGTTTATTTTAAATGAAACGCCTTTCCGATTAATATTAAGTGAATGGATTGTTGTATATATAAAAAAAAAAATCAATGCCTATATTAGTAGGTACAAGTAAGTGCCAATAAGTTAATGAATGACTAAATTAACTTGTGATTTTTTTTTAATGTTTTATGTGCAAATAAATATTGTTATTATTATAAAAAAAAAGGTCATATAATATTAAAGTTTTTTACAAAGGACTAAGTATGCGAAGGAAAATTGTTGTGATTCGATATGTCTTGTCAATATATTTATAATCTAGTAAAATGTTAAAAAAATTAAAGCTATAACGACCTGGGCCAACTCCATCTGATGCTTTTTGGTCAACAATTACATTGCCAAAGACGTCTGGTAGGCGGTCGGTCTTAAAACTGTTGCAAATAACTTTTACAATATGTACTATGAAAAAAGAGTACATATTGTATCGACTCCAATTAATTGGGATAAGAGTATGAGAATTATGAATTGAATAAAATGTTAAAATTTGCTCGACCATAGCAATTACAAAGTAATAATAACACTTATCCACGAAGAACGATTTAGTTACATTCTGCCCTAAATAAATATAAACAGTGATTGTATTTTACGGAGAAAACAAGTATTCCATTCTGTTAGTATTTTAAGGAATTATTTATTGACAAGTATAAACGAGTTTTATTGAGTACGACATCTGGGCTTATTGCGCGCCGAGATAGATAATCCTAGTGAAATTTAAATGATTTTCTTAGAATTGATAGTTTTACTTTTCAACAAATTATTTCAACTCATATATGTCTTCACTCGTTTTTTTTTTTTTTTGGCGGCGGGCTACGGAACGGTCACGCCCCGCTAATCCGTCCGGGGCGACGGGAGAAGCGGCGCACGACCCCGTAGACCCGCCTTACAATATACCCCTCTACGCATTGCGGGTGGGCCACTGGTAGTCTTCACTCCTAAGCTTAACTTTCTGCAATAGGAGGGAAATTAACTTCCTCGCTGATCAGGATTGGGATACGGTGTTATTTTGAGTTTTTTACCCTTGCATCAGTGTTATTATGTATATTATATACCTTACTTGTGTTCTAGGATACTCACGGGCAAGACAGGATGGTGAATGGTATTCTTACTCTGTCACCGTCTCTATAGCTTACTGAACGTAGCGTAATAGCACATTGCCACTGCTTAGACTCGATCTTCTACGAGAATGTGGTACTACCCCGGACGGGCCGGTGTGCGGCTGTAGACAGAGAGAACTGTCAACAATGTGTACCTAAAATAAATAAATTAACATTTTTGACTTAACGTAGAGTACGTTAAGAGTGTAAAATACGGCATTCAATTTAGCGAGATGGCAACATTCGTATTAGTATAGTTGATTGCATTACAAAAAAAAGGAAGAAGCATAATTATGTTTTTAATTTTAATAAAATATTAATTGATATGCAAATCTCTTTCATGCAACGGGATTGCTGTAATTGTAAATAAAACTTTTACTCTACCTATAGTTTAAATAAATTTTATTAGCATAAAGTATAATTTCTTTCAAATGCTACTTAAGCATATATTTATGTTATTTTGAAATGAGTCATATTGTGTTGTCGCCTAGAATTAACAAGAACAAAATCTCATTATCATCATCATCATCATTACAGCCCATATATCTGCCACTGTTGGGCTCGGGCCTTCTCCGTAATGGCAGGGAAATTAACCTACTATACCGCGCTGGTCAGACGTGTTGGTATAGAGTTTTGTTTCGAGTTCTGCTTCTCTTGCATAGATGTTGTATGCGTTTTATATCCTTTAATCGTCTCGTACGATCAACCACGGGTAAGATAGGGGCTGGTGAATTGTATTCTTACTCCATCACCACACGGATAACAATTCGACAAAAGAACATAATCTAATATTAATTAATGATCAGGTTATAATAATGTAAAACATATTTATCAACTTATAATTGTGTTTTTTTTTTAATATTTTAAATTCGAGTTCATTGGTCAGGGTAGGCTCATTTCGTTCCCAGGATGTGTTGTGACGCGCCGTTGTGCTATTCACAGATCACATCGCGATACTAATCGAAACAGCTATTGTGTGAGCCCGGATGCAAACCGCACGCTCCAATCTCGCGCCCTGGTACAATGCATGTTCGTACTAGCAATTCTTTGTCCTACAGGGTTGCTACAAGCTAGAACACGCCCATTGAATATGATCTGATTTAAAATTGTGTTATGAATAGCTGATATTTACATTGTGCTATTTACTCGTCGTGGTAACGGGTTGAGTATAAGGCAAGAAATAATTAAAGGATATAGTGAAATATTTCAGTGTGCCAGAGTTAAGTATATTACAATTCACCACTTACTTTCTTGCGTGTTACCTCGTCTCGAGTAAACATCATATATCATTAAGGTAGCACATTTTATTCTTAAGCTGTATTTTTTTTTGGAATAGGTTGTATAGTATGCTCACACCTGGATCGAGGCGATGGAACGAACACCGTGCAAATCCATAACCTGCTGTGCACGTATCCCTGTCGCCTTTTTTTTTTTTTTTGCGGTGGCCTATGGACGGCGTACCCCGCCAAATCGGTTCGGGGTGACGGAAGAGGCGGCGCGCAACCCCATTGACCCACCCTTCAAGCACCTCTTCTTCGCCGTGCGAGCGGGCCACCGGTATCCGATCTTTGTCTTCGGTGGCCCGCTCGGCGGTACGCTCTCTCGGGCTCCTCTCCTGTCGACGTCCCGACAGCTTTCGCCGTCGAGGTGTCGTCCTCACGCGGTGGCCTCGCGTCGGGTGACCCGACAATTCCCCGACGTATCACTGTCGCCTTGCGAGCATGCCATCGGTATCCTGTGCTTGTCTTCGTTAGCAACCCGTCACCACATGGAGAAATATTAAAATATATTTAATTCATCATTATCTGAGTATTATATGTCCCACTGCTGGGCTCGAATCATCTCCATAATAGGACAGAAATTAACCTTTATGTTGGTTTTATGGATGGGTACAGGGTTTTATGACGAATATTCCTTCTCTAATATTTAAACATGAAAACGGACTTTTGAGAGGAATTTGAAAACGTCATGTGGTGCTCTTGTATTATATTCGATATTTTAGTATTTTAACGTGTTATATTAGATAATTTTGATGGCATTTTATGTAATATGAAGCGGTGGAACTACTGGGATTAAGTGAATATCATATAAAAGTGCTTTACAACGTTTTCGTTTTCCATCAAAATTCCCACAAGATACCATTAACAGTGTGGCCATTGCACTGTTAATGGCAACAATTTGACTTAGACAACGACTGACTTGAAAGACTAAGAACGTGAAAATATTTATAACTTGACACTGGCACCAATAGCTCGTATATGTAGCTGATTGCCAATATATAAGAAGAAGAAGAAGAACATGAAAATAAAAGACTGATGAAGATCTGTGCAAATGGTAAGGGGGTTAAGATACCGACCTATCGTTCCAGTCTCATTGATTCGATTTCCACTCATGACAATACTTTGTGCGATCCAAAAATTGTTGTTTTGAGTCTAGGTATGATTTGTGTGGTCACCGAAGACAAAGATCGGGTACCGGTGGCCCGCTCGCAAGGCAAAAACAGGTGTTCTTTGAAGGGGGGTCTGTGGGGTTTCGTACCGTCTCTGCCGTCGCCCCGGACCGATTTGACGGAGCGCGACCACAGCCATAGCCCACGCTAGAAAAAAAAAAGAAAAAAAGAGGATTTGTGTTCGTTAATTGTATGTTTGTAAAGTCCCACGCAATACAAGGACTACTTTCTTAGTGCAGGGTGTTGTCTTGAAAGAAAACATGTTTATATTTCAATATATTTACGGCTAGGCCAGCCCTATAAATGACAATGATAGTTATCTAGCTAAGAATAATCTGATATTCCGGTATCAGTGGAACAGTTGCAACATTTGTGTATACAATTTTGCAATTATGTTCAGTGACCTTAATATAATATGAAGAAATATCCTGTAGTATTTTTAAATTAAAAAATTGTGAAATTGTCATGAATGAAATGAACTTAACCTCTTCAGAACATAGACACATATATGGACGTTAGGTTTTTTTATTGTTTCAAGAGAAATTAGGTATTTTTTTTAAATGAATATTCACCATTTTGTTATTTCTTTGTTACTTATTGATTGTTTTCAATATAAAATAAACAAATTACAATAAAGAACAAATTAAATTCATGCTTTTTGTACTTTAAAAATTCGTCTCTAAGAGGTTTTTTAAAATGGAAGAGAACTGGAAGCCCGACGTTCTGGTTGGGTTGGGGTTAGTAGATAGCGGCCTAGCGGCACTCCTAGTATTGAAGCAATAAAAATTACTGAAGACTGTTTAATGATGCAAAAACCGCAAAGATGATATAGCCTTAAGTAGCGATATTCTATCCTGAGTATCATAGGATCCACACGTAGGACCATCCTATGTCCGATTTATGAATGATAGTTTTGTATCTGAGTTTTATTTGAGTTAGTTAATTGTAAGTTTGTAAAGTCCCCCGCGACATAAGGACATTTTCTTATAGAAAATGATAATACAATAAAACAATGCGGATTGCTATGTTGTATTTGTAATTTTCTAATAAATTCTAATTAAATATTAACACAACCCGCGAATTATATAATTACGAGGGGTAATTCCGGGTCACCACAAGGACCGGTGTCCCTCCCACAAGTCGTAGAGAGGTATAATCAGGTGTATGTAGGGCAGGTTACGGGGTTGCGCGCCGTCCCTTCCGTCGCTCCGGACGGATTAGGTGGAGCGTGACTGCACCATAGCATGCAGCCAAAAAAAAAAGTCAAAGTCAAGTCATGAATACTCCAAGCGAGAAACAATGCCAACTATATATTAAATTATATAAGATATTGTGAATGTCATTAAAAAAAAAGTATAGTGTTACTTTCGTTTTTACACTTCACTTATTTTCTTACACTTTACACTTTACTTTATACATACATACATACATATCATCACGCCATATCCCTTGCAGGGTAGGCAGAGAGAACAGAGTGCCAGAGAACTCTATCTCTGCATACTTCACTCGCTTCCTCAACATTCATAATTCTCTTCATACACGCTCGCCGGTTTCGGAGACTCTTGACCTTCCTTCAGTACATGACCGATCTGGTCTAGGTAGGTTAGTCTCGGTCTCCCTCGGTACCTACATCCTTCTACTTTCGCATTGTATATCTTCTTAACCAGACGTTCGTTCGGCATTCTTTCCATATGTCCGAACCATCGGAGCATTCCCTTTCGCATCTTTACACCAATACTCTCTTTCATACCTACTCGCTCTCTTACGTCGTCGTTAATTTATACATTTTACTTATTATTTTTAAACCTTACTTTACTTATAAACAACATTCGTACCCAACAAGAACGCACAAGTCTTCGAAATTTACGATTAACAATATGTTTTTACGACATGTCAACATTATTCTGTATATTCGAACTGGTCGGGTGTAATTTGTTGTTATGGGCGGAGTAATATAGACATTTCTACCCAAAAATATCCTGAAGGCTATGGGAAAAATAGTACTTGTCCTTTTTATTTTTTTTTAATTTTTTTATTGGTGGGCTATGGGTGCGTCTCGCCCCGCTGAATCGGTCCGGGTTGACGGAAAGGCGGCGCGCGACCCCATAGACCCACCGTAAAACCTTCTCTCTTCGCCGTGCGAGCGGACCACCGGTACTCGATTTTAACTTCGGTGGCCCGCCCGGCGGTTTACCCTCGCGGGTTCCTCTCGTCGACGCCCCGACAGATTTCGCCGTCGGGGCGTCGCCCTCACGCGGTGGCCTCACGTCGGGTGACCGGACAATTCCCCGGTCCGATCACCCGAGGCCTCGGTTAGGGCGGCATCAGGCGCAGGTATTCGCGCCTGCGCCGCCCCGGCCGCTGACGGCGGCCCGGGTCGCGGGATTCCTCCCGGACTCGTTCCGCCGCCTCCTTCTGCGAGATGACAGCCTCGCAGAAGGCGGCGACCGCGTCCCAGTTCCTGACGCTGTCGACCATCGCTCTCGCGACAGCCGGCAGCGTCAGGTCGGCACCGATAACAGCGACGAGGTCACGGCGCTGCCGGTCAAAGCCCGGACACGCCTCCAGCGTGTGTTGCGCCGTGTCCTCGTCACTGCTGCAATGGTGGCAGAACGAAGTCCACTCCCTACACGCGACCGTGTGCAGGTAAAAGCCGAAGCATCCGTGCCCCGACAACACCTGCACCAGTCGAAAGGAGAGGACTCCGTGCCGCCGCTCCATCCACTCCATCAATACGGGCCGGAGAGCCTCGACGGTGACGACACCGTGTCTAGGCCTCTCCAGCCGCGTAGCTCAACGGGCGATGACGTCTCGGCGGGCGTCCTCGCGCCAGGTGGCTATCTCGCTCAGCGATGGGGAGCCACCTTCCTCGCGCAGTGAGGTCACCCGCCGGTAGAGGTCGGAGAGCATCTCCGCCTCTAGGTCCCACGGGGGTGTCCCGGCCAGTAGGCATGCCGCCTCGGTCGATACCGTGCGGTACCCGCGAATGGCTCTGACCGCCATGACTCTCTGGGGTCTCCACAGAACAGCCCTGAGCTGGGCGTTCAGAGCCCTCGCCCACACGGGTGCGCCGTACATGGCCATAGAACGGATCACCCCCGCATACAGCCGTCGGCCCTCGAAGCTGGGTCCGCCCACGTTCGGCATGAGCCGCGAAAGGGCGGACGCCGCGCCGACCAACCGGGGAGCAATTCGGCGAAAATGCTCCCGGAACCACCATCGCCCGTCGAGCACCAGACCCAAGTACTTCATATGGGCCTGGATGCTGATGTGGACGGAGTTGACGACTAGCGAGACGCCGATTGGCGGCCTTACGCGTGGCCCATGGAACAATAGGGCCTCCGTCTTATTTAGGGCCACCCTGAGCCCCAGCGCCTTGATTCGCCCGACCATCTCCTCGGTGCCGAGAGTGGCCAGGCTCGCCGCCTCTTCGAGTGTCCTGCCCCGGGCTGTGACGAGCGTATCGTCAGCGTAGCATATCACGCTCAGCCCGGGGGGGAGACTCCCTCTCAACGCCCAGTCGTACCCGATGTCCCACAGAGTCGGCCCCAGAACCGACCCCTGTGGAACGCCGCACGACATGGACGTCCGCACAATGTCCCCTGCGGGACTCGCGCAGAGGACACTGCGCCCCTCCAAATAGTCCGCCACCAGCCGCCTCAGGTACAAGGGCACCCCATGAAATCGGAGCGCCTCCCTGATGCAGCTGAATGGCAGACTATTGAATGCGTTGGCGATGTCCAGCGACACCGCCAACAGCACTCCCCCGCCGGTGACAGCCTCCGCGGCCGTCTGCCTCAGTCGTAGCAGGGCCCCGATGGTCGAACGCCCCCTTCTAAAACCGAATTGAGCGTCCGACAGATCGGGTCCCACCTCCTCCAGGTGCTGGACGATGCGGGCAGCGAGGATGCGTTCCAGCAGCTTACCCACATCGTCGAGGAGCACGATGGGCCTGTAGGCCGACGGCGAATCCGGGGGCCGTCCCGGCTTTGGCAGGAGAACCAACCTCCCCTCCTTCCAGCACTCAGGGAACCGTCCAGACGCCAAAGAGGCGTTGTACAGCTGCCTGAGGCGAGGCTCGAGGTGCTCGAGGAGCAACGTCAGCACCCGGACTGGTATTCCGTCCGGGCCGGGGGCCGTGGTCGCGGAACGAATCCGCGCCACAGCTGCTCCCACTTCCGTTTCCGTCACGGGCGGAACACTCTCGTCGTCAGCCTCCCGGTCTTGTTCTGGCGAGGCCATGACCGGGGGCGTGTGTTCCGACTGCCGTGGAAATAGCTCCTCGACCACCCTACAGAGGAAGTCGGGCTGGAGGGTCTCGGTGAGGGGGGGGCCCTGCGCGCGAAGCTTATTCAGCGACGCGCGATACGGGCGACCCCAGAGGTCACGGTCGAGACCGTCCAGCATCTCCTGCCAACTCGCACCCTTGGCGGCTCGGATGGCCAGCCGAAAGGCCGTCCGCGCATCGCGGTACGCCTCGTACAGCTGGCCCTCCCGCTCAGCGTCGCGGTGACGCCGCCGGCTGCGGGTGTAGGACCTTCGGGCTCTGATACATGCCGCACGAAGGTCCGCCAATCTTGGGGACCACCAGTAGACCCCCTGCCTCGGAGGTAGACGCCGCCGCACTCTGGGCATGGCCGCATCGCAGATCTGCGTTAACGCACTGCGGATGCGGACAGCCTCGGCGTCCACCCCGTCCGCTGGGGGCGGTGAGGACAGCCACGTGTGAACGATGGCCGCCTCCGCCAGTAGGTCCCTGTCAAGACGACCCACAGCCCACCGCGAAATAGTACTTGTCCTTGCTGTCGTTGTAAAGTAGTTACGGTAGTTTTCCTTACGACCAAGACTTCAGTAATAACTTTAGTATTTTCTTTTGCTTCTTTTTTACAATATCTCCGGTAATCTGATTTACATCAGCTTTTGTTTTGAGGTTTCTTTTCCTTACAATAATATATCACGGATATAGGCATATAAAATTGAACTTTTCAAAATATTTGGTTTTCATTTTATGTGTAATAATATTTGTAGTTATTCTTAAAAAAAAAAAAAAATACCAATGCTTTTATAGGTGAGTTCAGTATCGTTATCTCACTATTACTCTCATCGAGACGAGAATGAAGCAGATATGTTTTCTTTTACTTAGGCGTAGATGAAAATTGAACAGGATACACTATACCAGATATTAAGTGTTTTTATGAAAAGAGAGTCAAAAAAAATATGATAATATGAAGACGGTATGGTTTAGGATTATTTGTAGAAGATATTTAAAATCGGTTTCTTTAATTAGCAATTATAGTTTATAATTTAAAAGGTTACATTTTGTAACTCGTAGTTTGATAGATAGTAAAATATTGTAGGAAAATATAGTTAAATTTTAATTTAATTAATTTTAGTAATATAAAGTAGGCCGCCACTCTAAAATTCAATAATAAAATTAGTATCATGCCTCCTGAGTTTTCTCGCCGGATCTTTCTCAGTATGGCCGTGATCCGATCCGGTAGTAGCTGAATAGTTTTTGTTTTTTTGTTAGTTTTGTAAAAATTGTAAAATTGCCACAATAATAATTATCATAAATTAAATACCTTAATAATAACAAATCATAAACAACATAAATTTTATAAATAGAATCATTCTCGTTTTGTACTGGCAATGAATTTGTATTAATTTTGTATAAAAATGTGGGTCAAAATTTAATATCTTATAGGGTAGATATAAATAAATTTCTGTAATAACAATGATATATTGGACGTAAGACACCTCAGTCCTCCCGTGACCATGATTACTGTAAAGTGTTCGAAACGTCGGGAAATTATAAATCAAATACAAACGCGATAGAATCCGTAAATGTAGTTTTATTTCAAATGTGTAATACTCGCGTAAACATTAGAAGTCATTAGATAGGAAAATACTTAAAATAATATAATAATACTTCTATCACCGATCCCTCATGTCGAGTATCATGAGACATTTCTTTATGCAAATAAGACCACAAGTGAATGTTTAAAGTTTGAGTGAAATCTGTGTCCGCTAATTATGTATTTGTAAAGTTCTGGGGTATACAAAAATTTCTTTCTTAGTATTCTGCATTTGGTATCGAAGACAAGGGATTAGTACTGGCCTACACAAATGGCAACACAGTGGAACGTGTATGGTAGATTGTAATGTTGCAGACCATTCAATCACGGTTTTTTTTGTTTGTTCTGTTCGTCCATTCGGACAGGCAAAGGGATCAAAGCCCATACAGCCAAGTCTTATTTAATTATTTTTCATACATTGTTCATCATTTCTTCATATATGTAGCCTTAATAGTCATTGTCTGTCAGTAAGTCAAGTCGTTACCATTAATCGGGCGCTGATAACCTATCCTACCTATGATACCTATCAATGATTTTCTTTGGAAATTTTGGACAAATATGAAAATACACGTAAACCACTATTGTACCATATTCACTACACTTCAGCACTTTAACTGTACCATATTGCATAAAATACCAGCAAAATTATTCAATATAACACCACAAAACACTAAAGAAATGAATATAATACAAGAGCGTGACATGACATTTCCACATTCGCGCCAAAACTCTTAATCCCGGCTTGGGTGTAGTGTGCCCAGACTAGAGCCAGCTACAAAAAAGTGACCGCACTTGCTTTTATCTTTTCAAAGAAGTATAAATAAAGCTGAAATATAAATATATAATTTATTCCTCGTTACCGTGAATTGCCGATAACTGGTTTCTGTCGACGAAGGTAATAATCGTACAAAGCGTTAGTGAAAATCAAAAATATCGTTAATTATTTACACATCAGAAGACCAATACTTAATATATGCTAATATGTTCAACACCAACTGTGCTCACTGATGCTTAAATGATATTGAATGTAAGTAACCTTGCAATTGTTTACACGATGGTGGAATAAGAATATATACCTAATGTGTCATTACTCTTTTATATCGTAGTTTTTGTACGAGACGACTAAGGAACTCAAGTTGAAATACAATTCGAATACATCTTGTATTCGATAGTAAACTCGATATATATTTCATTCCGTTTAGTCCGGTATAGTAAAACAATTTCTCTCCATTTTTTTTGGAATTATCTTTTTATTTTTTTCTTCAAAATGTTATTGACGAAGAAGAGAAGTTACCTGCGGTATTGCGACACCATCTATGAACCAAACTATTGGAATCGATGCCTTAACTTGCCATGATCGGCGGGCTATTCTTTCACGTGTCTCCTTTCGTAGACGTCCAATTGCATTTTTTTGGTCGGGTAATGTTATTTTTCTAATAAGAATACACTGCAAGAGATAGACAATGCACAATATACCACAAAAGGCAATTTGTCTAGCCAACATGGTGTAGTCGGCTAGTTTCTCCTCATCTGGATAGTTTGTGCCCAGCAATTATAGACTGAGCAGTAGAAGAAGAACATTATTCAGCTTACCCGTCACCGCAGTCTGTAAATTTCTGCTCATCAATTTGCAATAAAGGCAAGTATAAATAAAAAGTATATAAACAAAGCTTAATTTTGTCGTAATCATCATTAATTTTGGATTAATTCAGTTTGCTTAATATAAATATCTAACAAGTTTGATCCTTTTATATATTTCAAAAGCTTGTAATCCTTTTTAAAACTTACTGTTTCTATTATAATATATAGAGCTTTCATCAACATCGCAATTTTTAGACATGTTGACGTGAAAAATTGATATATAAATACGCCAAACATTTTTTTTAATCTCTTGAATTCATAACGAACATAGGTAAAAAATAGGCTTTTAAAATTGCTCGGTGAACCAGCTTGCACTGAATACTAAAACTGGTATTACATGTTTTTTGCTACCCTCAATGCTTATTGTAAAATGTAGAGGGGAATTTATTAATCAAATTGAATCCATGTCAAATTGAGGATTGTGACGCAATCTATTTTCTCTGGTTTTCAACGCTTCAGGCGATGTTGGAACTACAAATTGTTAGTTTATAGCTATTTGTAGCAATTTAACTTCTTTACAAGTGAGCAATAGTATTTTGTTAAGAAATTATACGTATAATGACGTAATTTAAGGATATTTTTAAAATTGCATTTAAACCTATTATTTTTCCGTGTGGTGACGGAGTAAGAATACAACTCACCACCCCCTGTCTTACCCGTGGGAGATTGTAAGAGACGACTATGGGATAAAGTATGCATATAACATCTATGCAAGAGAAGGAAAACTCGAAACAAAACCTTATACCAACACGTCTGACCAGCGTGGTATAGTAGGTCAAGTTCCCTTCCATTACGGAGGAGGCTCGAGCCCAACAGTGGAACATATATGAGCGGAGATGATGAGATGACCTATTAATTAATGTATGTCGATTATGTTATTTTCTCTGCCTACCCTGCAAGTGACATTGCGTGATAGTATGTATGTATGTAGATTATGTAGATATACATACATACATACATAGCTTCACGCCTGTTTCCCAGAGGGGTAGGCAGAGACTACGGATTGCCACAAACCACGATCCTGGCATACTTCCATCGCTTCATTCACACTCATAATAGTCTTCATGCATACTCTACGATTACGCATACTCTTAATATGACCTCTCGTCAATACATCGCTAATTTGATCCAGAAAATTATGACGAGGTCTTCCCCTTGTATTCGTCCCATTCACGCTTGCTTTATATATTTTCTTTGTCAACCTTTCCTCACTCATTCTTTCTAAGTGTCCAAACCACCTCAGCATACTCTTTTTGATGTAGATATGTAGATTATATATGTATGGTGACAAAGAATACAGTTCTTAATAGACGGATAAAGGATATAATATGCAGATAACATCTTTTAAAGTGAAGGAAAACTCGAAACGAAACCCTGTACCATTCCGTTTGACCAAAGTGGGATAAGTAGGTCAATTTCTCTTCTGTTGCTCTCAAGCCCATCAGTGGAACATAACATGGGCTAAGCTGAGAGGATGATGAGTAATGAATTTATATCGTAATTATTATTCTGCTCGTATATGTCCAACTGGTGAGTATAATTTTCCACCGCAATGAGAGACTGAGTTGTTATACCACGCAGTTCAGTTTGGTTAGCATAAATATTTATTTATAGTTTAATATCTAGCTATGATAATATCAGCTACATGTACTGAAGGAAGGTGGATTCAAGAGTCACCGAAACCGGCGAGCGTGTATGAAGAGAATTATGAATGTTGAGGAAGCGAGTGAAGTATGCAAGGATAGAGTTCTCTGGCACTCTGTTCTCTCTGCCTACCCTGCAAGGGATATGGCGTGATGATATGTATGTATGTATAATATTTGCTTACATACCTTAATTATTTTTAATGACATCCACGAGAAAAGAAGAATTACATTTCAAATCCTATTGTCAACATTTCACCATTTGAATAACGTTATGATTGCATAATGTTATTCAAATGAGGGCAATATTTTAATGCGTTCATTGAAATATCGCATTGTTGGTGACAACGTTAAATACTCATTGAAAATTCAATATTTTTTTTTAATCATGCATTGTCATTAAAGACGCATATTGTCACAGTAATAGGCATAAAAATCAAGTCATCATCATTCTACTCTTATACCGCTGGGCTTGCCACGGATGGCAAGGAAGCGGTAGCGGCCGGCCCAATGGCGATGGGGAGGGAATACGGTGGGTTATGGGGCTACGCGCTGCCCTTCCGTCGCCCCGGACGGAACGGGCGGCGTGTGTTCGGACCATAGTCTAACAAAAAAAAAAGTGTGTGTGTCAGCTCCGACGCACGACTGGAGTTTACTCCTTAAGTACGATTATCAAAACAGGCGCAAAAAAAGCTCATTTGACTAAAAATAATATATATATTTTTATTTATACATACATACCATCACGCCATGTCCCTTGCAGGGTAGGCAGAGAGAACAGAGTGCCAGAGAACTATAACCTTGCATACTTCACTCGCTTCCTCAACATTCATAATTCTCTTCATACACGCTCGCCGGTTTCGGAGACTCTTGACTCCACCTTTCTTCAGTACATGACGATCTGGTCTAGGTAGGTTAGTCTCGGTCTTCCCTGGTACCTACATCCTTTCACTTTCGCATTGTATATCTTCTTAACCATCTTCTTATTTTTATTTACATTTATTAAAACTGTTCAGTGAAGTATTATCTCACGTGAGAAAGTGAAAGGTGCGCAGAATAGGTTGCGCACCAAAAACGTAACGAGATCATTCGATCACTAGATTTTACTCCTCAAATTTTCTCATACCGGGCGCCTCATGTAAAAATCGATTCTTAAGGAGTAAACTCCAAAAAACATCCTACTCTTATACAATTTACTTGGGGTTGACGCAACATGTACCTACTCCTCTTCTATCGTACATATTGTAAAACTTATGGCAATAATTTTATGAGCAGCGATTTGCGTGACGTCAACTTCAATGGAAATGTCTATGCAAAGTTCTTAGTCGTCTTTTATGACACCTATGAGCAATTTAAGGTTTGTTAATTAGTAGCCACCACGACACAGCGATATATAGCATTATCTCAGCTCATATATGTTCCACTGTTGGGCTCGAGCCTCCTCCATAATGGGAGGGAAATTTAGCTACTATACCACGCTGGTCAGACGTGTTGGTATAGGGTTTTGTTTTGAGGTTTCCTTCTCTCGCATAGATGTTATATGCGTTTTTATATCCCTTAGTCGTCTCGTACGATCACCCACGGGTAAGATTGTATTCTTACTCCGTCACCACACGGAAAGCACACGGATACCATCATATCCACACGGATATATATCATAAGATTCTAATATTAATATTTAATAATGTGTTGTGATGTAAATATATTATATGTGTAACGTGATATGTGAAACGAATGAAATAATGAAATTAATGTTGCTTGTCGTTATTGTTGAAAAAAGATTTGTTTTTTGTAAGCATGTGTTGTTATTATTTATTGAATCGTATGTGGTTAGACAGAACTCTCAAATATCCTAATATCTGACCTAGAATATTATAAATGTTTATAGTTGCGCAAGTAAAATGGCAGTGGTCCCGTGAAAAAATAATATTTTGTCAATATTACTTATACTGGATAACTGGTTTCAATACGATCGGAAAGAAGAAATTTCTGAGGATGTATATAAATTAATTAAAATAGAACCATTCATGTACTCATTAATCAATCGATGTCTGCCGTCTGCAAAGGAAAAAAATCCAATCACCGAACCTGCAACACAGATTGGCTATTACAAGTTACTTACTAGTGCCGCTGTCCTTTCTGTTATGCTAGGGCCGCACCTGCGTGTATCGTCCCGAAGTAATGTGTGGCGAAGCTTCGTAAATTTTGTACACTAGAATGTCATCGCGATAATACTGTGGTTATATTAGCGACTTCGGTATTTTACACGAAGTATCGTGCAATAACCAAAGATGGCCGAAATAATTGTCATGCGTTTAACTATGGATGACGAGTTACTTTACTTTTACAGCTATATTATGCTAATAATTACATAATTTTTGGGATCCCTTCATGGGTTCCGCTTCATAATGGTGTAAAAATTCTAACACCATTTCATCGCTCCACTTCATATTTATTGATTAACTGGAGATCCTCAAACGCGTCTAAACACATCGATAATTTCCGCCGAAATGAAAAACGCCAGTCTGACCACAGAGCGCGATATATTGGCGCGACTTATCGCCATCCAAGCGATAACGCCCACGAAACCCGAATGTTCGCGACGATAGCCAATAATGACTGGTCACATCTGCGTGTATCGTTTCATTGCACGAAGATTCATGACGATACACGCAGGTGCGGCCCTAGCATTAGTGATACCTCAGGCGGGTTTTACGACTCTTACTAGAAAGTAAGGAGTGATTATACATTATATTCTTGATCCGTCGTTATACGGGGAAATTATAATAATATTAAATAATTAAAATATAGCTACATACTTAACTATTATCGTCGTGTAATGATTTCTGATGTTTATACGAGTATTACACATTTGAAATAAAACTTTCGTTCAAGGTTACGGTACGGAGGTCAGTGACTATCAACGTTCTAAAGTGTTCGAAATGTTCGAATGCTGGCAAATTAATCAAATACACATACGATAATATAGCTGTTTTATTTTAAATATTATCGTTTTGGGTAATAAAGCCATAATATTACCACGTTTTTCGTGTGGTGACGGAGTAAGAATACAATTCACCACCCCCTATCTTACCCGTGGGTGATCGTACGAGACGACTAAGGGATATAAAACGCACGTAACATCTATGCGAGAGAAGAAAATCTCTAAACAAAACCCTATACCAACACGTTTTATACCACCAGCGTGGTATAGTAGGTCAATTACCCTCCTATTATGGAGGAGGCCCGAGCCCAACAGTAGGACATATGTGCTGAGATGATGAATAGATGATTACCACGTTTGATTCCAATATAAACTCTACGTCTGGTATAGACTAAAATTTCATTTAGGCGTCTCGACAATAAGGCGTCCAGACATATCATTTGCGACTTTTATCCTATTAATATTTTGACTGCACAAGGTCCAATCTCGTATCCATCTATCTATAACAATTTATAACTATTGAGGTCGGTTGAAAATGTGACGGAAATATGTTACGATTGATTAGTAAAATTTATTAATGTCATTATCCAAAATAATGCCCATTCTGAATATTGATAATAATAAATTTGATCGCAAGTAGCATACATATGCATGTATGCATGTAGCATACATATAAATAAAATAAAATTTTTGTGTTTAATAAAATTAATTTATTTCATTAAAATTAACGGATATATTTATAAATACCCGATTACGAAACGAAAAATGATGTCACAAGTGGGGTTCGAACCCGCACCTATTGGGAATCCGGCCCAATCGTCATTTTTCGTTTCGTAATCGGGTATTTATAAATAATTAAGCATATTAAATGCTAAAAATTTCTGTAATTTGATTAACGGATATAATTAATGCAGGCAAATTACAACCAGACTTAGAACGATACTTTGTGGATCGCACAAAGTATCAATCAATGTCGCAATAAGATCGCATAAAGTAAGGAATCGAACCCACGGCACTGGCATGCAAAAGTTGGTATCTTAACCACTACATCATCTGTGCAGTCAAATACAATCATTCATTTCCTTAAAAGAAAATATGAAAATTTTATTTTATGTTTTTTATTGATTTAATACTGTACATATTCAAATTATATATAATACAAGGAAAATGTTGTTATTTCAATGGCTAATAATGCACGAAAAATAAAAGATAAAATAGGTTTAACTTTTTAAAATATTTTTTTTTTTAACAAAGGCGCAACCGTGTTTCTTTTCAAAATTACTGGATAAGGCTAATCTTTTAAAAATTAACCCGCATGTAGATAATATTATATATTCGTAATATATATATATATAATAATAATGTTTTTAATTATACTCATGCCGTTGCCGTTTCCGTGTGGTGACCAAGTAAGAATACAATTCACCACCCCCTTTCACCCGTGGGTGATCGTAAGAGACGACTAAGGGCTCTATGCGAGAGATGGAAAACTCTAAACAAAACCCTATACCAACACGCCTGACCAGCGTGGTATAGTAGGTCATTTCCCTCCCACTATGGAGGAGGCTCAAGCTCAACAGTGGGACATATATGAGCTGAGATGATGATGATGATGCCGTTGCTAGCTAAATACTCAAACGAGGAGCAGTAATGAACTATAATTATTATCGATTTTACATTATAATATGCATACAAATTTTCTTGTGTATAAAATGCTATAACTTTAAGAAAGTGTTTGTTATTTAAATCTTTAGATTAGGGTTTCTATTTAAGTGTTGACTTTTTTTGATAATTCCTTAAAATTATACTTTTCTAAAAATTGTTCGCATGGCGAAGAGAGGTGTTTGCAGGGTGGGTCCATGGGGTTGCGCGCCGCCTTTTCTGTTGCCCCGGACTGATTTGTCGGGGCTCGACCACATCCATGGTCCACCTTGCGAGAAAAAAAAAGGTAAGAACTTCCTCCATAGTGGAAGGGAAAATATTGGTATAGGGTTTTATTCTGAGCCTTTTATTTCCTTCTTGGGAATCGATGTATATATTATACCCTTATCGTTGTCTATGACACCCACGGGCAAGAGAGGGGGTGATAAATTGTATTCTTACCCAATCATCACATGGAAAGTATAGGTTTAGTTATTTTATATACCCATTTATAATATTGAACTACTAATAGTCGCTGTTATATTTAAAATTCTGAATTGGATACATATTTTCAAATATGTATTGTAAAAAAACAATTGTAACAAAAAAAATGTTACACGTTTCGTATTATTTTATATTTTAAGGTCTTCATACCTGAGAGTGTTGTGCGAATGTTACAAATTTACATAACCTTTTGCTACAAAGCGGACAAGCAAGAAAAAGTAATGGACAGGTTATATATTTAAGTCTATAATCACTAATAACTATATGATAACGTGATTGTAGACACGTAGGCACGTGCATACAAATATACATAAGTTAAAGGCTAGCAAAAACGATGCCATCATCATCTCAGCTCTTATATGTTCCACTGTTGGGCTCGTGCCTCCTCCATAATGGGAGGGAAATTGACCTACTATATCACTCTGGTCAGACGTGTTGGTATAGGGTTTTGTTTCGAGTCTTCCTTCTCTCGCATAGATGTTATATGCGTTTGATATTCCTTAGTCGTCTCTTACGATCACCCACGGGTAAGATACGGGGTGGTGTATTGTACTCTTACTCTGTCACCTCACGGATTGATGCCATATAGGCTAAGCCTATAAGCGATGCCATATAGGCTAATATAATTTTAGAAAGAAATTCGGATTTTTGTCGCGAATTACACCTTGTACCTGTTGTACCTGGCGTTTCATTATCATAATCCTCACCATATTATAATTTAGTGTCCAATTTATAATCAATGTAACTCGATATTAGCTGTTAATACTATCATAATAATATAATTATAACTTTTTTTATGAAGTGTGATGACATAATGACTGCTGTAACTATACATATGTTTATTTTTTATTTTATAAATAAAAATATCTAATTTTATTCAATTTATTATACATCGTAGATGTTTACTTTTCTATGTTGTGAAAATGAAATAAAATATTAGATTATCTCAATATTCATGCTAATTATACAAATCTGCATAATATATTTTATATATTTAAAAGATAGGTTTATTAGCTATATGCTAATAAAGTTAAAATACATCATCATCATCACAGCCCATATATGTTCCATTGTTGGGCTCGGGCCTCTAATTCGTTTGGTCAGCATATTTTAGGTCAATTCCTTACTTATTGTTTAGAAGGTCCTTGTCTAATAGTGACCCATATATAACTAAAGAA
This sequence comes from Lymantria monacha, assembly GCA_905163515.2. Classification (NCBI taxonomy): domain Eukaryota; kingdom Metazoa; phylum Arthropoda; class Insecta; order Lepidoptera; family Erebidae; genus Lymantria; species Lymantria monacha. Next base: position 14,708,045 of record LR991097.1, on the reverse strand, counting down.
GAAGAAATATGGTGACTGTCATCCAGTTATGCGATTAAACTAATTTATCTGTTTCATATGTTCATAGCAACCACGTATTGGTAATTTTGCCGCCATAAAGATGCTTTTTCTTCTTACAGTGTAATAGCGATACCATTTTTCTATTTTTCTTCCATTTTCCGAGTGCTCGAGGTAACGAAATGAAATTTTTTATATACTTTGTAGCACGTAAAGCGCTAGTAATTGTCAGTTTAATTACTAAGATTAACATATCGCCTCTTTGCTTCATTAATGTGATATCTTAAAAAATGAAATTTAGGTTGGGTATTTTTCAAATTTCAAAAAATAATTGTTTGCAACGAATATTTTTTTTTATCGTAAATCTGATTTAAGTCTTATATGATTTAATTATAAAATAATGAAATAATTAAAATCATAGATTTATATACTTGAAAAACACTCCTCTAAAATTTCATTTTTCAAGATATCACATTATTGAAGCAAAGAGGCGATATGTTGTCGCGTGTCACGCAAAGATCTATCATTTTGCCTCAGGAGTAGGACGTATATGAATAGTAAAAAAGAAAAACCAAGCACGTAATAACTAACCCACGGCTGGTCATCATTTGCTTAGTAAATAATTATACACCTTAATGTTTAAAGGGAAACTCGAAATAAAACCTAATATCCACCCGTCTGACCGGCGTGATGTAGTAAGCCAATTGCCCTCCCATTGTTGAGAAAGTTGGAGTCCAGTAGAGTCCATATTGAGCTGAGATAATGATGATGATAGCGACACCTAAACTTCCAAGGATAATTGCATAAGAAGTTAAATAATGCATTATTAATTGTTCTTCTCCGTTTTATTAATTGTGTTATCCGTGTGGTAACGGAGTAAGAATACAATTCACCACCCCCTATCTCACCCGTGGGTGATCGTAAGAGACGACTAAGGAATATAAAATGCATATAACATTAATGCAAGAGAGGGAAAATTCGAAACAAAAGCCTTTATCAACACGTATGACCAGCGTGTTATAGTAGGTTTATTTCCCTCCCATTACGGTGGAAGCCCGAGCCCAACAGTCGAACATATATGGGCTGTAATGATGATGATGAATTGTTCTTCTCAACCTTTATATTGTCCCCTATTAGGTGCAGGCCTCTTTCAGGTAAGAGAAATTAGATTAGTCACGTTGGTCACACGAGTTGGAATTTAGGCTTTTATTTCATATCCTCACATTTTGCGATACCCACTGGTGAGGGAAGAGTGATGATCATTGTATTCCTACACCATAAAAAAAAAACATTATCATATACATCTCAGTGACGGGCCCGAATCTCCTCCAAAAGAGAAGGGAAATTGATCTACTATATCACACTGGTCAGACGGGATAGTATAGGGTTTTATTTGGAGTTTTCCTTCTCCTGCATAGATTTTATATGCATATTTCATCCCTTAATCGTCTTGTACGACACCCTTTTTTTTTTTTGGTGGACTATGGATGCGTCTCGCCCCGCCAAATCGGTCCGGGTTGACGGAAAGGCGGCGCGTGACTCCATAGACCCACCGTAAAACTCCTCTCTTCGCCGTGCGAGCGGGCCACCGGTACCCGATCTTTGACTTCGGTGGCGTCTTGTACGACACTCACAAGCAATTAAGATAGTGGTGAAATGTATTCTTATTCCGCCATCACACAGAAAACATACGGATGATTAATTAAATTAAAGACAAAAACTGTCACCAACTTTACGTACAAATCTATTGATATTGAATTATCGATATCAAAACATCAATTAGGAATTGACCCGACCATTACGCGTTTTATCTTATACATGTTATTTTATGTTAATTAACTAATTAAGAAAAAAAAATAAAAACCTATTAATTATTCAAATGAAAACTAACAAGCTCTTATTGATAAAGAGTATGTTTGTCGTAATAATGTTGTTTATAAAATTGTTTTGATTTATAAATATAATTCTGTGAATTTATTATATTAAATATTATTTGTATATTGGCATGTTTTTTTTTTATAGTGAATTAAAATCATCATTCTCGTACTTTTATCCCAATTACTTGGGGTCGATACAATATGTACTCTTCTTTCATTGTACATATTGTGAAAGTTATTGGCAATAGTTTTATGACCGGCCGCCTGACGCCAACCCTCCTTGGAAATGTAATTGTTGACCAAACGGCATCAGTTAGAGTTGGCCCAGGTCGTCATAAGCCTCTTTAGTCGTTTTTTACAACATCCACGAGCAAAGTAAGGGTTGGTAGTGTTAGTAGCCGCTACCACACAGCTTTTATATTGAATTAAATATAATTGTTTAATAGTTGTATCTTCCAAATCTTCTATCTATCTATACTAGTTATTGGAGAGCTGGTTTCTTGGTTCGGTTATACTGCAAAAATTACTGAATCGATAGGTATAAAACTTATACCATAAGATGCAACATATTTCGGACAAAGTTTTAGTATGGTATATTATATTTAGAATGATATGTTGGCGGTTACTTATCCGATACTTATATTTTTTTGACTTAGAAATAAAGATTTTTTTATTGTAACTAAATTTATTCTATTCCATTATCATTTGTTTAAATATTTTAATTCTATTGGCTATGTTTAATATGCCACGCGAAGCGGACAAGGACAGCTAGTAGAAATATAAGACGATGTAAAAAACATTGCAGTGTAAGCGTGTCACTAGTCAGACTAACGACTTATAAGAAGTCGCCGGGAGCTGTTCGTTACAGAGGACACAAGATTCAACTGAGGGATAATGCATAAGTTGTCACTTAAATTAGATAAATAAATAAATATTCCCTTTTGCCGACTTCAACTGGTGACACTTAAAAAGGAAGAGCAGGTGAATCGCTCTAACTCTGTCTCTTAAATACTTTTTTTTGACCGACTATGGTCTGTATATCCCATGCGGCATAATAGTAGGCTGTTATCTGCCCAACGCCATTTGACCGCTGGTAAAGATTTCTTGACTTCGGTGATACTTAAATATATTTATGACATAAAGGGGGATACCCTTTCGTGGACATGTCTATGCCCAAAAGTGAACGTTGATAGGCTAATACATACACATACATACATACCACCAGAGAACTCTATCCTTGCATACTTCACTCGCTTCCTCAACATTCATACTTCTCTTCATACACGCTCGCCGGTTTCGGAGATTCTTGACTCCACCTTCCTTCAGTACGTGACCAATCTGGTCTAGGTAAGTTAGTCTTGGTCTCCCCCGGTACCTACATCCTTTATCCTTCTCCTTAGGCTAATAAAATATATAATTTTCGCAGTCGAAAATATAAACAACGATGGCGTTGAATTATCACTGTAAAACCATGAAAGCAATGGCGTGAAGCACGCAATCTGGACTATACTAGAAAATATTATAACAGATACAAGGCAATATAAATGAATCTTTTAGGCATGGCCATTGTTCAACAAAGTAGGTATTAGATATTTTTAAGATGTGTCTGTTTAATGGCTAATTAAGAATATATCACTAATATTTCCTCTTCAATGGATCATATCAGCTCATATATGTCTCACTGCTGAGCTAGAACCTCCTCTAAAGGGAAAATTGGTCATATAATACCAAGCTAGTCAGATATGTTGGTGTAGGGTTTTATGTAGGGTTTTCCTTGCATAGTAATTGGATATATGCATATTATTTCACTATACCCTAATACAGATAAGATCAATTCAATGCAAAAATAATAATTCTATACGTTTGACTAACGTGGAACTGTAAACTATTTTCCATTTTGTTATGGGGGAAGTTTTTTTCCTATAGCGGAACCCACGTTTAATAGTGGTAGGACCACGCTGTTGACAGTTTTCTGTCTACAGCCGCGGGCCGGTCCGTCCGGGGTAGTGCCACAGTCTCGCAGAAGATCGACGTCTGAGTAATGGTAATGTGCTATTGCGGTTCGTTCGGTGAGTGAGAGAGCCGGAAGCCCAATTGGGTGGGTTTGGGGATTTTATTGGTAGGAAGCAGCCTAAGCTAGCCCTTGGTATTGCAAAGGTCCATGGGCGGCAGTGACACTTACCATCAGGTGTGCTGTTTGCTCATTTGCCACCATAAGCAATAAAAACTAAGCAATAAAAACTAACTATAATTGTAATAATGTATAATTTAATTTAGATATTCATTATTTTGTAGTTGATTATGCTATTTCATGAAAATCTATTAATGTTTAATTGTGAAAGTTATATGTTAATTTACAAAACTGACTAATATTTCTACACCAGCTTATGGTAGAATATGTGAGACGCACAGAGTATTAATATCTAAATGTACCATATTCTGAGAAATAAATGATTATTATTATTATTATTAAAAAATGCACATAGATTGATAGAAGTTGAAGGTGCCGGTATGGTGCAAGTTCATTAGTAGTTTGTTAGTATATAGATAAGAGTACCGAGATAGCGTCAGCTAAGCTCTCCCTTTCAGTGATCGACGGCTCTTATCTCGCACGCTCCAGTGCTTGGCCTACATAATAGCGATTAATCCAAGCACATTGTACATGCAAGCATTAAACTTAGCCCCGCATAAACTGCACTATATAACTGATAACTAGAGTATTCAATCCCGGTCGATTTTTCTAATCCCGGGATTTCGGGATTATCTACAGTTGATCCCGGGATCCCGGTACCGGGATTGTATTGGTAATGGAAAATGGTAACAAAAGGACAGTAAACATATCAAAATCAATTTTTGAGGACATAGAATAGTTAAGTTTTAAATCTCCAAAACGGCAGTTAAACAAAATTATACTTTTTTTATAAACTTTCTTCTTATAAAATAAACAAACTAGGCACTTCTGTAAATAATTTATGAAACCAACAATAAACTTCAAAAAATTAACTTCTTTCTACTTATGTTTATGGGTACTTATATTTTATATTAAATTGACCAGAAACTTTATAAATGACTTATTTAAACCATGAAAATGAAATCATTAATGCATTTATGCTTTTTAATAATTTGATTATCACCAATAAACAAATACTTACAGGATGACACGACAATACTTACACGACGTAAGGCAGAAATTTTTACACACTTTTACGCATAATCCGGTCTTTAGCAAAAACAAATGAAATCACTTAATATGAATCAATTAATAATATGTGTATTCTAAGTGAAATCAGCCGTGTAAACAAGGTGGCTGTTAAAACGTCAAATCAAGGTAAGTGCGTTTCGTCTCACGCACATTTTTATTGACTAATTTAAAAAATGTATCAATCCCGAAAATCCCGGGATTCATTAAATTTAATCCCGAAAATTTCGGGACTAAAATATGACCGGGATCCCGAGGTCCGGGATCCCGGGATTGAATCCTCTACTGATAACACGTTTCAACGCGAACTTGTTTATTTAAAATATTTTTGAGTATATTACTCGAGCTTAGTTCACTAGAAAGAGCAGTAGCAGCTCTTTCTGGAAAGCTTCACTATTATCTCTGTTTATATATATCACACTACTGAGCTCGAGGCTTCTCCATAAGTGCGAGGGAAACTGACCTACTTTACCACGTTGATCAGACAGGCGACAGCAGGTCTAATCAGCGTGGAATAGTAGAATAGTATAGTAGTAGTAGTGTATTATTGCAAGTTATCTTCCCCCAGCAGTAATGTTCTCTTACGTCTCTTAGTTGTCTTGTCCTATTACCCACGGAAAAGGTTTAGCATTCTTACTCCGTTACCATAAGGATAAAACTTATAAATACCATCTACGAACGCCAATCGTTCTGTCAAACACGGTGGTTATGGTATTACCTTTCCCTGAAGTCTATGTTTATCAAGCGTCTATGTGGTAAAGATTAAATGCTTTAAATATTGAAAAAAAAGAACTTTAGTTTGATATGAAGGAAGTTCTCTTCATGAATTCAAGCTACTCTATGTATATGCCGCCATGTGTAAAATTAACCAACGCTTTCAATTAGTACATACCTATGTATCGAATGCATTTACAAATCCGCTAGAGAGTTAACTATTGATATAGACGCATTATCTTTGTGTTTTATCCCATTACACTATATTATACATTCTATTGCTTTTCGTAAATACAAAGTTGTTTTTTTTTGGCAACACGGTATGGTTTGGCCGCTCGGGCCGGTCTTATAGGTCGTATCTCTACTCGAGTAATCTACCTTTTCAGTATATCACTGGCATGACTTAAATTAAACTTAACTGTACCCTGTTCGGCGGCATATAGGAATATTGAACACGTCTTTTCACCGGATCAGGTAATTAGACATCTGAACAGTATTTCTTTTTTTTAATGTTATTTTCTTACACATCATAATCGGTTACTTTATGGAAACCCTACACCTAGAGCTTAGGATTTTTTGTAGTGGATTGTCTGTAGTCGTTTCATCCGTGGTCTGAGCTGGCTGTCGTTTTGGAAAGTTTAACGAAAAGTTTCACAGAATTCTTCAATTTCTTCTAGGTGTATATCGAAATTCTTTCAGGTGTATATGAAATGATTCACTAATGTTATATAATTTGGGATAATACCAAGAGATTCACGTTAAAAAGGATTCCAACGATATTTGATGTTTAAATCACGAAATAATCAGTTTCTGCCATTGGTCGCTTCATCGAATTTGTCTTTGAGCAAATTGAATTTGCCCAAATAAATGAGATCCGTTTGCAATTACGAGACAATCTCAAATAACTTTATTCATTTTTTAAATTTTAATGTGGTGTACGTCAATTGAAATTCACAAATCCATTTCTCGGAATAGAGATAGCAACAAGTTTTGGTTATATGTAGAATACTATTAGCGTTTTAATGTAAGAATGGTAAGCAGGCTTACTTATATTTATATTCATCATCATTATTATCATCATCATCGTCATTTCAACTCTCATACGTCCCACTGCTGGGCTTGAGCCTTTTCAGCAATGGGAGCAAAATTGACCATCTATTTCTTTATCGTATAGATGTTGTCCGTGTAGTGACGGTGTAAGAATACAATTCACCACCCCCTATCTTACCCGTGGGTGATCGTACGATACGACTAAGGGATGTATAACGCATATAATATCTATGCTAGAGAAGGAAAACTCGAAACTAAACCCTATACCAGCACGTCTGACCAGCGTGGTATAGTAGGTCAATTACTCTTCCCTTATGGAGGAGGCCCGAGCCCAACAGTGGAAAATATATGGGCTGAGATGATAGATGTTTTATGCAGATTATATATATTTTTTAACAAGTTATGGTCTGGACACATCTATTCCGTTCGAGGCGACGGAAGGGCGTGGCCTCATAACCTACCGTGGTCACCATAAGGCCGACCACTGATACCGATTTTTTGATATCTGTGGCCAGCCCGGGTGCAAATCAACTAAGTTATCTTTTACGATACCCATGTAATAGGAAGATGGGGTAGTGAATTGTATTCTTACTTCATCACCACACGAAAAATTATTACGTTATTTATTTTGCAACTTCTAATTTACAAAGCATCAAAAATATCTCCTAAGAAGTGTCGAAACATGTGCAACAGAATACACATAGAATGTATACCAACGCCACTTTTAGCCGAAGTAAATCTATTTGCTTACTATTGAGTACAGTTTGAGTATAAGTTTACTGTTGAAAAAAATCTCAGCACAAAATCCAAGAATAATTTTGGTCCCAACCAGGATTGACACCTTGTTTTTCTTGCTAAAAAATGATATATTTATTGTACTGTTTCTGTTACACTAAGTTACAAACTATGCCTACTCGTGTTAATACTATTACATTGAAATTATATATGAAAATTCTAAGTCAGGATCTCTTTCTTAAAAATGCGATAGGTTTAATATTTGCGTAATCATTTAAATCAGGAGAGAGAGTCATCCATGTGAACTTTTTTTTATTATCAAATCTTATTACTTCGAAATGAGAATAAAATATAACCACAAGTAAGAACATAATTGTCATTATTACTTTTATATTTCATTTAATTTAAAACTAAAACTGGCAAGTCGTGCTTATGAAACAAAAAAAAAAGAACTCATGGCTTTAATGTAATGTTACCCCGTAAAAAAAGCATTTAATATAAATCTGATTACTATGTATGCTTACTATGTATACTGTATATCCTTACTTAGCTATACTTGTATTATACAAAATGTATTATTATTGTGAGCAATACTTCACGTAAGGCCAAACTTATGCTTTATACAGTACAAGACCAATGTCTTGTCAATTCTCAGCGTACTATCATAGTTCCGCTTGGCTCTGTTCAGGACGCCCAGCTTTTTGCTTTCCAATTTGGCTGGGCCCTGCAAATAGGTCCCAAATTGGACTTTACTTGACAATTCGATGCCGAGCAGCTTGCTTTCGCAGATTTGGAGAGGACTTCTTGGAACTGTGTCGCTATGATAAACGGGTCCTTCTTTGCAGAGAACGCGAAAACTTGTGTCTTTGTGGGATTGTTTTGAACTAAGTTCTGTTCTCCCTATTCCGAGGCCTGTCTAGAATTTTAATCATTTATTTTTGTTTATAAGTAAATAAATAAGTGTACTTCTGTCCCAGAATTCTAATTAAAATGAAAATTATTTGGCTAATATTTGCACTCAGTTTACGTCATCCGTACTATATTTTCCCAGATCACGTTGCTTGTAATGTGGTGGGTGTCGTAACCCTTCCTTGTCAGGGCTCGCTGAAACAAATATTTTGTGATACAATTACTTTAATAATACCCATTGTTACTGATTTAATTAGTTATATTTTTAAAGCTGCCCCGAGACGCTGTTAGGAACGGATTATAAATTGTTAGTAATTTCACAAATGAATAGGTAACATAGAACTCTAATTAGGTTTATTGAAGCGCCAAATCGTTCTCCGTTTGTCATGATTTCTCACCATTATGATAAAAGTAAACGTATTTTCATTGTTTAAAAGAAAATTACATATTTTAAGTTTTTATTTTGCTAGTTAATATTTTTTTATTCTGATTTGATTAATGGTTGCCATGTACTGTATTTTAATTACAAAGCATTTTTGTTTAGCTATCATTAATACAAACATGAAATCTTGCAATTTTGTACCGTAGTCATTTTGCATTTGGAATTTTTTAATGGTGTACTATATTCTACTAGCGGGACCCTTTAATTTGATACCCACATTGAGTAGGGTTATAATAAAATATGTAATGGGGCCCTTTTGTTAGCATCTATAATTGGTTTGGATTTTTTCAGGAAAAATCCAGAATACTCTAACAGCCAAGACATATTGATACCCACATCGAAGGCGTTATAAAAAACTTTCACTACCGACGACCGGGTTAAGATATCGACTTACAGTGCCAGTATCATGTGTTTGATTCCCAAGCAGAATAATATTTTGTATGATAAATTATTCTAGATTTGAGCGTAATTTGTGTTTGTTAATTAAATGATTGTGAAGTCCCCGTAATACAAAGACTTTGTCTTTAAAAAATAATCTAATCTGCAATCTGTAGCGGCCATCTTGTATTTAAAATTAACTAAATATATTTAACTAGCTTCTGCCCGCGGCTCCGCCCACGTAAAAGGTTACTTTCCTAAAGTTTTTCATCCCCTATTTTTATTTTACCCCTTAAGGGTAATTTTTTTACAAAATTTTACTGTCATATTTATTTATATTTAATCAATAGCCTAAAAATAAGTTTCAAGCTTCTGGCTTTAAAAATTACGATACTTTCTTACAATTTTTCATCCCCCTTTACAACCCTTTTTTTGCATTAAAAAGTAGCCTATGTCCTTTATCAGGCTCTAGACTATCTGTGTACCAAATTTCATTTAGATCGGTTCAGTAGTTTTAGCGTGAAAGAGCGACAGACAGACAGAGTTACTTTCGCATTTATAATATTAGTAAGGATTGTTTTACCGGTTACAATTAATGTGTACCAAACAGCAAGAGTCATCACGCCTGTTGCTCCGACCCATAGGGATTAAAGGCAACCACAAAAAAAAAAAAAAAAAAGGATTAAAGGGAAGAAAATCGGTAATATATTTTCAGGGACCCATAGTCCAATAATGATGTTATTACACCCCTATAAATTAAAGTCGAACCGATGCCATTGTCGGACATCGACATCGACAACATGTTGCGCACATATAAATATTTCCACCCATCCATCAGCACTTAGACGTCCACTGTTGGACATAAGATGAGAGAATGCCACTCAGAAGGGTTCTATGCCACTTGCTCTCTACGGCTTCAGCATGTCAGTCCACCTAGTGGAGAGCAAAAATGTTTGTCATATATTTTTTATTAGTAACAGACCAGTCAGCACCTGATAGTAAGTGGTAACTGCTCCGAATGAACTTCTGCAACAACAGAGGTCAAGAAACCAATACGCTGGTTCCACCAATTCTGAGAAAACGTTTCCTCGCAATAATTTGCATCAGCAAATGATAATTGAATACACACAGAACTATAAACAATATAAGTTCGTTCTTGTTATTTTACGTAATAGTTAACAGCAAATGATCTCAAGATTATACCATTCTAGATATAGTTTGTCATTACTTACTAAAAAGTAAAATTTACGTGCAGTGACGGTTAAGGAATACCTCGGGTTACTGAAATTTAGCACTTAACATGCTTGATTATTTATAAAAACTCGATTACGAGCGAAAAATGATTGTCAAACATGGAATTTGAATCCACATCTATTGGAAATCCGTTCCAATCGTGCAAACACTTACACCAGCGTTAACTGTCATATGACATTCAATTTTCGGCACGTATTATATATTCGTCTTTTTTTAAAGGAGACGTGTGCCATCTACCCGTTAATGTTTTTCGCTTGTAATTAAATTTTTATAAATACTCCGGGCATTATTTGCCTTTTCCGTTCTTTTTCTTACTTTTCTTTTCTTTTTGAAAAAATACCCGAGAGTCGTAAAGGATGATTAAAGATTATAATATGCATATATAATACGCACATAATATCTATAAAAGAGAAGTAAAAACTTATAAAACCCTATAAATCTGGATTCATAATAGGGTAAACAGATATAGGGTTTTATATCGAGCGATTGATCGTCATTTATATCAATCATAGAGTAGACGTTATTATATTTATTTATCTCTATCCATCAGCCTATCGAAGTTCACAATTTGATATGGGCCTCCCGACGAAAGATGCGTAATGCCATAATTACGCTTAACAAATAAGTTGCCTTTTTTTTTTTGTGTGACTTAGTTGTTAGCCTCAGATGACAACTTTATCCGGACTGTGGGTGAGTGCTGAGGAAAATGAGTCAGCAATCGCAATAAGTGTCCCAGGAGAGTGGTACTTGTCATTCTGTTCCCCGATTTTCTACGAGAAAGTCATAGTGGCGACATATTGTATTGCTAACCATCTATTTATCAAGATAATTATAATTAATTGGTTGGTTCAATTATTATTTCTACATTATCTAAATGAAAACCATTCAGAAAACAAGAGATATATACATAAGTTTTATATATAATATAAAATATAGCTAACGAGTGCTTTTATTGTTTCAGGTAAGAGACATTTAATCAAAGGACAGTATTATCATTGTATGAGCCTTCCTGTCACCGCAGTGGAATGTGAGTGTAAATGATTCGGCCGAAGGCAAGCCGCAATTGAATGTCACTTGTATAGTACGAGTTCCGCCTGGCCTTGTCCAGTCGGATGGCAATTGGTTCTGTATTCGTCTTGCAGATAATCCTGTCATATACTTTAATTTTTATTGTTGATATATAATATACAAGGTTCCAAGTAAAAGCTGTTTGATGATATTAATAATTTTGAACCAGAAGACCGACCCGTGTGATTACTTGATTAGGTCATATCATAAGTAGAGGATTATTATGTATATCTATAATTGTTACTTAGCCATGGTATGCTTATACACTTTACAAAATATACAATATACTTCATACGTCTTTAAACGTTGGTACAAACGACAGAATAATTTTTTATATGCAAATATTTATTTTTCGTCATTAGAGTAGCAAATAATCTTAAAAATGGCGTCTGAAACAAAATACCTATTGTATTTTATATATATATATATAAAATACCTATATATAAATAAAATACCTATTGTATTTTATTAGAATCAGTATTTTATTATACTAATGATAGATTTTATATAACACTAGCTATGGCCTGCGTCTGCGCCTAATTATTAATTACCATTACTTGTGTTGCATGAAAAAACAATATCAAAACAATATTCCCTCCCTATTTCACACTTTAAGGGAGGAATATATCTTAAGGGGCTGATTTTCAGAACATTTCTTTTTAGATCAGTAGAGAATCATTTCTACTTCATAAAAGTAATACATTGTCTAATACTTATATGTACTATTTTTTAATTCAATACAAAACAAGTACAAGTATCACTGCGAAATTACTCTCCTATTTTATACCCTTAGAGGATGAAAGTTGACAAATGTTAAAACACGCGTATATTTGTTTTTACTGAAGAGTATTTGTTCTTGATATGAAGATATTTGAGAGATTTTCTTCACATACAAACTCTGCTGTTGAATTTTGTTCCCGTGTGGATTGTATTTCGTACAATCCTTTGGAAAAAAAACGTGCTTCTAGTTTCAGCAGTTTCGGCTTGCCATTGATGAGTCAGTCAATCAGCTTCCTTGTATATATAGATTTTGTAAGAAGATGAAACGCAGCTAGAATGTTATACATTGATGAACTATACAAATATTATTATTATGATTTAATACTTAATTGTTGTTTTCTGTTATTGTTCATCAAGATGTTTAGATACAATTTTGTTGTTAAACACTAATTATAGTTATTGCTTCACTCGCCTAATAGGTATATACATGATCATCATCATCTCAGCTCACATGTCCTATTGTTGAGCTCGAGTCTCCTCCTTAACGGGAGGGTAATTGACCTACTTACGTACGTACACGTACGTACTTATACCACGCTGGTCAGACGTGTTGGTATAGGGTTTTGTTTCGAGTGTTCCTTCTCTCGCATAGATGTTATTTGCGTTTTATATCCCTTAGTCGTCTCGTACGATCACCCATGGGTAAGATGGGGGTGGTGAATTGTATTCTTACTCCGTCACCACACGGGAAAGGTATATACGTATACTCATGTGTAGTCATTCACATACGTGTACTCATTATTGTAACCACTTCGGTGAATACGAGATCTTCTTATATTTTCTAGTTTTCTTCCTCAATAACACCCGAAACTACTCGTGCCGCTTGTGGGATCTGATGGAGCTACAATCTTTTGCAATGCATTCTATAAAAAAATATAAGCAAGTTCAATAGTCATAAAATTGGAGCTAATAAATACTGGATATGTTACATACATATCATCACGCCATATCCCTTGCAGGGTAGGCAGAGAGAACAGAGTGCCAGAGAACTCTATCCTTGCATACTTCACTCGCTTCCTCAACATTCATAATTCTCTTCATACACACTCGCCGGTTTCGGAGACTTTTGACTCCACCTTCCTTCAGTACGTAACCAATCTGGTCTAGGTAGGTGAGTCTCGGTCTCCCCCGGTACCTACACTTCTAGATATGTTATACACAATTTATTTTAATAAGAAAAATAAGGGCTGAATTTGTTGCTGGATCATATTCGTAGCGGCTACCTTCCGATATGGTGGCATGATAATTGGATTAATTTAAGGTTAAATATAAAACTGATAACATATAATTGCCCTTGTAGAATTTATGTGTAATAAACAAATGTTTCGTATGGTGGATGTGTGATGGAGTAAGAATACAATTCACCACCCCTATCTTACCCGTGGGTGATCGTACGAGACGACTAAGGGATATAAAACGCATTAGTATATATGTGAGAGAAGGAAAACTTGAAACTCTATACCAACAAGTCTGACCAGCGTGGTATAGTAGGTCAATTAACCTCCCATTATGGAGGAGACTCGAGCCCAACAGTGGAACATATATGAGCTGAAATGATAATGATGAAACAAATCAGAATTCAAGTTCTTAGACTACGTTAGTTATGACGGTTCGTTCACAGATTTCTGTTTTTTGGCATTTATGTTGTAATCTTCAACTTATTTCGTTTCAATAGCACGCTCGAGGTTTCTTTTAAGGTGTACATTAAAGGCATTTGAATAAAAATCCACCTATGTAAATAGAAAAAGGAATGCTTGAATTGACTTCAAAACAATAAGGTATATTAAACACATAATAAAGCTGACGGGTACATTCCTTTTACTATAAGGATTTCATAAAGAGGTGAGGAGAAAAATCCTTTGATCAGGTGTTATGTTGAGTGGAAAGCGAATATTGGTCTTTGTTGTGTTATTACGGCAAAAGAAATTGCCTGAAGGATGCTAAAATAAAAAACATTCTAAAATTTATATTATATATATTTATAAATGTATATAAAGCCTTTGAAAATACCATCATTTCTAAAAATAGGAAAATTGTGTAATAAAGTAGCTGAGGTTTCGGTTTCTGTCGTATTGTAATGTTCATCAGCATTATTCATATATGGATTTTTTGCTGTCCTTTGATTTTTTTTATTGGTGGTAAACGAGCATTGTAAAATCACATTTTTTAAATATAACTCCTACTGACTTGAATTTTGGTAGACATATTTGTGTTACGATACAGAGGTAAACTAAGAACGGCTTTTTAAAAATGTCACCACTAAAAGGGATTGCGTTGGTGTTAACCCAAAAAATCCACATTTTCCAATACTGCCCCTACAGACTTGGAATTTGGTATGGACTTTCTCTCTGCCTTGTAAAGATCAGATGAAGTAGTATTTTAAGAAATTCCTTCTACTAAATGAATTCTATGTAGCGTAAGTAAACAACACAACTGAACTGACGTAACCTAAGCGAGGCGAGGGCGGGTCGCTAGTATATTATAGTATTTTCTAGATATAAACTACAATGTATATCTAGTAGGTTCTAAAATTGACATCTTCAATCAAATATTTTTTTAAGCAAACAATCTTTATATTTGTAATAGTAATATAGAGACTAGATTGAAACTTTATTATCCGTACAGATTTTATCGATAAGTCTAGCGTCGTTATATGCTCTACGGACGATCTAAAGAGCTCTCAAGTCTACTTCAACCTTACCGTCTGGGATATAATGCCATGAATTTAGTGACTGTACGGATTTACTCTTTGTTTGAAGCCGATATTGTTACCCAACAAACTTGTAATATATTAACAAAGAAGAAATTTTTAGTTCCATTTTATGTTCTAAAATTATTAACGTTTAAACAATATTTAAAGTAATTGTCATAATATATTAATAAAGAGAAATTGATTATGCCCACAGTTTCTCTCATGTCAATGTTGAATTTGTCAATAAATTTCCTACCCGTCAGGAATGGTAATTTTTTTTGAGACAAAGGAACCATATAGCTTTTTCTTTATTCCGGAAAATATTTATGCAAAATTTCAAGACAGCTGGTTGAGAAATTAAGACCTTACTTTTTTGTCATCTAAGAAGTAGAGGATTATATAAATATATATGTAATATGTACGTATTATATAATATATAACATATTGGGCTGTGTAGCGGCTGCGAATACTATCAACTCTTACATTACTCCCCATGTAGGAAATGACGACGGGCCCAGCATTGGTCCAAGCCTGCGCCAATCCTGTTGAAGCTTGGCCCAACGTTGCATGCCAACACTGGGCCAACCTTGGTTAAAGTCTGGGATGATAACTAAGGCCCAGGCTTGGCTTACAGCATTGGGCCAAGGCTGGCTTGAAACATTGGCCCGAGCGTGGCAAACAACGCTGGGCCAACCTTGGTTAAAGACTGGGATGATAACTAAGGCCCAGGCTTGGTATACAGCATTGGGCCAAGGCTGGCAATTAACGTTGGCCCGAGCGTGGCATACAACACTGGGCCAACCTTGGTTAAACTCTGGGATGATAACTAAGGCCCAGGCTTGGTATACAGCATTGGGCCAAGGCTGGCAATTAGCGTCGGCCCGAGCGTGGCATACAACGCTGGGCCAACCTTGGTTAAACTCTGGGATGATAACTAAGGCCCAGGCTTGGTTTACAGCATTGGGCCAAGGCTGGCAATTTACGTTGGCCCGAGCATGGCATACAACGCTGGGCCAACCTTGGTTAAAGACTGGGATGGTAACTAAGGCCCAGGCTTGGTTTACAGCATTGGGCCAAGGCTGGCAATTAACGTTGGCCTGAGCATGGCATACAATGCTGGGCCAACCTTGGTAAATGTCTGGGCCTAGCTTTGATTTACAGCATTGGGCCCAGGTTAGCAATGAATGTTGACCCCGTGCATAATTAATGTTGGCAGAATCCTGAAATATTGGCAGCCCTAAAAATAGAAAATGACATATATATTACATATGTTATGATGAAATTCATAAAAAAGAAAACACTGTATAACTAAATAATGTATTATTATTACATTTATTATTGTGAGTATTAATATAGTAATTACAATCATTACATAGTTCAAACATAAGTCATATTCATAATAAATACATGTAAATTATTAATGAAAAGTAACATTTTATTTTTGATCATTGGTATCGGCTGCCCTCTATCCTTTCTAGAAATTTACTAGCAATTTACTCATCATATGCATAATTTTCACTTTCCTTTGATTGACTATACTTTGACAGTATAAAATCTGAAATGTTTATTATTGATTAATTAAAATATAATTACATGCATAATTTGTATAAACATTTAATTAAGTATTCATTTTATACTTTTTTCAACTGCGTTGACCATTCTGCCACATCCACTATACAGTAACTGAATATTGTTTCCTTTTACTTTTATTAATGTTTGTAACATCTGTTTTATAATTAGTGGAACCAATAGCTTCTAATCAAAAATAATGTTTCTGTAAATCAAACAAAAAATATATAGTTATAATCCTGGATGGATTCATCGATCAGCACATATAGACATCCACTGTTAGACATTCATCCATTATTAGCTTCACCAACACATTATAGTCTCAACTGTCACCACACACTGTACAGCCAAATAGTATTACATAATTATATAATATATACAATTTAAACATTAGTTTAATTAAATATATGTGGTGGTGTATAAGAACAAGTACATAAACTTGTTCTTATTATAATCTACTTCTATATATTAATAATATAGACTCAATAAATACTAAAACAGTTTACTGTTTTAGAGTTGGTACATACTAACATACCAGATGCTCAGAATTCCATGATGAATTTTTTTCTAAGAAGGGCTATTAGACACATGGTGTACGACTATATTTTTATTATGGGGAAATTTTCTTGACTAAACATTGATCAATCTCTATTCTTGGCATAGTATAAAGCAAACATAGTTTTAATACGTAGGTATTTTTAGCATAATCTTCCAATCTGAACTAGCGTGAATTCATTGAAGTATTTTATACGATATCTTAAAATATTGTTACAGAATATTATGATATAAGTAAAAATCTGTCAAAGATACATAAATAAGGATGGTTAATTTCACATTACTTGCATACACACTACATTAATAATGACTAATGTGAAACAAATTTACCTGTAGGTATTGTGTATTGGCTGTATTTCAAAGAACCATTAAGTAACGAAGAAGAACCAATATATCTTAATATTGGAGATCCATCGATAATGATGATATTAAACATTGTCTTATGCGAGCAATATTTACATATTCTTTTATTTATCGTGTATATTTGTATAACGTATTGAAACAACAAAACTAAACCTAAGGTCTCAAACAAGAGACGTACACACTTACATGCACAGTACACTAAATATCGATGAATCGAGTCCATTCGATATTTATTTAACAGACAATTTACATCAGCGTTCGGTATGGCAAATATATTATCGAATCGATGTATCGATCATTTTTTTAAAAATATAATATCAATGGAAAATTCACTAAATAATAAAAATAATAAACTTTTCTAAAAGGCTTGCATTATTTTATGTTGATCTATGCATATGCATCGTTAATAGTAGAATAAAAGTTTATAATTTTTTTTTGTAGGTACCTACTTAGCAGTTTTATTGTTATAATTTACACGCTTATCGTTTAATTTTTCTAAGGCGACTTAGAAGAGGTTCGAGTCCAGCATTGAGATATATATGAGATACGTATATGATGATGCTGAGATTTTAATAATGATTCATCATTTCAGCTCATATATTTCACATTGATGGGCTCGAGTCTCCTCCATAATAGGAGTTTTATTGACCTACTATACCACGATGGTCAGACGTGTTGGTATAGGGTTTTGTTTCGAATTTTACTTCTCCTGCATAGATGTTATATGCGTTTTGTATCCCTTTGTCGTCTCTTACAATCACGCACGGGTAAGATATGGGATGGTGAATTGTATTCTTACCCTGTCACCACACGGAAGATGATGATGATGATAATTACGATGATGAATATAGCCTAATACTGACTATCCAGTTGTAAGTACTCTAGATCGATCGTAATTGTAATTTGAGATTTTCTGTTTTTGTGAGCTTAAATTCCTTTTTTAACATAAATATCTCTAGCCTGAATATAAAAATAATTAAGCTAAGTTAATATAACCAATGCACTCATTAAATACAAAACATTAACAATACGTTCTGGTATCGCAATCTTCATAATTGTATTTTTGATTCGACAGAAGCATAATCGATACATATGTCAATCTCTATTATTTTATAAATACAACAACAATCTGACCAATATGGCGTTGAAGCTAAAATGACTATTATTTTTTTATTGCAAGAATAGTACCTACGAATTCAACTGAAAAATTAAATATGTTTAACTAGGAACTTAGGAAATTCAGATTATGTTTTTATAAAGATAAGTGAAATCTAAACACGTTTTAATTCTTTTGTTAGATATTTTCGGACATCCGGCCACCTCCTTCTATTCTATTGAAATATTTTATCTTATTTAAATTCTATATTTAAACAAAATAAAAATTGTATAAAAATTAAATTTAAAAAATATATATTTAAGTTTTTAATATAAATCCTTATTTGCCGTCGCTCATCTACTTAAATAATTATGAACCTAGAAGGTCAATTATATTGACACTTGTTTAGGTACATTAAAATGAAATACATTTTCGATGTACGTATTGAATTTCGAACAGTATTTTATCCTTTTTCACAAGAAACTAATTTCATAACACCAACATCTATTGACGGAGTGGGGAATTCAAAGATTTCTTTTCTTAGATTTTCTATAGTACCATAAACAGTAGATGATGAATATAGTCTTGAAAAGGCTCGGACCAGCATCGAATAGCCGAGCCTCGGCTGTTCAAGACTGGCCCAAGCTCGGGCTAGCATCGAATAGCCGACGCTCGGCTGATTAAGGACTGGCCCAAGTTTGGATTAGCACCGAGTAGCCGAGCCTCGGCTGTTCAAGGCTGGCCCAAGCTCGGGCCAGCATCGAATAGCCGATCCTCGGCTGTTCAAGATTGGGCCAAGCTCGGACCAGCATCGAATAGCCAAGCCTCGGCTAATCAAGGTCTGGCCCAAGCTCGGTTCAGCACCGAGTAGCCGAGGCTTGGGTGTACAAGACTGGCCCAAGCTCGGGCCAGCATCGAATAGCCGAGCCTCGGCTGTACGAGACTGGCCCAAGCTTGGGCCAGCATCGAATAGCCGACGCTCGGCTGATTAAGGACTGGCCCAAGTTTGGATTAGCACCGAGTAGCCGAGCCTCGGCTGTTCAAGGCTGGCCCAAGCTCGGGCCAGCATCGAATAGCCGATCCTCGGCTGTTCAAGATTGGGCCAAGCTCGGACCAGCATCGATTAGCCAAGCCTCGGCTAATCAAGGTCTGGCCCAAGCTTGGTTCAGCACCGAGTAGCCGAGGCTTGGGTGTACAAGACTGGCCCAAGCTCGGGCCAGCATCGATTAGCCGAGCCTCGGCTGTACGAGACTGGCCCAAGCTTGGGCCAGCATCGAATAGCCGACGCTCGGCTGATTAAGGACTGGCCCAAGTTTGGATTAGCACCGAGTAGCCGAGCCTCGGCTGTTCAAGGCTGGCCCAAGCTCGGGCCAGCATCGAATAGCCGATCCTCGGCTGTTCAAGATTGGGCCAAGCTCGGACCAGCATCGAATAGCCAAGCCTCGGCTAATCAAGGTCTGGCCCAAGCTCGGTTCAGCACCGAGTAGCCGAGGCTTGGGTGTACAAGACTGGCCCAAGCTCGGGCCAGCATCGAATAGCCGAGCCTCGGCTGTACGAGACTGGCCTAAGCTTGGGCCAGCATCGAATAGCCGATGCTCGGCTGATTAAGGACTGGCCCAAGTTTGGATTAGCACCGAGTAGCCGAGCCTCGGCTGTTCAAGGCTGGCCCAAGCTCGGGCCAGCATCGAATAGCCGATCCTCGGCTGTTCAAGATTGGGCCAAGCTCGGACCAGCATCGATTAGCCAAGCCTCGGCTAATCAAGGTCTGGCCCAAGCTTGGTTCAGCACCGAGTAGCCGAGGCTTGGGTGTACAAGACTGGCCCAAGCTCGGGCCAGCATCGATTAGCCGAGCCTCGGCTGTACGAGACTGGCCCAAGCTTGGGCCAGCATCGAATAGCCGACGCTCGGCTGATTAAGGACTGGCCCAAGTTTGGATTAGCACCGAGTAGCCGAGCCTCGGCTGTTCAAGGCTGGCCCAAGCTCGGGCCAGCATCGAATAGCCGATCCTCGGCTGTTCAAGATTGGGCCAAGCTCGGACCAGCATCGAATAGTCAAGCCTCGGCTAATCAAGGTCTGGCCCAAGCTCGGTTCAGCACCGAGTAGCCGAGGCTTGGGTGTACAAGACTGGCCCAAGCTCGGGCCAGCATCGAATAGCCGAGCCTCGGCTGTACGAGACTGGCCCAAGCTTGGGCCAGCATCGAATAGCCGATGCTCGGCTGATTAAGGACTGGCCCAAGTTTGGATTAGCACCGAGTAGCCGAGCCTCGGCTGTTCAAGGCTGGCCCAAGCTCGGGCCAGCATCGAATAGCCGATCCTCGGCTGTTCAAGATTGGGCCAAGCTCGGACCAGCATCGATTAGCCAAGCCTCGGCTAATCAAGGTCTGGCCCAAGCTTGGTTCAGCACCGAGTAGCCGAGGCTTGGGTGTACAGGACTGGCCCAAGCTCGGGCCACCATCGAATAGCCGAGCCTCGGCTGTACGAGACTGGCCCAAGCTTGGGCCAGCATCGAATAGCCGACGCCCGGCTAATCAAGGTCTGGCCCAAGCTCGGTTCAGCACCGAGTAGTCGAGGCTTGGCTGTACAAGACTGGCCCAAGCTCGGGCCAGTATCGAATAGCCGAGCCTCGGCTGTTCAAGACTGGCCCAAGCTTGGACCAGCATCGAATAGCCGACGCCCGGCTAATCAAGGTCTGGCCCAAGCTCGGATCAGCACAGGGTAGCCGAGGCTTGGTAGTTCAAGACTGGACCAAGTTCGGGCCAGCATCGAATAGCCGAGCCTCGGCTGTTCAAGACTGGCCCAAGCTTGGGCCAGCATCGAATAGCCGAGCCTCGGCTGTTCAAGAGTGGCCCAAGCTCGGACCAGCATCGAATAGCCGAGGCTTGGTTGCTCGTGACTGGCCCGAGCTTGGGCCAAGATAAAAAAAAAGTTACGGCTCAATTGCACAAGGTCGGTCCAGGCTTGGGCCAGCATTGGACAGCCGAGGCTTGTTGCCCAGTATTGGCCCAAGCTTGGCCCCATCGTTGAAGACTGGCAGTTCCTACATGGGTCGTGGGTGTCCTAAAGACAATTAAGAGGTTTATATCAGCCTGAGCCCACTCCTTCTGATGCTGTCTTGTTAACAATTACATTCTCAAGGATGGTTGACGGCAGGCAGACACACCTTGTTCTTAGTAGACTTTAAACGACACTCACGAGCAATCCTTACAGGGTTGGTAGTATTCGTAGCCGCTACTACACTAATTAAACATGTATTAATTTTTAAAAAAGAAAACTAAATGTTGTTTGTCTTGTTGAAGTAAAAAATATAGATAAATCTATTGTTTCAAATTCTTTCCTTTGTTCAGCACTTTTGTTTTATCGTAAATATTGTTTCAAGGTTCTTTTGCAAGTATATTGATACGATTTGTTACTTCAACGCTTCAACATTAATGTTGTTTTTGTGGTTATTTCACATTCGTAAACAACAATAATGGTATAGTAGTCGGGCTCAGAAATATCTATAAAATTTTAGGTTTTATATTACAAACCAAAATCTCGTGTTTCAAAGTAAAATAATAAAGATATTGAGACCCTTACCAGCAGAGAGCGCATAAAACTATCGGTATTGATTCTAATTTCTGAGTTCTTCTCCAAGTGTCACTCCATAGGCAAAAAAAAGTGTGTGTGTCAGCTCCGACGCGCGACTGGAGTTTACTCTTTAAGTACGATTATCAAAGCAGGCGCAAAAAAAGCTCATTTGACTAAAAATAATATCTATATATATATTTATTTACATTTATTAAAACTGTTCAGTGAAGTATTATCTCACGTCAGAAAGTGAAAGGTGCGCAGAACAGGTTGCGCACCAAAAACGTAACGAGGTCATTCGATCACTAGATTTTACTCCTCAAATTTTTCTCATACCGGGCGCCTTATATGAAAATCAATTCTTAAGGAGTAAATCCAAAAAAAAAATTAGAGAAGAAATATATTTTCGAATAAACATTTATTCATCTCATCATCATCTCAGCTCATTTTATATCCCACTGTTGGGTTCGAGCCTCCTCCGTAATGGGAGGGAAATCGACCTACTATACCAGCGTGGTATGGGTCAGGCGTGTTGGTATAGGGTTTCGTTTTGAGTTTTCCTTCTCTTGTATAGATGTTATATGCGATTTATATCCCTTAGTCGTCTCGTACGATCACCCACGGCTGAGATAGGGGATGGTGAATTGTATTCTAACTCCGTCACCACACGGCAAACATTTATTATCGCATACAAAACTAGAAACCACATTTTTGACCATCTGTTCCAACACTTTTACCAATTAAGCTAGCTGGTAGGAACATGTTGTAAATAAATACTTCTCTCATATCCTCGAATCTATAAGAGATCTATTGTTCTGACTCTATATGGACTCTCCGTTAAAATTTACCGTTATAATTGAAATTCCGTTAAGAGGGCATCATATTCACATATTCGAGATCGCCTACTTTTAATTCCAAAGAGTAACTACATATATTAAGTACTTATGGTAATCTTTACTGATAATAATAATAAACGGAGTTTTGTTTTTATCCCTGAATGGTAAAGGTGAAATATAGTAAAAGATGACAAAGGTATGCAAGCAGATAACAGACAATAAGAATAGCGTAATTCGGAATAAAAACCAAGGGAATTCTGTTAGATTATAAATCACTAGGTCATTTTTCCTTCTATTGTAAGGAATAGTAGCTAATAGGAGGTCATATATGAGTTCCGGAATTTTAATTTATTTACTTTGGAGCCGTAAATTAAAATTACTTTAGAACACACTAATCACATTGTGCGCTATCCATTAATATAAGTGGCAGAATAAATTGAATAAATTTTACCGCGTCTCAACTGGTTAGACGCAATTTGCTTGATTACCGCATGGGCGTCACTTGATATTCCACGCTGAACAAATTGGCATAGACGGTTAGTAGTCCAACAGACTAATATGCTCAATTAAACTATTATTTCAGTGTGACCTCGAGTAGCAGGATATGTTTAATTACACATAGGTTTTGTAGTAATTATATGTACACAACTGGATACTGTGTATTAATTCGTGCGATGCAATAGCTAATTACAACAGTATATTAATGTAAACAAACTGTATATATAACAATATGTGTGATCTTAATGGGACATATGAATATTCTAATGACATCAAAAACTCGTATAATCAGCCAGTCATTTTATATCCAACATAGGACGAATCCAAAGAGGATAAAGCTCTTAGTCGTCTTTTATCACACCAGTGGGATTCCTTCCCAATAATGAATAATATTCTTACAACGTCACTAATACATCTCCGATTATCTGTGGATAAATGAATGGAATTGTAAGAGCCGGTTTTGTGCGATTACTAATTTACTTTAATTGTATGAGATATAATACTGTATTTTTAATCCATCCATTCATCAGCCCGTAAACGTCCACTGTTGGACATAGGCCTCCCCACGAGAATGCCATTTGTAACGGTCCTGTGCCACCTGCATCCAACGACCAACCTATCAATAGATAGCACATACAAATGATAGTATTTTAAGTTATTTTGTACTTTTCAGTTTTTGAAGTCGGTTTTTTTAAACATAGCTTTTTTGTATTTTTACTTTTTAGTGTTACAGACACACATAGGTTGTTCTATTAGTAGCGGGGCTTGAGCTACTCGTTCATTTGTCGCACACATACTTAATGCTAATTTTAGACTTCTATGGTATTCTCATGGGTGCCATTGTCAGAACTGGACCAAATTAAATTGGAACCACACGGGAAGCACCAGCACTCAAATAAAAAAGAATCATTAAAATCGCTTCGCCCAGTCGTAAGTTATGAGGTAACAAACAAAAAAAAAACACTGCGAATTGAGAACCTACTCCTTTTTTGAAGTCGGTTAAAAAATTGATTTTTAAAGACAATTTGCTTGTTCATTATTCATTTTCATCGTTTGTTTCATAATTTTAGTTATGAGAAACATGTTTCTATAGATTGCAATCTATTGATTAAATTCATCATTCTTCTCCTACTCTTATCCCAATCACTTGGGCTCGATACAATATATACTCTTCCGAAGTAGTACATATTGTAAAAGTTATTGGCAATAGTTTTATGACCGGCCTCCTGCCAGACGTCCCGTCCTTGGGAATGTAATTGTTAACCAAACAGCATCAGATGGAGTTGGCCCAGGTCTTTACAATGCTCTTAGTCGTCTTTTACAACATCCACGAGCAAAGTAAGAGTTGGTAGTATTCGTAGCCGCTACCACATAGCAAAAATTTTAAATTTAATCATATAATAAAATTATGTTCAGATCTTTCAATAATACCTATTGGTAATAGAGAAATCTACTCAGACAATTTTAAATAGTTTCGCATTCATTGCAAACATAACATAAAATCAATGTCGTGCCGTCTAGACAGCCGACCATCAGTTAATTGAAACAATATTACTGAGAAAATTAATTCACAACTTGCTAAAGATGTTTTCTAAAAGAATTACTTGTTAAAAAGTTTCATTATTATATATTATTACTAGCAGACTCGGCCACGCGTTGCTGTGGCTAAAGTAGCCTTAGTGTTACTAACGTGGTGGTTATGCTAATAAATTGTAGCATATATGAAACGATTGTACGTTTAACATAGCGCCATCTATTAAATACATACTCAATCCAGTCAACAGATACCGCCATCTGTTAGAATCGTTTAGAGATAACAGATAATTGTGACAGTCAAATAATAGACAAATAATTTGCAATACAAATAATATTGCGAGTGTAAATTGAGAGAGAAGCTATCCAATCTTTTAAGTTGGATCAAACTACGCATGCTGTGCAAATTTGATTAAAATCGGTTAAGTACTTTAGGAGTCCATCGCGGACAAACAACGTGACGCGTAATTTATATATTAAGATAAGATAATTATTCTTATCACGTAATTTAAAAGTATAAGATACATGATTCGAGTATAAAAAAGTCATATTTCTTTTTCCTTTTTAATTACTTTACTGATGGACATTTCGTTGCTAATACATAACACAGATTTCTGTTTCTTCATACTTGATTACATTCGTGAGAATGAGGTGAGATGGAGAAAGTGCGGAGTAAGAATACAATTCACTACCCCCTTTCTTATCCGTGGATGTTGTAAAGGATGATTTAGGGATATAATATTTAGATATATATTATCTATGCAAGAGAAGGGAAACTCGAAAGAAAACCATATACCAACTTCACTGACTAGCGCGGTATAGTAGGTCAATTTTCCTCCTATTGTGGAGGAAGTTTGACGATCACATAACACAGAATAGCAAAAGATACTCTTATACTATTTATTTATTAAAAGACTAGTGTCTAACAAAGCAGTTTCATAGTTAAAAAATATAGGTTGCGACGTGGTTTTGGCTTCGAATTCCGAGTCACACAAGAAACGCGCAACGACGGGATTTTCTGATGTTTTCATTTTAATAAGAGTTTAAAGATTATATTAGGATTATCCTAATAAGTCTAAAGTGTAGAAGCATAAAGTGTAGTAGTGTACTAAAGACGTCCATTATTGTTCAGCACTAAAAATATGATGGAATATATGAATATTTTAAATCAATTTTTAACTTTCGGTGATAAAGGCGAGTGCAAAAAAATAGTCGTAGTATTTCATCTTGTTCTTCTATATATATATATATATATATATATATATATATTTTTAGCAACCAGAAGTGAGAATTGAATAAAAAAAATAATAAGGCGGTGGCCTAGCCCTATTTTATTTAATTAACTTTTAAACAATGAAATTACAAGAAATATCAAGAAATAATTACAATCAAATACAACCAGTTATTCACGACTTACTTCACAATTACATTTGAAAATAGAACAAGAATTAATTTAACAACAAAACACAGTAATTAACAAAATGGCTTACGTACACCGAGCAATCCAACCAAACGCGTCCGCACCGCGCGATGTCCGACAAGAAGTGACCGAACACTACCAAGCACCGCGCTTTTATAGGTTTACTCGGCGTACTTTATTGACAATCTGGGGGTATATCTAATACGGCCTCTCCTGACAGCTGGTCGTCCTCGATCCTGAAGTGCCTATGTCTGACCAGTCGTCCAGGATGTGGCCTAGTCCAGTAGTGGCATTGACAACCCAGCCGTACCACTTGTATGTGGTGGCGAGTCGATCGTACCACTAGCGTCGCATGGAGATGAAGGCGGCGAAACAGCTGAAATCGCACCAGTGCGATCATGTTCGCCTGGTGGCAATTTCGGCGCTATTGGCTGAGCGGGCTCCGAGGGGTCTGCTTCATCTAGAACCATACAGTCATTATTAGGCCTCTAGAGGCCTATGACATATTACCAAACAACTTACTAGCGAATCGAACGCTACTGTTTTTACGATTGCTAACACTTTAAACAGTCAACGATATGTACGACTTGATATCAGATATCAACGATACACACGACTTGACAGACTAACGCCAATACGACTTAGCACATAGCGTCAGGATAACTTTGACGCTTGTGCTAACGCATTCGTTAGTATACGGCGACTTGACAACATGTCAACGCCCGTGTTCGCCTAGCGAGACAATTCGCTACGAACACACAGAATAGCGACTTGACAGTACTTCAACGCCTATGTTCGACTAGCAAGGCAAACCAGCCCGCTACGTAACATAATAGCGACTTGACAGCACTTCAACGCCCGTGTTCGCCTAGCGAGACAACTCGCTACGAACACACAGAATAGCGACTTGACAGTACTTCAACGCCCATGTTCGACTAGCAAGGCAAACCAGCCCGCTACGTGACATAATAGCGACTTGACAGTACTTCAACGCCCACGTTCGCCTAGCGAGACAACTCGCTACGAACGTACAATACTCACATTCAAAAAATGCAGCGCACGTTTCCGGAGACCACTCGCCACGCCAGGGCACCATGTGCTGAGCTGCGGCTTGCGTCGTCTTCCCATAGTCTCCAGAGATGAGTTTAAGTTCATAACGGCCGCTGGGGAGAATGCTCACGACCTTATAAGGTCCGCGCATTCCCGAATCTAATTTACCTGTAGACTGAGCAGTTTTAATTACAAACACAAGGTCATCAGTATGAAATTCCCTTGGAGGTCGTCTTGAACGATTTACACGTTCGTCTTGCTCAGACCGATTTCGGTCTAGAAGGTGTCGAGCTCTGCTCCTAGAAAGCTCTCTGAGCGCTTCCCGGTTAGGTGACAAGCTTTCGATAGCCACATCTCGCACAAGAGCACGAATGACTGGGGTCGTAGCCTCTGTTCCTATAAGGAGGTTAAGCGGTGATGTCTGGGTGGTTTTGTGTTTCGTTATATTAATAACGAGCTGCAGTTTCCATAGAGTGTTTGCCCACAATGCATTCTTATGGTTGGCCTCTATTCGTATCATGTTAAGTACGGTACGCATGTACCTTTCCACCTGTCCGTTGGCATGATGCATTCCAGGCGTTATGTGATGAAGTTCACAACCTAACTCGTTAACCCATTTAACAAACACATTTGATTCAAACATACGACCTTTATCGGTGACCATAAGTTTCGGCACACCAAACAGCGAGATCATTTGTGTAGCCACCCTTTTGAGCTCTTCGGCGTCCTGACGAACCATGGGATATAACATGCAGTATTTACTGAAACTGTCAACGATGATTAGGACATATTTATACTCCTCAGACAGAGGTAGTGGTCCCAGAGCATCGACGTGAACTGTATGAAACGGTACGTCTGGTTTCGGCCACGAAGTAATTTGTTGAAGCGGCGCACGTGGAAGTCGCTTACTAGACATACAAGTCAAGCAGTGTGCTATATACTTCGCGACAAAGTACTTCAAGCCAGGAAACCAAAAATGCCTGAGGATGAGGTCCACAGTTTTCTCCACACCGATATGTTCGTGCTCATCATGGAATATCCGGAGGAGACTAAGCCTGTGTCCTTTGGGTATGTAACACAGCAAGCGTGGCTCTCCACCGACCGGCGTATAACGATAGTAAAGTAGATCGTTACGTGCAACATACCTGTTTGCGTCTAGAGCACCATCCTGCAGTTTCTGAAGTAGGTCCAGGGTTTCTTGGTCGCTTTGCTGGGCAGTGTGAGCCCAGTTACGCGGTCTCTGTATTTGGTGTATCAGAGCAACAGGGTTTCGGCTAAGATAGTCAGCGTGTGACATGAGCACACCTTTCCTGTACTCAATTGAGAAGTCGAAATCCTGCAAGTAGATCCACCATCTTGCCACCCGCGGTAGCAAATCTTTCTTGCGCTCCGTAGCTTTCATGGCGTTACAGTCGGTGACGATGGTAAACTTCAAACCCACAAGGTAATGCCGAAAATTTTGAAGTGCTTTCACGACAGCTAGCGTTTCAAGCTCGTACGAGTGGTACTTGCTTTCTGCGCCCTGCGTGACCTTGCTGTAATACGCGACTACGTGTTTCTTACCGTCCGGATGAATTTGTTGCAAAACTGCTCCGTAACCAATGCTGCTGGCGTCTGTATGCACTTGGGTAGGTAATTTAGGATTAAAAATAGCTAGAACCGGCTCGTTTGTTAAGCACCTGATGAGCTCTTGACGGATGGATTCGTGTTCCGATGTCCAGGAAAACTCGCAACCCTTACGAGTGAGGTGGGCAATAGGCGCAGTTTTGGTGGCGTAGCCTTTGATGTAACGCCTAAAATAACCAGCAAGACCAAGCAGTTGCCTAACCTGCTTAACGTTTACCGGTGCGTTTGAGTTAACCAAGGCCTCAACCTTTCGCGGGCTCGGCCTCACCTGACCCTTGCTAATTATTCTACCGAGATACTCTACTTCGCTGACAAGAAAAGAGCATTTTCGTAGATTTACTGAAAATCCCGCACTTGTAAGTGTTCCTAGCACCATACGAAGCAACTCGATGCCTTCTGGTACGCCATTACTCATAAGGAGTACGTCATCCACGTACACCAATGTATTTCCGTCGTTTATGTGTTCACGTAATGTGTCATTGATAATTCTTTGATAGACGATCGGACTGTTGGCTAAACCGAATGGCATCTTTAAAAATTCGAAATGGTCCTCTGGCGTAACGAAACCGGTAAGATAGGTGCACTCCTCTTTTATTTTAATTTGATGGAACCCAGAGGCCATATCCAGGCTCGAAAAGTAAGTATAAGTGCCTAGCCTATCTATCTGATCCTCTATCAAAGGTAGCGGGTACCTGTCTTTAACCGTGACACGATTAAGGGCCCGAAAATCAACACAAAGTCGATCAGAACCGTCGCGTTTCTTAACCAGTATAATTGGGCTGGCATACTCTGAAGTAGAGCGTCTTATAATGCCTTTATCTAAAAGATCCGACGTTATTTCTCTAACCTTAAGTTTTTCGGCGTGTGAGAGCTTATATGGCCGATAGACCACAGGAGTGGAGCTAGTTAATTTAATTTCCATCTCGCCTGTCTTCACAGTGGTTTCAGCTGTACCCGTAATTAAGAACTGCGAATAATCCCTAACCACACTCAGCAACGTATCGCGCTCAATACCCTTTACTTGCGTATTTATCTCGACTTCATCCGTTCGTGATGTAACATTAACGCATTTCACTTGTTCCGAGTGAGAAAGGTATTGTCGGTCTTTTGTTCGTACGTAAGTCACACCGTCGCGGTTAAGTATATCCGTTCCTATTATTATCGGTGTTACCATCAATGCTGACGGTACTATTACTAGGTCAGCTTCGATCGATAAACTGTCAAACTCAATAATAACCGTGATGTATGACGTCGAGAGAAATTCTTTATTTCCGATTCCTTTAAGTACGCAATGGCGAAATTTAGGCTGACAAGGAAGGTATTTTAATACAGCGGAAGAGACTAAGGATACGTTAAGTGCGCCGCTGTCTATTAGTACATCCATTGATACACCGTAAACGACAGCCGTGGTAATGTCGCTACTCTGGGTATAGTTCGAGCAGTCCGTGCACAAATTAACACTACGCTCATTTCGAGACTCTGCCCTAGCCTTAGCAAAACAATTGTTCTCCCTATGACCAGGTTTCTTGCAAAACGTGCACAGAGTACTAGGGCCGCTAGTATGTACCGGTGGTCTACTGTCGTTATTGCCAACTAGGGACTTTGGCTTCGTGCTACAATTACGGCGTAAATGTCCCCTTTGGCCACAAGAGAAACATTTAATATCTTTATCACGGTTAATTTGCTGTGCTGGACGTGAAGAAGAAACTTTCAGAGCAGGGCCACGGGTTTCACGTATGTTATGATTCGGCTTAGTGTAAATAGACAGGAATGACACGAGGCTGTCTGGATTCAAATCTGCATTAGCGGCAGCCGCGCGTACTTGAGGATTTGCAATTCCTCTTATAACAATAAGAGTACGTAATTCATCGCTTAGACCTTGTACAATGCGCAAACGAAGTAAAGTGCGCCGGGCATATTCAGCGTAGGTGGCGTACTTATCCGAGGTATTGTTCATAGCGTCGAAGAGTATATTGGCGTAATCTAGCTTTGCCGGACAAAGAGACTTAAATTCCTTTTTAAAATTAGACCAGGTTCTATCGTTAGTGACCCATTCACCTATCCACACCTTTGCATCACCCTTCAAGCAATTTGCCACGCGGGACAAACACTCGTGGTCAGACCAACCGTTCGTCTCCCACGCACGATCTACCTCCTCGCACCACGTTTCGATATTATTAATACTGGGGTCAAAGTTAGAAACGAAGTAATTGTGCGTACGCACAGGTTGCACTGCCTTTACGGCATCGATAATCGCTTGAGCGAGAGTAGACGTCTCCGATCCGCGCTGAGTCGAATCTGAGACACGACCCTGCCCTCCAACGCTAGATTTCTCGAGCACGTCGTGCGTGGCGAATGGAACAGATTCTAGTCTACCCAGTGTGGGGGTTCGTAGTCGCGGCGGGGGAGTGTAACTATTTAAGTCATGACCATGTTTACTATAAGCACTGCAACGTCGGCACTTACGTCGGTAGCCGCGGGCACGTGACATACTGCGAGACCGGCAGGCGTGATGTGATCTACGGTGCCTTCGTTTCGAAATACGTAGCCCGCTACGGGATCGACTAGACCGATATGAAGTACTGCGAGAACAATGCGACCTATCATACGATACGCGATCATCGTTACTCGAAAAAGAACCCCGCGAACGCGAACGCGATCTCCTGCGATACTGGTCACGTATACGTTTGTCACGAGAA
The DNA here is from genome assembly GCA_905163515.2 of Lymantria monacha. Classification (NCBI taxonomy): domain Eukaryota; kingdom Metazoa; phylum Arthropoda; class Insecta; order Lepidoptera; family Erebidae; genus Lymantria; species Lymantria monacha. The sequence continues at coordinate 14,676,138 of LR991097.1, read as the reverse complement.
CGAGAGGCGTGCCGAGTACGCGAGCCATTCTTACGATGCCAAGAGCGTCCCCGGGACGTACTTCGCGGCATTATTTATCTAACACCAGCTAATTACACTGTTATCGGCGAGTAATTCGATATAAATTACACGAAATACCGAATTACAGAATTTAAAGAAAAGAGGGTAGTCGTGAATCACTTGTTGCCTGTGAGCCTTGAGTTCTTTATCCCACTTCTGATTTTAGCAACCAGAAGTGAGAATTGAATAAAAAAAATAATAAGGCGGTGGCCTAGCCCTATTTTATTTAATTAACTTTTAAACAATGAAATTACAAGAAATATCAAGAAATAATTACAATCAAATACAACCAGTTATTCACGACTTACTTCACAATTACATTTGAAAATAGAACAAGAATTAATTTAACAACAAAACACAGTAATTAACAAAATGGCTTACGTACACCGAGCAATCCAACCAAACGCGTCCGCACCGCGCGATGTCCGACAAGAAGTGACCGAACACTACCAAGCACCGCGCTTTTATAGGTTTACTCGGCGTACTTTATTGACAATCTGGGGGTATATCTAATAATATATATATATATATATATATATATATATATATATATATATATATATATATATATTTTCCTTCTCTTGCATAGATGTTGTATGCATTTATATATCCCGGTATAAGTCGGTATATCAAGATAGGGGGTAGTGAATTGTATTCTTATTCCGTCACCACACGGATAATATTTTTATATAGTATTTATTGAGATATTATTGTAAATGTGACTCGTTGGATTGGTTTCTATATTAGTTTTGGTGACGATTTAATATTGGCAATTAACCTTCCCTGTTGAGGTTCACTAATTTAGTGTACATCGTGAATTAGCGATATTAATTAATATTTGTGTTAACTAATTGCGCTTATCAGGTTTAAATTGTAATATAGATTTATTTGACACCCATTTAATATTTACTGAAAATATTTTTTATTTATTTTGTATAATCGTAGATTTTAATATTTGTATTAAAATTTGCAACGTAATAGGCAACTCGGCTTTTATTTCATTATCAATTTCCTGCTCTTACTCCAATTACTTGGAGTCCACGCAATATGTCAACATACTTATTGCAAAAGTTATTGGCAATAGTTTTATGGCCGGCCGTCTGCTATACAATACTCCTTGGGAATGTAATATTTGACCAAAAGGCATCAGGTAGAATTGGCCCAGGTCGATATAAAGCTCTTAGTCGTCTTTTACGACATCCACGAACAAATTAAGAGTTGATGGTATTCGTAGCCACACAGCCTAAACTTGGATCTTAATGGAATTGGATCTTAATGGATTCTTCTTTTAATGGAAGTAAAGTTTTTCATGTAAGAAACGTTCAGTATATACCGGGTGTAACAGAGAATGGAGCAGCTGGTCAGAAAGGAGGTAGGTAATGATAGTATATAGATAGCTCGGTATTTCTCTACGTGATAAAATCCGGAATACGGAAATCCGTAGAAGAACGGGTGTAACCGACATAGCCCGAGGAATTAGCACGTTGAAGTGGCAATGGGCAGGCCACATCGCTCGACGAACCGACTACCGTTGGTGAAGAAAGGTTCTCGAGTGGCGACCACGAATCAGACGACGCAGCGTAGAACGACCCCCCACTCCGTGGACTGATGATATTGTCAAGGTTGGATGCAGGTGGCATAGGACCATTGCGAATGACATTTTCGTGGGGAGGCCTATGTCCAACAGTGGACGTTTATGGGCTGACGGATGGATGGATGGATGGAATGATAGTAGGAACCCATAACAAAAATTTGAAGCGAAAATATCAAGGAGCCGTTGACTCGTCAGCTGTCTGTAAAGGCGACGTTTGCCATACTGTAGCAAAGGTAATCATTGATTTATTTAGGTTCTAATGAATATTTAAGAAAGTATGAGTATGTAGCAGATTATTTATCATTTACTTGGTACATTTCATTCAGATTAAGGCTAAGTTCAGATGACCGCGCGGCGACGCGCGGTTGGCTCGGCGCGCGGTTTAAGATTATAGCAAATCAATGTTGTTGTGTACATGACCGCGCGTCACCGCGCGTGACCGCGCGCACCGCCATGCACCGCGCGCAAGATCTTGAACCGCGCGTCACCGCGCGGCGACGCGCGGTTTGAGATCTACAATCCTGTATGGACCTGTTCAGTTGACCCGCGCGGTTTTAGGGGGACGGACACATGGAGTCACGAAAATGGAGGACGATTTTCTTTTGGTGATATGCAATATCTTACAGCACCATCTGCAGGTTGCATATCCTTTTCAACGCAATCATAAAAAAACTCAAAGGAATCAATCGTCATCCTAAAGTAGTTGAAAAATCGATCTTCGTGTAGTCTGTGTGGTATATAAAGTCACAAAAAGACTTAAAGAATGTCTTTGACTGAAAATAGGGTACACCCAGTATTATCTTTGCTTTCCATCACTACGTCGCAATTTGCGGTATAACACCCACAAACAAATAGCCTCCTCCACGTCCATTATCGCTGAATGTTCACGCTAGATTGCCGCGCGTAAGCCGCCTCCATCTGAACAGCTAAATCGCGCGGCAACGCGCGTCGCCGCGCGGTCATCTGGACTTAGCCTTAATGAAAAAGCGATAACAAAATTAAAAACTTTAAATGCTTCTAATTCATTAACAAATCGAATCGATTTTCTCTTCAAATTTTTGATATGGGTTCCTACCATCATTACCTGCCACCATTCTGACCAGCTGCTCCATTCTCTGTTACACCCGGTATATTAAAGTATTTGTTATTTTTGTTTTACCTTTGTTCAGTTCGATAGTGCTTAAAGATAACATGCACTCGAATTTCTAAATTAAAGAAAATACAACTCTTTCGAACTATTAAATCTTGCAGCTGTCATGAAAAGCTATGTATACATATAATAACCTAGACTCATAATAACTATTTGTGTATCATATAAATACTCACAAAATGATGTGTATGGGAATCGACACTCGTATAGTCATAATTCATAACACAAGAAAAATAAAAGTGCTTATTGTTCATATGCTAGAAAGAATAAGTACTTGAATGTGTATAAATTGTTTTATATATTCCTCATGGTTACTTTATTTCCGAAGATTAGAAGAAGTTACGTAGGTGATAAATATATATGAACCTATTCAAAAATATTTACCTACGAGTATATAGTTCTACATAAACTGAAAACCAGTTAAAATAATATATTTGCCTAGTGATATTCTCACCTCCATAGGGGTAAATAGTTGTGACCGAAGACAAAGATCGGGTACCGGTAGCCCGCTCGCACGGCGAAGAGAGGTGTTTGCAGGGTGGGTCTATGGGGCTGCGCGCCGCCTCTTCCGTCGCTCCGGACCGATTTGGCGGGGCGCGAACATGTTCATAGCCCATATAGTAGGAGTAGAAATGGACTATAGTCCATTGCAAAAAGAAAACCAAAAAAGGGTAAATAGATACTTATTTTTATCAAGAACTAAACAGAGCCTATTTACATAAATCTGTTTCAATTTCAATTTTGCTTGCTATATTAAGAATTGTGTAAGGAAATTCTCGAAAATTGAAATATTTTCAGAAGTCAGAAGAACAACACATCTTTTCAATAAATCATGCGCTAACCTAAACTTATGGCGGTGGATCATAGAGGACTTTGACATGCGGGTTGGCGATCGTAGTTAGTGTTGAAAACTTAGGGGATTCTAGGCTTATTTACCGGTTGATCCCTGAGTCGGTTTTTACGAGACCCAGAGTTAAATTAGGAATCTAGTAAGACATTGTACTCCTATCCCGTCGAAGTCCACGAGAGCAAAGAAAGTCTAAAGCTCTCATCATCATCTTACGATAGCTAGCTGTGTTTTCGAACGGTAATTAACACTTATCATCGCGTAGGAAGGTTGCTCGTCTGCCTCCAAAGCCAATAAGAAAAGTTAAAACTGAAATATAACTATTTTTATAAGTTTTATGGTGTTGGTATTTGATTTTTATTTACTGGGCATTCTCGTGGGTTCTCTCCCGCGACCATGAACGTTGAACAATTTCCAAAATGTCCGGCAAGTAAAAATCGAATACCAACGGAATAGTTATATTTCAAATATGTAATACTCGTGTAAATATTAGAAGTCAAAAGCAAAACTAGGCGCAGATGGATTATGTAAAAATGAAAATCATATAAGTTATTTACATAGCTTGGTAAAAATGTGTTAGTTATTTTTTTACATATAAAATGCCTTGTGTTATTAAAAAATATAAGAGTCAGTTTAATTCGTTCTAAACACCAAGCTCGCGTCGAGAGCTAGGCGGTAATTCCACGTTATTCTCGCAAGAGCTCTTCTCTGCACGAGGGCCGTTAGCAACTCCGACGGTACAGAATATTTCTTTTTATAACAAATATTGTGGCAACTGCTGAAAAACATCATTAAACGTTCTATTTCATAGCATAAAAACGTGGCTGAGAATCTAGATTAATATAAAAGAAATAAGAAAAGAACATTTGAAAGCAGGTATTATTACAACAATTTGTAAGTAACTGCACAGATGGCAAAGTAGTTTATACCGATCTCTCTTGCCTGGTGTTATTTCTTCGATTCCCACGTTAGACAAATTTTTATGCTATTCTTATACTTATATGTTTTCTTCTTTATATTATAGTAATTATTATATATCAATCGATGCCAAATGTTTATAAAGGTGTACTAGTTTAAGCAATATTATTTAAAATGTTTAAATTATAACAATTAGGATAAGACAATTGTATGCTACCTATGTGTAGTATCCAGTTTTTCTATTCCAACGTTGTGTTGACGCATTTTATTAAGTCATCCTTTTGAAGCCAAATTCAATATGTATTATATATAAATATCACAATCGCTTCATAATAATAGGGAACAGTATACATTTCTCTTGAGCTATATGGCCGTGAGAATGATGAGTAGGTATGGGTTGAGAAAGCCATAAAAATATATTAGCCAATGTTATATGTATTGTCCTCGTTTCGGGATTTGGTATCAGATTGTTGATTATTATTTATGAGTTCATAGTCCCCGATTGAATGGTCTACGAATGTAATTTGGTACAATAAAGCGGTAGAGAATTCGTATATGAACTTAGAATACCTAAATTAGTATTTGGTTGTAGATCATCTGGATTTGGTGCGATTTCTGTTTGATTTATTTGGGTTACAGTCATATTTCGTGTGATTTATGATCGTAATCAATTTCTGACTGGGTGCCGTGAATTAAGGCGATTTTACATCTATTATTTCTGGGGAAGGTTTTAAAGTTTTGACTGTTTATTGATTTATCATAAGCCTGTCGAACTCTACTCTTAGATGTTGACCTTGGAAACGTGACCTTGGAAAAGTTAAGTTAGTTATTCTTTTAGTTAGTAGTGACGTAATGTAATGTTATTGTAAAATAAGGAAAATTTGAAATACAAAGCTTTGCCAATTTGACTGTTCAACGTGGTATAAGTACGCCAATTTGCCACGCTCGTCAGCTGATACCTAACAATGGGACGGATAGAGTTTCTAAAGAAAAAGAGTTAATTGAATGTATTTCTTCTTGTAGCCAGGGACTGAAAGTATTATATGTATTTCAAATAAAACCATGTTTAATAAGATTTTGCTTTTTCTGACGTCTTAGACACTTTTCAGCGTTTATGGTCTGAGAGGACTAAGATATCTTATGTCCTATAAATCAACGTTTTTACAGAGGTTTTTATTAACCTGATACATTATTAATTATTTTGGCGCAAATTTTTAACAAATTCATTGGCAATACAAAAAGAGAATTATTCTATACATATAGAATTCATCATCATCATTTCAGCTCATATATGTCCCACTACTGGGCTCGAGCCTCCTCCATAATTGGAGGGAAACTGACCTACTACACCACACTGGTCAGATGTGTTGGTATAGGGTTTAGTTTCGAGTTTTCCTTCTCTTGCATAGATGTTATATGCGTTTTAAATCCTTTAGTTGTCTCTTAGGATCACCCACGGGTAAAATAGGGGTGGTGAGTTGTATTCTTACTCCGTCAACACACGGAAAATTATTACATATACATATAGAATCATTTCTGCAAATCTGAAAAATAAAATTGTTTTATTTCTAATCTGTCTCGTGTAAACACTATATTTATGTTGAGCGTATGTATACAATCTATTTTATTTTAGCTGGTGTCGTACCAAACTAACGCGGTTTGCATGTCTATGCGCTATATGTACAGAGCCAGTATTCGATGCAAAATAATGTTCGATAATATGTTCTGTCGCGTCACCGAATCATGTAAAACGCGAGAGGTTGTCATTCTTATACTAATCTTGTATCTATTTGCGTGAAATTAAAATTTTCAGGTTTATTGTGTGCTATTTAAAAGACAATGTCGCGAGAAGACGATTAAGTGACGAAGACTTATGTGGCTTTAATATTATATGATGCCTTCCGCTTAGCAATAAACGTCAGTAGGCTGTTATATTAAAACAGATTTCATATTTGATTTTACGGATCACTATGAAGGTCATTGTCAAAACAACAATACCTCAAAGCGTTGATTCGCTATGGCACCACAGATTGTACGTTATCAAGGCGTGATGTCATAAAACTATCTTAACTTTTAAATACGAATAACAATATATTTGTTAATACTTCATGGCTTAATTACTTAAGAAACCGTTTCGAATTTTCTTATACACATTGTCAGGTATACGGCGAATGCTACCTATAAGGTACAAAGTTATCTTATAAAAAAATCTGGATAAAAGTATCCAGGAAATAGTAATGTTCAAGAAGGATTGCACGAGTGATGGCTACTTTAGTAGATTACTGATGAGTAGAATACTGGGTGCCGCTTGTGGGATCTGGTCCAGCCATTCTATTTATTACATTTTAAAAATAATAACAAATGGTTCGAAGGCCATAAGACTGTAGTTACTAAACATATTGTATACAATTTTATTTAAAAGAAGAAATAAAAAGAATGACGAGCCCACTGAGTTTTCTGCTGGCTACGTTTCGATTATTACATTAAGTTCATATAAAAGTCAAATTGACAATATGTAAGTGCCCTTATGGAGGAATATATATAATAATTTTTTTTATTTGATTTGAATAGAAAAATTGTTCAACAATATCTATATTTACGCGAGTGAATAGCATTTTATTGTACATAGAAAACTTACAATTTTGTTATATCGAATATGTACCATATATGTAATATATATATGTTATATGGAAGGTACACCACTGATATAGAGCTTAGAGTGAATGCGGGAAATAGAGTCAACGGAGCGTTGGGGCAACTTCTCGGTAGCCACCACCTCAGCCAGAAGGCACGTGTAGCAATACATAACGCAGAGCTTGTTCCAACATTATTATATGGAAGCGAGAGTTGGGTATGCAGAAAAGAGCATGAAAGTAAAATTAATGCGGTCGAAATACGATCTCTACGGAAAATCTGTGGAGTTAGTCTGACTGATCGCATTCGTAACAACGACGTAAGAGAGCGAGTAGGTATGAAATAGAGTATTAGTGTAAAGATGTGAAAGGGAATGCTCCGATGTTTCGGACATTTGGAAAGAATACCGAATGAACGTCTGGTTAAGATATACAATGCGAAAGTGGAAGAATGTCATCATGTCATCACCGAGGGAGACCGAGACTAACCTACCTAGACCAGATTGGTCACATACTGAAGGAAGGTGGAGTCAAGTGTCTCCAAAACCGGTGAGCGTGTATGAAGAGAATTATGAATGTTGAGGAAGCGAGTGAAGTATGCAAGGATAGAGTTCTCTGGCACTCTGTTCTCTCTGCCTACCCTGCAAGGGATATGGCGTGATGATATGTATGTATGTATGAATATGTACCATTCTTTTTTTTTGTAGGCTATGGTCTGGACACACGTCGTCCGATCCATCCGGGGCGACAGAAAGGCAACGCGTGGCCCCGCCACCCACCGTATTCCCTCCCAAACGTCATTGGCCCGGCCCCTGGGACCGCTTCTTTGACATCCGTGGCCAGTCCGGCGGGGTCGAATACCATTCTACTATATTACTGTAATTGTGTAGACTATATGTGCGCGTAGACGTACGTCTTCTTTTTCTCATTCACACATATTATGTGTGAATGAGAAAAAGAAGGGGCCGAGAACAATTTTAGCATTTACTCCTACCATAAAGTGAAATGTACTATAATTTATAGAGAAAAAGATCTAAAATATCAAAGTTACTTTCATATCATTTGCATCGTTTTCAACGTAACAGAGATAAATATCGCGAATCGTCTCATCTTGTCTTATTTCCTTTCGTAGCAAGTGCAAGTGATTGCCGGAAATAACATTGAAAACCGACGTTGAAGTTGCGTTTTCCTTTTCATAATAGAATCAGAGGTTAATTTAAATGGAAATATAATACATAGAAAATATATTAAAGAGTTTATTAGATTAATTTCCGAAATAGGCTTAAAGGATATGAACACAGTTCACGTCACGCTCAATATTGTTACAGTAAATAGTATTTTCTTTTTCCACTATCAGTTTATATACGTCTCACAGCTACCTAACAAGATATCTGCCATTCTCTAGATGACGGCAATTAGCCTACTACACTAATCCTTTAAGTTAATAGTCTTGCATTCCTTCATCGGCTACCGATATCTGTGAGGAAGAAAAGGCAAGAAGGGCTGATGAATTTATAATATTGCTCCATATCCATACATAAATAATATTATGAATTAGTAAACATTCAATATTATATTATTCGCTAAGATCAAAAATTGATAAAAAGAAATATTCAGCATTTTTTTTTCACTTTCTCATATTCACAATATTTTTTTATTTGACTGCACAGATGGCGTAATGGTTAAGAAACTTTCGTTCGGTGCCAGTGGGTTCGATTCCTACGTAGGAGAATAATTTGTGCGATCCACAAACTGATGTTCTGGGGCTGGGTTTAATTTGTATAATTATGTTTATAAAGTCATAAAAATCATCATCAAAAATCTTGCATAGTTAAAATAGCATTGCATAGTGCAAAATTTTTTTAGCTTGCATAGTGCAAAATTTTTGCATAAGGTGGTGTTTTAATAAAAAAAAATCCTTTAAAATATATCTATTCACAAAAATTAAACTAACTATTCACACACACATATACATATATGTATACACACACACACACACACACACACATATATATATATATATATACATCAGATTCGATAGTATAATTGATTAGTGAAATAAATAAATAAATAATAAATATAATTTATTTTAAAAAAAAAAATACATTCTACATTTCAAACATTCCGAGATATACTAAATTTGATGACACTACGTTAGTTATTCATAATTATACACACAAACACTCCCGATAAATCGAAGTTAGGTCACATGAGTAAATAACGTACAGAGACCAAGCTTCTAAGGAGCGAGCAAAATTGTTACCTATTCTGTTAGGGTTGGCACATGAGGATGAAAATAAATACACAAAACGTTTGTCAGCTTTTTATGTATGGATATTTTTTTACAAATTGCTTACTCTAAATAGTTTTGTTTGGTAATTTTTGATTTTTAATAATTTGTTATATCTCTTAATCGAATAATAAATTCTAAATCTAATATAAAGTTTTTTTTTTAATAATCAATGGGAAAGCACTTGCATGGCATATCAAATTTACAATCTTGTATACGTTTTAGTATATCACTACCAATATTAACAATATTTATTTCTAGATCGAAATATTCTCGAAATTTCTTCTCAAGCAATTCAACAAATGCGATGAAGTTGTCAGGAGGTAGATTATTAAAAAACCCAATTGTATACTGCTTTCGTTAAAGTCTTTGTAATGGCTGAAAAAAGAGTCTCCCCATATTTATAGGTTGTTCAGATCTATTAACATACAATGTCATTTTCTCACATTTGTGTTGTTCGAGGCATTTTCTGTACAAATAGACTGAATAGCCCGATACATAGACTAAACCATTTTTTTCCGGTAAATCAAATCGATAATCATTTGTTCCTACTGTTAATTCAGGGGCGGGGACATTTTTCGATTGTTGTTCATGCACACAGTACAATAAACTATATTTACACTCTTTCTAATTAATTCAAATTTCAAATTTAAACAGATACGCACGACGCGATGCACAGCGAGCGGTGAGTGAGCCCTTTGCTTGAGCACTGGCCGAACCAGTCTAAACAGGTTTCGTTCCGTACGTGACGAGCCGCCAGTGCTCACGCACACACGCGCATTATACTTGTAGTGATGTACCTACCGTGGCGCGGTTGTTTGAATCTTTGTCTCTGTACGTTTATTTACTCATGTGGTTAGGTACTCAAGTATTTCTTTGTCGGTATTTCGGTAAGCGTTCGGCAAAATTCGTAACCCGTGTACCTGCTGCCGTATTGCGCACACGCCGCACGCTGTTCGCCAGTGAATTCTTGATCGTGACCTAATTATGAGCACGTGCTAATTTTATTGTTTATATCCAACGATGGGAGCACAAATCATGTAAGATATTCGAACCGCGAGTATTAAGGAATGGTATGGTGCTGCCTAAATTCTAAGTGCTAATAGCTACGTGGTGTGCAAGTAAAAAAATTGCAAATTAGTGAGTATAGTGAGGCCCTTCATAGCAAAATTATTACTGCATTTAAGTGAAGTGAAAGGTGCTCGGACACAAATAACATTAAAAAACAATTTAAGCAAGTGTTAAGAGAATTGTACATTTATACACACTACACGATAGAGTTTTTTCATGGAACTAAATGAAAAGGTAAGTTTAATACCTAGTTGTAAATAGTACATTTCACTTTTTAAATACACCTTAATAAATACATTAGTATGCGGTTTTAAATAATAAACTAGTATTTTAATGTATCTGTTTATTATGGCAGTTCTAAGCCCTTTAAATAGTATGAAAGAAAATTTTAATCATAAACTTATTTACTATGTTACATGTGTTGGTAATTGGTTAATTACCAACACAATAACTGATACTGTTGTATTAGTGTGTGTATTCACTACAGTGTAGATAGATAGGTGTTTATAACTTCTAACATGAACTTGTGTGCGTTCTATAATTGCTTATTTATGAATGGCCGTGCGTAAAAAAAAAGTTTGTCCATAAATCATGAATATTTTTAGGTATTTTCAAATGTAAATAATTACGTAATTGCTAGTGATTTTAAATATTTTATATTTTTATATAACCTTATTTATATGTAGAATATCATAAAAAAAATTGAGTACTCTTAGAAAAACAAACTGTATATATATTTAAATTAAACATCGTAATAATTATTACATTATTCAACAGGCTAAATAAATATTGTTTTATTTAAAACATAATTAACACTATAGGCAGGAATGTCGTTTTACACGCAAATTCATTATTCAAAAATGTATGTAGGTATTTATTTATCAAACATATATAATATAAAATAACTATTTTAAATTATTTATTTTAATTAAATGCATTTTTATGCAATGTGAGATTATAATATTCAATGTTATATCTTCCTCTCTCTCTCTCTTCTCCCTTCACTTTTCAAAAACGTATTACGTAATAATGGAAAGCAAATAACTAAACGGATCGGACACAAAACGTATTACGCAATAAAAAGAGCAAATAACGGAACGGCCGGACCAGATACGGATGCAGATTTTTTTGCATTCAATTAATTAATTTATTCATACTTTTCTAAACTCCGGCCTGTTTACTAGAAGGCAGGGCAGACAGATCATTACGGTTTCCACAAAATACGATCCTTAATAAAGCTATGTCATCGTCACACTACGGTTAATCAGTCCGGGGCGACTGAAGGAATGGCAGACGACCCCATAATCTGCTCTACAAGTATCTCTCAACGGCTTGCGAATGGGCCATCAGTACCCAATCTTTGTCTCCGATGGCCAGTTCGGCGGGTTATTCGGAGACCATCTTCAGTCGACGCCCAAGCAATTTTCACTTGATGCCTTGGCAACTTTCTCCATTGAGGCATCGCCTTCACGCGACCGGCCTGTCCTCGGGAAAACTAAAGATTGAATTAAAATTGTTTGGATTACTCGATTTCCTAACTGAACTGTTTATTCTCAAGCCATGATGATTCTAGTATGCTTCCATCGCTGCATTCACACTCATGAAATATACACTGTTTATAAATCAAAAAAGTAGAAGCATGTTAACTGTAACGTTCTAAGATTATTTCTAGCATTGGACTTCACTAAGTTACTAAGATTTTACTAAGTAATCGATAAGCGGCAGCGGGTTAAGCGTTTGTGTTCTAATAATTGCAACTTAAAATTAATACAGATCAAATATATAATAGAGATTTGTCTTATCTCACTTCTTCAAGAATCAAGGCAGAACACGTTTATAAAACAAATATACAGCGAATTTCCCTATTTTACATATAGGCATAAAAGCGACTAGTTGATAAATGTATTCGATATTCACCCCATTCCACAACTCTACGTCCGGCTCGACAGTACCAATTTATTATACACTTAAAGCGTATTGAACAACTTCACAAGTTATAGGCAGCGCATTCGTTTATATCATGTTTATATCTATACAATAAGTTTATATATTACCTTTGCAGCTCTCAGAATGAAAGGATTGAAATTCCCGTATTTAATATTCAGACTTTATTTGCTGTGCTGTCAGATTTATGTACAACGTACAATGAATAAATTAACATTTAGATAGCTTGTAGATGCGATATTTTAAAACGAGCTAAGATTATAAACATAAAGAAAGTCATAGGTATCATTTAATTCAAGGATTTTAAATATAGAATGATGAGAGAATCTGTAGAAATATTTTCAATTGCATATATGTACGTTTGCCTGTATTTGAATAAATACAGGTAAACACGTATTTGCAATTGAAATTATTGAAGTGAGAATTCGCTTTTCTAAAAATTAACCAGCAACACGCTCCGGTTTCTCTCATAGTTGAGCATATTATACTTACATGTGTTTTACTTATTATAAGGTCATATCAGAATCATGAATAAATGAAAATTTTATGGTTTAGATTTTTGTAAATTGAGCCTTTTGTGATGACGTTAATCGCTATAACACAGAAATAAATCGAGATCGATACAAATATTTCTTGTAAACACTTTTTTTCTTAAAATAATATACGCAAGCTTTATTAAAAAAAAATATTAAAAAGATTTAATTTCTTTTTACCATTTATACATATTACGAAAGTAGAAAACTCTTTGTTTTGGATAATTTTATGTTGAAATAGGGCTTTTAAAGGCACATCCACACGCTGCACGTTGTGAGGCGTGTTAAAAATGTAATTGCCAACTGTATTGTGTGGCATATCTAGTAAATGATCTTGTAAACTTTTCAAATATACATTTTTATTACTATAGATTTAAAGTTATGTAAGAATAATAAATAGTTTTAAAGTATGTAAGAATAATATTTGAAAATTTATATTTTAACCATCCTTTCATATATCTCATGATTTCATGAAAGCATTTTTATAAAATATATTATAATGAGGTCTGATGTTATAAAACTTTTTTACAGATTCTATCGCGTTTGTTTTTCATTTTTAATTACCCGACGAACACTTTACAGCGTCCATAGTCACGGGACGAAGACTATAGTCAAAACTTTTGTAGTATTTACAATTAAAGTAGAGTTCATATTGCATCGATCTCAAGTAATTGGAATAAGAGCAGCTTAATGATGATTAAATAATAACATTTAATATGATCAAATAAAAAATACGAAAAAAAAATGCTTCAAATCTTACTTTCAAGACCATAAATATACATACTTCATTATACTGCTCTCTTATCCCAATTATTTGGGGTCGAATCAATATGTAAGTACTCAACTTCAATCATATATATTGCTAAAGTTTTGGCAATAGTTTTTTTTTAACCGGTCGCCTGTCTGACGGCAACCCTTCTTGAGATACATTCTTTGTTGACCAGATATCATCATATGAAGTTGGCCTTTCTCTATGTAAAGCTCTTAGACGTACATACATACATACATATCATCACGCCATATCCCTTGCAGAGTAGGCAGAGAGAACAGAGTGCCAGAGAACTCTATCCTTGCATACTTCACTCGCTTTTTCAACATACATAATTCTCTTCATACACGCTCGCCGGTTTCGGAGACTCTTGACTCCACCTTCTTTCAGCACGTGACCAATCTCGTCTCTTAGACGAGATTTGTTTGTTTTGTTACTTTTACGATATCCACGAGTAATATAAAGTTTGGTAGTATTCTTAGCCGCCACCACTTAGCAAAAACATACGTTATATATATTCTGGCTCCTAATGACAACGCATAATATAAGTAACATTTCAGAAATAACTACACGAAATCAAAATCTGTGTAATAATAACAGGCCGGTAGCTGATTTAAGAAAAACGCCGACCTCAAGATTTTACTTTCCTGACCCTCCTAAGTTCTTGTTCGTGCGTAAGCACTTATAGGGGTGCGTCATTTTATTTAGGACACATTTCGCTTGGTATTTTTGCTGTCCATTTTAGATCCTTAGACGATGCGACGCAATTACGTAAATATTATACACGAAGTGGAGGGTTTCTTTGAGTTCTTTGTTTTTTTTTTGTTCATATTTTATTGCTGGTGTACAGTACAGTGCAATTAAAAAAAAACTTACATAGAAATTTATAAAGTATGTTTTCTACATGTAAGTAAAATTGTTTTTGTATTACAATTTCTTTTTGCTTGAGTTTTCGTCCGCTTCCAAATCATATGTGACCAGAGGGAGGTTATGCCTAAGATATTTCTATAAGTCTACATTCTATATCATGTTTTTGTTCTGTTTCTGTTGTATAAAGAGATTAATAACGTACATAATATGTCAATGCTTAAATTTTAATTAAATAATTATTAAATTAATAGGAAATCAGTTATAAGTGTCCACGTACTACCCTACCCTATATTTTAACTCCTTTTTTACACCCTTAGAGGATGAAAATTTAAAAATATTTAAATATATGTTTAATTATTTTTACGGAAGAGTATTTCTGCAATTTGATATTTTGATATATTATTGTCTTCAAGGCAATTAAGTTTTTTCTCCCCAAGTTTGTAAAACTTTGCCACAGCATTTCATCCCCTATGCGGTAGAATTTTGTATTTTTTTTTATTAATGAGGATCTATGTCATAAAAAGTCTGATTGCAAGTATTTAGTTTCTGTAGTTTTCAATAGTTTCAACGTCGTTTAATCGCTCAAACAGCTTTTTTGTGTATATACATTTTATAAGTTATTTTAATCCTTAAAAGGGAATGTGATGACAAAAACTTAGGTGCCAACAAGTGAGCTACATTACAGTGAATTAAGGGGATGTCCATTAACCATGTGATCTTTTTTTAGCATTTTTTTAACGCCCCCTCCCCCTTGGTAATACGTGGTGAGGTTTAAGACTATGAGCCCCCCGCCCCCACCAACATCACGTGCTTTTTTGGTACCTACAAAGATGTACCCCACTGCTCATTATATTCTCGGTTTTTTGCTTTTTTATACTTTGCAAAAAGGTCTTTATACAAATCACCTACTTTAAAGTTCAAAGTCACAGTACACGCCGCTTTTAAGTTTAGAAATCGCAGCGTCTGGCGAAAAATAAATACACGTGACATCTTACTACACCCCCCTCTCCCCCTTGTGATATTTCGTGATTTTTGTCAAACCCCCCCCCCCCGTTTCAAACCTCACGTGATTAATGGACGGCCCCTAAGCGATGCGACAGCGTATAGGAAATGAATACGCTGATATTCATTTTCTGTACTAAAACTGCAGAGAGGTAAAATGTGTAAATGTATTTGTAAGCACGTATATGCATAGAAAACTCTAGAACTCTTGATTCAATTACAAAATTCTCTTACTAATATATACTACTCTACTTACTATATTATCATTGAATTTTAACCGCATCTGTAGCACAGTAAAATATTTCTTAGGGAATGAAAGAAACTAAGGCATCGGGTCCTTAGAAAATCTGGACAAAACTTAGAATATAATTATTCTTTTCTATCTACATTCTGTCGATTTTCTATTGATCTCAACAGAAGTCAATAAAGACAGTATAAGAGACTATTGCGTTGCCATTAGATATATTGGTTGCCCATAAAAATAATTTACGATCTATTTCATTATGGAGTGTTTACAAGGCATATGCCATTAGGAAAATAGAGTATAATATAAATGTTAAAAGTTAATGACACGCGTATATTAGTGGGTATGTTCAATGCTTATAATAATTTGTTCTGTAATTGCTGACCTAATTAATGGCGCGGTAGCGAGTTTCTATTTTAAAATTAGTTTCAGTCAGCTCTAGCGCACAAAATGAATAAGGGGATTGTATACTTGTATCTAACGTCAAACTTTAATCTTAAAAATAAAACGAGTTTTATGCTTTCGTATTTTTTTTTTATAAATAAAGACAATATAGTTAGTGTTGTATTGCGGAGGTCTTTACAAATATATAATTAACGCAGACAAATTACTCTAGTATTCAGAACAACAGTTTTTGGATTGTACAAGTTATTGTCTTACGTAGAAATCGATACCTATCGATATACTGGTAAATTAGTCGGTATTTTAACCACTATTTTCTTCGGAGTATGGTTGCTTCGATAAATACCTGTATTCAGTCGCAAGGAGGGAGACGACTCCGTCCTACGAACAGTCTAGTTGCAGCGAGGATACGACGCAGCACATATGCTGGAGGTTTTTTTTTTTTTTTTTTTTTTTTTTTTTTTTTTTTATTGCTTATGGCGGCAAACGAGCAGACAGCACACCTGATGGTAAGTGTCACTGCCGCCCATGGACCTTTGCCAATGGTATAGCGAGGCCGCTGCCTACCAATACAACCCTGAACCCACCCCAGTTAGGCTGCCCCTAGGCCCCAGTCTGCGTGACCTGGGCAGAGCAGCGCCGTGAATTCGTTGGAACCATCGGTACCGACTTTACACTACCGGCCGTGATGAAAGCGATGGTCGACAGAGTCAGAAACTGGAACACTGTAGCCGCTTTCTGCAAGACAATCGTCTCGCGGGAGACGGCGGGGCAATCCTCTTGGGTGACTCGTTCCGCCGCTGGCGGATCGGGCGGCATAAGGCGCGAGTATCTGCGTCTGCTGTTTTAACCAAGGCCAAGGGTGACTGGACCGGCGGTTAGTTCGTCATCCGAGAAGAGCGTTTTCGTGCCAGTGTCATGGGTTTGATTCCTACGCAGGACAATGCTTTGTGCGATCCACAAAGTGTTGTTCTGAGTGTAATTTGTCTGCGTTAATTATGTTTGTAAAGTCCTCCGCAACACAAGGATTATTTCATTAGTACAGTGTTGTCTATAAAAAAAAATTTTGTTACCTTTTTTTTTGCTTGTTCTTCTGCCACAAAAGGCAGTAAAAAATTTCAAGATTGTCGGAAGTAAACATCTTTAGTATAATTGGTTAGATCGACAACGTTATTATACGCTTGAAATAAACTATATGTAACAAGTTTACGAGTCTGTCGTTACTTTATATTTTGTGATGAGAGATCTTGATGTCCAGTGGTTTGATATATGATATGCTCAGATGTCGCATGGTATAAATAACTGGCCCGGAGCGTTGACCGAGCCACTGGGTTGCCTTACGTATTATATATACTCTGCTAAAGTTAATATAGGTTATTCTTGGTTTGATTCTCAAAGGATCACAGTTTATTTTTGATATGAAATTTCTTACTATATTATAATGTGTGAAACGTTATTATGGTGATGGAGAATACCATTCACCATCCTATTTTTATCCGTGGGTGATTGAAAAAGACGACTAAGATGTAATATGTACATAAAAATTTATACAAACTCGTCTGACCAGCACGGTATAGTAGATCAATTCTTCTCCTCTTTCGAAGGAGGCTTGTGCCAAGTAGTGGGTGGTATATGAGCTGAGATGTCGATAATAGTAATGACAACCGTGTAAAAATTGTGAAGATATTATTATTTTAAGTAATAATTGCGAAAATATACTGCGATTTCTTTATAAAACTCTGATATTTGTGTACATTATGTAATTAATTTTACTGATACATCATTATCATAAGGATCTTGTTCTTATCCTGCATGAAGTCATCTATATATATTCTTGTTCCATCGCACATATTGCAAATAGTTTTGTGACCGACCGTCTTCTTGATGTCAACCGTCATTGGAAATATTGTTGACCAAACGGCTTCAGATAGACTTGGCCCCGATTCATGTAAAATTCTTCGGCGGCTTTTATAATACCCAAAAGTAATATTAAGGGTTGGTAAATTCATAGCCGCTCCTAAACACCGCAAGCATTACAGATAATTTTAAGTTAAATATAGAATTTAAGTTAAATCGAAGTTTTTCTCATATTATACATACATACATATCATCACGCCATATCCCTTGCAAGGTAGGCAGAGAGAACAGAGTGCCAGATAACTCTATCCTTGCATACTTCACTCGCTTCCTTAACATTCGTAATTCTCTTCATACACGCTCGCCGGTTTTGGAGGCTCTTGACTCCATCTTTCTTCAGTACCTACGTGACCAATCTGGTCTAGGTAGGTTAGCCTCGGTCTCCCCCGGTACATACATCCTTCTTCTCATATTATATTTTGTTATAGTCTTCATCTTTAGCCCATATTGGATTGCATTATTAGGCATTAGCTTCAGTAAACTGACCTACTATGTCGCGCTGTTTTAACCAGTTGGCATAGAAGTATGTCTTGAGTTTTTCATTTGCAGTGATCATCATTATTCTCCTACTCTTATTCCAATTGCTTGGGGTTGTTATCATATGTATTCTTCTTTCATAGAACATATTGCAAAAGTTATTGGCAATAGTTTTATGACCGGCGAGCCTGCCAGACGTCAATACTCCTTGGGAATATAATTGTTGACCAAATGGCATCAGATGGAGTTGGCCCAGGTCGTAATAAGGCTCTTAGTCGTCTTTTACGACATCCACGAGCAAAGTAAGGGTTGGTAGTATTCGTAGCCATACAGCACATCCATGATGTTATTTGCTTATGTGGTAGTTTGTCTTGCACGATTAATAATAGAGATGTGACATATTATATTCTTAATCTTATTTTGAAGACACTCGTTTTTTATTCCTAAAGTGGTAGACTAAAATAATAAAAATTATATCACAATCCACGTCTCTGTCTAACAGAGTGAGCCTATTGGGCACGATTTTCAAGTTCAGCTCTAAGGCCTACTACTTTTTAGCAGTGAATAATTCATATCAAAAACTAGAAGTTTAAAATTGAAAATTGCTTGTTGAAGAGTACTGACGCTTTGCAACTCGAGAATCGAACGTAACATACACTACGTTGGCCAGACAGTTTTTATTTATAGTTTTTATCTTGCTGTAATAAAAGTTAACCCGGGTTTAATACTTCCCTAAAACTCTAATAAATAAGCCAAATCTGAAAAAAACTTTCAAACTTTCATATTATGTCGATTGAACATTGGTACCGGGTGTTTTCAAAATTAACGATAGGTATGAGCTTTATTCGTAAGGGGGATATTTTTCATTATTGCACAGAGGCACCCTCATCTTGTTCCCAGAGCCGTTCCATTCTTTATAGCCTCAATATTGTTTCGGGTGTTCTTGCTACGACAATATAAATGTTTGTATGTAGACCGCGTCTCACCACTGTCTACCCAGTGATCCTGACAATCCAAACGTTATTGCTTTCCATGTATATTTACACGACAACGTGCGACTACGAGCTATATTGGTTCGTGTTATTAATGGCGTGAACTTATTAACGTTACAATGCACAAAGGATTTTTTTTCTTATTTTTCTAGTTTTTTTTTTAATAAATACTCCATATACAGGGTAAGAGTATAATAATGGTCACGGCCTCTTCTCTTTCGTAGGTATTGTAAATTATGATTTGGAGGTGTAAATAGATTCATTTAGTCAGTTTGGTGTGATAAGCAAGTTTCTGTTATCCAGTGGACGACAGTAGGTACTCAATACTGAAACGTGTATGGTTAAAGAAGTATTATTTGTGCTAATACTGATTGTTGTTCTTTCTCTTTATACAAAATAACTAATTTATGTTATTAATCACAAAAGGAATGGTTTTCACCATTGTATTCTTATTCCATACACATATATACATATCATTATGCCATATCCTTTGCAGGGTTGGCAGAGAGAACAGAGTGCCAGAGAACTCTATCCTTGCATACTTCACTCGCTTCCTCAACATTCATAATTCTCTTCATACGCGCTCGCCGGTTTCGGTTTCTTATTCCATCATGTGGATAAATAATTCTTTGAATGAGGAATCTTAAAAAATTAAATTTCTCCGAGCGTGCTTGCTTTTTAAGGATTTTAGGTTTTAAGGCAACTCTCATTTTTAAACTCAAGATTTGGCATTTCCTGGTTAACAGTAATGAACTTATCTCCTATAATGTGAAACCATAAATTGTGTGGGGAAATATGGGTGTTGTTACATCTTTACTTACCCTTTTCAGTACAAATGCTGAAACTAAATATAAAGATTCTATGATGTTTTAAAAAGCTGACTAAACAGAAAAAATCATATCAAATTGTTTGTTGCGAAAAGTAATTTTATAAATTATGAAAGATGTTTTGGCTTATTCGACCAGAATAATGTCCATAATTGCTAGTAGGTGGCACTAAATATAAATAATGATAGAATAAGTGAACTTTTCTTTATAAAACCGATTACGAAATGAAAAATGATGTCACAGGCGGGATTCAAACCCGCGCCTATTGGGATTCGGGCCCAATCGTGCTGCCACTACACCACCGTGACTAATTGTAGGACATGCAAATTTCAATTCGTATTATATTTACGTCTTAAGGTGACGGTATGCTATCTACCCGACAATGTTTACACATTGTTATAGGCTTAATACTTAAAACTTTACAGTTAGAATTGTATTAAACGATGACACAACCTTGTTATTTAAATTACTGAAATTTAGCATTTAATATGCTTAATTATTTATAAAAGCGATTACGAAATTGAACTTTTCTTTTTCATATCCTATATACATACGTCCTATTAAGCACCCTTGGAGTGCTTACAATGGAATGGAAAATTTTTCATGATGAAAACAAGGTTAGTAAATTATATTTTTTACAACGTCGCCACACGCAAATTTACGCCTGTGAAATCGGGACACAGTTAGTATATAACTCAATTGTTATCGATACTTCATCTTGATTTGAATAATTGATTAAAGCAGTTCAATCAAGATTGGCTATAATTGGATTAGGTACACACTGTCCCGTTAGAAATCAAATTCTTTTGTTTCATTAAGAGATTTATGAATATTGTAATGGCCTGTAATTTCTTAGATGAGAATAACTTAAGCCTCAGTTATTTTTTTTTTGTTAAAAAATTCTCTTGAAGGTTATTACTGAGTGAACTGTGTAACATAACGATCACTGCGCATCACAATTTATATAACTAGTGTCCATTATAACTGTAGAATACTACCTATCCTCTGAATACAGAGGATGATTTACTAAACAAGCTTTGAATGGATGACAACTGAGTACTTATGAGTTTATTGTAACCATTATTTGCTTCTAACGAGCATGATAGCCTCTTGGTTCCTGATACAGATAGGTGGATACAATTCGTAGGCGAATCAGTTCCACGTGCGTCTCGTGATTGAAAGTTAGTATAATAATTTTCTATTCAGTCCAAATATAAACCTAGGTTCCAGCTATCTTCTTTTGGCTGCGATGTTATCTGCATAAGTTGCGTCCGTAAGATAGAGATTGAGTGCCTTCTTATAAGGCTTACACGGCACCAGACGAGTAAAGATGACGAAAATTTAGTGCTCAATTGAGAGGAATTGTGCATTTATTCTTTGTAAAATAGATAATCACAAAATAATGATTTCTGATGTTTAACCGAGTATTATACATACATACATGTCGCCACGACATATCCCTTGCAGGGTAGGCAGAGAGAACAGAGTGCCAGAGAACTCTACCCTTGCATACTTCACTCGCTTCCTCAACATTCGTAATTCTCTTCATGCACGCTCGCCGGTTTCGGAGATTCTTGACTCCACCTTCCTTCAGTACGTGACCAATCTGGTCTAGGTAGATTAGTCTCGGTCTCCCTCGGTACCTACATCCTTCCACTTTCGAATAGTAGTATACCTTCTTAACGAGATGTTCGTTCGGCATTCTTTCCACATGTCCGAACCATCGGAGCATTGCGAGTATTATGCATTTGAAATAAAACTATTTTTATGGATTCTATCGTGTTTGTACTCTTACTCTACTGTAGTTTTCGAAACGTCGGGCGATTAAAAACAAACACAAACGTGATAGAATGCGTAAAAATAGTTTTAAATGCAAATTATTTATAATTAATGTAACTCAGCGATACAGCACCGCTAAACATTTATTTGTTAATATTTGATATCTAAATCGCTATTTAATTTTGAAATTTTTGCACACTCACAACGTGAAGCGTTTGAGTTAGTACTCTAGTGTTATTTTAATATTCGGTTTGCTATTTTATTTTATAAATCTATTCATCATTCATTTGTCAATGGACGTTCTCGTCTGTATATCGACTTACGTCGCCTTCATGCTACGGCTCACTGCTAATTTTCTGATATTACCAACCCACCTGATGGAGGGACGTCATTGCTTTGTGCATGATCGCCACTCAGTAATTATCTTCCCCAATAGTTATAATAGTTTTTAAACTTAATAAGTAGTTAACTTCAACTCTGTACAAATGTAAACGCAATGACTTAAATTTGGGTATTTTATATAGTTTTTAATACGTACATATTTTCGTAGCTTATATATATATATATTTATAGCTTTTGTTGCAAACATTGGTGGTAGGGTAAAGAACCCCTCACGCCTACACGCATATTAGAAACAAACACCTACACGTACGAATATTTATTGACATGAGTGTGCAATTTTTCCAAGGAGTTTAGGTGAAAGGGAGTTTTTGGACCCTCGGATCAGACCCTCAATTACGGCCCCACAAACACATCTCACGACCCCATGTTAAGTATAAATCAACTTGTGTTCACGGAAGTGAAATTGCTACATTTTAATTTCTATAATGTTGGTTAATTCGTTCATGTTCGTAAAATGCCCGTGTAAATGAATTTGAGGACTGATTGATGTTATAATTAACATGTTGTAACAAGTTTAACATTGAAGGTAACATGTTTTGAAGTAGGTAACTTATATCTTAGTAAGTAAAGACATACAGGGTGGAGATGACTGTGACAATAATTTTAATTAGGTGTATCTGATGACTTGGCCAGCCTGTATAGAAACATTGAATATAATATGTCGTATAGTTTAGTCACAGTACATTACTTTGTATTATTAACATTTTCCATACTCTGTATTAAAAATTAAAATTATTAGGTTATCACTAAGAGATCAAAGACCTACCGCGGCACATCGGTATAAACTTAGATGAAGGTAGGTACCTACATATTACCAGTTTACCACTTCAAGTCTTCGCCAAACGCAATACAAATTAATGCTTATTATACCTTATTCCTGAGCAATAAGATCCATATAAACTGTTTCATCAGATTTTGGTAAGAAAATTAAAAGTACCTAATGCATGCGGCGTAATGAAAAGATACCTGCTCGGTCGAACCACAGGTTAGTGAACTAATATTTACAAACGGTGTTCTATTTTCTTTCCATATTGTTGATAAAAAGTTTATTTGAAAATATTTTTTTTAAATTTGCATGTTAGGACTTTAGATAGTTTCATAATATTCCTATACAGTAGTATTCCCGGTGTTTTCATTTATTGGCATATTGTCATCTCCACCTTGTATAAAGCAAACAGTTATATTTAAGTGAAACGCTGTAAGTGGATTTCTTGTAATATGTTGACGAATATTTAAAAAAAACTACTTAATAAGCTGATGATTAATCATTTTTTTTTAATAAAAAGTCTTGATAAATTGAATCTCAAGTGAAACAAAGCACTGAAAAAATTCACGTAAACCTTTGCACGTCATGGAAGTAGTGTATTGCAAAATTTTTGGCAATAGTTTTCTGACCGGACTGTCTGATGTCAACAAGGGTTCTTGAGAATGTAATTGTTGACCACACAATATCAGACGGAGCTGACACACGACGTGTTTACGACACCCACGAGTAATATAATGATTGATATTATTTGTTGCTACCATCACCCTGTACGTACACACATCATGACATCTACACTTACCATTTAAAAATTCATGTTAACGGAATCTCTTTAGTCTGCTGAATACCCATTTACACTAATTGAGCGGACCATCGTTTCCTTGACTTTAACCTTTCGGGCGCATACTCCCTCGACATTTAGTGAATAAAACACTGGACCGTCATCCTCGCGCGGTCGGACTAATCCCGGTCGAGCCATGCACGACCTCGTTTTGGTTCCCTCAGTCTGCCATAAGAATAATTTAGTCAGGGAGATGCTTTATGATAATACTTGTTTTTAGTTAAAAAGCACAAAATAGTAGAATAACCCAAATTATATATACTTTGTTAATGCTGATTAGTCTCGTTTTGAGTTATCTCATTATTACAAGTGGCCTTGGCTTCAAGCTTAAACAAAATAACCTATGGTGGCTACATGTATAGGCTAAATGTATTCTTGTACAGAGAGATGTTTTATGTCTGTAGCTGAGAAGTATGTGGAGGCACTGTCCATTAGCAGTAGTATATGTTGATCCAAGTTTATTATATTTTATCTTTATTGTAATTATTCAATACATCTTTTATAATATGTTCTTCTCCTCAGTATGTATAAAAATATGTCTATTATTGTGTATGGCACGCTATTAGTCAATAATGAAATTAAATATAAATAAATAAATAAAATAAACATATTTACATCCTTTAATTTGTCTTTGCAATATCTACAGAAAAGGGAAAGTATCGTGATTATCAATATTCTTACATTATCTTCAAATGGAACAAAGTACACTATAAGTTTTTAGCGAAGTTTTGCAGTTGAGCGCGTGTCTGACTGAAGTGAAAATTAGTGGGTTTTTTTTAAAGACAGTGCCCCATACTAAGGAATGAAACCTTATTTCACGGGAATTTCACGAACGTATAACGGGTACATGTTAAGAGTGAGTGTAAACTCAATCTAGAATAATAATTTACGGCAGACGCCACTAAAGGCTTTTACTTATACTACGCTATTTGTGTAATCATATGTATATATTTTACACCTCTGTCTACCCTTCAAGGATGAATACATACGGGTATATATGGGGAATAATCTTCGGTCTGATGACACCTACAGAAAGGGCCACGTGAGGAGCACCTTGACAAGATTTTTAAATGTTTCTGGGGTGTTGATAGGAGATGGTATCCCAATGGCTAATCTGTCGGACCGACCGCTGAAAGCAGTCTCGGTGTAGGTGTCCCACCAAATGTCAACGGAGAGGTACGTGTATGGCGATTATGCCGGGTTGCAGGCCGTCCTATCTGCTTACCCAGACAGTTTGGCAAGCCTTGGCCGGAAAACGCCTGTCTTCAAAACAAAAATGATGACTACGCAAATATATAATACAAATAAAAAGAAATTGATACATAATATAGACATAACATAATGAGAACACCTTAATAAGCTTCTCTTCAACTAACTACCGTCTCTTGTTCAAAATTTTGAATACGGTATCATCAAATAAGGTGTATTCGTGTCTTAAATATGATTTGAACGCCACTTTATAAGATAAACACTCGCCTATCTACCATAATCTCACAAAATGTGAATACATAAATAAACTGTGTCTGTGATATTAAGGGGTTATTAGGGACTACTGTGAGTACAAATTTATATAAATAAATTGGGGTAAAACTTTAGAAGTATGCAATATGTATCTATACCTATATATTTATTATGTGCGAGTAGCGAGTAGGTATGAAAGAGAGTATTGGTGTAAAGATGCGAAAGGGAATGCTCCGATGGTTCGGACATGTGGAAAGAATGCCGAACGAACGCCTGGTTAAGAAGATATACAATGCGAAAGTGGAAGGATGTAGGTACCGAGGGAGACCGAGACTAACCTACCTAGACCAGATCGGTCATGTACTGAAGGAAGGTGGAGTCAAGAGTCTCCGAAACCGGCGAGCGTGTATGAAGAGAATTATGAATGTTGAGGAAGCGAGTGAAGTATGCAGAGATAGAGTTCTCTGGCACTCTGTTCTCTCTGCCTACCCTGCAAGGGATATGGGGTGATGATATGTATGTGTATTTATTATGCGTAATGTAATATGAATATCATGGTTTTACAAATTACTGAAATTTAGCATTTAATATGCCTAATTATTTATAAATCATGGTTTTAACTAATATTTATATATTTTAATAATGGTATGACCACGCTGTTGACAGTTCTCTGTCCGGGATAGTACCACACTCTCGCAGAAGATCGACGTCTGAGTAATGGCAATGTGCTATTGCGCTTCGTTCGGTGAGCGAGACAGCCGGAAGCCCAACTGGGGTGGGTTTGGGGTTTGTATTGGTAGGCAGCGGCCTATCTATACCCTTGGTATTACAAAGGTCCATGGGCGGCAGTGACACTTATCATCAGGTGTGCTGTCTGCTCGTTTGCTACCATAAGCAATAAACAAAATTATAAATTCGATTTAGAGTTTGTTTATGTTTGGGATATAGTTGAGCCCTAATCTAGTGCAGTATATTTTAAAATTATATTATGTCGTGGTAAGAAGGTCATCATACTACAGCTAATACTTACTAAACATGTAATATAAAATTTTCTTGCTGGATCTTCTGTGCTTGTTTTTTAGATTAAGGTAAAATTTTAAAATTGACAATTTGTAAGCGCCCACAAAAAGTTTATGCCATAATAAATGATTTTAAATTTGTATGTTTTCAAGCTTTAACCAGTCAACTTATTGAAATATTGTCTTGAAATTTCGCATATGCGTTGTCAGTACAGAAAAGGCTTAAAGGCCTTTTATATATGAAATATGTTCTCTCACCCTTCTATAACACTACAAAGAAAACTTGATCATTTTAAAACTAAACCACATTTATTAAATTACTGAAATTTAGCATTTAATATGCTTAATAATTTATAAAACCCGATTACGAAGCAAAAATGATGTCATGTTTCGAATCCCGCTTGTGTTAAAGTTTGAAGTATTAAGCCTATAACAATGTGTAAACATTGTCGGGTAGATAGCATACCGTCACCTTAAGACGTAAATATGATACGAAGCGAAATTTGCATGTCCTACTATAAGTCACGGTGGTGTAGTGGCAGCACGATTGGTCCGGAATCCCAATAGGCGCGGGTTCGAATCCCGCTTGTGACATAATTTTTCGCTTCGTAATCGGGTTTTATAAATAATTAAACATATTAAATGCTAAATTTCAGTAATTTAAAAAACAAGGTTGTGTCATCGTTTAATACAATTCTAACTGCAAAGTTTGAAGTATTAAGCCT
The DNA here is from genome assembly GCA_905163515.2 of Lymantria monacha. Taxonomy (NCBI): domain Eukaryota; kingdom Metazoa; phylum Arthropoda; class Insecta; order Lepidoptera; family Erebidae; genus Lymantria; species Lymantria monacha. The sequence goes on along the minus strand of LR991097.1, from coordinate 14,648,608 downwards.
ATAACAATGTGTAAACATTGTCGGGTAGAAAGCATACCGTCACCTTAAGACGTAAATATGATACGAAGCGAAATTTGCATGTCCTACAATAAGTCACGGTGGTGTAGTGGCAGCACGATTGGGCCGGAATCCCAATAGGCGCGGGTTTGAATCCTGCTTGTGACATCATTTTTCGCTTCGTAATCGGGTTTTATAAACCACATTTAATACCACCTACGTTACATACGCGCGCTTATTAGCTCAAGTACGAAAAGACGTAAGTAGCGTAGCGCAAACGAAGAATGATGACTGCATTTTTACGAGGTTAATTTTATATAACGTATATTTACTTCATTTCTATATATATATTCGTGTGGTGATGGGTTGAGAATACAATGTATCAGTATATCATATGCGGTACACTAAAAGAGTGGTCAGTTCAGCAATAACCAAGAGAATACTCAGCAACATTCTTCAGTCTTCAATGTTGCTGATTATTCCTTCCAAACCGTCTGCAGAGCTTGTCGATTGTGACGTTATTTTTTCTCTCGTGGATAGCTCCGTAAGTAACAATGAACGTTGATAGGCTGATGAATAAACAGACGGATGTGTGGACTTTGCGTGACGAGTATAGGTTTCATTAAGTAACAGCGACTATAGTCTGTCTAATCTAAGAAGTGCACATTGACAGCTGTCTGAGTAAATTGTCTAGGTATGTGAACCAAATAATCGCTATCGAAAATATCCGATTTTACTGAGAAATCGATATTGATTCTTAATAATTAATAATCGGTTTATTTTTTATTTTTCAAAAAGGTGATGAATAAATTAGGTGCTAAATTAGTACTAAACAAATTTAATTATTTCAGCAGAGAATCTATTCATCATATTTAGTAGGATTAGGTTAATTAAAAATAAAAACTGGATTTGAAAATGGCTATTTATTAAGAATTACTACTATTACTTGAATTAAATTATCAGCGTCGCGAACATTAATAATTATTTCCTCATCAATCAAAGTGTCGAAATGTACATCTCTGTCAAAATCTCTATTCGATTAATTGTATTATTCTAATATTTTTACCGATTATTTGGATAATCGTGAATTGGAAGTTGTCAAGCACTACTGTATAGAACGTGATGACGTGACATTGTTAGGTCGTCACTAACAATTACTATTTACCATGTTATTTCTATTTTAAATTAGTTTTACAAGTTTCAACATTAGATTATTGTACAAGAAAGTCACCCGCAATGTTAATTACGTAAATAACTTAATATTTGTTTAAAATTTCAGATTTAGTGTTTACAATCATGTGTATACGTTTGACCAAGGTTATTGTGTATTAAAAAATGCAAAACGTCAAAATGCACTTCTTAGATTAGATGAACTATAGTATGAACGTAAATTTCAAAAATATATGAAGTATTGATTGCGATGACTATATTCATACTGCGTTATTAATGTTGTGTTTTCCTTACGGGAGATATAAAAATGCTGAAGTTATGTAAGCAAATATTATTAATGCAATAGAAGAAAAACGCTAAATAAAACCATACTCTAAATTTTGTGTCCAGCTTCTTATAGTGTATAAATTTCTTTTAGCTGAAGGAATCATTAGCCAGATATTGGCACGTATGGTATATGAAATGAGAAGAAAATATTGTATAAAGATAAAGACATTCTTTCTCAGTATCCAAATTGCTCTGAAATTAAAAAAAAACCTAACCTGATACTACTATATCTGTATAGTTTGAGATCTTTACGTTCAACCAAAAATCACACATGTCCCGCAGCAGTTGTGTTCAAACTTGGATCATTAACATTCACGTGAATGTTAATGTACCTTACATGAATAATCCTAACGATGAAACGTTACCTTCAGGTCGTATTTCTGGCATTTACTTACTGATGTACAGTCGAAGAGATGTTCAACCGTGTCGATGAGGGTCGCTCATAGACTAGGCCAGGGGTCGGCAACCTTTTGAGTCGGAAGAGCCAAAAATTAGAATTTATAAAAGTTTAAAGTTTTTAAATAGCCACAATTTTTTTTTGCCAACTATACTTTGTGCCTAATCTTTGCTAATCATTTTTAAATGTTTTCTTTATAATTTTTTTTTTCGTATGGAACTAAAGAGTCGCAACTTTACATCCAAAGTGTGGCTCGCGAGCCGCAGGTTGCCGACCCCTTGACTAGGCCATAACAACAGATATTTTTTACATAAAATATTGTGTTTTAAGTAGTTTGTTTTAAATTGCGCTTTTCTGTATGCAACGAGCATCCAAAAAGCGACATATACTGTCATAAGCCGTAAGCCTGTCTTTAGTTTTTCATCGTCATCAGTTCAGCTCATATACATTCCATTGCTCTGCTCAAGCCTCCTTCACAATAGAAGAGAAACTAACTTTATATATATACCATGCTGGCCTGACGTGTTGGCATACGGTATTATATCGAGTTTTATTTCTCTTTCATAAATGATATATGTATTCATATTCCTAAGTTGTCAAGACAGGGAGTGGTGAATTGTATTCAATTGTATTGAATTTTTCATTTCATAATTTGACATTATTTTTTGACGTCGGATTTTGGTTTTTATCAAAGCAAGTTATTTTTACTGTAACTAATTTTAGGGACAAGTAACCACACGGGGTCTTTCATAAATATTTTCAAAGGTTTTTTTAGGTTACCCACAGAGAATTGTACCTGATTTTTGTAATAACTTAATAAATTGTAGGTTTTTATCTAACCAGGTGAAAAGAACAGAACACACCAGCTCGGTTTTGATGTCTGTTATTGGTTTATTAAATTGCCGGCTTTATGCGACCTAACATTATATATTATTTTACAGTATTTCGTTACAGACAAGTTTAGAAATTGCAGTTTCTAAGATTAGCGCATTTAGATAAAAATAATAGTATAATAACTTATTCCAAGTTTATTTATTTATAAACTTTAATAGTGATCTATATATAAAATGGTAGATATTCTCAATTTCTAAGAATTGTCTTTAACTGCACAGATTACGTAGTGGATAAGATACCGACCTTCCGTACCAGTGCCGTGGGTTCGATTCCTACGCAGGATAATACTTTGTGTGATCCACAAAGTATTGTTCTGAGTCTGGGTGTAATTTGTCTGCGTTAATTGCATGTTTATAAAGTCCCTCGCAATACAAGGATTATTTCCTCAGTGCAGGGCGGAGTCTTAAAAAAAAATTGTTTGCTGTAATAGCAAACGGTAACTGTTGTACCTATAACAACCCATTAAAAGCCCGCGTAACCACAGCATGTTAGCCGACGTTGACACATTTATTAATTTATTCTGAAGAGCGATTGTAAGCGGTATCCCGGAGCTTAAGAGATTGCGAATGGATGCTATATTAACTATGCAGCGCTTAGTTCAGCTCGACTGTGACCCAATTTAAGCTGCCTCCTGCCAACAGATGCGGTCGCCTCGCTCTCCACTAAACTTCTGTATTGCTGTAACTTTAGAATATAGAACATATGTACGCTCAGTATTAAGTGAAATTACTTCCCAGATAAAGCATAGGATCTTGTTCCGTGATTAAGCGGTGTATCTAATCTCAGAGCATATTTAGGATACGTGAAAACCTCTCCGCTCAAGTAAATCCTGCTCAACATTTTCGCATTTCTGAAACGTAAACAAAGCACTTTGAATCGTTGAAAAATCTTGAATCGTTTGAAAGAATGTAATAAATGAAAAAGTGTTTCAATGAAAATGACATCTATTTCGTGATTAACTACATATCATGATGATCTTCAAGATCAAAATACAGTGTGAAGTTTCTAATGTGTTTGCTTTCTTAAAAGTAGGCAAACTACTTTTATCACATCACCAAGAACTTTGACAATCTTTTATTTAACTTTGTTCATTCCGTGATTCTATGCGACTTAAATTAGTTCGTAACAGGATGTCCAAGTTGGACCTCTCACTTGATTCAGTTTCGGACAAACGTTCTTACGCTCAGTGCTAATAGTCACAAGATAGCAACTTTAAAATTAAACAACATTCTCCTGTGTTCGGACAACTTCTAGTAGTACTCGAACATAAGTACAAAGATTACTAATATTAAGACTGACTTCCACTCCATTTCTCCTATAATTAAAAATTGAATCAAGTAATTTACATACATACATACATATCATCACACCATATCCCTTGTTGGGTAGGCAGAGAGAACAGAGTGCCAGAGAACTCTATCTCTGCATACTTCACTCGCTTCCTCAACATTCATAATTCTCTTCATACACGCTCGCCGGTTTCGGAGACTCTTGACTCCACCTTCCTTCAGTACATGACCGATCTGGTCTAGGTAGGTTAGTCTCGGTCTCCCTCGGTACCTACATCCTTCCACTTTCGCATTGTATATCTTCTTAACCAGACGTTCGTTCAGCATTCTTTCCACATGTCCGAACCATCGGAGCATGCCCTTTCGCATCTTTACACCAATACTCTCTTTCATACCTACTCGCTCTCTTACGTCGTCGTCAAGTAATTTCTTTACTGCTTTTAGGTTTTCGATTAGGGTTTTATGTAGTTTTTATATAGCTGCGTGGTAGCGGCTAAGTATACCTACTTATCAACCCTTACTTTGCTCGTCGATGAACCTTACTTTGCTCGTAACAGACGACTAAGAACCTTATAATGATCTGGGCCAAACCATCTGATGCCGTTTGGTCAACAATTACATTCCCAAGGAGGGTTGACGTCTGGCAGGTAGCCAGTCATAAAACTAATGTCAATAACTTTTACAATATGAACTATGAAAGAAGAGTACATATTGTACCGACCCCAAGTAATTGGGATGGGAGTAGGAGAATGATGTAATAATGATATAGTTTTATTTTCGGTTGTTTCGTTATGCAGATGTCTGCCAAAATTATTTTCACTGTTACTCACTGGATTTTGCCACTTTTAACAGCTTTGTCCATAGGGAATACGCACTTAATATGTTTTTTACGGAGACAGCTATTTCAGACTGACAAGTTTCGTGCGAATAAATAGCAGAGAATTCTTTCGGGACACTAGTAAATAAAGTCTCTTGCATTAGGAATTTTACTTACATCTATTGAGTTGTTAAGCCGTGACGTACATAAATGTATGTATATATCAAGAAATAATATATGGCTATATCCGCTATATCCACTACTGTCCGTGTGGTGACGGAGTAAGAATATTATTCACCACCCCATATCTTACCCGTGGGTGATCGTACGAGACGACTAAGGGATATAAAACGCATATCACATCTATGCGAGAGAAGGAAAACTCGAAACAAAACCCTATACCAACACGTCTGACCAGCGCGGTATAGTAGGTCAATTCCCCTCCCATTACGGAGGAGGCCTGAGCCCAACAGTGGGACATTTATGAGCTGTGATGATGATATCTACTATAGAGTCTATTTTTAGCCGGCTATGACCTGGCCATATACAAACAGGCAGTTTGAGCCCCATAACCTATGCCGTGTTTAATGAGCATATAGAGCAGGCTTTTAAAAAATCCACGACACAGCGTCAACCTGGCTCTTCGTACAATCCATATGTGAAATAACCTGAAGGGCTAAGGGTTGCTAGAGAGTTTCATTTTCAGTGATTTTACATAAATATTCCTAATGGATAATAGATGGTATAATTAAGAACATTTAGCACCTTCTTTTTCCTCTTGCTATTACAATGTAAGACGCTTTTGTTTATGAAATTGGGACTGTGATAACAACGCGTTTAGGGTGTTGTTGGGGCTGCCCCGCTTCTGTAGCGCTTCGGGGATGTTCGCCGAGGCGCGTGTAGATTGTTTCTACGCCACAATGCGCAAAAGGTGTGCATCCTTGGTGCGTAGGGTGCGGGCCAGCTCAAATAGTTTTCTGGACATGGTTGCATAGTCGGTTGGACTGCATATATATAAATTACTGCTGTGTAGTCTCTCATGGAGTGAAATAGCGGTGATTTGTATTAGCAGAATTTATTTTGTTCTAAATTTGAATGTACGTTTTGATTTGTATTTACTATTTTTAATTATGAATATTTACTAACAATTTAGATTAAGTATTATTAACAATAATGGGTCTTTGTTACTTAAATAAATGAGGATTATTATTATTATTATAAAAAATGGGATGATTTGATAACTAAAATGTAAAGTTTTAGTGTTAAAAATATATGATTGTGTACGATATGGAATTATTTTGTCGTAGACGAAGGGGCTTAATTATCGTTAAAGGTTACAATGAACTTATAAAGTGTTATATTTATTATTAGAATTAATTTATTTTTAACTTTTTGGAGTTTATTCCTTAAGAATCGATTTTCATATAAGGCATCCCGTATGAGAAAAATTTGAGGAGTAAAATCTAGTGATCGAATGACCTCGTTACGTTTTTGGTGCGCAAACTATCTGCGCACCTTTCACTTTCTGACGTGAGATAATACTTCACTGAACAGTTCTAATAAATGTAAATAAAAATATATATATTATTTTTAGTCAAATGAGCTTTTTTTGCGCCTGTTTTGATAATCGTACTTAAGGAGTAAACTCCAGTCGTGCGTCGGAGCTGACACACACACTTTTAGTTCCTTTTATTGACAAATAATAAAAGCTTGTCCTTAAAAAAGATTTTTCTTTATTTAATGTATAAAGAAAACTTTGCTATAGAATTATTAGAATGATCACAGATAACGTACCCAAAATGCCTTTTAAATGGAGTTACACTATCATTTTCCTCATTAGAGTTCCTAACTATAGACCGTTACTGTCTACAGTTTGAAATAGACAGGATTGTCATTTCGATCGTTCAATAAACTACGGCAAGCTGTTCACAAGTTTCATGCTCTAACCGTGGGGACTTCGTTAATAAAGCAGATTCTAGTGAAGTGTTCAGACTAGCAACTCTGGCAGTTTTGGTTATGTGACTACAATATAAATTTTAATAGGTAAGATCGGCTTGATTTATTTCTTCAAAGTTCGTTGACATTGATTACAGAGTTTAAGAGTATATAGTTTATATTTTGTTAGTAAAGTGACTATAACTTTTTTTTGTTAATATTCTAATGTTATTAGATTTAAAAAAAAAATCATATTAGTCGTATTTTGAAGTTTAATATGCAAGTACTTCCAGTTAATATATAGGTCACTTATTCACACCTCATACATCAAAATTTGGCTAACGTGTTGTGTATTTAATAATTTAAATTCTTAAACTACGCGATTACTAACCACTAGTTATTTTATTAGGTGTCCTCATACTGAGCAAAAGCCGTCCTTTAGTTGAAATTTGCTATTTAAATCAAGGAGTTTAATCTTCCCTGCCCCGATTTTAAATGAAAAAATACGCCTTAAAAACGTATATGGACATTATAGTTACTGTAATTAATGTAGCTAACTTCGAAATTCCTCAGCTTTGCTGCATTGCAGTGAGGCAGATTAAATTTTACCGCTTTAACGTACATCGGAAGGCAGAATACCAAAGAGTGTTTACAGTCAAAGCTTTATAATTGCTTGGTAAAACACATCTGAATTACGTGAAAGCTAGGGTGTTAATTTCACGTGGTTAAATACTTTACGAGTGTATATATATAAAATAACAACGGTTTGTGTCAGGGAGGTACGTGGTTTGCGGCCATTTTGTATTTACACAAACTACCTCTAGGTACACTATTTATTTTTCGATATTTATTTTTATATATTAGATATTTATTTTTTTGTAACGTTGTATTCAGTGCCTTTTCCGTGTGGTGACGGAGTAAGAATACAATTAACCACCCCATATCTTACCCGTGGGTGATCGTACGAAACGAATAAGGGATATAAAACGCTTTCATATCTATGTGAAAGAAGGAAAACTGACCAGCGTGGTATAGTAAGTCAATTACCTTCCCATTATGGACGAGGTTCGAGTCCAACAGTGGGACATATATGAGCTGAGATGATGATGATGATGATTCAATACTTAAAGCTAAGTGTTTTAAATTCTCATATTTATAAAGCCATTTTATAACATATAGCTAGCCCATAGCATATAGCTTATTACAGGCAGTTTGAAAGTTGCGCCAGTGGCGGAATAGTAAAGGAGTGAATGACTGATATGAACATGTGATGAGGCGGGATGAAAGTAATGTTGTGAGGAAAGTTTTAAGTATGAATATTGAAGGCTGTATGGGTAAAGGAAGACCAGAGAAAAGGTGGATGAACTGCGTGAGGCATGGCATAGATAGCCTGGGAGTGACTACAGATATGACGTCTGATAGAATTATAAGGAAGAAGATGACATATTGAGTCGACCCCAAGTAATTGGGATACGAGCAAGATGATGACAATTTGTAAAGCCATTTGCTCATCAGTCAGTCGACGTCTTCTGTTAGAATATAACTTGTCCCCAACCCTTACTCTTCAGTGGGAGATGTTTAACCAGCTGAGGGATCATTAGAAGAGATCATCTGATTAATGAATGGATGGATGACAAGAAATACTTTATTCTTTAGATTTATATTTTGGTTATACATTAATAAAATGTTTTATACACTAAATATAAATGTTCATTACAATATAAATTATAGAAGTAGAAGCATAATAATAGAATGCATGTGGTTAAATAATGACTTCCCATGCTGAGTTTCATGAGTTTGATCCCCATGCAGGGCATATATTTGTACAATCATCATCATCTCAGCTCATATATGTCCCACTGTTGGGCTCGAGCTTCCTCCGTAATGGGAGGGCAATTGACCTACTATACCACGCTAGTCAGACGTGTTGGTACAGGGTTTTTTTTTCGAGTTTTCCTTCTCTTGCATAGATGTTACATCCATTACATGTTTTATATCCCTCTTACGATCACGCACCGCCAAGATATGAGGTGGTGAATTGTATTCTTACTCCTTCACCACACGGATAATATTGATATTTGAAAGACAATCAAAATATATTTCTGTTATATATATGGTTATTATTTTTGTCTGTTGATTGTATAGTGTAAACGTGTCTTTCGGTATAAAAGGATTGCTTTCTTAAAAAAGGTTTTTCGTTAAGTAATATATTTTTTTTTGTTACAGGTAAATAAAATCTTATCAAAACCATAATCTAACACCTGATCTTCAGTAATTAAATAAGTAATATAATTAATATTTATCGTTATTTATATTTGACTATTGGTATCTAAGGAGAATATTAAGTGACCTGTTCAAGGAAGGGAGGGGGTCATCACAGGGGTGGGCGAGGGAGTTAAGTATTCGTCGCATACTTGAGCTAAATTTATTCACCATCAAACTCAAGCAACTTTTTAATTTCCTGTTTGCGAAAAAATACATTTATAATCATATTAATTACTTGCTATGTGGAAATTAAAGGGTAATTAAAGGTAGGGTTTTGATGTATATTACGCAGGGTCCCTAAGGAAGAAAGGGAGAGCTTAAAATGTAAAAGATGGATCACTTTTTACCTAGCCTTTTGTTAAGATAAAAGTCCTTGATTAGAAAAATCGTGTTTCCATAAAAATGAGGTTTTAGGTAAAACTAAATTAATCGGTCAATTTCGTACCACTTAAAATTTCTGGTATTACCTATTATAACGCTTTAATATAATTAACGTGCCTTACTTATTAACCCATTCATAATCTGAAATGACAACTCCCAAAACAAAAGTAGGACTTAGTTCTTTTTCCTGCATATTTAGATAAAACACAAAGAAATTATAGCCTTTGGCTTTGTCTAAATATTCTTATTTTCTAAGCCAAATCAAATAAAAGAAAGAGATATTCTAATCAAAGAGGCCATTATTCTCCTACTCTTATCCCAATTACTTGGGATCGACACAATATATACTCTTTTTTCATAGTACATAATGTAAAAGTTATTGGCAATAGTTTTATGACCGGCCGCCTGCCAGATGTCAACCCTCCTTGGGAATGTAATTGTTGACCAAACGGATGGAGCCGGCCAAGATCGTTATAAGGCTCTTAGTCGTCATTTACGACATCCACGAGGAAAGTAAGGGTTGGTGGTATTCGTAGCCGCTACCACACAGCTAATTCTAATCATAGTGGCCATTTTTTAAATTATACAAGACAGGAAATATAAAAGTATGTTAATTGGTATATTTGCTAGGTTTTTTTTTTAAGAAAAGCCCACGCGCTAAGGCGAGGGACTATACAAAGATAATTAATAGACATAAATTACATCCATACAAACTATTGTCCTATATAGAAATTAAACCTACGACACTGTCATGGTAGGTCAATATCTTCACCCATACGACATCTGTGTAAGTTTTATCCGTTCATGCATTGCTGGTGAAACTGCATGCTTTATCGAGAAATATCACGCTTTAATCTCGTAGCTATTAATTTAGAATTCGAAAATACAACTTTTGATGGTATATATACTATACATATAATACATACATACATATCATCACGCCATATCCCTTGCAGGGTAGGCAGAGAGAACAGAGTGCCAGAGAACTCTATCTCTGCATACTTCACTCGCTTCCTCAACATTCATAATTCTCTTCATACACGCTCGCCGGTTTCGGAGACTCTTGACTCCACCTTCCTTCAGTACATGACCGATCTGGTCTAGGTAGGTTAGTCTCGGTCTCCCTCGGTACCTACATCCTTCCACTTTCGCATTGTATATCTTCTTAACCAGGCGTTCGTTCGGCATTCTTTCCACATGTCCGAACCATGGGGGCATTCCCTTTCGCATCTTTACACCAATACTCTCTTTCATACCTACTCGCTCTCTTAACTCGTCGTTACGAATGCGGTCGAATACATATAATATATGATAAAAATCATCAATTTTGCTTTAGGTAAACGTATGTATGACGAAAATTAAAAGTTAATATATAAAAATATAACTCATTATATATAAGTACTCCCAGGAAAGAAAGAAATGTCAAACCTCTGATAATACCAGGTTTATTGCTGTAGTAGCGGCTGTGAATACTACTAACTCTTACTCTGCTCGCGAATGTCGTAAAAAACGACTAAGAGCTTTATCTCTACCTGGGCCAACTCCACTTGATGGCGTTTAGCCAAAAGGCAGGTGGCGGGTCATAAAACTACTGCCAACAACTTGACAGCTTTTGCATATTGATGGCAGAGGAGTACATATTGCATTTACCCCAAGTAATTGGAGTAAAATATATTAAAAATCCCAACAAACTTAATATAAAAACAAAGAAGTTTCCTAATAACTTAATACGGAAACTAAATTCAACTGGTTACCGAAATTTCTGTTAGAGCACGATTCAAAATATCATTGGTACTCGTAAAGTATGTTCTAGTCCAATTCAACTTTTAACAATATGCGATGATCCAGTGTCCTCTATTAACAAAGTTTGGACCACATTCAGTAGAATAGGATAAAATGTGGCTGCAGATGTTTTAAAACTCCAAAAAATGTTACAGAATGTTCTATGTTATACTCATGGAAATAATATTTTTTTGACTCATTTAATTATTGAAGTCCATGAATATGAGGTGGAGTCGATTATCATAATTAATAACGTAATGGATGTGGGTTGGGATGGCATATATTTATTTTTGTCAATTCACATTAGGGATTATGGGTACGTCCATACTACATGACCTATTTTGCGAGGTAGGTCGAGGGGGTCTTCAAAAATACTAGTATCGAATGATCCAACTTGGGAAGTGCTTAGCCGATATTACACTATCAAAAGTGATGAGTTGACTTTTTTTTTTAAATCTTTTAACCTTCAATATCTCTAAAACCTGCTATATCCCTTTTAGTACTAGGCGTAATAGCAAACCATCCTAAAATTTTACAATAATAGCACAGCTAGTTTGCTCTTTAACACCATCCTCACCTCCAAGCATTGAGAAAGCTGATAAAATAAAATAGCTTAGAGTTGAAATATATGAAGGGTTAAGAGATGGGATAAGCAAGTAGATACTATCGCTACCCGTAAAACGCGTTTTATCTATATCTTTAAGCCCTTAAGGAAATCAATCGACTTTGATACCTCGCGATTGGTATAATATTATGCCTTGTATTAATCGGTTATTGATATAAATATCGGCTCCCATAGCAGTGAAAACTAAGTAACTGGTGAATTATATCGTTGAGCTATTAGTTAGATTATTATTTTTGAATTGTAAAGAAGTGTTAATGACCAATTTAAACTTTAATCCTTGATCATGAACACTTATTTAAGAAACAAAAATAATTTGAAAATAATAAACTATTAGCCGTCTCCGTATAGTGACGGAGTAAGAATACAATTCACCACCCCAATCTTACATGTGGGTGATTGTAAGAGACGACTAAGGGATGTAAAACGCCTATAACATCATGCGAGACAAGAAAAACTCGAAACTAAACCCTATACCTAGACGTCTGACCAGCGTGGTATAGTAGGTCAATTTCACTCTGATTATGGAGGAGGCTCGAGCCCAATAGTAGAACGTATATGAGCTGAGATGATGATGAGATGAAACTAATAAGTCGACAATACAATACACAAGATATTCATACATATTATATTGAAAAGAATTATTATTTATTATATTAAATATTATTAATTGTTATATTATGTATTATTAAATATGTCAATTCATTTTTAAACCAAAGTCTGTCGAAAATTTCACAAGTGTAACAAAATTTATTTTCAACATAATCTTTATCAGAATGTTGATAAGTAATGGTTTCTGATGCTTACGCGAGTATTACAGATTTGAAATAACACTATTTTTATGGATTCTATCGCGCGAAGTGCTCAACGCGCCTAAAGATGCTTTCACTTTAAAAAATAAAACGTATATGGCCTGAGAAGAATAAAAAGTACATTTTATGAATGCAATGTTGTGTTAAAATTTCAAAACGATCCGTAAATAAAACTCATAGAATTTGCAATTTTATAAAAACGAATATTAAATCTTTGCATGTATTAAATTTAGTTATATTTCAAAAAACAAGCGAGTGATATTACAAGCGAGTCGTATTACAAGCTTGATTGATTAAACAAAATAAAAGGTTTTTACGTCGATTCTCGAGTGTTATTTGTTAAATATATCCAAACTTTCTGTTACGTGTAATGGCAATGCTAGATGGTTAAGCATATTAGTTTAGGTTACAGATATTTAAATTTCCCGTATGATGACAAATTAATAATCTAGTGTATTTATTACCTTTTACGTGCAGTTGGGTATCGTTAGAACGAAGATCTCTAGGAGAACCTAATGCAAAACTTATAACACTCACTGTGATCGCCAATTATAAGATGCCTTCTCGAGTATGTTGCCATATTTTGGAAAGCTCACGGCCAAAAGTGTACGATCATGGGCTAGATGGGTGGATGGCCAGAGTTATAACATAATTCATTAACCCTTTCTTTCGCGTGGTTATCATAAAACACAACTAAGAGATATAAGTATATAACATTATTTTAAGAGAAGTTGAGCTCAGATACGCTGTACTAAACTGTTTGACCAACGTGCTGTAGAAAGCCTTAATTCTAGAGAACAAACTTGTCCTATAATGGTATGCATATGCTCTGAAAAGGATAATATTATCACCTAATATCTATCTATCTGTCTATCTAGCTAATTGTGTGGTAGCGGCTACGAATACTACAAACTCTTACTTTGCTCGTGGATATTGTAAAAGACGACTAAGAGCCTTATAACGACCATGAACTCCATCTGATGCCGTTTGGTCAACAATTACATTCGCAAAGAGGGTTGACGTCTGGCAAGCGTCCGGTCATAAAACTGTTGTCAATAACTGTTACAATATGTATTATTGAAGAAGAGTACACATTATATCGACCCCAATTAATTGGGATAAGATTAAGAAAGTGATGATCTATATGTCTATCTATAAGCATTCGCTTTTCAGTGGTGGATGTAGATTACTCTTCTAAAACGCTATATGGCGCAATATTTTGTCACCTGACTCCAACAGCTACCTGCGGCTATCGTTATCAGTCATTTAATCATCATGGAAGGAAAATGAAATATATCCAAGTCGATTGGTTAGCGATTTATTCTGGATAAATTTACCCTCCATTCTGGAGCAGACTACTGAGCTTCATATACAACTCACATGAAGAGAGAATAAGTAGAAAAACTATGGCTTTAACACTAATTCTGAGTGGAAACTCGCACGGAAAATTTAAAAAAAAAGGGAACGGTTGTTGAATGAATGACTTTTAAGAAACTTTTTTTTTTCACTGAATAACTTAATAGTCCAGTCATTTTAGGCATTTTAAACACCAATTTGGGGAAAAATTCCTAGTGAGCTGAATTTTTGTATACACTTTTATTACGGTGTTATTATGAAGATGTGAAAAATCGACATCGATATCGTGCCGGCTAAAAAAGTTACAAAGGTCAAAAGGTCACGAAAATCAGTTTTTCGCAAATATTTCGCGACCTATTACTCGGAGGTCAATAGAGGTCATTATAAAAAGTGTTCCTCATAAAATTGTCTACAAAAAAGGTCTTCTGCAGTTTTTCTGTAAAATTAACGGTTTTCGGATTAAAGCGCTGAGAAAGCTACTAGAATGCACTCACATACGGTATTGAATACCGTACACCAAAGTGTCTTATATTTGGACGTTTCAGGAAAGATATACTTATCTTATAGAGGTTTAGGTTTTTAGTAAAATCTACTATATCTCATTCAAATGACAAATTAATTATTTATTAAATAATTTCGGTACAAATACTGTTGTCATTTTTGATGTTACGTTTTGCCGTTTCTATTTCGACGTTTCAACTATTAACTATTAAGACGCATCATCACGTGATTGTCATGTAGCAATACCAACTTCTTCGAACTTCTCAATAAGCATCTCAATTAATTTTCTTTTGTTAAATCGATTCGATAAGAATTTTTCTTGACTAATAGGAACTTCCATAGATTCGTTGAAGTGCACTCCACAAGATGTAGAAACGGCAGCGGTTCATCTTAGTTGTTCCATCGCTTTGATATTTTTACTGGTATCAGAGTAAACATCAAAAATGACAACAGTATTTGTACCGAAATTATTTAATAAATAATTAATTTGTCATTTGAATGAGATATAGTAGATTTTACTAAAAACCTAAACCTCTATAAGATAAGTATATCTTTCCTGAAACGTCCAAATATAAGACACTTTGGTGTACGGTATTCAATACCGTATGTGAGTGCATTCTAGTAGCTTTCTCAGCGCTTTAATCCGAAAACCGTTAATTTTACAAAAAAACTGCAAAGACCTTTTTTGTAGACAATTTTATGAGGATCACTTTTTATAATGACCTCTATTGACCTCCGAGTAATAGGTCCCGAAATATTTGCGAAAAACTGATTTTCGTGACCTTTTGACCTTTGTAACTTTTTTAGCCGGCACGATATCGATATCGATTTTTCACATCTTCATAATAACAGCGTAATAAAGGTGTATACAAAAATTCAGCTCACTAGGAATTTTTCCCCAGTTAAAACCTAAAATGACTGGACTATAAAGATATTTGGAAAATAAAAAAACATGTAATATTTTGCGTATTGAGGCTATGGAAATATTATACATTCAAACGCACACCAAATTGAAATATTTTCGGAGTATGATTTGAAAGCTTCCGGGTCACTTATTTTTACTTAACGTGCCATTTCTATTGCGATTATTTAAATATACACCTTAAATCAACGTGTTACGATGATAATTTGTTTACGTTATTCAACGATCGATATTTCATATGAATTGTTCAAATAGTCTCTATATAGTACTATACAATATTGTACTTCCCGTGCCGTGGCTGACCAACCATACTGTCCTGTGGGAGTAGATACAGTTGAGAGATTGCCATGAGAATAGCTATTGGGTTCTTTTTTGAACATTGTCATTCTATGAAAACGTAGTTTAATGCCTATGATGCGTATGAAAATATAAACACTAATCCATTCTGCATTCATTATTCTGTTCGTTCATCCCTATTTCTTACTCGTAGGTGTCGTAAAAGCAACTGAGGGCTATTTATAAAAACCCGATTACGAGCCAAAAATGATTTTCACAAGTGGGATTCGAACCCATACCCATTGGAAATCTCTTCCAACCATGCTGCCACCGTGAACTATTGTAAGACATTCAATTCTCGCATCGTATTATATTTTCATCTTTAAGGAGACGTCTGTCTATCTACCCGACAATTTTTACACATTATACAGGCTTATTACTTCAATCTTTGCAGTTAGAATTGTATTAAACGATGATACAACCCTGTTATTCAAATTACTGAAATTTAGCATTTAATATGCTTGATTATTTATTAAAACCCGATTAGGTACGAGCGAAAAATGATTGTCACAAGTGAGATTCGAATCGTTTGAATGGATTTCCAATAGGAGTGGATAACTGAGGGATATGCAGATAACATCTATACATGAGAAGACTCTATGAGAAAACTTCATCCCAACCCGCCTGATCAGTGTGGTGGTGTAGTAGATTGATTCATATTCTATTATGGAGGAGGTCTAAGTCCAGTTGTGGAACATATATGGATTGAACATAAGAAGAAACAAAGTTCTAAAAGTCAAAAGTGTAGCATCGTTTTGAAGTCGACGTCTTTGGGTGACATACTTTGATCATTTACATTGTCTTCTTCTGTTGTCCATTGAGTATATTGTTTTGTGCTGTTCAGGTATTTTGGTTTAAAATTTTCGTGTCAAGTTCTTTTCTCTTGGAATTAAGTTATCAGCTTACAACGTTTAGGTGTCTTTTGCATTTTAAATACGACATATTGAAATATTGCGTTGAATAAATTAAATTCTTAAACGTATAATTAACATAGTCAAGTTTATAACTTTTAGTAAAGTTAAAACTTAAATATAATGAAAGGGATAGAAATATATCGATAAATATATATTCTTAGTTAGTTAGGAGTCCAGTTAGTTGGGTCGTACATTATTCATTCAATTCCATTCAGATGCAAGATTTTAATCTTAAAGATAGTGAACGTTTCAACTTGTTCATTAGAGTGACGTGTACGCTACGCCGTTGACCCGAACCTCCTTGATAACACTATCTGCCATTAATTACTCAGAAGTATCCAATGTTCCATCTGCTTTCGCTTAAATATTTATTTAAACTATTGTACCTATATGTGAATTGGTTATTTTTATTTAATATACAAATTACTCGCTATTTATTTTTGTGGTGTCGGTTACAAATATTACTAATCTTTACATTGCTCGTGGGTGTCGTAAAATATATTTAAGAACTTTATATCGGTCTAGGTCTACTGCATTTCGGCGGAGTGGGGAGGGGTCACGCTCTACAGCGTATACCTCTCCCCTAACAGGAGAATGGACGATTTCGGGACCTCCCTCACCAACCTGGAGGCCTCGATACGGCGACTAGCACCGGGCCTCGTCCTGGTTCTGGGGGACTTCAACGCCAAATCCACGGCGTGGGGGTCCCCTATGACGGACGACCGCGGGCGGGCGGTCATCGAGTGGGCGGCTTCACTGGGCCTCTGTGTTCTTAACAGGGGCTCAGTGAACACGTGTGTGCGGCAGCAGGGCGGGTCGATAGTGGACTTGTCGTTCGCAGCTAGCCCCGCTGTCGCACCACGGGTGAGGAACTGGAGTGTCCTGGAGGAGGCGGAGACCCTATCGGACCACCGGTACATCCGGATGGAGGTCTCCCCTCTCCGGGACCCCGGTAGGGGTCACAGGGCGGACGGAGCTCCCGCGTTTCCGCGGTGGGCTGTGGGTCGTCTTGACAGGGACCTACTGGCGGAGGCGGCCATCGTTCACACGTGGCTGTCCTCACCGCCCCCAGCGGACGGGGTGGACGCCGAGGCTGTCCGCATCCGCAGTGCGTTAACGCAGATCTGCGATGCGGCCATGCCCAGAGTGCGGCGGCGTCTACCTCCGAGGCAGGGGGTCTACTGGTGGTCCCCAAGATTGGCGGACCTTCGTGCGGCATGTATCAGAGCCCGAAGGTCCTACACCCGCAGCCGGCGGCGTCACCGCGACGCTGAGCGGGAGGGCCAGCTGTACGAGGCGTACCGCGATGCGCGGACGGCCTTTCGGCTGGCCATCCGAGCCGCCAAGGGTGCGAGTTGGCAGGAGATGCTGGACGGTCTCGACCGTGACCTCTGGGGTCGCCCGTATCGCGCGTCGCTGAATAAGCTTCGCGCGCAGGGCCCCCCCCTCACCGAGACCCTCCAGCCCGACTTCCTCTGTAGGGTGGTCGAGGAGCTGTTTCCACGGCAGTCGGAACACACGCCCCCGGCCATGGCCTCGCCAGAACAAGACCGGGAGGCTGACGACGAGAGTGTTCCGCCCGTGACGGAGACGGAAGTGGGAGCAGCTGTGGCGCGGATTCGTTCCGCGACCACGGCCCCCGGCCCGGACGGAATACCAGTCCGGGTGCTGACGTCGCTCCTCGAGCACCTCGAGCCTCGCCTCAGGCAGCTGTACAACGCCTGTTTGGCGTCTGGACGGTTCCCTGAGTGCTGGAAGGAGGGGAGGTTGGTTCTCCTGCCAAAGCCGGGACGGCCCCCGGATTCGCCGTCGGCCTACAGGCCCATCGTGCTCCTCGACGATGTGGGTAAGCTGCTGGAGCGCATCCTCGCTGCCCGCATCGTCCAGCACCTGGAGGAGGTGGGACCCGATCTGTCGGACGCTCAATTCGGTTTTAGAAGGGGGCGTTCGACCATCGGGGCCCTGCTACGACTGAGGCAGACGGCCGCGGAGGCTGTCACCGGCGGGGGAGTGCTGTTGGCGGTGTCGCTGGACATCGCCAACGCATTCAATAGTCTGCCATTCAGCTGCATCAGGGAGGCGCTCCGATTTCATGGGGTGCCCTTGTACCTGAGGCGGCTGGTGGCGGACTATTTGGAGGGGCGCAGTGTCCTCTGCGCGAGTCCCGCAGGGGACATTGTGCGGACGTCCATGTCGTGCGGCGTTCCACAGGGGTCGGTTCTGGGGCCGACTCTGTGGGACATCGGGTACGACTGGGCGTTGAGAGGGAGTCTCCCCCCCGGGCTGAGCGTGATATGCTACGCTGACGATACGCTCGTCACAGCCCGGGGCAGGACACTCGAAGAGGCGGCGAGCCTGGCCACTCTCGGCACCGAGGAGATGGTCGGGCGAATCGAGGCGCTGGGGCTCAGGGTGGCCCTAAATAAGACGGAGGCCCTATTGTTCCATGGGCCACGCGTAAGGCCGCCAATCGGCGTCTCGCTAGTCGTCAACTCCGTCCACATCAGCATTCAGGCCCATATGAAGTACTTGGGTCTGGTGCTCGACGGGCGATGGTGGTTCCGGGAGCATTTTCGCCGAATTGCTCCCCGGCTGGTCGGCGCGGCGTCCGCCCTTTCGCGGCTCATGCCGAACGTGGGCGGACCCAGCTTCGAGGGCCGACGGCTGTATGCGGGGGTGATCCGTTCTATGGCCATGTACGGCGCACCCGTGTGGGCGAGGGCTCTGAACGTCCAGCTCAGGGCTGTTCTGTGGAGACCCCAGAGAGTCATGGCGGTCAGAGCCATTCGCGGGTACCGCACGGTATCGACCGAGGCGGCATGCCTACTGGCCGGGACACCCCCGTGGGACCTAGAGGCGGAGATGCTCTCCGACCTCTACCGGCGGGTGACCTCACTGCGCGACGAAGGTGGCTCCCCATCGCTGAGCGAGATAGCCACCTGGCGCGAGGACGCCCGCCGAGACGTCATCGCCCGTTGGGCTACGCGGCTGGAGAGGCCTAGACACGGTGTCGTCACCGTCGAGGCTTTCCGGCCCGTATTGATGGAGTGGATGGAGCGGCGGCACGGAGTCATCTCCTTTCGACTGGTGCAGGTGTTGTCGGGGCACGGATGCTTCGGCTTTTACCTGCACACGGTCGCGTGTAAGGAGTGGACTTCGTTCTGCCACCATTGCAGCAGTGACGAGGACACGGCGCAACACACGCTGGAGGCGTGTCCGGGCTTTGACCGGCAGCGCCGTGACCTCGTCGCTGTTATCGGTGCCGACCTGACGCTGCCGGCTGTCGCGAGAGCGATGGTCGACAGCGTCAGGAACTGGGACGCGGTCGCCGCCTTCTGCGAGGCTGTCATCTCGCAGAAGGAGGCGGCGGAACGAGTCCGGAAGGAATCCCGCGACCCGGGCCGCCGTCAGCAGCCGGGGCGGCGCAGGCGCGAATACCTGCGCCTGATGCCGCCCTAACCGAGGCCTCGGGTGATCGGACCGGGGAATTGTCCGGTCACCCGACGTGAGGCCACCGCGTGAGGGCGACGCCCCGACGGCGAAATCTGTCGGGGCGTCGACGAGAGGAACCCGCGAGGGTAAACCGCCGGGCGGGCCACCGAAGTTAAAATCGAGTACCGGTGGTCCGCTCGCACGGCGAAGAGAGAAGGTTTTACGGTGGGTCTATGGGGTCACGCGCCGCCTTTCCGTCACCCCGGACCGATTCAGCGGGGCGAGACGCACCCATAGCCCACCAATAAAAAAAAAAAAAAAAAAAAAAAGGTCTACTGCATTTATTGCTGTCTCATCAACGATTACAGAATTACATTCCCAAGGCGGGACGTCAGGGGGATTCCAATTATAAACCAACTAGCTTCTGCCCGCGGTTTCGCCCACGTAAAAGGTTACTTTCCTAAAGTTTTTCACCCCCTATTTTTATTTTACCCCTTAAGTGTAAATTTTTAACAAAATTTTAATGCCATATTTATTTATAATATATCTAATCAATAGCCTAAAAATAAGTTTTAAGCTTCTGGCTTTAAAAATGACGATACTTCGTTACAACTTTTCATCCCCCTTTACAACCATTTTTTTGCTTTAAAAAGTGGCCTATGTCCTTTGTCAGGCTCTATATCATCTGTGTACCAAATTTCATTTAGTTCGGTTCAGTAGTTTTGCGTGAAAGAGAGACAGACAGTACGACAGACAGAGTTACTTTCGCATTTCTAATGTTAGTAAGGATTGTAATATGTACGATGAAAGAAGTGTACATATTGCGTTGACCTCAAGTAATTGGGATAATAGCAAGATGACGATGATTATAATCTGGTACCTGTGATACAAGGTATACATTAGTACAGGTGCCAATGGTGCTTGTAACGACCTGAGCCAATTCCATCTGATGCCGTTTGGTCAACAATTATATTCCCAAGCAGGGTTGACGTCTGGCAGGCGGCCGGTCATAAAACTATTGCCAATAACTTTTACAATATGTACTATTAAAGAAGAGTAGGTACATATTGTATCGACCCCAAGTAATTGGGATAAGAGTAGGAGAATGATGAGGTGCCAATGGATTGGTAAATTATTAATGTGATCTGTATCTAATTTAATCTGATATGTTTATAATTTGTAATGATTTTTGTGCAAATAAATATTATTTATATATTATTATTATTATAATAATTACTGTGTACTTAATATTATTATAATAATTACTGTGTTATTCGTGTGGTGACGGGGTAAGAATACAATTCACCACCCTCTTACCATCTTACCCATGGGTAAGTCGTATGGTCGTAAGAGACGACTAAGGGATATAAAACGCATATAACATCAGCAAGAGAAGGAAAACTTGAAACAAAACCCTATACCAACACGTCTAACCAACGCAGTATAGTAAGTTAATTTCTCTCCCATTACGGAGGAGGCCCGAGCCCAACAGTGGGACATATATGGGCTGTGATGATGATGATGATGATGATGACTTCGTACTTAACTATATATATTTATTTAATGTTTTATATTTAACGCAGACCTAATTTTACGATTTATAAAGTGAAAAATAAGTGGAGTAAGACTATCATCACCATTTGCTTTTTCTAGTTACCGCAAAAGGCGAGCCAACCATCTGAGCAATCTTAACTGCAAGAAAAGACAAATTCAGGGGAAAGCTTTATACAAATTGTCCTCCAGCGTAGAATAGTAGGTCCATTATCTTGTAGTACTGAGAAAAAGAAATAGTTAAATGGAAATAAATAATCTTTTATCAAACGTGGATAAAAATTTAATAGATGTATGTCTTCCATTTTATAAGGCTGCGGTAGAATAAATTTTACGTGAAAATTCCGAGTATCGAATATTATATCTGCAGAGATGCTCTTCTGAAAAATAGAATAACCTGGATCGTTTTCTATTTTTCACAGATTTATAGCGGATGTACTTAGTCAAAATACATTGCAGTAATATTGTAGGGTAAGGGGAAGCGTAGCGGTCGATACGCGCTTGGATTCACGCCAGTGGATTTTGTCAACGCTTATAGCAATCTTAAAAGAGTCTAAGGGAATATAATTCTCGCTTGCATGACATATAAAATACATATTCTAAGTTCGCTGTTTAATTCTTAAGCTATAGAGCGTAGCTTTTATTCATTTACTTGTATATACAAGTAAATGAACCTGAGATTTCACATATGCGTGCTTATATAAGCACGCATATGTGAAATCTCGGGTTCGATTTGCCCTTTAAACTGTTATCAAGTATTGTCATAAAAAATCCAAATGCAGTGCAGTGGCACTTAGAGCTTCGAAAAGTTATAGAGCAAGTTGTGGGTTACATTTGTGCCTCTTTAGTTATTTTAACATTGTGATATTGCGACTGTATTAAAATACGTTTTTTATTATTATTTTAACTAGTTGCCTATAGTTTAATACATCCATCAGGCCGTAGATGTCCACTGTTGGACATAGGTCTCCTCTGTAGTTTAATACGTGTTAATTTCTCACTATCCCGCAGTTAATCCAAAGGACGCACTATTACATTATTTTCTTAATTATTGCACAAATCTGAATAGAAGTTTTTGTGTAGTATTGTGCGAATCAGCAGCATTTTACAGCGCCATCTATCCATGCATATGGTGAATGGTTAATAGATTTCCGTCTCTGTATCTATCTATCAGTCTATTGTTATCCATTGAGGGACACAAACCTCCCCATGGGCTACGACACACTTGACTTGGTGGATGGACTATAGCAATCGTTGTAATGTTTTCTTCAGCCAGTTTTTACGATTGCCTAGAGAAAACAATTTATTGATATACATTTCGTTGCTTGGTTCCATTTGAGTGTCCCTGTCGTTACCATTCTCCTGCTGTTATCTCAATTAATTGGAATTGAAGCAACATGTAGATACTCGTACAAATTGCAAAAGTTATTGGCAATAGTTTTATGACTGGTCGCCTGCCTGACCTCAACCCTCCTTGGGAATACAATTGGTGACCAAACGGCATCAGGTGGAGTTGGCCCAGGTTATAAAGATCTCAGTCTCCTTTTACGACATCCACGAACAAAGTAAGGGTTGGTTAGTATTCTTTATAACCGTTGCCACAGAGCAAAAATTAGATTTTGCATGTCCCTGTATTACTAATAAAATACTGGTTTCCAAAATAAGCTTCGTTTAAGGGCAAAAGGAAATTATTAATATGTAAAAAAAAATTGGTACTAGAACTGAAGAAATAGGTATAGCTATAAATAAATGATTGCACAATCAGTCAAAACGAAAACTTACTAAATAATAAGGCAATTATTATCTTTACACAGAAAATCCATCTTTTGCGAGTGAATTTATTTTATTTGTTGAATAAAAGTTATTGCTTCGTTGCGTACATTGTGCGAACAAATAAGTTTTCCAATTATTGTACGCGTTTATCTCGAAGTTTGTTCAAATAATTTTAATTTGGTAAGTTATGTAAAAACTTATTTTGGTTTGTACTACAACTTAATACGCAATGATTGCAAAATTATGTATCACTGCAATTCACACTTGAATATGTGTAATCAACTTTAACTAATCTATTTCTTGAAGACTTTTTATCTATTTATTAGTGGTAAGGGCCGCACTGTTCAGCGGCCCGCGGCTGTTGACAGTTCTCTGTCTACAGCCGCGGGCCGGTCAGTCCGGAGTAGTACCACTCTCGCAGAAGATTGAGTAATGGCAATGTGCTATTGTGCTTCGTTTGGTGAGCGAGAGAGCTGGAAGCCCAACTGGGTGGGTTTGGGGATTTTTTTTTTTTATTTTTTATTATGAGTATGTTATACCACAGACTTTTTGTCCGTGCTCTTTTTATATTTAATTTAATTGTTATGGTGGTTTGTTTATAAAATTAATGTTCTTGAAGTGGCTTTATTACAATTGGATAAAGCTTGAAGAGCGCAATTAATGTGTCATAGATGTTGAGCGACAACATGTCTTTTAGGGTTTCTTCTTGGCGCTGGTGGTCTTGTTGTTGGTGAAACCCTTCTATTTGTAGATGTTTCTATCCTCTGTGATGTTGTGATGATGATAATAATGTCTGTGACGTTTTATTTTGTGTGACTTTGGAAGTCTATGTCTAGGTTGATGGTAATTGGTAATTGACTCCACGCTTGTGTTGACTTTAGTTTAATGGGGTAGTAGACCAAGCTCTTTCATTACCCTTTCGTCTCTATGTTTTACCGCCATCTTCTTGACGTATTCCAGTATAGTACCAGAATCCTGATCTATGGACTTCCTCATGAGTTTCCAGATGGCATCTTCACGGGTGTCTGTGTAGTAAGTGCAGGATCTGGTATGCCTGGAGATGGCGACCACGGCGTGTTGTATGCTGTTATGTAACTTTTGCACCGAGTCTCTAGTCTGAATTATGATGACGTTAGGTGCGCCGAGTCCCTGTGCCTCGTGGATGGTTCGCAGTTCGGAGCCCTCACCGGTGCCGTATCCCTTTTCCTTGAAGCTTTCTTTCTCTGCCTGGGTGTGTGACAGGTATAGAGTCTCGGGAAGGTCGGGTGGTATGACGGCGTCGGTGTATTTGTATATGTTCAGGGATTTTATGATCTTATTTGACGAGTATATGCCATTGTAGTTGTTCTGGAGGGCATATGCTACGTCCATGGGGCACCGATGCGTACACAGCAGTTCTTGTGTTGCCGATGGTGTGGTCAGAGGCTTGGGTTTGGGGATTGTAATGGTATACAGCAGTATACCTATACGCTTGGTATAGCAAAAGTCCATGGGCAGCAGGTCACTGCTGCCCATGGACTTTTACACCGAAAAACGATCAAGTATCACACCTGAAGGTAAGTGTCAACTTACCTTCAGGTGTGATACTTGATCGTTTTTCGGTGTTAAAAAAATACTAACTTAAAGACTTGAAATAGACATTAAAATGCTTGGTATTTCTCTACGTGATAAAATCCGGAAGACTGAAATCTGTAGAAGAACGGATGTAACCGACATAGCCCGAATTATTACCACGTTGAAGCAGCAATGGGCAGAAAACATGGCTCGTCGAACCGACAACCGTTGTGAAAGAAAGGTTCTCGAGTTGCGACCACGAATCGGACGACGCAGCGTAAGACGATCCCCCACTAGGTGGACTGACGATATTATGAAGGTCGCAGGTAACCGTTGGATGCAGATGGCACAGGACCGTTATGACCGGCATTCTCGTGGGGAGGCCTATGTCTAACAGTGGACGAGATTTTCTTCTCTTGCAATGATGTTATGTCCTTTAATTGTCTTTTTGCGACCCTTCTTGAAAATTACGACAGACATATTACATTTTTAGTTAATTGCTACGGATGCACAGTTGTAAATATTTTTAACCGACTTCAAAAAGGAGGAAGTTCTCAATTCGCCAGTATTTTTTATATGTCTGGTACCTCATAACTTTCGACTGGGCAAAGCGATTTTAATGTTTTTTTTTTTAATTTAAAAGTTGATGCTTTTCGTGTGGTACTATTTCAATTTGGTCCAGTTCTGACAATGGCATTTATGAGAAAATCATATAAGTCTAAAATGAGCATTAAGTATGAGTGCGACAAATGAACGAGTAGCTTAAGCCCCGCTACTAATAGAATAATCTATGTGTGTCTGTAACACTAAAAAGTAAAAAATAAAAAAACACCGACTTCAAAAACTGAAAAGTACAAAATAACTTAAAATACTATCATTTGTATGTGCTATCTATTGATAGGTTTGAAGTCGGTGCCGGTATCGGTATCTTTAGTGTAGGAATTTCATTACAGTAAGTAACTAAGCTGTTTATAATTTTGTTTAGGGCTTGGCACCGATTTCAAACCTATCAATAGATAGCACATACAAATGACAGTATTTTATTTATATGTGTAGTGACGACTTAAAAAAACTCACTTAAGCATTTTTTTAAACGCAGGTGTCGTACTTTAACATTAAGGGTTCTCATAGGTCATTATACACATAAAAGGTCCTTCAGCTAGGGCATTTCCTGTCGTAAGTAGTTTAGTATCCTGCTGTATACAATGATATTTAAGCGTAATTAGATTACGCTTAAAGTCATACGTCGAATGGTTTTAACCATTTATTTATGTAGATTTAACATTCGCACTAACAATCAGACATTTTTTGTGTGGTGACAGAGTAAGAATACAAATCATCACCCCGTATCTTACCCGTGGGTGATCGAACGAGACGACTAATGGATATAAAACGCATATAACATCTATTCGAGAGAAGGAAAATTTGAAACAAAACCCTATACCAACACATCTGACCAGCG
This sequence comes from Lymantria monacha, assembly GCA_905163515.2. Taxonomy (NCBI): domain Eukaryota; kingdom Metazoa; phylum Arthropoda; class Insecta; order Lepidoptera; family Erebidae; genus Lymantria; species Lymantria monacha. The sequence goes on along the minus strand of LR991097.1, from coordinate 14,622,119 downwards.
TGGTATAGTAGGTCAATTTTCCTTCGTTTATGGAGAAGGCTCGAGCCCAACATTGGGACACAAATGAGCTGAGATGGTGATCAATCTACATATTGTAGTATATATATAATACATATTGTAGTATATATTGTATCGACATATATAGTATAAGTACATATTGTATCGACCCCAAGTAATTGGGATAAGAGTAGGAGAATAATGTGTAGAGTAGTATAATTATATTATGAGTTTACTAGGAGAGCTTTTCCGCTTAATCTCCTGGTACTTCCTTAACCTGTTTTTACAACTCCCATTAGAAGATAAATGTATTTTAGGCACAAATTAAATATATTTCACATTGTATCCTTCATCTGATGCCGGAAGGCCAGTGTTCAATATCCTAGTCGCTATGACTTATGGCCTGGAAACGAAGTCATTGCAATCTTCGTAACTTTAAAGTCATTTAGTCTCTCTAACTTGTATCCTATTTCCTATTTATCTATCATCAGATGATAATGAATAACAATCAGAAGCATGTAATTGTTTGTTTAAAAAAATATTATGTTATTATCTGACAAATTTCTTGGCAACATTTTCAAATAATGTTCATATTTACTGAACAAAAAGTATATAAACGAATGGTCTGTACGTTTTAAACTGTCATATGCATGCGGATACGGAACTGATTTACCGATAACAGCTTGCATTATTTGGGTACCCACTAGCGTATGTAACGTTTATGCTCAGCGCCATATGAATCATATTTTTATGGAAAAACGTTGGTCATTAACTAAACTTTTTAGGTCACATTTTCACATGGACATTTTATATTTTTCAGTAACCCAAACAAAGGTAGATAAATCTCGTTAAAAGTTCTCGTTATGAAAGGCTCTAAAACTTTAGACGTTAAAATAAAAATCCAATCAGTGGAATATAATTTCTCTTTATAATCATCGTCCTCATTATCAATCACGAGACTCCTCCACAATGGGAGGGATATTGACCTACTATACTATGCTGGCGAGATGGATTAGTATATCATTTTATTTTAAGTTTTCCTTCTCAGTAGTCTCCTGCAGTATCTTGCTTGCTCCTTTAGTTTTCTTTTACTATCACCGAAAAGACCACACAGAAAAGGAAGGGGTGGTACTGACTGTATTCTTAGTGTATCGTCACACGGGTGGTGATGCACTTTTCATGTTTTTATTATCTCGGTTCATATACTTCCCCACTTCTGGGCTAGAGCCTTCTCCACAATGGGAGGGAAATAGCTACCATACTGACCTATCGATGTCAACTTCAGGTTTTCTCTCTAGGGTGGAAATTTATATATATGTAATGGTTCCATTTATGTAACCCAACAACAAAAAATAGAAAAAAATACAATATTCGTAAAAAAACATTATACTATTGTAATTTCAAAGTACATTTATTTCCTAATAGTTAGATGCTGTATAAAAGTCAACATTGGTTTATCCCATACGGATTTGTTTACGATTCTTGTTGGTAGTTTAACTTACGATTTAACTACAAGATTGCTTTCTTTCTTTAAATCATTAATCTTACTGTACTGCAAACAGAGATCCAAGAGTATTAACTTTAACAGTAAAGTTGTGTTGGCAAGGTTACATATTTAATTGTAAGATGTGTTCTTTATAGTTTCCAAGTTTTATCTTCGAAAGGAATTGAATACAAAAATCGAGTATTGACAGGAAAAAATAATATCTAACGAGTTTTGCTCATGCCATTCTTCAATATTTTATAATTAATCCGAAAACTGTTTAGAAGGCAATTTAATGTAATTTAAAATAAATATGAATTAATAGATTTACATTCTTCTTTTGCAGCAATTTTTTTTTTAATCTTTTATGGTGGCAAACGAGTATGAAGCACACCTGATGGTAAGTGTCACTGCCGCCCATGGATCTTTGCAAATACCAAGGATATTGCTTAGGCCGCTGCCTATCAATAAAATCCCCAAACCCACCCAGTTGGGCTTCCGGCTCTCTCGCTCATCGAACGAAGCGCAATAGCATATTGCCATTACTCAGATGTCGATCTTCTGCGAGAATGTGGTACTACCCCGGACGGACTAGCCCGCGGCTGTAGACATAAATCTGTGGACAGCGTGGTCCTACCATTATTAAGTCACCTAATTATAAATATACGACGAACAGAGGCACCTGCCTCTGTTCGTCACAGACCTCCTCTGAATGAGTGAAATTAGCCTTATACACTGAACGATTATTTCATTTATTATTGGCATAAGTTTTCGTTTTTAAGTTTCCTCTGCCTGCGTTTATGGTAATTGGAAAGAAGTCATTTTTTAATCGTCCTATATACCTTTTGGAGAAAGAGGAATGATAAATTGTATTCTTATTCTGTCAATACACGGACTATATGTATATTTAAGTATACATTCAACTAATTAATTATAATATATTATACTATTAATATGCATATATTCTAACTAATATTATAATTCTGAATGTGACTTTATTTGTGTGATATGCTTTTATAAGCCTTAATTACTTAACCGATTGTCTATTAATTTCATAAACACGTTGTCAGTGATAGAGTACACTATATAGCCCTTTCTGTTTATACTACCTAGAGACATTTTATCTACACAAAAATAGTGTCAATTCAGAAGAATAAAAACTAATTAACAAGTGTCTACGCGAGCAAAACGGCGGCCACAGCCAAGTATCATTACAAGTTATTAGATATCTGACATTCATCATCAACCTTCTCTTATTCCAATCACTTGGGGTCGACGCAATACGTACCTATACCTTCTTATTGCAAAATTATTGGCAATAGTTTTATGACCATACGCCTGATGCTCGACACTCTTTGGGGATGTAATCGCTGATTAGATGTAGTTGGTCCAGGTTGATATAAAGCTTTTAGTCGTCTTTTACGACATCCAAGAGCAAAGCAAGGTTTGGTAGTATTCGTAGCCGCTACCACACAGAAAACTTGATATTGTATATTGAAAAATGTATACAGTTTTTGTCGTGACAAAAACACCAGCCAACTGCGTATAAACGGGTACACATGGTGCAAAAAAACTTATACTTAAATGGCATTCCAATGATAGTAAAATGATCTTTAGATTTTTTGTTATGAAGATTATAAAAAAATTTAGCTACCTAGTTTGTATAGGTTTCTATAGTTAGGTTATCTTAAACAGAAAACGGTATTCAAAATAGGCTAAAATATCACTTTCATTGTCTTAAAACATCAGTCATCGTTCTCCTACTCTTATCCCAATTCCTTGGGGTCGATACAATATGTACCAATCTTTCACAGTACATATTGTCGTCCGTGTGGTGACGGAGTAAGATTACAATTCACCACCCCATATCTCACCCGTGGGTAATCGTACGAGACGACTAAGGGATATAAAACGCATATAACATCTATGCGAGAGAAGGAAAACTCTAAATAAAACCCTATACCAACACGTCTGACCAGCGTGGTATAGTAGGTCAATTTCCCTCCCATTATGGAGGAGGCTCGAGCCCAACAGTGGGACGTGTGTGCTGAAATGATGAAATGATGACATATTGTAAAAGTTATTAGCAATAGTTTTGTGACTGGCCGCCTGCCAGACGTCAACCCTCCTTGGGAATGTAATTGTTGACCAAACGGCATGAGATAGAGTTGACCCAGGTCGTTATAAGGCTCTTAGTCGTCTTTTACAATATCCACAAGCAAAGTAAGGATTGGTAGTATTCGTAGCCGCTACCACACAGCTTGTTCAACGGGATGCATTTCCTATAAATTATCCTTATCAGCTAATTATTTCAAGAGTTACTTCGTATATAATTTGGGATATTTCTTACGATTTAGTCAGCGTAACTAATGCATTTAGGTAAACAATAAGATGCGTTAGTAAATGGCGTCACTGAAGATATTAAACGAGACTACCAATAAAACTCAATGTCAAATCAGTTCTTAGCCAATCTTACGGGTACAGTAGTCTCAGTTTAGAAAATGATATGTCAAATTAGATTTGTTTCAATCTTTGAAGGAAACCTACATTAATATTTGTAAAAAAGAAACATCATATATCATTGTGTGCTCTCCAAGGAACATGAAAACATATAAGCCCGAAAAACGACTTTGTACCGTTTATAGATGTGAAGTAGAAATAAGAAGTATTCAAATGTTTTCTTAGCGTTATAAAAGCTTCAGTTGTCAGAAAGTTAACGAGATTGTAACCGGTTGAATAAGGCTGACTTTAAGAATAAATCTTAACTCAGGACAGTAAAGTTACAAATTTAAATCTAGTCGCAATGAAATTGGTAAGAACAGGATTGCAGTCCAGAAAATTGAGATACGTTTTGCCTTTGAGGCGTTACAATGAATGTTTAATGAAGGAATGAATAGATATTATGATTTTTGATTAAAATATATATATATGTATAGACGCAATCAGCTGTGTGGTAGCGGCTACGAATACTACCAACCCTTACTTTGCTCGTGGATGTCGTAAAAGACGACTAAGAGCCTTATAACGACTTGGACCAACTCCATCTGATGCCGTATGGTCAACAATAACATTCCCAAAGAGGGTTGACGTCTGGCAGGCCGGTCATAAAATTATTGCCAATAAATTTAACAATATGTACTATGAAAGAAGAGCACATATTTTATCGACCCCAAGCAATTGGGATAAGAGTAGGAGAATGAAAATATAGACGCAATCAGAAAATAATGGCTTATTTATTCGGACATGGCGGCTGATGCCATTGCAATTTCCAATGTTGAAAATGTTCCAAATTTCAACATTTTGTTTTTCATACATACACAAAATCTCATTTCTTACGAAATTGTCTTGAGAGTTCCTCGTACAAAAGCAATGCGTGACTAACACGTAATCGATATTGTATTGTGGTATATTGCAAACAATAGTTTTAGCTTTATATTTTGAAATGATTTTTATTTATATTAGACACATAAAAATAGGTAACATGTATTATGTGTTCCCGTCCCAATTGAGCATAATCCATTCCAGTTGTCAAGATGTACCCTCTAAAGTCACCAATCATAAAGTCACCAATCTTCATTAAAGACTCAATTTCTCCATAAAAGAAACTAAAGATCACAAATTACAGTAGGATACAGAAAAAAAAAAACACAAAGTAGTCATGAGAACTGCTGACAGAAGTGAAAACTAAACCTATGAAAATAATAAATAATATAAATTAAAATAGAACAACAAGTAGTTCGAGTGGCATTGCGTTAAACGTTTAACGCAACCTTGTTGGAAGTCCCATTACAAGTTTCACTTCAATATTCTGTTAAAGGTCGAAACCATAATATTCCGCGTGAGTGGACGCTTCTTAAGATGTTAAACCCTCTAAGGAGTCAAATTCACTTATTATAGTTATGCAATAATATAGCATTTAAGTAAGTTTTCCTGATGTTTATTATATTCTAATATGTTTGCTGATACACATATTGTATGGAATTATCACCTTCAACAATTTTTCGTGACAGTGCTAATGTTTTTTGTATATTTTGTATTTTAGCAGTTATTTTATGTCGTGCTTAGAGTATTATATTTTTTATATTATAGTTTACCGAATTTATCTTCAAAGGTTTAAGGCTTGGTGTAACAAGTCAGAATGAAAAGAGGTAGCACTGCGAATTATGGGGGCCGACCTGCTTATAGTTAGTCAAAACAGGCACGTAGAATTCCAACACTTCGCCACGTAATTTTTATTTCCACATAATAAAGAACCTTCTGTGTTACGAGTATTATTACGAGTACTTTAGTAGGATATGTTTTATTAACATATTTTGTTTCATTCATATTTTAGTTATGTTTGTGTGCACGCCTCAATTTATCATTATAAAGCTGCACTCTAGAATTTACTCGGTCACCTACCAATAGTTGGATAATATTTATTTGAAATAAAGTTATTTTTACGGATTCTATCGCGTTTGTATTTGATTTTCAAATTCCCGACGTTTCGAACACTTTACAGCGTTCATAGTATATTTATCTATATTATTTTATCCGTGTGGTGACGGATTAAGAATACCACCACCACTACATATCTTACCCGTGGGTAATCGTAAGAGATGACTAAGGGATATGAAATGCCTATGACATCTACGCAAGAGAAAGAAAACTCAAAAACAAAACCAATACGTTTGACTAGCGTGGTATAGTAGATCAATTGCGTGGTATTGGAGGAGGCTCGAGCCCAACAGTGGGACATATATGAACTGAGATGAGATAATAATTTATTTATAGAAATCCTTTAAATAAATATTATCCTGTAATCCGTCTAGGGATAAGTAATACAATTCACCACCCCCTATCTTACCCGTGGGTGATCGTAAGAAACGACTAAGGGGTATTAAAAGCATATAAAACATTTATGCAAGAAAAAGAAATCTCGAAACAAAACTCTATACCAACACGTCTGACCAGCGAGGTATAGTAGGTTAATATCCCTCCCGTTTGCAGGAGTCTCGAGTCCAATAGTGGGACGTGCTTATACACGTGCTGCTAGCTAGCCTATCCTGCGATTACAGAAATTCTAAAATTAGAAATTACATATATTACCAAATAATAAGTACATACATACATGTCATCACGCCATATCCCTTGCAGGGTAGGCAGAGAGAACGGAGTGCCAGAGAACTCTATCTCTGCATAATTCACTCGCTTCCTCAACATTCATAATTCTCTTTATACACGCTCGCCGGTTTCGGAGACTCTTGACTCCACCTTCCTTCAGTACCTGACCGATCTGGTCTAGGTAGGTTAGTCTCGGTCTCCCTCGGTACCTACATCCTTCGACTTTCGCATTGTATATCTTTTTAACCAGACGTTCGTTCGGCATTCTTTCCACATGTCCGAACCATCGGAGCATTCCCTTTCGCATCTTTACACCAATACTCTCTTTCATACCTACTCGCTCTCTTACGTCGTCGTTACGAATGCTAAACGCATTTCGACCGCATTAATTTTACTTTCATACTCTTTTCTGCATACCCAACTCTCGCTTCCATACAGTAATGTTGGGACAAGCACTGCGTTATGTATTGCTACACGTGTCTTCTGGCTGAGGTGGTGGCTGCCGAGAAGTTGCCCCAACCAATCCAAAATAATAAATAAGATTTGTACTAAAAAGCTTTTCACTCCTCGGAATGGAATCTTTTTTGTGAAATAATTCCAATTCAATCGGATAAACGATTCGCGAGCGTAAATAATGAAAAACATTCATTTATACCTATATCTGTGGTTTCCAGTCACTTGGACTACAGAATGATTGGTTTGGATTTTTACAATGTTACCAATGTTTTTATTAGCTCGCTTTCTTGTACGTCTGTCTGCGTGGAATTTTGTATATATATTTGAAATTTGATGTCGACCACAATGCATAAAAATGTGAAAGAAGAAAAAAAAAACACAAACCAGTCATGAAGACTGGCGACAGAAGTGATAATTTAAACCTATGAAAGTAATGAATATTATAAATTAAAACCAAACAACAAGTACGTATTTCAGCTACTTTCACGTCGGTCACACTGTTTACTTCGCTGCATAGCAAGAATACCACGCGCATGTGCTTGGGATCTACCGATTCACTCTCTTTCTCTCTCCTACTTTCTACCTTTGTGTATCTCTCTTTCTCTCACCCTCTTGAGTTGGAATATTGGACGCTACTCGTTGCTAACGCTTGCGCTGGCCTGTAATAGGTATACTACGCGCATGCGTTCGAGTGTCATTGCGCTAAACATTTAACGCAACCTTCTTGGAAGTCGCATTAGAAGTTTCACTTCAAAAAGTACTTTATTATTAACCCGCCTGTAAAGCGTGGCAGCTATGATTTTATCCTTTATGACGAGGCCAATACTTAGCAGTAGACATCAATGAATGTATCTATAAAATTTCGCATAATTATTATCCACAGTTTAACGATCTTTATTAAAACTACAATTAAAGTAAAGATAAAAGTTAAACTTGTGAATTTTAATTAAGAATTTAACAAGTTATTAAAACAAAGAATAGGCGGGCAATTAAAAATGATCGTTAGACAATTGTGAAAATCCTTTGCAAAATGCCAAATATTTTTTTAAATGGCCACATAGCTACGGAAAATTCGGTGCTCGTGAAACTTGCCGAGTGTAGTTCCGTTATCCCGTAGTTACAGTTAAATGCTAACGAGGTTAACTATCACTGCAAATCTTTGCACCTCCTTACGGCTAAGTGTAAATACAGTTTAAAGTAGGACATTGCCCTCGCCGCAAGACTACTTTTATTAACAGTGATAACAGCTGTGCAAACGGACATGAGGTGACAATGGTAATAGTACATTGAATTTAACAAATGACATAGTGGTTTAAGTAGCGACATCCCGTGTTCGACTTCGGTTCACAAGCAGGATAAATATTTGTGTGATCCAGAAATGTTATTATGAAACTTGCGTGTGCTTTGGTGGTCGTTAATTTTAAGTCCTCACGATTTAGATTTATTTAAACCTAATATATGTATTTTATGCTAAAATAAAAGGTATAATTTATTTTTAATTATAAAATAACTGCTTTGAAAAACACCATTGAACTAAAAAGAAAAAAAAAAAGTTTTCTAATCCAAACCTATAGATCAAAGTTCTACAATTATTGTCTTATTTTTTAATAACCTTTTGAAGTTGATGCCTTAGGTTATATTTAGAAGTTCATATAATAATATTGTTGTAGTTGTTTAGTACTTTGGTGAAAGTAGTGTTTAATTAAAATTTTCGTGGGTATTCAGTTAAGTAGTCTATAGAAGGCACCGATTGATTAACATGTAACTGGCAAGTACGAAAAAAAAATCCTAATCAGTCGAGGCAAATTCAAGTAACCGGCAAACATAAATAAAAAAAAAATTAAAAATTCCTATTTCCTTAATTGAAAACGTGTTCCTTTTTTGAAATCAATTAAAAAAATAGCTAGCACATTAATATTATTATAATAAAATTACAAGGTGTAATAGCTAGCACATTAATATTATTATAATAATATTATTATAATAAAATACCAAGAGATGTAGTAGTAATCTTTACAACGACCTCTTGTGCCAAATCTCAAGTGTCGATTCCCACGATGCATAGTTCTTTGCACGATGCTCGAAATATGTAAATAATTTGCTTCCGTTAATTAAATTATTTATTTGCAAATTTCTCTGAGACACGAGAGTTTCCTCTTATTGTAGATGCTGTCTTTTTATAAAAAAAAAACATCGTATATTATTTATTATTCGGTTGATGAAATTATAGACTGTATTGTAAGCAATACAAACGTTTGTAGCAATTGAGCGCCACGCCGTCTACTGACAATGGAATGGGATCAGCTGTGTGGGAGAGGCCAGACGCTTGAGGAGGGAGGAGGACACAAGGAAAGCGGGGGAAATTCCGCAGCCGTAAAAGCCTCGTCTTCGACAATAGCGCACGTTTCCACTACATTGCGTTTGCTTGAATCTTATTTTCAATGAATTTCAGTTACTGTTGAAATTGATTCTTGCATTGGCACGACTGTTAGCAATTCTTTATTGATTATGCAATACTGTGCTATTTTAAAGCGAGTTTCTTTATAAAATAGCTAGAATTATTTAGAGGCTATTGATAATATTTTTTTTTGTGGTTTATTCTCGGCACTGCTCAGACGTCGATTTTCTTTGAGAGTGTGATACTACGCCAGACGCATCGGCCCAGTCCTGTTGACAGAAAACTGTCAATAATGTGGTTGCATATTAATACTATTTTGCTTTTGAAAGGTTCTTTGTAATTATTAATTCCATATTGAGTACGTTTGGCTTTTTATTAATCTATCCCTATCTTAGACGCATAATGGGTAGTCTCCATTTAAGCATATATGGGATTTAATATTTAAAATATACCGTATACCAATGCTGCTCTGATGATGAAGTTCGAAGGTAGGAAACGAAGTCCTGAATTGCTTATTAGTAAACCCATCAAGTGTGTATTTAATGTCTTAACTAATTCTATTCTAAAATTTTTTTATGGGGTTACTTGAAATTTTTAATTTGTTATTATATCGCTTTACCATCAATCGCGTAACACGGATGGAAGTTTATATTATGAAAACTGACTATATAATCAAATCCTACTAATATTATAAATATGAAAGTTTGTAAAGATGTTTGGATCTTCGTTACTCGATCATGCGTAAACCATTGAACAGATTTGAATGAAAATTGACACATAGATAGACCATTTCCTAGATTAGCACATAGGATACTTTTTATTCCCGTTATATGTTCCGTCGGGATAATAGTTCAACTTTGCGAAAGTTACTTTTCACGCGGGCGAAGCTGCAGGTAAAAGCTAGTTGACTGTATGAAAACTTCAAAATTATATATTACATATTTATCAAACAATATTAGTATTATCATAATGCAGTATTTTAAAGATAATTAATGTTAATAATATTATAGTTTTATTTAATGGTGGAGTAAAGATAAAATTCGCATGTGATTTTGTTCGTAAGGTGATTAGTGACGTTACACCTACGTAATACCATCATTGTAAGAGCATGAAAACGCATAAGTGAAAACAAAACTATTCCGTCTAAGGGGACGTCCATTAATCACGTGAGGTTTGAAAGGGGGGGTGGGGTTTGACAAAAATCACGAAGTCCTAAACCTTCATAGTCTTAAACCTCACCACGTATCACCAAGGAGGGGGTTAAAAATGCAAAAAAAAAATCACGTGATTAATGGACGTCCCCTAATCAGCGTGGTAGGAGGAAACTCCTATTACAAAAAAAGATTTGTGATTGTGTGCCACTACGGCGTATATATATATTGTAAAGAAGAGGCAAGAATGTAAAACTTCTGTAAATATAAGGAGACTTGTGTCAAATAGTATGACGTATACAGATTATAAAGAAGAAACGAGACTGTAAAATTATTACCTATAACTTCTCCTCGTACAATTTTCGTATACACCTTTATCGAACGTGAATGTCGCACAACGCCCACTTGCCTTTTATTTTATGTGCATTGTTCAAAACTTACAGGAGGGTCGCAATATTTACTGTTACGAGGAGACGGGTCCGTTTAAAGTGCGAGCTACGATACGTTACTATGGCAACGCTACCTCTGCAATTACTTGGCGTTGTGAAACTTTATATTTTGATGCTACTTGGACCCTCAGCATCTCTTGTGTACTTATTACGGCTCCATTGCAGCGCCTCGTTTTGTCGGGAAGAAAAATTTATATGGTTTAAACAGGATTGGTTTTTATTTTAGGGGCAGACAACACACCTATTTTTTTTTTTTGACTTTGATGAATACGAGTGAGCAGCATATCTGATGGTAAATCATAGCTGCCGCTCATGGACCTGATCAATACTAGGGTACACCTGTATTGTTGTTTCCCATAAGGTTGGATTTAGACTCTCTCGCACGTAGAATGGGCCGCAGTAGTAAATTGCTACTTTCTATTGTCGAGATTTTCAGATTATAGATAGATTCAGATCTCGAACGAGCTGGCCTATAAATGGCTATAAGCAGGAAGTGCTTTACCATTAAAATGTTTGAGTTTACTGCGTGCTATTCAGAAATTTTAAATCGTAAATCATTAATTATATTATGACTTGCTTTGAAGACTATAGAAAATGTCGTGAAAAACTTGCATTCATATTTATTTATTTGGACCAAAAAAAAATAAAGAAAACAAGATACCGTGTAGTGTTAAAAAACATGATTTTTTTAAATAAAACTAGTTTTAGGGATTCGATCTATATATATATATATATATATATATACATATATATATATATATATATAAATATATATATATATATAAATATATATATATATATATATATATATATATATATATATATATATATATATATATATATATATATATATATATATATATATATATATATATATACATATACATATATATATATATATATATATATATATATATATATATGTACATACATACATGCATAGGTACATAGTTTAAAGGAGCACGCGATAGAATCTGTAAAATTAGGTTTATTTCAAATATCTAACACATATCTTCTAAACATCAAAAATAAAAACATAATACTAAATTTAATTAATAATATAATATAAGTAAAAAGCAATATATACAATAAATTTAAAGAACACACAATATTTTTCTCGTAGGTATACTTCATTGATATAATAAAAAACAAATACAAACTATACGTGATCTAAAAGATTCATTCGTTTCTGTAGATTATATAAAAAAATAGATACTGGTTATCTATCTGTTTTAGGCTTAACAAGGTTATATATAATATATTTTTTAACTAATTCTAAAAAAAAAAACAAATGTATCTATACTCTTAAAATGAAAAATTGAAAAAAAAGGGATGGGTGTGTGTTTTCCTGGATTGGTTTTAGATTTCCGCAAACAAAGCAGTAGAGCTGCACGTGTTTGCCCTCAAGTGATAACTGATACAACATAACAAAGTTTGTTACTGTGATATAATTGAATGTATTATTGCATAAACCATATAGTATTATGACCTTTACGAGATTACATCTTGACTCTATGTTCAATGATTTATATAAACTTAATTATTCTGTATAAGGCACCTTAGTATGAGTACATTTATGATGTCATCATTCATTCTCCTACTCTTATCCCAATTACTTGGGGTCGATACAATATGTACTCTTCTTTCATAGTACATATTTTAAAAGTTATTGGCAATAGTTTTATGACCGGCCGCCTGCCAGACGTCAACCCTCCCTGCGAATGTAATTGTTGACCAAACGGCATCAGATGGAGTTGGCCTAGGTCATTATAAGGCTCTTAGTCGTCTTTTATGATATCCACGAGCAAAGTAAGGGTTGGTAGTATTCGTAGCCGCTACCACACAGCTATTATGATTTATATGTATTATGATGTATAATACGTTAAAACTTTTGCTCTCGCAGATGCACAAAATCCATTTCAGTATATTAAAATCATCTCACTACTGATTAAATCCAATAATATTGTTATTCTTTTGAGTTGCAGTGATTTAGAGCATCTAATTATCAAGAAAACAATCTTAGACGCTCCATAGTAAATTAATACGTACATACATATCATCACGCCATGTCCCTTGCAGGGTAGGCAGAGAGAACAGAGTGCCAGAGAACTCTATCTCTGCATACTTCACTCGCTTCCTCAACATTCATAATTCTCTTCATACACGCTTGCCGGTTTCGGAGACTCTTGAGTCCACCTTCCTTCAGTACATGATCGATCTGGTCTAGGTAGGTTAGTCTCGGTCTCCCTCGGTACCTACATCCTTCCACTTTCGCATTGTATATCTTCTTAACCAGACGTTCGTTCGGCATTCTTTCCACATGTCCGAACCATCGTAGCATTCCCTTTCGCATCTTTACACCAATACTCTCTTTCATACCTACTCGCTCTCTTACGTCGTCGTTGCGATTGCGGTCGGTCATCCTAACTCCACAGATTTTCCGAAGAGATCGCATTTCGACCGCATTAATTTTACTTTCATACTCTTTTCTGCATACCCAACTCTCGCTTCCATACAGTAATGTTGGGACAAGCACTGCGTTATGTATTGCTACACGTGCCTTCTGGCTGAGGTGGTGGCTGCCGAGAAGTTTCCCCAACGCTCCGTTCACTCTATTTCCCGCATTCACTCTTCGCTCTATATCAGTGGTGTACCGTCCATCTCGGATAAATCCACATCCAAGATATACAAATTCATCCACTTGCTCTAGTACATCATTACCTATTGTTACTCTTACATCTGTTCTGGCTTCATCTCTTTCAAAGATTATAGTATTACGATTAAGATTATAGTATTAAGTATTAAGATAGTAAATTAACATGTTGCCGAAACTGGTAATATTAGCAATCGACCCATATTTATTAGGAATTATAAAAATTAAGAGCAATAATTGCATTTCGATTTTTGTTTTAATAGACATTTTAATGATCACCAAAAAATAGCTTCAGCGCACAAACGCTGAATTCAGCGCTTTTATAAATTATCAAACTTTTACATTTTGTACTTGATAAAATCTGAACTTATAGTTCTTAAAATATAGCTTGATCTCTGTGGCAGATAGCTACAAAACCGATGAAGTAATTATGAATACGCGTCATGTTCACAATTTCATTTTGTATTTTTTTATTGCTTATGGTGGCAAACGAGCAAGCAGTACACCTGATGGTAAGTGTCACTGTCGCCCACGGACCTTTGCAATACCAAGGGTATAGCTTAGGCCGCTGCCTACCAATAAAATCCCCAAACCCACCCAGTTGGGCTTCCGACTCTCTCGCTCATCGATCGAAGCGCAATAGCACATTGCCATTACTCAGACGTCGATCTTCTGCGAGAGTGTGGTACTATCCCGGACAGATTGGCCCGCGGCTGTAGACAGAAAACTGTCAACAGCGTGTTTCTACTACTATGATCGCCTATATTTTTATTATTTACGTGCCAGTTATATCTCAACTGAATTATGAATATAAAAATATGAACCTATACACCAATACTTGTACCTCATATGTTTTAAAATACTTAGTAACCATATTATAAAAATATGATGCTTACGCAAATACAAGTTCATACTGGACTGAGAATAAGATAGAGATGGGACAATCGATAAACGTAAATCGATAACATTCTTATTAATTATTTATAAAACAAGTAAAACCAATAGATTACCTATATAAACCACTTGGTTACACTATAAAATAAGTACATTGTGTTAATTTAGTATTCAGACATCAGTTATAACATTAATAAGACCATTTCTTTTATATTAAAAACATAAATTCTTTTATAAAATAAACATGATTATTCATGAAATAATCAGTGACCAAGAACTGATCATCAACTACAGGAATGTTCCAGCGATGACGATAATAGTGACGATGAACTTGTATGTACTCCTTTCGGATAATAAAAATAGTTAATTAATAGCTTTTGTTTAAATTAAAGAAAATCCATTGATTTAAATTCAATAAGATTTTCATAGATCGTTTTCCATTTATGATCGATTCACCCATCCATTTGATTGAAATTCAATAAGATTTTCATACACTGTTTTTCAATTGCAGTAGCAAATAACTTTAAAAAATAAGTAATTATATCGACAAAAATACGGACTACATCGTAAGCGTCCGGCACTAGTGACAACTGTCACAGAGATCAAGCTATATTTTACAGACTATAGATGCTCCAATGTGATACCAAAGAGAAAGTTATAACATATAGCATTCTTCTTTTTATCCTGTATGGTGGTAGCTACAAATACTACTAAACTAACATTACTTGTGTGTATTTTAAAGACCAATTAAGAGTATTCTTCAAATTTAATCACACTTTTCTCATTGTCTAGACTAGAAAAACGTAATTTCTTAGAACAATATTCTTGAATGACCGTTGTTTTTAAATGTGATTTGTTTATACCAAAATTGTCATGTTGTCGTGTCTCTTCTCCAAGCATAGCTTTTTTTTAAACATAATTCAAAATTTATGTTTAATTATACTTTTAACTGACATTACATAAAAAAGTTTCACTTGAATTTCACAAATAATATACCATCCTTACTAATATTATAAATGCGAAAGTAACTCTATCTGTCTGACTGTCTGTCGCTATTTCACGCCAAAACTACAGAACCGATCTAAATGCAATTTGGTACACAGATAGTTTAGACCCTGATAAAGGACATAGACTACTTTTTATTGCAAAAAAGGGTTGTAAAGGGTAACGAAGAGTTGTAAGGAAGTATCGTCAATTTTAAAGCCAGAAGCTTCAAATTTATTCTTAGGCTTTATATTAGATATAAATAAATATGACATTATAACATGCTCAGATTTACCCTTAAGGAGTAAAATAAAAACAGGGGATGAAAAACTTTAGGAAAGTAACATTTTACGCGGGCGAAGCCGCGGGCAGAAGCTAGTTTTATATATATTTTAAAATACCTTGTAAAATAAAATATTTCGGATGACAAGTTAATGATAGAACGTAATAGTACGTGCTATTACTTTACAATGTGACTTAAAACAGCCTGCTGAAAGATTGGGGAGTAACACTCTCCTAAGAAATTTATAACATTTATTTATTTAGTTATCTTCACTCACACTAAACATCGCGGTTATGGCTTTACCTCTTTTTATAGTGGCTTTTTGGGGGAGGCCTAAGTACAACAGTGAATGTTGATACATTAATATATGGATCAAGTAGAATACGTAGCATAAGCAATTGTAAAATTAGAATTCTTATAGACGTTGTTCTTAGTGTCTTTCTTGAAATTTTTGCTTTACTAAATATTAATCCCACTCATATAAACGCCCTTTATCTGCCACCGGGTTACAAACACAATGAATTTATTGTTCACTGTTCGTGCGTATGTTGAATATGATTATGGGTTTTCTCGCCATTACTCACACTAAGCGATGGCTTTCTATATTCGCATTTTGGGCGCCAGCGTCGACCTTATAAGATTATAGACCGAATTTTAAAAGGATTCTTTGAAGTGGTGAAACTTTTAGCTTAAAATGATATTTATTTTATACATTGTGAACAGTTGGCAGTTATCTCGAACTAAATTAGGTGTAAAAAGATGGGTTTCATTCAGTATGTCTATTCAAAACATACCTTAGAATGAGTATCTTGAATAACCAATTTATCGCCCCCTTCTATTTATACTAACTATTGGCGGGTGACTCTTTTATGAGATCTATTTTTAATTGAAATAAAGAAAATTCTGATTGTAGTATAATAATATAATATCTTTTACGAAAAACACCTACAATTTATAAGAGTATTTAGGCTGAATTTATAGTTACAGAAGTCAAACAAACTGTTCTGGTATCCCGTTCAATAGGTGGAGAATGGAAATGTAAACTATAGGGTTCTACGCTATCATTTCGTCGCCAAGAACGGTTGGGAAGGGGTGAGGCCATATATAATTTGCGAAAAAAGTTAAGAAAAAAGACTGAACTTATTACGGAATGCGGATAAACTATCGCCTACAGCGATGGGTTAACCCCATCGGGATCCTGTAGTACATCACTGTCACTAGGTTGGCACTATCCCGACATGTCTGCACTAATTGCGATAAGAAGACAATATAAGCTTATCGCTACTACCAGAGTTAATCAACATACGTATATAAAAAATTGGCTGAAGAAATATCTTAATGCAATTAAGGGATATTATTTATCCACTCTATGTTAGGAGAAAAATAAGGTCAATTTCACTCCCATTATGGAGAATGCTCGAGCCCAACTGTGGGACATATATGAGCTGAGAATCATCTCATATCATATTATAATGATTGTAAATATAAAATAAATAATTAAGAAAGTTTCATGTTCACTTAAAAAAAATCTTTAATGATAGAGAGGTATCTTTATAATAACCGATTCCTTTATTAATAGTAGTAGGCAATGAGATCGAATAAAGTTTGGAGCCAATTGCAAGCAACTTTAATGATTTTCGTATATAAAATCATTTGCAAATTATTTATAAGAAAATAGTTTTGTTTATTGCAGTCACAAATGTAAACAGCGCTAGGATCTTGCAAAGAGCTGCCTCAGGGCCGTTTGTATGCTCCCACACCCTTGTGAACTCGTTTGGAAAGAATTTCTGAAACCTAGCTAGCAGCTAATACAAAATGCAACAATAAATACCCATTTTCCGCATTACAATTTCAAAGTTTGAATGGGCTTTTCACAAGAGATTTTATTTCAAATATTCTTTGAATAGGCACCAAAGTTTTACTAGTTTTTTTACGTTACGTGAACATATATAACGAAGTTACCATTAACCCTTTTTTTGCGGTAAACTTTGGAGGTGGTCACGTCCCGCCAAATCGGTGCGGGGCGACGGAAGAGGCGGCGCGCGACCTCATAAACCCACCCTGCAAAGCGCCTCTTTCACCGTGCGAGCGGGCCAGCGGTACCCGATCTTTGTCGTCGGTGGCCCACCCGGCGGTTTAACCCTCGCGGGTTCCTCTCGAGTCGATGCCCCGACAGTTTTCGGCGTCGGGGCATCGTCTTCACGCGGTGCAGTTACCATTAACCCTGAAATATTTTTAAGCCATATATATGTTAAAGCTTAGTTACATATTTCTGCAACGAGGTTATATGCTTTTCCATAAATCTCAAGATTCGGGTACACTGTATAATGGTAATCTAGTATCTTTTAAGGAGGAAATATTATTTGTATGTTTAGAATCTTATTATAAAAAAATATATCGAACTGGGCCACCTGCATCTGATGCCGTCTGGTCAACAATTACCTTCAAGAAGGATTGACGTCAGGCAGGCGGCCGATCATAAAACTATTGCCAATATACTTTTGCAATATGTAAGAATACATATTGCGTCAACTCTAAGTAATTGGGATAAGACCAGGAGAAATAATGTATATTCAGAATCTCAGAAATGCCAAAAGTGATTTACATGAAATTTCGTATGCAGAAGGTTTTAGGAGCGACAAATCGATCTAGTATTAGGCCTACCTAATATTTGAGAAGGCGTAGCTCAGTTGGGCAATCGTGTCTAATCCTGACAGCCCCTTTTCGATTCTTGATCCTCCCTTTTTATTAAATTTGAGGAGTAAAATGTAGTGATCGAATGACCTTGTTACGTTTTTGGTACGCAACCTATTCTGCGCACCTTTAACTTTCTGACGTGAGATAATACTTCACTGAACAGTTTTAATAAATGGAAAAAAAAATACATATATATATATATGTACGGTATGCACAGCCTGCAGTGGACTGTATGAGGTAAGTTTACTGAACTAGGTGAGGAACTGATATTATCCTATCCCTGCAAGCCGCGAAGAAGTAATTAAAAAATACTCCACCAACCTTTCATCCACTTTCGCCGAGGGCAGTAGTGTCGTCGCAGTAGGCTCGCCAAACCGCGCAGTCAGCTTCACTATATTCTATACAACTATGCAGTTCACAGCACCACAAAACACTATTATGGTGGTTCCAACAGTTCCGTTAAACAATGTCCTACCAAGGATTAAGCAGGTGCGGCGATTACGAATACACCGAGTGGCACAACCGCCTGGCGGACCGAGTTGTCTCAAATCTTCTACTCAACTGTCATAACGACGGTTGCAGAATCGAAGTTGTGAAGTTTCTCCAAATACCCTCCACATAACTTGCAAGGACCGAACATACCCCTCACCGAATTCAACATGATGAATTCCCCATTCTAAATTAAAGAGCAAGTAAGGGATATACAATCCACTAACCTATGTAAACAAAACACATAGAATAAATAAACCTTTAGTGAGGTATATTTTTGAAAAAAAAGAATAATAATAATTAATTAATCTAGATAAACAATAAAATTTAACCAAAAAAAAAAAAATAAAAGGTAATTAATTTGCATACGGTAATGGACAAATTTTATTCACCGGTCTCTTAATTAGACCATTTTTAGTTCTCAAAGTAACTACACGAATAATGCCATCAACGCCCTCGTGTGTTGTTTCAATTCTACCAAGAGGCCACTGCAATGGGCGCGTCAAATTTGATTTCAGTAAAACTAAATCACCAATCTTTACGTTAGGAGGTGAGGCAAACCACTTCTCTCTTTGTTGCAGAGTATGAAGATAGTCATTTGACCAGCGCTTCCAAAATAACTGTGATATTTTTTGAATTGACTGCCAACGAGATAATCTATGTTGAGGAACGTCCTCATAATTATATTCAGGCACAGCCACTAAGCTTTGTCCTATCAGGAAATGACCAGCAGTTAATACATCGAACTCGTTTGGGTTTTCAGATAGTGTACATAAAGGGCGTGAGTTTAATACAGCCTCTATTCTGCAGAACACAGTTGACAACTCTTCCAGAGTGAGACTTCTATCACCTACAATACGTTGTAAAATGTGTTTCGTACTTTTTATCCCGGCTTCCCAAAGTCCACCCATGGAAGCTGCGTTAGGAGGATTTGTCCTCCACTCTACTTGCCGCGCGGTTAATCCTACGAGTACCTCGTCATGAATCTTATTACCATTTAAAAATCTAAGTACCTCCTTGAGATGCTTGGCTGCCGATACATAATTCGTCCCGCAATCGGAATATAAACAAGTACTTAATCCGCGACGGGCTACGAAACGGTCATATGCAGCTAGAAAACATTCAGCTGATAAATCAGTTAACACCTCGCAGTGTACTGCTTTTGTTGAAAAACATACAAATAGGCATAGATAAGCCTTGTATATTTTTGCGTTACGACGTGTACTTTCTTTTACAAGGAATGGACCACCTATATCTGTACCTACATGGCTGAATACCTTATCAACCTTAAGTCGGGACATGGGCAACGTACCCATTTGAGGTTGTAATGCAGTAGGTCGGCATTTAAAACACACCTTACACTTTGTCAGTACCGATCGAATGATGCTACGAGCACCAACGAGCCAATAGTTTTGACACATTAGACCTTGTAATGTACGAGGCCCTACGTGTAGGTATTTTACGTGCAAATATTCGATTAATAATTTACTTGTATGGCATTTTGGTAGCAAAACCGGGTGCTTCGTATTGTACGGAAGGTCAGATTGTGAGATACGACCCCCCACCCTGAGGACTTTATTTTCAACGAAGGGTGATAGTTTACGTAAAGAGGCTACAAACTTACCCTTTTCTAACGCTACTATTTCAGATTCAAAGTGATTTTGTTGAATAATTCTAATAATTGAATCATGACCTTTGCGCAACTCAAGGGTCGTTAGAGGGCCTAAAGACCGATTTGAAATTTTACACTGAAGATTTATAATAAATCTATGACACCATGAAATAATACGCTGTAATTTATTAAAAGAAGAACACTTATTAAATATTTCTTCAAGGTCATTTTTAATTTCAACCTTTAGAGAAGAATTAAAACTAAATGTTGCACTATTTGATTTAAGTTCGGGAATCTTGAAGTTATGATTTAATAAATATGGTTTTATAGGCCACTTTTGTTGGTTATCATATAGCCAATCGGGGCCGTGAATCCACTCTGTAGCTCTTTCCACGAAGTGAGCAGGCAACGTTCCACGTGAACATATGTCTGCAGCGTTATTTTCGCCCTTCACGTGATACCAACAACTAGGTGGTACTGCGGCAATAATGCGACTAACACGGTTAGCCACAAAAGTTTTTAACGTGTATGGTTGTGTATGTATCCAAGCCAAAACATTTTTCGAATCGCTGAGCGCAAATATAGAAACAGATAAATTATTATCGCTTAAGTTTTGTACGACAAAACTTACAACCTTCGATAGCAGCACGGCTGCTTCGAGTTCGAGTCTAGGTATAGACAAGAGTGGGTTTAACGGCGCAACCTTTGACTTACTAGTCAGCAGTCGAACCTTCACTTCACCTATATTGTTTATACTACGTATATATAAGCACGTTGCGTATCCACGGGATGACGCATCGCAAAATGCTATTAATTGTATTTCACTAAAATTAGGTATTAAGATGTGACGCTCAAAACGCAATTCACTCAAAAGTGGTAGATCGGAGATGAATCGATTCCACTGTGAGCACGGCTCAGGTGGTAGTTGCTCATCCCATGCGACTCCCATCTTCCAGAGATCTTGCATGATACACTTTGCGACAAACGTACATGGTGAAATAATACCTACAGGATCGAATATGCTCGCCAGTAGTTTTAAAACTGATCGTTTGGTCTGTTTATTATCAGTCATGTTATAGGAAAACGCAAAACTGTCACAGGCAGGTAACCATGTCAACCCTAACACCTTAAGGGAGGATGATAACGTATCATCTTGAAAATCGATGGTTACAACTTGATTTGACTGCATATGAGTAAGTAACTCGGGACAGTTGCTAGCCCATTTTCTTAAATCAAAGCCACCACTTTTAAGAAGTGTCAGCAAATCATCCTGCAACGTGCAGGCCTGTTCTAATGATGGGCAGGACCATAATACGTCATCAACGTAGAAGCCTTGTTTGAGCACCTTTGCAGCCTCTGTACGCGGACGTTCAGCATGAGTGAGCTCATCCTCAGCTAGCTGATGCAGCGTGCGCACAGCTATGTAAGGTGCACTACGGAGACCGTAGGTATTCGTTCGAAGTTCGAAGACGCGAACTGGCTCCGTTGGAGATTCTCGCCAAAGAATGTGCTGGTACTTCCTATCAGCAGGATCAATCAGAACAGCCCGATACATCTTTGACACATCAGCAGTGAAACAAACTTTATATAACCGAAAGCGAATTATAATCTTTAGTAAGTCTGGATGTAGTTTTCTGCCTGTCAAGAGTGCATCGTTAATTGAAATACCATTCTTAGGTTGTGCTGAACCGTCGTAAACAACGCGCAGAGGTGTACTTACGGACGATGGACGCAGAACACAATGGTGCGGTATATAATATCCTGACTGCTCAGGACCTTGATATAACTCCATGTGTCCAAGAGATTCATACTCTCGCATGAAGTCAACATAAGACTTATGAAGGTCTGGCGATCGCGCCAGGCGGCGCTCGACCTGTTTAAGCCTTGTTATAGCCACATCATAAGAATCACCAATAGGTGCATGGTGTGGGTTTAATAAAATGGGAGAAACATAACGACCATTTTCATCACGACAGTGTTTTTCTGTGTACATTTTTTCGGCTAACTCCTCCATAGGATCCGTTGGAACTTCACACGGTAAAGATTCCAACTCCCAAAACCGTTTAAGTGTATCATTTAAATAATTATTTTCAATTGTGTACGACACAAATGACGTTGCACACGGTACAACATCGAGACTACTAGAGCAATTTTTTAACCCTAGTCTTCCAGTTATGACGTAACCAAATATGCTCCCCAATGCCACTGGTACATCTTTATTTATTATAAATTTTGTCCCGTCATAAATATAGGGAAACACTTCGCCCGATAAAATAATGTCAATCGGGGACGTTGTATAAAAATCCGGATCAGCTAATTGTAAGTCTTTATACTTAGTAATCAACTTATCGGGAATAAGTACGTTTGGCAAATCGGATGTAATTTTAGGTAAAATTACAGCATCAATGTTAAACACCGGCGTGTTATTGTAGCGCGGCTGAATAACACACGAAGCCATTCCATAATTTTTTACATATTCGCCACCTAGTCCGAAGATATTATATGGACATTTATTAGCTGATAATCCTAACCGTTGAAAACAATCTAACGTAATGAAATTACTTTGCGCCCCAGAGTCAATTAATACGCGCACGGGCTGATAATTATTAAACGCGTTCAAAACATTCACAACAGCTGTTCCCAAGATAACTGTACAGTTAGAAGTATGCGTAGACGTCAGATGACACACCGTACTTATAATTGATTGTTCGTCTCCCTTGCACGGCGCAGGAGCGGTCTCAGTCGAAATCAGCTGATTCGAACACGGTTTGTTATTATCTATCGCGCTAACTTCACGATGTAACAGAACATGATGCGGTAAATTACAGATTAAACATTTAAAATTACTTTTACACGCCTTAACGGTATGATTTGATTTTAAACAATTATGACATAATTTTAATTCATTCGCACGGCGAATACGTTGCTCATTAGACAATTTACGAAATTGTTCACAACGGAAAATCATATGATTACTATCACAATGTACACATAAACCCTTTAATCCAGAGCGTGTAGAAGATAGCGAATGCTTTTTTGTATCCTTTTGTCGCGAATCATTTTGTTGATATTTATTAGAATACACATTAGAATATGACGCAGAATGATCTAGAACTTTTATTTGATTATGTATAAATAATGCTAATTCATCGAAGGTAGGAATGGAATTTTGATCTAATTTTTGTTCAAAATATTTTCGAGTTTGTGGATCTAATGCCCTTAACGCAATATGACACATTACATAACTGCTTAAATCTTTAATATTAAGTGCCTGTATTGCCTTATACGAATGTTCGAAGTTCTCAATAAACATGTTCAAATCAGCAGACGATTCCTTGCGTAACGGTGAAAAGTTTAACATTTTATCTAGGTACCTACCAACTAACAATCTATTGTCTCGATATTTATCAATTAAACTCTGCCAGACGAGATCGTAGTTATTGGCGGATATCGGTACACTTTTAACCATATTTAATGCAGAACCTTTCGTGCAAGACAATAGAAAATGAAATTTATCAATTTTTGGAATGTGCGGCTGATCATGTACTAACGAGCAAAATGTTTCATAAAATGTATTAAAATTCTCAATATCCGAATTAAATGTAAACAATTCAAGTTTAGGCAGGCGAGGGCGGGACTCCATGGTAACCAAGCGATTCTCACCGTTATTGCCGATGCGTGCCGAGCTATATTTCGAAGCACATAATTTCACTCGAAAATATAGTTCATCAAAACTTTGTAACTCTTGACTTCTAAGTATTGACTCAGAATCAACTAAAAGTTCTTGTTCGAATATATCGAATATTATTTTTTCGAATGAACTACGTAGGTCACTAATTTCAGAGACGTGCAATAAAAACAATTCTTTCGTATCAGAATTCGATAAATCGTGGGACATATCATATACCTTTTGCATTTGTGAAAACAAGAGTTGTTTTCGTTGAATTAACACGGTTAATTTTTTGGGTAATGGATGTTTCTTATCACTAGAAATTTTTGCTTTAGGTGCCGCCATCTTGTGAAACAACACACGTAGCCCAATGAAATTATAAAATTAATATTATATTACTTTCACTAATACTTGTTACCTATACAATTTAATTATATAACACTTAGCTGAATAATTGTACGACAAAAAATAATTTATGTGTTTTGTTTATATTGTATACTTCGTATAGTGGAGAAAAGTAAAGTACATAAGATATGTATAGAACGTCTACACAATGAAATTATAATTTCATTAAATAATGGGGAATAAGAAGTAATTGGCACGGCCAATATAAATAAATTATATGCTAAGAACGTCTTAACATATATGATATTTATTGGGAGGTATTCTAACACGGTTAGAAATAACGGTACAGAACGTCTGTACTGTCTAAATACCTGGGAATTACGAATTCCTAGGTGAGGTATGAGACCTTAGGAGCGGTATCCTGGGTCGAAGTGACCAAAAAAAGACTGTACGGTATGCACAGCCTGCAGTGGACTGTATGAGGTAAGTTTACTGAACTAGGTGAGGAACTGATATTATCCTATCCCTGCAAGCCGCGAAGAAGTAATTAAAAAATACTCCACCAACCTTTCATCCACTTTCGCCGAGGGCAGTAGTGTCGTCGCAGTAGGCTCGCCAAACCGCGCAGTCAGCTTCACTATATTCTATACAACTATGCAGTTCACAGCACCACAAAACACTATTATGGTGGTTCCAACAGTTCCGTTAAACAATGTCCTACCAAGGATTAAGCAGGTGCGGCGATTACGAATACACCGAGTGGCACAACCGCCTGGCGGACCGAGTTGTCTCAAATCTTCTACTCAACTGTCATAACGACGGTTGCAGAATCGAAGTTGTGAAGTTTCTCCAAATACCCTCCACATAACTTGCAAGGACCGAACAATATATATATATATATATATATATATATATATATATATATATACATATATATATATATATATATATATATATATACATATATATATATATATATATATCTTATTTTTAGTCAAACGAGCTTTTTTTGCACCTGTTTTGATAATCGTACTTAAGGAGTAAACTCCAATCGTGCGTCGAAGCTGCCACACACTCTTTTTTTAAATTTTTGTATGTTTTTATTATTTTTTACTATCTAAATATACATAAGTATTTTCCAAAATACCTAATGTACTAAAATAATACCGAGTTAGGGTCGATCATCAAGATATTATGATAAATGTTAATATAAAAGTATTATGTATCCATATCCTTCATCCATGTGCATTATTATTTATTACTATAACGTCGGGACAATGTTGTGGACTAAGCTAATTATTTCACGTTATCTAAACGGAGAAGATGTATTCATATTCCTATTTTACAGTCCGTTTTTGAAGAATTTAACGTGATAGTTAAAACGTTCATTAAGTACAGAAAAAAAATCGTCTTAGATTATTGACGTTGTTTTCTCTTTGTTATTTTATTGCCTACAGGGACTTCAGACTTGCACTAGTTATCCTTAGAGTGAGCTTCGCTCGAGGCTACGACTTGACCTGCGCAAGCAAGTGAGTCGTGACAAATGACGTGTATACGCTTCAGAACACATTCATCCTTCAATATTATTTTGCAAACATAAAACATTCAGTAAACATACATACATACATACCATCACGCCATGTCCCTTGCAGGGTTGGCAGAGAGAACAGAGTGCCAGAGAACTCTATCCTTGCATACTTCACTCGCTTCTTCAAAATTCATAATTCTCTTCATACACGCTCTCCGGTCTCGGAGACTCTTGACTCCACCTTCTTTCAGTACATGACCGATCTGGTCTAGGTAGGTTAGTCTCGGTCTCCCCCGGTAAATATCTCACGAAATTTTTTTTAGTAATAAAAATGTGATATTTAATCTTGTTTCAATATGTGTATAAATTATAAACAATATGCAAGTAATAATGGTAAAATCGAGGATGATGAAATTTGAGTATGGAGTTCAATCGCGAGCCAGAATAATTTAAATCCAAGGCGCATACAAATTTTGACAAGATGTGAAATCAATTTATTACCAGAAATCTCTTTATCCGCCTATACAAGGAATTTGAAATCATATTTATACATTAAATTCATAAAACTTTTGAAGGTGAGCGTAGCTTTAGTCGGCGGTCTTCAAAGATTAGCTTGGAAGTACATAGTGATATATGATTTTGGTTTATTTAATATAGCAAGTTTAAATATCTTTTGTTAAATTTTATTATTAAACAAGATTCTTATGGTTATGAAGCAAATATATATCGTTATAATCATAAAAATAACTGAGGCAACAACAAAAGCTATTGCTTAATAATAATTGAAGCATCTTAGTTATTTAATTAATTCA
Source organism: Lymantria monacha (assembly GCA_905163515.2). Classification (NCBI taxonomy): domain Eukaryota; kingdom Metazoa; phylum Arthropoda; class Insecta; order Lepidoptera; family Erebidae; genus Lymantria; species Lymantria monacha. The sequence goes on along the minus strand of LR991097.1, from coordinate 14,595,115 downwards.
TCATCATTCGTTCATCAGTCTATTTACGTCTTCTGTTGAAGTTAGGGTTACCTATGAAGAGAGCTGGTTGGTGTTATAAGTTTCACAGCGTGGTGCTGTTGGCTATTCTTCTAGTGATTACTTAGTGGGTTTTTACAACTTCCGCTGGAAAATAAGGGGTGTTATCGCATTTTATACCTAACCCCTCATTACATGGGTTAAGGTTATAGTTGATAAATTTTTATTCCAATTTAAATAATAAACAAATTATTATTTAAATACTTGAAGCGTCACTATTAGTTAGATTTTAAACATAAAACCACGATCTTATGAGAAACTAACCTATTGTAACTATTGCCTTCTCTTGAAACTAACGAAACTCTATTCTACTATAGTTTTGTATTTTTTAATTTATTCGTTAGAAAGATAAATAACATTGCATATGCATAATTAAAAAAAAAACATGGATGGATTGTGTAAACGAGGATATGTGTATGAAAGTTGTGAGTGCAGATATTATGACGGCTGATAGAAGATTGTGGAAGGCAAGAACGTGTTGTGCCGACCCCACTTAGTGACGACTCCACATGGGATGAGCGCAGGCAAATGATGATGATGATGATGAATTTTAAAAATAAATAAAAATGTAAAACCATTTTGAATATTATAAAAACCAATGAGTTAAAAACAACCGATTGGTTGTCTTGATAGAACGCGATTCTTTAGTTTATAAGAAGTTATAAGAAACTTCAATATTCTCAGTTCAATATTCAGTTACTTAGAGGAAACTTTTATTAAAGTTATGTGGCACCTGAAGCATCAACTCGATATTCGGAATTATCTAATAAAATTCCAACACGAAGTTATCTGTGGAGACACCGCAGTGCGGCTATGAATTTAACGTGATGTTACCTTAATTGTATCACAAATTCTTGTATGTTCTTTTTTTCCAGAAATATATTATTCTACCATTTGTTATATGTTGTTGAGTGATCATCATCATCATCACAGCCCCTATATGTCCCACTGTTGGGCTCGGGCCTCATCCGTTATGAGAGGGAAATTAACCTACTATACCGCGCTGGTCAGACGTGTTGGTATAGGGTTTTGTTTCGAGTTTTCCTTCTCTCGCATAGATGTTATATGCATTGTATATCCTTTAGTCGTCTCGTACGATCACCCACGGGTAAGATATGGGGTGGTGAATAGTATTCTTACTCCGTCACCAAACGGAAAATGTTGTGTGCCACGAATACTACCAACGCTTACATTGGTCGCAAGTATCGATCTGTAACAACTTTATCTCATGCCGTCTAGCCAACAATTACATTTCCAAGAAGGATTGACGTGAAGCAGGCAATCGGTCGTAAAACTATCGCTAAAGCTTTTGCAATATTATATTACTTGCGAACTTGAGAAGAGTGGGACACACCATCCTCTTTCTTATCTGTGGTTGTGGTAAAATAAAACTAAGGGATATCAACACCAGTCAACACATATCAATCCTGCTCTTTTCCCAATTACTTGGGGTCGACACAATATGTACTTCTCTTCCATTTTACATATTGCAAATATTAATTGGCAATAGTTTTATGATCGGTCCATGCTTGAAGTCGATACTTCTTGGGAATGTAATTATTGACCAAACGGTTTAAGATGGAGTTGGCCCAGGTTGATATAAAGCTCTTAATTGTCTTTTACGACATCCACAAGCGAAGTAAGTGTTATTAGTATTCGTAGCCACCACATGCATTAAATTCTGTGTAGGATAAGAAAAAAGTACATAAAAAACTAAACTAACTAGTCTAAATGGCGTGCAAATGTTGCCTCTTATTGTGGAGAAAATCTGAGCCCAACATTCCGTGTATAAAATTTAGTAAAAACAAGTAATTGTTAGTTATATTTTTTTTCCGTTTGTTACAGATATTCGACAATCATTACCACTTTCAACATCATTCAATCAAGAAACGGTCACTCACTCCGGCGCACGAACACAACGGCAGGCTAGAGAACGACACACGTGTACGATGGGTGAAACAGCAAAGAGCACTCTCAAGAAAGAAGAGGGATTTTCAAACTATACCAGATCTTTCTTCTACAGGTATTTAGAACTTTTTAATGTTTTCATAATAACGGAGTAAGAGTACTTTATTTTTTTTTTTTTTTTTTTTTTTATTGCCGGTGGTGGCAAACGAGCCAGCAGCACACCTGATGGTAAGTGACACTGCCGCTCATGGACTCTTGCAATACCAGGGCATAGCTAGGCCGCTGCCTACCGTGAAGAAAGTGCTCTTCTTAAACCTCGTTTAAAAAAAGACATGTCATAGCGCTCGGGAAACACAGCAGCAGGTAGTTCGTTCCAGATCTTGCATGTACGTGGGAGAAACGAACGTTGAAAACGTACAGTTGACGTCTGTATCGTTTCCAGGTGGAATGGATGAACCCTGCTGCGGTGTCGAGTGGTACGGTGATAAAATGGTGACGGTGGTACCAAGTCAAACAGTTCCTCAGAGCACTCCCCGTGAAAGAGCCTGTAGAGTACACAGAGAGACCCAAAGTCTCTCCGGCTCCCCAATGACTCCAGTCCTTCCGTGAGATTGGGATCACCGACGATTCGAACAGCACGTCTTTGCAGGGAGTCAAATGGGTCTAGCTGATATTTGGGCGCGCCTGCCCAGAGATGTGAGCAGTACTCCACATGAGGGCGGACTTGTGCTTTATATAGCACAAGACGTTGTCTCGGTGTGAAGTATCGCCTGGCTCTGTTCAGAACGCCCAGCTTTCTACTTGCCAATTTGGCTTTGTCCTCCAAATGACTCCCAAACTGGACTTTGCTTGATAGTTCGACGCCGAGGATCCCAATACTCTCGGAAATTTGGAGAGTTACTCCTTGGAACTGAGGCGCCATGACGAAGGGGTCCTTTTTTGCAGTGAACGCGCAAACTTGTGTCTTAGTGGGATTGAACTGGACTAAGTTCCGTTCACCCCATTCGGAGGCCCGCCCCAGAGAGCGCTCGACTTCAGACACAAGTTGAGTCCTTCTTTCCTGTAATATATTCCGAGGGATATTCTGATGCTCGGTATACCGCTCGTCACCCGTGCTGTCATCCGCATAGCAATGCATACTCTTTATAGAGAGCATGTCATTGATATGCAGGATAAACAACGTCGGGGAGAGCACCGAGCCCTGTGGTACACCAGCGTTAATGGTCATGGTATCGGAGCAAGAGCCATCGACGACGACTCTTATACTCCGACCATCCAGAAAGCTGGCGATCCATTTACAGAGTCCCTCGGGGATTCCATAAGACGGTAGCTTCGATAGAAGGGCTCCGTGCCAGACCCTATCGAACGCCTTTGCGATATCTAGGCCGAATGCTAGCGCCTCACCCTTGCCCTCCAAAGCCTCTGCCCAACGGTGTGTAAGGTACACAAGAAGATCACCAGCCGATCGACCATGTCGAAAGCCGTATTGGCGATCACTGATCAGCTGGTGATCCTCAAGGTACTGCAGAAGCTGGCGGTTTATGATTTTCTCCATTACTTTGGAGAGCAAGGATGTTATCGCAATCGGCCTGTAATTCGATGGGTCCGACCGTTCTCCCTTTTTAGGGATCGGGTGGACTTGAGCTACCTTCCACGAAGATGGAACCCTATTAGTATCGTAGGAAAGACGGTATAGGCGCGTGAGGACGGGGGTTAACTCAGGGGCGCACGTCTTTAAGACCACTGCAGGGATGCCATCCGGCCCACTCGACTTATGGACGTCTAAAAGCCGCAGCTCTCGCCTGACCGCACGCTGTGAGATACGGATTTCAGGTAGAGAGCTATCACACCGCGGTATGGTAGGTGGTGTGGCAGCTCCCGCATCCAAAGTCGAGTTACAGGCAAAGAATTGACCTAAAAGATCGGCCTTCTCCTTTGCGCTGTAGGCCAGACTGCTATCGCTTTTCTGTAGTGGTGGGAGATTGGACCGGCAGAAGTTGCCTTGAGCAGCCTTGGCGAGCGACCAGAATGCACGACTCCCAGCAGGATAGCTCTCTAATCGCTCGCCAATTCTGGCAACATATTCTGCCTTGGCTCTGGCGATAGCCTTCTTACTAGATCTGGAAGCGGCGTTAAATTTTCACTTCACCTCTTTGACGTTCGGGTCTTGACAGTTTTTAGCCCGGTTCCAGGCCCGATATGTGGACTGCTTCTGCCGTGCAGCCGTCCTGCAGGTTTTGTTAAACCAAGGGCGGCTGCGGCCGCCGACGGGTATTTGAGTATTGGGGATAAATAAATCCATCCCCATAATAATCGTTTCGGTTACGCAGTCTGCACAAACGCCAGGGTCCTCAGAGGCGAAGCAAAGCCGCTTCCATGGGTAGGATGCATAAAACTCGCGAAGTCCATCCCAATCTGCCGACTTATATTGCCAGACTCTGCGAGTCCCAGTCGCCGTAGAGCGATTAGGCCTCGCAACAGGGGCTCTGCTACGGACTAGGCAGTGGTCAGATGACCCAAGAGGGGCTTCGACCACTACCCGGTATCCTTGCTGGTGTGTAGTCAGCAGAAGATCGAGTAAAGAAGACTCATGGCTCTCAATGTCTGGGACACGGGTGGGCTGTGTCACCAGTTGTGAGAGTCCATAGGCCGAGACCATATTGAAGAGATGTCGACCCTGGAGGTCAGTGGCTCGGGACCCCAACCACTCTTTATGATGAGCGTTAAAGTCTCCAAGAACCACCACCTCCGCTGATGGACACTGCTCCAATATTTCGTCAATCCCCCATTGGACGTTCTCAAATAACTGAGTTGACCCCGAATCACTGCCATGCGACCTGTAGAGGCACGCGTAGATGCGGGTAAACCCTCCATAGTCTACGCGCAACCACAAGATAGACAGGTCACCATGTTCGAGGGCCCGAAGCCGGCGACAACAGATATCACCCCGAATGAACACGCACACCCCGGCCTTACGACGGAAGGAGTGCTCTAACTCGTAGCCAGGGTAGTTAAGGTACGAAATATCATTCGGAGCGCCTATCTGTGTCTCCGTTAAAAAGAGCAAGGCAGGCCGCGCCGTCTCGAGATGGTGGTGAACGGCATCGAGATTGCTATGTAAACCCCTGATATTGCAAAAATCCACATCAAATGTGGATAAGGGGACCGCCGTAGAAAACCTTCTCTTTTTTCTAGTACTTTTCATACGGGTTTTTATTTAAGAAGAGGAGGAAGGGAGTGTGGATACGTATAATGAGATTCGGTGGTACCAAAAAAAATAGGTGCGGGGCACAGTGCATGGCTGGAGGGTGAGTTTTGTGAGAAGCTGATACGAAGCACGGAAGGGCCCCCGGTGCCCCCCCGCGCGCAGTCGCCGTAATCCACTCCGGTTTCCTGCTCCGGCACAACGACTACACAGCGGGATTTTCGCCGGTTGGCGGGACAGCCTCCCAGGGAGGATAATCCTGGGTTCGGGTCCCCTGCTGACCGGCAGGTGGCCGGCGGTGACCATTCCCACCGGGTCTCCCTGTACCCCATGTCAGCCTCTCACGCTCAATGCCCCAACCAAGACTTCACCACCGCAAGTTTCAGGCACCACCTGAACCCACCACACGTAAACACACCCAGAAAGTTGGGCTTCCGGCTCTCTCGCTCACCGAACGAAGCGCAGCAGCATATTGCCACTGCTCAAACGTCGATTTTCTGCGAGAGTGTGGTACTACCCCGGACGAACCGGCCCGCGGCTGTAGACAGAACACTGTCAACAGCGTGGTCCTACCACAGTGAATAATATTTACCCGTGGGTATTATAAAAGGCGACTTATCTATATATATATATATATATATATATATATATATATATATATATATATATAAATTTGGTAGGAATACTCCTTTCGCCGAGTAAAGGCTAACAACGGATTTTAAAAATCATATTTTTCAAATATAGCTCCTACAGATTTGAATTTCGGTAGGTATATTTGTGTTACGACACAGAAGTAAATTAAAACCGCCTTTTTACAAATTTCATCCTTAAAGGGGATTGCGTAGGTATTAACCCAAAAAATACACATTTGCCAATACTGCCCCTACAGACTTGGAATTTGATGTGGACTTTCTTTCTACCCTGTAAAGATCAAATGCATTAGGATTTTAAGAAATTTCTTCTCCAAAAGGAATTCTATATAGCGAAAGTAAACTACACAACTGCGCGGACGTAACCGAAGCGAAGCGAGGGCGGGTCGCTAGTATAATATAAAGATGACATCTATGCAAGAGAAGGAATACTCAAAAGAAAATCCTTTACCAACCCGTCTGACCAGCGTGGTACGGCAGGTAAATTTACCTTTTACGGTGGAGAAAACCCCAGTCATGCAGTGGGAGGTATATGAACTGAAATGAGATGATACGGGAGGTTCTATTTTGTTAAATTTATTAGTCGTTCCAGTAGTTTCTGTTGCCTGGATTAATCACCTGTTTGATTTTACTACAACACATCAATCACCATTTTTATTATCTCAATAGTTCCTATCACAACGGTAACTGAGCAGAACTGTTGAAGTCGATGTCCCATTATCATTAACGTTTGTTTGATATGCTAATATTTATAGATTCTATTCCTCTCTATAGGTTATTTTGCACAATAAGAATTATTTCTGATGTGTTGTTCGACGTGAGACACTTTATAGTCCTCCGTATTTCAAACAATATTTTTTTCTAGAATACAAGTAGTAACTAAGATTGGTATGTTCAACCAAAAGAACTCTTCAGATTTATAATAATAATTTTCTTCGTCAAATAGTAGCTTATCATCACAGCCCGCATATTCCCCACTGTTGGGCTCGGGCCTCCTCCGTAATGGAAGGGAAATTAACCCACTATACCGCGGTGGTCAGACGTATTGGTTGCAATGGGGTGTTATACATTTCTTAGTAGAAATCTGCTGTCCTAACCTAACCCGTAGTTGATTTTTCCAGATTCCTACGGGCAAGTAACAGGTACATACATACACATACATACATATCATCACGCCATATCCCTTGCAGGGTAGGCAGAGAGAACAGAGTGCCAGAGAACTCCATCCTTGCATACTTCACTCGCTTCCTCAACATTCATAATTCTCTTCATACACGCTCGCCAGTTTCGGAGATTCTTGCCTCCACCTTCCTACAGTACGCGACCTATCTGGTCTAGGTAGGTTAGTCTCGGTCTCCCCCGGTACCTACATCATTCCACTTTCGCATTGTATATCTTCTTAATCAGACGTTCGTTCGGCATTCTTTCCACATGTCCGAACCATCGGAGCATTCCCTTTCGCATCTTTACACCGATACTCTCTTTCATACCTACTCGCTCTCTTACGTCGTCGTTAAGTAAGAGGTAGTGATAATTATATTCGTATACCGTTGCCACACGGGGTATTTACGTTGAAGTTTTTTTTATACATTTAATTTACATGTTCTTTGGTAAATTTAATTGACCGCACTCTCAGCGTATTGTACAAAGCATCTTTATAACTGTCACGGATTCGTTATTCATACAGAATAAATATATTTTTGTTTCGAATTCAGATATAATTTATATCCATTTGACTATGATGTCAAAGTTACAGTGAATCTTTGGATGTAGGACGGCACAAATTCGCGTCGGGAGTAGGGAGTGTGAACATTGATTAGTTAATGGATTGATAGATGAAAGAATTGTATGTATGAAAAATCCTTTGCCACGAAGAGATTTCATTTCTGAAGGAGACACTTTGAAATATGATAATAATGAATTGAATGTTTATCTTATTATCACTCTTTGCTTCCCAAGGAGGGTTGACGTCTGGCAGGCGGCCGGTCATAAAATTATTGTCAATAACTTTTACAATATGTTCTATGAAATAAGAGTACATATTGTATCGACCCTAAATAATTGGGATAAGAGTAGGAAAATGATGACTCTTTGTGTGGTGTCAAGTTAATAAAACGATGAGTCAGCACATCTTACTTGCCCGTGGTATTTCTAAAAATCAATTGAGGAATCAGTGGCAAATGAATAGCTGCCATCGCCTAGGAAAGTGATAACATGTGTTAAACGTAGTGATTATGTTATTATTCTCTCCTAAAGAGGCTTGTGTCTAACAGTGTATTTCAATATGCCGATTGCACATTGTCCCGTGGCATAATATATATATATATATATATATATATATTACTAGCAGACTCGGCCACGCGTTGCGGTGGCTAACGTAGCCTCAGTAACACGTGGTGGATGCTAATGAATTATAGCTTATATGAAACGTTTGAACGTTTAACATAGCGCCATCTATTAAATACTTATTCAATTCAGTTAACAGATGCCGCCATCTGTTAGAATCGTTTGGAGATAACAGATAATTGTGACTGTCAAATAGTAGACAAATAATTTGCAATAAAATAATATTGCGACTATAAATTGAGATGGAAGCTATCCTAACTTTTAAGTTGGATCAAACTACACAGGCTATGCAAATTTGATTAAAATCGGTCAAGTACTTTAGGGGTCCATCGCGGACAAACAACGTGACGCGTAATTTATATATATTAAAATATTAATAATATCTATAATACATCAATGCTGTGTGGAAGCGTTCACCAACCCTTACTTTGCTCATGGATGTCGTAAAAGACGACTAAGAAACTTATAATGACCTGGTCCAATTTCATATGATGATGGCGGCTGGTCATAAAACTATTGTCAATAACTTCAATATGTACTATGAAAGAAGAGTATCTATATATTGTATCGACTCCAAGTAATTGGGATAAGAGTAGGAGAATGATGATCTATATATACATCAATCATAATTTTTGTTATGACAGCAGTTGCTATGACTACGGCGACTCTAAAGAAAGAACCTTGACGCTTATTTTGATCTGATTGCGCCCGATTTAGTAACATTTATAGACCTGCCCTGTTTTTATTTATCATAACCTTTTAAACGCCTATAACCTTTCTTGATAAAAAGCTCTTGTGACAAGTTCTTGAGGATACCGTACTCAAACTAACAATTTCTTTGTCTTTATAATATTTTTTATATACTTTTTTCTACTAATATTATAAATGTTAAACGTTTTTGGATGTTTTTTACTCAATTACGTGTAAACTATTGAACAAAATTGGATAAAAATTGGCACATAGATAGATCTCTTCTTGCATTCACTTTGCTTTTTATCTCGGTAATGTGTTATCTTTGGGCAATAGTTCAACTGTGGGGAAATATTTTTGGTGCGTGTGAAGCCGCAACCAGAAGCTAGCATAGAATAAAAATAACATAAGAAAATATGCGTTAGTTACGCTTTCACTTACCACTTTTAGTATAAATATGTCTGAGATATAAAAATATAATAAAACTGTGTGCTAGAGAAACATATTATTTATGCACTGATATTTGATTTAATGGTGTTTGTCATCAGCTGAGACGACATTAAACTCGACATCGGCGTCGAAGCGCAACGCGAACTGGAAACGTGAGTTCCAAACGTCACGGGTGAAGGGGCGGCCACGAGCTGCTGACACTAAGTTCCAACTCAACGACCCCAAATGGCCTCATATGTGGTATTTAGTAAGTATAAACACCTTACATAGTATTATTATTTATTTCCAAATTATTTCAAATTTGTTTTCCATGTAAGAAAACAATTTTCTTTGTGGTGACGGAGTAAAAATACAATTCTCCACCTTCTTTCTCCCTTGACCGTGGATGCTGTAAAAGACGACAAAATGATGTTTATAAAATCTGTGCAAGAGAAGGAAAACCCTATACACCGTATGACCAGCGTGGTAGAATAGGTCACACACAACACTGTCTTTTGTGTTAGTTAAACACTGTGTTACAAAATATAGACATTTGCCCTATTATATGTTCCATTACTTATGAGGATATTTGATATGTTTGTACATTTTGAGTAAATTATCGAGATTTGGCATTTAACGTGCGAGGTTATTTTTAAAAATGTTTTACGAGCGAAAAATGGTTTCCACAGATGATATCTGAATTTACAGCTACTGAAAATTTCTTCCAATCGTTTTAACAATTTGACGAGTATTGGTTTACGTATAACAACCTAACTCTCGCTTGTATTCTCCGTTTTTTGGGTGATATTCCTCACCCCATCTATCGGGCAACATTTACACATGCAAGACATTGGTAAACGTTTACTTTGTGTATTTTCTGTGTGGTAAAGAATTAAGAATACGATGAGTATCATTTATTTTACCACGAGAGTCGTAAACACGTGTTGAGGAAACCACTAGGGGAGTGGAAACACTCTTCTAGGAAACTTAACATCAAATGCGATGATATCATTTCTTGATATCATCTCTTTTCATGGGAAGCCATAGTGGCAATGGTAGACGTCAGTAGGCTGATAAATCTAAAATATATAAACCTTATATTTATATACGGCCTCAATATCAAGAAGCATTTGGCAACAGTCAACCTTGAATGATGCAGAGAAAACTATTGCGTAGTTGCATTTCGTGCTATAACCAATAAATAACCAATATGGAATATAGAGAAAATGTTGTTTGTATTTGTTTATTTTTCGACATTTCCTTTGGAAAAAAAAATTACCTTTTTCTAGAAGAACTAAAGAAAATTACATGTTACTAGCAAACCAAGCACGTTGGTTTGCTCGTAGAAGTCGATGTATCGCAGCGCCGCCTGGTGGCGTGTTACATTAATGAGAAAACTTCTCCGTGATCAAATACATATACATACAAATTTTCATAATCATCGGTCGAACAGTTTCTGAGTTTAGCGGTGTCATATATATAAACATCCTCTTTTATAGATGTAGATGACAGTTATAGAACCTGATGAGTAATTAATTAGGAGATAGATAGATAGAGAGAGAATTTTAATTAGGAGAGGAGAAGATTAGAAAGTAAAAGTGGTTCAGGACAATTATCTTCCCTCATTAATTTAGTATACCTTTAGTGTGATAGCGTCTAAGTATTGCCATCATCTTTTCCCATTCATCTCATCTCAGCACATATATGTATGTCCCACTGTTGGGCTCGAGCCTCCTCCATAGTCGGAGGGAAATTAACCTACTATACCACGCCGGTTAGACGTGTTGGTATAGGGTTTTGTTTCGAGTTTTCCTTTTCTTGCATAGATGTTTTATGCGTTTTATCAACTGGCAGTAATTCCAACTAGTATTGGACAAGCGTGCCCGAGCCTTTCCGTGTTGTGACGGAGTAAGAATACAATTCACCACCCCCTATCTTACCCGTGGGTGATCGTACGAGATGACTAAGGGATATAGAACGCATATAACATCTGTGCGAGAGAAGGAAAACTCGAAACAAAACCCTATACCAACACGTCTGACAGCGTGGTATAGTAGGTCAATTACCCTCCCATTATGGAGGAGGCTCGAGCCCAACAGTGGGACATATATAAGCTGAGATGATGACGATGATTGGACAAGCGGTCACTGGTAAAATTTGACCAAAACTATAAACAGCAAATTGTACTTATCTACCACTTTTTATATTCAGAAGATATGCTCTGCTGACTATATACATATAAAACAGTATAAGGAATGAAATATAAATTAATTTGGTACATTTTAAGGGCAGAATATAAGCTTATTGACATGTAACATGAAAAATAAATATCTGTATATTTTTCCTCAGTCAGTTTTTATCAGTATGAATTACATTCCGTATTACTGTATCAATGTTACTTTTTAATATGCCATTATGAAGTTTATTTTCTTCTCTAATGACTAAAAGAAATAAATATATTAAAAATCAATACATACATACATAGCCTCACGCTTGTTTCCCAAACGGGTAGGAAGAGACTACGGATTGCCACAATTCACGATCCTGGCATACTTCCATCGCTTCATTCACACTCATAAAAGTCTTCATGGATGCTCTTTACTCCTACTCTTAATAAGACCTCTCGTCAATACATTTCCAATTTGGTGCACAAAAGTATGACATGGCAAATACAAAATCATGACAAGTACAAGGGGAAGATCCCTTGTATTCCTTCCATTCACGCTTGCTTTATATATTTGCTTCGTCAATCTCTCGTCACTCATTCTTTCTAAACGTTCAAACCACTTAACAATCAATAGATTAATTAAAGATCAAAACTATAATCACATTCATAATAAATCCTCTACTAATGATTCAAATGGATATTCTATTTATATTATATTTTACGCTATGTTTAGAATCGCGGTGGCGGCTTAGACATGAATGTAATCCCAGCTTGGCGGGAAGGCATCACTGGCCGCGGCGTTGTGGTCACCATCCTTGACGACGGCCTCGAAACGGACCACCCTGACCTAATTGCCAATTACGTAAGTATTTGTTGTTTTGCAATTAGCATTGTAACTATCAACATCCGGACAGAAATTCTAACATTATTCTAAATGTTTTTTTTTTGTTATATATTTTAATTGTAATCATTTACCGTATGGTGATGGAAAAAGAATACAATTCATCACCCCTTTATATTATCCGTGGGTGATCGTAAGAGACGACTAAGGGATATAAAACGCATATAACATCTATGCGAGAGAAGGCAAACTCGGAACAAAACTCTATACAAACACGTCTGACCAGCGCGATATAGTAAGTTAATTTCCTTACCATAATGGAGGAGATTCGAGCCCAACAGTGGAACACATTTGAGCAGAGATGATGATGATGAATCATTCAAATATTGCCTAGTGTGGTGACGAATTTAAAATACACCACTTTGCTATGGGAGTCGTAATCGGTTGAATGAGATAATGAGCTACAGTAGACCGGACCACTGACGACAAGGATCGACAAACAAATGACAAGGTACCGGTGACCCGCCCATATGCCACAGAAACGTATGTGTAGGGCAAGTTATGGGCTTGTACGCTGTCCGTTCCATTACCCCGGACGGATTGGGTGGAGTGCAACCATGTCATCTTGTCCCAAAAAAAAAAACTTGCCAGGCAAGTACGCCCGGTAAGCCTGAAGATACCAAATTATTAAGTGTGGCGATTATTCTATTCTCTTTAATTAGGAAGGCTTATTGCTCGACAGTGGATGTCAATAGACTGAGGGTAAGGGCGTATTTATACTTAATCTCCACCACAGAGACGAGACTCTTAAAAGAGACGTGCGAGTAGCACGTCTCTTTTAAGGCACTCGGAAAGCTCCGACAAATACATTTAACTGTCTTGGGACCGCCAACAAATTCTATGAAAAAATGCAAAAATAAATAGAAGTTGGAAAGATCTACTACTCCCCCATACAAAAAGGGTGACGTGAAACAAAAACCAATAATAAGCTAGGAAAAAAAAAGACTCTTAACCATGATGGGTACAATAAAACTATAATGCAGTCCTTAAGATCTATTGCAATATTAGGTATGACAGAAACGTCTCAATACACTTTTTAAAAACATTATTACGAGCGAAAAATGATGGGATCCCATGTGTGACCATCATTTTTCGCTCGTAATCAAGTTTTTATAAACAATCAAGCATTTTGAACGCTAAATTTCAATACCCTTAATGACCACCGGACCACTGACGACAAGGATCGACAAACAAATAACAAGGTACCGGTGACCCGCCCATATGTCACAGAAACGTATGTGTAGGGCAAGTTATGGGCTTGTACGCTGTCCGTTCCATTACCCCGGACGGATTGGGTGGAGTGCAACCATGTCATCTTGTCCCAAAAAAAAAAACCTGCCAGGCAAGTACGCCCGGTAAGCCTGAAGATACCAAATTATTAAGTGTGGCGATTATTCTATTCTCTTTAATTAGGAAGGCTTATTGCTCGACAGTGGATGTCAATAGACTGAGGGTAAGGGCGTATTTATACTTAATCTCCACCACAGAGACGAGACTCTTAAAAGAGACGTGCGAGTAGCACGTCTCTTTTAAGGCACTCGGAAAGCTCCGACAAATACATTTAACTGTCTTGGGACCGCCAACAAATTCTATGAAAAAATGCAAAAATAAATAGAAGTTGGAAAGATCTACTACTCCCCCATACAAAAAGGGTGACGTGAAACAAAAACCAATAATAAGCTAGGAAAAAAAAAGACTCTTAACCATGATGGGTACAATAAAACTATAATGCAGTCCTTAAGATCTATTGCAATATTAGGTATGACAGAGACGGCTCAATACACTTTTTAAAAACATTATTACGAGCGAAAAATGATGGGATCCCATGTGTGACCATCATTTTTCGCTCGTAATCAAGTTTTTATAAACAATCAAGCATTTTGAACGCTAAATTTCAATACCCTTAATGACGCCAACTTTCTCGTATTTCTACAAGGTCAGTATAGTATATACTGAGCTCCAGACGTGACTTGCAAATTGTTGAACTTAAGATTCGTTACGCCAGAGACTTTACTCCCAGAGGATGTGTTGGGTTGGTTATTCATAATCTCAACGTAGAATATTGACATGATGGTGAAGATACTAGCTTAAGATAAAAGAGTGAGTAGTTTGAAATAAAATATATTATCGCGTTTGTATTTAAATTTTAATTCTCCGACGTTTCGAGCACTTAATAGCGTTTATGATCACGGGAGCACAGTCCATGAACGCTGTAAACCAAATACATAAATATGTAATCGTGAGCCGTGTTTAGTATCATGATTATTATGGTGTAGTAAATATATGAGATCTAAACGGGTGCGAAATTCTATAGACAATTCTAAAATTTATTTACTAGAAGAATAAATAACATTCCTAAGTGGATATATAAAAAAATATAGATTTTTTCTGTCTATGAATGTTTGCTGTATAAATTTAGGAGGTTCAATAAACGTCAAGTTTTAACCTGGCAACTAGCCAGATTAAAATAGCAACTCCAAGCAAATCCAATATTTAAAAAAGTAATCTTACACTGTATAATAATAACTTATATACATATAGGTATCACGATACAGATAAGTTCATTAACTAAATATAAGATGACTAGTATTTGAAAACTACTCAAAAAATCAAATATATAAAAATATAGTGTGTTTATATTAAATAGTTTTTAAGTTATGAAGGGATTAAAAGTGATTCCAAGTAATTCGTGTTCACGGTGCTGTTCGCCAGTTCTCTTTTCTTGGCTTGAACTTGTCTTGATAAGCACCCGTGTGTAATAACTTTGTACAAAGTGATATTTGCAGTTGAAGAAAAACTGCTTAGTTTACAATTACACAATTTATCTTACGCGATTTTAATTTTCCTGTTGACTAAACAAAAATAGATAATTCTTTTATAGCTAAATACCAGACTCCCTCAACGCGACAGGTTGATGCAAAGGGGCTTTCTCACGTCTCCGAGGATTAGATTACTACTTCTTACATATCACGTATAGCCTTCGTACATTATTAAAGGATAAGACCTGGTACGAAGACTGACAACCTTAAGAGGATAAAGTATTTAGTAACAATGCGTAGGTACTTTATAACATTATCTACGTATATAGAGTTTATAACTTAAGTACTAAGTATAAATACTAATGTAGTAGTTTTAGGTCACGGACTTTCTTAACAAGTATAGTGTTGTTGTGTAAATTGAAAGAGTGATTACTATGAGTGGGTTCTACTGTAACTTAATTTCAGTTCACGAGGATTTGCAATAAAAAAAGTATGCATTTATAATTTACTGCTGTTACCAATTTTTCGTGTCATATTCTATTACGTAGCTGTGTGGTAGAGGTTACGAATACTACCTACCCTTACTTTGCTCGTTGATGTCGTAAAAACCGAGTAAGAGCTTTATAATGAGCTGGGCCAACTCTATCTGATGCCGTTTGGTCAACAATTACATTCCCAAGGAGGGTTCACGTCTGGCAAGCTCATACTTGAGCTTTTGATATTATAAACGGTTTAGATCTGTCCTGAGCTTTTACATTTGAATCATCATCATCACAGCTCATATATGTCCTACTGTTGGGCTCGGGCCTCCTTTGTAATGGGAGAGAAATTAACCTACTATACCGCGCTGGTCAGACGGGTTGGCAGAGGGTTTTGTTCCGAGTTTTCCTTCTCTTGCAAAGATGTTATATGCGTTTTATATCCCTTAGTCGTCTCGTATGATTACCCAAGGGCTTACCCTTATCCGTGTGGTGACGGAGTAAGAATACAATTCACCACCCCGTATCTTAATACATACATTTAGATATATTTGAATGGTTAAGCAGTAATGATAAATTCATATTACTCGTAGAACTGATCTTCCATAGTCTCAAACTTCATAAGTATTTCATAATTTAACCTAAGTGCTATTGTAATATGTATTCAAGTTATAGAAGGATAAGAAGGCTACCATATGGACGAAATGGAATTGCATTTAAAAAGTTTAAAACTAATGAATGCACTAAATATTACACGATGATATGATCCTAAACCTTTTTGTTTTTTTTTTTTGGGGGTGGGTTACGGTCGTCGCACTCCTCGCACCACTCCGTCCGGGGCGACAGAGGTGCGTAAGCACGCACACCCGTAACCCAACCGTGACACGTCGCCTTCGTCGTTGGGCCGACCACCGGAGCAGAGTGAATTGACGTCAGTGGTCGGCCCGACGGAATACCCCCTGAGGAGTACTCTCTCCTCGACCGACGTCCCCCTCTCGGGGAGGACATCGGTCTTTCTTCACGCGATCGACCTCTCGGCGGGTGACGGACTAATTCCCCGATATTATCCTAAACCTAACTGCACTTTGGCCAGGCTGATCTGTAGCATAGGACACTGCACTAGATATTCTATCCGACCATCAGCTTACCGAACTGATGTGCACTGATGAGTATAAGCTTTCCAAAATGGCAGAAAATCTCATAATCGCCACGTTTAGCATGTGGACTGGTGACTACAGTTGTTATAATTTACTTAGGCTGTTTTTACATATTCCTCCAAAAGGCAAAGCTTTCTAGATTTATAATTCTTTTCCGGATCCGATAGCAATTTTTTTCGATATAAGATAGGGACGGGTCCCTTCCAAGTAATCTGTTTTTAGCTCTAGATACTTAACATGTGTGATACCACCTTAGCAAAGATCTTAATTAGTAAAATATTTTTTAAGAGTTACTTATATTATTTTATTCTTTATCAGGATCCAATGGCATCTTATGACGTCAACTCTCAAGATTCAGATCCACAACCACGATATGATATGATCGATTCAAACCGCCACGGAACACGGTGCGCTGGAGAAGTTGCAGCTACTGCTAATAACTCGCTCTGTGCTGTTGGCGTTGCCTTCGGTGCAAATGTTGGAGGTAAGAAGCTTTTCATTTATAATTTACTGCTGTAACCAATTTTTCGTGTTATATTCTATTACGTAGCTGTGTGGTAGCGGCTACGAATACTACCCTTACTTTGCTTGTGGATGTCGTAAAAGCCGACTAAGAGCCTTATACTGACCTGGGCCAACTCCATCTGATGCCGTTTGGTCAATAATTACATTCCCAAGGAAGGTTGACGTCTGGCAGACGGCCGATCATAAAACTATTGCAAATAACTTTTATAATATGTACGAGTACATATTGTATCAACCCCAAGTAAATGGGATAATAGTTGGAGAATAATGTTGATGATGATTCTATTACGTATGATGATGCAGCAAGAATACATTTCAGCATCCCCATCCTTGTTCTTGGGTGTCGTAAAAGGAGACTACGGGATATTATATAACAGACAGCTAACATCCTTGAAAAACTAGACATACTCAAAATAAAACCCTATACCAATCCGTCTAACCAACGTGGATATTATAAGTAGGTATAGTGACAGGAGATAAGAAACACTCGAAACAAAACCCTATACCAACACGTCTGACTAGCATGGTATAGTAGGTCAATTTCCCTACTGTTACGGAAGAAGCTCTAGCCGAACTGTGGGACGAATGAGCTGATATGATGATGAGATAATGTTTAGTGGTATTGTATGTGTGGTAGTGATATTATTATTGCTGGTGGTTGACTTAACCAGTTAGCTCAGTTCGAGCCATCTCCTTAATAGAACAGAAATTGTTCTATTCTATTGAGAAGGAGGCTCGAACTGAGCGCGTAATATCTGATCTGATATAATGATGATATTGATTTTATTACTCGCAACAAATGTTGCCTTTATTACTCGCAACAAATTTTCCGTGTGGTGATCCTATCCCCCTATCTTACCCGTGGGTGATTGTAAGAGTCGACTAAGGGATATAAAACGACTACATAGTGGTATATATACATATTGGTATATGTAGACGTGTTGGTACACGTCTGACCAGCGTGGTACAGTAGGTAGAAAAACTATTTTCTATTGTTATGGACGAGACTCGAGCCCAATAATGGGACATATTTGAGCTGAGATGATGAGATGAACAAATGTTGCTGTTATATTTATGAATTTGTATTTACATATGATGTCAGTACATTGCGTAGCCCGTCATTATAAATATTAAGATTAAGTAAAAAAAAAATCATTAGAGTAAAAGGGAAACTTGAAATAAAACTACTATGACAATCTATATATTGTAGTAAATATACTAGCTAGTAAATATATTAGCGTATTATTCTCTAATTTGAGGATGTTCGTGTCTAACAGTAGAGATTGTGTGGACTGAAGAAAAACATGACAATGTATTTTCTATTATTAACGATTAAAACCAGTCTAGGTTTGAGTTCGAAGTGGGTGATGATATTATCCTTAATTTTGGAACTTCTATCCTTTCAGAGATAAAGAGAGTTAGAATAAATAAAAAAATAAAATGTCTATACAGTTTTTCTTTTACACAAAAATAACCTATTCGCTATAAGACATAAACTTTTCATTGTTAATACACGTATTGCTTAAATGTGGCATAAAACGTAACTTATTTGAGTCATCTGCTCATAAACGTCGCTTCTGAGAGAGCTCACGGAGCCAAAACTTATTGCGCCTAAAATTCAAAGAGAAAGAATTTTTCATGTTTATTGTGTACAGCTCTTTACGGCGCATCGTAATTTTTTACGATATATTTTTGTAAACAATACTGTAGGCATAACGTGGTCGAAATTCTGGCAGAATATTAAAGATTAAAGTTATTGTTATTATAATTGTGGACATACTTTATTGTTTAGCTTTTAATGTATAATAAACAATTACGCGTTGTGCAGCGTTTATAAAATTTATTATTATTATTTTATATTTGAGATCTTCGTATATTAGAACAGCTATCCTATAAAATTTATTCTTGGTTTAATGTTGGCTGGACTAGCTTTGTCCATGATTAGAGGAAAATTTATAACGTTAGGGGCCGTCCATTAATCACGTGAGGTTTGAAAGGGTGGGGAAGGGTTTGACAAAAATCACGAAATATCACAAAGGAGGTTGTAGTAAGCTATCACGTGTATTTATTTTTTCGTCAAACTCTGCGATTTCTAATCTGAAAAGCGGCATGTAGTGTGACTTTGACTTGCCGTTGCCAGACAACGAACGAAATTTAAAGTAGGTGATCAGTATAAAGATCTTTTTGTGAAGTATAAAAAAGCAAAAAAACCGAGAATATAATTGCACTACTTCTTTGTAGGTACTAAAAAAATCACATAATGTTGGTGGGGGAAGGGGTTATACATAGTCTTAAACCTGAACACGTATTACCAAGGGGAAGTTTGTTAAAAATGCTAAAAAAGAAAATCACGTGATTAGTGGACGTCCCCTTAGACATATGGGTTTACATGGGTAAAGTTTCTTTCTTGGAGGCGGGATGGTATCTATTTGTGTTCATAAATCGATATCAGTAATTAACGAGGATGAGTGTAATCTATTATTCTTATTTATTAACAGAAGTTACGTTTCTCTTATGTTTATTTTATTTATTACGTGGACTTAAATCATGATTAGATGTTTGTGCTTATTTTTTTTGGTAAGTGATGAAAAAAGAGTTTTCTTTGTCTTTTCTTTTTATTTAAATGACTACGGCGAACCCAAAACACAGAATGTTAGGATAGAAAGATAAGATTATGTCAATATGACTTGAATATAGCCTATGCTTATATTCTCTTGTAATTACTAAATATTTAAACCGATTTTGATGAATTTAGATTAGTGATAGTTTAGGGTTTAGTACACAAGTGTCGGAGTCTATTAACATTATAATCTTATCTAATATTATAAATGTAAATGTGAGCAGATTGTTTATTACGTCCCTTAATATGGGTAGCAAATGAAAGGACTTGAAGGACTGAGAAAACAATACAGATAGTAAAATCGCTTTCAAAGCGCTTCCGAACGTCATATGATATCGAAAAAGACAATCTGAGATATAAAAATCAATATCTGACGTTAACGCGAGTATTACATATTTGAATTAAAACAATTTTTACAGATTTCATAGCGCTTGTATTTGATTTTTATTTTCACGAAGTTGCGAACACTTTATAGCGTTCATTGTCACGGGAGCACTAGGAACGCGATATAATCTGTAAAAATAGTTTTATTTCAATAACTTCATAATTTATAAATTAAAATAGTAAAATAATAAAAGTTTATATGAGTATTTATTTTACTATTACATAATGCTAAAATACTTTTCCGTGTGGTGACGGAGTAAGAATACAATTCACCACTCCCTATCTTACTCGTGGATATCGTAAAAGACGATTAAGGGATATAATACGCATATGGCATCTGTGCAAGAGAGGGAAAATTCGAAATAAAACCCTATACCAACACGTCCGACCAGCGCGGTATAGTAGGTCAATTTTCCTTCCATTATGAAGGAGGCCCGAACCCAACAGTGGAAAATGTGTGGGCTGAGATGATGATGATGATGATGCCAAAAAGTTAAAAATGAATTATATATAAAAAAAAAAGAATTAAAATTAAGCTTTTATTTATCAAATAAGAACTAAAATGTTAAAAATAATTATTCTTAACTATTATAAAATTATAATCTATTACCAAAATAAAACAGAGAGTGAAATACTCTTGAATTTCTTATTATATCATTTCTTTTTTAACTAAATAATATCTTGTTCTTAAAATATGTTTTTAGATACGAGTTATTCCCGCTTAACGTCGAAATCTATATATTTATTTATGTAACACGGCTTGTATACATTCCAAACACAACTTCCAAATATAAAATTATACATATACATACCTATTTGTAAAGCCTTTCAAAATTTCCCTTCAACTAGTCCCATTAATGCTTAACTGACATTCAACGAACTTGCATAGGATACATAGCTTAATTTCTCTACGTAATAAGTAACCATTAGTTATGTAAATGCGTGTACTTAAAAATAAGTAGTAATAGTTTAGAGTTTATCTATGATCTTAGTTGTAGAACGGTCGGGTTTTAAACCCGTTTAGTAATCTTATGAGTTTATTAATGTATAATAAAAGCGTTTGTTCCAAGAGCTAATCCTTATCTTTGTTTAATAGGAAACGTTCTTGCTTATGAATCTTTTAATGAAGTATAATTGAAGAGAATCCTTTGTTATCAAATATGCGTTTCGATATTTCAATCAATGTTGGAGGTGAAATTACGGCTAAGAGAGATTAATTAATATCATTTTCTTTTGTTTAATACCTCAATATTCTATACCCGTTATTATTTTCCAATATTTTGATTATTACTGATAAAAATACGATGAATTGATGAGAATTGATAATAAACTTTGGATTTAAGTAATTAATAAGAGATTAGTAGTGAAATAAACAGATTGCAACAAAGAATTCTCAAGTTCAAACTCACGAGTTTGATTTCGAGTTAAATTATTAATTACCGCTTGCTTTAACACCCATTGGGCGACTTATGCTCCTGTGGGGTTACACTGCCTATAGTTCTCCACAGTTAATTAGTTACCATCTTCGAGGAATTTAAAGCCGTCCCATAACATCTTATCCGCCTTTAAAGCTACCATTGTAACTTAGTCAAAACTTTGTCCTTGTGAAAGGAGACTTTTGCTCAATATAATAAAAAGCGGTAGATATAATAATGAATATTTGGAATCAAAATCATATGTAGCTTATATTTATTTTCCTTGAATCATCATTCTCCTACTCTTATCCCAATTACTTGGGGTCGATACAATATGTACTCTTGTTTCATAGTACATATTGTAAAAGTTATTGGCAATAGTTTTCTGACCGGCCGCCTGCCAGACGCCAAACCTCCTTGGGAATGTAATTGTTGACCAAACGGCATCAGATGGAGTTGGCCTAACTCATTATAAGTCTCTTACTCGTCTTTTACGACACTCACGAGCAAAGTAAGGGTTGGTAGTATTCGTAGCCGCTACCACACAGCACATTTATTTTCCTTGAATATCTCCAGATTAATGTGGTGCAGATCTCGTTCCTTTAATAATCAAAATAAATCCGTTGATAATATGTTTGTAGAGACCCCCATAATGCAAGGATTAATTCTTAAGTGCAGGTTGTTTGTAGAGTCCCCCGCAATGCGAGGATTAATTCTTAAGTGCAGATTGTTTGTAGAGTCCTCCGCAATGCTAGGATTAATTTTTAGCAGATTGTTATGTATAAAGAATGTATATACCCCCCGCTATTATATAATTTTCATATTCATACAAGCAACACGTAGTTTTCTTTATTTCCACACTAATAATACCAGGATTATCCTATTCATGGATAATCATGGAATATGGATAATCATGGAATTCATGGAAAATAATTAATGATAAAAATATTTAACTGCAGCGGTGGTAATTTGCCTAAAATCAATATCTTTTTGCAGGTGTTCGAATGTTGGACGGAGATGTCACAGATGCTGTTGAAGCTAGATCGTTAAGTTTGAACCCTCAACATGTAGATATATATAGTGCGTCATGGGGACCAGATGATGACGGAAAGACTGTAGA
Organism: Lymantria monacha; assembly: GCA_905163515.2. Lineage (NCBI taxonomy): Eukaryota > Metazoa > Arthropoda > Insecta > Lepidoptera > Erebidae > Lymantria > Lymantria monacha. Next base: position 14,572,303 of record LR991097.1, on the reverse strand, counting down.
TGGACCTGGCGAACTCGCCACTAGAGCATTCATTGAAGGAGTTACAAAGGTAAGAATTATTTCTGTCACAAGTATAAAATTATCCGAATACTCGTAGACATTTTGGGTGGTGTCGTACAAATCAAGCAAGGAAAAGGGTTATCGATGCAGTGCACACCTTTGAAGGTAAATTTATTTTTCGGCTGCCAAATGACACACGTCGTGTTCTATATTGAGACTTTGAGCGCCTAACCTTATTTTTGGTAGTCTATGTTCTGGACACACACATTCCGTCCGAGGTGACGGAAGGGTGGTGTATGGCCTCATAACCTACCGTGTACCCCCCCAATCACTATCGGGCCGACCACTGGTACCGCTTCCTTGAAATCCGTAGCCGGCCCGGCGGGTTACCATTTCGTGTATCGTCTCAGTCATGTGTCTAACCCTAACCAAATGTTATTCTTTTATAATAGATTCCAGAGAATCCTTTTTATAATAGACTTTATGATATTCCTACACCTTATAAGCATCAATTGGCATTTACTATCGTGTGTGTTTGCACATCTGTCATAAGCAATTAAAAATATAACTTAAACTTCACTATTTAATTTTAAATAATATGTACAATTAAAGCTAAGTTTTAAATTAAAATATTTACAGAAAAATAGAATAAAATATAATAAGGAATAAAAAATAAATAAATAAAAGGAGAAACAAAAGTCGCAATCAGGCATCGAAAAATTCCTCCGCATCACTGTCCACTGGTAATGTGCCCAGAAGGCTAGCAGCATTGCCACGTTGAATGGCAATGCTAACCTTTTGTGCAAAATATAGGCCAGCCCTCTGATCACGTGAAGCAGCGATTATTTTTTTTGCGATCTCTTTAAATAAAATGCGCGCATTGGGACCCCACGGCCCAAGAGTTTCGACCCCAAACGGCTCGAAAATATAATTTCCAATAAGGTTATTATACTTTCGCCGCTTGAGCTTCTCTGCAGATGCGGCAGCAGCGCCAGCACAACATATTTTAAATTAGTGTAGTTGTTGAAAATGTAACGAGTGTAGTTTTAGTAATACGTATATTTATATATATATATATATATATATATTTCTTAGAAGCTATATGACAAACTGACATTGACACTTATAAGACCAAATTTAAGGTTTTACTTACTTTTTATTCCCTTCATTTCGTAAGTGAGTTAGTGAAGGGTACGCGACCACTGAAGCGACACTTCGCTAAAGCAATTTCTGTAATGACGCAATTATTTTCTCTCTCTATTTCCTACACTACGGTCAAGTACTCGGGGAGCATACAATTTATGTGACTTTATATTTCTCTCTCTTACTAAACACTAAGATGCTGTAAACATTTATTTAATTATTTCAAAATACTAATTGGTTTGTTATGTTGCTTGTGGCATTTGGTGTGGTATTTGGAACCATCTGTGTTATTTATAAATGAAAATTTTCTAAAGTTCTTGTTTGGTTTTATATTGCTGTACTTGAATGTGAATTATAATCATTAAAATATATAAATTTTGTGTAAATTTTCAATTTATTAAAACGAGTATAACATTTTACAAATGTAAGGTTTCGTAAATGTTTGTTTTACAAATGAAAGATGAGGAGCAAATGTTAAATTACGTATAAAGACTTCCTTTCTTCTTTGATGGTTTTAATAATAAAACACTTCGGTATTATTGTCTTAAATATTTTTTTAAATTGTAAAATAGTTTCTTTCTTATTTATTTTTGTTTATTTTTATTCACACGGCTGACGACTAAAGGATGAAATGCAAGGGAAGGAACATTCGAAACAAACGCCCATGCCAACCTGTTCAACGTTATATAATGGTCCAATTTGTGCTAAAGCCCCGTTAGTGTCATGTATTTTAAAATGTCTTTATTATCATAGGGTCGTAACGGCAGAGGATCAATATTCGTATGGGCCTCGGGTAATGGCGGCCGGGAACACGACAACTGTAATTGCGATGGCTATACTAACTCAATATGGACGCTATCGATATCATCAGCTACTGAGCGCGGTGAAGTGCCTTGGTATTCAGAAATGTGCAGTTCTACGCTAGCAGCTACATACAGCAGTGGAGCTATTAATGAGAAACAGGTAGAAAATTAATTATAAATAACTAGCATCCATAAGTCAATTTCACTCGGGTTGAGAGCCCTCAGCGCTCACCAACAGTCCGGGATTAAGTTGTCATAGTCATCTGAGGCTAATAACTAAGGCACATATAAAAAAAATGTAACTTCACATTCTTCAAACTTACCAAATGTCCTTCAATATAAAAGATTATCATTACATAGAGATGGGTTTCCTTACAGAATTATTATCCTGCATGAAAAAGAGACAATTAGACTGATTTTGATGAACTAAAATTGATGTACAATCTTTCATAGTACATAAAACGATATAAATAAATAGAAGACAACTTTTCATGGCAAACTAGTTAACTAACAAAAATAATCTGACTGGCAGTTTCTGAGATGAGCGCACATATTCAAGTAAACTCTTAAGATTTATAAGATAAAAAATAAAACTTGTATTCATATATATGTGAATTTTTGCACATACAGGTAGTGACAACAGATTTGCATCACTCTTGTACAGTCGGTCACACAGGCACTTCAGCATCGGCTCCGCTTGCTGCTGGCATCTGTGCACTCGCACTGCAAGCCAATAGGGAACTGACTTGGAGAGATATGCAACATATTGGTAAATATTTTGGATAAAATAGCTCACCATTTTTTCGTGTAACCTTATCACAAATTTAAAAAATAAAACGTGTCATTAAATCTTAAAATTATTCTTTATTCAGTATAAGGAAACATCAAAAGAATAATTTCAGCGATTTCTTGCAACACTCGCCATCTATCAAGAGTGGTGAATATGGTATTATCTATTCTTAATCATCATCATCTCAGCTCATATAAGGCCCACTGTTGAGCTCGAGCCTCCATAATACGAGGAAAATAGACCTACTTTACCACGCTCGTCAGACGTGTTGGTATAGGGTTTTGTTTCGAATTTTCCTTCTCTTGCACAGGTGTCATATGCATTTTATATCCCTTAGTCGTCTCTTACGATCACCCACGAGTAAGATAGGGTATGGTGAAATGTATTCTTACTCCGTCACCATACGGAAAAAGTTACCATAAGATTGAGCTATTAATTTATTTAATTTCTTCAACCCGAGAACCGAGCGTGTATGTTTTTTTAATTAAACTTAAATATACATATTATTTAATCAGATTACTTTTGATCATGTGATTAGATGTATCTGTTATCTAATTAATATGAAATTTGAATATGCAAATTTATTGAGAGCGTTCAGATTAGTTATTAAACAAAACTTGATTTATAGAAGAGGATTATTGATCGTCTCTCTTTTCTCAATACACGTCTTACTATTAGGCACGCTTCCTTCAGTTGAGAAAATGAACTACCACATACTGGCTGGATAGGCTGGTTTTATTTCCAGTTTTGCTCTTGTAAGGATTTCTTTTCCTTATTTCCTTTAAAGTAATTTTTACGATAGCCTAGGGAAAAGAAGATGTGTATATTGTATTCTTACTTCTTTACCGTATTATATGTATATGTGTGAGTACATTTCTTTCTTCTTTTATAAAAGACGCCACCCTGCAGCAAGGAAATAATCCTTGTATTGCGGGGGACTTAATATACACAAATTACACCCAGACTCAGAACAATACTTTTTGGAGCGCATAAAGTATTGTTCTCGGTGGGAATCAAACTCACGGAAGTCAGTATCTTAACCACTACACCATTTGTGCAGTCAAATTTGACAAAAAACTTCGCAAGTTGATTATTACCCAACTCTTCCATTCCTATAATAGGTTGTACAAGAAAACTTCACTGACCTGATCTCCATAATATCAGTAACAGATAAAACCGCTGTAAGACAAGAAAAACTCGAAAGCATCGCTAATCTACCAAGCCAACCCGGTATCATCATCTCTCATCTCAACTCATATACATTCAATTGCTAGGCTCGAGCCTCCTCTTATAATACGAGGTAAATTGACCTATGGCCACGTCAAACGAGTTGGTTTCATTTCCAGTTTTCCTGGTTCTACATATATAGATGTTATATTGTATCCCTTAATCGTTTCTTACGATGCCTCCGTGACCGTAAAAGGGGAGATCATTTGTATTATTCCGTCACCATACGAATGGACTAGCCTTGTATATTAAGTTTATTTTCTCCTATTACTGATTAGATTCGTATCGTATCGTAAGATAGCAAGATATATATATATATATATATATAAATTACGCGTCACGTTTTTTGTCCGCGATTGACTCCTAAAGTACTTAACCGATTTTAATCAAATTTGCACAGCATGTGTAGTATGATCCAACTTAAAAGATAGGATAGCTTCCATCTCAATTTAAAGTTACAATATTATTTTATTGCAAATGATTTGTCTATTAATTGATAGTCACAAATATCTGTTATCTCCAAACGATTCTAACAGATGGCGGTATTTGTTTATTAGCATAACCACCACGTGTTACTGAGGCTACCTTAGCCACAGCAACGCGTGGCCGTGTCTGCTAGTATATATATATATATATATATATATATATATATATATATATATATATATATATATATATATACATATATATATATATATTAAAGAAACTATAGGACAAAGTTAAACTTAACTTATCAATCATACTGAACTTCTTAAATAATTTAGACATTTATTTACGCTGTCGAGTTGTTCCTTAGTGTAACTGTATTGGGAATTCAAGAATAGATAAATTTATTGTTTGTATTAACTTTTGTGTATATATTAATAAAGTATATTTTAATAAAGTCTAATAATTTGATAGGGCATTACGTTGTTAATAATATTTTACATCCTCATCATGACTTTATCCCCGAATAAATAAGCAACTACATCTATATTTTCATATTATCTTTTTATCTAATTACCCGTCACGTCACGATACGTCTGGTTAAGAAGATATACAATGCGAAAGTGGAAGGATGTACGTACCGGGAGAGACCGAGACTCACCTACCTAGACCAGATTGGTCACGTAATGAAGGAAGGTGGAGTCAAGAGTCTCCCAAACCGGCGAGCGTGTATGAAGAGAATCATGAATGTTGAGGAAGCGAGTGAAGTATGGAAGGATAGAGTTATCTGGCACTCTGTTCTCTCTGCCTACCCTGCAAGGGATATGGCGTGATGATATGTATATATGTATCTAATTATCCACCAGCTCATCCACCTGTATTGACTTAGATAACCCAAAACAAGAAGAAAGCCAGAATCTTTACGTATATACCCACGTATATACGTAACCTAACTAACCCAAGTTAGTAATTATCGCCAGGTGGGTTACCAATTATAGTTAAAGTTACAAGTTTTTCAGAAGTAGATTACTGCCTATTCTGATGTTTATGCGAGTATTACATATTTTAAATAAAACTATTTTTACGGATTCTTTCGCGTTATTTATACAAACGCGATAGAATCCTTAAACATATTTTTATTTCAAATACTGCCTATTCTCTTGGTTAAACTTCAGATAATTTTCACTTCTAGCAAGAACATGTGTGGTGAATTGTATTCTTACTCCGTTACCGTACGGAAGTACTGTTTTTAGTACCGGATAATGGGGAGGAGTTTTTTGTTCTTAATTGAGCATAGTTCAAATCTTTAATCTTTGCCTTATTGCGAAGAATTGAAAGAGAAAAGCGGCAGAAACGTTCACACGTTGCTCCCATTTAATACTCTAACTTTTTACTTAGAATTGTGTTAAACGATTACATAAGCCAATTATCTAAATTACTAAGATTTAACATTTAACAATTTTACCAATTAGACGACCGTGAACGTTACGTATGATAAACCAAAGAGTGTTTATTATTCATGTGTATTTAAAAGTATGAAAAACTTTTTAAATGGTAAATTGAGCACTCAAATTGGTTTTAATTACTCCCTTTGGTTTTTTCCAATATTCAATTAATTTGTGACAAATTAATTTGAAACTCTTTATATAGATTTATATGACGTATATTTTTTTTAATTGCGTTATAAATGCATGGATATTACATTTACCTTTGAAAAAGTTTCTTTAGTTTTAATAGAATTAAAGATTTTTCGTTATGCTTGGTGATATAAAACTAGCTTCTGCCCGTGACTTCGCCCGCGTAAAAGGTTACTTTCCTAAAGTTTTTCATCCCCTATTTATATTTTATCTCTTAAGGGTAAATTTTTTACAAAATTTTAAAATCATATTTATTTATATCTAATCAATAGCCTAAAAATAAGTTTCAAGGCTTTTAAAATGACAATACTTTCTTACAACGTTTGATCCCCTTTTACAACCTCTTTTTTGCATTAAAAATTAGCCTATGTCCTTTGTCAGGCCTTAGACCATCTGTGTACCAAATTTCATTTAGATCGGGTCAGTAGTTTTGGCGTGAAAGGGCGACAGACAGACAGAGTTACTTTCGCATTTATAATATTAGTAAGGATTTACATATTTTTATATAACGAAATTGTAACAAAACTAAATAAACTATGCAATCATAAAAATAGCTCTTCTGTGATAACAATGATGAAAGTATTTTTTTTTAAATTTATGTCATTATTATCGTTTTTCTGCTCTTATCCCAATTACTTGAGGTCGACGGAATATTTAAAAATACTTATTGCAAAAGTTATTGACAACAGTTTTATGATAGGCCGCCTGCGTCCTTGGGAATGTAACTGTTGACCAAACCGTATTAGGTGCAATTGGCCCAGTTCGATATAAAGCTCTTAGTCATCTTTTAAGACATCCACGAGCTAAGTAAGGTTTCGTAGTCTTCGTAACAGCTACTACACATCATATTTTTTTAAATTTAAATATATACATAGATTTGAGCAAATATACCTTCAAGTTTCAGTCAGAATCCAGAATGATCTAATTAAACATAGACTTTATATGATGAAGTTAATCACAATAGTGGATAAACAATAACGTATCATGTATCCATGTGGTGACGGAGTAAGAATATAATTCATCACCCATTATTAAGATAACCCGTAGGTGATCGTAAGAGACGATAAAGGGACATAAAATACATATTATAATATCTATGCAAGAGAATGAAAACCCCAAGAGTATCTACCCGAAACAAAACCCTATACCAACACGTCTGACCAACGTGGTATATAGTAGGTAAATTTTGTCCTCATTATGGATGAGGCTGGAGCCCAATAGTGGGACATATATAAGCTGAAGCTCTACGTGTGGTGACGGACATAAGAATACAGTTCACCACCCCTATCTTACCTGTGGGTGATCGTAAGAGGAGGGATATAAAACGCATATAAAATCTATGCAAGAGAAGGAAAACTCGAAACAAAACCCTATACCAACACGTCTGAACAGTATGGTATAGTAGGTAAATTTCCTTCTTATTATGGAGGAGGCTGGAGCCCAATAGTGGGACATATATGAGCTGAAATGATGAGATGATCATGTATCTAAGATTAGCGTATTTAAATAAGGATCAACAATATCTTAAATTTTATAATAGTAATAAATTTTTATGTTCATATAGTGGTGCGTACTGCAAGGCCTGAACGTTTGAGCGTTGGTGGTGAATGGCGAGTCAACGGTGTTGGCCGCAATGTGTCACACTCGTTCGGTTATGGACTTCTCGATGCAGCTGGCATGGTGAGACTTGCTAGATCATGGAGAACAGTACCACCACAGAGAAGATGTGAGCTCGCAGCACCGCGACCTCAGAGGCCCGTACCACCGAGATCTACAGTTACATTAATGGTGTGTATAGAAAATTAATTTGTTACACCTTCATTGATAGTACGAATAGCACAATGGTTTAAGTAATCTCCCGTACCAAGTGCTGTTGAATCGATCTCCGCACAAGGCTTTATGCAGCAGCAACTCGGAAATAGTACCTATTGCTTTTTTTTTTTTTTTTTTTTGTGTGTCTTAGTTGTTAGCCTCTGATGGCTATGACAACTTTACCCGAACTGTGGGTGAGCGCTGAGAGCTCCCAACCCGTTGTACCTATTGCGTGGCAAAGCAGGTTATATTGCGTCAACCCTATATGATAGGGATACGAACAGGATGATAAATATAAGACAGTTCTGTGTGCGCTCCACAAAATAGTTACCTGAGTTTTGATGGAATTCGTTTCTATTAATTGTATTTTTGTTGTGTGTCAATCTTTCCGTGGGGTGACGGTGTACGAATATTGTTCACCGCCGCCTGTCTTGCTCTGTGGTGTCGCAGAAGCTGACTAAGTGATATTTATATACATATAATACTTATGCAAGAGGTTTAAACATGAAAGAAAACGTTATACGTACATCGTCTGGCTAGCGTTGTAGATGTAGATCAATTTACTATTGTCGAGTAGGCTCGTACAAGGATTTATTCCATCGTTCAGGGTATATTTTTTATCATAATTGCGAAAACTGTCTTGAAAAAACTAGTCGATGTCAACCAAATATGCATTATTGATGATAATTCTAAAGCATATTTAAAATGCATAATGAAAATAATTTTATGTCTCATATAAAGATCTATTGGATCGTGGCTTGATCTATGATTTTCTACCTCGAAAATCCTTCATGTTACATTTTTCCTTTGCCATGGCTTAAGGTAACACACAATAATTTTTGTTATGATTGTTGTCGAAATAATGTATTAATATTGATTTCTAACATTACGGCAAATACACATTTTTTTCTTTATTTATTGAGGACTTTTATTCTTAATGAACAAGCCCCATTGTACCCTTTTTTTATTATTTTTTTTTATTTTTATTGGTGGGCTATGGGTGCGTCTCGCCCCGCCAAATCGGTCCGGGGTGACGGAGAAGGCGGCGCGTGACCCCATAGACCCACCGTAAAATCCTCTCTCTTCGCCGTGCGAGCGGACCACCGGTACCCGATCTTTGTCTTCGGTAGTCCGCTCGGCGGTTTACCCTCGCGGGTTCCTCTCGTCGACGCCCCGACAGATTTCGCCGTCGGGGCGTCGCCCTCACGCGGTGGCCTCGCGTCGGGTGACCGGACAATTCCCCGGTCCGATCACCCGAGGCCTGGGTTAGGGCGGCATCAGGCGCAGGTATTCGCGCCTGCGCCGCCCCAGCCGCTGGCGGCGGCCCGGGTCGCGGGAGTCCTCCCTGACTCGTTCCGCCGCCTCCTTCCGCGAGATGACAGCCTCGCAGAAGGCGGCGACCGCGTCCCAATTCCTGACGCTGTCGACCATCGCCCTCGCGACAGCCGGCAGCGCCAGGTCGGCACCGATAATAGCGACGAGGTCGCGGCGCTGCCCGCCCCAGCCCGAGCATTCCTCGAGCGTATGTTGCGCCGTGTCCTCGTCACTACTGCAATGATGGCAGCCCGGAGTCCACTCCCTGTACACGACCGTGTGCAGGTATTGCCCGAAGCACCCGTGCCCCGTCAACACCTGCACCAGTCGGAAGGTGAGGACCCCGTGCCGCCGCTCCATCCATTTCATCAATACGGGCCGGAAGGCTTCGACGGTCACGATACCGTGTCTATGCCTCTCCAGCCGCATAACCCAACGGGCGATGACGTCTCGGCGGGCGTCCTCGCGCCAGGTGGCTATCTCGCTCAACGATGGGGAGCCACCCTCCTCGCGCACTGAGGTAACCCGCCGGTAGAGGTCGGAGAGCATCTCCGCCTCTAGGTCCCACGGGGTTGTCCCGGCCAATAGGCACGCCGCCTCTGTCGACACCGTGCGGTACCCGCGAATGGCTCTGACCGCCATGGCTCTCTGTAGCCTCCACAGAACCGCCCTGAGCTGGGCATTCAGAGCCCTCGCCCACATGGGTGCGCCGTACATGGCCATCGAGCGGATGACCCCCGCATACAGCCGTCGGCCCTCGAAACTGGGTCCGCCCACATTCGGCATGAGCCGAGAAAGGGCGGACGCCGCGCCGACCAGCCGGGGAGCAATCTGTCGGAAATGCTCCCGGAACCACCATCGCCCGTCGAGCACCAGACCCAAGTACTTCATATGGGCCTGGATGTTGATCTGGATGGAGTTGACGACTAACGAGGCGCCGGTTGGCAGCCTTACGCGTGGCCCATGGAATAATAGGGCCTCCGTCTTATTTAAGGCCACCCTGAGCCCAAGCGCCTCGATTCGCCTGACCATCTCCTCGGTGCCGAGAGTGGCCAGGCTCGCCGCCTCTTCGAGTGTCCTGCCCCGGGCTGTGACGAGCGTGTCGTCAGCATAGCACACCAAGCTCAGCCCGGGGGGGAGACTCCCTCTCAACGCCCAGTCGTACCCGATGTCCCACAGAGTCGGCCCCAGAACCGACCCCTGTGGAACACCGCACGACATGGGCGTCCGCACAATGTCCCCTGCGGGACCCGCGCAGAGGATACTGCGCCCCTCCAAATAGTCTGCCACCAGCCGCCTGAGGTACAGGGGCACTCCATGGAACCGGAGCGCCTCCCTGATGCAGCTGAATGGCAGACTATTGAATGCGTTGGCGATGTCCAGCGACACCGCCAACAGCACTCCCTTGCCGGCGACAGCCTCCGCGGCCGTCTGCCTCAAGCCTTACCAGGGCCCCGATGGTCGAACGCCCCCTCCTAAACCCATATTGAGCGTCCGACAGATCGGGCCCCACCTCCTCCAAGTGTCGGACGATGCGGGCAGCGAGGACACGCTCCAGCAGCTTACCCACATCGTCGAGAAGCATGATGGGCCTGTAGGCCGACGGCAAATCCGGGGGCCGTCCCGGCTTTGGCAGGAGAACCAATCTCCCCTCCTTCCAGCACTCAGGGAACCGTCCAGACGTCAGACAGGCGTTGAACAGTTGCCTGAGGCGAGGCTCGAAGTGCTCGAGGAGCGCCGTCAACACCCGGACTGGTATTCCGTCCGGGCCGGGAGCCGTGGTGGCGGAGCGAATCCGCGCCACTGCCGCCCCCACTTCCGACTCCGTCACGGGTGGAACACTCTCGTCGTCGGCCTCCCGGTCTTGATCTGGCGAAGCCATGACCGGGGGCGTGTTTCCCGACTGCCGTGGAAATAGCTCCTCGATCACCTTACAGAGGAAGTCGGGCTGGAGGGTCTCGGTGAGGGGGGGGGGCCCTGCGCGCGAAGCTTGTTCAGTGACGCGCGATACGGGCGACCCCAGGGGTCACGGTCGAGACCGTCCAACATCTCCTGCCAACTCGCATCCTTGGCGGCTCGGATGGCCAGCCGAAAGGGAGTACGCGCACTGCGGTACACCTCGTACAGCTGGCCCTCCCGCTCAGCGTCGCGGTGACGCCGCCGGCTGCGGGTGTAGGACCTTCGGGCACTGATACACGCCGCGCGAAGGTCCGCCAGTCTTGAGGACCACCAGTAGACCCCCTGCCTCGGAGGTAGACGCCGCACCCTGGGCATGGCCGCATCGCAGATCTGCGTTAACGCACTGCGGATGCGGAGAGCCTCAGCGTCCACTTCGTCCGCTGGGGGTGGTGAGAACAGCCACGTGTGAACGATGGCCGCCTCCGCCAGTAGGTCCCTATCTAGACGACCCACACGGGAAACGCGGGAGCTCCGTCCGCCCTGTGACCCCTACTGGGTTCCCGGGGGGAGACCTCCATCCGGATGTACCGGTGGTCCGACAGGGTCTCCGCCTCCTCCAGGACACTCCAGTTCCTCACCCGTGGTGCAACAGCGGGGCTAGCGAACGACAAGTCCACTATCGACCCGCCCTGCTGCCGCACACACGTGTTCACTGAGCCCCTGTTAACAACACAGAGGCCCAGTGAAGCCGCCCACTCAACGACCGCCCGCCCGCGGTCGTCCGTCATAGGGGACCCCCACGCCGTGGATTTGGCGTTGAAGTCCCCCAGGACCAGGACGAGGCCCGGTGCCAGTCGCCGTATCGAAGCCTCCAAGGTGGTGAGGGAGGCCCTGAAATCGTCCATTCTCCTGTTAGGGGAGAGGTAAACGCTGTAGAGTGTGACCCCTCCCCATTCCGCAGCGACAAATTCTTCGCCCCTATCCAAAAGGGATAAGGACGGGAAGTGCCGCCGCGTTGAGACGACGATTGCCGCAGTTCCGTTTCGGCTGACCACCCAATTGGGGCGATCAGGCACGACGTACGGTTCCGCGACTACGGCTGCACCAATCGACCACTCCGCCATGGATTGCAGGAGGAGATCCTGCGCTCCGGCGGAGTGGTTGGTGTTGGCCTGCAGGAGGTGAATGGATTCTGCAGCCATTAGTGGGCCGTATCCATCACCTCCGCCTTGCCAGTGGGCGATCGGGCCGCGCTAGGAGCGGGAGCGGCCGTGGTCGAAAGGCCGCCCCGCCCCTTTGGGGCCGAAGCAGGAGGTCTGCACGCCCCAGAACCCATGCGGTGCTTGGCGGGCTTATTGCCCGTCGCACACGCGGGGCAGTGGGGCGGGGCGGCGCAAGATGCCGCCACGTGCCCGGTCTGACCGCAGCGGAAGGCCCCATTGTACCCTAAACATTAATATACAAACACACTTAACACTAATAAATTCAAATTCAAATTTGAATTTGAACACTAATTTAACATAATATGTGTATGCATTACAATTAATTACCGCGATGCATAGCCAGATCACACAATTCCTACGCAGCCTCAGATGCTAGATCCGCCAAAATAGTTTGAACAATGCCAACATCCGAGGTCTCAAGGCAAAAAGTTTTCTTCAGCTCATCTATTTTATCTTGGTTCTGGACAAAATACACATTTGAAATGTAATATATTTTTCGATTTCTATCACGTTTCTATTTGATTTTTAATTTCTCGACGCTTCGAACACTTTACAGTAATCATGGTCACGGGAGGACTAAAGTGTCTTCCATCGGCCATCGGATCATTGACGGCCATCGAAAAACCGAGCGAGAAAAAAACTGTTTCTTATGGCCACGCGGGTCGTATAAGCGGTGATCTGAGTTGAGAGTATTTCGCTACGAAACCGCCCAACCGTTACGCTACCTACCAATGTTACCAGAGCATAATATTACAGCATCGCCTACCTTTCAATGGGCGACAACACAATTGCAGAAAAAGAATAATTAATAATTTTGTTTAGCTATTATTGACTTTACGTATGCTGACATAATTATAGATAGCCATAACAAATTTTATTAATTTTTTACGGTACCAAGACGACAAACCAATTACTTCGGTTCGGTAACGAAATGTAATGGTAACTAAAATTACGATAGCAAAAAGATACTTACAAACGATTTTCAACGTGGAATTAAAAAAAAAAAAACAATTTCACTTGGTCTTTTAGTATCGACAAATTATATTATTCGCCTTGTTTAAATAAATGCCAAAACGCATGTGCTGATTTAGGCATCAACGATTTTGCGATTCATTTGGGAGACTTGCGATGGTCGATCGTAGTAGCAAAATACTGGAACACGGTTTTTGTTGTCAGTGCCTGTAGTGATGTTATCTGAATACAGGCTGTATTCATAATTAATCGTCTTCTGGAGCACTCCCGGGAAAATATGAGCTAGTAAATTATATTCTTACTACACTACTATATGTAGCATTATATATAGCATTATATATAGCTATAGAATTAGGTTATAAGGATCAAGAACCAGGTTATACAGATCCAGAAAATTACTGGTTAATAGCTTGTGATATCAGAGGAGCTAAGTAGAAGATTGTTGCATGTGAGGCAACTTACTCCTCCCGCGAACATGAACACTGTACAGTTACGAAATATCAGGTAATTTAAAATCAAATACAACCGCAATAGAATCTCTAAAAAACTAAGTAGAAGGCCCATGAATCCATACCATACTATGAACTTGTTGAAAGCTACAATTCCTTCTCGTATTGAGGATAGTAGTCGTAGACACTTTGTTTGATTGGCTTGTAGTATAAAGTCTTTCCTCGATTCGAAAGGTCTTCCTCGAAGTGTAATATTTCTTCATAAGCTAGCCAGACCATAGTCGAATGAAATTACGTCATCTTTTTTCCAAGAAAACTTTTAATGTCTACCACATAAAAAACGAGAGAAAATATTTAATTGATTATGTTAATAAACTAGGTATTATTAGTAAAAATTGAGTGGAGCATTTGCTCGCGGGATCGAGCGCTTATAAACCAATAAAATCGTTAATACTAATAATATTGTATGTGGTAAGAGCTTTAGCAATTTGTTTCAAAGCTATAGATAGCTGAAGCTTTGTCATGTAGATGTGAGGGTGTTTAAACTACGCCTTTATCACGATAACTTTGAACGTTAAATTGAGCACAAATTGTCTAAGCTTAGTTACATAAATACATAGTTTGTGGATGATTATGATGGAAATCATATAGATCAGATATATATCTAAGGCCCGCACTTTATGGCAAAGTATGAGGGAAGCTTACTTCCAGTAGCGGATGGCGAAAGGTTGAATGAAAAAATATAAAATGTCTTTTGTTGTTCATATGTTATCTATTAGAATAATATATTGTATTCAGACAAATATAGTTAAAATTGAGCAACTTTCAACAAATTTTCAACTTAAAATAGTGTTCGTTTAAAATAAGTGAGAAATATGATATTTATAATCGAAATTCTGAAATCTATTTGTAAACGAAATTTTATGAAGATCGGTGGGCATGATGGAACGACAAACAACCATCCCTTTATTAAATAAAACTTTCGTATTTATAATAAAAAAAACAAATTTATTGATTTCTTGACTTTTTTATTATTAAAAATAATAAACTTAATTAAACATCCGGCTATTGACACTTAAGGATCGGAAGAACCTGTGGTCGACAGTTAATTTTGTTAAAATAATGCTATTAAAGGCCCCTAAAAATTACAATTAGAGAGGGAATCATTTTTAAGACTTTATTTTTAATATATTTATGAAAAGAAAAATAATTTTACGAATTCTATCGCGTTTGTATTGGATTTTTAATTTCCCGACGTCTTACATCCAATAAGTCATCGTTATTACAGAAATTTATATCTACCCGCTACAGTATCAGTTATTAAAGTTTGACCCACATTTTTAATACAAATTCATTGCCAGTACAAAAAGAAAATTATTCTATATATACAATTTTATATTGTATATAATCAGTTATTATTAAACATTTAATTTATGATAATAATTATTATATTGTGGCAATTTACTAATTTAAACTCCCGGCTCGGATCGCGGCCACTTTTTGAAAGAACCGGCGACTGAGAAGACGTGTAATGTGTAATACTACGTAAACAACAGAAATGATTAAGATTAACAGGTTTTATTGCTTTAATTCTGATTATACTATCTCTATGATAATAATTTTCAATATTCGTGGTTAACGTCTGCTTGTATTCAAGAATGTAAAAATAGTTTTTTTCTTTATATTTATCAGCCCTTTGTTATTCGTGTTGGATGTATGCCACCTCCATAGAGTGCCATATATCGCGGTCCCGTATTGCCGGCAACTAACTCTACAACTTTAATTAAACCGTTTCTACAACTATCGCCCAGGCTTATGTTCAGTAATAACGATGTTAACTATGTTGAAGATTCTTAATCTTTCGTCATCTCACAAGTTTAAAAAGCATCTAGGTAATAGCAGAATAGAATTTAAAATATTCGATTCCTGAATAACAAGTGTACTTACGCACGTTTGCTTAATTGATACTTTATTTATTCAATCTTAGTTGGATGTGGTGGCGTGTCCTGGAGTCAACTACCTGGAACATGTTCAAGCTAGAGTATCATTATCAGCCGTCCGGCGTGGAGATCTTCGTATCGCGCTTACTTCACCGGCGGGGACTAAAGTGACTTTATTAGCGCCCAGGTATGTACTCGGTTTAATTAATAAAGTACCTATTCCTAATTATTCACATAACCTGTTTCTATTAGCAGAGTTTGGTCAACATTTTTGTGATGCTCACAGTACCTTTTAGTTTAATTTGTTGATAAAATATTTGCTAATAATTAACATTAACAGATATGTTGAATATTCTACCAACATTTTTTAGCAATATTATTTTTGTATTCTCTATGAATTTATGCTTATTTTAGAGAAAATTTTAAGTTGAAAACCAAAAATTTTATTTCTGTCTATTGTACCATCATTGCAACTCATAAGGGCCTCATTGCTGAGATCCAGACTCCTCCATAATAGAAGGCAAATTGACTCACTGTACCACACTCATAATACGGGTTGGCATAGAGTTTTATTTCGAGATTTTCTTCTCTGGCATAAATATTATACATATCCCTTAGTCGTCTTTTCCGTCACCCAATGATATGAGGTAGTGAATTGTATTTTAACCCTGCCAACACACGGCAAATGATAACAAGAATTACAGAGAAGAGCAAGAAGAGAATGACAAAATTTTGTGGAGGAGTATTAATTATTTATTTCTTTTTTTTTATATAGGTGAAGAAAAAGAAAGTGTTGCATTATCGCTAGGGAAGCTAGCCTACCATGCTAGTCAGATGATTGTTTCATGATTTCGTTTCGAGTTTTCTTTCTCTTGTAACAATCTTGCTGATAACATTGGGCTTTGTCGTATAGACACATGATAAACGTAACTTTTTAATGACATTCTTTAAACTAGCTTAGATTGTGATTATCATTCTGTAAAGGCTTGTTAAATTATATGTTTTTAAAGGCAATACAAGGATTAATTTCTTAGAGCATGGTGTGGTTATTAAAAAAATGGAAATATATATATATATATATATATATATATATATATATATATATATATATATATATATAGGTATATATATATATATATATATATATATATATATGTATATATATATATATATATATATAGGTATATATAATATTTAAATTATGGAAGTGAGAAAAGCGTCACTCTCACTCACTATTCCCCGATACCAGAAGGCAAACGAGACATTGCTACCATTCTACCTGACACATAAAAATAATGTGACTCAGAACTTCAAAGACCTCCACTAAAAAGATATTTTCTATTAGAAGAGACCTCCCATAAGAGATATACCAGACGAAGTTTAGCTTAAAATAAAGTCAATAATATAGATTAAAACCGTATCTCACGATTAGCGAAGTATGTGAATACTTATTAAATGAATAAAACAAGCAATAGTGAGATATATATTTTTGTTTAATGTGTAACTAATTGCTAAACGTACATGATATAGTCATCAAAATCCACACCTCATAAATTCCATAACTTATGTTATGCAAGAACCATTATTGGTGTCATCAAACCCATTTCGTAGCGTCGTCCCATGGCGTCAATTACCTGTAAAATTGTTACAAAATTTATGCATTAGTTTACAACATTTTGGACAAAATAATAATGGAATGAAATGGCTTACACTTTACTTATTTTATTTTAATATACGCTATCTTTGTGGTGACGGAGTTTCTTTTTGGGTAGGCTATGGTCCAGACACGCCGCTCGTTCCGTCTGGGGCGACGGAAAAGTAGCGCGTGGCCCTATAACCCACCGTATTCCCTCCCCAGAGCCATTGGGCCGGCCACTGGTACCGCTTCCTTGCCATCTGTGGCCCGCCCGGCGGGTTACCCTTTCGGGTACCATTCCCTTTCGACACCCTGGCTAACTGCCAAGGCGTCGCCTGTGGTGACGGAATAAGAATACAATTATCTTTTCTGTATCCTTACCTATATACAATAAGTATATAACATCTATACGCGAAAAGAAAAACTTGAATTATGACCCCATAACCTATATAAACTCATTTGACCAGTATATATGTGATACAGCAGGTCAATTTGCCTCTTATTGTCGTGGAGGTTTGAGTCCAGCAGTGTGATGTATATGAGCTAATATGATGATATACTATCTGACTTAAAAGACGCTGCTCCATATGCATTGTTTTAGTAATCCAAAATCATCAATCATTAACAATCATCATCTTCGCCTTTCTGGTTTCGGAGATATTGGTTGTATGGTTCTAAAGTCTATAAAGGATATAGAAACTTTTTTATTTTATTTATATATAAATAGATTAGGTGGAATGGCTAAAAGAACGAACGAAAGAAATCATAAATTCCATCAATAAGATACATAGTAAAATAATGTAGACAAAAATAATAATAGATTCTGTCGGTCTTTGAAATAATAGAGATATTTTTAACAATTGTATAGAGTTTGTTTTTGACTTCTAATTGCCCGACGTTTCGAATACTTCAGCGTCATAGTCACTGACCACCGAAGACAAAGATCGGGTACCGGTGGTCCGCTCGCACGGCGAAGAGACAGGATTTTACGGTGGGTCTATGGGGTCACGCGCCGCCTTCTCCGTCACCCCGGACCGATTTGGCGGGGCGAGACGCACCCATAGCCCACAAATAAAAAAAAAAAAAAAAAAAAAGCGTCATAGTCACTGACGACCATCGAAACAAACGCTATAAAATCCGTGGATATAATTTCATATCAAATATGTAGTTCTCACGTAAACATCAAAAAAAAGTTTTTATGTTTTGCTGGAAAAGGTTAACTTCAGCATAATCTAGATAGCAAAACATTCAACGCTGATGTTCAGTTGGCAATCCATATAAGAATGGGCACTTGGGCAGTTCCTTTGGCCTTAGAAATTTGTAACACAAACTACAATAATCCAATGTTAATAATATCTTACTTTGGGGGAAGCTATGTCTAACAGTGGCCTACCATTTGCTAATGAATGGATGGAAGAAAGTAATATTACAAATATATATTATCAGACTAGAATTACAAGTTGCCATTATTATACTAAACAATGGTCTTATCTAAACAAGTTCTACAGTTACTAGAGTTGTTGGCAAGTTCATAAAGCAAAACATAAGACGCTTTACTAGAGCCTCTGCAATACACTGGTGTGTAATTAGAGAGTTAATTTTCCGGCAGGCCGCACGATTCATCTCGCGCCGGCTTCAACTCTTGGCCTTTCATGTCGGTGCATATGTGGGGAGAGTCGCCGCTGGGCAATTGGCAGTTAGAAGTCACCAACGAAGGCAGATATATGGGTAAGTATCTCTACTTAAATATATTTAAGCTCAAAAACAAGACATTGTTTTTATAACTGAGTTCTGTGAAATTATAACAAGATCAAGCAGAATTTTAATGTCAAACATTAACCTAATCTACATATTGCTATCATTTTCAATATTATATAATTGCAATCGGTTAATGATTTTAAAAATTATACTTATGCAAGTGTTAATTAATGTAGGGCGAATGTGTATATATTATCTATTTTTAAATCATAGGCCGAGCCACATTACAAGATTGGTCGTTAACACTATATGGTACTAGTACTCCGGCTGCAAAAAACGATCCAATTCCGTTTCGGAATCCGATAGTATCTAAAAATGGTAATGCCACTCGCCCTGTCGTAGTACAAGGTGGGCGTAAAAACAATAGAGGTAAACCAGTGCCTATAATGCCTACATATACAGTCGGACTGGTGAAACGGAAAAAGAATAAAAACTCAAAGAATCCGAATAAGAACACGCAGAAGTCTAAGCAAAGTCGGCCAGCCACACGATCACCGATTGAAAGTACAACATCAAGGGTGACAACGTCGACTGCAGCAGACCTTAGTCTCAATCTACGAGGGGACCTCGCGGATCCATTAGCAGCGGCTGAAGCCCGTGGCCGAAAGATGTCGAGCCTATTCAAGCAATACCCAAAGATACAACGCATATATCCAGCTCCACTACAAACCCACGGTACCCATAAGCTACCAGCACTGCATGTGTCGTGTCTGCTGATTCGTTTTACTGCGTTGTTCTATTTGGCCGCCTACTAGTTTCAACCTGCACGTCAATTTATCTTTGTTACAGGCTCCGCTGCTCTTTGCATGTTGAGTATTTGCATTATATTCAATTTATTTTGTAGCGAAACTTATTTAACGGAAGAGCGTAGGTTGAAATTTAATTTTAGTCTTAATTTATTTAATTATGAGTTACCGTAGTCAGTGGCAGTTAGTTTGTGTGAGTTTTGTCTTTGATGTAGCTGTTTATATATATTTTTTTATATTTATTTACTGGAATGCTATACTTTTTTAGAAAATTATCTAAGCAGAGTTGATACCTACATATGGCTAATCTTTAGTAACAAAAATGATCTTGTTTACATAATAAATGAATCATTAGCTCCACGCTTCGTATGGAGGCGTGCAATTACATTCAACCCTTAAACAATATTTACAACATAATGACTTCTAATGTTTACGCGAGTATAACATATTTGAAATAAAACTAATTTTACGGATTTTATCGCGTTTGTATTTGATTTTTAATTTCCCGACGTTTCGAACACTTTACAGTGATCATGGTCCCCAGTCCTCCCGTGACCATGATGAATGCTGTTGAAGTGTTCGAAACGTCGGGAAATTAAAAATCAAATACAAACGCGATAGAATCCATAAAAGTAGTTTTATTTCAAATATTTACAACGATAAAATTATTTTAAATACCAATTAGATTGATAGTTCCGCGCTTATTTGCTGTTACTGCAGAATCAGTCTCAATAATATCGATGTTTATGCTTTTTAAATTTTTTTTTTCTACCTATTTAGCCTTTTAAATGAATTCCTTTTCCACTAATGTACCTGTGCATTATACTCGTTTCCAAATTTGTTATATTCACTAGTTGTCATGTCAAATCTTTCTGTGTCCCTTACAAATAAACTCAAATATTCAATAGTTTATAACGTCTTTTTTTATACAGCTGGACCTCTCATGCAATGGGAGTTAATATTCTACGGGACCGAAACACCACCACAAGAATACGACGCATCTCCTGAGAGCAACTCGCTTGGAGGGGAAACTGGTCTGCTTAACGAAGCAGCGAATGTACCTATTGAGGGAATAGGTGCACCTCAACCGCCTTGGGTAACACCGAACGAACCTGACTCTGTGGAAGAAACACGTCAAAATACAATCGGTGATGATGTCTCCCTGGTATCGTGGCATTCACATACGGTAAGTTTATTTTTTTAATTTAAACTCTTTTGCATCAAATAGAACATTAAGTAATGTATATTATAGACTTACTTTTTAAGCATATACATATATATACAGATAGATCTTTTCAGATTTCTTTTCTAGGTTGACCCTCTGATAAGATCACATGTACTAGTAGAACAATCTGGAACAGTATATAGAGAAATATGCAGAGAAACAGTATATACTTTCAATATTTACATGAGTCATAGTGATTAACCTAATATAGCTGACTTATGTATGTTATTATATAACACGACAGATATATTAACTAAGCCTGATATTTATTTAACAACTAGCTTCTGCCCGCGGCTTCGCCCGCGTATAAGGATACTTCCCTAAAGTTTTTCATCCCCTATTTTTATATTACTCCTTAAGGGTATTTATTTACAAAATTTTAATGTCATATTTATATCTAATCAATAGTTTAAAAATAAGTTTCAAGCTTCTGGCTTTAAAAATGACGATACTTCCTTACAACTTTTCATCTCTCTTTACAACCCTTTTTTGCATTAAAAAGTAGCCTATGTCCTTTATCAGGCTCTAGACTATCTGTGTACCAAATTTTATTTAGATCGGTTTAGTAGTTCAGTAGGCGTGAAAGAGCGACAGACAGAGTTACTTTCACATTTATAATATTAATAAGAATATAGCATATTGATATATATTTAATATATATTTTAATTTATATATATTTTATAAAAACCTAATGTTTATTAGTTTTTTTATTAAATAAATGTTATTTCCCAAAATTAAATTTAATGAACATAATATCACACCCGAAATCAGAATAATTATTTATAGAAAGCGCAAAACATCTATTCTGCTTGATCATCAAACTTAGAATGAAACCTTAGACTACGGCATCTGCGTAGTCATTTCAACACTAATAAAGCCAATATGCCAATCAACTTACAAAGACAATATTAATTCGCTAACTATTGTTTCAAACACCTGTAGTACAATGTACACAACATATTCAACAAATACAAATGGCGTAAATTGATATATTTACATATAATAAATTATAAGGATGTAGGTACCGAGGGAGACCGAGACTAACCTACCTAGATCGGTCATGTACTGAAGGAAGGTGGAGTCAAGAGTCGCCGAAACCGGCGAGCGTGTATGAAGAGAATTATGAATGTTGAGGAAGCGAGTGAAGTATGCAGAGATAGAGTTCTCTGGCATTCTGTTCTTTCTGCCTACCCTGCAAGGGATATGGCGTGATGATATGTATGTATGTATGTAATAAATTATATTATTCTATCGGTAATTATTATGTTCCGTGTGAGGACAGATTAAGAATATATTTCATTATCACGTGAGTGTCGTAAAAGACGATAAAGGGATCATCATCATCACAGCCCATATATGTCCCACACTGTTGGGCTCAGGCCTCCTCCGTAATGGGAGGGAAATTAAACTACCATACCGTGCTGGTCAGACGTGTTGGTATACGGTTTTGTTTCGAGTTTCCCTTCTCTTGCATGTTGATGTTATATGCGTTTTATATCCCTTAGTCGTCTCTTACGATCGGGTAAGATAGGGGGTGGTGAATTGTATTCTTACTCCGTCACCACACGGACTAAGTGATAAAATATACAAATAATATGCATGCCAATGCAAGAGAAGGGAAACTCGAAATGTAACCATACCTATGCACCTATGCTAAGACACCTTATTAGCGTAGTATAGTAAGTCAGTTTCCCTCTCACAGCGTAGGAGTCCGAACCCAATAGAGGAGTGTACTCAGGCTGAGATGATGATGATGATGATGATATCAGTAACGTTTACTTTAATCATACACATAAAAATGTAATAATTATTTTAAATTTATTTTATAAGGCCTTCGCGTAATTTCTGTATACAATCTATCAAGTAAAATAATCTATATTCAGTTTTAACTAATTTAAAAAAGAATCGGATCTCAAGTGATTGAATAGTAACTTGCCTTTTGTTTAAATGTTTTGTGTTTTAGCAGAGAATGAATAAGCCATTAAATCTCTCCTCTATGCATTTTGATAAAGTAACTTATTATATATAGTACGGAAACACTTGTAAAGCTTTTTACCGATACAGTAAAGTTATAAAAAAAAGTAATTGTCTCATATATATCATATATATATGAGACAACTACTTTTTATTCATCTGTGTCAACAAAGCCTACGCTTTGAATTCGTGTAGTGTATACATATTTATTTAATATATAATATGAGTATCATTAATCGCAAGTAGACTACTGCTGTACTGCTGTCAATAAGTAATAAAATGCAAAGCATTGTTATTTCATATTCACTACACTTTAGTATTTACTCTACATTACTTTAAATGTCACCAAAATTGATTTAATGTAGATTTATAAAGAGATATATTATATATAAGAACGTAGAAATGTCAAGTTAATGTCCGCCCGCCAAAAATTTTCTTTAGCTAATTTAATGTGCCAGACCGGTGTCATTAAAGTTAAAGAGATCATTAAGTTAATACAATACAAGACACATATACTCGTACACCTACATATATGTTAATGTATATTATGACTATGTTCGAAAAGGCAAACTGCTGAAATTAAATACGCACAATTCCAAGAGAGTGCTTCTAACCATTCGGCTGGTAATCCATTAACCAGTTTTATGACTTTTACGTGAACGTAAAGGTTAGTGAAAGGCTATATTTGTGTTCCGTAACCATCTCCAGACACATCTAAAGAATGATCACTTTGATTTCTTCAATCAGTCAAGTTCAGGCTAGATCAGATCATACTGTCATCATCATCATCATCATCATCATCATCTCAGCTCATATATCTCCCTTGGCTTGAGCCTCCTCCATAATGGGAGAGTATGCCACGCTGGTCAGACGTGTTGGTATAGAGTTAGAGTTTTGTTTCGAGGTTTCCTTCTCTCACATAGATGTTATATGCGTTTTATATCCCTTAGTCTTCTTACCCACGGGTAAGATAGGGGGTGGTGAATTGTATTCTTACTCCATCACCACACAGACAAATAATCGAAGTTAAAATTA
Organism: Lymantria monacha; assembly: GCA_905163515.2. Taxonomy (NCBI): domain Eukaryota; kingdom Metazoa; phylum Arthropoda; class Insecta; order Lepidoptera; family Erebidae; genus Lymantria; species Lymantria monacha. The sequence goes on along the minus strand of LR991097.1, from coordinate 14,548,294 downwards.
TAATCGTCAAGTTATTTTTACATTAAAGTAATGCTCTTTTCATTTGAAGGATATAGATAAATACATTTTTTTATTCATTCAAAACACACTTTTATTAAAAAAATATATATATTTTTATCATAGATTGTTGGTCTTTTGTTATTTTGACGTATCTTTTCCATGTCATGATGGTTTAAAATTACATGTCAACCTCTTGCTGTTCCTAAATAAATTGGGTGAGAAATCTGAAAAATGAGCGGTAGCATTCCTTAGGAAACTTTTTTTACTGGTATAGTTATACCCAGTATGATCTGTCTGGGGTGACAAAGGATGCTGCGGCCAACCTCATAACCTACCCCACAAGTACTTTCTTTACCCCGTGCGGATGGACCACCGGTACCCGATCATTGACTTTGCTGGCTTGTCCGGCGAGTTACCTTTTCGGCTATCGTCCCCAATTTCTGAGAAATTCCTGAGAACATTAAACCGCTGGCAAAAGATGGCATTTATAACATTATATAGTTTTATATGATATATTACTAGTATCTACTATGAAAAAAAAAATATTATAATAACTTAATCATCGTATTTCTCAAAACATAATTAAAATAAGCAATAATGATCAAATCCACAAACACCAAAGATACACCAAATTAATTATAATGCTCAGATAACACGACTTTGATTGTATTATTACAATTATAACTTTGATGTCGTTGCAAAAGTAAGGTTTCCATATGATGACGGAGTAGAACAGTTCCTTCTTGCGGGTATTGTAAATAATGATTAAAAATGTAAGAAGACGATGCGAGACCCCCGACCCAAAAATGCATGAGCACAAGAGCAATCTAACAGTTACTATAAAAATTGCTCAAATAATATTGACTCTCTTTTTTATGAAGCTATAAAAGTGATATATATCTTCATTTTATAAATTAGAAAGCATTCATTGCGATCATTGTAGTTTCTTTTTACTTTTTATATTAGGTAATCCTAAGGCAGGATCTTCTCCCTCTTTAATTGACGTACCAAGAATACAATTCACCACCCTCTTTCTTTCCCATAAGTGTCGTAAGAGACGGGTAAGGTTTATAATATGCTAATAACATGTATGGAAGAGAAAGAATACTTTCGAGTATTCTGACACACTATACCAACCTGTTTGATCAGCGTGATATTGTTAATGAACTTGTGTGCTATTTTGGAGCAGGCTCGAGCCCAGCAGAGGAAGATAGGCATTTAAGGCAAGGTTTTTTTAGAACGGCTTTATTTAGAACCTGTTATAGCATAGTTACGGCACTAGATATTATGCCATTTTTCTTACAATGTGGACTGTTTCCAATAGTGGGATATATATGAATTTAAGAGGAACCTTAAATAATATTAGTATTATTTGAAAATAGATGTTGGACTTACCTGATTTCGAGCGAAGAAACGATTGGCGAGGTACTTGGTACGAATACATGAAATGTTAAGTACAGATTGATCGATAATACTTATTTAGTTTTTCGTGTTGAACGTGACTTAACAGAACTCCTAAGACTAATAACGTACCTATAGTATTTAATTTCATTTTATTAATAATTCCCTCAAATTCCTTAATATTTAATTATGATTAACTATTTAGAATATAGTACTTATTGTTATGAAAGTTGAATCCGTATTTTGTATTTAACGATTTTGTACAACTGAATTTAAAATAGTGTAAATAACTATCAGAATATATAACATTGTTTTGTGTGTATTCCTTCTATATTTATTCCTTAATAGTCATGTATTATAATAAATATCATAAATAAAATATGAAAATCAAAACCTGTTGGACTATGTACCTAATAGTATACTGTATTTCTGAAGTACTCGGCAGACAGGAAACTCGATTAACGCTACCCAAAAATATTGTTCTAATTTTTTCTCTGCGGTTACAAAAGAAGATATTTTGCTCTATATGTACCTACTTTGGGATATTGATATCAATATAAAAATATGCAAAATACGCTTACAACTTCGAATGTGGTACTAAATATTTCAAAGTTATTTTTTTTTACAAGTTTAAGTATGTGGAAATGTTTTACTTGTACATGTACATACTGTTTATAAATTACGGTTAGCGGAATACAAACAAATAAAAATAGAACGTACTGAGCGTTAGGCAGCAGGGAACGATCAAAGGCGCTACAAAGACGAGAGACAAGCTTTGTTCGTTACAATGGTTAGAGATTTATAGGCGTCTTGAAAAATAACGCATATTTTTCGCAATTCTTTATCTATCTACGTATCTTATTGTATACTAGTTATACCTGTAGCTTTACTCATGTTAATAAAGTATTTTCTGTTGAATATCTATTAAGGCTTTTTTATTGCTTATGGTGGTAGACGAGCAAGTAGCACACCTGATGGTAAGTGTCACTGCTTCCCATGACCTTTGCTATACCAAGGATGTAGCTAGGCTGCTGCCTACCATTACAATCACCAAACCCACCCAGTTGGGGTTCCGGCTCTCTCGCTCACCGAACGAAGCGCAATAGCACATTGCCATTACTCAAACGTAGATCTTCTGCGAGAGTGTGGTACTACTACCCCAGACGGACCGGCCCGCGGCTACACGTTACTGCGCGCCTACATTGCCACAATAATAGGGCTGTAGGTTCGTTTTCGTTTATATCATACGATCATTTACAAGTTAATATTGAATATCTTAGGAACTGTAGCTTTTTCTAAGCAAATTTATTTCTATGTCCTGTTTTGTAACTCCTTACACTTTGTATATAAAATTAAAACGCAGTTCATATGAGTGAAGCTACACGTAGAATTAATAAGTTCTACCCGTAGCATCACTTATATGTGAACTGTGTTCAATAATAGTTATGGCCGTGGTTTCCTTTGCAGGTTATATCGAATGATCGACTAAAATTAATTAGTCTGTCTTGCGGTAAACATACTTTTTCTTGAATTTACTCTTTTCTGTAAATCTTACAAATTGTATGTATTATTTTTTAAACATCGATTTATTAGTTAAGACGTAAAACAGTAACAAATGAACAAGCTTGAAGTCGCATTTATATTTTTTTTTGGCGGCGGGCTATGGAGTGGTCACAGCCACTATTTTATATTTTTATTTTTCTGTAACAACTACCTTTCTTCTCTAAACTATTGTGCGACATTTTCACTTATTTTTCCAATTTATCTGCATAGATTACATCTTCAAAGATTATCATCACTTTCTATATCGTTTTCATTTATCTCGCTGGTGAGGCGACATCTGTATCCAAAATGCTAACTGCAACATCATATTTCGATATCGGTGTGGGATTTTGAATTATTAAGTATTCCATCGGAGAGTTAGAGAAGTAGCATAGATGAAAAGTATATTTCTTATGATGACATGCCCTGTGGCCGACTCAATGGCGATGGGGAGGGAATATAGTGGGTTATGGGGCCACGCGCTGCCCTTCCGTCGCCCCGGACGGAACGGGCGACGAGTGCCCGGGCAATAGCCTACTCAAAAAAAAAAATGATGACATGCCCTTTAATGTGACTGACAGGTTCATTAGAGAAATATGTTACAGGTTTTCTGTTTAGCAATAAGTATCTCAATGTGGGCGAATTATAAGCCCTATCCTATCCCATTGTTGAGTACTGGGCTTCTCTAAAATGACGGGCAATTACGTCAGACATTTTTATTTCGAGTCTTCTTTTGCAGTGAGGGTTTTACTCATATCACAAAATCGTCATTAAAACATGGGCAAGTTGTGAATTGTATTCTTACTCCGTCAACTCTACCAATAAATAAAATATTAAAAATATTTCTAATTTCTATGACTTCATTAGTTGTAATAACTCGGATTCTAATTCCGTTTTCCTTAACAATACATAAATTTTAGGTATTACTTTAGGAAATTTACATATCAATGTTATTTCTTAAATATATTATATTAGTTTTTTTTTTAATGTCATTGATGTTATTTATCATATAGATCATCTTGGGTGTTCTTACAGTGATAACTTTATGTTAAGCGTTACTGATTTAAATTTGCATAAATATTATTACATTACAATAAATGGTAGGCTTAAGTATTGTCACTGACTTTGTAAATAATGTTAATAAAAAGAGCGCTCGTCCTCAGTTGTGTGAACATTGAAGCATGATCTTATAATAATGAATAGTATCGAGCAGGCCACCGCATGCTTTTCAGTATCACCATCAATCGTGCACTGAAAACGTTATTTATAAATCAGCCTAATAAAATTTACCTATACGTGTAACAAGTTGAATGAAAAATGTATATAAAACTCTTGCTATTAAGCAACTATTAAGAAAAAAATCGATGAAAGCCTCAAAGGCTAGAAGTGAAAAGTTTTTTTCCAATTAAGAAATGAAATGAAAATGTCACGCTTATATACGTGTATATTTTTAACATATAATACAGAGTACTTTATACTGACACAGAGTACTTTATATTAATTTGACAGGTACCTAGAGCGAGGATTCTTAAGTTTGCAATTACCAAATTGGAAGTGTTTTATATCTCATTCAATCTATATTTAATAATTACAACGCTAATAGAATTTTGACTTTAATAAACTTAAACTTGTTACAGACATAAGCTGTTCTTTTTTAACGCCATTTTTTGTTGTTTAGATAAGCGAAGACAGCCCTCTCGATGGCGACGTCATAGGCGGAGCGGGTCAACACATTGGCAACACTTCAGGATGCGCAACTAACGCGCCCGAGTCACCGCACGTTTGTATAGGTTTGTGCCTATTAATCCTACTGTTTATGACAACGGCCGACGCGTTGCGTTTAGAACAACCTAGCCAACGTAGACAGCCTAATAGAGTAAGTAGTAAATACGAATGTGCACTAACCCTTAGCGTAAGGTCAACATTAAAATGCGCAGAGCCGCGGCCGCCTCGGGCGCCTTGCTTGTATTATCTAACAACTACCCACAGCGCGTTGGGACCCTAGTACTCGCTGCGACGCCAATGTGATTTTAGTTAAATTTACCCGGTTTTTTATATATTATTTTATAAGTACAAGCTGTTATTGTTTATATATTTTAAGTTAGTTATTCTGTATAATCACAATGTAACATAAGTCTTGCCGTATGTGTGGGTGGTAAATAAAGGTAGCCGATAAAGCATTTCTTCAAATAAATTTATGTTTCCTTACTTATTTTAAGAGAATAAAATATGTTTTATTGCGTAATTAATATTCATAGTACTGATAAATTGCTTGGAATTGATACGCTTGCATTTCTGTTTATAAAGATTTCTTCAAGGTGGCTTGTTGACGGCAGTTGTACTATATAATATTTTGAACACGACATTGAGCCAATTAAATTGTGTAATGGATTTTGTATGTATTAAAACCTAACAAATAAAAGTCAGGCAGCTTGTATCGTAAAGACACACGATAGGAGTGAAAATTACAGAGAAACATTTTCATTATTCCTCAATCCCTTTTGAGTAGCCTAGACTAGAATTACACACTAGAACTTTTTAAATATATATATAACGAATACTCGTAACAATCACTTAAAATATTTTCCCTTTCCGTCACATAAAAAGTTGCAAATCAGAATTTCAAAACCCTCCTATAAAATGTTTCACTTCAAAAATATTTGTCTAACACCAATCGTTCAAACTAACATATTAAAAAAAAACTATTATGGCAAGGGCTTGAAAAGTAATTAATTACTATGCGATTTCAATCAAAGCAATATAACAATATTTTTACATAATATTTATATAATTATTAAGCACACATCCGGCAAGATCTGTTTTTTTTATATTTACCGTGGAATAGGCAAAAAAAAACGTACTGATGTATTTTAGCAACGTTGTACTTAAATCGTATTTTTCAATAATACGATATTACCCGTTGTAAATTTCAAATTGATTAGATTATTCTTATGTAATTTGTAAATGAGAGATTTATTTGTTATTTTACTACCAATCATGTTTATATCAATTTTGCTTTAAACATTATTTTACCTATTTTATGTCCCGTCGTTGATGTTAATATTTTCAAATTCAATTACATCGTAAATGGTCATTTTTAAAATTGTAACATTTTAATAAGACCTAGGTGCGATTAAAACTTTTATTACTTATAATTTTATTTGGCGAAATTATGTGAAGAGCTAGTGAACAAGTGCAATTACGTATAAATAATGTATAATTACGATATCAAATTGATAACGTCCATTTTTTCACGAGAAATTGCAATGTTTAAAAGTCGAAATGATTTGTGACGAATATATAATGTGATTCAATAGCTTTGTCGTCCTTAATTTGTGGTAAATATGCACGTTTGCACTTATAACTATCGATATTTTTCACTGTGATCAGCTTGAATAGTGAGAACAAAGGATAATTAATTATATTAATTGCCTATATATGTGTGTGCATATAAATATCGCACTCAAAAATCGTGTTCGATACCAAATTAGCGCATTTATTGTATTCCTTGGTGTTTATGTAACCAAAATTATTTGTTATAGAAACTTTAGATATATAAGTAGTGAAATAAATTTATTTTAGACAAATATATATTGGACTTTGTTTGTGGCATCAACCCTATGGTTACAATGTTTAACAGCATAATATTTTAGTCAAAAAAATAATAATTTTTATGTAGCTATTGCTCTATAGAGTCTTTACGTACCTTTGAACATATCTGTTATAATAAGTTTTACGGTCAAACTGTCCTTATTCAGTAACGAGTTTATCGTTTATTGTAGCATAATTTATTTAGTGCCTGTTATACTATATGATATTGACATATTTTATTCTTTACAATATAATTAGGCTTTAAAATTAATAACATGTTTTAAAATATACTTTTTCTCAAACATGCTTGGAAATTTGAGGATTATTTTAACAAACTTCTTCGAGATAAATCGATATTGCTGTACTAATCAAATATATGCGAGCAGCGGCCTGCAAAAAATGTATGAAAATCCATATCTTTCGTGTTTTAGCGGCCAAATAAATATATATGTAAATTCATATCTATCGTGTATTTTAAAAATGGAACGATTTGTTACTTCAAAATATTGTAACTATAGTTCATCAAATCTAAGAAGTGCATTTTGACGTTTTGCATTTTTTAATACACAATAACCTCGGTCAAACGTATACACATGATTGTAAACACTAAATCTGAAATTTTAAACAACTATTAAGTTATTTACATAATTAACATTGCGGGTGACTTTCTTGTACAATAATCTAATGTTGAAACTCGTAAAACTAATTTATAATAAAAATAACATGGTAAATAGTAATTGTCAGTGACGACCTAACAATGTCACGTCATCACGTTCTATACAGTAGTGCTTGACAACTTCCAATTCACGATTATCTAAATAATCGGTAAAAATATTAGAATAATACAATTAATGGAATAGAGATTTTGACAGAGATGTACATTTCGACACTTTGATTGATGAGGAAATAATTAATTATTAATGTTCGCGACGCTGATAATTCAAGTAATAGTAGTAATTCTTAATAAATAGCCATTTCCAAATCCCGTTTTTGTTTTCTATTAACCTAATCCTAATAAATATGATGAATAGATTCTATGCTGAAATAATTAAATTTGTTTAGTGCTAATTTAGCACTTAATTTATTCATCACCTTTTTGAAAAATAAAAAATAAACCGATTATTAATTATTAAGAATCAATATCGATTTCTCAGTAAAATCGGATATTTTCGATAGCGATTATTTGGTTCACATACCTAGACAACTTACTCAGACAGCTGTCAAAGTGCACTTCTTAGATTAGATAGACTATTAATACGCAACTTATCAGAGTTTTATTTAAATCGAACTGGCTTGAAAAAGAAATCTGTTTGATAATGAAAAAAAATAAAACAAATGATCCCTTTAGCACGTGAAAAATGTTGTTCGTTTTTCGTCATGTATGCAGTTCTACTTAGTACTACTTAGTTTTAATTTCCGCGCATTATTTGAGCCTTGGCCACAACTAGGAATTGAAGGACTTACGTATGTGTGCCTCGGCACACATTTACAGGTTCGTCCACCAATCCCTGTTTTGCTGACCGCTGTAGTAATGTACTATAACCATATTAGTTCATACAAATATTTCAACAAAGGTTGAATTATTTGCTCACTCCAGTCTATTTGCAGTTCGAGTTATGAAACGTGCACGCAACTAGATGTTTTCATAATAATGTACTATTGTGGGAGGTAATTATTTTTAAACGATAAATTTAAAATGGCGTTTATAGATTATGAGCCTAATAGTGATTCGTTTAATAACTGTATAAAAGTATTAATTTAATACTATTATTAATGTATTAAAATAAATCTGCTACGTGAACTAAGCCAGGCATCTATGCAATACTTGTGTTACCGTATTTGAATGCCGCTGTGGATGTTTCCATATAATATTGAAGAAAAAATATATTTTTTCTTTCAATTCTACTCTCAAACTATTAGTATATTTATTATTATATATTTGACGCTCATTTATTGAATTTTTAACATTTTGACAATATTTATTTCATCAATAAATGGCAGTAGTAATAATAACTTTATGATCCAATATATAATACTTAGGAAGCCTTGATTTAATATTGTTTTTATAAAGACAATCCATGCAGGCTATAATAAAAATTATGCTAACATAATCGAAATAAACAAATGTAGTTTTCAATGTATATGAATTTAAGTAATAGATTTAATAAAATTGCATACTGTGGTTGTGATCATAGCAAAGATTGCCAATCCATACAAGCATAGGTTTAATGTAATAATAATTGTATATATATAATAACTAGATACGTTTTAATATAAATACATTTGGAGACTTGTACAAATTTGCTCACAGACCTGTAAATTGAAAACGACTGAAACATTCACGATTTCTAATCGACTGGTAGTTATTGTAATTTAATGTATAAGGCGGCATGGTGTCGATTGTTTTCTGATATTGGTAGCTGTCAGCCAGTTACGATTGTTTTCCGATGTTGGTAGCTCTCAGCCAGTTACGATTGATGTTAGCGTATACTATATTTCAATGTGTTAGAAAATCAAAAAGCTCATTTTTATAATAGTTTTCTTATGTAAAAAATTGTTCACCAAACTCGAATATAAGTAGCAACCCAATGAACTGTGTCTATAATGTAAATGTTGAAGCATAATTTGTATATATTGAATCTAATGTGAATGGGAATAAAAACAATCTTTTATTACAAAATATATTACAGGTTTTTATTTAGAAAAAAAAAAAGAGTAATACGATTCTTGTCTCTGATTATTTTGATATTAATGTAATCATTAATTATTAATCTGTGGTTTTTACGCAAGAAAACAAACTGTGTTATGTTGTATTTATTTTATAGTTATAACATTATTATTATTTTATTAATTTGCACGTTTTGCTTTGCTTTTTAAGAGCTTCCATTATATGTAATCATGCCTCACCGCGCTTATTATTTATTAAATTCAAAATGCACTGACACTGTTACTTACTTCTTCTTCTTCTTCTTATATATTGGCAATCAGCTACATATACGAGCTATTGGTGCCAGTGTCAAGTTATAAATATTTTCACGTTTTTAGTCTTTCAAGTTAGTCATTGTCTAAGTCAAATGGTCGCCATTAACAGTGCAATGGCCACACTGTTAATGGTATCTTGTGGGAATTTTGGTGGAAAACGAAAACGTTGTAAAGCACTTTTATATGATATTCACTACATCCCAATAGTTCCGCCGCTTCATATTACATAAAATGCCATCAAAATTATCTAATATAACACGTTAAAACACTAAGATATCGAATATAATACAAGAGCACCACATGACGTTTTCAAATTCCCGTCAAAAGTCTTGATTACTCCACTGTTACTTATTTTTGTACCATATATATGTCATTACAACATTGGATTGATTTGTTACTGTCTGATTTCATTTAATTTTGTGCACGTATTTTTTTTGCATGTGTAGATGTAACATTTGTTTGTTTTCAATCATGTTATACAATTAGTGGTACTATCAACAAAATTATTTGAGATCAGCGACAAGATTCTATGAAACCTATCCTGATTTTTTTTCCGAAACTCGCTTTTCTATCTGTGAACTGACATCGGCTGGCTCGGACGCGCATCGCATCATACTCGTATAGCAAGATACAGCAGGCTGCATGGACGCTGGATAAAGGGTGCTGGGTGGTGAAGGACTGTCGCTCTATTATCTCATATATTTAAACACCTATGTTCTCTTTCTTTCATTAGAATGCGCGAAGGGCTTACACTTGTTCTCCGGACGGTGCTTCGAGCGTTGCCCGGACAATACATACGCCAGTGAAATTTTATGGGAGAGGAGTTCAAGAAGACGTAACCTTACATTTTTATCTGAGGGGCCTGTCCACAAAAGACAGGAGGGAGTCTTATCTACGCAAACTGCTTTAGAAGCCCTAGATATGGTAGCTTCTGCTAATGAGAGTAAAACGCTCCTTATATGTCTTCCATGTCATTACACATGCGCCACTTGTTCAGGTCCTGACAATAGTCAGTGTTTATCTTGCCTAGATGACGCACAATATTTTAACGGTACTACAGACTCTGTACCGAAATTCTACTGCTATCCAAAAGCAGTTGTTTCACAGATTAAATTAGCTAATTGGCATTATAGGCTCAACATTATTCTCTCAATTGTATTGTTTGTAATAATTTCTATCGCTTTATACTTCGTTTTAGCGTGCATTATTAAAAAATGGTGTCGTGGTGGATATTATTATTCGAACGTGGCTTATAATAAATTAGCTGTAGATGATAAACAACAGAGTGCTATGGAAATTGAAGACGAAATACATAAAGCTTTGAAGGATTCCAGTGAAAGTGAGTCCGATGATGATTTACGGTTATAGCAACTGTTGACATTCCAATCTAGGTATTATAAACTTATCGAACAAATGAATGTTAGTGATTAGCTAATTAAATAACCTAATGCAGGGCACGTGTTGTGATATAACACATTTTATGGTCACAAATTTTTTTTTTTGTATATGCTTGTAGGTAAACGGATGTTGGTTATAAAGAATTATTGGGGAAAATCGTACAAACTTTTTAAATATCTCAAAAAGGAATTGTTCCAAAGAGCTCTTGCATACTCATAGCACACAAAAATATATTTTTCCATTTTCACTTTTTAGTATTAACTTTTTCGTCGTTCTGATTATTAAATTAACTGCCTTTTTATTTTTTTATTATTTACTTAAAGTTAAATAGATATTATTAAATCTATACGGTTGATATTAAAATTTAATATTATTATACATTCCATTTGCGTTAAAATATCTTTCTAACTTTTCTCAAGACCCTCGAGAAATTATAACCGAGTCTGAGTCGTCGAAAATAATTCAGAGCTCCATAGCGCTCGGTCAATGAGGGTGCCGTTTTCGAGGGGTTGCAATTTACACCCCGTCAAGATGGCGCAATATCGCAAATTAAAGTAATTCAATAAAAAAACCATGCTCGTCTCTTAATATTTTCATATTTTCTATCTTATTATTACTTAGTTTTTACTAATACAAATTCACAAAATGATTTCAATTAGGGTAAGTAGTTAATATTAATTACGAAAGTAAGTTTTTTTAATTGAAGTAATGTTACTCGCGTTATGAACATTTTATAAAATAGTTCTACAGTCCACCATAGATAAAATTAATAGCTAAAGATTGAGTTTTATATAATTTAAAAAAATATGAGTCTATTTAATATATAAAAAAAAAATAACAAATTTCAAATAAAATAATTAAAAAAAGTGGTATTTAAAATTATGATTCCTTTTTTTTTTAAATTTTGAAGTACTTTTTCTAATATGTGTTTCTTTATTTGTTTTAACTCTGCTAAAGAACTTTTTTACTACGCGGGTACATATGTACACAATAGGTCGTTTTTTAAGTTGTCATAATCATAACAATTGCATAATATTTACTTAGGTGTATTTGCTCAAGATGCCATTTCTAATTGTTTTTTGTAAGTAGGTATTGAAAGCATTCCGGTGCGGTGTAAATATTTTGTATGTAAATAAACGAGTTCCTATTTTCAAATGTCATTTTATTTCATCATCTGCTATTCAGCGCAATGCATTTTTAAAATATTTATTTAATTATTATGAAATAAAATTCTTTTTATTATTTATTATTATTCATGGCGTTAAACTGTAAGTAACTAATATCTGTCAATTCCTCTAATGTTAACTGGGTTTTCAAAGAGTCAAGATTTAGTCTGCTAGAAATATTAGGTATCCGCCGAGTTTTCTTGCTGCACCTTTTTATTGCAGTCACGCGCTAATTCGGTGATATAATATTTCATTATATGATACCAAATTAATAAATTGTCTTTATATAATCATTGAAATTGATTAAAGCTAATGATAAGTTACCAAAAGCAACAATGTTTACATAGAATTATTTACATTTTTTTTACTGGAAATTAATGTTGTATGAAAATGTGAGTAAATTATTAACTAATACTGTAGGCGCTTACATAAAACCTGTACAACTCGGTAACATGCTGTTTCTTTTTAAAATAACTGAAAAGTTGGAAAAACAAAATGTAATAAGACTTTTAAAATAATATAATAATTTTAATTTCATATTACATTTTAGATAGACGCTTATACTGTGTGGTAGCGGCTACGAATGCTACCAACCCTTACTTTGCTCGTGGATGCCGTAAAAGAAACTGAGAGAGAGAAAACGTAAAAGAGACTAAGAGCCTTATAATGACCTATACCAACTCCATCTGATGCCGTTTGGTCAACAATTACATTCCCAAGTAGGGTTGACGTCTGGCAGGCGGCCGATCATAAACCTATTGTCAATAACTTTTACAGTATGTACTATGAAAGAAGAGTACATATTGTATCGACGCCAAGTAATTGGGATAAGAGTAGGAGAATGATGATCATGCATTCTAAATATACCTACTAAATTTTACGTTATTTATTATGGTTAAATGTAGCATTAAGTGATGGTAGTATAAGTGTCCGGTTCATTAAGAAATAAATCCTAATGTCGAGAACTTTACAACCATATAATTAATGAAGATAAATTACATCCAAAATTTAGAACAACAATTTGTAGGTCGGACAAAGAATTGTCGAGCACACGATACTCTGTTACTCAAACCACTATGTCATTTATGGATTTAATTGCTTTTTGATTAATTTTAGTATGAATTATTAAGGGGGCAGCTCCAATAGTATTCTGAATATGATTGCAAGCTTGCTAGTTAGTATAGATATATTCTTGTAGTTTTATATCTTAATATATATAAATTACGCGTCACGTTGTTTGTCCGCGATGGATTCCTAAAGTACTTAACCGATTTTAATCAAATTTGCACAGCATGTGTAGTTTGATCCAACTTAAAAGATAGGATAGCTTCCATCTCAATTTATAGTAGCAATATTATTTTATTGCAAATTATTTGTCTATTATTTGACAGTCACAATTATCTGTTATTTCCAAACGATTCTAACAGATGGCGGTATCTGTTAACTGGATCGAGTAAGTATTTAATAGTTTTTTTTTTTTTTTTCATGCTGTGGAAACGCATTTCCGCGCTATCCCCCGCCGGTGACAGGCGAGGGGGAGTGTGGAACTCGCCGGCCAGCTGCCTGACCGGAATACCCACTAAAACCACAGCGGCCCCTTCCGCGCTTTTACGGGGTGCCAGAGAGATCGTCTACTGACATTCGATCCCCGGCACCCCAACGCTTGGCCATTGGCCCACGCCCTGTCGTCATTCAAGGCGGTGGGAGGAGGTGCGCATATCGACGCCTCCTCTGCCCTGGCCGCCGGCGGCGGAGCGAATTTGCAGACGCAATTGCCTCGCGTCCCCGCTCCGCCGCCTCTTTTGTATAGATGACCTACTCGCAAAAGGAGGCCATCGACGACCAGCACCCGTCGCTATCGAGCATCTTCGAGATGACGGTCGACAGCGACAGGTCCCCTCCAATGACCGTCGACAGGACGTGGCTTTGAGGCCCCCAGGCGGGGCATACCTCCAGTGTGTGGCGCGCATCGTCCACTGGCGCGCCACACTTATGGCACCCTGGGGCCTCTTCTCTCCCAATTCTGTGCAGGTACTTACCGAAGACCCCGTGTCCGGTAAGTATTTAATAGATGGCGCTATCTGAAACGTACAAACGTTTCATATAAGCTACAACTTATTAGCATAACCACCACGTGTTACCTTAGCGAAGCAACGCGTGGCCAGGTTTGCTAGTATGTACATAAATCATCATAGTAGATGTAATGACGCTACCTGCAGAAAGGCCGACCACATGCGAGTGACGTCTCAGCGCTTTGTTGTCAGGTTGTCGGCTGAAATCAATTTTGCTGGCTCATTGAATGAGCGGATACGAGAAATACAACGAGTTACAGGATTATAACCTTGGCTGTTGCTGGCCAGGGGCATGACCTTCGGTAAAGTACGTGATTATTCGATCTAAATATTTTAGATTTGACTTTTAGTAGATCGTATCGTATACCGCGTGAGGACAACAACGGACAGCTTTCGCCGTCGGGGCGTTGACTCGAGAGGAACCCGCGAGGGTAAACCACCGGGCGGGCCACCGACGACAAAGATCGGATGCCGGTGGCCCGCTCGCACGGCGAAGAGAGGAGTTTGCATGGTGGCTCTGTGGGGTCACGCGCCGCCTCCTCCGTCACCCCGGACCGATTTGACGGGGCGAGACGCATCCATAGTTCACCGCAAAAAGAAAAGATCGTATTGTATCGATTGTATCTTTTTTTTCTTCTAAACTTCTTCATCGATACAAATCAATATAAATTTTTACATTGACCCTAATAAAACCATCTAGGGACACACCGTCTTTTTCAGACAACCTTCCGAGTCGTGTATGTAAAAGCCTATTTAGCTATAGTTTCAAACTGCGTTTCTGCTAAAAGTTTGCCTGAAGGAAAAACGCAATAATATCTTTCTCTGCTCGTAAATCGTACATTGAAGCACACAATCAAAGACGAAGCAGCCGCATCTTTAGATAAATTTAATAATACATAAAGAAAAAATAAAAGTCATTTGACGAAAAATTGCCATATTTTGTTACAAGGGGAACTTACCAGGTCTATCGATTTATATTGTAGACCCTCGTATCCAATTTAAGGTGTTTGAAGATTTGCCCTAAAATAACCATGATTACGCAGAGGGGACCAAATAATAAATGTTCCCCTTATATATCTCTAATGTATTGTATATGATACCTAGTATCTTCTTAATTCTGAAAAAAATATATACCTTAATGCAATATTAATGGACTTCTGAACACATTTTTTTTTATAAAAACCCCATTACGAGTAAAAAATGATTGTCATAAGTGGGATTCGAACCCATATTGGAAATCTGTTCCAATCGTGCTGCCACTTACACCACCGTGAACTATTGTAGGACATTCAATTCTCGCATCGTATTATATTTTTGTCTTTTAAGGAGACGTATGCCATCTACCTGATATTATTTACACATTGTACAGACTGGTGTGGGCTCGAATTCCACTTGTGGCAATCATTTTTCGCTCGTAATCGAGTTTTGGGTGTGGGTTCGAATCCCACTTGTGACAATAATTTCTCGTTCATAATCGTGTTTTTATAAATAATCAAGCATTTTAAAGGCTAAATTTCAGTCATTTCATTTTTATTCCTTTCTTTATAGCATATGGCTATAGTTAGCATACTCTCATAAAAAAACGATGTCGGTGTAGAGGCAGTGTGCTTTTGCGATTCGTTTGGTGAACGAGAGAGCCAGCAGCCCAACTTTCTGGGTGGTTTTGGGGATTTAATTGGTAGGCAGCGATTTATGTACCACTGTTATTACAAAGGTTCATGGGCGGCAGCAACACTTATAATCATGTGAGCTGCTTGGTCGTCTGTCACCATAAGCAATAAAAAAAGCAGCCTGTTTTATTAAATATATTATATTATACAAATCGTAAAGTATTCTTCGCGTGCATTTTTATTTGCCTGCAAGACTTCAATACCGCAGTTCCATCGATGTTTTCTTCTCTGGCTACTGCAAAAGTATCATTATCGCTCATGCCCTGTGTTACCACACCCGCGGGAAATGAAGAGATCACAATGCTGTAATTCGTATATTGTGGACAATTTCAATAGAGACTATCCCCATTACTATATGGGTGGTGGGCTAAAAATTGTATATACTACACGTAAATATGACAGTGAATGAATTCTAATATTTAAATGAGTATTATACATTTGAAAATAAACTGCTTTTATGGTTTTATTTTTTGAAGTGAAAACAAATGAAATAAAAACAAACATCGCTACAGGTGAAGCTACTTAAAATGTATTATTCTTTTTTTATATTAAAAAACAACAGCCAATAATATATAAGAAAAAAAAACAATAAGGTGAAAATGTTTCACGAGGTTCATTTTACGAGACATTCAATAGTGTAACAGGATAAGATTTTATTTCAAAGCTTTATCTAAAAGCGAGGCTGCCGCTTACTTAGTTTTTCCTCAAACACGAGCAAAATCTTTAGTAATATTGCTACAGTTTACGATCGACTGGTCTGACACTACCGGAACTCCCTCAAAGATAACGTTTACAGATCGTAAACACTGCTTGTCAACTTCGTTAGACCAAAGTTGAGTTATAAAACAAAGCATGCGTAGCTCTGTTAAAGATTTCCTAAATAGTCGCCAGTTTTTGTAGGGATTTAAAAGGATGAAGTTGCGAATGAACAATAGACCCGATCCCAATTCCATTCTATATCCGGACCTTTTTTAGATTCGGCTAAATTTTATTATAACATAATAATGATACGGGATCTTATTTATATGTTTCATACTCGTCATTTCAGTTCAAATAGGTTCTACTGTAGGGTTATACCTTAATCATCTTCTACGTTCATCCACGCGAGAGGAAATTTTGGTAAATATTTCCTTATTCTATCGTCACACAGATAAATTAGATGAATATTTGATACTATTATACCATATTGCTGTGGCTATGTTTTACAGAGTAGTTTGAAAGTGGCAACAGTGAATGAAAAGATTAGGAGCGATCGATTATGTTATTATGGGCAAGTTATGAGAAGGCATGAAAGGCACCTGACAGATAGGTTTATGAATAAATGCGAATGGACATAAGAATCCGTGGAGTCCTTAAAAAATGGATAGATTGTGGAAAGGAAAATTGTCATTTTAATTTTTTTTAATGCATTTTCTATAATAGTATATAAATATATTAATATTTGACTACGTATCATGTTTGTAATTCAGTATGTAATTTGTATCTAAATATGGCATATATTTATATGCCATATTTAGATACAAATTACATACTGAATTACAAACATGATACGTAGTCAAATATGGCATATATTAAAACGCCGAAAAAAACTCTTTAATATTCTTTTTTTTTGTTGCTTACGTTGGCAAACGAGCAAGCAGCGCACCTGATGATGTTATTTTCGCTCATGAAAATTTTGCAATACTAGAGATTCAGCTAGGCCGCTAATACGCCTATAAACCAAAACCCACCCAGTAAATTGGGATTCCGACTCTTTCGTTCACCGAACGAAACGCGTCTCGTTCCGTATAGTTCGGTTCATATCCACTGCTCTAACGTCGATTTTCTGAGAAAGTGTATGTAGTGGAGTAGTGTATGAAGAGGTATCCGAATTGATTGTACCGCGGCTGTAGAGATAAAACCGTCAACAGTGGGACCCCAACGCTATACTGAAATATTTTTTCTAAAAAAAACATAAAAATATGAAAACGAGAACAATGCGACATAGCAGCATTATTACTTAAAAATAGTTGCGGACAAGAATTGTAAAGCCCTCCCAATAAGAAGTTTCATTACAAAATTGATTGTCAAAATCTACACGAAGTTGTGTGCATAGCTAGTATCAATATAAATTGAGACCATGATACTGTCACAGCAATAAATTTGAATCAGTGACTAACCCAATAAAAGCTGATTGCTATCAGCTTTCGGTTATTTTCTAGCCAGGCTTTAAGGCACGCCTTATAGGAGAGGCAATAAAATCTAAGGTCCATATTTTACGTCAGTGATCGCGTCTGTACGGGAGACGTTTTACCAAGACATCTATAAAAAAATGTTCACACATTGTTCTAGCAGTAGTATTGTAACTTTTTTGGCTAAAATTATACTAAACAATATGGCGACCCAATTATTTAAATAAATGATTATTTTTTTATTTATTTGGAGCCCTGGTGGAGCTAGGCTTTTTCAAAAACTTATTTTGGAACCTCTCTTCAAGAGATCGTGTGTGGCCTAATTACTTTTGAATTTACAAATGACTTAATAAAAGGCTAAGAAGTTAAAAGTTAAAAAAAATAAAAAATTTTGGTAATATTCGAATGCTATGCCGCCTTTGCCTTGCTAGTTGTTATGATTAATTAGTGTCTTTAGCACATGTAAAGAAAATATATTCGGCGTGTGACAACGAAGTGGATAAATTCGTATATTTTATTTGATAAAAAAAAACGCATACGGACCCACAAAATGTTGACCAAGATTTTGGACTATGAGATTGGATTGTTGTTGAAAGCTGAAACCCATAGAGGGTTACCGGATGTAATCCATAAGGCGTGGATGCGAGTGCCTGAGTATTCCAGACGAAAGCCAATTAGTGATTAAATGAATATATGTCTCGTTACTCAATTGGTTTATTTCGAAGTGCACCAATGCTTAGATGTGCTGCCTTAGATATTCTTATCAAATTTATAATCGTCTGTTGGGCAGGGGCCTTGCAGATGAAAGAAATAGTCTAGTAGAATTGACACACGATTTTGTTTCCGACTTCTCTTTTGTCGCAGTGAACTTATCTGCTTACAATCCCTAATAGAATTTTACGTACACATTAGAAAAGAAGGGCGTAGTCACCAAGATATATTTACTCCATGACTACACTTATTTAATCTTCATACAGTCATCTTAATGATCATATAATATATGGGGATACTTGTTGCATTGCAGCAGTTGAGCAGAAGATTTTATGTAAATGAAGAATCATGATTTTTACGCGAGTATTGCACATATGAAATGAAACTATTTTAACGAATACTATCGCTTTACAAACACTTTACAGCGTTCATGAATATAAATCTCTGTAATAACGATGACTTGTTAGACGTGAGACAGATTAGTCCATCTGTGACTATGAACGCTATTATAAAGTATTCGAAACGCCGAGAAATTAAAAATAAAATACAAACGCGATAGAATAATGTAAATGAAGTTGTAAATACCGTAACAGACCGAGGATCGTTGTAAAAGGTTAAAATGTAAAATATTTAAAAGCCGTAAAAAGAAAAAGTTTATGCAAAACTAATGTTGCTTCCCTACATTCCGTAAAACTTGGGCACAATTACGAGACGCCTGAAGGTACGGTCGCGCCGACCTTTTCTAAACAAGTGACACTAATGGATCTAAACTCAGAACTCTCATACTTTATTTCACACAGACGCTTACGTGGGTCGAAAAGGATGGATATATAAACGGTTATGCCATGATTTCAGCTTCAATTGACCTTTGTTTATCAAATTGTTTTAATTTGTTTTAGTAATTAATGCAAATAATACTTAAAATACATAAAATAAAGCACTTCATTTGGACTATTGAAGCCTGCTACAGGATTGTCTTATTGATTACTTGAAGTTTAAAAGCTAATATTCATCAAATTTTGTCAATAAGGTAACCAGAATCGCCCAATAGTCAATGTATTAAGATTCATATTAGAACAACAGCTATTGTACAAAGTCTTATTAGACGTTGTTTTTTAAAGATATCGTATAGGCTTTTTATACTTTAGACTTAAATATCCAATAAGGACTTAAATATCCAATAAGTACATTAGAAATGGTAGGTATATTGCATTATTTAAAATTAGCCCCTCACCGAAAGGGAAGCCTTGAAAGCTTTTTGCCTCATTAAATGTACGACGTGGGCCTTCAATTTAAATAAAACAGGATTTACACTGCCGAGAAAAAGATAGGAAGAAATGCGTACATTATGTTAATAAGATTGTCGTCTTGTTGACAACAATTTAGATACTCGTGATTTAAAACGCCTCTGTGGGTGCAATTTTGTATTTTTTTAATTCGTTTAGAATTTAAATCACGGTGGAGTTTGTTGGAACAATTACTCTAGGGTGATCTTCGATAATTAGAATAAAAAAATGTTTAAATGCCCAAATTAAATCCTTCAAAATTGCTAAGTTCTAAAATAAAAAATTGTATAAGTTCAAGAACATAGTAATGTTTTTTAAGCGTATTTACTTGTATATTGGATTATATTTTCCATTATATGAAAAATAACTGAATGGATTTTAAGAATTTAGGTTAATGATTATGATGATGAATAATAATTCATCATCATAATCATTAACTCTGTTCATATACGCCCCAATGCGTGTTAAGCTTCTTCTACAATGGGAGTCGGACAAGTTATTAAAAGATTTTATTTCCAATATTCCTTCTCTTGCAGTTAGTCTAGTAATTCTTACTCTCCTACTCCTTGGGAGTGTAATTGTTGACCAAACGGTATCAGGTTGAGCTATTTAGAGTAGTCTACAGTAAATTACTCTAAAAGTGTACAAAAATACAGCTGATCCAGCTAAGCAATAAATACAAATACTTTATAAAGCTTTCAAATACACTGACATGATCAAAATACCTATATATTTCTATATTTATATTAGACTTAGTATATAAGGACTAGTTATGTATAAGAGAAAATATAATTTGTTTGTGTAGTACATACCTACTATTCGATAGCGCCGCTATCTAAATTACTTCGATTAGTAAGGAACTAGATAGGTTTGTTTATAAGGGCAGGTATCTAAATTACGTGATCTGTTCAAAGGAAAACGGTCTTTAAACATATCACGATTCGTCCCAAGTACGGGGTGGGGAGGTTTTCGTCACGTAGTCGAGGCAAATTCATTCATCATATTTTTTTTTTATTTTGCCTGTTTGAAAAAGAAATTAAAACCTTATTAATGAGTTATTGCGTGAGAACTAAGGGGGAGGGGTTTTGGCTAATACTACGGATGGTCACAGGGGAGTCAAGGGGTAAATAACTTGTTAAAAGCGGGTCACGTATCATGTGTATGTTCTCTAACGATCTAAAAACTTTTTAACTTCTAACGAAAGCCATTATTATTATTCTCCTCAGCCCATACGTGTTCTACCTTTCAGATGAAGGAACTTAGCCTACTGAAACGCTGACCAGATGTGTTTACATAGTGTTTTATTGTTCGAGTTTTATAATATATTAAAATATTTCTAAAATTTATAAATATATTTTTATACTACTACAGGAATCTAGGCCTCATGATCAAGCTCAAAGTCGCTCAGCGGGCTATGCCCGGGATTTCTCTGCGAGATAGAATCCGTAATACGGAAATCCGCAGAAGAACTGGTGTAATCGACATAGCACGAAGAATTAGCACACTGAAGTGGCAATGGGTAGGTCACATCGCTCGACGAAACGATAACCGTTGAAAAAAATGGCGACCGCGTATCGAACGTTGCAGTGTTGTTCCCAACCAGATGAACCGACGACTTGGCGAAGGTAGCTGGGAGTCGTTAGATACAGGCGGCACAAGACTGCACTTTGTGGCAAAATATGAGGGAGGCCTATGTCCAGCAGTGGATGAAAAAAGGCTGCATAATGAAAATGATGATGACAGGTATCTAAACAATAAATTAGATATATAGTCACTTAAATATCTGGTTTAAAAATAAGTATATAAATTACGTTACAGTTGATGACAGTATTTGAAAAGGGTCGCCAACATAAACCTATGGTTTGAATATTACAATTGAATGTTTATTTCATTCATGAGGTGACTGAGTAAGAATACGATTCACATCTAGCTCATGGGCGTCATTAAAGACGAATAAGCGTATAACATGCATATATATATATATATGCAAGGGAAGGAAAATTCGAAACATAACCCTGTACCAAACCGTTAAACCAGCGTGAATCAGTAGGTCAATTTCTTTCCTACTTTAAAGGAGGCTCGAGGCTCAACAGTGCAACGTTTATGATATTAGATGATGTGATGATGATTTATTTCATCGATCTAATCATCAAAGAGATGATTTCAACCTAGATTCTGTCTCTATTGAAATATTTACTTGGCTGCGCAGATGGCGTAGTGGTTAACGCAGGACAATATTTTATGCGATCCATAAAATGTTGGTCTGAGTCTGGGTGTAATTTATCTGCGTAAATTGCAGTGTTTGTAAAGTCCACCGCAATACAAGGATTATTTCCTTAGTGAAGGGTTTTATAAAAAAAAATAATTCAAAAGACAATTTTGTTTAAGTTTATAAAACAAATAAAACAATGTGAAAACAATAAGTGGCTGTTATAATTCAGAATAATAACGATGAAATGCAAGAACTTACTTGGAATTTACCTAAAAAGAAAAAAAATACACGATGTCGTATTAAGGAAAAACTTATAACGCTGTAATAAAGTGCGTAGCCACGTACAAGAAACGCGTCCGCTACATTATTCAAATGCTGCTTCATTTTAACTTCTTTGTCATTTTTTAAGTTGAACGTAAAAGCATTCATTATATAGATGCTACAATCAATTTTGTATATAGTTTTACGTAATTTGAAGAGCAAAGAATACAAAATGTCTCTATACTAGTGATTTTTTATGTTTACGCGAATACATTTCAAATGTGTATAAAACAATTTTTACGGATATTATTGCATTTCCGTTCTGTGTGGTAGCGGTTACGAATACTACCAACCCTTACTTTGCTCGTGGATGTCGTAAAAGCAGACTAAGAGCCTTATAAAGATCTGGGTCAACACCATCTGATGCCGTTTGGTCAACAATTGCATTCCCAAGGAGTGTTGACATCTGGCAGGCGGCCGGTAAAAAAACGTTTGCCAATAACTTTTACAATATGTACTATGAAAGAAGAGTACATATCGTATCGACCCCAAATAATTGGGATAAGAGTAGGAGAATGATGATTATTGTATTTCCGTGTGGTGACGGAGTAATAATACAGCTCTCTCCCCCTCTCTTGCCCGTGGGTATCGTAAAAGACGATTATGAGATATATTATGCACATGGCATCTGTGCAAGAGGAGGAAATTACCCTCCCATTATGGAGGAGACTCGAGCCCAACAGTGGGATATATATGAGCTGAGATGATGATGACGATGATGAACATGCTCCTCCACCATTATAAAATGAATACTATATATAAATGGGTATATATATAATGGGTTTGAGACAATCTGTAATCTATTATTATATTGATTATCTCTAAAGGAATGCCTGAAAGGGAATGCTCCGATGGTTCGGACATGTGGAAAGAATGCCGAATGAACGTCTTGTTAAGAAGATATACAATGCGAAAGTTGAAGGATGTAGGTACCGGGGGAGACCGAGACTAACCTACCTAGAACAGATCGGTCATGTACTGAAGGAAGGTGGAGTCAAGAGTCCCCGAAACCGGCGAGCGTGTATGAAGAGAATTATGAATGTTGAGGCAGCGAGTGAAGTATGCAAAGTTAGAGTTCTCTGGCACTCTGTTCTCCCTGCCTACCCTGCAAGGGATATGGCGTGATGATATGTATGTATGTATTAAATAATTTATCCATCCAGTAGAGGGCGCGCATGAACGAGCATTAGTGGGACATGTGGTGCTTGCTAACAGCGAGTAAAAACGGACAGCAAGACATACAGTTACACTATAGCACGAATTATTTATCAAGGCGGTACAATCAAACCTATGGGGAATAAGTTCGTGCAACATGAGTGTGGCAAGGAGTTCGTACTTTATGCGTAAATTGGTTATTTTTTGAATTTTCTTTGTTAAAAAAATTAAATAATTAGTAAAATCTAGATACAAATAGTTATTATACCATTTTTTTTTTGGCAGGCTATGGTCTGGAGACAGGTCGTTCGTTCCGTCCAGAGCGGCGGAAGGGCAGCGCATGACCCCATAATCCACGGTTGGTTATTCCCTCTTCATCGCCATTGGACCGGCCACTGGTACCGAATCCTTGATAACCGTGGCCATAGTTATAATACCATAGAAGTATATAATATGTGTTTAGAGAATATAAAGATATAGTTTTAAAATACGCCTCTAATAAAATAAATTCATTCTTTAATGCAACTTTATTTTTATTTTAAGATAGGCTACGGTATGGTTACACCCCACCCAATTCGTCCGAGTGACGAAGAGATGGCGTGCAGCCCTATAACCTGCCGTACACGTACTTCTTGCCATGCGAGTGGGCCAGCGGTACTCTGTCTGACGGATTACCCTTTCATGTATCATCTCATGTAAATTTCTTAATGTAACACTAAAGAAATATTAATTGCGTAGGTATTTTCTTAGCCTACTTTGTTATTTATATAGCCGTTTATATTTCAGTCAGTTCAAACTTTACAACGCAACTTTTCAAGAGAATTTATTTCAACTTTATCAGCAAAAGTTAAACGTAACCATACGTAATTGTAGTCAATTACTTTCCGTACGTAGCGAAAAAAATGTTCGCTCGTTTTAGTGTAGGTCACAAGAGAGCAATTTGAAAAATACGCTTGGGTAACGGCAGGGGGCGGGAAGAAACAAAAATATTGCGAATTAATGTAAATGGCTATATCATACGGGCCGCGTGGGGGGACGATCTCATTGTGCTTATGCAATTTGTGAGACAGGTTACACATTTTATATAGGTAAGCTTTTTCTTCTCACTATTCTTAGCGCCATTTTAACACTTGTTTTTTTTTATAATTTAGACGTCTCGATGTTTGACACGAGTTTCCTTCATAAAATGAGAGAAATCGATCTACCACGCTGTTCAGACAGTTTTGTATAGGAATTTATTACGAGTTTCGCAGTGATGTTATCAGTTTATGTCCCTTAGACATCTTTTACGAGACGCGTGAGACATTTAGGCGAATAATATTGTTAATCCGACACTACACTTTTTTGTGTCATATTCAGTTCTTTTCGACTTGATTGTCTTAGAATAAAATTTTTTTTTTTTTTAAATTTAATTTAATTTTTAAAAATAATGTTGTTTACCCGTGTGGCGACGGGAATAGAATACAAAGGTCGTCACCCCTTACTTGCCCGTGGGAGTCCTAAAAATTGGCTAAGGGTCTCACCGAAAGATTGGGCAGCGGCTATCTCCCGGGAAACTTAATAACATCTACCGCGATCGCCAATCCGCTCGCCAAGCGTGGCGATTATGGCATTATTACCCCCCCAAAATAAATATGAATGCAAAAAAAGTCACGGCCCCCAGTCACGGCAGTTCCGCTGTTCCACGGGCTCATTTTGGTAGCGGGCCTGTTGGTGGCGGGGCAGGGGGTGCTAGGAATCTCCGGCTGCGATCCGGCTACCAAAAAAATCGACCCTTGGCCCTGGTAACACACAACGTTCGGACGCTTAGGATCGACGAGAGGGTCATCGAACTGGAAGAGGAATTGAGCAAAATCCGATGGGATATTGTTGGATAATCAGAAGTGCGAAGAGAGGTCCCCCTCTCTTCGCACTTGCAGCAGGGCTTGCAGGGAGGGCACGATAATCCTCTGGTCTGGAAATTTGCTCTTCTACCGGGAGGGAGATCACCTATCCCAAGGCGGTGTAGGGTTTATCATTCGTAAGTCTCTCGTAGAGAACGTGGAGAGGATCGAAAGTGTGTCAACAAGGGTAGCGTACCTTATACTCAGAATTACCAAACGGTATTCGTTGAAGGTCATACAGGTTTACGCACCGACTTCGACATACTCCGACGACGTAGTGGAGGCCTTATACGAGGATATCTCGAAAGCCATCCATACGTCCAAAACCCACTTCACGGTAGTTATGGGAGATTTCAACGCAAAACTAGGCAAAAGGACAGACGATGAGTTGAGAGTGGGGCAATACGGATTTGGACAGAGAAACCAAAGGGGCCAAAAACTGGCTGACTTTTTGGAGAAGGAAGGCCTCTTCATGATGAATTTCTTCTTCAAGAAACGGCCACAAAGGAAGTGGACCTGGATTAGCCCTGATGGATCCACTAAAAATGAGATAGACTTCATCTTGACGGACAAACGACAAATATTCAATGATGTCTCTGTGATCAGCAGGATTAAAACTGGGAGTGATCATCGGACGGTTCGAGGCACATTGAATCTTCGTACGAAAGTCGAGCGGTCCCGCTTGGTGAAGTCTACACTCCGACCTACACCTGTCCAATACCAGAACCCCGATAGCTTTCAACTCGAATTACATAATCGCTTCCAATGCCTGGAAGAGTGCGAATCTTCAAACGATATGAACAACAGGTTAGTGGAAACTGTCCACGCGGTCGGGTCAAAATTCTTTAAGGCCCGTGGCGCTACTAGAACAAAAAAGCTTTCTGACCAGACTCTTCAACTCATTGAGACGGGAAAGGAAATGACGGTACAGTCTTCAGCCGATTGGTCCGAACTCAGGCAGCTTAATAGACAAATCTCTAAATCTATGCGACGCGATATTCGCCGATTCAATACACTGCGTATTGAAGAGGCGATAGAGCGAAATCGAGGCTCCAAAGTGTTCGCACGAGATTTGTCTATTGGGCAGAGCCAAATGACTAAGCTGAAGACCGATAACGGTACTGTCATTTCATCCCAGAGCGAGATCTTGGGAGAGGTCGAAAGGTTCTATGGGCAGTTGTACAAATCATCCCTGAATCCTGTTGTCAGCTTGGTCCAAGACCCCAGATCCAAGCTAACTCGGCACTATACAGAAGAAATCCCGGACGTCAGCTTGTACGAGATCAGAATGGCTCTAAAACAATTAAAGAACGGAAAGGCACCGGGAGATGACGGAGTTACCACAGAGCTCCTGAGGGCAGGTGGCAAGCCAGTTTTAAAAGCCCTACAGAAGCTGTTTAATTCTGTCATTCTCGGGGGCGACGTTACAGAGTCGTGGACCAGGAGTGTGGTGGTGCTGTTTTTCAAGAAGGGCGATAAAACGCTCTTAAAGAATTACAGACCCATCTCACTCCTGAGCCACGTGTACAAATTGTTTTCAAGAGTCATTACGAACCGACTCGCGCGCAAGCTAGACGACTTCCAGCCGCCCAAACAAGCCGGTTTCCGAAAAGGTTATAGTACCATAGACCACATCCACACGCTACGCCAGATTATACAGAAGACCGAGGAGTATAATCGGCCTCTGTGTCTAGCGTTTTATGGACTATGAGAAAGCCTTTGATTCCGTCGAAACTTGGGCAGTGCTGCAGTCCCTTCAGAGGTGCCAAATTGACTATCGATATATCGAAGTGCTGAAGTGTTTGTATAAAGACCCTACTATGGCAGTCCGCATCCAGGATAAGAGTACGAAACCGATCCAGCTGCAGAAAGGCGTGAGACAGTGAGACGTTATCTCTCCGAAACTGTTCACCACTGCGCTGGAAGATGTCTTCAAGCTCTTAGACTGGACCGGACTCGGCATCAACATCAATGGCGAATACATCACTCACCTTCGATTCGCAGATGATATCGTAGTCATGGCAGAATCCCTGGAGGACCTTGGCACCATGCTCAATGACCTCAGCAAGGTCTCCCAACTAGTAGGGCTGCAAATGAACATGGACAAGACGAAAATCATGTCTAATGCTCATGTCATTTCTGTACCGGTCCTGTTTGGGAATGCGATTCTCGAAGTTGTCGATCACTATGTTTACCTTGGACACACAGTCCAATTAGGTAGATCCAATTTCGAGAAAGAGGTCAGCCGACGAATCCAACTCGGCTGGGCAGCGTTCGGTAAACTTAGGAGGATCTTCTCGTCTAATATTCCGCAGTGTCTGAAAACAAAGGTTTATAACCAGTGTGTGTTACCAGCGATGACTTACGGCACTGAAACGTGGTCTCTAAATGTCGGCCTCATAAAAAGGCTCAAAGTCGCTCAGCGTGCTATGGAGCGGGCTATGCTCGGTATTTCTCTACGTGATAAAATTCGAAATACGGAAATCCGTAGAAGAACGGGTGTAACCGACATAGCCCTAAGGATTAGCACGTTGAAGTGGCAATGGGCAGTCCACATCGCTCGACGAACCGACAACCGTTGGGGAAAAAAGGTTCTCGAGTGGCGATCACGAATCGGACGACGCAGCGTAGGACGACCCCCCACTCGGTGGACTGATGACCTCATCAAGGTCGCAGGAAACCGTTGGATGCAGGTGGCACAGGACCGTTATAGATGGCATTCTCGTGTGGAGGCCTATGTCCAACAGTGGACGTTTACAGGCTGATGGACGGATGGAATGTTTTTTTTTATCTTAGTTTTAGAACTACTATCTTTTATGGTAACTCTTAAGTAATACATTAATTATATGTAAACCTAATAGTTTACGTAGAGTACATTAATCGTTAATAAATTTGTTAATACTTATTTGTATATGTAATCTACACATATATATGTCTTCCTTAATAAATATAATTGATGTATTTTAAACGATTAACGCAATGACTATTTTCTATTATAAAAAAGCTATATTAATAAATAGTCTTACATGAAATCGTTGAATATTTATTTCACAAGAGTAACAAGCTCACCTACAATCTTACAAATCTTGCATATTATTAACACTAGATACAAATTTATAAATATAGATAAATATCCAATAATGTTAGATAAAATTTTGATAGTAAAATATTTTTATATTATTATAGTACAACGATTGACCTTCAATAAACTAATATTCAAGGACGAAATCTCGAATAAAATGTCGACTTATAGATATTGACTTATAGCTATAACTGCTGCCGTCATGTTTAAGCATTAATAATACTCGTATTTTATTACAGCTACGTATAAATTATTAAGATCAGAAGACAGATAAAACAGTAATACAAATGATAAATCACAATACTATGTCTAGAATACTAAAGCTTTTATTATATATATATCTATTATCTCAGGTCTACATCCTTAAAGAGGATGGCAGACATGTAACAATATACTTATATTTCTCATAAATAATTATTAAATTTTACATCATCATCTCATCATCATCTCAGCTCATATATCTGTCGAGCTCAAGCCTCTTCCATAATTGGAGAGAAATTGACCTACTGTATCACGCTGGTCATGGTATAGGGTTTTGGTGTTTTGAGATTTCCTTCTCTTATTTAGATGTTATATGCACTTTGTATCCCTTAGCCGCCTCTTCTAATTGTATTCTTACTATGTCACTACACGAAAAAAAAATCACGTGGAAGGTCCAACGTGGTCAATATTGGACCTTGTACATGATTTTTTAAGCCATAAAGTTAGATTGGACTTTGAATGTGAAATGTAACTAGTAATATTTAAATAAGGTAGGTATATACTATATACCTATGTAATTATAAATTTAAAAATTAAAATTATTGGTATTATTTGATATGTAATAAAACTGTTTCTACACATTCATTTCTTGCTTGATCGTATTCTAAGCCAACATATTACAATGGCTAGCTATTCGACCACTGGCCTAATGAGACAGTTGGGAATTTGTTAATATTTCTTTATAATCCCATGACTTTATCCCCCTAGCTTTAAGTAGGAGCGTAATATACTCATATGTCTTCATACATTTTTTAACTTCATGTTATTGTTTTACATACATACATATCATCACGCCATTTCCCTTGCAGTGTAGGCAGAGAAGGCAGTGCCAGAGAACTCTATCCTTGCATACTTCACTCGCTTCTTCAACATTCATAATTCTCTTCATACACGCTCGCCGGTTTCGGAGACTCTTAACTCCACCTTCTTTCAGTACGTGACCAATCTGGTCTAGGTAGGTGAGTCTCGGTTTCCCCCGGTACCTACATCCTTCCATTTTATTGTTTTATGTGAAATATATTGCCTATCTTAAATTGTTTTATTTACCGGATAAGCTGAGAGCAAGGATTCGATATCAATGGCCTACCCAAATAGCCATAGGTAAGGGCGTACAGCAATATATGAGTTTGCACTTCCTTCTTCTCGCCTTACGAGAAAGGCTTGAGCAGGGTACGAACTGGCACACTAAAATTGAATTATTTCGTATATGTAACTAGTATTTATATAGTTTTAAGATATTGAAGACTAATTTCATAGAAGAGAGCATTTTTTATTTAGTCGAATACGTCAATAAATTTTAACGAATTTTATCTGCCCTAATTTACAATAGTTTTACTACTACCCTGACAAAACATGACCGCTGTGACTATTTAAAATATATCCTATAGGTAGATGTTTTTCATATATTATTTAAAGTTTTACAAACCTTCATATATCGGTCTTGTTCTACCATAAAAACCATCCAACTCGGATGTTTTCCTTAGAGAAAATCCCGCGGATACAAGAAGATATATTACGAACTGTATAATACCAACCGGATGAGCCTTCAATACGATTTCTAATGGACCGGCAAACGTATTATTATCCTATCTCTTTGCAACGATCGGTTTCCTAAAATCAACAAACCTTTGTTCGATTTTATATAGTCAGTTTTTTTATGATATTGATGTAAAGGCATTTTTATATATGTATTGTACTTCTATATTTATGGTTGGTTTACATTTGTGTAACAGAGTCATAGTACAAAAGTCATCATCACCGTTTTCACTTGGATGATTGTAAAAAATATTAAGCGTCCTATCCGTGTGGTCACGGAGTAAGAATACATTTCACCACCCCCTATCTTACCCGTGGGTGTCGTAAGAGACGACTAAGAGTTATAACATGCATGTAAAATCTATACAAGAGAAGGAAAACTCGAAATGAAACGCTATACCAACACGTCTACCAGCGCGGTATAGTAAGTTAATTTCCCTTCCATTATGGAGGAGGCCCCAGCCCAACAGTGGGACATATATGGGCTGTGATGATGATTAAGTGTGCAAGCAGATTACATCACTGTAAAAGAAGGAAGTATAGTATAGTCCCGTATCCGGGATAAGAGTACGAAACCGATCCAGTTGCAGAAAGGCGTGAGACAGGGAGATGTCATCTCTCCGAAAGTGTTCACCACTGCACTGAAAGATGTCTTCAAGCTCTTAGATTGGACCGGACTTGGTATTAACATTAACGGCGAATACATCACTCACCTTCGATTTGCAGACGATATCGTCGTTATGGCAGAATCCATGGAGGACCTTGGCACCATGCTCAACGATCTCAGCAGGGTATCCCAACTGGTGGGGTTACGAATGAACATGGACAAGACGAAAGTCATGTCAAATGCCCATGTCATTCCTGTACCGGTCCTAGTTGGCAATGCGATTCTCGAAATTGTCGATCATTATGTTTACCTTGGACAAACAGTCCAGTTAGGTAGATCCAATTTCGAGAAAGAGGTCAGCCGACGAATCCAATTCGGTTGGGCAGCGTTCGGGAAACTTAAGAGGATCTTCTCATCCAACGTACCTCAGTGTCTGAAAACACAGGTCTACAACCAGTGTGTGTTACCAGTGATGACTTACGGCACGGAAACGTGGTTCCTAAATGTAGGCCTCATAACCAAGCTCAAAGTCGCTCAGCGTGCTATGGAGCGAGCTATGCTCGGGATTTCTCTGCGTGTTAGAATCCGTAATACGGAAATCCGCAGAAGAACGGGTGTAACCGACATAGCACGAAGAATTAGCACGCTGAAGTGGCAATGGGCTGGCCACATCGCTCGAAGAACCGACAACCACTGGGGAGAAAGGTTCTAGAGTGGCGACCACGTACTGGACGACGCAGTGTAGAACGCCGCTCCCACTAGGTGGACAGACGATCTAGTGAAGGTTACTGGGCGTCGATGGATGCAAACGGCACAGGACCGCACTCTGTGGCGTACCATGAGGGAGGCCTACGTCCAGCAGTGGACGGCGATGGGCTGAAATGATGAAAAGAAGGAAAGTTCGAGATAAAACCATATGCCAGCCTATTTAACCAGCCTGTTATAGTATGGTAATTTGTCTCTCATTATTGAAGAAGCTCGACACCAGTAACGGATATGAGCTAAGATGATCATGATGATTACATTGCATTAGTCTGATTGATGTATTAATACCTTGAAACAATGTCTGGGGCATCCCAAGGTGGCTACTGGTAATCGCAATTAATCTTCTAAGCTTTCACTATGGCAGGCCTAGTTAAG
The DNA here is from genome assembly GCA_905163515.2 of Lymantria monacha. NCBI lineage: Eukaryota > Metazoa > Arthropoda > Insecta > Lepidoptera > Erebidae > Lymantria > Lymantria monacha. Next base: position 14,516,107 of record LR991097.1, on the reverse strand, counting down.
AACATACATACATACATACATACATATCATCACGCCATATCCCTTGCAGGGTAGGCAGAGAGAACAGAGTGCCAGAGAACTCTATCTCTGCATACTTCACTCGCTTCCTTCCTAGTTAAGAAAGAGATGATAAAAAACATTTTACACATTAGTTATAATTATTTTAGTTACCTAACTATTTAAAATGTCAGGTATCTCTATGAAATTATAAAAACCTGTTTAATAGTTAACCATTAAGATCACGTTATCCGTGTGGTGACAGAGTAAGAATACAGTTCACCACCCCCTATTTTACCCGTGGGTGATCGTAAGAGACGACTAAGGGATATAAAACGCATATAACATCTATGCGAGAGAAGGAAAACTCGAAATAAAATCCTATACCAACATGTCTGACTAGCGCGGTATAGTAGGTTAATTTTCTTTCTATTACGGAAGAGACCCGAGCCCAACAGTGGGACATATATGGGCTGTGATGATGATGATGATTAAGATCACAATCATTTGTCATATATATTCTATAAAGTTACTGAGTTATCATTGGTAACAAAGTTCAATTTTGCTATCGTTTTTAGTGAATATTTTAATGTAATGTAAAGTAGTATAGCATTATACTACATTACATAGAATAAACCTAATAAATTTAAAAACTTTTATGTAGGATTTTAGATGACGTCTCTATAACGTATATTATAGATGCATTCACGTCTGTTATAACTGAAACTTAAACTGACAGGGATTATAGTCGAAAGTGTAACCCGCTAGGCGATCTGCTCGTATCAAGGAAACGGTACCGGTGGTTAGTAATAAACAGTTATTTCGGCAGACTATGACGTCATCCTTCTATCGTCATTCACATTAACCTGTCAATAAAACAGTTTGCTATAACAATAATGTACTGTAGTTTGATCATTCGCTGGTGGAACAACTAAATTTCTACAGCCTTGCAGTAAATTGAGTTACAGTTGAGTTTTGCAGCCAAGACTCAACTTGCACCAAGCGTTGTATTTTTGAAGATCCCTTCCCCTTAAATGGATCACGTAATATGTGTACCTTCTTTAATGTAATAATAAATTTTTCCAATGAACAATGGTAATGCAATTTTTAAATATTTATAACAACTAATGTATTTTCTGAATGAATCGTAAGTTCTCTGTAATATACCAATTAAATAACATATCATTATTCTCCTACTCTTATCCCAATTGCTTGGAGTCGATACAATATGTATTCTTTTTTAATAGTACATATTGCAAAAGTTATTGGCAATAGTTTTGTGACCGGCCTCCTGCCAGACGTCAACTCTCCTTGGGAATGTAATTGTTGACCAAACGGCATCAGCTGGAGTTGGTCCAAGTCGTTATACGGTTCTTAGTCGTCTTTTACGACATCCACGAGCAAAGTAAGGGTTGGTAGTATTCGTAGCCGCTACCACACAGCATAAATAACATAATAATACATAATAAACCAAATAAATAACATATATTAAAATAAAAAAAAACATTTACTTCACGTAATATAAAAATAAAAAATTACGACGTGGAAAATACCCAAGTTATTGCGGATTAATATTTCTCTCAATATATCAGATGAATTTTGTCTATATTGTATGATGTAGTGAACTGTCGACGGGTAAGACTTTTTCCTGAAGCTTAACCCCCAACGCTCCATAACCCCTAAAAGCTCTACGTGACACATGTCCCAGATTACTGTAACGCTTATTAAGTTGTTGACAAACGACATCGTATATTTTCTTTCAAAACTACGAGAACTGTAAAATGTTTTTAATTAATGCTTTTACTTTACTAACATTATTATTTATCTATTTTTATTTCATAACATCATTACATGCCGCAATAGACCAACGTGCCTTTAGCTTAAAAATGGTTATTCAAATAATTGACGTAGAGCAGTTTTTTTTTGCGTTGGACTATGGACGTCGTCACGCCCCGTCAAGTCGGTCCGGGGTGACGGAAGAGGCAGCGCGTGACCCCATAGACCCATGATTTTCTCTCTCTCTCTCTCTCTCTACTCTCCAACTCTCCTCTCTTCGCCGTGCGAGCGGGCCATCGGTACCCGATCTTTGTCTTCGGTGGCCTCCCGGCGGTTAAAGCATCACCACATAGAGTAATCGCCAATCGACACTAATCGTCTTCTAATGTAACACTTAAACGTTAAAACTATTTAAAAAAATAAAGCTGGTATGCATTATCACTTACCATCCCGTTGTCCCTCAGAGCAGATGTTATCAAGCTCTAACTAGAAACCCATGTATATCTTTAGGCGATTGAAACTACAAGCTACTTGTATTAATTAATTGGCTTTATCAGAACATGGAATATTGGAGCACAATGAAGAGGCCTTTTACTGCAACATGCTTTGACGCAATCTTAATTGAATTTTTTTACTGGATTAATAATAAGTGTTGTGTAGGGGCTACGAGTACTATCAAGTCTTACTTTGCTCGTGAATGACCACCTGATGCCGTCGGGTCAGTAATTACATTTTTAAGAAGGACTAACGTCAGGCAGGTGGCTGGTCATAAAACTATTGCCAATAACATTGTAATATGTACGAGATATTGCATGCGATTAATTGGGATAAGAGCAGGAGAATGATGATAGTAATCATAGGAATACTGTTATTTTATATTAATTGGTATTAACTGATTGTACTGAGGCGTAGTAATTTATAAGGTGACTTCCTATGCCGTATTATGGGTACGATCCCCACACAGTACAAATCTTTATACAATTCACAAATGATTATAGTAAGCCCCGAGTATTATTTTGGTCCGTTGATTGTGTGTTTGTAAAGGTTCCCGCAACACAAAGGTTTATTTTTTATAACAGAGTATTGTCTTATAAAAATAGGTGTTTAATATTTATTATATCCAGCTAAGTGATTTTTACAGGGTTAGAACTGAGTGCAATATGATTCGCAAGAGCCTCAACGCAACGAAATTTGTAGTAGTCGCACTACCGTAGTAGATATAATGCGAGAAGCTATCAATCTCAGATTAGTCTTGTTTCGCGTCGGACAGGAATAGGTATATAGGCGACTATATACTAAAAGCGTTCATGGTCACGGGAGGACTATTCTCCCGTAACGCTGTAAAGTGTTCGAATCATCGGGCAAATAAAAATCAAATACAAACCTCCCCCTCTCTCTCTCCCTCTCCCTCTCTCTCTCTATCTCCCTCTCCCTCTCTCTCTCAAAACTCTTAGTATTCAATAATAATTAATACGAATTAAATATATTGACTGCTATATCACAGCTATCAAATTAGCGTAATATTTAATTTAAATTATGTTTCATTTAAAAATTCAACATTTCGTAACGTAGTTATTATATATATATAAAGACTTATTATTCTGAAGAAGAAGCAAGTAATAATCGTAAACCTTCTCAAACTTAATTAAAGACTAGAGTTTTGGCGGGAATGTTAAAATATCATGAAGCGGTCTTATATTGTATTTAACATTTTAGTGTTGTATTAATTAATTTTAATGACATTTTATAAAAAAACGTTTTAGGAATTTGAATTAAGAATCTACAATATAATATCGAGGCAAAACTAGATACTTATCTAGCAAGACCATCTTCAAAACCTCAATATACCAACCCGTCTGACTAGCATGGTATAGAAGGCCAATTTCAGTCCAATGATGAAGGAGGCTTGAGTCCAATATGAGAGATCATCATCTCAGCTCATATAAGTCCCACTGTTGGGCGTGAGCCTCCTCCATAATAGGAGGGAAATTGACTTACTATAACAACCTGGATAGACATGTTGGTATAAGATTTTGTTTCAAGTTTTCTTTCTCTTGCATAGATGTTATCATCATCATCATCACAGCCCATAAATATGCCACTGTTGGGCTCGGGCCTCCTCCGTAATAGAAGGGAAATTAACCTACTATGCTGCACTGGTCAGACGTGTTGGTATAGGGTTTTGTTTCGAGTTTTCTTTCTCTCGTATAGATGTTATATGCGTTTTATATCCCTTAGTCATCTCTTACGATCACCCACAAATAAAATAGTTATAATAGTTAAAATAGTTTTACTTCTCTGGCATATATGCGTTTTATATCCCTTAGTCGTCTCTTACGATCACCCACAGGTGAGATAAGGGGTGGTGAATTTTATTCTTACTCCGTCACCACACGGATAATATGGGAGGAATCTGAGCTGAAATGTTGGTGATGATAGATCTACAAATAAACATACTATCACATATTTACATCTGGAGTACTAAGGAGAATAATATCACACAATGTTTAAGCTAAATATTAAATGTTCTGAAGGAGGTTACTATTATGTTCATATTACCGCGAACTAAGTGAACTCAACTGCTGTCAAAGGATATCAAGATAATGTTCCAAACATAATACAGTGCTGGGAAACTGTATAACTTTAAGGGCTATTTGCTAAAATGTGCTTATTACTACTACATGTAAGTACGTTACGCTAAGCAAGCAACCACTTTTCTAAATTACTTGGATATTCAATTACGAATTATATTCCTTACTAGTTATGCCAGTAGCTATGTTCGTATGAATTATTTATATAATTCAATCTATTCATCATCAACCCATATCATCATCATCTCAGCCCATATATGTCCCACTGTTGGGCTCAGGCCCTTCTATAATGGAAGGGTAATTGACCTACTATACCACGCTGGTCAGACGTGTTGGTATAGGGTTTTGTTTCGAGTTTTCCTTCTCTCCCATAGAAGTTATATACATTTTATATCCCTAAGTCGTCTCGTACTATCACTCACGGGTAAGGTAGGGGGTGGTGAATTGTATTCTTACTCCGTCACCACACGGAAATAAATTCAAGCTACTATTTTATTTGAATTTTCTTTGTTTGTGGTAGCAGCTATGAATACTACTTACTTTGTTCGTGGATGTTGTGAAATACGATTAAGAGAGCTTTATATCAAAGTTGGCGAACTCTATCCGATGCCGTGTGGTCAACAATTACATTCTCAAGGATGGTTGACGTCACGCAGACGGTCGGTCATAAAACTATTGCCAATAAACTTTTACAATATGTACGAGTAGGTACTTATTGCGTCGATGCCAAGTAATTGGGATAAGAGCAGAAGAATGGTGATGTTATTTGAAAATTAACGTCGTTTCGTAATGTTAGTAATAATATCTTCTATCTATCTTATATCTTAATGTTAGTAATAATAGTTCACGATGGTGTAAGTGGCAGCACGGTTGGGCCGGATTCCCAATAGGTGCGGGTTCGAACCCCGCTTGTGACATCATTTTTCGTTTCGTAATCGGGTATTTATAAATAATTAAGCATATTAAATGCTAAAAAAATTTCAGTAATTTGAATAACAAGGTTGTGTCATCGTTTAATACAATTCTAACTGTAAAGTTTGAAGTATTAAGCCTATACAATGTGTAAACATTGTCCGATAGATGGCATACGTCACCTTGAAGACGTAAGATATAATATGAAGCGAAATTTGCATGTCCTAAAATAGTTCGAACCCCGCTTGTGACAACATTTTTCGTTTCGTAATCGGGTATTTATAAACAATTAAGCATATTAAATGCTAAAAATTTCAGTAATTTGAATAATATCTTCACTATTACTTTAATAGTTGCCGTAACAATAATAACTGCGTAGAACGATTGCCGGTAATTGTAATTTAATATTTGCCAATTTACCTATGCGTATATTTCCGTGTAATGACTGAGTAAGAATTCAGTTCACCACCCCCTATCTTACCCGTGGATGATGATGGAAAGATGACTAACGGATATAAAACGAATATAACATCTATCCAAAATAGGACTATCTCGAAACAAAATCCTATACCAACACGTCTGACCAGCGTGGTATAGTGGGTTCATTTCTCTTTCATTACGGAGCAGGCTCGAGCCCAACAGTGGGGCTTATATAAACTGAGATCAATGAATGAATGAATGAAATTTACCTATCATATAAATTTAACAATTATAGACATTATTCAGCTCCTGTTTATCACAACTTTATTTATTTTTAATTAAAAATAATGTGTGGTGACGGAGTAAGAATACAATTCACCAATCACTACCTTAGCCGTGGATGATCGTACGAGACGACTAAGAGATATGAAACGCATATAAGATCTATGTAAGAGAGGGAAAACTTGGAACAAAACCCTATACCAACACGCCGACCAGCATGGTATAGTAGATCTACTTCCCTTACATTATGGAGGAGGCTCGAGCCCAACAGTGGGACATATATGAGCTGATATGATGATGATGAAATAAAAATATATCTGATACAATAAGTGTGGTTTTCCGTGTGTTGAGCAAGAATGTATTTCACCACCCCATCTTGTCAGTGGATTTCGTAAAATATGACTCAAGGATATAATGTGCAGGTATCATATATGCAAGATAAGTAAAAGTCGAAATATACCCCTACATCAACCTGTGTGATCAATATAGTATAGTAGGTCACTTTACCTATTAATTTAAAAGAGGCTTGAGCCCAGCCGTGGTACGTGTATGAGATGTGATGATGATAATAAACAAACAAAAAATTTCGGTTTTATTATTTTAATATATTGGCTTTGTTTTACTTATTCGATTAGAAGACTTTTGAGTTTCCTTCGTCCTGGCTGGCGGTGGGGTGGTATTGGATTCTTTACTACTGCTACTTTATTTACGCCACGGCTTCTATTAGAGTGACAAATTGATCTATCATACCCATACATACATACATATCATTATGCCCTTGCAGGGTAGGCAGAGAAGACAGAGTGCCAGAGAATTCTATCATTGCATACTTCACTCGCTTCCTCAACATTCATAATTCTCTTCATACACGCCGGTTTCGGAGACTCTTGACTCCACCTTCCTTCAGTACTTGACCAATCTGGTCTAGGTAGATTAGTCTCGGTCGCCCCCGGTACCTACATCCTTCCACTTTCGCATTGTATATCTTCTTAACCAGATGTTCGTTCGGCATTCCTTCCACATGTCCGAACCATCGGAGCATTCCCTTTCGCATCTTTACATCAATACTCTCTTTCATACCTACTCCATATATATTTCATGGATAATTTTTGTAACCTATCAATTACAATACCAGATTTTATCTTTATTATAAGAATTTTTCTATCAGTCTTTAAAGACAATATTAATTTATGCATTATGGAAAAACAAACTGTTTATTGAAATGGCTGCCGATGTATATCAGAGGTCGTCGCTATCTGTCGTCGTTATAGAGTAACAACAATGCTATGATGTAGCTGGGATATTAATGATAGCACCGAGACGACCACGCCTGTGTTTACTAAGTGTTCTTAATTGTCTGAGCCAAGTTATATACACGTATGAGGGAGGTTATCCTCTTGTGGCCTCCTACCTCCCCTCTAAGCACAGCAAGCCTCGTATTGCCAATGCACAGATTTGATACTAGTATGTTCACTACATCTATCAAAATATCTAATGTTCCTAAATAGGAAATATCGTTTTCACGCTTTTATAGATAAATAATATACATAAAATTAAATTCACGTCATTTATTACATACATATATATAAATTACGTGTCACGTTGTTTGTCCGCGATGGACTCATAAAGTACTTAACCGATTTTAAACAAATTTGCACGGCATGTGTAGTTTGATCCAACTTAAAAGATAGGATAGCTTAAATCTCAATTTATAGTAATATTAATTTATTGCAAATTATTTGTCTAATATTTGACAGCCAAAATCATATGTTATATCAAAGGGATTTTAAAAGATGGCGGAATCTGTTGACTGGATTCAGTAATTATTTAATAGATGGCGCTATGTTAAATGTACAAACGCTTCATATAAGCTAAAATTTGTTAGAATAAACAAAAAGTGTTACTGAGGCTAACCTAAGCCATAGCAACGCGTGGCCCGGTCTGCTAGTATATATATGTATATACATTACGCGTCACGTTGTTTGTCCGCGATGAACTCCTAAAGTACTTAACCGATTTTAATCATATTTATACAGCATGTGTAGTTTGATCTAAATTAAAAGATAGGATAGCTTCCATCTCAATTTATAGTCGCAATATTATTTTATTGCAAATTATTTGTCTATTATTTGACAGTCACAATTATCTCTTATCTCCAAACGATTCTAACAGATGGCGGTATCTGTTGACTGGATTGAGTAAGTATTTAATAGATGGCGCTATGTTTAACGTACGAACGTTTCATATAAGCTACATACAATTTATTAGCGTAACAACCACGTGTTACTGAGGCTACCTTAGCCACAGCAACGCGTGGCCGAGTCTGCTAGTTACATATAAGTATTATAAGGATACTTATATATTGCTAATTTTATATTAAGTCTGAAATTAATCAAATAATGTACCACTGAATAGGAGACTAAGAATATTCGGGGTAAGAAATTCAGCGGACTCGTCGTATTATTAAAATCACTTATTTTAGTAAATATATGCTTTAGTGTGATGCCCTTCAATCCTGGTTATATTTTTTTCAATATAATTTAAAATTACGAGGTTACGTGCTAAAGCAGCCTTTATTTAACTCAAATATATTGAAAAGAAGGTAAATATAATCAAATAAGAAATTAATTTATTGTAATAATACCATTGCTTTCAGGAATTGAATAATAGGTATGAATCTCAATAATGTCACTGTTAGTTCTATACTATGTTCTGTCTATGTGGTAGCGGCTACAAATACTACCAACCCTTACTTTGCTCTTGGATGAAGTAAAAGACGACTAAGAGCCTTATTTCCACCTGGGCCAACACCAGCTGATGCTATTTGGTCAATATTTACATTCCCAAGGAGGGTTGACATCAGGCAGGCGGCCGGTCATAAAATTATTGCCAATAACTTTTACAATATGTAGGAAGAGTACGTATTGCGTCGACCCAAAGTAATTGGGATAAGAGCAAAAGAATGGTGATGATGAGGTTTATACTGCCTGAAAGTCGTTTGTACATGAGTACAAACGACTTTGGATGATCCAGCTGAGCGCATTAGATATAAGCCTCCAAGGTTATCTGTGAAAGCCACCGAAGATAAAGATCGGGTACCGGTGGCCCGCTCGCACGGCGAAGAGAGGAGTTGCACGGTGGGTCTATGGGGTCACGCGCTGCCTCCATTCCGTCACCCCGGACCGATTTAGCGGGGCGAGGCGCATCCATAGCCCACCGCAAAAAAAAAGGTTATCTGTGAATAATGATTGTAAAGTGACTCTATAATTGTCTGTGAATAATTTGTTTATATTTCAAACTGGACATTTCTACCTGCCCGCGATGTTTTAGACTACATTCAGAAGAAATAATGCGAATATAGAAATTCCTTTAAAATCAAGGCCATTAGTGATTCTCACAGAGCGTCATGGCAACTGCTGCAATTGCTGACTTTATATAGTCTCCACACAAACGGAGATGCGGAGACGGATAGTTAATAACAAATCTTGAGCCATCTTTGTCTGTTCGACCGTATTTTCCTTGAATTAGACGATTTAATCAGATGTAACCATTAATCTAGTTTACTTCGAATTTAATCAACAAGCTAGCCCTATATTTATTGTTTTCGTCTGACATCTAATATTATTACCGCTCTCTAGTTTGAGGGGCGTGTAACTTTACGAGAATACATCAATTTATTTCGGTTTAGTAACCGCAAGGTCGTAATACAACACTGGGGCTTATGTAATGACTTATTGTACCTGGGATTTCATGTATGTTGGATTATGTTTTGCGGGATTTGTTGGCATTCGTTAGCACTGTTTCATTGCTACGAATCGCTTTATGTTTCATTGTTTATTTAAATTTTCTCAATGAATAAATTATTTCACACATTTTATGTAATTAAACACGTGGTTAGCACGTTCGAATAAATTTGCACATAATTGTAGACGTATATTTGTGAACGAGCCAGTCTTTTTATATTTGCTATATTTCAAAAACTTTTTTAGAATTAAACAGAAAGCTTAACTTATAAAATAGGAGTTTCCTAATTTCTTAAGGTACTTGTTCCTTATCTAAACAGCTTAGATTACCTTGGTAAAGTGCCTTTGAGTGATTCATTCATACTAACTTCTGTATGATTTCTCTATGCACTTATTAACACCGTAGGTTCATAAATTTATGCCTCGTGCCATATTTGTGGGTTTGATTACGTTATTTTTAATTGTACAAGGTTTGTTTTTCTTTTTTTATAGGTATTTAAAATATTTATGGTGTCATAAAATTTAACAGTGTATCTTACTTTTGATTTGGATTTTTATTTCAACTTTAATTTGTTTTTAATTTTGTATTATTATTGATGTTAATTCTATATATTATGCCGTATTTAATAAGTTAATCTTTTGAAATGATGTATATGAAATAGTATACAAAATGTATCTTAATGACATATAATTTTATTAACCGGGATCAGTGCATGTTGTGTTAATCTGTAATTAATTGATACACTTATGAACGCAACAACGCTTTTCTGGATATATTATAATTATAATATGTAAAACAGTTGTTGATTAACCTAAATAAATAAATATCATTGCATATTTCCCCGATCTAACTTTTGTAGTACATTGCATATTTCTCCGATTTATGACGATTTTTCTATATATATGCTTGCTCGATTGGAAGAGTATTTGATCAACGAATATTAGAATTAAATTTACTTGGATCAATATGGTCTTATAATTTTGCTAATTATTTCAGAGGTAACGCTCTGATATGGACGTATGTATATGGGGTCAAGGATCCATCCCTTGACTTCTGCGACACTCGCTAGGAACGATTTGATTGAATTTTATTTGTCGCTCAAAACTTTACCCTTGCATATTCACTTAGCATAAGGTACCCCCCCCCCGACTAACTTTAGTTAATAGATAGCGTAGGAATTATAATTAACTGGGCCTATCTGCACACATTGAGTCCGAAAGTGGAGAAAATATACAGAAAATCCAAAAAATATTTTTATTGGCAAAGTTTCAAACCTAGAACTTCATTAGAATGATTACGTAACATCGTAGAAGAATAGTTAAAAATCGAAGTCATTTTGTAACAATTCTTTTTTGTGGTCTTTACCGCACTAGCCGTGCATTCAGGGAGACAATAGGGTGGCAGAAACTTACCCAGAATTACTGCCTCTATCACAAGCTATTGATATCGCATAGATTTAACGATAGCGGCACGTCCATCGAGTATTCAAAAGCTAAGTATACAAAAAAATTAATCCTACAAATAACTTTAACAAACTGACAATTAATGCACGACCAAAATAAAAGAAAAACTAAGAGTTAAATATAATTAAAATTATATTTAACTTTAAATAGATAAGTGAAGACTACCTTCATAGATGTTTAAAAGCGAAAGTTTAAAAGATTTATTTATCCCCATCTAGGGAAGCAAGTTTCAATAAACTGCGTAATGAGATCTTATTGTGAAAAATGGAAGCATATTAAGGTAATAGCTGATACCCGTCCGTTTTGCTAAGCACGAGATAAAGTTATGAAACTTAAGAAAAAGTATCCATACTTTATTCTTTGATACAATTTTTTTTTATGTCAAATTTCATTAGAATTATACCAAGTTATGTAACTTAAAAAGAAAGGATCTATGTTTTATTATTTGTTTCCAGCATTTTATGACAAAGTTTATTAGAATTCGTCCAATAAAATGGTGAAAAGTAAATACTTTTAATTTTTAGAAATTACAATTTTATATTTTACTTTATCTGCAAGGAAAGCCTGAGGTATATAGGTATAACATAGTTATATTAATTATTTAAAATAGGTATAAATATGATAATAACGAAGACTATTTCCTTCTACGCGGTGCGTTATTTGTATTTTTTTTTTACAAATTAAGCAGTGGTCTAAGTATCGACTTACCTTCAAGCATAATGCATTTGATTACCACGCAGAAAAATTCTGAATGCTGTTCACAAGGATAGAACTTATTTTTTAATATGGAATATTATCTGATGAAAAACGAAACTAAAATTGGTGTATGCTTTAGCCACACGTGAGAGATGCAAATTTCATTAAGGTGAGTTAATAATACGAAATATAATTCTCTTTGTTTTTTTTGTTCATAAAATTCATAAAACTTTATAACATATATTTTATAAATTACTTTGTTGAATTTTATTCTAACTGATCATTATTTATATCGTAATTTAATAATCTTCTTTAATCAACTAGAGCCGAATTTCCTCGAACGAGTATTACGTAGTCGAGCGTGATATCCCAGTCTCATTTAAAACTACAAAATTCACAATATAAAGTACATGGCGAACGCGTCTAAAGAAACTTTCACTTTTAAAAAAAGAACATTACATTCTTTATTAAATCTAAAAAAAAGATTCAAGCTTAAGTTTAGATACAAGATAAAATGAACATGATCATTATAACCTCTTCTAAATTGTTGAATTTTTAAAATGTTTAATTAAATATTATCAATGGACTTTCTCAAAGTAATATACTATTTACATAGCGATCCAAGCAAGCGGTGCGAGTTAGTCAAAATATAATATTTTTCTTTGCACGTTATTTATATCTCGCTGTGCAAAAATTTATGTAAGGGTCTGTGGTTTCATGATTAAGACATGTGAACAAAGGAGTGCAGCTTTAGTTGGTTAATTTACCCAAAAAAAAGCGATTCCGTCACTTTAATAATACTTTTCTTGAATAAAGATATCATCTCTTTTTATTTAACTCAACATATATTTATACATTGATTTCCGTGACGGAGTAAAAATACAATTCACCACCCCCCATCTCACTCGTGGGTGATCCTATGAGACGACTAAGGGATATAAAACGCATATAACACCTATGCAAGAGAAGGAAAACTGGAAATAAAACCCTATAACAACACGTCTGACCAGCGTGGTATAGTAGGCCAGTTTCCCTCCCACTATGAAGGAGACTCCAGCACAACAGTGGGACATATATGAGCTGAGGTGATAATTATGTTTTACTACGTTATAACTAATACTACAGATATAAATAAATCTTTATAATAACAATGATTTAGACCTACTACGCACGTTGAAAAGTCTTCGAAATATCAGGGACAAAAAACCAGATACAAACGCGATAAATTAAATAAAGATGATTTTATTTTAAATGCGGTTCATATAATCACTATATACTTATAATCACGCGTTTTCACTGGCTATGGTCTGGTCACATTTGTTTAAACCACCATCTCATCATAACCCGCTGAGTTTCTTGCCGGATCTTCTGAGTAGTGGTCTAGTGCCGATCCGGTAGTAGTTTATTAAATTAAATTAAAATGTTAATACTGACAGTAGGTACGAGTAAGTGCCCTCGCAGGGTGCTTTATACATAATAAATTAATTTGAATTCGAAGAACCTTGGTGCGGTTGTTGATCGAGTATTTAACCTATCTGTTTGTTGAGCGTGCCATCATAACCTTGGTCCCTAGATAGCTATGGCGGATTCCAGGTATTGTGTCAAAGTTATTGAATTATTAAATTCCTAGTATTTAGATGCCAATATATTATAATCAAAAAACAAGAATTTGACTGCATAGATGGCGGAGTGATTAAGATAGCGACCTACCGTGCCAGTGCTATTAGTTCGATCCCACACAGGATAATAACTTGTGAGAGCAATAAATTGTGGTTCTCAGTCGACGGTCAATATCATGAATAAATGAATGTGAAAATGGGATCCAAGTTCTACATCATAATACTTATTATGTAGTGGTCGATTTTACCGACAATAGATTTGAGATTTGTAAATCAAAAAAATCTATGTATAGATGCCAAGTTATACAGACAATTTTGATAATATTTTTTTAAAAGAACCTATAACATTCTTAAGTATTTTTTTCCAAAACGTTATTTTTTGTTTATTTTCTACATCAAAAAAGTTTTATAAAAAAATATAACAATATCTTATCAAATTCTCAAATTCGAATATATACACATAAATATAACTGAAGTGTCAGTTTGTAATTTCAAATTAACAGCTTTTCACTAAATGTATATGAAATTAGGGGTAAGGGATATAAAACGTAATATAACATCTACGCAAGAGAAGTAGAACTCGAAACAAAACCCTATACCAACACGTCTGACCAGCGCGGTATAGAAGGTTAATTTCCCTCCCGGCACGAAGGAGGCCCGAACCCAACAGTGGGACATAAATGGGCTGTGATGATATGAAAATATATACGTTAGTTACATAAAATAATCAATATGTAATGATTTTTCTGTCTATCTGTCTATTCCGGCTAATCTCCGGATTGGCTGCACCGTTTTAACGAGACTTTCCCTAGCAGGTAGTTAATGTAATAAAGAGTAACTTATGCTACTACTTTTATTTTAGAAAAAAAATGAGTTCCTCAATAACAAAATTAAAACCATTAAGAGATGCCAAATGACAATGAATGCGCGACTAAAGCTTGAGAAAGGAAATAGACTGCTTTGCCGAGGGCGAAAGCTAGTTATTAATATATACCATAAACTAGTATACGTATATTTTATACATAGTTTACGGGCAAATTATCTTTGCTCTTAATAGAGTTTAACCACAAACTCGCTGCAGCACTATAGCTTGTATCCAATGCCAAATTAGTGTTGCGGTATAATATTTAATTGACAATAACAAAGTTTGCATGATATATTATAATATCAAACTCAACCCGTTGCTTTGTTTGTAGAAGTTGCTATATCGTAGCGCCTGATGGGGAGTTGCAACAATAGAGATAACATATAAATCTTTTCTATGAAAAAATACAAATACATACCAATTTTCATAATGATCGTTCTAATATTTTTTGAGTTTAGCGATGTCATATATATATATAAAATCCTCTTTTATAGATATAAATTATGGAACTATAGTAGAAGTGACTCGATATTTTTTTTTATAATGTATAGCCCTTATCTCCGAAGAAGAAATATGTAGTGTAGATTGCATGTAAGCATTTATATACCTAGTTATGAGACCTAGTTTTAAAACCTAAGTAATATCATTAGCTATAAGTATATAATAAATAGGTCAGGCTCATAATAGATTAGATATCCCCTTTTTTTTTTGTGGAGGGTTGGGTTACGGTCGGCGCCCTCCTCGCACCACTCTGTCCGGGGTGAGCACGCACACCCGTAACCCACCCGTGACCGCCTTCGTCGTTGGACCGGCCACTGGAGCAGCGTGAACTTGTCGTCAGCGGCCGGCCCGACGGAATACCGCCTGAGGGGTACTCTCTCCTTGAGCGACAAGATCAGGATCGCTTGCCGTATCCTCATTGCTTTTAGAAAGTCTAGCTAGAAAAGGCCTTGCTTCGGTGTTCAGACTATCGAGACTTTCCAAACGGTGCTGATGGAGTGGTTGGGTCGGCAGCACAGGATCGTTGCCTTCCTATTGGTAGAGGTGTTGATAGAGCAAGGTTGCTTTAGCAAGTACCTGCACACGATCGTGGATTATGGGGTTGCAACCCGCCTTTTCAACCCGGACGGAACGGATGGCGTGTATTCAGACCAGCCCACTAAATAGCCTGCCAAAAAAACTATAATACTTAACTACTTACTTAATTTGTCATGACTGTTTTTGTTGACATATTTTTGAAGTGAAAACTTCTTTTAGCACGCCGCACACTGATTTTTTTTGTTAGCTTTAAGTGAGGCTGATCCGTCACGCTCTGAGTTGAAAGGCTTGATCGGGTAAACTCGGGACCACCGAGTGTACCCACACGAGAAAGATACAGTCAACTAATCTTCGCTGCTGTGTTTACTATATTCATTTTATATGTTAAAGTTTTTATAATTTATTATAATCAACTAGCTTCTGCCCACGGCTTCGCCCGCGTAAAAGGTTACTTCCCTAAAGTTTTCCATCCCCTATTTTTATATTACCCCTTAAAGGTAAATTTTTTACAAATTTTTGGAGTTTACTCCTTAAGAATCGATTTTCATATAAGGCGCCCGGTATGAGAAAAATTGAGGAGTAAAATCTTTATTTTTTTTCCCTCAAGATGGACTACATGCATAATGCAGTCGCGCCCCGACAAATTGTCCGGGGCGATAGAAGAGGCGGCACGCAACCCCATGGACCCACCATGCAAATACCTCTCTTCGCCGTGCGAGCGGGCCACTGGTACCCGATCTTTGACTTCGGTGGCACGCCCGGCGGTATACCCTTGCGGGTTCCTCTCTTGTCGATGCGTCGTCCTCACGTGGTGGCCTCACGTCGGGTGACCGAACAATTCCCCAGTCCGATCACCCGAAGCCTCGGTTAGGACGGCATCAGGCGCAGATAATCGAGCCTGCGCCGCCCCGGCCGCTGGCGGCGGCTCGGGTCCCGGGAATCCACCCGGACCCGTTCCGCGGCCTCCTTCTGCGACATGACAGCCTCGCAGAAGGCGGCGACCGCGTCCCAGTTTCTGATACAGTCGACCATCGCTTTCGGGACAGCCGGCAGCGTCAGGTCGGCACCGATGACAGCGACGAGGGAGGAGTAAAATCTAGTGATCGAATGACCTGGATACGTTTTTAGTGCGCAACCTATTCTGCGCACCTTTCACTTTCTGACGTGATAATACTTCACTGAACAGTTATAATAAATGTAAATAAAAATATATATATTATTTTTAGTCAAAATAAGATAAAATTTTATTCATAGTTTTCTTTCTCTTACAATGGAGTTATATGCTTAAATTAGTTATTTTATACAGAACTCTCGAGAAACATGATTTATCCGTAATAGAAGGGAAGTAATGTAATTTTATTAGTAATGTATAAATATTGTTTTCGCATTACTGTGGTATAAATCAGAGGTACATTTCATATCTCATTTACCATGTTCGTGATAAGAAGACGCTCAATATAGAACAGCTTTTACAAGATATCGCACTTTATCTTAAAGCTTCCGCCTTAGAGAATAAATTTTATTAGTTATACAATAAATTTACTACTTTTACAGGGAAGTAAACAGTATCGCTTTGGTACAATTTACGATGCAATTTAACTGTAAATTATTTTTACCACGAATGTATTTAAAGGTACTAACGGTCAAGTAGTAAAATTCGAGTACTTAGCATTAAAAAATCTGTATTATAGTCAATCCATCAACACACGGCTAGATGATAATTTACGATTATCAATTATCAAAATAATTATTGTTCAGTCCGTGTGGTGACGGAGTAAGAATACAATTCACCACTACCTATCTTACCCGTGGGTGATCGTAAGAGATGATTAAGGGATATAAAATACATACATATCATCACGCCATATCCCTTGCAGGGTAGGCAGACAGAACAGAGTGCCAGAGAACTCTATCCTTGCATACTTCACTCGCTTCTTCAACATTCATAATTCTCTTCATACACGCTCGCCGGTTTCGGAGACTCTTGACTACACCTTCCTTCAGTACATGACCGATCTGGTCCAGGTAGGTGAGTCTCAGTCTCCCCCGTTACCTACATCCTTCCACTTTCGCATTGTATATCTTTTTAATCAGACATTCGTTCGGCATTATTTCTACATGTCCGAACCATCGGAGCATTCCCTTTCGCATCTTTACACCAATACTCTCTTTCATACCTACTCGCTCTCTTACGTGGTCGTTACGAATGCGGTGGGTCAGCCTAACTCCACAGATTTTCCGTAGAGATCGCATTTCGACAGCATTAATTTTTAACCGACTTCCAAAAAGAAGGAGGTTCTCAATTTGAACGCTATTTTTTTTTTGTATGTTTGTTACGCGATAGCGACGCCATTTATAGATGGATTTTTATAATTCTTTCTTTGTTAGAAAGAGGATACTCTAAGGGTGGTCCCATATGCAGGGTATCAGGATCTGATGCTGGGATCCTGGGAAAATCCTGAGTAATTCCTTAAAATGTAGGTCAAAATGCTGTTTGTGATGCCTCTAATCTAAAAAGTGCATTTTGACGTTTTGTATTAAAATACACAATAACCTTGGTCAAACGTATACACATGATTGTAAACACTAAATCTGAAATTTTAAACAACTACTAAGTTATTTACATAATTAACATTGCGGGTGACTTTCTTGTACAATAATCTAATGTAGAAACTCGTAAAACTAATTTAAAATAAAAATAACATGGTAAATAGTAATTGTTATTAACGACCTAACAATGCCACGTCATCACAGTACAGTACAGTAGTACTTGACAACTTCCAGTTCACGAATATCTAAATAATCGGTAAAAATATTAGAATAATACAATTAACCGAATAGAGATTTTGACAGAGATGTATATTTCGACACTTTGATTGATGAGGCAATAATTATTAATGTTCGCGACACTGATAATTCAAGTAATAGTAGTAATTCTTAATAAATAGCTATTTTCAAATCCAGTTTTTGTTTTTAATTGACCTAATCCTACTAAATACGATGAATAGATTATATGCTGAAATAATTACATTTGTTTAGTACTAATTTAGCACTTAATTTATTCATCACCTTTTTGAAAAATAAAAAATAAACCGATTATTAATTATAAAGAATCAATATCGATTTCTCAGTAAAATCGGATATTTTCGATAACGATTATTTGGTTCACATATCTAGACAACTTACTCAGCTTACAGCTTTCAACTTACAGCTGCTACTTACAGCTGTCAAAGTGGACTTTTGGCGGGTATCTAAAACGTCATGTGGCGCTCTTGTATTATATTCGATATTTTAGTGTTTCAACGTGTTATATTAGATATTTTTTATGGTATTTTATGTAATGTGATGTGACTGAACTGCTGAGATGTAGTGAATATCATATAAAAGTGCTTTACAACGTTTTCGTTTTCCATCAAAATTCCCACAAGATACCATTAACAGTGTGGCCATAGCACTGTTGATGGCGACAATTTGACTTACTGACGGACATGACTAATCTGAAGACTAAAAACTTGAAGATAATTATAACTCGACACTGGCAACAATGGCTCATTTAAGTAGCTGATTGCCAATACATAAAAATAAGAAGAAGAAGCTGTCAAAGTGGACCTTTGGCGGGATTCTAAAACGTCATGTGGTGCTCTTGTATTATATTCGATATTTTAGTGTTTTAACGTGTTATATTAGATATTTTTTATGGTATTTTATGTAATGTGATGTGACTGAACTGCTGAGATGTAGTGAATATCATATAAAAGTGCTTTACAACGTTTTCGTTTTCCATCAAAATTCCCACAAGATACCATTAACAGTGTGGCCATAGCACTGTTGATGGCGACAATTTGACTTACTGACGGACAATGACTAATCTGAATACACTAAAAACTTGAAGATAATTATAACTCGACACTGGCAACGATGGCTCATTTAAGTAGCTGATTGCCAATACATAAAAAGAAGAAAAAGAAGAAGCTGTCAAAGTGCACTTCTTACATTAGACAGACTATAGTTTGATTATTTGTGTATAGAGATTATCTTTATGAGCTTTAGCTGATGGTAAAACAACAATGTTACTAAGGGGTAAATTAAGGGTCACGGGATGAACATTTATATGGAAGTTTATCATTTTCAAAGTTATAAATACGAAATTGCGCACACCTGCATCTTTTTAGAAATAAATGAATATGTGTGTTAGCGTTTTTTCAAAATTTCACAACTAAGGGGTAGTATAAGTATAAAATAGGTAAAAAACAATTTTTTTTTTAAATATATATTTTTTTTCTATTTTGTTAAATTTTCTTGTATTAAGCCATAGTTATAAATACGAAATTGCGCACACCTGCATCTTTTTAGAAATAAAAGAATATGTGTGTTAGCGTTTTTTCAAAATTTCACAACTAAGGGGTAGTATAAGTATAAAATAGGTAAAAAACAATTTTTTTTTTAAATATATATTTTTTTTCAATTTTGTTAAATTTTCTTGTATTAAGCCAATACGTTGAGATCGTTACTCTTCGATATGGTTTGATAACTTTCGCGAATCAAATTATTTATATATGCTCAGAATGATTTTCTGTAGTTTCTTTACCCCTAGATAAGTTTGTGTATGCCCTCATCTGAGAAAGCCTATTGACCCGCTGCTCGTCACTCTTATTTGTAAAATTTATCCCATTACCTAACCCCATTTTTCTTTAAACTAGTATCTCTCTCGTCACTCTTTTCTTCCAAACGGTGCTGTTGCATTTGAGCAGCCCGTTTACTAGATCTACCTATTACCTAATTTAATTTTGATTTAGCTGGCACCGACTCCAAAAAAATAATACTTGTAAATAAATATTAATAATTACGTTTATTATATTTCAATGCTCTATGCTTTGAAATACAAAATATAATATTATTATCCATTTTTCTTGACATAGTATAAGTTTTTACATACCTACCTGTAAATAGGTAGGTATACTATAATTTCGTAAATTGTTCTATTATTCTTTTGAGATTAAACTAATTAAAAGAATTATTTTCTACTTTTTAGTGTAAGTTTATTGTATATCGTTTATCGTAGGTATAGTTTTGAAGTCGGTTTTTGTTTTTATTAAAAATATTTTTTTATACTTTCATACTCTTTTCTGCATACCCAACTCTCGCTTCCATACAGTAATGTTGGGAAAAGCACTGCTTTATGTATTGCTACACGTGTCTTCTGGCTGAGGTGGTGGCTACCGAGAAGTTGCCCCAACGCTCCGTTCACTCTATTTCCCGCATTTACTCTTCGCTCTATATCAGTGGTGTACCTTTCATCTCGGCTAAATCCACATCCAAGATATACAAATCCATCCAGTTGCTCTAGTACATCATTACCTATTGTTACTCTTACATCTGTTCTGGCTTCATCTCTTTCAAAGACCATTATTTTGGTTTTATTCACATTCACGCGTAGACCCCTTTTCTTACAATCTTCTGTCATTGTGTCGTCTAGGGTCTACAGGCCAGTCGCTGACTGTGCCAGCAGGACTGCATATAGTAGGGCACTGACCACTGCGTCGCCCATCTGGACACATTCATATCGTTCAACCTTGCCCACATTCATATCGTTCAACCTTTGGAGACATTTATCCAGATATATGATAAACAGCCTGGCTGACAGAACGCACCCCGGCTTAACGCCGATATTGACGTCAAATCAAGGCGACATTCCATTATTCAGCCGCACACAGGCTCTTTATCCTATGTAACTGGACTGCACAGCCCGTAGCAGTTTACCGTTAATACCATACTCCGGTAAAATGTTCCAAAGTTCCTTTCGTACAACCGTGTCAAATGCTCTCTCCAGGTTCACAAAACTGCAGAAAACCCTCTGACCTAGAGCTAGATGCTTCTCCACAATGTTGCGCAGAGAGAATACTTGATCCATGCATCCCCTTCCACTCCTGAAACCTCCTTGTGTCTCACACAGTAAACCATCGGGCACCATCCTCATTCTCCTTTCAATAATTTTACCGTACACTTTTGATGCCAAACTGGTCAAGCTTATGGCTCTATAATTTGCGCAGTCATAACGTGAACCCTTGTTTTTAAACAAAGGCACGATGACTGCGCTATTCCAGTCCCTGGGAACCATTCCCGAGCTCCAACATAAATTGAGGAGCAACAGGAACGCCTCCCAGACACAGGAGCCACCAAGCTTGATCATCTCGGCAGACACCATATCAATGCCCGCTGCCCATGCTTTTGCCATTTTTCAAACTTCTTAACGCCCATTCAACTTCATCCATATTGATGCCATCGGAGGACGCCAGTGCCGAATGTTGATCTACTAAATCACATGCGACACCGGCGGCAACTCGAGTAACCGCATACATATCGTCAAAATATTCACTCCATCGGCTTAACACGTCTTGTGTTTGTGTAAGAATGTCTCCACCTTTAGACCTTATTTTATTCATTCTGAAGGCTGACTAACCACACCGTGACTTCTTCACCTCCCTCCAAAAGAGGTTGGTGGTACCTTCGAAGTTTTTAGTCAGCCTATCTTCTGCACTCATATTTGCTCTATCACGTTTCTCTTTCACTAAGGCCTTGGTGTCATTCTTACATTGCCGATATATTTCTTTCTTCTGTTCAGCCATACTGTCATTCAGATTCAAAGAAGAGACATAGTCCAGCCACGTTTTCTTCTTTTTTTCTACGGAAGCCACTGCCTGCCATTTTCGCATCCCACCATGCATCACCATTCGTTTTTCTATGCTTCTTTGAACTTCCACATACTTCTTTCGCTGTATCTACCATACTCTCTTTCAATATTCTCTAGCATTCTTCAATGTCCGATTGCGGCTGGCTTGCCATCGTCAGCCGTTCTCGGACACCTTCTGCATACTTTTCTCTTACACACTCTTCTTGCAACCTTTCAACCTTTATTCTTTCAAGCCCTCCGAAGTGGACACGCTCTCGCCAGTGGCTCCACTTTCTGAACAGACCAGTAAATCTCTTAATAACGAGATAGTGGTCCGTATCGACTGTGGGGCCTCTGTAGGCTCTTGCGTGCAATATTTTGATTCTTTTTTTTTTTTTCCAAACACTCGTATGTTTGGGCTACTATCTCCCCTGACATGATCAGGGACCTTGTTTAGATTTGATTATATTAGATTCACAATTTACAAGTTGAAAAGAACAGAAAGTACAAACACTAAAGTACATACAGAACATAACTATTAGATTAAGGTTAAACTATTAGAAAAGTAGAATACAGGAAATTAAAACTAGATAATGAGGGAGTAATTAACTATTATTATTATTATTTATATATATTTCTTGTTTTTTTTTTTTTTTTTTTAATCTTTTTTTTTTTTTTTTGATAATAATATATGAAGAATTTATAAATACTGTTATTTAAAGTAATAAATAAACAGAAAGTACAAACACATACGTACGCAGAAAACAAGAATTTCATAATAAGGAATAATATAAATTTGAAGTTAGAAAAATAAATAGAAAGCTTTTTATTAAAAGTAAAGAAAGTAAAAAGAAATAAGACTAAAGATATGAGGTAGAAATAGAAGAAAATAAAGAAGTGATAGAAAGTTTACAACTTTTTTATACTAGTGCCCATCTGTATATAAAACCTAACTTATCCTAACATAATGTGGTGGTGTAATGATGCGATGTGTAAGTGTATGGATGTGTTATTTTGTTCCGTTTCTTTTGATGGCAATGTTTGCGACTTTTCTACAATAGTCTAAAAATGTTTGTCTGTTGTCTTCGTCAGTCAGAAGTTGTGGGAAGTTGTCTTCAGTTATTGTAATGTCAGTCTCCTGTTCTAAATTGTATCGGTCCTTATTGTTGATCGGGCATTCTGTGATTATGTGTATTATTGTTTCTGTGGCGCCGGTGTTGCAGGGGCAAAGAGGGTTCTCCTTACATTTAAAACGAACAAGATAGTCGGAGAACCCTCCATGGCCCGTGAATATTTGTGTTAGTGTGCTGTCAATTTTGATGTTTTTTAGTGTTTTGTGAGCCATAATGGTGTTGGGGAAAAATTTTTTGGTAGTGTTGCCGGTATTTGTGTTGGTGTACCTGTCACTCCATTCTTTACTAGAATTTTGTCTGATTATATGTTTGCCAAAAGAGATAGGGAATTTGTTGTAGTCTGGATGTGTTTCAGGGTTAAGTGCCGCCGATTTGGCAAGACTATCCGCTTTTTCATTGCCTTTTAAACCGATGTGTGATTTTATCCAAAAGAGTGAG
Organism: Lymantria monacha; assembly: GCA_905163515.2. NCBI lineage: Eukaryota > Metazoa > Arthropoda > Insecta > Lepidoptera > Erebidae > Lymantria > Lymantria monacha. The sequence continues at coordinate 14,492,463 of LR991097.1, read as the reverse complement.
ATGAGTTTGTTCTGATTGAAGCATGAATTTAAATGATGCCGGGTGTCTAGTGCTAGTGGGTGAAGAGAAAGGCCATCAGTAACAGTGTCCAATGCTGCTCTGGAGTCGCTGAGGATGGCACATCTGGTGAAGTCACTAGCCGCTACCATCTTAACCGCCAGGCATATGGCCAGCAGTTCAGCCTGGTAGACGGTGCAGTAAGAAGCTAGACAGATTTTTTGATATGAAATTTCGTAATTTTGATTCCAAACAGAAAATGCGGCGCCGACCTTATTGTCAATTTTACTGCCGTCTGTATAGATTCTTACTGCATCGTCAACGAGGTTTTCCAAATCTTCTTCGTTGTTAATTTTGATGATCTGCTGGCTCATACAGTTCACTGGATGGGGCAGTTTGTGGAAGGGCGCCATTAGCTCAGGTTCTCCGTTAGGTGTAATTGATAGTATCCCCCTCTTGACATCACGCAATATATCATATTTTGCTTTAGAAGCGACTGTACCAAAATTAAATTTATTATACTTTTCTGTTCATTCCTTCTCCATGTATACATATGGATGTCCTTATGTTGGAAAAATGTGTTTGACACAATAAGGTTTCTCTCCATGCATACATCCGCTATGAGCCTACCTGCGTCGTTCACTCTCTTATCACCAAAGGGACCAAGTACGTCCTCATAGTCGGGACGCTTGGTCCTCACCCATCCGTTCAAATCTCAGCATACAATCACGCGTTCACTGGTTTCTGCCATATTCAGAACTTCCCTAACATTATCCCAAAACTTCTCTAGGTCTGATGCCACCGAGGATCCTACGGGAGCATATGCTACAACCATGAATACCTTGGTGACACCTAGTTTTATACGGATCCAAAGAAGTCTGGGATCATACATTCCGTAATCCTTCACACCTGAGGCCAAGCGAGAGGACAACAGCACTCCTACCCCCATGCTGGCTCGATCGCTCTGTGGTACACCAGACCACAGAGCCATCCCGCCACCAGGAAGATCGCAGGCGTCGCTGCCCCTTCGCTTGGTCTCTGTTACACAGAGCACGTCTAGCTGTTTGTCCGCCATGACGGATATCAGCTCGTGCAACTTACCTTCTACACAACCTCTTACATTCCACGTGCCCACCCGGAACTCTGCTCTCTTCGACTCGCCTGACTGGGCAAGGCGTGATGGGTGGCGGCCCCCATCGCCGCAACTGCCGATGTTCGTACCGACGAGGGCGGGTCGGTACGCGTCGCCTCCGGGGGATGCCCTAACCCGCACTGCGGCACACATTCGACCTGTATTAGCAATCTAGCTAGACTGGCAGGGGACACGACGAGCACGCTCCGGACTATGCCCCCCAGCACGCTCCGGCCTATGCCTCCTATGGGATATAAAATGCAACTTTCAAGTACTACAACTATGCAAGACAAGGAAATATCGAAACAAATCCCTATATCAACACACCTGACCAGCTTGATATAGTGGGTCGATTTCCCTCTCATTATGGAGGAGGCTCGAACCCAGCAGTGCAACATATTTGAACTGAGATAATGAGATGTTTATTGTTCATGATGGTTTAGAGAACTGTATGCTTAGAATAATAACACAGAGAAACTTATTCCATGCGCAAAATGTGTGCCACTAAATTGGTGATAAAAATGTCACCCTACGCCGGCCCGTTCTGTAGTGTGCAAATTCGTTGTGTTCCATTTTATAGTGTGTGTGTGTGTGTATACTCGTGTAATCACTTACACACACACATAGTAGTGTGCGTGTATACTCGCGTAATGGCTTGCACACTAATAGGATTTTTGCCTCATTTTTTTAAACACTTAAAGTACTGAACTATCCTTCTATGTGTTTTTATTCTAAGGCTGTATAGCTGGTAGCTTCGAATACTACCAACCCTTATATAACCTGTGGATGTTGTAAAAAACGATTGTGAGCTTTGCATTGACCTGGGCCAACTCCATCTGATGTCGGTTAATTAACGATTACATTCCCAAGGTGAGTTGATGTCAAGCAGGCGGCCGGTCATAAATCTATTGCCAAAAACTTTTACAATATGTATGAGTATATGTATATTGCGCCGACCCCAATTAATTGGATAAGAGCAGGAGAATGATGACGATGATGATGATGATAATAATGATAGTGTAAACTTCATGCACTCAAGAATATTTATGAAATATATCGGTTATCTTATCTGTATTTACGTAAAAATATTTCAAATTTGGGAAGCTAAAAAGTGAAATCTGCTGCACTGGTTTATCATTCTAGTTAGTTGATAAATGTGTTGATCAATTTTTCATTTACTTTTTGCCCTTATATACCTACTATTTTACGTTATAAACATACCTATTATATTTAAACATACGAAGAAATAGCGAAGACGGACCAGCCACTACACAAATTTAATAAGTGAAACTAGGTCACATAGAGTTAGCTAAGTTTAAAACTGCTTTGACCTTTCAATGTGTGCCTATTGATATTACAATCATATTAAAAGCAATAAACAAAATTAATTAAATTCATAATTTATTATTCATTTTTAATTTGAACCATTCTATGTTTGTTAATTAAATATAATACTTTTTTAAATTTTAATTTTACTTTACAGTATACAAAACATTCTTATAATTATATTGGCGTAGTATGTGAGATAATTTCGATCGCGTAAACCAATTTTCTTAGATATATGACAAAACAATAATTAATTATTGCTTCATGTTAAAGAGCACACGTACTTCACACCTTGAAAAGAACTACCCAATCAGAGAATTTTTGGCTGTAAAAGCTAATAATTCTGGCAGCCGTAAACTCCGTTAGTCCATCTATAAAGACATCTACTCCCACTGTTGGACTTTTTTTTTTTTGGTATGGGCTACGGTCGGCTCGCTCCTCGCACCACTCCGTCCGGGACAACAGAGGGGCGTAAGCATGCACACCCGTAACCCACCCGTAAAAATCGCCTTCATCGTTGGACCGGCCACCGGAGCAGCGTGAACTTGTCGTCAATGGCCGGCGCTGTTGTACATAAATGTTCTTAATAATGCAGTGTTTCGTGAATTAACGATAACTGTTAACGTTATAAGTTGCCCAGGAAAGTGCTATCGAAAGAAATATCTTTGTCCATTCTCTTGATCACCTCTTACCTGGATTCTACAAATCCTATGGCGAAATAAAAAGTGGTGACATTTTTCATTCTGAAATAGTCACTACATGGGATATCATTGATTGATTAAAAAGATTGGAAAAAATATTTCTTAAGAACAATTTAAGTGGTAAAGTTTAAATGGTTTCTGATGTTTACTAAACTTTATATTTGATTTTTAATTGCCCGACGTTTCGATCACTGGACTGTCTTTTTATTTTTGTTTCGGTGGACTATGAACGTGGTCTCGCCCCGCCAGTCGGTCTGGGGTGACGGAAGAGGCGGCGCGTGACCCCATAGACCCACCATGCAACTCTCCTCTTTTCGCCGTGCGAGCGGGCTACCGGTACCCGATCTTTGTCTTCGGTGGCAAGGACTGACAGTCCTCCCGTGACCATAAAGTGTTCATGCTATAAAGTGTTCGAAACATTGTGAAATTAAAAATTAAATACAAACACGATATAATCCGTAAAAGTAGTTTTATTTCAAATGTGTAGTACCTATTTTCTAAAACGTTGTATTATGTACTTATATTACAAAAAATTAAAATAATAAGATATTCATCAGATGAACTGTTGAAAATAAAATAAAATTCTATTTAAAATGTTGTATTTCATAAATTAATACTTCATTTAAAGCGAGTGCTTTCATAACGTTCACGTATTACAGCTGAAATTTAATAAACTCATAAGTAAACATCGTGTCTGTTGTTTATACAGTATTATGAACTCAAGGTCAAAGGTTAAACACTAAAAAAATAGCCAATGAAGGTTGCGCCAGACAAAAGTAATACAAATTTTATATACATACATATATTTTCATTTTTATATAGCTTATAGTTAACAAATTTATTCGTTTGTATTTTTTATTTACACGTCAAATGAAAAAAAAAAGTATTTATGGTTGCTTCGTTCGGTGAGCGAGAGAGCTGGCAGCTCAACTTTGTGGGTTTGGGATTTGTATTGGTAGATTTGTACTAAAGGTCCATGGGTGGCAGTAACACTTACCATCAGGTGTACTGCTTGCTCGTTTGCCACCAAAAGCAATAAAAAAATCGCCGGCCATAGATGTTGGCGGCCGGAATACCCACTAAAACCAACAGCGGCCCCTTCCGCGCTTTAACGGGATGCCGGAGAGATCGTCTAATGACATTCTATCCCCGACACCCCTACGCTTGGCCATCTTGCCACGTCCAGTCAGCCGTCAAGGCGGTGGGAGGAGGTGCGCGTAGCGGCACCTCCCTCTCCCTGGTCGCCGCCAGCGGAGCGAGTTCGCAGACGCGAGTGCTTCGCGTTCCCGCTCCGCGGCCTCCTTTGCGGAGATGACTTCCTCGCAAAAGGAGGCCATCAACGTCCAGTGCCTGTCGCTGTCAAGCATGTTGTTGATGACGGTCGACAAAGACAGGTCCGCTCCAATGACCACCGACAGGTCGTGGTGATGAGGCCTCCAGGCGGGACATACCTCCAAGGTGTGACGCGGGTCATCGATTTGCGCGCCACACTCATGGCATCCAGGGGCCTCTTCACGTCCAATTCGGTACAGGTACTTACCGAAGACCCCGTATCCGGTAAGTACCTGCGTCAGCCTGAAGGACAGGTTGCCGTGCCTTCGTGTCGTCCAGCGGTGCTTTATAACGACCTGGGCCGACTCCATCTGATGCCGTTTGGTCAACAATTACATTTCCATGGAGGGTTGACGTCTGGCACGTGGCCGGTCATGAAGCTATTGCCAATAACTTTTACAATATGTACTATGAAAGAAGAGTACATATTATATCAACCCCAAGTAATTGGGATAAGAATAGGAGAACGATGATTTGATGTTTCCTTCTCTTGCAGTGTTATTTATTATTTGCTTGTATTATTTGGTGTGTATCCAAGGAATGGTTACCTTTTGTTGTCACCTACAGGTAAAAAAAGTCTTGGTAAATTGTACTCTCAAAACGTCACCATAAAAAGAATGATGACGATGCGAAATTTTAAACATTCTATTTGCTCGAATGCTAGACATGCACAGGGCACACGCCCTGTGCATGTCTAGCATTCGAGATTCCAAATCTGATGAAAAGATACTTTTTAACCATTTGGTATTAAAGTAATAAATTATCCCGCAATTTGTTATAGATAATCAAGCATTAACAACATATATTTATAGCACTAAAATGTTCTAAGCCCAACTAGCAGGCAATATAATCTGCGGTAGCGAGAAATGAGAGTTTATTAAAAGACTGACAAGCATTTTCTCCTAATTCAGAGCAGACGCTCTATATATAGTATACGTTAGCTTTTTTGACACGTATAGTAGTGGCCACGAATACTAATAACTCAAATATGGTTCTTAGATGTTGTAGAAGCCGTCTAAGATTTTTATGCTAGTACTAGCGATGTCAAAGAGAAAAAGAGAAGTTCATCAAAATTCTATGATTTTCGATTATTCATTGTCTTAGAGAAAGACGTAAATATTAGAGAACAGATAAACTTAAAAAATCTCAAGAGGTTGACGATATACTTTAAATTTATTTAATAAGAACCTGCCAACGTTGTGAATGGATAATAATTGTAGGAAACACATAATATATTTTGCTTAAACTGTTTACTTAAAGTATCTGAAGTTCACTTACAGTAAACATTGTTTAAAGATTTATGGGATCGTTAATAGTTGTGCGCGAGCACTTTCAACAAACTCCGTGAACATCCAACTGCATATGAGTGAGAATAATGTGCAAACATAGGGCCGGGCCACCACCCCGTTTGAATAAAAAATATTTTTTTAAATTTATATTTATTAATAATCGTAATCCGTAAAGTAATAAAAAATTGCTGTGTGGTAGCGGCTACGAATACTACCAACCCTTACTTTGCTCGTGTATGTCGTAAAAGACGATTAAGAGCCTTATATCGACCTGGGCCAACACTATCTGATGCCATTTGTTCAGCAACATTCCCAAGGACGGTTGACGTCAGGCAGGCGGCCGGTCATAAAATTATTGTCAATAACCTTTGCAATATGAAGGTTACATATTGCGTAGACTCCAAGTAATTGGGACAAGAGCAGGAGAATGATAAAATAGTCGTAGTCCCAGTTTTCCGTGTGGTGACGAAGTAAGAATACAATTCCCATTTTTTTCCCCCGGTTATATGGTAAATCATAACATTCATGTATGACAAGGTTAACTCGAAATAAAACCCTATACGAAACCATTTGATCAGCATGGTGTAGTAAATTTCCCTCCTATTGCAGAGGAAAATCGTGGCCAGCAGTGGAATGCATATGAGCTGTATCTACGATGAATATTCTCACGCCGAAATTAATAATATATGTTCGTCATCGGTTTGAGAATACATATGTATGTCCTCCAAAGTAAGGGATTTTCCTGTGGGGATCGTGAAAACTAGCTTTTTTTTAGCATCGGGCAATGATTTGGTCGTACCCCGCTAATTCCGTCCGGGGTAACAGCAGAAGCGGCGCGCGACGTCATAGACACACCCTGCAATGTCGCCAAACCTTTCTTCGCCGAGCGAGCGAGCTACTAGTACCCGGTCTTTCTCTTCGGTGCACCGAGTACGTAAAAACTAGCTGAAGTATCATCAGCGCAGTGAGCATAAGAGCAACGGTATTCTTCTGGAAAATTCAAAACATCAATTTTAATCGCCAAATTGCTTGTTAGCATGATGATCATGGCTTTATCCCGTTTTAAACAATGGTATATCCATTAATATGATTAAGTTTAGGCACGAAACATAATATAACGTTATAGATGGCATTCTCGTGGGGAGGCCTATGTCCAACAGTGGACGTTTACAGGCTGATGGATGGATGGATGGACAATGCGAAAGTGGAAGGATGTAGGTACCGGGGGAGACCGAGACTAACCTACCTAGACCAGATTGGTCACGTACTGAAGGAAGGTGAAGTCAAGAGTCTCCGAAACCGGCGAGCGTGTATGAAGAGAATTATGAATGTTGAGGAAGCAAGTGAAGTATGCAAGGATAGAGTTCTCTGGCACTCTGTTCTCTCTGCCTACCCTGCAAGGGATATGGCGTGATGATATGTATGTATGTATGTAATAAGCTTACATTATACCTACTTTTATACTGGGTATTTTTAAATAAATTTCGTCTAACTCGTAATGGTTTAGTAGATTAATTTCTCTCTCATTACGAAAGACTTGCCTAATATTGGTATTTTTGGGTTAAAAAAAGGTGTATTTTTAAGAAAATCCAATTTTACAAAAATGGTCTCGTAAATTACTCAAATCAAATTCTAGGTATTGTTATTAGTTAACGATTTATATTTGATTTTATGTAAACTGTATTAATTTTTACTAATATTATAAATGCGAAAGTAACTCTGTCTGTCTGTCGTTCTTTCACGCCAAAACTACTGAACGGATCTAAATGAAATTTGGTACACAGATAGTCTAGAGCCTGATAAAGGACATAGGCTACTTTTTAATGCACAAAAAAGGTTGTAAAGGGGGGTGAAAAGTTGTAAGGAATTATCGTCATTTTTAAAGCCAGAAGCTTGAAACTTATTTTAAGGCTATTGATTAGATATAAATAAATATGACATTAAAATTTCGTAAAAAAATTACCTTTAAGGGGTAAAATAAAAATAGGGGATGAAAAACTTTATAAAAGTAAAAGTTTTCGCGGGTGATGACGCCGCGGGCAGAAGCTAGTATTATATAAAGCTAAAAGGTTTGTTTGTTTATTTATTTAAATACTCTAATCTTTAGAACTATAAGTTGGATTCCAAAAAATCCTATTGTAGATAGCCTGTATATCCATAAAGATTATAGGTATTTACACACTATGCCAAAAAGCTAAATGGGGTCTGTGTCTACAAATGATAGGACATTTAGTAACAATAGCAGTCAACCGATCTGGATTTTCTGTTTTTTTTTGGCGGCGGGCTATGGAGTGGTCACGACCCGTTAATCCATCCGGGGCGATAGAAGAAGTGGCGCACGACCCCATAGACCCGCCCTACAAGTACCTCTCCACGTCGTGCGAACAGGCCACCGAAACCCGGTCTTTGTCTTCGGTGGTCCGCTCAGCGGCTTACCCTCTCGGGTATCCTCTCGCGGTGGTCCTCACGTGGTGGCCTCGCTTCGGGGCGACTAGACTAATCCCCGGAACCGATCTGGGTAGTCATCGTTTTTATAACAACTGCTGACATAGTATAAATTCACATTGCATTTGGGTTCTATAAATATTATTAAAATCTCTTATGATTTTAATATTTGGATAAAATAAACAAATCTAGCATTAAATAAATAATTCATGCAAGCGAAAGCGCTGGTATCGTTACTTAAGTATCCGGGTGGACTACTGAAGAAAAAGACCGCGTACCAGTGACCCACCCGCACGGCGTCGAGAGGTATATTGTAGGGCGGGTCCACGGGGTCTTGCGCCGCTTTTCCTGTTGCCCCGGACGGATTAGCGGAGTTTGACGTACCGTAGCCCGCAGCCAAAAAAAAAAAAAAAAATCGTTACTTAAGTATACTATAAAAACACTAAATATGACTAGTAAAGTGCGACCGTTTGGATACTTCGATCTACCATTCTCAACAGTTATTGCCGACATACAATTGCCAATTTATAAAGTGTGATTATATGTGACTTGTTTTTCTTCTATATTACATCTTTAGAGGTTATAAAATGTGAACTTTTTTCTTTCTGTTTATTTTCACAACTCATATAACACGATTACTTTTGAAATTGTTCGACAACAAACTAATGCAGCGATATATATTCGTTTTACAATTTTATTAAGTTTATTTGTGAGTTTTTCTATATTCGAATAACGTAACTCGAAAAGTCTCATATATCGATCGATATTTTTTTTATACGTCTGTATGTTATTGAACTTGTGCTAAATGGTTGGACCGATTTTGATGTAAATTTTGCATGTGATTAGATGAATTTAAAGAATTCTGTTTTTATTCTTTCTAGATTTGTACAAGTACAAAAACCGTCTATTAGTACTGTCAGTTAGTACATATATTTTTAGTAACTACATATATTTTTTATATCTGTGTGGTGACGGAGTAAAAATACAATTCACCACCCCTTTTCTTACCCGTGGGTGATCGTAAGAGACGATTAAGTGATATGAAAAGCATATAACATCTATGCAAGAGACGGAAATCTCGAAACTAAACCTTATACCTACACGTCTGACCAGCGTGGTATAGTAGGTTAATTTCCCTCCCGTTATGGAGCAGGCTCGAGCCCAACAGTGGGACATATATGAGCTGAAATGATGATATTTTTTGCCCGCAATGTGCGAGGATCTTCTGTAAGAAGATTGGCTTCCTTCGCCATATGCGAGCGCACGATCGAAAATTACAAGAGAGTTGAATCAATGGCTATGGCCAAAATCGGCCGGATCATCACTATCATCATATTTTTATGAGAACTTAAACTTCAAGACCCTTTAATTCTTATCACGTGAAGGCAGAGTGATAATATCAAATATTAATTAACAACAATTCAAATACCGTTTATCCTAATTATTCAGGACTGCGTCGTGACTTCTCATAATTAGAATATTAATAGAATCTTAAAACCTTGTTTGTATTTTTATGTTTTGTTTGTTTAAACTAAAATTATGTAATGAGCGTTCCATAGGCTTTGAATAAGCTTTTTATTGTTATATGCCATTTTGGTATTCAAAAGGGTATATATAAAGGTATTAGGAATAAAATTAATAATAATTAATAATTCTATTAGTGGCAGGATCACTCTGTTGACAGTTCTTTGTCTATAGCCGCGGGCTGGTTCGTCCGAGGTAGTACCACACTCTCGCAGAAGATCGACGTCTGAGTAATGACAATGTGCTATTGCACTTCGTTCAGTGAGCGAGAGAGCCAGAAGCCTAACTGGGTGGGTTTGTATTGGTAGGCAGCGGCCTAGTTATAACCTTGGTATTGCAAAGGTCCATGGGTGGCAGTAACACTTACCATCAGGTATGTTGCTTGCTCGTTTGCTACCATAAGCAATGAAAAAAATGTCACCACCCCTTATTTTTCTGTGCGCGTCGTAAGAGTATAAAGAATCGTCAAGATAATAGGTTCTAGTACTCTCCTGTGAATGTTATAATATCAACTATCAACCTGCCAAACATGGTGGTTATAGCATTATTTTTAGTTAGGCAAGCCTATATCCAATAGTAGACTTTGATGAGCGGATGGATGGACGGATTCATGAAAAAGTCGTACATATGTACCTAATGGAAAATTAACCAGAATTACTTTGTCAACCAATTTTCTATATATTTTTTTTATATAATGCAAGTAAGTAATGCCATCATTAAAAAGGTTCATCATCATCATCATCATCACAGCCCATAAAAGTCCCACTGTTGGGCTCGAGCCTCCTCCGTAATGGGAGGGAAATTAACCTACTATACCGCGCTGGTCAGACGTGTTGGTATAGGGTTTTGTTTTGAGTTTTAAAAAGGTTACATATGTGCAAATTCAAAATCATCAGGGCTCTTACATATTATCAATTTTAACATGTTACCTCAAATTAGTCTAATAAACTATCACTGAGAATGTGACCACCACGGAGAAGACCCGGCAAGATATTCAGCGAGTTTGTCTATTATTTCTATTATTGTTTTGTATCGACTTGTGTTATATAAAATTGTTTAATGAACACAGTGCAATTCAACGTCTCTTCAAATTGTTATCTTTATATATATATAATTCTTCTGTACGTGTGTTGACAGTGAACTCCTTCTAAACGGTTAAACGGATTACCTTGAAATTTTTTGTGTGTGTTCGAGAGAATTCGAGAATGGTTTAGATTCGTAATTGGACCCGGTAGGTGGCGCCGTTGTAGATATGTCAAACGGATGGACCGATTGGGATGTAAATTTTTATGTATATTCCAATGGGTTACTGGATGATTTCTATACATAATTGGACCTGGTAGGTGGCGCTGCTGTCGGAATATCGCTTAAAACTTTTCCCGATAAGATGACATCTGCCGGGACAGCAATTATCATATAATTCTCATATTTCTCAACTACCTTGGAAGGAATGAGAGAGAGACGTATCTCCCATGTAAAAGAACTTTATAGTATCTATATTTCAATGGTAAACTATACATATAATAATGCTTATCCTGTTCTGTCTTACCATTTATATTGATGAGAAAATCCTTATCCAATCTACATGAATACATAAATATAGTAGGCGTATATTATGTCCCATAAAATAAACTAGAAAATAAGCAGTGACAATAAGAATAATGTAAAATAAAATGTGTTTTATATTTTTATAGTGAATACGAGCGTAGCTCAGCTGGAACTAACATTGCAAATGTGAGTCTGACTTTGTTTAATTGTTTGTTACGCTTTCACGACTTAATTACTCAAATGATTGTTTTGAAGTTTTATATACACGTTTTTAGGGATATAAAAAAGGCTATAAGGGTAGCTTTAATCTATGGGAAAAGTTGTGTTTTCAAAGTCTAACAAAAGTAATTGTCAAAATTTTTCATTAACATGAATGAAGTCGCGAGCAGAGATAGTGTAATTTGAAAATATTATTTATATGCACTGCGGTCTAAGTATTAAACTGCTGAATGTTGTGACTTCGAATCCCACTTAAGACAATTCTACATAAGTTATAACAAATAAGCCAGAATTTAATTTGTGTAAATGAAGTGCATGGTGTAAATTATAAGTTTCTAATATAATAAGAGGCATAATTTTTGAGGGCATTGGGTTTTGTAAAAAAAGGTAGTATTATTATAGCACTTTATATCTTAAATGCTATGACATTTAAGTGTTTGTGGTCCATTAGGAACATGCGGTTTGTAAATAGATATTAATTAGCTTCGGGTCCTTATATAATTCAGTCTCAGTTAGGTAATGCCAAGATTAATTGGTGGTAACTGTTGTCCAAAATGTTACTAAAACACTGTGATATAACTCGACTGCTTGATAAGTGAAAATTAAGTTGGGTCCTTAACCGCTATCCCAAAGACTAAATTACTTATCCTAACAGATTTAGTGTTACGTTTAAATGTTGGGTACGAACCTTCTCTGGAATATCAAGGAAATTGGCCTACTATAACTATGCTCTCTAAACAGGGGACTTGTATTGGTTACTTAGAATTTATTATTTGGAGATTTATTGTTTTATATAATTAGAATTATGCCTTCTATGTAAGTTTTTTTGCCGGATCGTTCTCAGTTTGGCTGCGTTCCGATCCGGTGGTAGCTTAATAGATTTCTTATTTTTGGACTAATAAATTGCCATAATATAATAATTATCATAAATTAAATGTTTAATAATAACTGATCATAAACAATATACAATTTTATATATAGAATCATTTTCTTTTTGTACTTGCAATGAATTTGTATTGAAAATATGGATCAAAATTTATTAACTGATACTGTAGTGAGTAGATATAAATTTCTGTAATAGCGATGACTTGATGGACGTGAGACACCTTAATCCTCCCGTGACCATGAACGTTGTAAATTTAAAAAAAATCAAATACAAATTCGAAAAAATAGTTTTTTATTTCAAATTTATTGTTATTTTTTACCCTAGATGACACCATGCCTTAAGTTGGATATCCAACAATACAACAGTAAAAATTATATTTAATTTTATGTAATAGTTTCTGCGTAGTCCATGCACAAATATAAAAGATATTTAGAATTTTTTAAATTGTTATAGCTTTTGTTGGTCTAATAAAGATATTAGTTTTTCTTTAATAGCTAATATGTAAAGACATATCTTTACAATTTTATTAGATAGATTGAGATTTGACTTCTTTTGCCATTAGCCATTGTCAAAGAATGGTGATATTTTAATACTTACAGAATTACATTGGAATATTTGAAACTTCCATACATCAGCGACTTTCTAAATATTGAATGGCATTCGTGTTATACTTTAAAATGTAAAGAAGTCATTACTTTAAGAGAAGGATTACTCGAAATGATACTAGTTACCAACCCGTCTAACCAGCATGGTATAAGTAGAGCAATCTCTGTTCCACTGCGACGGAGGCTTGAGTTCAGTAGTAGGAAGTACATATTCTCAGATGATGAGGAAGATGATGATTAACATAAAGAAAACAAAACTATGAACATCATATTAATTTACATAATCTACTCATATGTGTGAATGGAAGGGATTGTAATAAAATAGCCAAAGGGTATTCAAACCCAAATTATGGCAAACTACCGTTGAATCTTTTTTGTTTCCGATTATATTTTGTAACATTTATTTCAAGAAAATGTGCCAGAGATTTATAAAAGTGATATTAATATCATATTTTTTTCAGATAACGATATCATAACAGATTTGAATATTGTTATTACATATATGCATTAATATTTTATAATTTTAAAATTTGTTAGCGGCTACGAATACTACCAACCCTTTGCTCATGGATGTCGTAAAAGACGACTAAGAGCTTTAAATCGATCTGGGCTAACACAACCTGATGCCGTTTGGTCAACAATTACATTCCCTAAGAGGGTTGACGTCAGGCAGACGGCCGGTCATAATACTATTGCCAATAACTTTTGTATATGTAGGATGAGGAGTAAATATTGAGTTCACCAAGTAATTAGGATAAGGGCAGGAGAATTATGACTTATAATTTCAATTGTGGCGGCTGAGGCACATTTATTCTTGATTTTGTAAATAAATACTCTTGAACTGATATATATTGGTTTATTGGCTATATTATAATTAATATATGCGATATTGAATAGTGTTACAAGACGGTTATTGTTGGAGTGTTTCAATTGGTAATTATTGTTGCGTCGAATTGTCGCCACTACCCGCACGGCACCGATACTGCGTACAGACGACTGGTGGCGCTACTTGTTCACAACGTGAACATCAATAATATAGTATTTTTACCCGACTGCAAAGGATTGGTATTGTGTTTAACAGTCTATGTATGTATGTATGTTTCTTTGAAGCACTATATACATATACCAAACGCCTGGGCCGATTTTTATGATTCGCACGTCAATCGATTCCTCTTAATCCGGCGAGTGTCACTAAAGATATGACGTTATTGAAAATTCAATATGGCGACTACCGGACGCCATATTGTGAAAAAAAAAATTAAAGTCAACAAGCTATATCGAGTGGGGTATAGTTAAATAGGTATTTAAAAATCATTTTTAGTTTTCTCTCAACATCTTTCGATTTGACTGGCCGTTTAGGATCTATATCGATTTAAAGTTTCGTAACAAACATTCTCACATATAGGTTTTTTAGACAGTAGAAATTTACGATGAAAAGACGAAAAATTCATATAACTGGATGTGGATGGAGATATACTGAAGTATCTAGTAGGTATATTGTCCAATATACCACAGGTAGTCCTACCTAAAGTATCTAATGTCTGACGCGGTCGCCCATCTCCAATTTCTAACGATTTAGTACTCAACTTCAATCGAAAAACTATATATAGTTAGGTACTTACCTACTTATTAATAAATAAGATAACTATAGCTACTTAGGTATTTATAACTAAAAAGTATATATATAACTATAAAGTATATAATAATAGAACATGACAACTGAACAGTCGGGATCCTTTATTCGACAGCAAATCTAATTTTTCAATGGATCCCGACTGTTCAGTTGTAATGTTCTATTATTAAAATATATTTCATTTTCTGCAATAGTATTTATTCAATAATATATTATGGAATTCTAGACCACCGGACATCTAAGTGCTTGTTTTTTTCTTTTCAGTTTTTTTATTATGTACGTAGTTTTGGTGACTTTTTACGCAGTCGGGTTTTTTGATTTTATAATCATTTTTTTTATTTTATACAATAGTTAGTATTGGTTGAGGCAGGAGAACGATAAAGCATAGCTTATAGTATTGGATTAATAACTATAAATATTTACCAATTCAGTAAACTGAAATTAGCATTCGACTAGTCTATGGTACAAGGTCAACGCTACGAACTTTATAATGCCGAATTGGTGTAAATTTAAGCCAAACTATATAGTTTGGCTTAAATTTAATAATATTAATTAATAATAATAATATTATTAACGATGAATTATTTACAAGACCTGCTTAGGCAGGTAGCTATTTATTAGGTAGTTTATGACTTTTTTTTATGTCCCATTCATCTTATATATTTATTAATAAAACTTCGATGTAAGTTGATTTTCGTAATTTATTCGTCATCATTATCACAGCCCATATATGTCCTACTGTTGGGCTTATAGGCCTCCTCCGTAATGGCAGGGAAATGAACCTACTATACCGCGCTGGTCAGACATGTTGGTATAGGGTTTTGTTTCGATTTTTTCTTCTCTTGCATATATGTTATATGCGTTTTATATCCCTTAGTCTCGTACGATCACCCACGGGTAAGATAGGTTGGTGGTGAATTGTATTCTTACTCCGTCACCGCACGGATCATATCTATTTTCACCTTTATTTTTAAAGCAACAGCCTGTGGTTAAACATATTATTATAATTATATATTACTCTTAATCCTAGATGATAAAAGACGATCATATTATCGAATATCGGATACAATTCATAGAATATATTCCCATAAAAAATCCAAACAAAAATATAATTATTCCCGATAATACACAAGCCGTAGGACTAATGAGTGAACATTCCAACAATATCATCAGCAGTTATAAGTTATTAAATAGATAAAATATCTGATACATTAAAATAAACTGTCTGTGAACAGAATCGTTCGACAAACAAATAGAAGCTCGTATCAGTCGAGTCCACGAACTAATCAATTTGTTGAATAAACAGAACAATACCAAAACAATTTCTTTTATGAGCAATGAAATGAAAATTGTTTTTTTTTTCAATTAATATGTAAATTGACGTTATTTTAACGCAATATGTGCTTCAATATAACCTAACAATAAGGGTTTTATCGACAGTAATGCTCATCAATATGTAATCTATTGTATCATACTGAAAAAGTCGATATAGATTATTGAAATTGTCGAGATTGAATACATTTCATCACTTTATGATATAGCGTTTAATGTGATCATACTTTTATTTAGGTTGGTATTTTTAGATTACGTTTTAATAAATTCTATGTATATTTTTTATTCATTAGGTGACGGAGTAAGAATATAATTCACCACTCCCTATTATACTCATGGGTAATCGTAATAGACGACTAAGTGATCATACTTTTATTTAGGTTGGTATTTTTAGATTACGTTTTAATAAATTCTATGTATATTTTTTATTCATTAGGTGACGGAGTAAGAATATAATTCACCACTCCCTATTATACTCATGGGTAATCGTAATAGAGGACTAAGTGATCATACTTTTATTTAGGTTGGTATTTTTAGATTACGTTTTAATAAATTCTATGTATATTTTTTATTCATTAGGTGACGGAGTAAGAATATAATTCACCACTCCCTATTATACTCATGGGTAATCGTAATAGACGACTAAGTGATCATACTTTTATTTAGGTTGGTATTTTTAGATTACGTTTTAATAAATTCTATGTATATTTTTTATTCATTAGGTGACGGAGTAAGAATATAATTCACCACTCCCTATTATACTCATGGGTAATCGTAATAGAGGACTAAGTGATCATACTTTTATTTAGGTTGGTATTTTTAGATTACGTTTTAATAAATTCTATGTATATTTTTTATTCATTAGGTGACGGAGTAAGAATATAATTCACCACTCCCTATTATACTCATGGGTAATCGTAATAGACGACTAAGTGATCATACTTTTATTTAGGTTGGTATTTTTAGATTACGTTTTAATAAATTCTATGTATATTTTTTATTCATTAGGTGACGGAGTAAGAATATAATTCACCACTCCCTATTATACTCATGGGTAATCGTAATAGACGACTAAGTGATCATACTTTTATTTAGGTTGGTATTTTTAGATTACGTTTTAATAAATTCTATGTATATTTTTTATTCATTAGGTGACGGAGTAAGAATATAATTCACCACTCCCTATTATACTCATGGGTAATCGTAATAGACGACTAAGTGATCATACTTTTATTTAGGTTGGTATTTTTAGATTACGTTTTAATAAATTCTATGTATATTTTTTATTCATTAGGTGACGGAGTAAGAATATAATTCACCACTTCCTATTATACTCATGGGTAATCGTAATAGACGACTAAGTGATCATACTTTTATTTAGGTTGGTATTTTTAGATTACGTTTTAATAAATTCTATGTATATTTTTTATTCATTAGGTGACGGAGTAAGAATATAATTCACCACTCCCTATTATACTCATGGGTAATCGTAATAGACGACTAAGTGATCATACTTTTATTTAGGTTGGTATTTTTAGATTACGTTTTAATAAATTCTATGTATATTTTTTATTCATTAGGTGACGGAGTAAGAATATAATTCACCACTCCCTATTATACTCATGGGTAATCGTAATAGACGACTAAGTGATCATACTTTTATTTAGGTTGGTATTTTTAGATTACGTTTTAATAAATTCTATGTATATTTTTTATTCATTAGGTGACGGAGTAAGAATATAATTCACCACTCCCTATTATACTCATGGGTAATCGTAATAGAGGACTAAGTGATCATACTTTTATTTAGGTTGGTATTTTTAGATTACGTTTTAATAAATTCTATGTATATTTTTTATTCATTAGGTGACGGAGTAAGAATATAATTCACCACTCCCTATTATACTCATGGGTAATCGTAATAGACGACTAAGTGATCATACTTTTATTTAGGTTGGTATTTTTAGATTACGTTTTAATAAATTCTATGTATATTTTTTATTCATTAGGTGACGGAGTAAGAATATAATTCACCACTCCCTATTATACTCATGGGTAATCGTAATAGAGGACTAAGTGATCATACTTTTATTTAGGTTGGTATTTTTAGATTACGTTTTAATAAATTCTATGTATATTTTTTATTCATTAGGTGACGGAGTAAGAATATAATTCACCACTCCCTATTATACTCATGGGTAATCGTAATAGACGACTAAGTGATCATACTTTTATTTAGGTTGGTATTTTTAGATTACGTTTTAATAAATTCTATGTATATTTTTTATTCATTAGGTGACGGAGTAAGAATATAATTCACCACTCCCTATTATACTCATGGGTAATCGTAATAGACGACTAAGTGATCATACTTTTATTTAGGTTGGTATTTTTAGATTACGTTTTAATAAATTCTATGTATATTTTTTATTCATTAGGTGACGGAGTAAGAATATAATTCACCACTTCCTATTATACTCATGGGTAATCGTAATAGACGACTAAGTGATCATACTTTTATTTAGGTTGGTATTTTTAGATTACGTTTTAATAAATTCTATGTATATTTTTTATTCATTAGGTGACGGAGTAAGAATATAATTCACCACTCCCTATTATACTCATGGGTAATCGTAATAGACGACTAAGTGATCATACTTTTATTTAGGTTGGTATTTTTAGATTACGTTTTAATAAATTCTATGTATATTTTTTATTTATTAGGTGACGGAGTAAGAATATAATTCACCACTCCCTATTATACTCATGGGTAATCGTAATAGACGACTAAGTGATCATACTTTTATTTAGGTTGGTATTTTTAGATTACATTTTAATAATTCTATGTAACTTACCTTATATTTTTTATTCATTAGGTGACAGAGTAAGAATATAATTCACTACTCCCTATTATACTCGTGGGTAATCGTAAAAGATGACTAAGGGATATAAAAGGCATATAACATGAGAAAGAGAAAGAGAGAGAAGAGTAAGAAGAGAAGTAAGATAAGGAAAGAAGGTAAGAGAAGGAAAGAGAAGGAAGGAAAGAAGTAAGAGAAGGAAAACTCAAAACAAAACCCTATACAAACATATCAGACCAGCGTGCTATAGTAGGTAAATTTCCCTCTCGTTGAGGTGGATGGAGGCTCTACCGCAATAGTGAGACATGTGTGACCTGAGATGAAGAATAAATATAGATGAGCATGGTCAGTTAATAAAAAGGCGAACGCTTATTAGTATTTGTGTTACGCATCGAAGAATTTTGTAGAGTATATAAAGCCTTTACTTCTATCCTTAATCTCACACACGCCTTATCAAATTGACTTGCTATCTTATTGGACTATAAGAATTAAGGTATCGAAAGTAATAAGCTCATTGTATACTTTTATTTTATTTACTTAGGAATGATGTTTTTTTATAGAAATGCTAATTGCGGCTTTTGTGTCCGTTAATTGTATGCTTATAAATATTATATGCTTGTAAATATCTTCCACGACACAAGGGTTAATTCTTTAGCGTGGAGGCGAGGTAGCGCTATCGATGAGAAAATATTTTGCATTACCTTTGGTAGGAAGGAAAATATTATTTCATTCACATCAATATGTCAAGTAATTGCCACTTATTTTATACTTACTGATTCAACAGACGCTATTCTGTACAAATTAATAAAAAATATTCATAGTTATATTTATGTATTATAATCGTAAAAACCCCGCGAGGGCACGTAAATAATGGCATTTTTTTCATTTTAAATTACTCTAATAAACTAGCAACGGATCAGAACGTGACCACTACTGATAAGATCCGGCAAGAAACTCGGCTTTCTCTAATACTATTCATTTTTGTTGTTTTTTTAAGATACCACCCGGTAACTAAGGAAATAACCCTTGCATTGTGGGGGACTTCACAAATATTTAATTAACGTAGATTAAGTAACTTATTTATATTTAAAATTACATGTTTATAACGGTACATGGAAACATTAATTTTCTGTATTTTAACTAGCATCTTTCTGGATAAGTAATCACCAACATATATACTAAAACCTTCTCCAAAACACGCTGCGTCTTCTGGGATAAATATTAATTCATTCGGTTCAGTAGTTTTCGCAGTATAACCGAACAAAAAAAAATTTGCTCTCCATTTATTAGTATAGATAGAAGTACCTCATCATTCTCCTACTCTTATACCAATTACTTGGGGTCGATACAATATGTACTCGTCTTTCATAGCATATATTGCAAAAGTTGCCAGATGCAACCCTCCTTGGGAATGTAATTGTTGACCAAACGCCAGCAGGTGGAGTTGACCCAGGTCATTATAAGGCTCTTAGGCGGCTTTTACGACACCCATGAGGAAAGTAAGGGTTGGTAGTATTCGTAGTCGCTACCACACAGTCTATAGTATAGTATAGATAGATGTACCTATAGATAGATTTGTAATCAACACAACAATTGTTTCTCACAATCAAATCAAAGTTGTAATTGTAAATAATAGTCAGTCCTATGTAAAGTGTTTATTAGTAGCTGACCTCACAGATGTTGTTCTTTTGGAAATTTCAGTAAACTTATTCGTTATAACTATGTAAAAGTTTTTAGACATAATGCTCTTGAGGAGAATAACGTGATTCATAATTGCAAAATGGAATCACAAATCTCAAGAAAACGTGAAATTTAATATAAACCCAATGTTCTATTTAGATATTTAAAGAACAAAGAAATATTTTTTTAGTGTTAGGACCACGCTGTTGACACTTTTCTGTCTACAGCCGCGGGCCGGTCCATCAGAGTACCACACTCTCGCAGACGATCGCTATCTGAGTAATGGCAATATGCTGTTGCGCTTCGTTCGGTGAGCAAGAGAGCCGGAAGCCCAACTGGGTGGGTATGGGGTTTATATTGGTAGGTAGCGACCTAGCTATACTTCTAGTATAGGAAAGGTCCATAGGCGGCCGTAACACTTACCATCAGGTGTGCTGCTTGCTCGTTTGCCACCAAAAGCAATAAAAATAGAAATATTTTAAAGAAAATTTTCTACAAAAAAGAAACTTAAACTTTCCGTTATATATAAGGAAATTTATATTGCACATTGCAAATATCAATGATTCATTATCACCATCATCAGCATCGTTATCATCATCGTCCTGTTCCTATCCCAATTATTTGAGGTCAATGCAATTTATTTTCTTCAGCATAGTATAGTAGGTCGATTATCCTCCTATTGTGAAGGCGACTCGAGTGCAATAGTGGGACGTATATGAACTGGTATGATCATGATAATGAAAGTAGATTTTGTCAGTCAAAATACCATGGCAATCAACATAAGATTGCTAGGGGATAAAAGTAGTCTAGTAGTCTATATGCTATTCCAGACTGGAATCTGTCAGTTGTTCAGCTTCTGCTCCACAGATGATAGAATAGTTAAGATGTCAAGATACCTTTTTTTTTTCTGGGGGTGGGTTACGGTTACGGTCGGCGCACTCCTCGCATCACTCCGTCCGGGGCGACAGAGGGGCGTAAGTACGCACACCCGTAACCCACCCGTGACGTCGCCTTCATCGTTGAGCCGACCACCGGAGCAGAGTGACTTGACGTCAGTGGCCATCCCGATGGAATACCTCTGAGGAGTACCCTCTCCTCGACCGACGTCCCCCCCTCGGGTAGAATGCCGGTCTTTCCTCACGCGGTCGGCCTCTCGGCGGGTGACGGACTAATTCCCCGATCCAGTCACCCGCGGCCTCGGCTAGGGCGGCATCAGGCGCAGGTAATCGCGCATGCGTCGCCCCAGTCGCCGGCGGCAGCTCGCGTCGTCGAGGAGACGCTCCTCGCGCATGCGCTCCGCCACCTCCTTCCGCGAGACTACTGCCTCGCAGAAGGTTGCGACCGCGTCCCAGTTACTGACGCTGTCGAGCATCGCCCTGGCGTTGGTCGGCAGCGTCAGGTCAGCACCGATGATTGCGACGAGTTCACGACGCTGCTCTGCCCAAGCGGCACAAACCTCGAGCGTATGCTGCGCCGTGTCCTCGTCGCAATCGCAGTGGTGGCAGGACGGTGTACTCTTCCTCCTGACGACCGTGTGCAGGTATTTGGCGAAGCATCCATGCCCCGTCAAAACCTGCACCAGTCGGAAGGAGAGCACCCCGCGCCGCCGTTTTAGCCACTGCATCAGCACCGGCCGGAAGGCCTCCACGGTCCGCACACCGAACCGAGGCCTCTCCAGCCGGACTGCCCAACGGGCAATGACGTCTCGGCGGGCGTCGACGCGCCAGGCGGTGTGCTCCCACAACGAGACCACACTGCCCTGCAGGTTCCATGGAGGGGTCCCGGCCAACAGACACGCTGCCTCCGTCGACACCGTGCGGTACCCGCGTATGGCCCTGACCGCCATGGCTCTCTGTGGTCGCCACAGAAGAGCCCTGAGTCAGACGGTCAGGGACAAGATGTCAAGATACCTTACCAGTCTCGTTTGATTCCTACGCAAGACAATCACATAAAGCGATACATAAATTGTTGAGCTAAATATATGTAGTAAGTTTTGTTTGTTAATTATGTGTCTGTAAAGTCACCCGAAATGTAAGGATAATTAACATGAAGCTTAGTTAGATTCAAAGTAACATTCAGCCTATGCAAGTATACGTCATATTATTCATGTGGTGACGGAGTAAGAATACAATTCACTACTCCCTATCTTACCCGTGGGTAATCGTAAGAGACGACTAAGGGATATAAAACCATATAATATCTATGCAAAAGAAGGAAAACTCGAAACAAAACCCTATACCAACAAGTCTGACCAGTGCGGTATAGTAGGTTTATTTGCCTCCCATAACCGAGGAAACCCGAACCGAACAGTGGGACATATATTGGCTGTGATGATGATGATGATAAAGTATACATATAAGATGAATTCAGAAACTACTTTAGAACAAAAATTTTATTTTTCACAAATAACTTGAATTAATTACTACAAATATGACAGAATGCTTTAGTTATCTACTTCTTCAATAATATACCTATAAGGAAAGATAAAAGTATAGAGTAAAATAATATATAGGAAAAAAGATGATCGTAAGAGACTACTAAGGGATATAAAACGCATATAACATCTATGCAAGAGAAGGCAAACTCGAAACATAACTCTATAGCAACACGTCTGAACAGCGTGGCATAGTAAGTGAATTTCCTTCCCATTGTGAAGGAGGCTTGAACCCAGCAGTGGTACATATATTAGTTGAGATGATAATGAAAACGAAGCTATCTTAATATGCAAACCCTTTTATAGAGTATCAACATCTTATTTTATTTCAGAACATTAAATAACGTATTGATGTATGTGAGTTAAGCTCACATCTATCATATTTTTCTGAAATATAAAACAGGTAAGTACTTAGTTATGAAAACGTTGCTTATGTAAAAGATAAAGTGATATAAAAGAACAAAATAGATTTATTTCTTTTACTACTCATAAGTAGATAGGAAAAAGCCTTTGTGGCTTAATCAAAGGTTTCAAGATGATATCTTATGGCGTGGCAACACGAATGGATTTTAACAACTTAAAAAAAAGTGGTTCTCAATTTGGATGTTTATATATTTTTACATGTTCGGATATACTATGCATATAACATCTATGCGAGAGAAGGAAAACTCGAAACAAAACCCTATAACAACACGTCTGACCAGCGCGGTATAGTAGTTTAATTTCCCTACCTTTGAGGCCTGGGCCCAACAGTGGGATATTAATGGGTTGTGATGATGATGATTGCAAAATTATTTTTGAAGTCTTGTAAATCAATGAACGCCGGTTGCATGCACAAAAAAGTGTCACGTTCCGCCTGAGCCGAATGTACAAGCGAGAGAGTGGAACAAGCGATAGAGAGGCAAGATCGACCTAAGCTTAACTAAGTTTGGTTAGGTAATTAATTCTTGCATTTTAAGAATTTGACGTGATCTATTTTATTATTGCGAAGAAGCGAAGTGAAGAGTTAGTGTGGTTTCAGTTGTTTGTGTTTATACCTACAATTCATAAAATTATGCAATCTTTCATCAATGTTTATTTATGACATTATTACGTAAAATTATCGTCCGTAAACTGACCACAGAGAACCAGCTGTTTTTTTATTAGAAAGAAGGGTATTGTTAGAACATGTATTTAAATTTCATAATGGTCTTTTAATAAAATTCTGAGATAGACAACGGAATTCACCATCAAATTAACTTACAGTAGTATTTTTGAAGTTATACTTATTTTGGCGCCTTAGGGAAAAATGATGAGAGTAAATTATTACGATGCGCGCGCGCACACCGTTACGAAAAACCAACACCCTAAAGTTAGCTATAGTCAACATTTTAGGTTTTTTTGTGATATTTAAATAAACTTTATTTAACTAGATAATGCGTTATAATAAAACTTTCAATGTATTAAATACCTTTTTTTGGAGTTTACTCCTTAAGAATCGATTTTCATATAAGGCGCCCGGTATGAGAAAAATTTGAGGAGTAAAATCTAGTGATCGAATGACCTCGTTACGTTTTTGGTGCGCAACCTATTCTGCGCACCTTTCACTTTCTGACGTGAGATAATACTTCACTGAACAGTTTTAATAAATGTAAATATATATATATATTATTTTTAGTCAAATGAGCCTTTTTTGCGCCTGTTTTGATAATCGTACTTAAGGAGTAAACTCCAGTCGTGCGTCGAAGCTGACACACACACTTTTTATATTTTATTTATTGTTAGTGTCGTTTTTTCTACAAACGTAGTGTAAGGCGAAAGATAAATTTTTGCAAAGATTTTTATCTTGTTACGCCAAAGAAGTATTACTTCTAACGCGTGTACATAAATACACATACACTTTTTTTTATCCAAACGATTTTTTCATTCATTTAAATAAAAACACCACCTCACTCAAGTATACATAAATCTTTATGTGGCGAGGGATCTTACAAGCACGTAATTAACAGAGACACAACTATTAGAACCCGCTTTCAGTAATATTAAGATGGGATTACCCATATATTTTCGTTATACGCTATTATGGCGTTTCGTGAGGTCTAATAATAATGATAGTCCATAAAATTAGAGAGCAGCATGCCTTTGAAGATAGATGTACTTATATTCAACGGAAATGGATTGTAACGGCATTCTGAAAGACTACGGAAGAGTACTTTGCAAGATTGTCCTTTGATAATTTCATCATATTTATAATAGGTATTTGGTGTGTTGATGGAATAAAAATATAATGTATCATCATCCATTTATTTCCTATAGGAGAAAGTAAATGATCACTAAGAAATGCAAACAAGCACTGCAAGAAAAGTGAACCTTGAATATTCTACGCCCATCAGTGGAGAATGTTCACTCACAGAAATCCTTACTTCCTTACTAATATTATAAATGCGAAAGTAACTCTGTCTGTCTGTCGCTCTTTTACGCCAAAACTACTGAACCGATCTAAATGAAATTTGGTAGACAGATAGTCTAGAACCTGACAAAGGACATAGGTTACTTTTTAATGCAAAAATGGGTTGTAAAAGGGGAGGAAAAGTTGTAAGTAAGTATCGTCATCTTTAAAGCCAGATGCTTGAAACTTAATTTTAGGCTGTCGATTATTAGATTAGATATAAATAAATATGAGATTAAAATTTTGTAAAAAACTTACCCATAAGGGGGTAAAATAAAAATAGGAGATGAAAGTTTATATGGAAATTGGTTATACTAGAAGCTAGATGGACGAAACATTTTTATTTTGGTGGCTTTTGATTAGATATAAATAAAAATGGCATTACGTTGACCGGCTGCTGTCAGTAGCTTTGCGCGGTACCATGGCTCGCAGCTTCTGAGCTAGTTGGCTAAATACAAAAATGCTGTCTCCCGTGATCAGCTTTTTGTTATAAATTTTTATAATATCTCATCTTATATTTTAATTACATATAAATAAGCTATAAATTTTGTTTTGTTATTTTCTATATTTTCCAATTGTTCTTATACCAATAAAATCACTTATGTTTATGTTTCCTTTGCAACCTTCTCCTAGTTTAACATATAGGATACTTTTATCCCGGTAATGTGTTTCTTTGCTATAATAGTTCAACTTTAAGAAAGTAACCTTTTACGCGGGCGAAGCCGCGGGCAGAAGCTAGTAGATCATAAAATCAAGTAAAAATTACGGCGACTAATTTTCGTTTTCTTCAGAATTATCTCTAATTAGAGTTTTTGGTTCGTACTCATATTTCTATTTTACTAGATTACTAGAAGTTACTACTTTGGGTGAAATTAATTTATATTCACGTGTTGGTTTATATGAAAACCGTACACGTTTTATTTTTCACTTTCTGTAGATATTTTTTTTGAGTTTTATTTTATCACGTGTAAACTGTTATAATATAAGGCTAACGTATACACGATATTCTACGTGAGAACTGATTTACATATGTATGTATGGATAGATAGATAAGAATGTATAGATTCGTGGGGACGGATGGCAATAAATGGAATGGAGTGGGAATGTCTGGGATGAGTGTGACGAATGGCGATGAGGGGAAGGATTGTACGGGGATAGATAATTGAGGATGAGGATGGTGTGGGGTGGTAACTTTTTATCATCATCATCATTCTCCTACTCTTGTCCCAATTACTTGGGTCGATACAATATGTACTCTTCTTTCATAGTACATATTGTTAAAGTGATTTTTAATAGTTTTATGACCGGCCGCCTGCCAGACGTAAAATCTCCTTGGAAATGTCATTGTTGACCAAACGGCATCAGATGGAGTTGGCCCAGGTCGTTATAAGGCTCTTAGTCGTCTTTTACGACATCCACGAGTAAAGTAAGGGTTGGTAGGATTCGTAGCCGCTACCACACAACAGAGTGGTAACTTTTTATCCTAGGCAAAATTATACTTTTTATATGTAATTCCATCCATACCTGTCCATTCGAGATCTGAGACGAGCAATTCGAGAATCAGATTTCCATGAGTGTAGAGCACGACTCCGGCATAGCATAATTTGTTTTATAATTATGAAATATTCCAAACCACGATTACAGTAGAAGATATGAGCATTTTATTTCGATCTAAGAGTTTTACAAAAGAACTATGAGTTCGAATAAAGAAATGGACAGATTATCTTAAAGAGAACGAGAATGCCTCCTTCACCGACGTTAGGTTAATTTTAGTTTTATTTTTGAGAAGGTTCCAACCGAACAGTGGTTTTTATACGAGCTCAGAAGAAGATGATGCATTGATAAAAAGAACGATAAATAATAAAGATAAAATATACTTGAATAAAAGTATTCTTAAAGTATTATATAACTTATCGGCAATACATATCTTTAAATCTTTCGCAGACATTCCAAAGTATACTCAACCTAGCTCTTGCATCAATCTTCCCAAAAGGCCGGATATGTAGAATGGCCACGGCTTTTCTATTGCATGGATTTTATTCTATAGATGCTTCAGAACAATATATTATATTATTGTTTTTACATTCTTATTTTTACATTTTAGTTATATATATAATTCTACTGTACGTGTGTATGTCATCGAACTCCTCTTAAACAGCTAGACCGATTGGGATGAAAATTTTTGTGTGTGTTCGAGGGGATTCTAGAATGGTTTAGATTCACAATTGGATCTGATAGATGGCGCTGTTGTCGGTATGTCAAACGGCTGGACCGGTTGGAATTAAATTTTCTATGTATATTCTAATGGGTCCCTTGATGACTTTAAAACACAATTGGACTCGGTAGATGGCGCTGCTGTCGGCATATCGATTAAAGCTTTTCCGGGCAGGACGACGTCTATCAGGACAGCTAGTTTAGTATATTTATCGACTAGTAGTGATACATAATGGAAGATAATAATAATTAGATAAAAAGAATTATTTTCTGAATACATAGAGTATAAGTAATATGAGAACTAAATACAATATTGGTCGTATTTGAAAGCGACTAACATTATATGTTTTTAATATGCTTTGCCTCATGCCAAGTATAGCAAAATGTACCGTAATGCATATTTATGGTAATACTCAAGAGTCGTATATTTTAATAACGCAAATGTTAATATTGAAAAAGATTTCATACTTATATTTATAAATTCTCCTCGCTCAAGCTGTTAGAATTATTTTTGTTATACAAGGCTGTGTCCAGAACTCGTAGTGGCGCGTTTTATTTGATTTAATATTTTACTATTATATTAAATTAATCTTATATGTTATTACGCTGAAGAAAATTATTTATTATCATCATAATCATTATCTCAGCTCATATGTGGCCCATTGCTGGGTTATACCTTTAAAATAGAAACCATAAACAATAAAAAAGTTTTCCTTTATTCGTAAAACTGGCTAAGGCATCACCAGGTATACAAGCAGCAACATTGATAGCTTATAATATCAACGCTTATGGCTAAACCGTCTACCAATTATGGATTATTATTATTATTATTCGACTCTTCGAATATCCCTCTAATATATATATATATATATATATATATATATATATATATATATATATATATATATATATATATATATATACCTCTATCCGTGTGGTGATGGAGTAAGAATACAATTCACCACCCCCTATCTTGCCCGTGGGTGATCGTAAGAGACGACTGAGAGATATAAAACGCATATAACATCTATGCAAGAGAAGGAAAACTCGAAACATACCAACACGTCTGACCAGCATGGTATAGTACATCAATTTCCCTTCGATTATGGAGTAGGCTCGAGCCCAACAGTGGGACATATATGAGTTGAGATGGGATATATAACTCTGTCTATATTAGGATGAAGTAGGTCTATATTAGGACGAATAGACCTCTGCCTATAATAGGACGACAAAACCCTGAGAGATAATACCAAAAAGGAATATATTTCATTTAATTTCGTCATTGTATACTCATCGTACTATTTTTTAATTCTATCCGGTATTCCAGATATATGGTAAACACAATGGTAACCGCTATTAATCCCTCTCTGTAGATACTCGAAGCATTGAGTGGTTTTACTCCACTCACTGAGCAGCTTAAGATACCACAAGCATGCTATTAGTTTCGATTGTTCAGAAAATCTGTAAGATATTAACTCAGTTTTCCTGTACGTTTTATATAATGTTCTTAGAATATTTATATAGCTTAGTATATATAGTTTTCTCAAACATGCTTGGAAATTTGAGTATTATTTTGACAACCTTCTTCGAGATAAATCGAAATTGCTGTACTGACCAAATACTTGCGAGCAATGGCCGGCAAAAAATGTATGAAAATCCATATCTGTCCTGTTTTAGCGGCCAAATAAATATATATGTAAATTTATATCCATCGTGTATTTTAAAAATGGAACGATTTGTTACTTCAAATCATAGTAACCACATAGCCAACTAATCAGAGTTTTATATAAATTTCAAACTGGCTTGAAAAAGAAAGCTGTTTAATAATTAAAAAAAACAACAAATGAACCCTTTAGCATGTGAAAAATGTTGTTCGTTGTTCGTCATGTATACAGTTCTACTTAATACTACTTGGTTTTAATTTCCGCGCATTATTTGAGAAAAGCACTATACAAGCCTTGGCCACCACTAGGAATTAAAGGACTTATCTTCTTTTTACACAGTCGTCCACCAATGCCTCTTTTGCTGGCCGCTGCAGTAATGTACTATTATATCAATTTGAAATTATTATTATTTTATTATTTTTTGGTATGGCTACTAATTAGATTCTATAGGTATGACTACTTTAATTATAATATTAACAATACTACGTATAATTAGGAAGTTACTTAAGAGCTAACAATTTCTAAATTATCATTATTTGTATGTGTCCAGGTATATTTATTAGTGCCGAGCGGGCCACCGAAG
This sequence comes from Lymantria monacha, assembly GCA_905163515.2. Lineage (NCBI taxonomy): Eukaryota > Metazoa > Arthropoda > Insecta > Lepidoptera > Erebidae > Lymantria > Lymantria monacha. The sequence continues at coordinate 14,462,630 of LR991097.1, read as the reverse complement.
ACAAAGATCAGGTACCGGTGGCCCGCTCGCACGGCAAAGAAAGGTGCTTTGCAGGGTGGATCTATGAGGTCGCCCGCCGCCTCTTCCGTCGTCCCGGACCGATTTGGCGGGGCGTGACCACCTCCATATTCCACCGCAAAAAAGGTATATTGCACGCCTCATAAGCGAAGCGTTGAGGTCTTGCTCTACTCTCGATATATGAAAATCAAGCACTTTTCAAACATAAAAATAATTGTATTTTTCTCACATTGCACTTATAGAATAATATTATTATACACATGTCAAGAAAAAACATTCGTCTAAACGTATTTGATATTTTTAAAACGCAATTATTTTCTTTAAAGTAAGAAAAAAGTTGATTAAAAAAATATTCGAGGCCGTCCGGATGTTACCGTAAGTATCTGGCATTATCACGACCGTAAAAATGAATGTATCGATGTTTTTCTTTTAATAAAAGCTTCATAATGGCAACGCGCTGTTTCCTTTCGAAAATGGCTTGGTAATTCTTTGTCGTTTAATTGCAATTAATAAAAAAAACTAAACTGCTTAGTCATTAGTGTATGTATACTTTATGTAAATTGGGTTGGTTTACATTTTTGTTCGTCCATTCAGACAGGCAAAGGAAATAAATCCCATTCAGCCTATACAGCTATGTTTAGCTCTACGTCGAGAATGGCACGAAATTTCAAAAGTAGTTTCTTTTCATTCATTACGAGTATGTACAAGCTTTTATTTAGTCTCACCTGTCCCGTTGTCTGTAATCAAATCTTGCAAGTTAAATTTGATCCCTTTTCCGGTTTCCGATTGAGCTGAAATTTTGCATGCATGTATAAATTAGATGACAATGCAATATTATTGTAACATAGAGCTTACCTGATGATGGACCTGGAAGCTGGCCATAGGAACTCCGTAATTAAACGACGCAACCCCATCGAAATTGAGCTTATTTGATTTGCCTTGACGAGTACTTTGAAACAATATGGCAACGAGAGTCTGATCACCATGATGATCATCGGACCTGGAAGCTGTCCATAGGAACTCCGTAATTAAGCGACGCAATCCCATCGAGTTTGGGCTCGTTTGATTCATCTTGATGAGTACTTTGATACTATATGAAAACCACGGTCTGATCATGGACTTGGAAGCTGTCCATAGGAACTCCGTGATAAAGCGACGCAACTCCATCGAGTTTGGGCTCGTTTGATTCGTCTTGACGAGTACTTTGAGACTATATGGTAACTAGGGTCTGACGATGGACTTGGCATCTGGCCATAGGAACTCTGTAATTAAACAACGAAACCCCATCGAATTTGGGATCGCTTGATTCGTCTTGAGGAGTACTTTGATACTATATGGTAACTAGGTTCTGATGATGGACCTAGAAGCTGGCTATAGGAACTCCGTAATTAAACGACGCAACCCCACCGAGTTTGGGCTCGTTTGATTCGTCTTGACGAGTATCTTGGTTGGCGTGAATATGCAACTCCAACAAATTGGGGAAAAAGTTCGTTACGCTTATTATGAATGTGGATTATGTCTGATTGATTAGATGGATGACCCAATGCCAAAGTAAGCACGTGCCGAGGGCTGAATGGTATGAGGGTGTATAAACATTTCATATCGCTTACGTTGCGCCTCAGAGTACCATGGCGAGCCCTGTTATACATATGTGGAGGGAGAAGGGCTTCACCCTTCTCCCTCCACAATGAACCTCTGGGGTGATGAACCGTTTTTGTCCTATATTTGTGGGAACAACCTGAATAAAAAAATACTAAATATATAGTTGAAAATAAAATTAAAGAAAATATTTTTTTAAAAACAAGCTTATTTGCTAATAAAATAAACTAAAAAGTTAAAAATAAATTAACTCTAATCAGAGTCAAGTGTTATATGCACTTGTAACGTTATACGTTATAAGTTCACTGTAACCTTTAACGATAATTAAGCTTCTTCGTCTACAATAAAATAATTCCATATCGTACATAATTATATATTTTTAACACCATAATTATTAAATCTTCCCATTTTTATCACAGTCCCAATTTTATAAATAAAAGTGTGTTGCATTTCTTAGCAATTAACAAACAGCTTGCTTTTAAAAAAAGGATATTTTTCTTTAATTTTATTTTCATTTCTGGCATTGACTAATAGTAAATGATAAATAATATAAAATTTATGAGGCGTGCGCTTTTGGATTTTCCAAATTATTTATTTTACTGTACAAAATTCTCTGTTTACAGCCGCGGGCCGGTTTATCTAGGGTAGTACCGCACTCTCGCAGAAGATCGGCGTCTGAGTAATGGCAATGTGCTATTGCGCTTCGTTCGGTAAGCGAGAGAGCTGGAAGCCCAACTGGGTGGGTTTGGGGTCTGTATTGGTAGGCAGCCGCTTAGCTATACCTTTGGTATTGTAAAGGTTCATGGGCGGTAGTGACACTTACCATCAGGTGTGTTGCTTGTTCGCTTGCCGCCAAAATCAATAAATATTATAATAATAGCAATAAATACATATTTGGAGAGAAATCAGTAATTTATATTAACCATCACATTGTTATGACAGAGAACTAAATCAATAAAGTTAGAAATCAAAGGAAATAATAGTGTATTTTCATTATTCGTAATAATGAATTACTTTACAAAATTGATATTTGGCTATTGTATACGTTCATAGAAGCATTGAATATATTTATGTACGATTACGTAACCCGAAGTGACTACATAACGGCTTTATTTTTACTGGACCAAGAATGGTTTCATTTTTAACCGACTGCGGATACTACTCATAATAATTTATATACCACGACTATCTAATAGTTATAGGATATATATATATATATATATATATATATATATATATATAATATTTGAAATATGAACATATTTTGAGATATTCACAGAATTTTATTAAAATTACTGAAATTTAGTATTTAACATGCTTGATTATTTTGATTATTTATAAAATTATGATTACGAGCGAAAAATTATTGTCACACACGGGATTCGATCCCACACCTATTGGAAATCCGTTCCAATTGTGCTACCACTTACACCAACGTGAACTGTTGTATGACATTAGTTTCATTCAATCAGACGTGTGCCATCTACCCGACATTGTTTATACATTGTACAGATTTAATACTCTAACTTTACAGTTAGAATTGTATTAAACGATGACACCACCCTGTTGTTCAAATTACTGAAATTTAGCATTAAACCTTTTTTTTTTGTGGTGGGCTCTGGACTTGGTCGCGCCCCGCCAAATCGGTCCGGGGCGACGAAAGAGGCGGCGCGCAACCCCATAGACCCACCCTGCAAGCACCTCTCTTCGCCGTGCGAGCGGGCCACCAGTACCCGATCTTTGTCTTTGGTGACCCGCCCGGCATTTAGCATTTAACATGCTTGATTATTTATAAAAACTTGATTACGAGCGAAAAATGATTGTCACATATGAGATTCGAAAAGAACGAATGTCGGGTAGATGGCACACATCGCCATTAAAGACGAAAATATAATATGGTGCGAAATTTGAATGTCATACAACAGTTCACGTTGGTGTAAGTGGTAGCACTGCATTGGAACAAATTTCCAATAGGTGTGGGTTCGAATCCCATATGTGACAATCATTTTTCGCTCGTAATCAAGTTTAAAAAAAAGGAAAGAATTTTTATTTATAACTCCGGTGGGTTATGGGGCCATGCATGTATTTTACCTCACCCCAGACGGAACGGGCGGCGTGTATCCCGACAATGGACTACCAAAAAGACAGCTCTTACTCACTACGATAACATATCTATGTAATTCAATATATTGCTAATATTTTTGAAGTGTTTCATTTCTTTGAACTTATGAAAATTAATTTGAAATTCTGATTTGTTATCTTAATGTCTGACTAATTGTTGGCGTGAAGAAGAGATTAGGTGGACTGCTCTATCGCGTATTTGTTACACACTTTTCTCTTTCACACACTATCGACAGTTTTCTGTGTACAACTGCGGGACGAGCCCTCCGTGGTAGTACCACACTCTTGCAAAAAATCGACGTCTGAGCAGCGCCAATGTGCTGTTTCGCTGCAGTGGGTGAGTGAGAGAGCCGACCGGCCAACTTTCTGGATGAAATTTGGGTTGTACTTGGTAAGCAGCGGCCTAGCTATGCCATTGTTATTGCAAAGATCCATGGGTGGCAGTAACACTTACTATCAGGTGTGCGGCTTGCTCGTTATGCCATCATCAGCAATAAAAAAAAGTATTCAAGTAATATAGACTCTCTTTCTCTACAACTCCGTGAAACATACGCTATTCTAACTTTCATAATCCTTACTAATATTATAAATGCGAAAGTAACTCTGTCTGTCTGTCGCTCTTTCACGCCAAAACTACTGAACCGATCTAAATGAAATTTTGTACACAGATAGTCTAGAGCCCGATAAAGGACCTAGGCTACTTTTTAATGCAAAAAAAGGGTTGTAAAGGGGGATGAAAAGTTGTAAGGACTCATCCTCATTTTTAAAGCCAGAAAATTGAAACTTATTTTTAGGCTATTGATTAGATATAAATAAGTTATGACATTAAAATTTCATCAAAAATCTACCCTTAAGGGGTATAATAAAAATAGGGGATGAATTTTTTTAAGAAAGTAACCTTTTACACGGGTGAAGCCGCGGGCAGAAGCTAGTTTTATATAAATAAATAAATTATGAACCCAATCTACGCTATTCAAAACTTTTTTATGGATATTTAAAATGTATCCTTGTAATACAAAAGTTTTAATTCTATGGTGTGTCTTTACGAGCCACTCTATCTAGTTCTTTTATACTTCATTTTATAGCACGTTATGACGTCACGTAAATAAAGGCTTTGTTTACAATATAACTTCTCCGAGAACTTCGTTGGTAGCATCACTAGTTTATAATTCTCTCACCGTGCGCTCGGTTAGACCTTTGCAACTTTCATTTGTCTAGCTTCAGACAACTCAAGTTAGTTCTTCTTGGATAATGTTACTTCTAAAGTATTAATTAGTTACGTCGGCAAGGGTTCTTTCATTAGTTTTTAATTAGTGTTAGTGTATATCTATATACGTATTAGAGTTACAGAGCTGAAAGGTTTGTTTATTTGGGTATGCTATTCCAATGTATTAGTAATCCGATTTGGGGGATTCTCGATTTACGTAAGATGATATTATCGAACGAATATTACCTGATATTGAGACAGGTAGAATAGTTTATTTCGCTTATTTTCACGGTGGAGATGCTCCGTAGATTTGAATGGGATTTTTGTTCTCCAAAAAAAGCTGTCCGCGCAATTTATAATCTAGGGCCAAGAGTTTCACTTCTACCGGTGGTCCGCTCGCACGGCGAAGAGAGAGGATTTTACGGTGGGTCTATGGGGTCACGCGCCGCCTTCTCCGTCACCCCGGACCGATTCGGCGGGGCGAGACGCACCCATAGCCTACCAATAAAAAAAAAAAAAAAAAAAAAAAAAAAAAAAAAAAAAGGGCCAAGAGTTTCACTTCGAGAGACATTTAAAGAAGTAAATATCTAAATGTTGTATCATGATATATATATGAAATTGTATTGAATATGTGAATATGTAAAAAGAAATATAGGAAGCTTTGAAATATTCATTATATGAATATTCGGCATAATGACAAATTAATTGTGCATACTATTCATCATCTCAGCTCATATATGTCTCATTGTTGGTCTCGAGCCTTCTCCATAATGGGAGGGAAATTGACCTATTACACCATCGAGTTGTTCTTCTCTTACATAAATGTTATATGCGTTTTTTGTCCCTTTTGTCTCTTACGATCACCCTTCAGTAAGATAGAAGGTGGCGAATTATGTTCTTACTCCATTACCACACAGATAATATACATACTATTCGTCCCCAAGGAATTAATGGCTTATTCATGGGGCAATGTAAATGCTTATAAAATAAATTACCAAAAGATATCCGAGTTTTTTTTTCTAATATATATAATTGTGAAGCGTCATTCTCCTCAACCACTGTGGAGGGGAATGATAGCGTTGTAGTAGTTAACTTATGATCGAGTGCCGCTTGTAAGATCTGATCCAGCTATAGTCCTTTACACTATATTTGAATTTTAAGTTATATTTTGGTTCGTAGGACATTACACTGTAGCTAATTTTTACTAAACATGTTGTAAACATTTTCTTTTGTATAATGTCAGTAAAATAATAATAGGCAAACACGATGAGTTTCTTGCTGGCACTTCTCAGTAGCGGTCCGGTTCTGATCCTGTGTTAGTTTATTTCATTAATTTAAAATGTTAATATTCAGAATATGTAAGTCTCTTGACTTGTTTTCGTGTGGTGACGGAGTAAGAATACAATTCACCAACCCCCTATCTTACCCGTGGGTGATCGTAAGAGACGACTAAGGGACATAAAATGCATTTAACATCTATGCAAGAGAAGAAAAACTCGAAACAAAACCCTATACCAACACGTTTGACCAGCGCGGTATAGTAGGACCGCTGGAAACGAAGAACCTTCTTCTTCTTTCTTTTGTATTGGCAATTAGCTATAATTTTTTCACGTTATTCTCTTCATATTAGTTATTGTCCGTCAGTAAGTCAAAACGTCATCATCAACAGTGTTATAAGCACACTATTAATGGTTTTTTTTTGGGAATTTTGGCGGCAAACGAAAACTTTGTAAATCACTTTTTTATTATACTCACTACATCCCAGCAGTTCCATCGCATTACATTACATAAAATGCCATCAAAATGATTAAATATAATATGTTATAACATAAGATATTGAATATAATACGAGACCACCACATGTCTTTAGATTCCCGCCAAAAATCCGAAACGAAAGTTAGTAAATTTATCTTTTTGACATATCTATATTAAAAACAGGTTAAATTGGTAGGGAAAAAAACTTATAATAAGTTGCAAAAATTAATTATATTATAAATGAATATGTACCAAAAAAAATATTTAAAATAAAATATATTTGGGTATATTGGTTTATTCAGTTAAACAACTTCGCTTGCTTAGACCTAAAAACAGCAACTGCACGTTATACTCGCAAGAGCTTCTCTATCCACGAGGGTCGTTAGCGACTATTGGAATAGCACATGAGTTTTTTATTTTAAATTTTGCTATAGCAGCGTTTTCTTTGCAACGTCGCTGCAAATACTCGTGCAAATAGCGTGTTTTATTTTATACGGGCTTGGTCTGTGTTCTAGATTGATAAAAACTGAAAGGCTAAGCCTTTTCAATGCTGATATTCATTTTGTGACTACCCATTGATTCTGTTTTGAGCGAATAATTTAATCTATCTATGTAATGGACGCAGTGTGGGACGCCCCCCCACTAGGTGGACAGACGACCTAGTGAAGGTTGCTGGGCGTCGTTGGATACAGGCGGCACAGGACCGCACTCTGTGGCGTAAAATGAGGGAGGCCTACGTTCAGCAGTGGACGGCAATAGGCTGAAATGATGATGATGATGATGTAATGAATTGACGTCATTGATACACTAGTTCCTTGAGTTTGCTTCGTACAGTTGATAAGTATAAAATAGGGCTAACGTTTTTTCGACCACATATTTCCTATTAAAAGTTTATTATAGCATATGTTAACAAGTCTTTTAAGATGTAGAATAAAAAAAACAACATATATTTATATATATAAAAAGCAATTGTGAGTGGGACAATTAGAAGGGTAAGCCCATACTACCATCATGGTACCGGTATACCGGTCAACTCAATTTCCAATCCACAGTAGGTTGTGTTACCCATTCGTTTGGTGACGAAGTAAGAATACAATTCACTACCCTCTTTCTTACCCTTTTTTTTTCACGCTGTGGAAATGCATTTACGCACTATCACCCCACCTGTGACGACGAGGGGATTTGTGTAGGACTAACCGGTTGCCGCACGACCGAAATACCCAATAGAACCACAGCGACCCCATTCGTTAGAGCACCAACATGTTAGAGATGATGGTCGGCAGCGACAGGTCCATTCTCATTTCCGACAACAGGTCGTGGCGTTGGGGCCCCCAGGTGGGTATACTTCCACTGTGTGGCGCGCATCGTCAATTAGTCCCGCGCCCTGCTACAGGGGACTCCAGATCGCCCCTCCACCGCTGGATGACCGTCCTTTGGGCCACTTCTTGTGCTCTGCCCAGCCTCCTTGCGAAGACCTGCTCGCCGTTAGCCCGCGCTGTGGCGCGGAGCCGGTAAACCTCCGCCAATGCCTTAGCTACAAATGGCCAAGGCGGGTCACCTGCTAGTAGTGTTGCCGCAGTCCAGGATACCGTACGGTAGCCCCTGATAGCCCTCACCGCCATAATCTTCTGTGTCGTCGCAGGAGGATCCTGTTGCAGGCGGTGAGATCAGATACCCTCTTTTTTACCCTTGGATTATTGTTAGATGCGACTAAGAAATGCAATCAAATAACATCACTGCAAGAAAAGGTAAACTTAATATAAAGCCCTCCCATTTCAACCCGTTTCAGCTGTGTGGTGTAATAGGTCGACTTCCCTCTCACTGTGGAGAAAGCTTGACCCCCGCAATGGGACGTTGTTGAGCTGAGACGACGAGACCCGATTATGGGACTGCACACCACCATACTATGTTAAAGAAAAGGACTCCTCATGATCCCCCGAAGTTATTGGCCTCGCTCAATAGATGGAAAGATAATATATGGCAGGTAATGGAGCTGCATGTGGATGCCACCTTCTGTAAGGCGTCGCGTAGAAAGAAGTGGTGGCAAGTATGAGAGAAGAGATTCTTCATGCTGACGCGCTTCAACTCCGGCGTATGGATTGACATAGGCGCAAGTACCTGAGCCTGATGTCGTTCTGACTAAAATCGCGGTTAGATAGACCGAGAATTCGTCTGTCACCCGCACAAAAGCCGCGTGTGGGCAACGCCACAGCAACACTATTTTATTGCTGGGGCGTCGATGGTAATGGTACCCGAAAGGATAACCCGCTGGGCCAGCCGGATACGGCGGCATGGATGTTAAGGAATTAGTACCAGTAGTTGGCCCAATGGTGTTGAGGAGAGAATATGGTGAGTTATAGGGTCACACGCCACCCTTCCGTCCTTCCGGGCGACGTGTGTCCAGAACAAAAAAATAAATAAAAAGGTAATGGAGCTTCACATCATTCTTATAAAAATGTTTTCTTGTTTCAAAATTCAATAACAAAATTAGTATTATGCCTCCTAAGTTTTCTTGCCGGATCCTTCTCAGTGTGATCGCGTTCCGATCCGGTGATAGCTGAATAATTTTGTTAGTTTTTCTAAAATTGTAAATTGCCCATAAATAATTATACATACATACATACATATCATCACGCCATAACCCTTGCAGGGTAGGCAGAGAGAACAGAGTGCCAGAGAACTCTATCTCTGCATACTTCACTGGCTTCCTCAACATTCATAATTCTCTTCATACACGCTCGCCGTTTTCGGAGACTCTTGACTCCACCTTCCTTCAGTACATGACCGATCTGGTCTAGGTAGGTTAGTCTCGGTCTCCCTCGGTACCTACATCCTTCCACTTTCGCATTGTATATCTTCTTAACCAGGCGTTCGTTCGGCATTCTTTCCATATGTCCGAACCATCGGAGCATTCCCTTTCGCATCTTTACACCAATACTCTCTTTCATACCTACTCGCTCTCTTACGTCGTCGTTACGAATGCGGTCGGTCAGACTAACTCCACAGATTTTCCGCAGAGATCGCATTTCGACCGCATTAATTTTACTTTCATACTCTTTTCTGCATACCCAACTCTCGCTTCCATACAGTAATGTTGGGACAAGCACTGCGTTATGTATTGCTACACGTGCCTTCTGGCTGAGGTGGTGGCTGCCGAGAAGTTGCCCCAACGCTCCGTTCACTCTATTTCCCGCATTCACTCTTCGCTCTATATCAGTGGTGTACCTTCCATCTCGGCTAAATCCACATCCAAGATATACAAATTCATCCACTTGCTCTAGTACATCATTACCTATTGTTACTCTTACATCTGTTCTGGTTTTATCTCTTTCAAAGACCATTATTTTGGTTTTGCTCACATTCACGCGTAGACCCCTTTTCTTACAATCTTCTGTCATTGTGTCGACTAGGGTCTGCAGGTCAGTCACTGACTGTGCCAGCAGGACTGCATCATCTGCATAAAGCAGAGCAGTGACCACTGAGTCGCCCATCTGGACTCCCACATTCATATCGTTCAACCTTTGGAGACATTTATCCAGATATATGATAAACAGCCTGGCTGACAGAACGCACCCCTGCTTAACGCCGATATTGACGTCAAACCAAGGCGACATTCCATCATCCAGCCGCACACAGGCTCTACAGCCCATGTAACTGGACTGCACAGCCTGTAGCAGTTTACCGCTAATACCATACTCCGGTAAAATGTCCCAAAGTTCCTTTCGTACAACCGTGTCAAATGCTCTCTCCAGATCCACAAAACTGCAGAAAACCCTCTGACCTAGAGCCAGATGCTTCTCCACAATGTTGCGCAGAGAGAACACTTGATCCATGCATCCCCTTCCACTCCTGAAACCTCCTTGTGTCTCACACAGTAAACCATCGGACACCATCCTCATTCTCCTTTCAATAATTTTTCCATACACTTTTGCTGCCAAACTGGTCAAGCTTATGGCTCTGTAATTTGCGCAGTCATAACGTGAACCCTTGTTTTTAAACAAAGGCACGATGACTGCGCTATTCCAGTCCCTGGGAACCATTCCCGAGCTCCAACATAAATTGAGGAGCAACAGGAACGCCTCCCAGACACAAGAGCCACCAAGCTTGATCATCTCACACTAAATAATTATCATAAATTAAATACTTTAATAATAATAAATCATAAACAATATAAAATTTTATATATATAATCATTTTCTTTTTGTACTGGCAATGAATTTGTATAAATTTGTATTAAAAATGTGGGTCAAAATTTAATATCTTATAGGGTAGATATAAAATTTCTGTAATAACAATGACATATTGGACGTAAAACACCTTAGTTCTCCCGTGACCATGATCACTGCAAAGTGTTCGAAACGTCGGAAAATTAAAAATCAAATACAAACGCGATAGAATCCGTAAAAGTATTTTTATTTCAAATGTTATATGCGTTTTAAATCCTTTAGTCGGTCTCTTATGATCACCCACGGGTAATATAGGGAGTGGTGAATTGTATTCTTACTCCGTCACCACCGAAAAAAACAATTATATAACGTGGCAACGATAATTTATATAAAATGGGAAATTAATTAAACCATAAAATTAATAGCCATTGATTTTATTAAGAGCCATTATCAGATTGAATGTATCACTAAACGCAATCATATAATGAATCTGTAGCACTCTAAATATATTTACAGAGCTATAATGTCCAATATAAATTGAGGAAATGTATCAGACCGATGGGAAATGGAGCAAATCAAATTGGATGCTGTATCCAGACAACGAAGGAGCACTTCAACTATTTTCAATAGAACAATGAGTAAAAGGTCGGGTTGACGTAAAGTGCCTTGTAAACGTATTTATCTTATTGAGGTCAGGGACTTTGATAAAAATATATTTTTCAATATTAGATATTGTTCTATAAATATATAACCACTCGCTGTTTCTACGACAACGATATTGTAGATTATTTACATATTTCTATTATCTACATATTATAGTATCTATATTATTATTTACATATTATAGTATCCTATTCTATATTTTATATTGATGTTTCTCATATTAAAATGATATCCTTACTTTAAAAATAATTTCATACGAGCTTGTGATGACAGCAGTTAATGTGATAACAACGTTTAGTTGGCAATGTCACGTTATTACAGTTTTGCACGATTTGCTTATATTTATGGCTCTTTATCTGTATATTTTATAATAATTATTTTTTTTTTCACCATTCTTGATAAATACTTTTTTTAGTCAGATATCTTGTATCTGATGAAAAAAAAAGTTAATTTATATCTGTGGATCAGAAATGTCAAGTTAATAATTTGATAAATAAACTGCACAGATTATATTCATCATTCTCCTGCTCTTATCCCAATTACTTGGGGTCGATACAATAGGTACCTATTGTATCGACCCCAAGTAATTGAGATTGGTTCTTTCATAAATATATTGTAAATGTTATTGGCAATAGTTTTATGACCAGCCGCCTGCCAGACGTCAACCCTTCTTGGGAATGTAATTGACCAAACGGCATCAGCTGGAGTTGGCCCAGGTCGCTATAAGGTTCTTAGTCGTCTTTTACGACATCCACGAGCAAATAAGGGTTGGTAGTATTCGAAGCCGCTACCACACATCCAGCACAAAATTAGTTAAATAATCAAAATAAAAACTAAGGACGTATCTATTGCGAGAAACGTATTTTAGGATATTAATCCTCTATTATAATAATAATATTATATACAAAAGTCTCAAATATAATTTATTCAACTAAAGCGAAATTTTATTTTGTAAAACTGTACGTATTATTATAGCACCTTTTGCTTGTTTCATGTCAGTATTTCCAAACAGCCACCAGTTTAAGGACCTCCATTCTAGCACATTTTTACGAGAAATTATTTAAAAACTATTAAATCTTACAAATGCAAACAATTTTTTAAAATTACAATTTTACAAACAATTACAAATGGTTATACAAACCACGTGAATAAGTCGTACTAGCACTTGTCTGTTTTTTTAATAAAAATATTAATAAACAGATTCTAATGAATATCATAAATGCAGCTATTTCTATCTACAAGGAAAGTGAGAAGATTAGATTTTTAATTTCCATTTTATCCTCCGACATCGTCTCCCGTCTATTTCCTATCGTAGCAAGTGCAACTGACTGGCGGAAATAAACTCGACTATTGGAGTCAATACCATTTTTTCCTTTCATAATGTAAAATTGAATTTAACCTGAATAGAAATATTACGAAACTGATAATATTACTTGCGTGGTGAAAGATAATTAGAAATGGTTGGATATATTGCAGTATTATTGCATAAATCGAACGCGAATGTTATTATACATGATTATAAAAGATACCTACAGATTTTTTTTCTTTTTTTTTAAGACACCACCCTGCACTAAGAAAATAAACCTTGTATTGCGGGGGACTTCACAAACATGCAATTAACGCAGACAAATTACAGCCAGACTCAGAACAACACTTTGTGGATCACACAAAGTAATGTCCTACGTGGGAATCGAACCCACGGCACTGGCACGGAATGTCGGTATCTTAACCACTACGCCATCTGTGCAGTCAAAATCATCAGTCAAATATTGAGATAATTATATATATCTTTAATTTTAAAAATGTAAGTAAAAAAATATTAAACCGCTTTTATAACGTACTAGCAAACCCAGCCCGTCGCGCGTTGGTTTGTTTGTAGAAGTTGATATATCGCAGCACCGCCTGGTGGCGAGTTACATCAATGAGAATAATATATAAACCTTCTCGGTGAAAAAATACATATACATCATCATCCTCATTCTCCTACTCTTATCCCAATTACTTGGGGTCGATACAATATGTACTCTTATTTCATAGCACATATTGTAATAGTTATTGGCAAAAGTTTTATGACTGGCCGCCTGCCAGACGTCAACCCTCCTTGAGAATGTAATTGTTGACTAAACGGCATCAGGTGGAGTTGACTCAGATCGTTGTAAGGCTTTTAGTCGTTTTTTACGACATCCACGAGCAAAGTAAGGGTTGGTAGTATTCGTAGCCGCTACCACACAGCATGAAAAAATACATAGTAAATAGTAATTTTAATTATCGGTCAAATAGTTTCTGAGTTTAGCGATGTCATATATACACACATCCTCTTTTATAACAACGTACTATTGTTCTTGGTGCTACTAATATATAAATAATAATGAATAATAGTAAATTGTGTACATATACAACTAGTGTTATTTTTATCATTTCTTATTTCTACCAAAAACTTCTCATTTTAAATAGTTATTCTTTTTCAGAAATAAATAAGTAGGTACTGTAATGTATCTATGTATATGTATATTTAGATTAGTAGTAATAGCAGATAGTAATAGTATGACAGTCAGTATGTATGGTGACGAAGTAAGAATACAAATTGCCACCCCTCTCTTGGTCATGGAAGTTGTAAAAGTGTCATGTTGTTTCATGTCATAGCGCACGGCAAACAACAGCAGTTAGTTCATTCCAGATTCTGTACGTACCGAAGTAGGAATGACCACTGTAAACGTAAAATTGAAATACGTTTTGAAGTGAAATGGATGTACCTCGATACGGTCTCGAATGGTACGTTGAGAAAATAGTGACAGTGGTACCAAGTCAAAAAAAAATCTTCAAGACTTTCTAAGAAGAAACATACTAACACTCAAGCCGTCAAAGAATATATTCTACACTCATCATTCTCATACTCTTATCCCAATTGCTTGGGGTCGATACAATATGTACTCTTCTTTCATAGTACATACTGTAAAAGTCATTAGCAATAGTTTTATGACCGTCCGCCTGCCAGACGTCCTTGGGAATGTAATCGTTGACCAAACGGCATCAGCTAGAGTTGGCCTAGGTCGTTATAAGGCGCTTAGTCGTCTTTTACGACATCCACGAGCAAAGTAAGGATTAGTAGTATTTGTAGCTGCTACCACACAGCTACTATACATTCTACAGTAAGGGTGAAAAATAGGGTATGAATTTTGCTTTGATTATTTTTATATTATAACACAAATAAAGGTAATATTTAATAAGGTCATCACACATAATTACTAGGACGAAAAAGTCGCGTTTAAAAGCTAATATGATTATATTTTTCATTATATTAATTGACTAAGAGGTACTCGACGATAATTAACAAAGATAGCAGAAAATGCAAAATAGCTAAGCTTTATCCCACCTTACGGCTATAAGTTATTTTCTTTTAGTTTTGAAGAGCTACGGTACTCTAGCTAAACATTTGCGAACAGATGGCGTTGAAGCGGCTAATGAACGATGAATAAATTATTCATTCATTTTGCTCAAGTTCTAATTTATTTATTTTTTTAATATAACTTGTTGAATTATATATTAAACTAAATTATGGAAGAGTAAAGATAATACTGGGATAGTCTGCCACCCACAATAAGACCTTGCTACTATACTACTACGTAGGCGCAAGGTGGGGAGCACTCGTATAGTAGGTTCGCACTTTGTCATCCTGTTATTTCTCCGCATAGCCTGGTGGGACATGAAATAAATAGAAGCTACAGATGAGATTTTATAGACGATCTATTGTGTATATATTATGATAAATATATTATATATTTTTTAATTTATTTAATTCATATAACAACATACAAGATAGTCTTGTATTTTTTAAAAATACCCTGCCCTAAGCAAGTAATCTTAGTTTTGCGGGGGACTTTGTAAACATATAATTAACGCACACAAATTATACTCAAACTCAAAACAATAGTTTGTAGATCGCACAAAGTATTGTCCTGCGAGGAAATGGAACCCACAATATTAGCATGTTACTACGTCATCTGCTCGATCAAAACTAACAATAAAGTTATATAAAAATTACTGCTGTATCTTTAAAATGTTTAAGTTTTTAGGGTTCCGTACCTCGAAAGGATAAAACGGAACCCTTATAAGATCACTTTGTTGTCCGTCCGTCCGTCTGTCTGTCTATCTGTCAAGACTCTTTTTCTCAGGAACGCGTAGAGGTATCAAGCTGAAATTTATATCAATACTATCAAAGTCTACTGTCCCTTGGAGCTGTGAAAAAATCAAACTTCTAAGCTAACTCAATCAAAAGATACAGCTGTTTATATCGTAAATTTCTGTAAATGTTCGACAGTCGCAAGAGAATCAAAACCTACAGGGTACTTCTCGTGAACTCAGAATCTTGAAATTTGGTACGAAGCAACGTCTTATAGCACAGATAAAGGGAAAATTGTGAAAACTGTAAATTTTTGATAACATCATATATAAAAATATTTTTAATAATTTTAAACTCACTACCTCTTTTCTCCTGAACGTGTAGAGGTATTGAATTGAAATTCGCATCACGTACTCAGGTCTATAATACCTTTAAGTTGTAACAAAATAAAACTTCTATGTCAAGGCAATCAAAAGAAATAGCAATTTAAGCCGCATATTTTCAAACTCGCAACTACTTGCAAGGGAATCAAAACCGAAAGGGTAGAATCTTGAAATTTGGCATGAAGCAATGTTTTATAGCACATATAAAGGAAAAATTCAGAATACCTTAAATTTTTAGTTACATTACATATTTTTAAGCTATTACATATTACTAAGCGACCGAAGACGATGAAGAAATTCCGTAAAGAAAATAAAATCTAAGATTGTATAGTTGACAAGCAGCAGTTAATTTAGCACTGACTATAAGCAGGCAGCGTGATCGAGTGGTCTAAGGCGCTGGTTTTAGACACCTTAGGCGTGAGTTCGAATTTCACCGCCGTTGAACTCTTTATGCTATTTATTTTTGCAAAATTTATTTATAATAATTTAAATTTTTTATAAATAAAACAGTTTAAAAACGTGTACTTTAAATGTTTTAATTAATTAGTAGTTTGAATAAATAGGTGTAACTTGAATTAATATCAAAGAAAAAAAACTTGAATTCATCATCATCATTCTCCTACTATAATCCCAATTAGTTGGGGTCGAGACAATATGTACTCTTCTTTCATAGTACATAATGTAAAAGTTATTGGCAATAGTTTTATGACTGGCCGCCTGCCAGACGTCAACCCTCCTTGGGAATGTAATTGTTGACTAAACGACATCAGATGGAGTTGTTCCCGGTCGTTAAAAGCTCATAGTCGTCTTTTACGACTTTCACGAGAGAGAGAAATAAGGGTTGGTAGTATTCGTAGCCACACAGCACAAAAAGAAACTTGAATAAATATAAAAAAAAAACTACTGCATAAATATTTTTTTAGTTTTACGGAACCCTTCGTGCGCGAATCCAACTCGCACTTGGCCGATTTTTTATATGTATACGCATTCTAACGGTGAGATGATATACAAGTCTTATAAGACATACAATATCAATTAACTTCTAATGTGATAATAGTTTAAAAATATACGTATCACCACTCCTTACTTGCTCTTAGAAATCGTGAATCCCGACTGAGGTAGCACCACTTGAAGTTAAGGCATCGACCCTTTTTTTTTGCGGCGGGCAATTCCCTGGTCACACCCCGCCAAATCCGTCCGACGCGACAGAAGAGGCGGCGCGCGACCCCATAGACCCGCCCTGCAATGTGCCTCTCTTCACCGAGCGAGTGGACCACCGGAACCAGATCTTTGTCTTCGGTGGCCCGCCAGGCAGTTTACCCTCACGGGTTCCTCTCGAGACGATGCCTCAGCTTGGGCAGCATCAGGTGCAGTTAAGGCACTGACCCTGGGGACGTGTTCAATTGGCGGAAAGAGGTAATATAGCAGATTATGAGGTCTCACAGCACGATTCCGTCACCCCAGTCGGCTTGGCCAGAGTGTGGCTCGACCACGGCCTATCAAAAAAGGTTGATGGATAAATGAAGAAAAGTTTCTCTTTTGATGTTACTCAGGTCCATATGTTTTATTTATACGCTTTAGGTCTAAAAGTTTTATCCTATTTCTCATCTTCATCATCATCATCATCATCATCATCTCAGCTCACATATGTCCCACTGTTGGGCTCGAGCCTCTCCTCATAATGGCAGGGAAACTTACCTACTATACCACTATGGTCAGATATGTTGGTATAGGGTTTATTTCAAGTTTTCTTCTCTTGCATTGATGTGATATGCGTTTTATCCCTTACTCGTCTCTTACGATCATCCACGGGTAAGATAGGAAGGTGGTGAATTGTATTCTTCCTCCGTCACCACACAGAAATAGTATAGACATATTTATACTATATATCTTATATGCCTTCTATGCTAGACTAATTGATAATTTTTACTACGAACCGTATCTTTAAGTACTTAAGAAACAGTCCTAATGAGTCTCCTTTAAGTAGGTTCATTTATTATGGTCAAGTTTGGCACGAGCAGTGGCAACGGTTACTAATTAGTACGAAGTTAGTTTACACGAACTACGCTCTCGGAGACTCAACGGTAGCGTTAAAATAAACATGACATTTATACAACACAAATATGCAGTATTGTAGTATAAACTAAACCCTGTAAAACAAATACATTATTACAACGGATATTTTTAAAATATAGTAAAATTTATACACTCGAATCTGGATAAGTGAGAACTCAAGAAAAAAAGAACAAGAATTCAATTTTCTTATAGAGGTTTCTTACTAACTAGAGGTATAGGAGAGGTCGGTTTCATTTATAATTCTACAAAAATATATACATATCATTATCCAACTCTTATTCCATCGTCATATAGGTATTTTGCTTCAGTTATTGGCAATAGCTCTATGACTGGCCTGCCTGACCGCATAAGATGGGGTTGGTTCAGGTCCCACAAAAAACTGTACATTTTTTTTAAATTAAGTAAATATTGGAGTATATAGACGAATGTTTGGTGAATAAAATCAACTGAGGTAGTTATTTATGTACATACATACATACACACATACATATCATCACGCCATATCCCTTGCAGGGTAGGCAGAGCGAACAGAGTGCCAGAGAACTCTATCCTTGCATACTTCACTCGCTTCTTCAACATTCATAATTCTCTTCATACACGCTCGCCGGTTTTGGAGACTCTTGACTTCACCTTCTTTCAACACGTGACCAATCTGGTCTAGGTAGGTGAGTCTCAGTCTCCCCGGTACCTACAACCTTCCACTTTCGCATTGTATATCTTCTTAACCAGACGTTCTTCGGCATTCTTTCCACATGTCCGAACCATTGGAGCATTCCCTTTCGCATATTTACACCAATACTCTCTTTCATACCTACTTGCTCTCTTACGCCGTCGTTGCGAATGCGGTTGGTCAGCCTAACTCCGAAGATTTTCCGTAGAGATTCATTCTCTACGGAAAATCTGTGGAGTTATTTATGTAAAATTGTAATAAGCCGTCAATATAGAGTCATTACTCCTTTTCTTATCCGTCCGTCAACCTATTAAATCCACTGTTGGATATAAGTCTCGCCTCGAAAGCATCAATGTCATAATGGTTATGCTAGGCAGGCGGGTTGGCCATCGTAGTTCTTGATATATTATTATTATTTATCTGTTATTGATTTGAATTTTAAAATCAAATATTTTGTTTTAACTATTAATATCTCAGCTTATATACGCCCCTTCGCTAGGCGTGCAACTCATCTATAATAGGAGAGAAATTCACCTATTACATCACCCTGATCTGACGTGCTTGTATAGGATTTTATATCGAGTTTGCCTTCTCTCGCTACTCTCGCTTGTTATCTACATATGTTATCTCCATATACATGTTATATATATAATATCTATATCTATATATATATATATATATAAAAGAGATTTCCACCTATGTATTGACTCATCACGATATCTCTGGAACCATAAGGCCTACAAACCTCAAATTTGGTAGGAATATTTCTATCGCCGAGTAGAGGTCAGCTAAGAACGGATTTTACGAAATTATATCACTAAGGGGGTGCAAAAGCAGGGCAAAGTTTGTATCGGACAACGTGATTCCTTGGTCCAATCTATTTCAAATTTTGCATAAACATTCTTTAACAGAATTGATGAAAGATCTGATTCATATTTTATTGAGATTTATCTCCTAACCCAGTTAAAAAGGGGTGGAAAGTTATTTTAGGGGTGATTTGCTTTAAAGTTGATATCCATACTTCTTAGTGATTTTGATTTAAAAGACATTTTATTTTGACACATGTTTGAAACCTCAATTCGATTATATTCAAAAAACCGGCTAAGAGCGACTCGGAGTCGCGCACGAAGGGTTTCGTACCATTATCTATAAATGGCAAAATAATCATGTTTGTTGTATGGGAGCTTAAATTCTCTATTTGTTTTATTTTAATTTAATTATTTATTTCTAAAGTGAATATATTACTAAATATTCTGTGAATATTTCAAACGTCTACCTATTTTTGTTATCAATATCGAGCAAAAACGAGCAAAAAGATTACCTTTGTTGTGTGGGAGCCCCCTTAAATATTTATTTTTCACAGTTCATGAGCGCAACCTGGAGACAGACAGGCGAAGCAACGGATGGATAGCAGAGTCTTAGTAATAGGGTCCTGTTTTATCTTTTGGGTATGGAACTCTAAAAAGGTTGATGTCACATAAACGTTCTTCTTCTTCTCTTTGTGTATTGGCAATCAGCTATTTATACGAGATATTGGTGCCAGTGTCAAGTTATAATTATCTTTACGTTTTTAGTCTTTCAGGTCATTGTCTAAGTCAAATTGTCACCATCATCAACAGTGCTATGGCTACACTGTTAATGGTATCTTGTGGGAATTTTGATAGAAAATGAAAACATTGTAAAGCACTTTTAAATGATATTCACTACATCCCAGTAGTTCCGCCGCATCATCATCACAGCCCATATATCGTCTATGCACTCTTAAAGTACTTAACCGATTTTAATCAAATTTGCATAATATGTGTAGTTTGATCCAACTTAAAAGATAGGATAGCTTCAATCTCAATTTATAGTCACAATATTATTTTATTGCAAATTATTTGTCTATTATTTGACAGTCACAATTATCTGTTATCTCCAAACGATTCGAACAGATGGTGGTATCTGTTGACCGGACCGGACCGTAGAAACGTTTCATATAATTACACGTGCTACAATTTATTAGCATATCCACCACGTGTTACTGAGACTATCTTAGCCACAGCAACGCGTGGCCGGGTCTGCTAGTATATATATATATATATTTATATTATTATCTCTTATACATGTTACGTCCCTTAGATGGCCATGATATGGCCCACGGCCAGATAGGGGATGATGAATTCTATTCTTAAGCCTAGCCCTTAAAAATTAACTATACTTCACTAATAAATTACACTCAGATTATTCACGTATAAAATTTAATGAAACGAAACAAACTATAGAGCATAAAGTGAATGTACGACTATAAATCCTAGCAAGTGCTTTTGAACTAACAAGCAATTAAAGTGAATGACATTAACTTATTAGAAGTTTTCAGTCATCTAATGCTATCGTGACCTTTTAGTGAGAGACTGGCTGAGATGGAATTTACTAAGCAATCTGAGATACCCTGAGTTTTAAGTAAATAAGTATTTAACTATGAAACTAGCACCTACATATATATTAATTGCGAGAAAACAAAATAGCAGCTCTTTATCGCGCTTATGTCACGATGCTACGATTAACAATCTAGTCCTTACTAATATTATAAATGCGAAAGTAACTCTGTGTGTCTGTCGCTCTTTCACGCCAAAACTACTAAACCGATCTAAATTAAATTTGGTACACAGATAATCTAGAGCCCGATAAAGAACATAGGCTACTTTTTAATGCAAAAAAAGGTTATAAAGGGGGATGAAAAGTTGTAAGGAATTATCGTCATTTTTAAAACCAGAAGCTTGAAACTTATTATTAGGCTATTGATTAGATATAAAAAATATAACATTAAAATTTCGTAAATAATTTACCCTTAAGGGGGAAAAACTTTAGGAATGTAACATTTTACGCGGGCGAAGCCGCGGGCAGAAGCTAGTATAATATATAGTACTTAGATTCACAGTCACTTGCACTTTACATACTACGGTTGTGGTAAAACCAAGATTTGTTATTTAGTTTACTTTACGGTTACTTTTGCGTTTTTGTGTACCATGTATTAGTCGAGGAATTACAATGCCCAATTATGGTGTGTGTGAAACTTAGTAACCATTATTCTTTACTTACGAAAAGGCGTAGTGGATATTCAAGAGGAAAGAATACAAGAGACGTTGCATTTTAATAATTTTCTTTTGTCACTGTAGGGATAAGAGTTGAAAGGCTACAAAACCTTGAGTTGATTGGTTAAATAAACAATATTATTTATGGAATTTCTCTTCCTGAATATATTCAGAAGAATATATTCGTAATGAAGCGGTAACGACTTATTTATTCCTTGAATTTTGTAAATTTGGAATAGCTTTAAATATTTCTTAACAAATTTGTAAATAATATTCAGCCTGCCATTATTTAAAACTTATTAAGCTGAGGCAAATCTCTTCCGTTTGAGTAATATCTTTCTAAACCTATATTTTGAATTAAATTGTTATTATTTACGCAGTCGCATATAAATATTACGTCTCTAAATTGAGGACTAAAGAATCCCTCAGCTGTCCTCTCATACAATGAAATTTATGATAAACATAACTATGTCATCATTCCGTTTGTTTATATAGCCGTTTTCAAACTAAGCCTTTGCGGCCGGACGTGTCAGCAGCGATGCGAACTTGACGGATATGCCGTCAATTCTAACAAAATGCGTGAAAGGAAAAAGAAAGGAAATATTGTATGACGGCTGATAAAATCGTCGAAGAATTTTCTATTTTATACATAAATAGCGACTCGTCGAGACTTGACTGTGAATGTGTGTGCAATGTTCAAATGAAAATGGATTTATCATGACTTATATATAAAACATTGAATTTATGAATACGCTTCTATCTTCGAAGGTGTAATCAGAGATATAAAATACCTACCTATAATTTTATTCTCATTAACAATGAATCTATTATTGTAAACGTAGGCTACGTGGGCTAACTTAAGTGCCATCATAAGAAGCAAACGAACAAACAATAATGCGGATAAGTATATAAAATAGTGTTACACCAACTAACATGCAATACCTATAAATACTACTAGCTCATAGATATCTTAATCTAAAAGTTTTATACTAATCTGTGTCGATTTCACCTATTAGTACACTGATAGGTGAATCAACGACTTCATACCCTAGATTCACTATTCACTTAAGGCAAGCCGTCATTTCAAAACCTAGTCAAAAACCTAAGCAGTAAGTATTGATTTTATTCAATCAGTGGTAAAGAAAGAAGACTTGTTTTGCCGACTCCTATAAATTAGAATTATAATGAAGAAATTGAGATTTGTATTAATGGATACATTACGTAATATTCATCATTTATCATCTTTATTATTCTCCTTGCCTTATCCCAATAACGATATTAGGATAAGAGCAGGAGAATGATGTTGAATGAAGGATAGATTACTATAAATACTCATATATAATTAAACATTAAAATGTGAACATTACAATTCATGTGAAATAAAACTACTTTTACAGAGTCTATCGCGTAACGTCGGGAAATTAAAAATCAAATACAAAATTTGATTATTAATTTCCCAACGTTTTGAACACTTATGTTCCAAAAGTCATCGTTATTACAGAAATTTTGATGAATTTTAGACGTAAGACACCTTAGTCCTTCCGTGACCATGATCACTATTAAGTGTTCGAAACGTCGGGAAATTTAAAATCAAATACAAACGCAATAGAAGCCGTAAAAGTAGTTTTATTTCAAATGTGTAATACGCAGCGTAAACATCAGAAACTATTATTACAATTCATGTCTCATAATTCCCATAAAGAAATAAGTTATATAATTTGTTACATGACTAAATAAAACTTAAACTTATTATAACCTATTCTGAACTTGTGAAACATATTTAAAGTTAATTTTTTATCACAAAGTACCTAGTTACGTTACCTAGTTAGTTAGGCACAGTAATAATTTAGAAAAACCTAACTATCACTTTTCGGTGCTTTAAGAAAATTATCATGGGCTATAAAGATCTGCGTATTATTTAGGGCGGTAGGTCATAGAGAATATATATATTTTTACGTGCCTTATAATCTAGGACAAAAGGTTGGAGTAAAATATGAACACTGCGTGTATATTTAACACCATTACCTTATTACCTATTAGCCTGTACCATGATATAGTGTTATTTAGAAACTTTGGTCATTCATTTAATACCCGATTAACTATTAACACGCAAGCTATATTACAACACGTAATAAATCTCTTGTATGAAATAATTTTGGCAACGAATTGTAGTTAAGCAAATAGAAATTTTATAATATAATATAGATGTTTTGTAAATTTTTATTGCTCTGGATGGCAAACGAGGGAGTAGATAACCTAATGGTTAGTGTTACTGCCGTCCGTGGACCCTTGCAATACCAGGCGCACAGCTAGGGTGCCATTTACCAATAAAAATCCCAAATCCGCCCAGAAAGTTGGGCCCCAGGTTCGAATCGAACAAAGCACAGCAGCATATTGCCACTGCTAAGGCTTCGGTTTTCTGCGAGAGTTTGGTGTCACCTCGGACGCATCGACCTTCAGCTGTACACAGAAAACTATCAACAGTCCTACTACTATAAATATTACTTAACTTTTTATTAAACTCAAACATTCTATTTGATTATTCTAGTACGCTAATTGCATCTCATCATCATTATCATCATCATCTCAGCCCATATACGTCTCACTATTGGGCTCGAGCCTCCTCCATAATGGGAGGGAAATTGACCTACTATACCTGTAATATACTGTTGGTATAGGGTTTAGTTTCGAGTTTTACTTCTCTGGCATATATGCGTTTTATATCCCTTAGTCGTCTTTTACGATCACCCACGGGTAAGATGAAGAAGTGGTAAATTGTATTCTTACTCAGTCTCCACACGGAAGACGGTTGTTGGCAGTACAATTTAGTATTAGTTAATATCCAAACGCAAGCATCTTACACAAATTATTAAATATTTTTCTTCTACTTTTTGAAACGCTTTCATTTTTTTTGAAATGCTTTCATTTTTTGAAATGTTTTCATTTTTTCAAATGCTTTTGCATTTTATTTAATTAATATTAATTTATATAAAAAGGTTGTCAATATTTATTATCTTCTGTACATTATTAACATTGATAATTTACATAAGGAAACGAAATAAATATCAATATAAAACAATCTTTCTTTTAGTGTGACGCCTTTATGGTTAAGAGGTACGAATAACACGTTCACTGTTCGCTATAATTCTTTACCACATTTCCCAGAGACCCAGCTCATTACGAGCGACCTAATTACTGTTTATGATCGAAATTTCTAGATTTCATTCTTGCTGTCTTCTGGTGATCTCCAAGTTAATGTCTACGACTCCCACGGTAGTGAAAGAGGTTATGATATATTGCCTTAAACTGTAATTTTATCTTATTGTATCTTGAACCGTAATCTTTCTCCTGGTGGCCTCCAAGTTGATGTCTATGACTCTCATGGTAATGGAAAAGGTTATGATATATATGTACTCTTACATTAAACCGTAATTCTATCTTATTGTATCTTTAACCGTAATCGTTGACAGCACAGGTGACGTAGCGGTTAATATACCGACTCATCATGCCAGTACCCACGGTACTGGCATGATGAGTCGAGATGAGATGGTGAGATGCGAGATGAGTTTGATTCTCGCGCAGGACAATAATTTGTCGATCCACAAATTGTTCTTCTGAATCTGGGTGGAATTTGATTCCCTTAAATATATGTTTGCAAAGGCCCCCGCTAAACAAAGATTGTCTTGTTAAGTAAAAAAAATTGTCATTATACCAGATATGTATCATGATAACATAAAATGAACTCCATAAAGTACGGTTAAAACTGCCCAAAAATATTTTTGCATATTTCTTTATTTTTACTTTTCATTTAATGAGACTTGACTCAACTCACACTCGAGTTAGTAGCCGCTAGCCGTGTGGCACTTATACAAAGTGTACTACATACATTTCAGAATACAAATAAATTAGTTTATACCGTATCACAAGACAATAAAGTAGACTTTTGTGCTTGAACATGATCCCGATTGTCTTTCCGTGATAGTTTAGTTTACGCGGTTTTAAGTTGTGATGTGTTGTGCTGATAGCAAGTTAGGTTCTTTGTTGGTGTTCTTTTAAAAATAGATAATTAAGTAAAACAAACGTAGCGTATTAAACAGTCTCGTACTTTTAACTTCATGGTTATTTTTTTTATGGTTTAAGAATTGAATATAATTATTATTGTAAGAGAGATCTACTATTCATCCATGTGGTGATGGAGTAAGAATACTATTTACCACCCCCTGGTTTACCCGTGGGTGATCGTAAAGGACGACTAAGGGATATAAAAAAAAAAAATCTATGGAAGAGAAGGAAAACTCGAAACAAAACCCTATACCAACACGCCTGACCAGCGTGGTATAGTAGGTCAATTTCTCTTCTATTACGAAGGAGGCCCGAGCTCAACAGTTGGATGTATATGAGCTGAGAGGAAGAGAGATCTACATAGAATTTGGCATAGAAATAAATTATACCCTAGAATGTGTGTAGAATAGATGCAAGCATGCCTAATAAGTAAAACAAGAACTTAAAATACCAAGAATATACAATTTCAATTTTATTTTTTGCAATCTATTATTAACTAAGCGATATTCGCTCGCTTTGTTCGATAACAAATAAAAAGAAGTTATAAACCTCTTAGCGCTTGCCCACAGTCTTTGTTGCTTTGTGTATTTTTTTTATAACCTCAGATTTTTCTAGAATATATAGTGACAGGCGTTATTATAGGTATATATACATACTAGCAGACCTGGCCACGAGTTGCTGTGGCTAAGGTAGCCTCAGTAACACGTGGTGGTTATGCTAATAAATTGTAGCTTATATGAAACGTTTGTACGTTTAACACAGCGCCATCTATTAAATACTTACTCAATCCAGTCAACAAATGCCGCCATTTGCTAGCATCATTTGGAGATAACAGATAATTGTGACTGTCAAATAATAAACAAATAATTTACAAAAAAATTATATTGCGACTATAAATTGAGTTGGAAGCTTTCCTATCTTTTAAGTTGGATCAAACTACACATGCTGTGCAAATTTGATTAAAATCGGTTATGTACTTTAGCAGTCCATCGCGGACAAACAACGTGACATGTAATTTATATATATTAAGTTATATTTATTACATTAATTCATCTCAGCTCATATGTGTCGCACTGTTGGGCTCAAGTCTCCTCCATAATGGGAGGGAAATCGATCTACTACACCACGCTGGTTAGACGTGTTGGTATAGGGTTTTGTTTCGAGTTTTTCTTCTCTTGCATTGATATTATATGCATTTTATATCCCTTAGTCATCTCGTACGATCACCCACGGGTAAGATATGGGGTGGTGAATTGTATTCTTACTCCGTCACCACACGGATATCTTTCTTTTATTATACTAATAATGCTAATTTGAGTTTGTTTACTTGTTTGGTATGTTTTTACTCTTTTATTCAACCTAAATATCATGAAATTTTGCGCACAGAAGATTGGGTTTGAAGATTGGATTGCACGATTGGGCCGGACTCCCAGTCCGGCCCAATCGTTCTGCCACTTACACCACCGTGAACTATTATAGGACATTCAAATGTCGCTTCGTATCGTATTTGCGTGATGGCGTACGTCTACTTAAAAGACGTAAATATGATACGAAGCGAGATTTGAATGTCTTATTTTATGTATTTAAAATAACCGTTCTTAAAAAAAAACAGTTTAATACCTACGTTTTAACATGTCACCTGTTGGCAATTGATACATTCGCGTATAATTAATCTTTACGATCGCATTTTCATTCAAAATATATTATATTATACACATTTACTAAATTATAGATATACATATAGGTAATATATCTTTTACTATCAGCGAGAAGTATTCCCATGGGTCTTCCAGTTACATTATAGTTACAATTTTATACGTATATTCTACTAACATGTATTATATTACGTAGTTAGTTACGATCTCATAAACTGAATGTTAAGTTTGCGGTCAGAACACCTGTCACAAGCGAATTTACATACATAATAATGTGAATTTCACAGAAAGAAAATATGTGCAGATATTTATATAGTTTTTTTTTTTTTTGAAGTTACCGCAAAACGGATTTGGCGGTTTTTATATACTTTTAAAATTCCTTTTATAAGTCGCGTACGTTCTTTTAGCAGACTCTAATTATTATAGATATTATACAAGTATTACAGTTGTGGTTTTTAGTTGAAAATTATTTTTTTAGGTGATTGTTTTTAAGAATACTAAAAACCTTAGTGGTGTTTATTAATAAAATAACGTTTAGTCATCCTTTAATTTCTCGAAAGAGTCATAAATATATTAATAACGGTAAAATATGAAAAAGCTGAAAAGAAAAAAGATATTGAATACTCGTGGTATATAAGATGTGACTTGTAGAGCTTATTTAAACTTGCTTTCACCATAGATGGTCGCGAGTATTATGTATGGTCAGACCTTTTTTTTCTTGCGGTGGACTATGGACGCGGTCGTACCCCGCCAAATCGTTCCGGAGCGACGGAAGAGGCGGCGCGCAACCCCATAGACCCACCCTGCAAACACCTCTCTTCTCCGTGCGAGCGGGCCTGCGGACCCGATCTTTGTTTTCAGTGTTTTGTCTTTGTCTTATAATCAGTCAATATTGAGTGATTCATTAAATGAAAAGCAGTAATTTCGTTGAAATGTAGACTAATCTGGTTAATATTTTTTTGATCAAAAAGTTATTTAATAAGAATATCCTAATCGTAAGCCATCATATTGTACTAGTAATAATAAGTAGTAATAACTTGACTTTTAACATGTATTAACTAAAACATTTTGTCAACAATTAAATATAAATAGAAATAATTAAAATAGATACAACTATACTACAAGCATGCGGGTATATCAGTGAAGATTTCGTTCCAAGTATTAGATTAACTCATGATATTTCAACTATGTCTCAAGCAGTCTACATAGGGTTTACGTCGAGGTATAATAAAGTCATAATAGTCACGCTTGGCAGGTGAATTTCGATCGCAGTTGGCGTTACGAGTTTACAAAGAGGATATCGCTTTCTCCTACTAATCCTTCATCCGCTTTTTCTGCATGGGAAAGCAAAAGCTGCTCACACATAGTATAAATACAAGTGGAGCTTAGAACTAATATAGAAACTTCATCATCTCAGCTCATATATGTCCCACTGTTGGGTTCGAGCCTCCTCCACAATGGGAGGGAAATTGACCTACTATACCAGGCTGGTCAGACGTGTTGGTATAGGGTTTTGTTTCGAGTATTCCTTCCCTCGCATAGATGTTATATGCGTTTTATATCCCATAGTCGTCTCGTACGATCACCCACGGGTAAGATAGGGGGTGATGAATTGTATTCTTACTCCTTCACCAGGCGGAAAGTATAAATATAGAAACTGAATCCTTTTTAGTGTTTATGTGAGTATTAGACATTTGAAATAAAACTATTTTTGGGGCTTTTAAAAACCACAATATTTTTTTACGGTTTTAAAAAACAAATGTGATAAATGCCAAAAATATACGCATAGTTTAATTTTAATCATTATAATTTGATATCGGGTCTGAAATAGTTAATAAAATTCGGTAAAGTCTGAAATTCTTACTTGACTGTTTGTTATCCGTAACTAAGTTCATATGACGATAATATCAAACTTGCGAACATCTGCGACAGTTTATTAGACGATTGAAATAACTACCCTTCGAAATAACCAACTTCTCCAACGTTCAGCTGAAAATAGTGAAAGTACTGATATTGAAACTCCGTCAAACGACAAGTTTGAGTGAACAACTTAGTAATCGTTACTTTATTAAGTTTTTTGTTATATTTCTATTCTTCAATAAAATACGTACCTACTATTATTGCATATAACTAATATTGCTTCTAGAACACATAAAAAAACATGTTACTTGTTTTCTATAAAGATTTTAAATTACTGAAATTTAGCATTTAATATGCTTAATTATTTATAAAATCCGATTACGAAATGAAAAATGATGTCGCAAGCGGGATTCGAACCCGCGCCTATTGGGATTCCGGCCCAATCGTGCTGCCACTACACCACCGCGACTAATTGTAGGACATGCAAATTTCACTTCGTATTATATTTACGTCTTAAGGTGACGGTATGCTATCTACCCGACAATGTTTACACATTGTTATAGGCTTAATACTTCAAACTTTACAGTTAGAATTGTATTAAACGATGACACAACCTTGTTATTTTAAATTACTGAAATTTAGCATTTAATATGCTTAATTATTTATAAAATCCGATTACGAAATGAAAAATGATGTCGCAAGCGGGATTCGAACCCGCGCCTATTGGGATTCCGGCCCAATCGTGCTGCCACTACACCACCGCGACTAATTGTAGGACATGCAAATTTCACTTCGTATTATATTTACGTCTTAAGGTGACGGTATGCTATCTACCCGACAATGTTTACACATTGTTATAGGCTTAATACTTCAAACTTTACAGTTAGAATTGTATTAAACGATGACACAACCTTGCTATTTTAAATTACTGAAATTTAGCATTTAATATGCTTAATTATTTATAAAATCCGATTACGAAATGAAAAATGATGTCGCAAGCGGGATTCGAACCCGCGCCTATTGGGATTCCGGCCCAATCGTGCTGCCACTACACCACCGCGACTAATTGTAGGACATGCAAATTTCACTTCGTATTATATTTACGTCTTAAGGTGACGGTATGCTATCTACCCGACAATGTTTACACATTGTTATAGGCTTAATACTTCACACTTTACAGTTAGAATTGTATTAAACGATGACACAACCTTGTTATTTTAAATTACTGAAATTTAGCATTTAATATGCTTAATTATTTATAAAATCCGATTACGAAATGAAAAATGATGTCGCAAGCGGGATTCGAACCCGCGCCTATTGGGATTCCGGCCCAATCGTGCTGCCACTACACCACCGCGACTAATTGTAGGACATGCAAATTTCACTTCGTATTATATTTACGTCTTAAGGTGACGGTATGCTATCTACCCGACAATGTTTACACATTGTTATAGGCTTAATACTTCAAACTTTACAGTTAGAATTGTATTAAACGATGACACAACCTTGTTATTTTAAATTACTGAAATTTAGCATTTAATATGCTTAATTATTTATAAAATCCGATTACGAAATGAAATACAATTCTAACTGTAAAGTTTGAAGTATTAAGCCTATAACAATGTGTAAACATTGTCGGGTAGATAGCATACCGTCACCTTAAGACGTAAATATAATACGAAGTGAAATTTGCATGTCCTACAATTAGTCGCGGTGGTGTAGTGGCAGCACGATTGGGCCGGAATCCCAATAGGCGCGGGTTCGAATCCCGCTTGCGACATCATTTTTCATTTCGTAATCGGATTTTATAAATAATTAAGCATATTAAATGCTAAATTTCAGTAATATAAAATAACAAGGTTGTGTCATCGTTTAATACAATTCTAACTGTAAAGTTTGAAGTATTAAGCCTATAACAATGTGTAAACATTGTCGGGTAGATAGTATACCGTCACCTTAAGACGTAAATATAATACGAAGTGAAATTTGCATGTCCTACAATTAGTCGCGGTGGTGTAGTGGCAGCACGATTGGGCCGGAATCCCAATAGGCGCAGGTTCGAATCCCGCTTGCGACATCATTTTTCATTTCGTAATCGGATTTTATAAATAATTAAGCATATTAAATGCTAAATTTCAGTAATTTAAAATAACAAGGTTGTGTCATCGTTTAATACAATTCTAACTGTAAAGTTTGAAGTATTAAGCCTATAACAATGTGTAAACATTGTCGGGTAGATAGCATACCGTCACCTTAAGACGTAAATATAATACGAAGTGAAATTTGCATGTCCTACAATTAGTCGCGGTGGTGTAGTGGCAGCACGATTGGGCCGGAATCCCAATAGGCGCGGGTTCGAATCCCGCTTGCGACATCATTTTTCATTTCGTAATCGGATTCTATAAAGATATAAAATGTACGAGGCTTCCTACCTATTTTTTTGTTTTGGGTGGACTATGGACGCGGTCTCGCCCCGCTAAATCGGTCCGGGGTGACGGAACAGGCAGCGAGTGACCCATAGACCCACCATTCAAAACTCCTCTCTTCGCCGTGCGAGTGGGCCACTGGTATCCGATCTTTGTCTTCGGTGGCCACGAGGCTTTATACCGCGATAGATTGTTAATTGAGTTCCATATCGGATTTGTTAAAACAAAACCATTAACCACGATTGGAACGGATTGCCAATAGCTGTGGGTTCGAATCCCACTTGTGCCAATCATTTTTCATTCGTAATCGGGTTTTTATAAATAATCAAGCATATTAAATGCTAAATTTCAGTAATGTACAAACTAGTCTATTATCTACATATGTACTATTAAGACAACGACCCGATCTAAATAATTATTCCTTTTGCCTCGGCAAACTTACCTGACATCCTCATTCTTTTACTCTTATCCCAATTACTTGGGGTCGATACAATATGTACTCTTTTTTCATAATACATATTGTAAAAGTTATTGGCAATAGTTTTATAACCAGCCGCCTGCCCGACGTCAACCCTTCTTGGGAATGTAATTGTTGACCAAACGGCATCAGATGGAGTTAGCCCAGGTCTTTTACTGAAACTTAACTTTAAACTTAACTTTAAACTTACCTGACATGAAATTTAATGATACAAATAATACTGAGGCTCAGTGAAACTTCAGTATTTGCAATAAAAATGCTTTGTGCGATTATCGAACCCATATAGGTCTACATAGAGACTTTCATTGCTGAGTATTTACTAGGGTATGTCAACAAATATTTTACTTAGAAATACAAATCTAATAGTGAAAATATGTTAAAGTAAGGTATAATTATAAATTATCAACCCCCCAAAATATTATTGAATTATTTTAAATTATTTTAAATACTATTATATTATTTTAAATGTTCTCTCTGCCTACCCTGCAAGGGATATGGCGTGATAATATGTATGTGTATGTATGTTTAAATGGAATGATATTTCTTATATACTATTGTATATTATTACTTCTATACTATATTACTTATATACTATAATTATTATATACTATATTTATTATACACAATATTTATCATATACTATATTAATTATATATTTTATTACTTATTTAGATACATAATAAATATGGTACATATTAAATATACTATATAATGATTATAGAATGCAATTAATACAGTATATAATTAATATTAAAACTATTAGTTAAACTGTTGGTTTGGCTCTGGCTGGTACTTGTTTATTAGGTAGACTCAGTTTTGGTCAGCCTTTCAATATCCTGATTGTTGGAGAGGATGTCAATCCTAGTCTTTAGGGTTAATTAAAGGCTCAGTCATATAAAAATAGACAGTTTATTTCAGTAAAATAATATAAAAATCTGAAAATAACTATTTATATATTAGAAAATTTATCATCTTAATACTAGAAAATAAGCGAAAATAATATTGAGTTTACCTTAAAAAAAAGTAAGTAATATGGACTCGAAACTCCTTCAGAAGTCAAAAGGCTCGAATATGTCATAAAATTAATCTGTCAAGTCACCTCTGACTAACTGATAAGACATTAAAGGACTAAAAACCCTAATATTCGCTTAAATTACGCGTTGCAATATGAAAGTAAATTTAAATATTATACTTATAAAAAAAAAATACTAGAGATAAATGCATACAAAAGTCTTTAAAACTAGTGGAACGGTAGAGCCTTGATATTTAAACTTTGCACCACCTAAGGGAGTAGTTGTCATGAACTAGTTAGCAGTGTGTTGGGAACGACATCGTTTTTAACTCAATTTAAAGTTTTATAATACAGTTTAGTTGTGTTACACGTTTGCACTAAACAAATATCAACTAGCAAAAATATTTTCTTCAGTTAAGAACTTTACAGACATTTTAACATTGGATGTAAAGAATTACTTACCTACGTTGTCGGCATAAATTTATCGTTCAAAGTTTTTTATGATGATTGTGATTTATTTTTATTGGAGTTTATAGCGTTGATGTAACTAAGATTTTTTTTTCTATTATAAAAACAATTCTAATTGATGTTCATGGATTTAAAAAAAGAAAAATGCTTGATGAGAATCGAGCTCACGATACTTAAGATATCGCTAACGAAACTAGAGCCATCTTATTGGTGAAATAGTTTTATATAATAATACCAAAACTTAGATGTGCTCTAAATCAATTCAAATAAAGAAATAACAAATGAAATTTCATATTGTTGATTGATATATATATATATATAATAAGAAATAATTTTTCGAAATTATACTCCTAAGGGGGTGGAAAAGCAGGGCACAGTTTGTATGGAACAACGTGATTCGTTGGTCTCATCTATTTCAAATTTTGCATAAACATTCTTTAACAGGGTTAAAAATGTATAGAACGTTACTTTGGGGGTGATTTGCTTTAAAGTTGATATCAATATTCCTTAGTGATTTTGATTTAAAAGACGTTTTATTTTGACACATGTTTGAAAACTCAATTCGATTTTAATCGAAAATCGGCCAAGTGCGAGCGCCACACCTTCGTGTGGCGCTCGCACTTGGCCGATTTTCGATACCATAATCTATAAACGGCAAAATAATCATGTCTATTTACGTACATATGAATATTTCAAGCGTCTACTTATTGTCGTTATTAATATCAAGCAAAAATGAGCTAAAAATCACGTTTGTTGTAAGGGAGCCCCTTAAATATTTATTTTATTGTTTTTTAGTATTTGTCGTTATAGCGTCAACAGAAATACATCATTTGCGAAAGTTTTAACTGTCTAACTGTCACGGTTCCTGAGAGAAGCCTGGTGACAGATATGCGAATATAATTGTTAACCAAACGGCATCAGGCGGTATTGATCCAGGTCGATATAAGACCCTTAGTCGTCTTTTACAATATCCACGAGGAAAGTAAAGATTGGTTGTATTCGTAACTACCCCATAGATGGTTTTTGTTCCTTATTTGACTTTTACTATTTATTTTTGACAACTACATATATTTGGCAACTTTTAAGTAAATGGCAAAACCAATATTTTAAACCAATTTACAAAGTTGTAAATATTTTTAGATTTGTATTTTCGTGTGTGTTAAATTACTGCTATTTATTTTTCATTTAACACTGACTTCTACCTAAAGCGACGACTCATAGAATATTCATACAATAATTTACAAAAAGTAACACAACTACTCTAATATAATTTAACGCGTCAAGTTGAATTCATATATGTGTAATAGAAAACATAAGGAAAATTAATTTTAAACCATATGTTAAATGCGTTTATATTTTCTTGTGAAAAAACTGTAATAATTACTGAAATTTAGCATTTAATATGCTTAATTATTTATAAAATCCGATTACGAAATGAAAAATGATGTCGCAAGCGGGATTCGAATCCGCGCCTATTGGGATTCCGGCCCAATCGTGCTGCCACTGCACCACCGCGACTAATTGTAGGACATGCAAGTTTCACTTCGTATTGTATTTACGTCTTAAGGTGACGGTATGCTATCTACCCGACAATGTTTACATATTGTTATAGGCTTAATACTTCAAACTTTACAGTTAGAATTGTATTAAACGATGACACAACCTTGTTATTTAAATTACTGAAATTTAGCATTTAATATGCTTAATTATTTACAAAATCCGATTACGAAATGAAAAATGATGTCGCAAGCGGGCCAATAGGCGCGGGTTCGAATCCCGCTTGCGACATCATTTTTCATTTCGTAATCGGATTTTATAAACTGTAATAAATTATTCATATTCCTATAAAATAGCGAGTGTACTCAAAAACAACGTGTGGTGTCCGTGTGGAGACGGACTAAGAATACAATTCACCACCGCCTATCTTGCCCGTGGTTGATCGTACGAGACGACTAAGGGATATTAAATGCATATAACACCTATGCAAGAGAAGGAAATATCGAAACAAAACCCTATACCAACACGTCTAATCAGCGTGGTATAGTAGGTTACAATCCCTCCTATTACGGAGGAGGCCCGAGCCCAACATTGGGACGTATTTGGGCTGTGATGATGATGATGATTAAGCATATAAAAATATTATTTAGTTATAAGGTGAACTAAGACATTATTACGAGTAGATAGCTTGAATGTTTCATCTACAATAAAATATATTCTCGAGAAGTCTATATGAGGCTTCAGAGAGCATGTAAAACTGTCAGTTCTAGCTGTCACAAACATGACGATTGATAGATAAAATACTCTAATATACTTAAAATATTTTTATTTATGTTAATTTTGAATGTCAATAATAGTGGTAGGACCACGCTGTTGACAGTTGTATTTCTACAGCCGCGGGCCGGTCCATCCGGAGTAGTACCACACTCTCGCAGAAGTTCGACGTCTGAGTAATGGCAATGTGCTATTGCGTTTGGTGAGCGATAGAGCCGGAAGCCCAATTGGGTGGGTGTGGAGATTTTATTGAATACGGCCTAAGCTATACCCTTGGTATTGCACAGGTCCATGGGCGGCAGTGACACTTACAAACAGGTATGCTACTTGCTCGTTTGTCACTATAAACAAAAGAAAAAAAAAACAATATCAAGCGAGGATTAATCCGTGATAATACATATTATTATGAGGTATAATATATTTGATTTAACTTACATAGTTTATAACTACTATGATTCTCATATATTATACAGCATTCAACTTCCACTTTCAAATTATGTAAACAAATAATAGCTAAAGTTACGCCGTATATGTAAATGGATGTCTCCAAAAACAATGTTTGAAACAGAACTGGTAACAAGTAACAAGCGAGTGGTACGTGCCTACGCAATAAATAGGCGTAAAACGAACTGAACAAAAGCTGTAGAGTTTTATATCACTCGCGAATCTGTAATTACACTGTTGCTAATTGAAAAAAAAAAGTATATCAACCACAGACTCGGTAATTTCGTGCCGTTGAAATAAGAGGCTGTTTTACGCCTCCGAGGATTATTACGACATACACATCACGTTTTGTCGTCGTGAATAATTAAATATAATCTACTTAGAAGACAGATAAAGTTCTTTAAGACTTATAGAAGTATTTACGTGCAGTATTTTAGATAAGATATGAAAGGAGACAAAGAAAATTTTATATATTTGTCTGTGTGCAAATTAGTGATAATTTTAATATAGGTTTTGTTCCTTTATACTTATATTAGCTTTGTATTATATTGTCTTTGGTTAATGGGTTGAGAACAAAATGTGTAATCACCCACATTTTTTTACGTGTAAATCATATAAACGGTTGAAAAACTTCCAGAAGAATAGGCAGTACTGTGCGGTTGCGGCTACGAACACTACCAACCCTTACTTTGCTCGCGGATGTCGTAAAAGACGACAAAGAGCCTTGTAACGATCTGGGCGAACTCTATCTAATGCCGTTTGGTCAACAATTACATTCCCAAGGAGGGTTGACGTCTGGCAGGCGGCCGGTCATAGAACAATCCCTACTAATATATGTATAAATGTGAATGTAAGTTTGTTTGTTACGCTTTCACGCTAAAACTACTCAACCGATCATCATGAAACATCGTACACATATTCTTGGAGGTATTAAAAGTAACATAGGATACTTTTTATTAAAAAAATCAAAATTTTTATATGAAAAATAAAAAAAATTGTTTGTCAAAAAATCTCAAAATCTAGCTTCTTCAACGCCATCTAGCAGTCCAGTAATGAAGTTCCAACCCTGAGTATTGTAATACCGTTGCACTGTATTACCGACGGTCAAAAATAAAAATAGGGGATCAAAAACTTTAGGAAAGTAACCTTTTACGCGGGCGAAGCCGCGGGCAGAAGCTAGTAGCCAATAAATTTTACAATATGTACTATGAAAGAAGAGTACATATTGTATCGACCTCAAGTAATTGGGATAAGAGTAGGAGAATGATGATGGGCAGAAACACTTTTATGAGATACATATACGAGTATAATTTCAACTGGTGGTCGCCAACTCGCCTGCCCAACGTAAGTATTATATCATTGAGGAGGCTCTTGTCCAACAGTAGACTTCCATATGCGATGGTGATAATTAATCAAATAACTGAAATAAGAAAATTGAATGGAGAGTATTTAAAAGTTTCTTGATTGTGCCCATACGCGGTTTGGTTATTGCTTGTGGTGGCAAACGAGCAATTAGCATACTGATGGTAAGTGTTAATGCTACTCTTGGACTTCTGCTATACCAGGGTTACAGCTAGGTCACTATCTATTATCCAAGTCCTACCCAAAAATTAGGCTTCCGACTCTCTCACTCACAGAACGAAACGCAACAGCACATTGTCATCGTTCAGATGTCGATTTTCTATGAAAATGTGGTACTACACGGGATGGATCGTCTTTTATAACCCCCACGGGAAAATAAGTATGGTGACACTTTGTATTCTTAACCCGTCATCAAACATGGAACATTAATTTCAACTGTATGAAGGATAAAAACTTACGAAAGAACCTACATTAGAGGACGATGCTCGCTTAGAACTCGGATAGCACCGAGTGTGTTTTTACACTATTTTCAAAGTGATGCTCATTTGTCCACGTAATTGCAAGTGCTTTATCTTTTTCTCTCAGGCGACAGACATTTTAAGTCTTTTTTATTTGCATCTCCCACATTTTAGATATACTTGAGAATATAAAATTAATTTAGGGTGACTTAAATTATAATAAGCTTTTATTGGTAATAAAATCTAACATTATCTCGGTAATTGAAATCTGAGCCTAGATGGTTTTAAATTTGGGATGGGAAAACGAGATAAAGTGATATTGTAGCTTTCAATTACCATTGATAATGCTATTCACAAGAAAATTGGTAGTGCTAGGGTTTTACTTAACTATTGGTAGGGGTTTTCTGTCTACAGCCTCGGGCTAGTCCGTCCGGGGTAGTACTAAACTCTTGCAGAAAATCGACGTTAGAGGGCTAGTAATGTGTTGTTACACTTCGTTCAGTGAACCAGAGAGCCATAAGAACAAATTTTTAGGTGTATTTTGTTTGGTTGGCAATGGCCTAGCTGTACTTCTATGGTATTGCAAAGATCCATAAGCGGCAATAACACATACCGTCAGGTGTGGTACTTGCTTGTTTATCACCATAAGCAATAATAAAGCGGGCTAAAATCAGACATGGGGTGTTTTATAGAGTTTAGTCAAAGAGTCTTTCTTCTCTTTCATATATGCTGGCATAATGTTATTTTTAGTGTTAGGTCCACGCTGTTTACAGTTTTCTATCTACAGCCTGGTTTGTCCGGGGTAGTAACACACTCTAGCAGAAGATCGTCGTCTGAGTAATGACAATGGCATAGCGCTTCGTTTGGTGAGCGAGAGAGCCGGAAGCCCAACTGGGTGGGTTTGGGATTTGTATTGGTAGGCAGCAGCCTAGCTTGCGCCCTTGATATTGCAAATGTTTATGGGCGGCAGTGACACTTACGATCAGGTGTGCTCTTGATCATTTGCCACCATAAGTAATAAAAAAAAAACAATTAATAAATATAATGCTGAAATTTTATATTTGAATAGGCAAACTTTTAAGTTCAATAACATACATACACATACATACATATCATCATGCCATATCCCTTGCAGGGTAGGCAGAGAGAACAGAGTGCCAGAGAACTCTATCTTTGCATACTTCACTCGCTTCCTCAACATTCATAATTCTCTTCATACACGCTCGCCGGTTTCGGAGACTCTTGACTCCACCTTCCTTCAGTACATGACCGATCTGGTCTAGGTAGGTTAGTCTCGGTCTCCCCCGATACCTACATCCTTCCACTGGTCAAATGGGTAGGTATAGGCTTTTCTTAGGGTTTTCCATCTTTTAGCCATTGAAGACAAAAATCGGGTACCGGTAGCCCGCTCGCACGGCGAAGAGAGGTGTTTGCAGAGTGGGTCTATGGAGTTGCGCACCACCTCTGCCGTCGCCCCGGACCAATTTGGCGGGGCACAACCACTTCCATAGTCCACACCAAAAAAAAAATTAAGGATTTCCATCTCTTGCATAGATGTTATTTACATATATCCCTTTGTCGTCTTTAACAACACCCACAGGCAAGTGAGGGTTAATAAATTAGATTCTCATTCCCATCAACACACGGATAGAGGTCATAACACATTCTTATTGTATCATTCGATAGCGTGGTTGGCGTTATGTACGATCATAGTGAACAGGAGCCCAGTTTGGCTAACGTGATGTAGAAGGCTAATTTGCATCTTATTATGGAGGGGGCTTGTAATAAATAGTCAGTTGTTTATGGGCTGCAAAACAAAATAAATAGTGGTAGGACCAAGCTGTTGACAGTTCTCTGTCTACAACCGCGGGCCGGTCCGTTTGGGGTAATACCACATTCTCGCAGAAGATCGACGTCTGAGTAATGGCAATGTGCAAAGCGCAATACGCTTCGTTCGGTGAGCGAGAGAGCCAGAAGCCCAACTGGGTGGGTTTGGGGATTGTAATGGTAGGCAGCGGCCTAGCTAAACCCTTGGTATATTATTATTTAATTACCGAGGGAGACCGAGACTAACCTACCTAGACCAGATCGGTCATGTACTGAAGGAAGGTGGAGTCAAGAGTCTCCGAAACCGGTGAGCGCGTATGAAGAGAACTATGAATGTTGAGGAAGCGAGTGAAGTATGCAGAGATAGAGTTCTCTGGCACTCTGTTCTCTCTGCCTACCCTGCAAGGGATATGGCGTGATGATATGTATGTATGTTTAATATTAAAAAAATATCTTCTTTCGATAAGCTGTAATTTTATCACATACTATCTAAAATCTTCGGAGTGATGGAAGGGCGATGTGAACGCCTATAAACATCACCGTATACACCACCAATTTTTTATAGCATTTTATGTTTTATTTTATATTGTATTATATGTGCTATTTAATTTTTCTAATCAGTTTTCGTCATTGGAGGCCTAGATAACGTTAGATTTTCTTTTTTTTTAAACACGAATCTACACTAAAAATAATCTTTATATTGCGGGGGTTTTTAGAATCGGACACAAATTACACCCAGATTCAAAACAATAAGTTGTAAATCGCAAACAATATTGAATTTCATAGATATCGAACCCTAGACACTAAAAGGTAGATCGGTATCTTAACTATTACGTAATCTGTTTAGATAAGGAAGGTTTGTATTCATCATTATGTTAGGTTAGGGAAAAGATAAAAGGAAAATACGGCAGTTTATGGGTTCCTACGCCGTCTTTTCGTCCGTTTGAGTGAGTTGTGGCCAGAGCACGGCTGTTTAAAATAAAGGTTAGGCATTCCAAATATTCAAACCAATTTTTTTGTCATCTATATTATATGTAACGGTACGTACTCATAAAATGGTTATCATCGTCATCATCATTCTCCTACTCTTATCCCAATTACTTGGGGTCGATACAATATGTACTCTTCTTTCATAGTACATATTGTTAAAGTTATTGGTAGTATAGTTTTATGACCAGCCGCCTGCCAGACGCCAAACCTCCTTGGGAATATAATTGTTGACCAAACGCCATCAGATGGAGTTGGCCCAGTTCGTTATAAGGCTGTTAGTCGTCTTTTACGATATCCACGAGCAAAGTAATGGTTGGTAGTATTAAAATGGCTATATGCTCCAAAAAAATAAATACGAGAAATAATATTCTCGTCCAAGTACAATTTTTAAGGACGATAAAACATGTGTTATTTAATGAATTTGAATTGGTATTCTTTTTCCTCTTTTTAAAGTATTTTTTTTCATCTTGAGTTCATGTAACAACGCATACATAGGATGTGAAGTCTAATAAACCTTATTAGGCCAGCGTGTTTACCTAAAAGCTTGTCATCCTAAAAGCAGACTCCTTTCGGCTTTCTCAACAATATAGTTATATATTTACCTCAAAAACAGAACGGTAGACCAAAGGAATAATTAATTTGTAAATAGCAATTTATACCTCTTTGTACCTTTAATTTAAAAGCAATTTGACATTGTAATTTACAAGGAATTACCCGGTATTATGAATTAGAAGCATCTATATATAGATTCTATAGCATGGGGTAATATAGGTAATTCGAAAAAGGAAACCTATTTACTGAAATCTCATGTTTTAAGGATACTTTTTCTAATTCAATGCAGTTATTATTTTATTGCTTCGTATGTTACAAAATAATATATGCTACGGGTGGAGTATAAACATACATTTAGGGATGTTCGTTTTATGTACTGTTGTAAAATTATGTAGGACATTTGTGCAATTTTATGACAGCCATAAGAAAATTCTAATTTAGATGAACATATTCAGTAGTGTGTGGTAGCAGTTACGAATACTACCAACCCTTACTTTGCTCGTGGATGTCGTAAAAGACAACTAAGAGCTTTATATCGACCTGGGCCAATTTCACCTTTTTTTTAATTACTTATGTTGGCAAACGAGCAAGCAGTACACCTGATGGTAAGTGTCATTGCTGCTCATGGATCTTTGCTATACTAAGAGTATAGCTAAGTGACTGCCTCTCAATATAAACTCCAAACTCATCCACATCATCAATTGGGCTTCCGGCTCTCTCGCTCACCGAACGAAGTGCAATAGCACATTGCCATTACTCAGACGACGATCTTCTGCGAGAGTGTGGTACTACCCCGGACGGATCGACCCGCGGCTGTAGACAGGGAACTGTTAATAGCGTGGTCCTACCACTAAAGAACCTGATGCCGTTTGGTCAACAATTACATTCCCAAGGAGGTTTGACGTCAGGCAGGCGACCGGCTATAAAACTATTGCCAATAACTTCTGCAATAAGTATGTGTATATATTGCGTCGACCTAATTCAAATAATTGGGATAAGAGCAAGATAATGATGATGATGATGATTCAGTAGGATAATATACATACATATATACATATCATCACGCCATATCCCTTGCAGGGTAGGCAAAGAGAACAGAGTGCCAGAGAACTCTATCCTTGCATACTTCACTCGCTTCTTGAGGAAGCGAGTGAAGTATGCAAGGATTTTTTTATTCATAATTCTCTTCATACACGCTCGCCGGCTTCGGAGATTCTTGACTCCACCTTCCCTCAGTACGTAACCAATCTGGTCTAGGTAGGTTAGTCTCGGTCTCCCCAGGTACCTACATCCCTCCAATTTCGCATTGTATATCTTCTTAACCAGACGTTCGTTCGGCATTCTTTCCACATGTCTGAACCATCGGAGCGTTCAGTAGGATAATATCATATTTATTTATAAAACCCGATTACGAAATGAAAAATGATGTCACAAGCGGGATTCGAACCCGCGCCTATTGGGATTCCGGCCCAATCGTGCTGCCACTACACCACCGTGACTAATTGTAGGACATGCAAATTTCACTTCGTATCATATTTACGTCTTAAGGTGACGGTATGCTATCTAACCGACAATGTTTACACATTGTTATAGGCTTAATACTTAAAACTTTACAGTTAGAATTGTATTAAACGATGACACAACCTTGTTATTTAAATTACTGAAATTTAGCATTTAATATGCTTAATTATTTGCACGATTGGGCC
The DNA here is from genome assembly GCA_905163515.2 of Lymantria monacha. Taxonomy (NCBI): domain Eukaryota; kingdom Metazoa; phylum Arthropoda; class Insecta; order Lepidoptera; family Erebidae; genus Lymantria; species Lymantria monacha. The sequence goes on along the minus strand of LR991097.1, from coordinate 14,419,207 downwards.
GGAATCCCAATAGGCGCGGGTTCGAATCCCGCTTGTGACATCATTTTTCATTTCGTAATCGGGTTTTATAAATAATTAAGCATATTAAATGCTAAATTTCAGTAATTTAATATCATATTTATTATTAAGTAAAGTTTAATTTTCTATTAATTAATAAATTTTATTTTGATAGCATTTCGTTATATCGTGTTTTCAGATATCTCCAAAGTTCTTTGAACTCCGTAATTGTACTAATGAAGCAATTCGCAGAATTTGTATCGGATTTTTGCGTCAGCAAAAATATTCAAGTTGTAGTCATTTTATTTGTAAATAATACTACAGATTTGTTAATAAAAGGCGACTATATTAAAATTAAGAATTGAGTATAACATGAAGGGTGTTAATTTAGTAATATTAATAATAGTAATATTTCTCTAAATTGCAACAATTAACTGCACAGGTGTTGTAGTGGTTAAAATTCCTATTATGCCAAGAATTACTGATTCGATTCCCACGCAGGATAATATTTTGTGCCTTCCACGAATTGTTGTCCTGAGTTGAGAGCGATTTGTATTCGTTAATTATATGTATATAAAGTTGCCCAAAATACAGGGATTATTTTTAGAAAGCAGGGTGTTGAAAAAAAATACAAGCGGACATAGTCATGCTACGCATATGCGCATATGCGTTTAATATATATTGCACGCCTCATAAGCGAAGCGTTGAGGTCTTGCTCTACTCTCGACATAATATGAAAATCAAGCACTTTTCAAACATAAAAGTGATTGTATTTTTCTCACATTGCACTTATAGGATAATATTATAATACACATGTTAAGAAAAAACATTCGTTTAAACGTACTTGATATTTTTAAAAAGCAATTATTTCGTTTAAAGTAAGAAAATAGTTGATTAAAAAAAATATTCGAGGACCTTGTATAAAATATTTTGTATCTGGCAGGATCACGACCGTAAAAATTAATGTATCAAAATATTTATTTATTTAAAAGCTTCATAATCACAACGCGCTGTTTCCTTTCGAAAATGGCTTGGTAACTCTTTGTCGTTTGCAATTAATAAAAAACTAAATTGCTTAGTCATTAGTGTATGTATACCTTATGAAAATTGGGTTCGTTTACACTTTTTTGTTCTTCCATTCGGACAGGCAAAGGAATAAATCCCATTCAGCCTACACAGCTATATTTAGCTTTACGTCGAGAATGGCAAGAAAGTTCAAAAGTACCTAGAAATACTTTTTTTTTCTTTCATTACAAGCTTATATTTAGTTTCACCTATCCCGTTGTCTGTAATCAAATCTTGCAAGTTAAATTTGATCCACTTCCCGTTTTCCGATTGAGCTGAAATTTAGCATGCATATATAAATCGGATGCCAATGCAATATTATTGTGACATAGAGCTGATCTGATGATGGACCTGAAAGCTGGCCATAGAAACTCCGTAATTAAACGACGCAACCCTTTCGAGTTTGGCCTCATTTGATTTGTCTTGACGATTACTTTAATACTATATGGTAACCAGGGTCTGACGATGGACCTGGAAGCGGGCCAAAGAAACTCCGTAATTAAACGACGCAACCCCATCGAAATTGGACTTATTTGATTCGTCTTGGCGAGTACTTTGATACTATGTGGAAACCAGGGTCTGATCATGGACCTGGAAGCTAGCCATAGGAACTCCGTAATTAAACGACGCAACCTCATCGAGTTTAGCCTCCTTTGATTTGTCTTGTCGAGTACTTTGAGACTATATGGTAACTAGGGTCTGACGATGGACCTGGAACCCGGCCATAAGAACTCCGTAATTAAACGACGCAACCCCATCGAGTTTGGGCTCGCTTGATTCGTCTTGACGAGTACTTTGATACTATATGGTAACCAGGGTCTGATCATGGACTTGGAAGCTGGCCATAGGAACTCCGTAATTAAACGACGCAACCTCATCGAGCTTGGGCTCGTTTGATTCGTCTTGACGAGTACTTTAATACTATATGGTAACTAGGGTCTGACGATCGACCTGGAAGCTGGCCATAGGAACTCCGTAATTAAACGACGCAACTCCATCGAGTTTGGACTCGTTTAATTCGTCTTGACGAGTACTTTGATACTATGTGGTAACCAGGGTCTGATTTTGGGCCTGGAAGCTGGCCATAGGCACTCCGTAAGTAAACGACGCAACTCCATCGAGTTTGGACTCGTTTGATTCGTCTTGACGAGTACTTTGATACTATATGGAAACCAGGGTCTGATGTTGGACCTGGAAGTTGGCCATAGGAAAAAGAAGGTGCTAAATGTTCTTAATCATACCATCAAAATGTTATACGCTTTTATTTATAAAATTGGGTCTGTGATAGAAACAGTAAGATTTAATAATTATGGTGTAAAGTTTTAGTGTTAAAAATATATAATTATTATATTATTTTGTAATAGACGAAGAAGCTTAATTATCGTTAAAGGTTACAATGAACTTATAAAGTGTTATATGTCTTATTAGAGTTAATTTATTTTAACTTTTATTTTATTTTATTAGCAAATAATAAAAGTATGTTTTTAAAAAAGGCTTTTTTTTTTCTGGCATCGACTAATATCGACGAATAATCGACGTAAATGATAAATAATATAAAATTATGAGGCGTGCACTTTTGGATTTTCCAAATTATTATTATATTTATTTGTCTAAAAATACTGTTCAATAATATGTTCAGTGGTAACTCAATTCTAGATTAGAAAGTGCATGTGATACCTTAAAGTCTAAGGTTTCATTTAGTATCACAGTTGGACTTATCTTGCGTCATTTGGGATTACGTCTTACCGAGAAGTTGGAATCAAAGCTATTGCCGAGATTCTCATTAAATACCATGCCCTTCTATTCCTAACAGATAATTCCTTAATAATATTATATTTTTTTTCGATGAGCGTGTGAAATAATGAGGTTTTAATCCTACACTACAATGGAATATAAACGAAAATAAATTGTGTCGTTCCAGTTATCTTTTTTTTAGGTAAACATCAAAAGTAATATTTTCTATACATTACCACAATTTAGAAGAGTTAATCGAAGAATTTTTCAAAAGCTAAAACTTTTAATCTGTCTGATATGTAGGACTAAAGAAATCTAGTGTGAATTTATGCCTCTGTACATTCCTTCAGGGATAAAGTCAGGACTATAAGTAAATTAAATCAATGATGTTTGTTATTTCATCATAGAAGGACAAAACCGTCATTAAACTCTGTGTATACGTACATGTTTAATAAGCGTGGTATAGCAGGTCAATTTCCTTTTCATAGTGAAGGAGGGACAAGTCGAGCAGTGGGATGTAGGTATATAGACTAAAAGCTAGAAATATGTATTATATTATAATATTAAATACTTGTATGCTTTTCCTTTTGCTATATTAATAATATCGAGATGACCGAGTTAAGCTAGGTATTTTATTTCTTCGTATTTTTTTTTAGAATATAGATATTAAACGGTTACTGCGGAGTAGGTATCAGAATATAGGTATTTAGATTTAAATTGCATACTAATGAAATATAAATATTTTATTGTCCTATCAACATAATAATAATATGACTTTTTATTTTAATTAAAATAAAAAACATAAATAAAAGAGGGTCGTTTCATCAGTCTATTGGCGTTCACTGTTAAACATAAAAGTTTCGAAAAGGTAGGTAAGGCACATTAGAGAGGCAGGTGTGTTGCTAACCATTTTTCGGCTGATCTATCAGCAGCATTCTACGACTTACATGGATAAGTAAGAATTGGTAATAAAATTTTTTTTTTTTTATGAATTACGTATTTCTAAAATGATGGACTAAAAATAATTCATCGCCCTCTAAGGGATATAATATGTAAACAGCAAGAGAAAGGAAACTCAAAGTAAAGCCCTCTACCAACCCGTTTGAATAGTTTAGTAAGTAGGTAAATTTTCCTCCCATTGTGGTGGAGGCTCGAGTCCAACAGTGGGAGATATATAATCTAAATCCCACTGTTGGGCTTAGGCCTCCTCCATAATAGAAGGGTAATTGACTTACTATACCACGCTGGTCAGACTTGTACGTATAGGGTTTTGCTTCGAGTTTTCCTTCTCTCGCATAGATGTTATATGCGTTTTATATCCCTTAGTCGTCTCGTACGATCACCCACGGGTAAGATAGGGGTGGTGAATTGTATTCTTACTCCGTCACCACACGGAATGTGTTTCTAATAATAATAATTCCACATGTTTCTAAAAACTGCTTATGTAATCAAAGATCTACTCTTCATTAACCAAATAAGAATATACATATGTGTAAATTATTATACTTCATCAAGTATGGAATATTGGTTAACTCTGTCATTTACGATAGGCCGCTTGGTTTAATTTAGGGTGTTCGGATATACAGGCGCCGCACATTTCCGTACAGTCGGTCTTCCTGTAGATTGGTAGGCAGACAATATTGATATTATCACATTGCGGTCGGCCTCGTATATGTTGTGGAAATTCGGTTGAACGTTATAATGGTAGGGTATTTAAAATTTTGTCACGTATAAATTGGGGAATTGTTTTTGAATTGCGATTTAGCTGGTAATTTTAATATAAAATGTTTATTGAGATTTGTATTACCAGTTCAATACGCGACTTCGTTCGTAGCATTTTTTTTTGTGTTTTAAGTTATTATCATTATTGTGTAAATGATTACATAAAACGCTACTAATGTGAAAATTTATATGTATGTTCCTCAATCATGCGTAAACCGTTGAATAGATTTGGATGAAAATTGACACATAGATAGACCATTTCCTGTATTAACACAAAGGACTTTTTATTTCAATAATGTATTGCCTTGAGATAATAGTACAACTTTGGAAAGTAATTTATTACGCAGACATGCCGCGGGACAATGCAAATATAAAATACTTCAGAGCATAAACTATTGTTATAACAAAGATCATAAAATTCGACCGAGTAGTTTTGCGAAACTTATCAATGTGCAATGTGTTTTGTCATTGTTTTTAACACCTACAAACGATTTTTTGAGAAATCTTGAATGTAAAGTTTATATTTTTCATCTGTTTTTTATACATACATACATACATATTATCACGCCATATCCCTTGCAGGGTAGGCAGAGAGAACAGAGTGCCAGAGAACTCTATCCTTGCATACTTCACTCGCTTCCTCAACATTCATATTTCTCTTCTGTCTGTTTTTTATAAGTATAGATTAGTCAGTTTTGCTTTGATTAGTACATTAAAATAATTACTTGATTGATAAATGCAATTCCATGATTTAGAAAGGTTTGTAATTTGGTCTTCTTTTAAGACTTTTGCTCGATTTTGAAAACTTTTGGGCCAAATATTTATACCAAACAAAATATTTGGCAATATGCCTTGTCAACAGTAATAATTTCATCTCCTATTAGCATTAGTATCATCATCATCTCGGCTCATATACGTTCTACTACTATGCTTGAAACTCATTCGCAACAGAAAGGAAATTGACCTACTATACCACGCTAGTCCAACCATTTAATATACGATTTAATTTCGAGTTTTTTCTTCACCTGCATAGATATTATCTATAATATTATTCATTTAGTCATTTATTCATTATCAACTTGATCTTATCCCAATTTATTTGGGGTCGACCCAATATGTCTTCTTCCTCCATATAATCCTATCAAACGTCATCTCTGTGGTCACTCCTTGTCCATCCATGTCATGTTACACGCAGTCCATCCATTTTTTCTTCAACATTCATACTTAAAACTTTCCTCACAACATTACTTTCATCCTGTTTCATCACATGTCCATACCATGTCAACCTTTCACTCCTTAACTTTTCCGTCACTGGCGCAACTTTCAAACTTCCTCTTATATTATTTATATTATTTAATACTAGCGGCCCGTCCCGGCTTCGCACGGGTAAACATTTATTTATTATTGCAATAAAAATAGCCTATATTAATCAGTGATAATATAGCATTCAAATGGTGAAAGAATTTTTAAAATCGGTCCAGTACTTTTTGAGCCAATTCGTTACAAACATACATACAAACCTTTCCTCTTTATAATATTATAAGTATAGATTATTCATTTAGTATACTTACTTATATTACACATGTAGTTTATAAGTGAAAGGTTTATGAAGTCAATAAACTTTATCATATAATGTTATATAGTCAGTAATTCAGTTGCCAAACATCCTTTCATTACGATCTTACTAATTTAGTTAAAGCTTCAGTGAAGTCTCAAGGGTGCTGTGGGGTGAAACTAAATGGTTATTATTAGAAACAGGAGCAGGCTACGGGAGTCATGTTTACATTAATAGCTATCGGTAAATTTGTATAGCCGAGATATAACAATATTTCGACACTTTCTTGACATTGATTACGTATATAAATTACGCCTTCTATTGAAGAATGTAAAAAATACCCTTTGAAAATGAGTATTAAAAAATTGCCTTGTGGTAACGGAGTAAGAATACAATTCACCGACCCCTATTTTATCCGTGGGTGTCGTACGAGACGACTAAGGGATATAAAACGCATATAAAATATGTGCGAGAGAGGGAAAAATTTAAACAAAACCCTATGCTAACACGTCTGACCAGCGTGGTATAGTAGGTTAGTTAGCCTTCCATTGTGGAGGAGGCCCGAGCCCAGCAATGGGACATATATGAGCTGAGATGAGATGAATATAAAATATATAAAAATATTATCTTTTATATACATAAAGTATACATATGTGCATAAATTTAAAAATCATTCATTTTTGATAAGAGTTTAAGGTTCCCGATTTTTTTTATTGCTTATCGTGGCAAACGAGCAAGCAGCACACTTGATAGTAAGTGTCACTGCTGCTCATGGACCTTTGCAATGTCAAGGGTATAGCAAGGCCGCTGCCTGTCAATACAAACCCCAAACCCAGTTGGGCTACCGGCTCTCTCGCTCACTGAACGAAGCGCAATAGCACATTGCCATTACTCAGACGTCGATCTTCTACGAGAGTGTGGTACTACAACGGACGACCCGTGGTTGTAGACAGAGAACTATCAACAGCGTGATCTTACCATTAGCTAAATTGCATTAAGAATAATATAATGTGCTATCATAATCTTTTACTTTTTCACGAGCCTTGTAAGAGACCAAGAAAGGTCGTAAACAGGTAATTGCAAAAGAAAGAACTCACATAAAACTCTATACATTCTGGTATGATAATGGCAGCAGCACTTAGCTTCCAAACTTATGACACCAACTGCAATCCTAACCGTCTATCAAGCGTGGTGATTGTACATTAACGTTTTATTTCGAGTTTTTTTTTTCTTTGTAGTAATTATTTGAGTAAGATCTATCCATTTTTTGTTTATGAGTGACATAGATATCTGTATAAGCAGATAACATCGATGCAAGAGAATGAAAATAGACATAAAACCCTTTTTTGGCAGGCTATGGTGTGGACACACGTCGTCCTCCTCGTCCGGGGTGATGGAAGGGCAACTTGTGGCTCCATAACCTACCCTATTCCTTCCCAATCGCCATTGGTCCGGCCACTGGTACCGCTTCCTTGACATCCGTGGCCAGCCCGGTGGGAGTTATAAAACCCTGTTCATACTTATTGTTCTTATATTGGGGAGAAAGCGCGTATCTCACTGTGTAACCTATAGGAATTTAAAAGAAAAATAAGAAGATATAATGATGATTTAACGAGGTACGTCTAGGTATTTTATTTTTTCAGAAATATAAAGCTGTAGTATGTATGTCTATAAAGCCAAATTAAGTTTTGAAAAGTGCCTGCTTTACAAAAGCCATTAGAATGGCCATAACTGAAATGACTAATAAAAGCGGGCGGCTATGGAGTTAACTATAAAATTACAGTAAATGAGCATAATATAAAATAATAAAGCTATCCTTTTTGTGAAATATCTAAATAAAGAAAAGTCTGTTATAATGTTTACAGATGTGATTTAGTGAAAAGTCTAGAACGAAGAAATTGTATAAGAATACTTAACTATTACTAAGCTTTGGCAAATTTCTTGTTAAGTTTTTCCATAAAATATTTTCAACTTAAGGAAAAAATCTTTATGAAATTATGAGAGAATTATGCGAGTGAAATTTTCAATGCGCGCGCACGTTGTGAGTAAAAATCGACAAGACTTTTAGGCTAAGATATAAGTACTCCTGATCTTATTAGCTCCTAAGTACCAGTGAATAAAACTAACATTCTTTTAGAACATTATTTTAATAGATTCATGCTATTATTATACATATAGAGGTAGACAAAGGTGTGTATAAGTAAACAGGATAGTTATACAATTTGTTATTATTATTTTTTAGTTTCACATAATAAGCTTGTGTTTATTATCGTTTACTGGACGTATAGTAATATATAATATGTTTGTTTTTTCAACTTTTCTATGGAGAATCTCTTCAGAAAAATATGTAAAAAAACCTAATAGCACTTTTTAACCTGAATATTTAGTTTTACCAAGTCATTTACGATTACGGTTAAGGAATTTTATTTCTCTAAAAGAATACAATATATTTACAAGAGGACGTACAAAATTAATTTAATATGGTGTCGTAGCGGCTACGAATACTACCAATACTTACTTTGCTCGTGGATGTCGTCAAAGGGCCAACTCCATTTTATGCCGTTTGGTCAACAATTACGTTCGTTCCCAAGGAGGGTTGACGTCTGGCAGGTGACCGATCATAAAACTATTGCCAATAACTTTTACAATATGTAACTATGAAATAAGAGTACATATTGTATCGACCCCAAGTAATTGGGATAAGAGTAGGAGAATGATGATGTACAAAATAAATTTAATACTACGAAGTGCACGGAAGTATTTGTTATTAATTTACTTTACAAAAATGACGTTTAGATTTTATAAAATAATTTAAAAACTATAAATAATTGATAATTCTCTGTATAGGTATATTGGTGGACAGACCGTGGATTGGTCGCCATCTACAAACTTTACCGCATCGGATATACGGTAAAGGCGGTAAAAGGTAATATGGCGAAACATCGTTCAGAGCGTAAGTGATCGAATATCAGATACAGTGCAGATAGTCCACTCCAAAAGAGAAGAACAGTTATGTGGTCTTATCAGTCTTCTTTTACGTCGGACGAGTTGGTATGATATGTGTAAGGTGATTAGGCGTAATTCGCCAACATAAAAAATGAAAACGCGACTGATAAACCTTTTTTTTCACGCTCGGAAAACGCATTTTTGCGCTATCCCTCGCCGGTTGCAGACGGGGAGGAGTGTGCGACTCGCCGGCCAGCTGCCCGACCGGAATACCCACTAAAACCGCAGCGGCTCCTTCCGCGCTTTTACGGGGTGCCAGAGAGATCGTCTACTGACATTTGATCCCCGATACCCAACGCGCAACTGATAAGCCTGCCTTTTGTCGGTCCTTAGCGTACCTACGCTTATAATTATTATGTAAGTGTAGGTAGGCTGTAAGGTAGAATCCGAAATATGGAAAGCCGCAGAAGAGCGGGTGTAACCAACACAGCACGAAGAATTATCATGCTAAAGTGGCAATGGGCAGGCCCTATCGCTCGAAGAACCGACAACCGCTGGGCAAAAAGGTTCTAGAATGGCAACCACGTATCGAACGAAGCAGTGTAGGACGCCTCCCTACTAGGTGGACAGACGACCTGGTGAAGGTTACTGGGCGTCGTTGGATGCAAGCGGCAAAGGACCGCACTCTGTGGCGTAACATGAGGGAGGCTTACATACAGCAGTGGACGGCAATAGGCTGAAATGATGACGATGATGAACTATAGGTATGCTAAGAAAGTTATTTGCCCACATAAAAGATATAATTACTTTAAAAGCAACTACCCGATACATTATTTATGATTGAGTAAGTACCCACATTATTCGACAGCTTATCTAAACTTAGAATTATCATATAACTTAATATTAAATTGCTGGATATTTCTATTCAACTGTCCCTTCTTTTTTTTATAACAATAACTATTACCATTTTGTTGAAAAGTGCAAACGAGTTAAAAGTTTTATTGAGAATAGCACCGAAGCGCGCCATCCCTGCCACGTGATCTCGATACAAATTTAAACTTTGATTCTTATACTCTTTTTTATACTTTTATACTGTGAAATTGCTAATACAGCTTCATTCGTTTCGAGATAAGTGGTTCGTTCTATTTATATGAGTAGTATTAAGTATTTTCTGTGTGGTGATGAAGTAAGAATACAATTCACCATCCATTATCTTACCCGTGGGTGATTGTACGAGATGACTAAGGGTTATAAAAAGGCATAAAACATCTATGCAGACAAGGAAAACTCACAACAAAACCCTATACCAACACGTCTGACCAGTGTGGTATAGTAGGACTAATACCATTATGGAGGAGGTCCGAGCCCAACAGTGGGACATATATGGGCTAAGATGATGAGATGATGATGATTAGGTTTTTGGATGCGCTACAAGTTAAGTATTATGAGCTCGTCTAGATCATGTACTTAATTAATTTGATAATTTATTATATCAATATTGATATCGACATCCTGGTATTGCCATTATGAGTTTTGAGCTTGAATCCTAAGTTTTCGTTCAAGAGTTGGCCATATTGCATTTATAGTGTCATCATTTTATTTCATAATTTTCTCAGCAAGCACTTTTGTTTGACAGTCATATTTTAGGAGTGTAAAAATGACTAGGCCCTCTATTCTTAGGGAGTCCGCAATATTAGATATAGAAGTATGATTAAATTTTCTTATTCTTTCCAATATGCTCTTTGGTTATTAAACCAAAAAGCATATTGGAATAAATATAAGCTATATTGTAGTAGTATAACTGCAGAAAAGCTATATTGTAGTAGTATAACTGCAGAAAAGAGTATGAAAGTAAAATTAATGCGGTCGAAATGCGATCTCTTCGGAAAATCTGTGGAGTTAGGCTGACCGACCGCATTCGTAACGACGACGTAAGAGAGCGAGTAGGTATGAAAGAGAGTATTGGTGTAAAGATGCGAAAGGGAATGCTCCGATGGTTCGGACATGTGGAAAGAATGCCGAACGAACGTCTGGTTAAGAAGATATACAATGCGAAAGTGGAAGGATGTAGGTACCGAGGGAGACCGAGACTAACCTACCTAGACCAGATCGGTCAGGTACTGAAGGAAGGTGGAGTCAAGAGTCTCCGAAACCGGCGAGCGTGTATGAAGAGAATTATGAATGTTGAGGAAGCGAGTGAAGTATGCAGAGATAGAGTTCTCTGGCACTCTGTTCTCTCTGCCTACCCTGCAAGGGATATGGCGTGATGATATGTATGTATGTATGTGTAACGTTTCAATTTTCGTATTCTTATTTATTAGCCCTTTCAATTGATACCAATATCATGGCGGTGCAAATAAAATTACTAGTTCACCATCTTGGAACGTTCGCCATATTGGATTTAGAATAACGCCAACATGCTTTGTCATCTAAATTAAATATTAACAATATTTTCGATTGAACGGTTGAAGACAAATTCTTTAAAATTCAGTTTCAATACATATCAGCGTGCCTTTTTTTTGCGGTGGACTATGGAGGTGGTCACGCTCTGCCAAACCGGTCTGAGGCAACGGAAGAGGCGGCGCGCGACCCCATAGACCCACCCTGCAAAGCGCATCTCTTCGCCGTGCGAGGGGGCCACCGGCACCCAATCTTTGTCTTCGGTGGCATCAGAGTATACCCTGAACATATATCCCAAGTTAAATAAAAGGCTTGTAAATAAAATATAAAATAATACAGCGAATAGAAGAATCAAACTATCGGTAGTTACTGGTAGGCTCCAGACGAAAGACAGAAAACGGAAAAGAGAAAGTTTATATATTTCTTTTTTTATATCCTCTTGGCTAAAATTTATAAATAAAATACCACAAGTTCTTACTTTCTTGGGGTAGTCGTAAAAATTAAGGATTATCAGGAGTATACGTAACAGCGCTCTATTGGGCGAATTATCAACTCATTCATCATCATTCCCCTACTCTTATCCCAATTACTTGGTGTAGATACAATATGTACTCTTCTTTTATAGTATAATATTGTAAAAGTTATTGGCAATAGTTTTATGACCGTCCACCTGCTAGACATCAACATCATCAACAATCGTTCTTGGGAATGTAATTGTCGACCAAACGGTATCAGATGGAGTTGGCCCAGGTCGATATAAGGCTCTTAGTCGTCTTTTACGACATCCACGAGCAAAATAAGGGTTGGTAGTATTTATAGCCGCTACCACACAGCTACACAGGGCAAATTATCAACTGCGGTTACTAATCCGCCTGCTCAGCGAAGTGATTAGCACCATTATCGCTATATCGCCTTGGAGGAGGTCTATATCCAAAGGTGTACGTTAATAAAAAAAAATATGTATGCATATTAAATGCTAAATTTCAATAATTTGAATAACAGGGTCGTGTCATCGTTTAATACAATTCTAACTGCAAAGATAGAGTATTAAAAGCTGCATAAACATTGTCGTGTAGATGGCATGGCGCACGTCTCCTTTAAAGACGAAAATATAATACGAGCCGCAAATTGAATGTCATACGAAAGCTCACACTTGTTTAAATGGTCAGGCAATTGGAATAAATTTCCAATAGATGTAGATTCGAGTCCCACGTGGGACATTCATTTTTCGCTCGTAAACAAGTTTTTATAAATAACTCAAAATGTTAAATGCTAAATTTCAATAATTTGTACGTTAATAGATTTATGAATGGATATTGAATAGCTTTAAATATACAAATTATAAAAAAAACATTTATACGTTATTTATGAATAGACATTGTATAAAATTTGTACCGTTTTTCTTAGCAATTCCTTTCATTTTAGTGAATAGAGCCAAAAATGTGATAAAATTATAATTTCGTGAGTCTTTTTTTTTTTTCGTTTACCGAAATTTTATTTTATTCAATAGCTCATGGATTACGTTTATAAAAGAATTGTTTGAATTAGCTATTGAAAATAATCTGGTTTTTAAGAATATGTACAGATTTAAATATTCTAATAATATAATTGTGATATAATTGAAGATCAGATATCCGTGCGGTGATGGAGTAAGAATACAATTCCCCATCCCCTATCTTACCCACGGGTGATCGTACGAGACGACTAAGGGATTTAAAACGCATGTAACATCAATGCAAGAGAACACGTTTGACCAGCGCGGTATAGTAAGTAAATTTCCCTTCCATTATGAATGAGGCCCGAGCCCAACAATGGGACGTATAAGGGCTGTGATAATGACGATAATTGAAGATTACAATTGGAGGTTATAATACTGTGATGATGATGACTTACTTTCGTTCTCTTTGTTGTACTAAAAGACGCATACAATGGTCAATTTCACTTGTTTATGTAGATATCTTAAAAATCAATTAAGCGGTAAGTCGATAAAATCATTGTGAAAGTAGGAACATTTGTAAATGAAACCCTATGTCAGCTCGCCTGTATAACGTGGTATCATCATCTCAGCTCATATATGTCCCACTATTGGGCTGGAACCTCCCCCATAATGGGAAAGTAATTGACCTACTATACCATGCTGGTCAGACGTATAGATATAGGGCTTTGTTTCGAGTTTTCTTCTCTCGAATAGATGTTATATGCGTTTTATATCCCTTAGTCGTCTCGTACGATCACCCACGGGTAAGATAGGGGTGGTGAATTGTATTCTTACTCCGTCACCAGACGGAAATATATTACACTATAACGCGGTATAGCATACTTATTTTACTTATCTAAAGACGGCCCGTGCTCAGCACTATCATAGATAATGACTCAGATAAATAAGAAGACCGAATAACTATGAATCTTCTAATTGTGGGAGATATTTAATAGAAATTTATATTTCTAATTTCAGTAAGAGATATATCAGACCACAGTAGCTAACATATAAGTAACATCCTCTTTGAGATTTTCTCTTGCCTCTGATATAATAAAGTGAATTTTGTACGCATATCGTCATTCTCCTACTCTTATCCCAATTAGATACTTAGGGTCGATACAATATGTACTCTTCTTTCATAGTACAAATTGTAAAAGTTATTAGCAATAGTTTTATGACTGGCTACCTGCCAGACGTCAACTCTCCTTGGGAATGTAATTGTTGATCAAACAGCACCAGGTGGAGTTGGCCCAGGTCGTTATAAGGCTCTTAGTCGTCTTTTACGACACCCACGAGCAAAGTAAGGGTTGGTAGTACTCGAAGCCGCTACCACACAGCTTAATAATCTAATATTCGTTTATGAGAAATAAAAGAAGGATTTTCCGTGTGGTGATAGAGTGAGAAAACCATTTAGAAATGGAAAAGCTCATTAAGGAATGCAATAAAATAACATCATTTACAGAAACTAACTAGGCAACTCGAACTAAATAAAATACACAAAACTATCTGGCCAGCTTTAAATAGTCAATTTTCTTTCCATAGTAGAGGCATATTATACATTAATTAAAAGAAGAAGAAAGAAAACTGGACTCTACAGGAAAAATTTAAATTTTTAAAAGCATATTAATATTCATTTGAAATTTGCAATAATTTGTAAATACAAGTACGGACGACGATCTAAGAGTTATTCTCTATCTCTCGGGAATACAGTTTCTTTGTTGATGAAAGTTTCTCTTTGTTCTTTTCTGTATCTTCGACAATGTGTATGCAAAAGTTTGTATTATTGATTAAATAGTTAAGGTGTGAAAATGTATTCTACCGGTTCTTTCACGGAAACTGCTGTGAGGAACTATTTGACTTAATACCACCGTGCCACTTGATACCGACTTGACACCTATCTGTGTGGTGACGGAGTAAGAATACAATTCACCACCCCTTATTCTACCCGTGGGTGATCGTAAGAGACGACTAAGAGATATAAAATGCATATAACATCTATGCAAGAGAAGAAAAACTCAAGACAAAACCCTATACCAACACGTCTGACCAGCGCGTTATAGTAGGTTAATTTCCCTCCCATTACGGAGGAGGCCCGAGCCCAATAGTGGGACATATATGGGCTATGATGATGACGATGATGACTTAACACCGTAATGAGGTTCATCGATTTCAATTGGCAACGTTATGGTCTCCAACTGCACCTTTTCAGCCATCATTTTTCCATATACTTATAGGATCTGGAATGAACTAGCTGTGTTTCCCGAGCGCTATGACATGCCCTTCTTTACATGAGGTTTTCAAGAAGAGCACTTTTTTCACGGTTGGCAGCGACCTAACTGTGCCACTTGCCATTGGGTCTGCTGCTTGCTCATTTATCAGCAATAAAAAAAGAAAGTGTAATAAACAAACTAATATTCGAACATATGACATTAGCGATCGTGTCGTATAAGCGTAATCTACTAGGCTAATTGGTTAAGCTTATCATCCATTATGACAGTTGACACAATTTATACGACATTATCATCGTATGATTAGTAAAGAATATAAATTGTTATTTCCGTGGGAGCCGTAATAACCGGCTGAGAGAGTACCAAGGGAACGGGCAGCAGTACTCTCTTGGGAGACTTATAACCTTAAATATAATCGCCAAGCTGCATGTGAAACGTGGTAATTATGACAGCATCCTTTATTGAAAAGGCCCATGTCCAACAGTAGACGTCGATAAGTGGGTAGATGAGTGAATGAATAATATAGGGAGTCTTACATTTTATGATACAACGTTGGTATAATTTTGAGATATTTTTGACGTGATAACATCCTATAAATTAATGAATGCCGGCTGCACGCATGAAAAAAGTTTCCGTTACGCCGAGTGTACAAGCGAGAGCGCGAAACAAGCGATAGAGAGGCACGATCGACCTAAGCATTCTTGCATTTTAAGAATTGGACGTGAACTGTTTTATAAACTTTTTATAAAGTGAAGTGGAAAGTTAATGTGGTTTACATTTATGTTTCTTTAATTCATAAAAGTATGCAATTTTTTATCAATATTTTTTTATGACGTTGTCACAAAGTTACGTCTTTAAACCGACTTTACAGACGACCATGTGTTCTTTTCATTAACTCTCTCTCTAAATCAAACTTTTATCTTATAGTAATCATACTTTAGTTATTTATAATACCCGTGGTTGCAAAGAAGATATGGTGAATTGTATTCTTACATCGTTAGCACGAGAAAATTCTTCTATATATATATTAATGTTGAAGATAGAATATTAATACTTCGAAATATCTAAACTCTTGTTCAGATACCCAACACTCGTAGGGTAAATAAATGTTATTTCTGATACCTATATTTCACCAAAGACGATATTACGCATCAATATGATTAACAGCCATACGCCCGCAATAATTCCATGTAATAAAGGGCTGCTGTTAAACAGCTGTTGGAACAACAAAATGCTATGTTCGTAGGAAGCAATATTGGTTAAATAATATAAGACCGATATTTCTATATTTTCTGGGTGGTAATAGGTTAAAATGCGTCATAGAAACCCATGGAAAAGAAAAGGATACCACCTTGTATCATAAGAAATAATTCTCGGACGTAAACAACTGATATCGTTGCAACAGAAAGATATCTCTAAACAAAATACTATGCCAGCGTATTGATCAGATCACAGCCGTTTATTAGTATGCCAGGTCAATTTCTCTGGCTAGAGAGGAACCCGAGAGGGTATATCGCCGGGCGGGCCACCGAAGACAAAGATCGGGTACCGGTGGTCCGCTCGCACGGCGAAGAGAGGTGTTTGCAGGGTGGGTCCATGGGGTTGCGCGCCGCCTCTTCCGTCGCCCCGGGCCGATTTGCCGGGGCGCGACTACATCCATGGTCCCACCTTGCGAAAAAAAAAAAATTTCAATTTCTCTGGCTATGATTTGGATGTCGAATACTTTAGAGCTTTATGACCATGGATACTGTAAAATCTCATAAAGGCAAAAAAACACAGCAAAGTTCTCAAAAACAGTTTCAGTTCATATGTTTTTAAAAGTTATTTATTTAATTCCTTTACAGACGTTATATCTAGCATAATATATAAAATATTAGCTGTGACCGTGTATACATTTTATGGATCCCTGACAAAGATGTATTTGAAATTTTAAGACTTTAGGATACCTTCCTGGCTTAGTAAAAATGGCTGCTCTACTAGTTAACTCGTGATTAGGTGCCGCTTATGGGTGCTTAGGGTTCAACCATAATCTTTTGTATTACATTTCAGGATTATATTATACCTTGGTTTAAAAGGCACCACTACGATTAATACGTACTAAACACGATGAATACATTTTTGTAATAAAGAAATCAGTAAAAAGAAATAATAGACTATCTCTCTAAGTTTCTCCCCGTATCGTTTCAATGGTGGTCGCATTCTGATTCAGTGGTATTTTATTGGATTAATATATTAAAAAAAAAAACATGTTTCCAAGCGGAAAATAACTGTCACACGTGAGATTGGAGCCCCCACCTATTGGAAATCCGTTCCAATCATCCTACCACTTAGACAAGCGTGAGCTGCCGTATAACAATCAAATTCTGGCTCGTATTATTTTGTCGTTTTATGGAAGATATGCACAATGTACCGGATAACGAGTACCAACTGCTGGACAATGATATGGATTAATTCAAGATAAAATATTAAAATTGATAATATACCTATAAGTATTTATATATAAGAATGATTTTAAATTTTAATAATATTAGGGCAAATGTTCTATGCTGCGAACGACTACGAATATTACCAACCCTTACTTTGCTTGTGATTGTCGTAAAAGACGACTAAGAGCTTTTTATAAACCTGGGCCAACTCTACCTGATGCCGTTTGGTCAACAATTACATTCTCAAAGAGGGTCAGGCAGGCGGCCAGTTATAAAACTATTGCCAATAACTTTTACAATATGTATTATGAAAGAAGAGTACATATTGTATCGACACCAAGTAATTTGGATAAGAGTAGGAGAATGATGATGATTAGGGCAGATGTGATACGAATGCTACCAACCTTTGCATCACTTGTGGTTTTCGTAAAAGACGAGTAAGAGCTTTACATCGGCTTAGGCTGACTCCATTTAATGGCGTCTAATCAACAGTTGCATTCTCAAGAAGAGCTGTCATTAGGCGGGCAGCCGGTCAAACCGATCCTTTTTATCATTCTGAAGTTCTAAATAAGCAAAAGAAAAAAAATTCCTTAGTAATATTTTGCAAAAGCAAAAGAAAGAAAATTCGCCTAATCATATTTTGTTTCCCAATACTTTTCTGAGCCAAGATTATGTTGACTAAACTTTTCGCCATTTTTCTCTTAAGAATTTTCTTTGATTTTTAAAGTTACACACCCTGCTCACTCTAGAGACTAAATTTCTTTATTGTAGGAAAATTAATAAAAACAATGAAGAATTCTGTAATAAGAAATAATTCTTTGTACCTCGGGAGATTTTTACAAATATAAACAGAACTAAATTAGATGGACTTAGAACAAATACTTTTGGATCGAACAAAAAATTTGCCTGCATGGGAATCAAACCCGGAACGAGAGTTCATAAATTAAACTGAACAGTAAATTAAACTGGTAGGTCAAGTGCGCAATATTTTTTTAAATATAGTTTGACTTCGGTCCTTGTGGTGACGGAGTAAGAATAAAATTCACCACCCCCTGTCTTACCCACGGGTGATCGTAGGAGACGACTAAGGGATATAAAACGTATATAAGATCTATGCAAGAGAAAGAAAACTCGAAACCAAACCCTATACCAACACGTCTGACCAGTGCGGTATATTAGGTTAATATCCCTCCCATTACGGAGGAGGCCCGAGCCCAGCAGAGGGATATATATGGGCTGTGATGATGTGATAGTAGTAGCTTGTCAATTTTATTTAATATTTATTTTCATCTCAGCTATTTTAGCATTTAGGTGTCAACTTAACATTTCAATGAATCACCAGCCTTTATCCCGCCCGAGTCGTAGAAATATGCTGATAGATCACAAAGGCAATAGACAGCAATACTTATGTCAAACTTGCAATATAGCAATGGGGATGACAATAATTGAAATAATTGATCACACGCGACATCTTTTCTACGTTATTTGCTTGATTACACCCCGTGTGTCGTTTGATATTCAACGCCAAATAAATTGACAGAGACAGTTAGCAATCAAACAAACTAATTAGCTTAATTGAAGCACGGTTTCATCCTGACCGCGATTCGCATGTACCTATTTATATACATTATACGTACATTGAGGTACTATTTAATGATGTTTTGAAAGGGAAAATGGGACATGCTTGCATTGAATCATCAAGTGCGTATTACACGTACGTATTACGCTATTACGAGTATATTTAGGCTTTCTCACATCGTCATCATAGTCATCCTATTCTTATCCCAATTTGACTGACAGCACAACACTTTGTGCAATCTACTAAATTTTGTTCCGAGTCTGGGTTTAATTTATGTCCATTAAATTATATGTTTGTTCAGTCCCCCGTAATACAAAGATCTTTTATCTTCTTTTCCGTGTGCTGACGGAGTAAGAATACTATTCACTACCCCATATCCAACCCGTGGGTGATCGTACGAGACGACTAAGGGATATAAAGCGCATATGATGTCTATGCGAGAAAAGGCAAACTCGAAACAAAAACCCTATACCAATACGTCTGACCAGCGCGGTATAGTAGGTTAATTTCCCTCCCATTACGGAGGAGGCCCGAACCCAAAAGTGGAACGTTTATGGGCTGTGATGATGATGATAAATACAAAGATCTTACCTTAATGCATGGTGTTGTCTTAAAAAAAGTACTGGGGTCAACGCAATATTTACTCTTCTTCTATCGTACATATTGCAAATTGTGGGCAGTATTTATAAAAACCCGATTACGAAGCAAAAAATGAAAGAGACGAGATTTGAATGTCCTACAATAGTTCACGGTGGTGTAAGTGGCAGCACGATTGGGCCGGACTCCCAAATCAAAGTCAATTTTCCTCCCGTTGTCAATTTTGTGTATTTTGTTCATTTTTTATTTTTGTTGATTGATTTTGAAAAGGAGGACTTTACATCATTACCCAATTTATTTTTTATTTAGGTGCAAAATTTAATTATAGATAGGAGATATAAAAAATACGAGTTCAGCACTCGTTAATCATTTAAATGGCATTAACTTGGAATGAAAAATAACTCTCAATCGCCTTTTAGAGTATCCAGGAGCATTATTAGGGTCAGGTAATTGGGTAATGTAATTTTTTTGTGTCAAAGTCTTTTACGTCCATCATAAGTGAGATCATATTATTTCAAAGTAAATATTTTGGCAATAGCATTCAGTCAATGTTCAATGCAGTAAGATTATAGAGTAGGGGACGTGGTCGGTCGATTTATGTTTGGAATCACGCCAGCGGCCTTTGTCGTTGCTATCAGGGAACTTACGAAGCAAACCCATGCCGCATTAAGTCACACAGTCGCATAATATATGGCGACGTTTAAATGTTATCAAACATTTGGAAACTTAAATGAGCAATTCTTGGATATATATTTACTTCGCATATCTGAGAAATAATTCCATCCATTTTTAAAAAAAAATGTGTTTAGATAACTTTTGTCAACCAAAGAAGTCAAAAAATTGTAATTCCCGGTCCACGTTCTTTCTGTCACCCCGTATGGTGAAAAACCACAATCATTTTTCGCTCATAAACAAGTTTTTATAAATAACCTAGCTAATGTTAAGTGATAAATCTCAGTAATTTGGATAATAGAGTTGTGTCATCGTTTAATGCAATTCTAACTGTAAAGTTTGAGTATTAAATCGGTACAATGTGTACCTAATCATTGAAAACAAAATAATACGAACTGCAATTTGATTGTTTGATTGATTTGAGCTCACACATCCGATTAGAACGGATTTTGTGGGTTCGTGTCCCGCGTGTGACAATAATTTTTCACTCGCTTACAAAAAAAGACATATCGTAATCGATCTAATCCTTTAAGAACTGCGATGCCACAGACAGTCAAATAGACAAAGATACTCCGACAGACACATACGTCAAACTTATAATAACCCTCTTTTACGTTGAAAGTTAAAAAGGAAACAAGGCGGCAATGCAGTTTTATTATTAATTTATTTACATTAAATATGTTTTGCTGGCGCAAATGTATTTTGTTGTTGGATCGGGCAATAAGAGCGTTTCCCGGGACTTCATATGCTGATAGATGGATACCATAAGTTCATATACTGTCAAGTGTAAAAGTTTGTTTTACACATATAACTGCTAGCCGATTATAAAATTTATATCATTCATATTTTACAGAAATTGCCTATAGTCAGTTCAAAGCGTTTAAGTGATGTGCCCTCACCGTGACATTCAGGCAAGTGACATAGATAAGGGTAAAGAGGGTGACCTTAATGAGGCTCAACGTGTAAGATAAAAAATACGACTAATATGATTTTGATACTTAAATGCGAAATAGAAGATGTGCCTGATGGCGTTCTACACGAGACTGTGGGTGGATGAATAAGGCAAAAGAATAAACCTGTTGCGAGGCGAACCGCTTAGGTGCAATGTTCTTAAGTATGCCGAGGAGTTTCTCAAGTTGTAATAGGTTAGGAAACCAAATTAACTCGTATTTAATAAAAATATTAGGCTCAATACCAAAAGTACGATATGCACGAAGAAAAGGATAATTATTACAAAAACAAATCATTCCGCCATATCCCTTGCAGGATAGGCAGAAAGAACAGAGTGCCAGAGAACTCTAACCTTGCATACTTCACTCGCTTCCTCAATATTCATAATTCTCTTCATACACGTTCGCCGGTTTCGGAGACTCTTGACTCCACCTTTCTTCAGTACGTGACCAATCTGGTCTAGGTAGGTTAGTCTCGGTCTCCCCCGGTATCTACATCCTTCCCCTTTCGCATTGTATATCTTCTTAACCAGACATTCGTTAAAACAAAAATATATTTACTAAATATCATTTCACGAGGTTTCTATAGAGGAAGGACAACTTCTGCTAATGAAAATACATACATACATATCATGCTAATGAAAATGATACTATTAAGGTATCTCATACATGATTATTGTACCTTTGGAAAGGCAAAATTTGCTAAGCAAAATAAGTTATTTTATTCTAGGGCTGTTGAGAAAATATATTATTTTATTACAGTGCGGCGTTTTTAATGATAAAAATGAGCATTATTTTTTTGCCTTTTTGTAATAAAATAAACAGCATTATTACTTTTCTTAAAATAATGCTTCGTTATACTAATATTTATCATATTTAGTTTTTAGTAAGGCTCATAAAATGTTTGGAAATGTCTATTAAAGTAATATAATGTACCTACTCGTGCAATGTTTTATTTTGAAACCGTTTATTACCTACCCATTTTTCTGATGTTTTACGAGCGCGTTTGAATGAATGAAGTAGTTATGAGTATTTTATTAACTACAGTGTTGGTAAATTAATGGACTCACATTTTGATCACAAAATAAATATAATTTTAAGTTTATATTTGCTTAATTAAGCTTTTTTTTTATAGGTGAGTGGTTAATATTACTTCTAATTTACGTCTTAAAACTTCTTACCTTTCAACGAACAGAATAATACACCTATAGCTTTGTCATCCATACTATAATATTTTTTTTTTTTTTTGGTGGACTATGCAGTATCAGGCGCAGGTATTCGTGCCTGCGCCGCCCCGGCCGCTGGCGGCGGCCCGGGGCGCGGGAATCCTCCCTAGCCCGTTCCGCCGCTTCCTTCTGCGAGATGACAGACTCGCAGAAGGCGGCGACCGCGTCCCAGTTCCTGATGCTGTCGACCATCGCCCTCGCGACGGCCGGCAGCGTCAGGTCGGCACCGATGACAGCGACAAGGTCACGGCGCTGCCGCTCCCATCCCGGACACACCTCCAGCGTGTGTTGCGCCATGTGCTCGTCACTCCTGCAGTGGTGGCAGGCCGGAGTCGGAGCCACCTTCCTCGCGCGCTGTGATAACCCGCCGGTAGAGGTCGGAGAGCATCTCCGCCTCTAGGTCCCATGGGGGTGTCCCGGCCAACAGGCACGCCGCCTCTGTCAACACCGTGCGGTACCCGCGAATGGCTCTGACCGCCATGGCTCTCTGTGGCCTCCACAGAACCGCCCTGAGCTGGGCGTTCAGAGCCCTCGCCCAGACGGGTGCGCCGTACATGGCCATCGAGCGGATGACCCCCGCATACAGCCGTCGGCCCTCGAAACTGGGCCCGCCCACGTTCGGCATGAGTCGAGAAAGGGCGGACGCCGCGCCGACAAGCCGGGGAGCAATCTGTCGGAAATGCTCCCGGAACCACCATCGCCCGTCGAGCACCAGACCCAAGTACCTCATATGGGCCTGGATGCTGATGTGGATGGAGTTTACCACTATCGAGGCGCCGATGGGTAGCCTCACACGGGGCCCATGGAAAAGTAGGGCCTCCGTCTTGTTTAGGGCCACCCTGAGCCCCAGCGCCTCGATCCGCCTGACCATCTCATCCATACTATAATAATAAAAGTATTGTAATATATATGTACACAAAATTTTTTTCTATTGTTTATAGTACTAAACGAGCAAGCATGGACCTTTAGACCTTTTTAGTAAGTTATCATGGACCTTTACAATACTAAAAGTATAGTTAAGCCGATACCTAGCGACCCAAACTCATTCAGAAAGTTGGACTCCAGCTCTCTCGTTCGTAAATTTTCTGCGAGTGCGTGGTACTAATCCGGATGGATTGGCCCGCAGCTGTAGACTGAAAACTGTCAACAGTAGGGAGTAACAGTAATAGTGGTAGACCACTACTTAACAAAACAAAATATTTGTGTGTGTGTAATTACGAAATTATGGGTAATGCTAATGTATGTATAAAAATACACATAACCCTTATCTAAGATCAGTGTGGTATTACATCTTTCCTACGAGAGAGCTATTGCCCATATCCCTAGTTGAAACCTTCGCCGATTTTTAAATGAAACTCTTGCATATATTGATCTTTTTATTATATTACCACTGATCATCGAGATCGTACCTTGTTACTTTGTCAAGTTATTTGCAAATTGTTATAGAGAAAGAAAACATTGTTACACATTGTTATAGAGAAAGAAAACATGACATAAAACTATAAAAGTCCGTCTGAGCGTGGTGTAGTCAAAGTCGCCCATATTGGGGCTTAGCCTCACGTCCAGCAGTGGAACTGCTCATATATATGAGTTGAGATGATGAAATGATGAAAAACTAAAATTAAACTTGCAAAAAATCGTCTAGTTTAGCCATGATAACCCATAATATATACAATTAAAACTCAGAAATTAAAAGTTATGAGACGATAATTGACATTATCTAAATGAATGAATTAGATTAACTCAGTGTAACCTCTTATAAATACGCCTGTATAGTCGAATAAAAGAAATAAAACAGACACAGATCTTATTATTTTCTTATAATCTTTTATAATCTTTGATTTAATATTTATAAGAGATATTTTTTTAGTAGATTTTTTTTAAGTTATGTCTATAATATATTAAGTGTTTTGAATATCTGTGAAACACAGTTAATCGAATTAGCCAGCCTTAAAAAATATTAGAATATTTTATACTATAATATCTATTTATAGCTTTACGTTTGAATAAGTCCATAATTTCTGTATTTAAAGATGTTATGCCGTTCGCGTGAAGACGATGTAAGAATACAATTCATCACCGTCTTTTTCGCTCGCGAGTATCATAATCTTGACTAAGGGAGATATGCAAATAACGTTTATGCAAGAGAAGGAAACCTCAATACAAAATCCTATAACACATAAAGGCATAAGCTTAAGCATAAGCTCAGGTTTTGTATCGAGAAAAATTGACCTGCTATACGATGCTAGTTAGATGATCAGCAAGGTCGCTCGAGGCAAACAATTGGATACATATTAATATAGAGCACCACTGATATAGAGCGAAGAGTGAATGCGGAAAATAAAGTGAACGGAGCGTTGGGGCAACTTCTCGGTAGCCACCACCTCAGCTAGAAGGCACGTGTAGCAATACATAACGCAGTGCTTGACCCAACATTACTGTATGGAAGCGAGAGTTGGATATGCAGAAAAGAGTATGAAAATAAAATTAATGCGGTTGAAATGCGATCTCTACGGAAAATCTGTGGAGTTAGGCTGATCGATCGCGTTTGTAACGACGACGTAAGAGAGCGAGTAGGTATGAAAGAGAGTATTGGTGTAAAGATGCGAAAGGGAATGCTCCGATGGTTCGGACATGTAGAAAGAATGCCGAACGAACGTCTGGTTAAGAAGATATACAATGTGAAAGTGAAGGGATGTAGGGGGGTGTGTGTACCTGGGGAGATCGAGACTAACCTACCTAGAGCAGATCAGTCATGTACTGAAGGAAGGCGGAGTCAAGAGTCTCCGAAACCGGTGAGCGTTTATGAAGAGAATTATGAATGTTGAAGAAGCGAGTGAAATATGCAAGGATAGAGTTCTCTGGCACTCTGTTCTCTCTGCCTGCATGCAAGGGACATGGCGTGATGGTATGTATGTATTAATTAAAAAGATGATGACGATATTATGCTCATGTATGTATGAATTACCTAACTAGAATAGGTCAATTTTTTCTCTCACTTTAAGGTTCGAGCTAAGCGGATGTATATAAACTGAGATTATAATGCCATTAACATTCCTGCTGTATATATTTCGTGGTGTTCAACGAGGTTAGTCAGTACACCATTTTATTAAGTCAAAACTGTACTAGATAAATAAGCTATGATACCTATGTATTTCATCATCATCATCATCATCACAGCCCATATATGTCCCACTGTTGGGCTTGGGCCTCCTCTGTAATAGGAGGGAAATTAACCTTCTATACCGCGTTGGTCAGACGTGTTGGTACAGGATTTAATTTCGAGTTTTCCTTCTCTTGCATTGATGTTATAGGCGTTTTATATCCCTTAATCGTCTCTTACGATCACCCACGGGTAAAATAGGTGGTGGTGAATTATATTCCTACTCCGTCACTACACGGATAAATTAAGTTTCAATTAAATTGGTAATTCTTTAGATAAATTTCTCTAACTGAAGTATTTATTTATATAGATATAGATAACAATGAGGTGAAATCAGAGATATCAGAGAAAAGCGTCGGTAGCTTTCCTTGTAGCAACGAAAGAAAATACGATTGACAACCCGTTGCTTGCCTGTCAGTATTATAAACGACGGTTAAGGGACAACTAATAACATATAATATCATTAGCTTCTGCACGCGGCTTCGCCTGCGTAAAAGGCTACTTTTAGGTTACTTTGTAGGTTTTTTTTACACCTTAAGGGTAATTATTACAAACTTTTAATGTCATATTTATTTATATCTAATCAATAGCCTAAAAATAAGATTCAAGCTTCTGGCTTTAAAAATGACGATACTTCCTTGCAATTTTCATCCCCCTTCGCAACCCTTTTTTTGCATTAAAAAGTAGCTTATATCCTTTATCAGGCTCTAGACTATCTGTGTACCAAATTTAATTTAGATCGGTTCAGTAGTTTTGGCATGAAAGAGCGACAGACAGACAGAGTTACTTTCGCATTTTATAATATCAGTAGGGATTATAAGACAAACTCTACGTAGAACAGTATACTAACCCGTATATCCAGCTTGGTATAACAAGTCAATATCACTCCTAATATACTTGGTTCATGCTCAGTAGTTGAATATATGTATACAGGTTAAGAAGTAGAAGTATAGTAAATAGTTTTCAAAATAGTTATTGTGTTATTTGCCACGTACAAAAGTAATGATTTTCAATTTTCGAATGAGAATACGAATTAATTAAAAATAAAATAATGTTATGCTATTCAAAGATATTTCATTGGAAAACTAAAAGCATGGTTCATACTTTAATTTAGAATAGCTTACTGCATTTCATGGTTTGAATTTCAGAATTTCGAGTGCACTACGTTTGAATATAAACCAATTTATATTACCTACTAGTTTAATGAAAGTTCTTGCTAAACTGAAATTCAATAAATGAAATTCGACTGCCCGTTTCGAAATTATAATCAACAGAATAAAAATATTTGGTTCAACTCAAACTATTCGTTATAAAAGTTTTGATAAAAAGAGATGAAAAGAGTTTTATTTTCAATAAATTTAATTACTTCCACTACAGACAAAAATTACGTTAGCTAATTACTATCTCATGAGAGGCAGACGAGTTTTTAAACTTAAATACTACAAGTAGTCTGCCCCAAAGGTGAACAGTGAGTATGAACAGCATGTTTCAGGGTATCACACTCGGTCCGGTTCTAGCATGACGTATGCCAGCATGACGACTACTGAAAGGAACTATCCTTGCATTTAGTTAATTTAACAGCAAATAACACAAATTAGTATTTAAAAAAAATAATAAATAAACCTCAAATTCTATTTAATTTATCTATAATAATAAGTGTTGTACATATTTTTGCGGTTAAATATCAATTGCTAAACAGGCCAAAGTTGGCAGAGTTTGGAATTTGTTGGTTAAATTAAAGCCGTAACAGTTATTATCCACCGTGACAGTTAACTCGATCAGGATCTCATTTAAAAGTTCGTTTCTCTATAAAATCTAATAAAGGGAAGCTATCAGAGGCAGGCTACAATCGAAACTTCAGCACCATTAGAATTCCTTAACTCATTTAAAAAGTTACAATATTAAGTTATAAAATGTATGAGTACAATATACAAATTGGAAAACATATATTGAAAAGTTTTACTTTCCTTTTGTTCGTTATAGATTATTGGATCATGTGCTTATTGGTTTGGCGTATACTACAATGGAACAGAAATTGGTCAAAGTAACATGACGTGTTTTCTGCTTGTCTGGTAATTAAAGCAAATATAAAATTAAAAAAAAACTACGTTTAAAAAAACTGACTTCAAAAACTGAAAAGTACAAAATTACTTAAAACACTATCATTTGTATGTGCTATCTATTGATAGGTTTGAAGTCGGTGCCGGTGTCGGTATCTTTAGTGTAGGAATTTCATTACAGTAAGTAAGCTGTTTATAATTTTGTTTAAGGCTTGGCACCGAATTCAAACCTATAAATAAATAGCACATACAAATGATAGTATTTTAAGTTATTTTGTACTTTTCAGTTTTTGAAGTCAGTTTTTTAAACGTAGTTTTTTTTTTTACTTTTTAGTGTTACAGACATACATAGGTTGTTCTATTAGTAGCGGGGCTTGAGTTACTCGTTCATTTGTCGCACACATACTTAATGCTAATTTTAGACTTATATGGTTTTCTCACGGGTGTCATTGTTAGAACTGGACCAAATTAAAGTGGGAATACATGGAAAGCACCAACTTTCAAATAAAAAATGAATCATTAAAATCGCTTCGCCCAGTCAAAAGTTATGAGGTAACAAACATAAAAAAAAATATAGATGAATTGAGAACCTCCTCATTTTTTGAAGTCGGTTAATAAAACCGGAAAATTAAAACAAAATCGAAATCTTTACAACGCTCAAGTTATGTATTTAGAGCTAGAATCATTGATATAAGGAAGTAAAATACATTATATTCTATTAATCCAATCGTTAGAAGAGGAATTATTGATGTTAATTTGACTGCTATACCACATTGGTCAGACGGCTGTCAGGCTTTTAGATGCGGCGCAACCGCTTCCACAATGACCTGCCCTATTACTGACGGACTCCAGATCTTCACTCCACCGCCGGATGACTTCTTTTCAGAGTACTTCTTGTCCTCTGCCCAGTTCTCTCACGGAGACTTGCTCGCCGTTGGCTCGTCAGAGCTGGTAAACCTCCTCCAATGTTTCAGCCATAAGTGGTAAAGGCGGGTTGCCTGCCAATAGTGTCGACCCAGTCCAGGACACCATACATTAGCCTCTGATCGCCCTCACCGCTATGACTCTGTGGTCATCACAGAAGGACCCTGTTGCGGGCGGTGAGGAACTCGACGTGATAGGGACTGTATACAGAGCCATGGATTGCACGATTTTGTCATAGAGAGGACAGGATGACCCACGACCACCAGTATTTGGCAGAGGACTTCCCAGCGAAGAATTTTAGGACCAGCGACAGATAAAAAAATAGATCAGAATAAAAAAAAAAGCATTATATATGAGCCCATCCACAATGTATTCAAATTGTAATTTTGTTGAAGACCTCCTTTCAATATTAACAAACAGCCTTGAATAGCACAAAGGAAGAATCGACGCCATTCTATAGCCGATAGATAACATTATTGTACTTTCTCTTTACCACTGAATTGTTATTTATACGAAATATATTATACTGTATTCGATATAATCGAACAATTTTTCACTTATATTGCTTTGTTAAAAGCTCTTTACAGAAAGCCTTTTAAAGCTGTAGGTTTTGTTTTCTGAAAATTGTATTGCGACCTCATTTTCTTATGTAAATCTATTAAAAAGCACATATTGAAGAAAATAACATATGCAATGTAAATTTTGTGAAGGCTCTGTTTGTAATATTATTAAAAGATTCAGAGTTTTCAGATGTATTGTTAATTGATCATAAGATTCATATTGAAAAAGAAAAGCATAAATTTTGATTAGAACGTCATATGTGCAATTATTTGTTGAATATACGAGTATATTATTTCCTTATTTATCCTCACTGATAGCGAAGGGGTCGACATAGCGGCTCCTTGTTTTATAAAAGTTATTAGTTTATAGTTCTGTTTTCGATAATATTCAGAGTTTATGTAATATTTGTATATGTTAATTGGATGTTTTCGAACTTCCTCATCACATAAGGTGAATGAAAACTTGAGCTTCAGAGAAATAGCAAAGGGGCTCAAGTTTTCACTATAAATAAAATATATAAAGATTGATTTTCCTTTCATGTAATGATAAATTATTTATAGGACGTAGGAATATTTATCTCTTAAATGGGAATGATAAGAGGTATAAGGTATGCTAAAGGTGTACTAGTCAAAACAAAGAACAACGTATATAACAATAGAAGAAAAAACTGAAATAAAATCATGCGTCCTTCTGACTAACGTGATTTAAGCATTTCCAATTTCTTTCCCACTTATACATATCCTACTTTTATCATTCAGCCTCGAGCCATCCACTGCTGGACGTAGGCCTGTAAGAATATCACATGGTGGTATTTTACCGCCTACATCCCATCACTATTCATCAAGTTCTGGCTATAATTGCTATGCTGGACAAGCGGATTGACAGTCGCAATAAGGTGTTAAATGTTCCTAAAGAGAAAGATGTTGTTTTCCATTCTAGTAGTTAACTAGTGGTCGGATGTCACTTACGGGATCTGGTCCAGCCATAATCTTTTGCATTGTATTTGAGAATTATATAATACGACGGTTCAAATAACGTTACACTGTAACTAATATTTAATAGGCATGTTGTATGCAATTTTATATAAAAGACTAGCAAACCTCGCTTGTTGGATTGTTTGTAGATATATATTGCAGCACCGCCACTAACATCCTTTTTTTATAGATATAGATTATTAACGATCGATATATAAGATTATATTTTAATTATATGGCTGTGTGGTAGCGGCTACGAATACTACCAACACTTACTTTGCTCGTGGGTGTCGTACAAGACGACTAAGAGCTTCATATCGACCTGAGCCAACACCGCCTGGTGCCGTTTGGTCAACAGTTACATTCCCAAGGAGGATTGACGTCAGGCAGCCGGCCGATCATAAAACTATTGCCAATAACTTCTGCAGTATGTAGGAAGAGGAGTACATATTGCGTCGATCCCAAGTAATTGGGATAAGAGCAGGTGTTTAATGTTTAGAATGTATCCGATCCTAACGCCACTCTTTATATTATTGGAAATGTTTACAAGGAGTCGATAGATGTCGTTAGGGTCGAATCAAATCGCGATATGGTTACGTTACATGAAAAAGTATAGACATGCATGTTTTTAAATGAATAAATGTCTCGCTCTGAGGTACTCTCTATTATTTAGTATCACTGGGCTCCTTTGGTATCCTGTACCGATATTGTACAGCAGGAGAATAATGTTAAAATATTATATAATAATAAAAAAATATAGTTTTTAATTAATACAAATGCCTATCAGTACTATCACCCCATCGCATTCCGATTCGATGATAGTTATTTGTATTAATTTAAAGTAAAATTTAAAAAAAAATGCTTTTATGATTATATTGCGTAACACCTAAATATAATATGGTTTTTTAAATGTCCTGGAAATCTCTCAGTTGCTTTTTACGACTCCCAGAGGCAAGTAAAGAATGAAATCTGTATTTCTATCCTGTCACTATGCGTGCCGTATAGATATTTCATATGGCCAGAGACATTCTCATCTTCATCATCAGGTTCAAAGATGAGGTGTAATGAATTTGGAGCTGTAAGCACTCGTTATATTGACGATATTATAATCGTACAAATTATTTATAGAGATCTTTGAAATTGTCGATATCCACTATTGTTCGACATCCATTATTATTTCCACACCTTTCTACCGTTTCTAGACCCCAATGGGAGAGTATAATATCATAATCATTATTCCCTTGGTTCTCTTTTAGCTGATGTTAACAACTCCCACGGATAAATAAGAGGTGAAAACATTTTGTATTTTTAAAACACACACACACATCATCACACCATATCCCATGCAGGGTAGGCAGAGAGAACAGAGTGCTAGAGAACTGTATCCTTGCATACTTCACTCGCTTCCTCAACATTCATAATTCTCTTCATACACGCTCGCTGGTTTCGGAGACTCTTGACTCCACTTGCCTTCAGTACATGACCGATCTGGTCTAGGTAGGTTAGTCTCGGTCTCCCCCGGTACCTACATCCTTCCACTTTCGCACTGTATATCTTCTTAACCAGACATTCGTTCGGCATTCTTTCCACATGTCCGAACCATTGGAGCATTCCCTTTCGCATCTTTACACCAATACTCTCTTTCATACCTACTCGCTCTCTTACATCGTCGTTACGAATGCGGTCGGTCAGCCTTACTCCACAGATTTTCCGCAGAGATCGCATTTCGACCGCAATAATTTTAATTTCATACTCTTTTCTGTATACCCAACTCTCGCGTCCATACAGTAATGTTGGGACAAGCACTGCGTTATGTATTGCTACACGTGCCTTCTGGCTGAGGTGGTGGCTACTGAGAAGTTGCCCCAACGCTCCGTTCACTCTATTTCCCGCATTCACTCTTCGCTCTATATCAGTGGTATACCTTTCATCTCGGCTAAATCCACATCCAAGATATACAAATTCATCCACTTGCTCTAGTACATCATTACCTATTGTTACTCTTACATCTGTTCTGGCTTCATCTCTAAACCTATCTTTTATAAATTCGGACTTTACCTTAATTTATGTAAATGTGGTGTCGCATTTGTCCTTTATACACAGGTGGGAGACAAATAAAATACATTTATTTTCTTAGATTTCATTATCTATTGAAAATCGCTAATATCACGAGAATAATAATTTTTAATATGAACAACGCTACACGGCAAATTAATTGGGTCCAATACCAGTAATTAATCGGGGCATGTTTCAATATATACGTAAATAACATTATAACAATCAATAGACGCATTGCAATTAGCTAAATGAGCCTGAAGGGTGAATAGATTAAATGTTTAACTACCCTAAATATTTACTGAGTATATATAAAATATATCTAATATTTATACGATTATAGTTTAGAAATTTTAACTTAGCTGTGTAGTAGCGGCTACGAATACTACCAACCCTTACTTTGCTCGTGGATGTCGTAAAAGACGACTAAGAGCTTTATAACGACCTGGGCCAACTCCATCTGATGCCGTTTGGTCATCAACTACATTCCCAAGGAGGATTGACGTCAGGTAGGCGGCTGGTCATAAGACTATTGCCAATAACTTCTACAATGGGTACTATGAAAGAAGAATACATATTGTATCAACTCCAAATAATTGGGATAAGAGTAGGAAAATGATGATGATGATGAGTTTGGAAATGTTTACTGTTGTATATTAATGACTGTAGTATATTAAATAGGTCTGTGAAATAAATATATAATGATTTTCAATGGAATACTTTGTTTCACGATATCGTAATTCCACTAACCATAAATACTAAGATTTAATGACCAGCTCCGCAGGGAGCCCACGATAGCAGCTCCTATTTATTTTAATATATATTTATTTAGGGACTTTTATTACTTTGTAATATGTTAGCCCCATGGCACCTTAATCGATTATATAACTTTCTCTACAATATTCCAAGGGTTTTTTTTTTTTTTTGGTAGGCTATGGCCCGGTCCGTCCGGGACGACGGAAGGGGAGCGCGTGGCCCCATAACCCACCGTATTCCCTCCCCATCGCCATTGGGCCGGCCACTGGTACCGCTTCCTTGCCTTCCGTGGCCAGCCCGGCGGGTTACACTTTCGGGTACCATCCCCCGTCAACGCCCCAGCTAACTGCCGGGGCGTCGCCCTCACGAATATTCCAAGGATAGTGCATAACTTATGCTTTATAATCATCATCATCTCAACTTATAAATGTCCCATTGTTGAGCTCGAGCTTCCTTCACACTAGAAGGGAATATATAATCATTTTACCTGAGAAGGGAATATAGCACAACTAGGAGGGAATAATATAATCATCTTATATATAAAAAAAACTAATAAATACAACCAATAAATGTTGTATGATAGCGGTTACGAATACTACTAACCCTTACTTTGCTCGTGGATGTCGTAAAAGTCGACTAAGAGCTTTATAACGACCTGGGCCAACTCTATATGATGCCGTTTGGTCAACAATTACATTCCCAAGGAGCGTTAACGTCTGGTAGGCGGTCGGTCATAAAACTATTGCCAATAACTTTGACAATATGTACTATGAAAGAAGAGTATATATTGTATCAACCCCAAGTAACTGGGCTAAGCGTAGGAGAATGAATGATAAAAAAACTGATAAATTTAAATTTTCCGTGTGGTGACGGAGTAAGAATAAAATTCAGCACCCCTTGTCTTACCCGTGGGTGATCGTAAGAGACGACTAAGGAATATAAAACGCATATAACATCTATGCAACAGAAGGAAAACTCGAAACAAAACCCTATACCAACACGTCTGGCAATCGCAGTAGGTCAATATACCACCCATTATCGAGGAGGGTCGAGCCCAACAGTGGGATATATATTAGCTGAGATGAAATTGAAATAAAATATTAAATTCAAAATTCACATAATCCTTACTGCTGGGTGGTAGTGACTACGAATAGTACCAAACCTTACTAATAGCTTTATATCGTCTTGAGCCAATTCTACCTGATGCCGTTTGGGTAATAATTACATTCCCAAGAAGGGTTGACGTCAGGCACGCGGCCGATAATAAAACTATTTGTCGGGGCGCGACCACATCCATGGTCCACCCTTTTTTTTTTTTTTTGTGGTGGGCCATGGACGTCGCACCCCGCCAAATCGGTCCGGGGTGACGGAAGAGGCGGCGCGCAACCCCATTGACCCACCCTGCAAGCACCTCTACTTCGCCGTGCGAGCGGGCCACCGGTACCCGATCTTTGTCTTCGGTGGCCCGCTCGGCGGTATGCCCTCTCGGGCTCCTCTCCTGTCGACGCCCCGACAGATTTCGCCGTCGAGGCGTCGCGCCGTCACGCGGTGGCCTCGCGTCGGGTGACCGGACAATTCCCCGGTCCGATCACCCGAAGCCTCGGTTAGGGCGGCATCAGGCGCAGGTATTCGCGCCTACGCCGCCCCGGCCGCGGGCGGCGGCCCGGGTCACGGGAATCCTCCCGGGCCCGTTCCGCCGCCTCCTTCTGCGAGATGACAGCCTCGCAGAAGGCGGCGACCGCGTCCCAATTCCTGACGCTGTCGACCATCGCCCTCGCGACAGCCGGCAGCGTCAGGTCGGCACCGATAATAGCGACGAGGTCGCGGCGCTGCCCGTCCCAGCCCGAGCATTCCTCGAGCGTATGTTGCGCCGTGTCCTCGTCACTACTGCAATGATGGCAGCCCGGAGTCCATTCCCTGTACACGACCGTGTGTAGGTATTTCCCGAAACACCCATGCCCCGTTAACACCTGCACCAGTCGGAAGGTGAGGACCCCGTGCCGCCGCTCCATCCATTCCATCAGTACGGGCCGGAGGGCCTCGACGGTAGTGACACCGTGTCTAGGCTTCTCCAGCCGCGTAGCCCAACGGGCGATGACTTCTCGGCGGGCGTCCTCGCGCCAGGTGGCTATCTCGTTAAACGATGGGGAGCCACCCTCTTCGCGCATTGAGGCAACCCGCCGGTAGAGGTCGGAGAGCATCTCCGCCTCTAGGTCCCACGGGGGTGTCCCAGCCAATAGGCACGCCGCCTCTGTCGACACCGTGCGGTACCCGCGAATGGCTCTGACCGCCATGGCTCGCTGTGGCCTCCACAGCACCGCCCTGAGCTGGGCGTTCAGAGCCCTCGCCCACACGGGTGCGCCGTACATGGCCATTGAGCGGATCACCCCCGCATACAGCCGTCGGCCCTCGAAACTGGGTCCGCCCACATTCGGCATGAGCCGAGAAAGGGCGGACGCCGCGCCGACCAGCCGGGGAGCAATTTGGCGAAAATGCTCCCGGAACCACCATCGCCCGTCGAGCACCAGACCCAAGTACCTCATATGGGGTCCATGGTCCACCCTGCACAGGAAAAAAAAAAAAAAAAAGGGTGAAAGCTCTCAGCGCTCACCCTTAGTCCGGACCAAGCTATCATATCCATTTAGGGCTAACAGATGAACATAAAAAAGCAAGCAAACATCGTTATTACAAGGAAAATTTTAAATAAAATCTTATATCAAACCGTGCAACCGGCGTGATAGATCAATTTCTCTTCCGTTTTGGAGAAGTCTCTAATCGAGCACTAGGATGTATATGAGCGGAGTAGATGATGATACTAATGAGAATTTATTATATTATGTCAGTGTGATGATACAAGAATATGATATCAGTCAGTCCCCCTTTTTTTTATTGTTTTTGGTGGCGAACGAGCAAGCAGCACACCTGATGGTAAGTGTTACTGCCGCCCATAGAACTTTGCTATACCAGAAGTATAAGTGGGCCGCTGCCTACCAATATAAACTAACCCACCCAGTTGGGCTACCGGTTCTCTCGTACATCGAACGAAGCGCAATAGCACATTGCCATTACTCAGACGTTGATCTTCTGCGAGAGTGTGGTGCTACCTCGGACGGACCGGCCCGCGGCTGTAGACAGAAATCTATCAACAGCGTGGTCTTACCACTATGACTGCTAAGACGACTGAAAGACTTTAGCTAGTCGCACGCTTTTGCTATTGAAACTACTAACGAGATAATTTAGATAAACCATCCATGTAAATATTAGTAAAATTATCTCTTGGTAACGCAAACTATTAAGCTCTTGAGACAGTAAATAGGCACATAAATGGAACTATTAAATTAATTATACATGCATGATCTTACGTTACTCACATTAAATTTTGGTGTTAACTTTACCGAATTGTTTACCTCAAACCGTTGCCGTTGTCTATTGGGCAGAGCCAAATGACTAAGCTGAAGACCGATAACGGTACTGTCATTTCATCCCAGAGTGAGATCTTGGGAGAGGTCGAAAGGTTCTATGGGCAGTTGTACAAATCATCCCTGAACCCTGTTGCTTGGTCTGAAGCTTGGTTCAAGACCCCAGATCCAAGCTAACTCGGCACTATACCGAAGAAATCCCGAACGTCAGCTTGTACGAGATCAGAATGGCTCTAAAACAATTAAAGAACGGAAAGGCACCGGGAGATGACGGTATTACCACAGAGCTCCTGAGGGTAGGCGGCAAGCCAGTTTTAAAAGCCCTACAGAAGCTGTTTAGTTCTGTCATTCTCGGGGTCGACGTTCCAGAGTCGTGGACCAGGAGTGTGGTGGTGCTGTTTTTCAAGAAGGGCGATAAAACGCTCTTAAAGAATTACAAACCCATCTCACTCCTGAGCCACGTGTACAAATTGTTTTCAAGAGTCATTACGAACCGACTCGCGCGCAAGCTAGACGACTTCCAGCCGCCCGAACAAGCCGGTTTTCGAAAAGGTTATAGTACCCTAGACCACATCCACACGCTACGCTAGATTATACAGAAGACCGAGGAGTATAATCGGCCTCTGTGTCTAGCGTTTGTGGACTATGAGAAAGCCTTTGATTCTGTCAAAACTTGGGCAGTGCTGCAGTCCCTTCAGAGGTGCCAAATTGACTATCGATATATCGAAGTGCTGTAGTGTTTGTATAAAGACGCTACTATGTCAGTCCGCATCCAGGATAAGAGTACGAAACCGATCCATCTGCAGAAAGGCGTGAGACAGGGAGACGTTATCTCTCCGAAACTGTTCACCACTGCGCTGGAAGATGTCTTCAAGCTCTTAGACTGGACCGGACTCGGCATCAACATCAATGGCGAATACATCACTCACCTTCGATTCGCAGATGATATCGTAGTCATAGCAGAATCCCTGGAGGACCTTGGCACCATGCTCAATGACCTCAGCAAGGTCTCCCAACTAGTAGGGCTGAAAATGAACATGGACAAGACGAAAATCATGTCTAATGCCCATGTCATTTCTGTACCGGTCCTAATTGGGAATGCGATTCTCGAAGTCGTCGATCACTATGTTTACCTAGGACAAACAGTCCAATTAGGTAGATCCAATTTCGAGAAAGAGGTTAGCCGACGAATCCAACTCGGCTGGGCAGCGTTCGGGAAACTTAGGAGGATCTTCTAGTCTAATATTCCGCAGTGTCTGAAAACAAAGGTTTATAACCAGTGTGTGTTACCAGCGATGACTTACGGCACTGAAACGTGGTCTCTAAATGTCGGCCTCATAAAAAGCTCAAAGTTGCTCAGCGTGCTATGGAGAGGGCTATGCTCGGTATTTCTCTACGTGATAAAATCCGAAATACGAAAATCCGTAGAAGAACAGGTGTAACCGACATAGCCCGAAGAATTAGCACTTTAAAGTGGCAATGGGCAGGCCACATCGCTCGACGAACCGACAACCGTTGGGGAAAAAAGATTCTCGAGTGGCGACCACGAATCGGACGACGCAGCGTAGGACGACCTCCATTCGGTGGACTGATGACCTCATCAAGGTCGCAGGAAACCGTTGGATGCAGGTGGCGCAGGACCGTTATAGATGGCATTCTCGTGGGGAGGCCTATGTCCATCAGTGGACGTTTACGGGCTGATGGATGGATTACCTCAAACCAGATTTTTTTTTATAGTATACAGTGACAAACGAGAAAGCAGTATATGTAATGGTAAGTGTTACTGCCGCTCATGGACCTATACAATACCAGTAGTACAGCTAGGCCGCTGCCTACCAGCCAAAACCCCAGGCAGTAAGTTGGTCTACCAGCTCAATTGCTCACCGAACGAAGCGTAATACCACATTGGAACTGCTCCTACATCGATTTTCTGCGAGAGTGTGGTACTACCGCAGACAGAACGGCAATAAACAGAGAACTGTCAACATTGTGGCCCTACCACTAATAAATACACTACTACAAGATATCCTTAATTAGTATATTCCAGCAATTATTTTATTTTTTTCCCTAGAAAACTTTCTCTATTAAAGAACTACATACCTACTTAACATTAAAACATAATGATATAGAAGTATTCTTACCGCTCCATATAACTGCAAAGAAAAGTTAACCACTTTTAAAAACTGAGCCGTACTTAGTGATGAGTATATCACATGTGTTTGACAAATAGCAGGGCTTGAACTATTTCAATCACCTCAATCACGCAACGACGTAACTACCGACTAATACAAGCAAATAACTAACTAAAGTTATTTGTGACAAGGTTAATTTTTGTATGACATTTATTAGCTTTCTTTCGTACGTGCTATTTGTGTGAGTAGTAGTTTTATTAAATAACGGCGACCAGTATATGCGTTCCTATCTTACCCGTGGGTGATGTAAAATACGACTAATGCATATGATGCACAGATGGCGTAGTGGTTAAGATACCGACCTTCCGTGCCAGTGCCGTGGGTTCGATTCCCACGCAGGACAATACTTTGTGTGATCCACAAAGTGTTGTTCTGAGTCTGGGTGTAATTTGTCTGCGTTAATTGCATGTTTGTAAAGTCCCCTGCAATACAAGGTTTATTTACTTAGTGCAGGGTGTTGTCTTATTAAAAAAAAAAAAAAAAAAAAAAAAATATAAAATGCAGACAACATCTATCATACAAGAGAGAAAAAAAACTCGAAATAAAAGCTTATAGCAACACGTCTGAACAGCGCGATGCAGGAATTTCCCCCATATTGTGGAGGTAACTATAGTTCAGCAATGTGAACTGAAAAAATATATAATATACCTAAACGTACTAATTCCATACAGTATATTTTACTATGATATTTATACTAAATTATTACAAGTTCGATAGTGCCTGTTCGATTTGCTGTGTGGTAGCGGCTACGAATACTACCAACCCCTTACTTTGCTCGTGGATATCGTAAAAGACCACTATGAGCTTTTTTATAGACCTGGGCCAACTCCATCTGATGCCGTTTGGTCAACAATTACATTCCCAAAGAGGATTGATGTCAGGCTGGCGGTCGTTCATGAAACTATTGTCTATAGCTTTTGTAATATGTACTCGTACATATTGCGACACCAAGTAACTGGGACTAAAACAGGAGAATGTGGTGCCACTCCTAATTTTAAAGAATAAAACATAGTAAAGGTTAGGTATATGAAACAAATATTATCTTCATCGTCATCATCATCATCACAGCCCATAAATGGCCCACTGTTGGGTTCGGGCCTCTTCCATAGTGGAAGGGCAATTAACCTACTATACCGCGCTGGTCAGACGTGTTGGTATAGGGTTTTGTTTCGAGTTTTCCTTCTCTCGCATAGATGTTATATGCGTTTTATATCCCTTAGTCGTCTCGTACGATCATCCACGGGTAAGATATGGGGTGGTGAATAGTATTCTTACTCCGTCACCACACGGAAAGATCTTAACAATCGAAAATATTCATTTTTTAGGATTGTTGATAAAATATTTTCTTTAATTAGGTCAATTCGCCTACTACAACCACTATCTACCTATTACAATTTCTTATAATGATTTTATCTAC
The DNA here is from genome assembly GCA_905163515.2 of Lymantria monacha. Taxonomy (NCBI): domain Eukaryota; kingdom Metazoa; phylum Arthropoda; class Insecta; order Lepidoptera; family Erebidae; genus Lymantria; species Lymantria monacha. The sequence goes on along the minus strand of LR991097.1, from coordinate 14,379,109 downwards.
TTTTCTTATAATGATTTTATCTACCTTTTTTTTTTACTTTATTGCTTATGGTGGCAAACGAGCAAGCAGCACAACCAATGGTAAGTGATACTGCCGCCCATGGACCTTTGCCATATCAGGGTATAGCTAGGCCGCTGCCTACCAAATAAAACCCCAAACTCACCCAGAAAGTTAGACTGCCGGCTCTTTGGCACACCGAACGAAGCACCAACTACCAACCCTTACTTCGCTCGTGGATGTCGTAAAAAACGACTAAGATCTTTATAACGACCTGGGCCAACTCCATCTGATGCCGGTTGGTCAACAATTACATTCCCAAGGAGGTTTGACGTCTGGCAGGCGGCCGGTCATAAATGTATAGCCAATAACTTTTACAATATGTACTATGAAAGAAGAGTACATATTGAATCGACCCCAAGTAATTGGGATAAGTGTAGGAGAATGATGATGATGATGTTCTTAATATTCGATTATTTCTTTTAAAAGTTTATCTTCTATTAATTTTTCTAATCTTTTTCCGATAATGTTTACAAATTACAATTGAAATTCACTAAATTACTGTAATTATTTGCTACGAGGACTAATCAAAATCGATTGAGAGACAGTCGGAAGATGAATTATAAATATGACAATGATGAATGATTGGACTATCTATGTAAATGTCACTCCTGAATTAAACCTTGCTAACAAATTGATATCTATAAGGTACCAGTGGGCCGAGAGATATTTAGTTAATTAATAATTATGTAACATCCGTTTCCAAAATATTATCATGTTTATCATAAAGTTATAGTTATGTTCTCAACTTTGCTCGCATTAATGTAGGTTTTGATCGTCAAATCTGTCCCACAGGATTACGTGCAGTACGTGCATTTCAGACTATAATCTATTTCTTTGCCATACTTCATCCTGATACGTTCAATCCTTTTAATATTAAGTAATAACGTAAAAAATAAAGTGCGAGTTGTACTCGCGCGCGAAGGGTTCCGTACCATTATATATAAACATCCTCTTTTATTGTATGGGAGCCCCCTTAATTATTTATTTTATTTTAATTAATTATATTTAAAGGGAATATAAAACTAAATATTCTGTGAATGGTTAAAGCGTCTATCTGTCACCGTTATTAGTATCGAGCAAGAACCGGTAAAAAAATCAAGTTTGTTGTATGGGAGCCCCTCTTAAATATATTTATTATATATTTATCATATATTTATTTTAATTAATTTTTAGTATTTGTTGTTATAGTGGCAATAGAAATACATCATCTGTGAAAATTTCAACTGTCTAGCTATCACCGTACTTAAGATACAGCCTGGTGACAGACGGACGGACGGACGTACAGCGAAGTCTCAGAAATAGGGTCCTGTTTTTCCCATTTGGGTACGGAACCCTAAAAAATAAACGTACATCCATCTGAACTATTGCATATATGAATAGCATAAGATTCATTTTTATTAATAGTCTTCAGAAGTAAAGTTTATATGTTTAGAAAAAGAGAATCTCTGAAAATACTGGATTTATATTAAATAATAAATCGTTCTACTTCTCAGCGTTCAAACGATCGTTAGCCGTGAGATTCGTTCCCAATAACAGGGAAATTGGGCTACTACGTTGCCCTACATCTAAATTCTGGTTTACTTTTTATTTTAATTGCGATTTGTCTTCTTTTGCAAAGATGTTAACTTCTTGCGACATTTAAGCTTCTCTTAATATATGTAAAGGAATAGAAATAGAAGTGATTGCATATTTCAGTAGTGTTGTCGTGGAAAACTCGTCTCATTAACCGCAATTGCTAAGTCGCTTGCCTAGCGTATAAATTACGGAATTATTCCCACTTTTGCGGACAGGTTTATATCCAAAAATAGCTGCGATAGTTTGATTAATGGGATACAAATCTGAGCACTTAATCCAGAAAATACTTACGAGTACCTATGAAGCCAAAAAAAAAAATATATCTTCTCTCCAGACTTGACTATTATTCGTATCTGATGTACTTAATAAGCCTTAAAAAAATGTATCGCCGTGAGGTGTTAGACTTTATTTAAGTGTATGACGCGGTATGCATTTTGGCATTGGTTGTTAAAGAATCAGAATCAGCGGTCGGCACAATAGTAGCGGGCGTCTATTAGGCAGCCAAAAAAAAAAAAAAAAAAAAAGATTTATGGTATGCATATAAATATTTTATAGTATAATAAAAATAACCTCTTGGCTGCATTTCAGTCCCTGGTACCAGTGTCAAGAGATATCAACCAACTACGTGGATTATACTATGCAAACATACCTACTCACACACTGTTTAACACTCTCGTCGACAATTTGAAACGTCCGCAAAGACATCAGCTGTAATATTGCCAGCTTAACGTGCTATCCGACACATGGAAATCATATTAATCTCTCTAATCTTATTAATTTACTAGTACGTTTGCAATTCATGCATATATTTTCGAAAAATGGTAAACGATTTGGATTTAAATTCAAAATCTTAAACTGCGGATGGGGACTTCTTTACTCTATCGGTGATTGACAGTCCTAGATAGTCTTGCCGTTAAAGATTTGCTGCTTTTTACTAAGAGCTATTATTATAACGCAAATATCAAATATGTAATTATTGTATGTAATTATTTCAACATATATGTTATGTAGATATTTGTATAACAAGTCATTGCTTTAGGTAATAATTATCACGGCATTACTGATTTCCCTTAGGAATGCTAACTGTGAACCACGCTGTAATATTATATCTTCGTTTAATGCAATGATGAAAATTTTCCTATTTTAATTTTAAATAAAATAACTACATTTCAATGATTACAACTAAAAGATATTTTAATATAATCTTGTAGTGTAGCTTTCTTTAGACATTCTGAGGATGAAAAAAAAATGTTATATGTAGGTTCGCAGGGTTTATTGTTACCTGCGCCTCATGCCGCCCTAGCCAAGGCAGCGGGCGATCGGACTGGGAATTAATCTGGTCGCCCTAGTGCAAGGCCACCGTATGAGGATGACGCCCAGACATCGAGACGTATTCGCGTCGCGATGACGGGGCGTCGATACGACAGGTTACGAGGGTAGACCGTCAGATGGGCCAACGAAGAAAAAGACCGCGTTCCGGTGACCCATCCGCACGGCGTCGAGAGGTACGATATAGAGCTAGTCTACGGGGTCGTGCGCCGCTTTTCCTGTTGCCTCAGACGGATTACCGGGGCGTGACGTAGCATAGTCCGCCGCCAAAAAATAAAATAAAAACAACGGTTTATTATTACCTATTAATATTATAAATGTGAAAGTTTGTTAAGATATTTGGAGGTATGGATATTAATGTTGCTCAATCACGCATAAACTGTTGAACATATTTAGATGAAAATTGGCACATAAATAGAACATTTCTTGGATAAACACAGGAATTTTTATCGCGGTAATGTGTTCCCTTAAGATAACAGTTCAACTTTGTAAAAGTTACTATTTAATTGCGAGTGAAACCGCGAACAGAAGCTAGTCTAATTAAATTTCGCGCTTAACAGTAGCTTTGGCGATTGCATTTAGTATTAAAAGTTCGAAATAAAACTACTTTTACGGATTCTATCGCGTTTGTATTTGATTTATAATTTCCCGACGTTTCGAACAGTTTACAGTGATCATGGTCACGGCAGTCCTCCCGTGACCATGATCACTGTAAAGTGTTCGAAACGTCGGGAAATTATAAATCAAATACAAACGCGATAGAATCCGTAAAAGTAGTTTTATTTAAAATGTGTAATGCTCGCGTAAACATTAGAAGTCATTATATTATAGGTTCTCCAGAAGAATTGTCAGCATCATCATCTCAACCCATATAGGTACATCCCACAGTTAAAAGCCTCACTGTTCTCACTGTGCTCGAGCCTCTTCCAAATTAGCAAGGAAATTGATCGACTACATAATGTTGGTCAGACGGGTTAGTATAGTTATATTACGAGTTTTCTTCTTTAGAAGAATGCTGCTGTCCAATTCTGATGATCCTTCAGTCGATTTTGATAATTCTCATGTGCACTTAAGTAAGGAGTGTTGATATATTGTTTTTAACACGTCATCCATATGAGAGAATAAAACATTTTAATTCAATAAAATGAAAAACATATTCTTCAGTGATTTGCTTTTTAATTAAATGTAATATTTAATGTTGAATTATCTTTGTTTTGGTTTTCATTAAAAAAAATGATCGAGTGTTATATTAAGGTTAATTAATTAGAATATACAATGTAATAGATTAATACAATTTTGACAATGCGGTGCAAAGCAAAAATTTGTTTTTATTTACTTTGTCAATTTTAATAAAAGTAAGTATTCCAGAAATAAAAAAAAACTATTTTATTTTTAATAAATTTAGACTTTGGTGGAAGGTAAATAAACAATATCGTTTTAACATATTGTAACATTAAATATATTCGACATAAAAAGGTAGATACTATTATCGTAAGTAAATAAAACACTTACACTGACTTGATTTAATCCTTAGAAGCAGAAAGAAAACTGCGTGTAATGGTTTGTTCCTTATATCTTTATGATGGTAAATAAATCACTTACACTGTTGATAATGGTTGTACGTTTTTCTTTAGTTTTAAAAACTTGGGATAATAAAATACGTATTATATAACTTGGGATAATAAAATACGTATTATATAACTTGGAATAAAAAAATACGTATTATGACATTATTGAAAAATAGATGTTATTATCACAGATAGCTTATAGAAATGATTAGTTGCGTTGCCAGTAGCACCGGCCGGATGGCCTCTACGGTCTGAGCATCGAACCGAGACATCACCAGCCAGACTGCCCAACAACTAACGACGTCCCCTCGGGCTTCGAACCGTAAAACAGCCAACTCACGATTTAAGTGCTGTCGGCACGTAGCGCTGGGTGCGGTCTAATTCGTTATAAGTTGCGACAGGATAAATGCCACGTCAACTAGTCAGGTAGCAAATCTGTAGAAATGCTCCCGGAATAATATTCTGAGTATTATTCTAATATAAGTATTAAGTAATTCCTATTACTCTGTAGTTTCATCAAAATATTTTGTGTGATTTAAACCATATAATAGATTTATTTAATACTAGCTTCTGCCCGCGGCTTTGCCCGCGTAAAAGGTTACTTTCCTCGAGTTTTTATCCCCTATTTTTATTTTACCCCTTAAGTGTAATTTTTTACATATTTATTTATATCTAATCAATAGCCTAAAATTAAGTTTCAAGCTTCTAACTTTAAAAATGACGATACTTCCTTATAACTTTCATCCCTCTTTACAACCCTTTTTTTGCATTAAAAAGTAGCCTATGTCTTTTATCAGGCTCTAGACTATCTGTGTACCAAATTTCATTTAGATCGGTTCAATAGTTTTAGCGTGAAAGAGCGACAGACAAACAGAGTTACTTTAGCATTTTATAATATCAGTAAGGACTAGTTTCCCAGTTTCGCTAGCGTAATTACTTCTCAGTTGTGATTCTAATTTATTTTAAAATCTATACTAATATTATAAAGCTTTGTGGTATAGTAGCGGCTACGAATACTATCAATCCTTACTTTGCTTGTGGATGTCTTAAAAGACGACTAAGAGACTTATAACGACCTGGGCCAACTCCATCTAATACTGTTTGGTCAACAATTACATTGCCAAGGAGGGTTGACGTCTGGCAGGCGGCCGGTCATGAAACTATTGCCAATAACTTTTACAATATGTACTATGAAAGAAGAGTTCATATTGTATCGACCCCAAGTAATTGGGATAAGAGAAGGAGAATGATGATGATGACTAATATTATAAAGCTGAAGAGTTTATTCTTTTGTTTGCTTGAACGTACTAATCTCAGGAACTATTAATTAAGTGTTACTGGCGCCCATCGATCTTTGCAATAACAGGGGTATAGCTAGACCGCTGCCTAACAATGAAAATCCTAAATCCATCCAGAAAGTCGGAAGCCCAACTTTTCGGCTCTTTCGTTCACCGAGCACAGCCTCATTGCCATTGAGGCGTCGTTTTTTTTTTTTTTTTTTTGCAAAACTGTGGTGCAACCCCGAACCGAGCCGCGCCTGTAGACAGAAAACTGTCAACAGTGTGGTCCTACTACTAAAAAGCGTTACCTATTTATCAAGAAGGGGCTATATTTAGACTATATAAAATCACGCTATGACTAGCCGCAAGCCGGTCCATCCAGGGTAGTATGACACTCTCGTAGAAGATCGACGTCTGAGTAATGCCAATGTACTATTGCGCTTCGTTCGGTGAGCGAGAGAGCCGAAAGCACAACTGGGTGGGTTTGGGGTTTCTACTGGTAGGCAGTGGCCTAGCTATACATACAATGGTTTCTCTCTCTCTCTCTTGCCTCTGTCCTGCTTTGCTCTGCTCTCTTACCGCGTTTCTCGTGTCGCGTTTAATCTGTAAAAAACAAAAAAAAAAATTACCCTCATGCGCGCAAACAAGTTTCACTTCAAATAAATATGGCGTGTAACGGCAAAATGTGACTTAGAAATAAAGATGGCGCGTAACAGAAACATGCAATCAACGAACACAAATTACACCCAGACTCAAAACAAGAATTTGTTGATCGCATAAAGTTTTTTCCTATGTGGGATTCCAACCCACGACACTTGGCACTTAACCATTACGCCATCTATACAGTCAATATTAGAAGTATGACCTTTTCTATAAATTTTATGGCCCAAGTAAATAATTTTAACATTTCTATTAAAACAGAAATAAAATAAAATTTTATCTGTTAGTCCGATACAGTTCTCTCATGTTGGCAACACGAATATTTGTATTCCCGTATGTGGTTGGGCTTCAGCTAAAGATGTGTTGAAATGCGTACAGCTGTTACCCCCTTGATATTTGAATTTCCTCATATCTAGTAATATTATTAATAGTAAGAGCATGATATTAATATTTAATAGTAACAAATGAAATAGGGAAATATTATATTGCTTCTACTTATGATATAATAGTTAAAATAGTGTATTAGGCGTTCGGTTCCCATGTAATATCAGTTTTTATGTGCGTGGTTATACTATGTGAGAATGTCATCATCATCATCATTTCAGCTCATTTATGTTGCACTGTTGGGCTACAGCTTCCTAAATAATGGGAGGGAAGTAGATCTACTATACTACGCTGATCAAACGGATTGGTATAGGGTTTTCTTTCGAGTTTTCCTTTTTTAAAGTGGAGTGACTCTTCTCTAGAATGTAAAGATGTTACTTATGTATATACATATATACATACATATCATCACGCCATATCCCTTGCAGGGTAGGCAGAGAGAACAGAGTGTCAGAGAACTCTATCCTTGCAAACTTCACTCGCTTCCTCAACATTCATAATTCACTTCATACACGCTCGCCGGTTTCGGAGACTCTTGACTCCACCTTCCTTCAGTACTTGACCAATCTGGTCTAGGTAGGTTAGTCTCGGTCTCCCCCGGTACCTATATCCTTCCACATTCGCATTGTATATCTTCTTAACCAGACGTTCGTTCGGCGTTCTTTCCACATGTCTGAACTATCGGAGCATTCCTTTTCGCATCTTTACACCAATACTCTCTTTTATACCTACTCGCTCTCTTACGTCGTATATGTATATTAATTTTATATCTCATAATATTAACACCTTGCGGTGACGGGATAAGAATACATTTGTTGCCTGTGGAAGCCGTAAGAATCGGCTAAAGGCTCACGAGTTGAATGGGCAGTAGTGATCTACTGGGCAACGTATAACATCTTACAAAATTCCCCAAACTGTATGGACGGGAAAGAGGACGATGACGATAATGTTGATTTTATGTTTGCAAAGACTATTTAAATTTTGATATGTAGATTTAGATAGGTTTTGTTCTTTTGTGTGTTATTATAATTACGCGAATTATGAATTAAAAATACATATCTTAATTTTTCCATTGAAGTCAAATCAAATCATTTATTATGCATAAGCCCCATAGGGGCACTTACATATTGTCAATTTTATTTTCTTTTAAATTAATATTAATTAGTCTACCACCAGATCGCCAAGTAGCCACATACTGAGAAGAACCGGCAAGAAACTTAGTGGGCTCGTCATTTTTTTTTAATTATATCATTTCACGAAAGTGATTGGTTACATGTTTAATTTATGTTAGCTCCAGTGGTAAGGATTCATTTTTTTAAATTTTGTGTATTGTACAAAATTAAACTAAATATATATATATAAAACAAAAAAGAAACAAAAATGGCTGGACCAGATCTCACAAGCAACACCCGATCACGAGTTAACTACTAGAGCAGTCACCACGCTCCTCAACCACATTGGAGGGAAGGTAGAGACACGCTCCACGTAGCTACCGCAAGCAGAGACCTATTCAGTGAGCATGACCACACCTTAATCTATAAATTAGAAACAGATAGCTTGGATAAATAAATACATAACTCGTTAGGCAAAATACGCTGCACTGTACAATTATGACAATACAAATAATACAAGAGTTAAGACGATAGTGAGGTTCAGCGTCAGAACGCTGTAAGAGATAAACTTAAAAAAGCAATTGTTGAGAGAGGAGCTGCTCATTACCATTCCGTATACGTTCGCCGGTTTCGGAGACTCTTGACTCCACCTTCCTTCAGTACGTGACCAATCTGGTCTAGGTAGGTGAGTCTCGGTCTCCCCCGGTACCTACATCCTTCCTACTTTCGCATTGTATATCTTCTTAACCAGACGTTCGTTTATTTACAAGTAGCTTAAAATTAAATTGAAGAATTTGATTACATGTTAATGTGTTAAAAAGTATACTGTTAAGTCTTGTACGATAGTGCGGACCTCTTTATATATGATTCGTACTCGCATTGCACCGATCTTTGTCTATACCTATTTGATATGATTGGAAACTTGCATGCATTCAACGAAATTCATCAATTTTTGAAACCAAATCTGCTATTCAAATAGCACCAATATGAAATAGCATTCATGATTCTATAGACGGAAAATATCCAATCCAATATTATAACTAATATTATAAATGCGAAAATGTATTTATTTGTCGGATGCTTTCATGCCTAAATTACTTAACTGTTATTCAAATTACTGAAATTTAGCATTTAATTATGCTTAATTATTTATAAAAACACGATTACGAGCGAAAAATGATTATCACAAGTGGGATTCGAACCCACATCTATTGAAAAGACGTTCCAATCGTGCTGCCACTTACATCACCGTAAACTATTGCAGGACGTTCAATTCTCGCATCGTATTATATTTTCGTCTTTAGGGAGACGTGTGCCATCTACCCGACATTGTTTACATATTGTACGGACTTAATACTTCAAACTTGGCAGTTAGAATTGTATTAAACGATGACACAACCCTGTTATCCAAATTACTGAAATTTAGCATTTAATATGCTTAATTATTTTATAAAAATATGCTTAATTATTTGTAAAAATTCTATTACTAATTAAAAGCATTATCACCAAGTAACATAGGCTATAGCCTATAGCCTAACTATAGTTAACCGCCGTAAGGGAACGTGAACTACGCAGTATTATAAATGCAAATACGAGTTTGTTTGTTTGTTTATTATGCTATCACGCATAAATTACTAAACCGATTTAAAATATTCGTTCATCAATTTAAAGCTACTTTCGGTGAGCGGCATACGCTATATTTTATCCCCGTATTCCTATAGGAATGGACGATGCTAGTAAAACCATGGGAATGTACTAGTAAATATATAAATTATAAATACATTTCTGTTGTACTAATCCTATCTCTTAGCCTTTGTATTTATATGATTTTGTATTGAGGCGTTAACGATCCAGCAAATGTTTGGAATGGATTTCCATTTTTATTTTTATACCATTCAAAGTTGTTTTTATATCATGAGTTTTATATTTACATGAATGAAAAGTTGTTTTTTTTTTTAAATATTTTATCGTAATATTTTATATCGTAGCTATTTCTAATAGGATGGAGGTACCGAGGGAGACCGAGACTAACCTACCTAGACCAGATCGGTCATGTACTGAAGGAAAGTGGAGTCAAGAGTCTCCGAAACCGGCGAGCGTGTATGAAGAGAATTATGAATGTTGAGGAAGCGAGTGAAGTATGCAGAGATAGCATGGCATGGCACTCTGTTCTCTCTGCCTACCCTGCAAGGGATATGGCGTGATGATATGTATGTATTTCTAATTATAAAATTTTACGAGTAGCTACGAGTAAAGGGAAAAAGTGAAATTTGTGTCGGCGAGCATGACAGTCAGTCACCGCTGTTCATAACATCTATGATCGTGATGTGAGGAGGAGATTGATTTACGTTCCACTGCTAGACTTCAGCCTACAGTGAGAACAACATTGACTTAACATGCTGATTAAAATAGGTTGGTATGCCACATGCTTGCATCTCTAAGTCGTAATTTTAAATCACGCCCGATAAAGGAAGTAATTATTGTATTTTTACTTCAACAGCACATGGATAATCAAAATACTTTTTAAACTAATTTCAAAATTTGACCTGAATATAGGACGACAAGCATAAAATGTTAAGAGAAGTAATGTTACAAAAATAACTAGCGTTTAAATGTATGTAAGAATTTTCATAGTCATGTTTCTTAGCTTAATAAATTTGCTACAGAGGCTCTAGCCGTAATGACTGTCATAGTCATTCACTCGCTAGTTTAATATTGGACCACATTTATTTCACAAAGAGGAAAGAGGGAGGTAGGTGTATTAATAATGTCCGTGATCTCATTATATGTAGGATTAAATCTCTTATATTATAAAATTATTTTAGCATTTAATAAATCTTTCTGTAAATTCGGTTTTGATAATAAATATTTAATTAAGTTCATAATCTTATGAATTATAATACACCTTTGATTAATTATATATTCCTGTGAATTATAATCGTTTAATTAAGTATATAATCTTGTGAATTATAATCGTTTAATTAAGTATATAATCTTGTGAATTATAATCGTTTAATTAAGTATATAATCCTGTGAATTATAATCGTTTAATTAAGTATATAATGTGAATTGTAATCGTTTAATTAAGTATATAATCTTGTGAATTATAATCGTTTAATTAAGTATATAATCTTGTGAATTATAATCGTTTAATTAAGTATATAATTCTGTGAATTATAATCGTTTAATTAAGTATATAATGTGAATTGTAATCGTTTAATTAAGTATATAATCTTGTGAATTATAATCGTTTAATTAAATATATAACCTTGTGAATTATAATCGTTTAATTAAGTATATAATCCTGTGAATTATAATCGTTTAATTAAGTATATAATGTGAATTGTAATCGTTTAATTAAGTATATAATCTTGTGAATTATAATCGTTTAATTAAGTATATAATCTTGTGAATTATAATCGTTTAATTAAGTATATAATCCTGTGAATTATATACGTTTAATTAAGTATATAATGTGAATTGTAATCGTTTAATTAAGTATATAATCTTGTGAATTATAATCGTTTAATTAAGTATATAATCTTGTGAATTATAATCGTTTAATTAAGTATATAATCCTGTGAATTATAATCGTTTAATTAAGTATATAATGTGAATTGTAATCGTTTAATTAAGTATATAATCTTGTGAATTATAATCGTTTAATTAAGTATATAATCTTGTGAATTATAATCGTGTAATTAAGTATATAATCTTGTGAATTATAATACACATAAGTGGTATTGCTTATAAGTAGAAGTAAAATATAATTATGCAATTGAAATTAACACATGTTTATTAAGTATATTTACGTCATTCTTCTATTAATTGTATAAATTTATATGTGATCAACGATTATATGTAGTTGTAAATGCCTATTTTAGAATTATCATCATTACTCTGCTCTTATATCAATTACTAAGGGTCGACGCAATATCAATTCTTCTACCGTTGTACAAATTATAAAATGTGTTTTATTAAAATATATATATATTTTTTTAATACTTGTGGTGACAAACTAGCAAGCAGCACACCTGGTGGTAAATATTACTGTCCATGGACCTTAGCAATACAAGAGGTAGTGTACCAGGGTAATAGTACCAATGAAAACCCATAAACCCACCCCGGACGTTAGGCTGGCGGCTCTCGCGATCACTGAACGAAGCGCAACAGCACATTGCTATTGCAAAAACGTCGATTTTCTACAAGAGTGTGGTACTACCCCGGACGGACCGATTCACGGCTCTAGACAGAAAACTATCAACATTGTGGCCCTCCCACTATTATACTATTAAAATATAATAATGACGGCTACGAATACCGTATCTTTAGTTTCGAGGAGGACTAAGTGCTTCACATCGACCTCCACTCCCTCTGATGCTGTATGGTCAAGAATTACGTTCCCTAGAACATAGGTCATACAGATATCCAGTCATCAAACTATCGTCAATACCTTTGCAATATCTAGTTAAAAGAAAAGTGCATATAGCGTCAACCCCAAACAATTGGGATAAGACCAGGATGATGATGACAAAGCATTAATAGGAAGTTGAAGAACGAAAAATCCATATTATAGTATTTGTACAGTACTGAATCTCATTATATTAAGAAGCAATTTAGTATCTAATTATAAGAAGTACGTATATAAGCTCAAAAGAAGAAAGATTCTTGGTTAATATTTCGGCTGCTATTTCAGTCCAACGATATTAAAATTATATGACTTTTAATACGACTGTTTCCCCATGAAGATGCTGACTTATGATATTTTACAGCATTTTTATGTCTCAGTAGAATTTATTATAATGTTTTAAGTCATAATATGGGTGGTCTTTTGAATAATATGCCTGGCAAAACTCGTTCATCTACCACAGCGAGCGCCTGTGAAAGCAGTAATCGAGGTTGCCTTAAGCTTTTTATTTAGAACCTTACCTGAAAAGAGAATTATTGTAGACTTTAGTAAGAATAATAAAAATGCCATTGTTTGAGGTATGATTTTCAAATGGTAATTTATTTCATTAATTTTGATTAGTGTTATTTATTTTATCTATCCGTGTGGTGACGGAGTAAGAATACAATTTACCACCCCCTATCTTACTCGTGGGTGATCGTAAGAGACGACTAAGGGATATAAAACACATATACCATCTATGCAAGAGAAGGAAAACACGAAACATGCCTCGAAACCAGCGTGTAGCGTATAGTAGGTTACTTTCACTCTCATTACCGAGGAGTCCCAAGCCCAACAGTGAGACATATATGGGCTGTGATGATGATGATGATGATCAGTTTTAGTCACTCAAAATGTATTCCAGTGGCTTTTTAATTTAATATTTTTGACATCCAGTGAAAATTTCTTCCAAATTGATTCAGTTAGTAATCCATCAACTCAACTTATATGTCCCACTGTCGGGCTCGAGCGTCCGCCACACTAGAAGGAAAATTTATCTACAACCACGCTGGTCAGACGTGTTGGTATAGGATTTTATTTCGAGTTTTTCATCTCTTACACAGATGTTATATGCACATTTTATTCCGTAGTCGCCTTTTATGATCGCCCACATCACATCGCGGCTAAGATTGGAGGTGGTGAATTGTATTCTTACTCCGCCACCACACGGAAAGTCATTAATTAACGCGCTCGGATTACTAATCGCAGTTGATATTATTAATTTCTTAGGAGTGCTGCTAGTATTTTTCTGCTGGTCCCTCGGTTACCGTCTCACATGGGTAAATAAGTGTTGATACAACTATCATTACCTCATCATTATACAGAGAAAAAAAAACATGTATATAAAATATTATTTAAAAAAAACTATTAGGTATTTTGATATTAATATATACCTTGCTAGCTAAATTAATTGCAGTTCACATCATTACAATTGTAATTATTCACCAAAGGCAAAAATTTACGAAATCAAAAAGAAATTATTAATAGCTTTTATTACATTCATCATCATTGGTGGCTCTTGTGTCTGGGAGGCGTTCCTGTTGCTCCTCAATTTATGTTGGAGCTCGGGAATGGTTCCCGGGGACTGGAATAGCGCAGTCATCGTGCCTTTGTTTAAAAACAAGGGTTCACGTTATGACTGCGCAAATTACAGAGCCATAAGCTTGACCAGTTTGGCAGCAAAAGTGTATGGTAAAATTATTGAAAGGAGAATGAGGATGGTGTCCGATGGTTTACTGTGTGAGACACAAGGAGGTTTCAGGAGAAGGCACGTGTAGTAATACATAACGCAGTGCTTGTCCCAACATTACTGTATGGAAGCGAGAGTTGGGTATGCAGAAAAGAGTATGAAAGTAAAATTAATGCGGTCGAAATGCGATCTCTTCGGAAAATCTGTGGAGTTAGGCTGACCGACCGCATTCGTAACGACGACGTAAGAGAGCGAGTAGGTATGAAAGAGAGTATTGGTGTAAAGATGCGAAAGGGAATGCTCCGATGGTTCGGACATGTGGAAAGAATGCCGAACGAACGTCTGGTTAAGAAGATATACAATGCGAAAGTGGAATGATGTAGGTACCGAGGGAGACCGAGACTAATCTACCTAGACCAGATCCGTCATGTACTGAAGGAAGGTGGAGTCAAGAGTCTCCGAAACCGGCGAGCGTGTATGAAGAGAATTATGAATGTTGAGGAAGCGAGTGAAGTATGCAGAGATAGAGTTCTCTGGCACTCTGTTCTCTCTGCCTACCCTGCAAGGGATATGGCGTGATGATATGTATGTATGTATGTATGTATTATCCTGCTATCATCTCAATTATTTAGGATCGATGCAATATCTACACCTTTTCCATTGAAGTAAAACTTTAAAAACTCTTTAATTAAAAATAAAAATTGAAAGTTTAATTCGTTTATCAACTGATATATCATATACATATGGTATAATATAATTTATAATAAAATGTGTAATTTTATTGCCTTTTGACGTTTAACTTAGTACCTGTTTAATTTGTATCATAGTCACCTTTTTTCCCATCGTACCATTTAATATCGTAACAGGGTTCACATATTTTATTTGGTAAGATTATTGTCTTCAATTATACGTTTTCAGTAATCATTTAACTTACGTACGCGCTAGATCTGAAATGAACTATAGTCTGTCTAATCTAAGAAGTGCACTTTGACAGCTGTCTGAGTAAGTTGTCTAGGTATGTGAACCAAATAATCGCTATCGAAAATATCCGATTTTACTGAGAAATCGATATTGATTCTTTATAATTAATAATCGTTTTATTTTTTATTTTTCAAAAAGGTGATGAATCAATTAAGTGTTAAATTAGTACTAAACAAATTTAATTATTTCAGCATAGAATCTATTCATCATATTTAGTAGGATTAGGTTAATTAAAAACAAAAACTGGATTTGAAAATGGCTATTTATTAAGAATTACTACTATTACTTGAATTATCAGCGTCGCGAACATTAATAATTATTTCCTCATCAATCAAAGAGTCGAAATGTACATCTCTGTCAAAATCTCTATTCGATTAATTGTATTATTCTAATATTCTTACCGATTATTTGGATAATCGTGAATTGGAAGTTGTCAAGCACTACTGTATAGAACGTGATGACGTGACATTGTTAGGTCGTCACTGACAATTACTATTTACCATGTTATTTCTATTTTAAATTAGTTTTACGAGTTTCAACATTAGATTATTGTACAAGAAAGTCACCCGCAATGTTAATTATGTAAATAACTCAATAGTTGTTTAAAATTTCAGATTTAGTGTTTACAATCATGTGTATACGTTTGACCAAGGTTATTGTGTATTAAAAAATACAAAACGTCAAAATGCACTTCTTAGATTAGATGAACTATAACTTCTGCGGTGTTATGTCCTTTTTTAGGCACTATGTCAGCACTATATCATGTCCTTTTCTAATAGGTAGGCTAGCTAAGTTTAAGAAGCGCACTTTTATAACGATAGGCAGTCTCGGTGTGCCCTTGGTATTCCAGAGGCCGACCGGCAGTACCACTTAACATCACATTTGCTGCTTGCTCCTTTACAATAAAATAGATCTAGATGTAGGCATATTTAAAAAAAAAAACATCCTAAATTGAATGTAAATGATACAAGATGTAAACTTCAATAGTTTTTAACACCATTTTTATTGGGCTCCATCCGGAACCATAGAAGGGCAACGGGTGGCCCCATAACCCACTGTGATTCCTCCCAATCGCTATTAGGCCGAACACTGGCACCGCTTTCTTAACATCCCTGAATTTCACATAATTAATACATCGCGAGTAGGTATGAAAGAGAATATTGTTGTAAACGAGTAGGTATCAAAGAGAGTATTGGTGTAAAGATGCGAAAGTGAATGCTCCGATGGTTCGGACATGTGGAATGAATGCCGAACGAACGTCTGGTTAAGAAAATATACAATGCGAAAGTGGAAGGATGTAAGTACCGGGGGAGACCAAAACTCACCTACCTAGACCAGATTGGTCATGTACTGAAGGAAGATGGAGTCAAGAGTCTCCGAAACTAGCGAGCGTGTATGAAGAGAATTATGAATGTTGAGGAAACGAATGAAGTATGCAAGGATAGAGTTCTCTGGCACTCTGTTCTCTCTGCCTACCCTGCAAGGGATATGGCGTGATAATATGTATGTATGTATGATTGTATGTAATACATCGCAAAGCTATAGTACCAATAACTCACTACATACAAAGTCTTTATTTATTGCCAAAAATAAATGTTTGCATCTTATTTTCGATATAATGTAATAATACATATTGATTTAATACAATCTCGCAGCAGATATTGTATTATATAAAAATATTAAACTCAACTCAACTCATGGTTCGGACATGTGGAAAGAATGCCGAACGAACGCCTGGTTAAGAAGATATACAATGCGAAAGTGGAAGAATGTAGGTACCGAGGGAGACCGAGACTAACCTACCTAGACCAGATCGGTCATGTACCATGTATGTGTATGAAGGAAGGTGGAGTCAAGAGTCTCCGAAACCGGCGAGCGTGTATGAAGAGAATTATGAATGTTGAGGAAGCGAGTGAATTATGCAGAGATAGAGTTCTCTGGCACTCTGTTCTCTCTGCCTACCCTGCAAGGGATATGGCGTGATGATATGTATGTATGTAGGTATTAAACTCAAAGAAACGTGAATATAGCTCAAAGTAATGTAATAATTTATCATTTATTGGAATTAGGTACTTTAATCAAAATAACTTTCTTTATTTATTTAAATACGCTAATCTCAAAAACTATATATAGGCTCTTTTTTAACTAATATAATAAGTTATTCCCTGTTGCTATAGTTTACTTTTAAAATAAGGTAATAGAATTAGATATAGAGAAAGTCTATCTATCTATATATACAAAAAACAAGAATTATTTCTGCCTATTTCCGTTTATAGTCTTTAAAATTATCCAAACCGATCGTGTTACGAAGGCAATGCGAAGATATTTTTAGTCAACTAAAATAATGCATTAGACATATTCGACCCAGCGAGGCCACCGCGTGAGGACGACGCCCCGACGGTGCAAACTGTCCGGGCGTCGACATCAGTGAGGATACCCGTGAGGGTAGACCGCCGGGTGGGCCACTGAAGAAAAAGACCGCGTACCAGTGACCCACCCACACGGCGTCGAGAGGTATATTGTAGGGCGGGTCTACGGGGTCTTGCGCCGCTTTTCCTGTCGCCCCGGACGGAATAGCGGGGTTTGACGTACCGTAGCCCGCCGCCAAAAAGAAAAGAAAAAAAAAAACATATTCGATACATTCATATATTTTGTCATAAAAAAAGTGCAAGTTTGTATATTTAAGGTGATAAATATTACAAAGAAATTCAAAGGTCGATTAGTTTACGTTTATTATTATCAACATATGCAAAAATATGAAGGACTACATTGTTCCATAATAAAAATGAAAAAGAAAAACATTCCAAATAAACCTCTACGCTAATATATAGGGCGATGTGGTCTAATATAATAAGCCAAGTCAACCAAGAAAAAAAAGGTTTCAGTAGAGTTTAATGAACACAATTACGCTTCAAAAATAAACATAAAAATTTTGTTAAACAAAACGAAAAGGTTAATTTCCTGTCTGCTTACCGTGATAGAATACTAATGAACATCATACAGTATGAAATATATTCACTCATGGATGTTATTATGTTACAGCTATATCATCTGGATCCCTTTTAAAATGTTAAAGGAATTCATCTTAATTTATGCAATATACTTTCAACGTTAAGACATTTTACTTTGCGTATTCTATACTTAATATATAAGAACACCAAGAGGAAAGACATTGTGATATATTGCATAAAGTATCAGATAATATTGCACATCGACCGTAAGAAAGAGATGAATGATTAATTTCGGCTTCATAGAGCGCTGTCTCTATCGTACTCTACCTATGTGATATTGTGCGGAGCACTGACAGTTTTGTATCTATTAGAAATTGTTAAAATGATTATGTTAAATATAATATTATCCATGTTGCGTGATCGTAAGAGACGACCAAGGGATATAAAAACGCATATGGCATCTATGAAAGAGAAGGAAAACCCGAAACAAAATCATATACTAATAAGTCTCACTAACGTGGTACAGTAGGTCAAATTCCCTCACAATGGAGGAGGCTTGAGTCCAACAGAGGGACATATATGAGCTGAGATGACAATCAAAATAATTATGACTTTTGTTGACCATAGTCTGTCAAAATAAAGTGTTATCCAGTATAGACAGTAGGAGCTCTTAGAAAGTTTTTATATCAACTGCGATCGCTAACCCAATCAACCCACTTGCCAAATATGGTGAGTCATCATCATCATCATCTCAGTTCACATACGTCCCACTGTTGGGCTCGAGCCTCCTCGACAATTGGAGGGAAATTGCCCTACTATACCAAGCTGGTCAGATGTGTTGGTATAGGGTTTTGTTTCGAGTTTTCCTTCTCTTGCATAGATGTTATATGCGTTTTATATCCCTTAGTCGTCTCGTACGAT
Organism: Lymantria monacha; assembly: GCA_905163515.2. Lineage (NCBI taxonomy): Eukaryota > Metazoa > Arthropoda > Insecta > Lepidoptera > Erebidae > Lymantria > Lymantria monacha. The sequence goes on along the minus strand of LR991097.1, from coordinate 14,360,151 downwards.
CACCCACGGGTAAGATATGGGGTGGTGAATTGTATTCTTACTCCATCACCACACGGAATGTGGTGAGTGCGGCATTATATTATTAGATAGAGGCTTTTTTGTACTTGAGGAAGCCTAGTCCAATAGCAGACGTCGAGTGACTGATGAACGTATGACGTATGTCTGATGACTTCAAAATAGTTATTTGTTATTAAAAGCATCGATCAGTCTCTTTTAGACTCTATTTTGAAACTTCTAAGGTAATTACTAAGTTGAAGATCTATTCGTTCAGTCCCAAAATTAATAAATGATGACATAACTTTGAGTGTTTCGGGAGAACTTACACGACTAAAAGTCATAAAGTTGGGGGGGTCGTGAAGGTAGGCAATAATTTAAGTATAAGGTTCTTAAAAAGTTTAGTATGAATGATTTCCATTTGATGGCGGAATAAGAATACAATTCATCACCCCCTCCGAACTCGTAGATCTCGTAAAAGAAAACTAAGAGTACAATCATCATTCTCTTACTCTTATCACATATACTCTTCTTTCATAGTACATATTGTAAAAGTTATTGACAGTAGTTTTATGACCAGCCGCCTTTTTTTTTTTTTTTTTTTTTGCGGTCGGCTATGGACGTCGCACCCCGCCAAATCGGTCCGGGGCGACGGAAGAGGCGGCGCGCAACCCCATTGACCCACCCTGCAAGCACCTCTTCTTCGCCGTACGAGCGGGCCACCGGTACCCGATCTTTGTCTTCGGTGGCCCGCTCGGCGGTATGGCCTCTCGGGCTCCTCTTCTGTCGACGCCCCGGCAGCTTTCGCCGTCGAGGCGTCGTCCTCACGCGGTGGCCTCACGTCAGGTGACCGGACAATTCCCCGGTCCAATCACCCGAAGCCTCGGTTAGGGCGGCATCAGGCGCAGGTATTCGCGCCTGCGCCGCCCCGGCCGCGGGCGGCGGCCCGGGTCACGGGAATCCTCCCGGGCCCGTTCCGCCGCCTCCTTCTGCGAGATGACAGCCTCGCAGAAGGCGGCGACCGCGTCCCAATTCCTGACGCTGCCGACCATCGCTCGCGCAACAGCCGGCAGCGTCAGGTCGGCACCGATGACAGCGACGAGGTCACGGCGCTGCCCGTCCCAGCCCGAACATACCTCGAGCGTATGTTGCGCCGTGTCCTCGTCGCTACTGCAATGGTGGCAGGACGGAGTCCACTCCCTCCGCACGACCGTGTGCAGGTACTTGCCGAAGCAACCATGCCCCGACAAGACCTGCACCAACCGGAAAGAGAGAACTCCGTGCCGCCGCTCCATCCACTCCATGACCAGCCGCCTGCCAGACGTGTGACAAGTAATTGTTGACCAAATGTCATCAGATGGAGTTGGCCAAAATCGTTATAAGGCTCTTAGTCGTCTTTTACGACATCCACAAGCAAAGTAAGGGTTGGTAGTATTCCTAGCCGCTACCACACAGCTAAAAAACTAAGAGTACAATATGTATACAAAATCTATGTAAGAGAAGGAAAAGTCGATGTTATATATACCAAAATAGATTTCCAGCGTGGTATAGTAGATCGATTTCCCTCTTAACGTGGAGAAGACTCAATTCAATTGGGACATTTATGAGATGATTTAATATTCTTGTATAAATAATGAACAGCTTAATTCTATAGATATAACAAAATTATAACAAGTCGATATTTGCACATTATAGATTTTTAAGAAATACTAATGTGGAGAAAAAATATACTGAAATTTAGCATTTAATATGCTTGATTATTTATAAAAACCTGATTACGAGCTAAAAATGATTGTCACAAGTTTCTAGGATTTGAACCCACACCTATTAGAAATCCGTTCCAATCGTGCTGCCACTTACACCACCGTGAACTATTGTAGGATATTTAATTCTCGCATCGTATTATATTTTCGTCTTTTAAGGAGACGTGCCATCTATTCGACATTGTTTACACATTGTACAGATTGCGTAGGATGAGGTTTTGACCAATATAGAGTTTTGATTTAAAATATGATGTAACCAAGAATAAAAAATAACAACAAACCTCAAATTAATAAAAAAAAACCTCAAATATATGACTAATCAATTTAAGCTAAGTAATAAGCACAGTAAGTTACATATAAAAACAGCCCAATTTGAGTACCATCACACAAAATTTAATAGCACCTATATATTTTTTTAAATAAGTAATAATAGTGCTCTGCTCTATGCATATGATGCAGTCCTGCTGGCGCAGCGACTGACCTGCAGACCCTAGTCGACACAATGACAGAAAATTGTAAGAAAAAGTGTCTACGCGTGAATGTGAGCAAAACCGAAATAATGGTCTTTGAAAGAGATGAAGCCAGAACAGATCTAAGAGTAACAATAGGTAATGATGTACTAGAACAAGTGGATGAATTTGTATATCTTGGATGTGGATTTAGCCGAGATGGAAGGTACACCACTCATAAAGAGCGAAGAGTGAATGCGGGACATAAAGTGAACTGAGTGTTGGGGTAACTTCTCGGTAGCCACCACCTCAGCCAGAAGGCACGTGTAGCAATACATAACCCAGTGCTTGTCCCAACATTGGAAGCGAGAGTTGGATATGCAGAAAAGAGCATGAAAGTAAAATTAATGCGGTCGAAATGCGATCTCTACGGAAAATCTGTGGAGTTAGGCTGACCGACCGCATTCGCAACGACGACGTAAGAGAGCGAGTAGGTATGAAAGAGAGTATTGGTGTAAAGATGCGAAAGGGAATGCTCCGATGGTTCGGACATGTGGAAAGAATGCCGAACGAACGTCTGGTTAAGAAGATATACAATGCAAAAGTGGAAGGATGTAGGTACCGGGTGAGACCGAGACTCACCTACCTAGACCAGATTGGTCACGTACTGAACGGCGGAGTCAAGAGTCTCCGAAACCAGCGAGCGTGTATGAAGAGAATTACGAATGTTGAGGAAGCGAGTGAAGTATGCAAGGATAGAGTTCTCTGGCACTCTGTTTTCTCTGCCTACCCTGCAAGGGATATGGAGTGATGATATGTATGTTTGTATGTATATTTTTTAAATGCTTCATTATCATCATCATTTCTGCTGGGCATATAGCTCTTATTGCTGGACACAAGCCTCCGCCATGATAGGGGGAAAATTTACTTGCTATATCACCGTAGTCAGACGGGTTGGTAAAATTTTATTGCCAATTTCTCTTCTCTTGCATAGGTAGGTGCAATATGAATCTTACGTCCTTTACTCATCTTTTACAAAACTCACGGGCAAAATAGAGAATAAAGAATTATTGTATTCTTATTCATAATGAGTAGGCAAAGAAATATATATATAAAAAATACATACATACATACATATCATCACGCCATATCCCTTGCAGGGTAGGCAGAGAGAACAGAGTGCCAGAGAACTCTATCTCTGCATACTTCACTCGCTTCCTCAACATTCATAATTCTCTTCATACACGCTCGCCGGTTTCGGAGACTCTTGACTCCACCTTCCTTCAGTACATGACCGATCTGGTCTAGGTAGGTTAGTCTCGGTCTCCCTCGGTACCTACATCCTTCCACTTTCGCATTGTATATCTTCTTAACCAGGCGTTCGTTCGGCATTCTTTCCACATGTCCGAACCATCGGAGCATTCCCTTTCGCATCTTTACACCAATACTCTCTTTCATACCTACTCGCTCTCTTACGTCGTCGTTACGAATGCGGTCGGTCAGCCTAACTCCACAGATTTTCCGCAGAGATCGCATTTCGACCGCATTAATTTTACTATCATACTCTTTTCTACATACCCAACTCTCGCTTCCATACAGTAATGTTGGGACAAGCACTGCGTTATGTATTGCTACACGTGCCTTCTGGCTGAGGTGGTGGCTGCCGAAAAGTTGCCCCAACGCTCCGTTCACTCTATTTCCCGCATTCACTCTTCGCTCTATATCAGTGGTGTACCTTCCATCTCGGCTAAATCCACATCCAAGATATACAAATTCATCCACTTGCTCTAGTACATCATTACCTATTGTTACTCTTACATCTGTTCTGGTTTTATCTCTTTCAAAGACCATTATTTTGGTTTTGCTCACATTCACGCGTAGACCCCTTTTCTTACAATCTTCTGTCATTGTGTCGACTAGGGTCTGCAGGTCAGTCGCTGACTGTGCCAGCAGGACTGCATCATCTGCATAAAGCAGAGCAGTGACCACTGAGTCGCCCATCTGGACTCCCACATTCATATCGTTCAACCTTTGGAGACATTTATCCAGATATATGATAAACAGCCTGGCTGACAGAACGCACCCCTGCTTAACGCCGATATTGACGTCAAACCAAGGCGACATTCCATCATCCAGCCGCACACAGGCTCTACAGCCCATGTAACTGGACTGCACAGCCTGTAGCAGTTTACCGTTAATACCATACTCCGGTAAAATGTCCCAAAGTTCCTTTCGTACAACCGTGTCAAATGCTCTCTCCAGATCCACAAAACTGCAGAAAACCCTCTGACCTAGAGCCAGATGCTTCTCCACAATATTGCGCAGAGAGAACACTTGATCCATGCATCCCCTTCCACTCCTGAAACCTCCTTGTGTCTCACACAGTAAACCATCGGACACCATCCTCATTCTCCTTTCAATAACTTTTCCATACACTTTTGCTGCCAAACTGGTCAAGCTTATGGCTCTGTAATTTGCGCAGTCATAACGTGAACCCTTGTTTTTAAACAAAGGCACGATGACTGCGCTATTCCAGTCCCTGGGAACCATTCCCGAGCTCCAACATAAATTGAGGAGCAACAGGAACGCCTCCCAGACACAAGAGCCACCGAGCTTGATCATCTCGGCAGACACCATATCAATGCCCGCTGCCTTACCATTTTTCAAACTTCTTATCGCCCATTCAATTTCATCCATACTGATGCCATCGGAGGACGCCGTTGTCGAATGTTGATCTACTAAACCACATCCAACACCGGCGCCAACCGTAGCATCCGCATACATATCGCCGAAATATTCACTCCATCGGCTTAACACGTCTTGTGTTTGTGTAAGAATGTCTCCACCTTTAGACCTTATTTTATTCATTCTGAAGGCTGACCAACCACCCCGAGACTTCTTCACCTCCCTCCAAAAGAGTTTGGTGTTACCCTCGAAGTTTTTAGTCAGCCTATCTTCTGCACTCATACTTGCTCTATCACGTTTCTCTTTCACTAAGGCCTTGGTGTCATTCTTACATTGCCGATATATTTCTTTCTTCTGTTCAGTCATACTGTCATTCAGATTCAAAGAAGAGACATAGTCCAGCCACGCTTTCTTCTTTTGCTCTACGGAAGCTGCCACTTCCGCATCCCACCATGCATCACCATTTGTTTTTCTATGCTTCTTTGAACTTCCACATACATCTTTCGCTGTATCTACCATACTCTCTTTCAATACTCTCCAGCATTCTTCAATGTCCGATTGCGGCTGGCTTGCCATCGTCAGCCGTTCTCGGACACCCTCTGCATACTTTTCTCTTACACACTCTTCTTGCAACCTTTCAACCTTTATTCTTTCAAGCCCTCCGAAGTGGACACGCTCTCGCCAGTGCCTCCACTTTCTGAACAGACCACTAAATCTCGCAATAACGAGATAGTGGTCCGTGTCGACTGTGGGGCCCCTGTAGGCTCTTGCGTCCAATATTTTGCTTCGGAGGCGACTGTCTACCAAAATTAAATCTATTATGCTTTTCTGTTCATTCCTTCTCCATGTATATATATGGATGTCCTTATGTTGGAAAAATGTGTTTGACACAATAAGGTTTCTCTCCATGCATACATCCGCTATGAGCCTACCTGCGTCGTTCACTCTCTTATCACCAAATGGACCAAGTACGTCCTCATAGTCGGGACGCTTGGTCCCCACCCATCCGTTCAAATCTCCGCATACAATCACGCGTTCACTGGTTTCTGCCATATCCAGAACTTCCCTAACATTATCCCAAAACTTCTCTAGGTCTGATGCCACCGAGGATCCTACGGGAGCATATGCTACAACCATGAATACCTTGGTGACACCTAGTTTTATACGGACCCAGAGAAGTCTGGGATCATACATTTCGTAATCCTTCACACCTGAGGCCAAGCGAGAGGACAACAGCACTCCTACCCCCATGCTGGCTCGATCGCTCTGTGGTACACCAGACCACAGAGCCATCCCGCCACCAGGAAGATCGCAGGCGTCGCTGCCCCTTCGCTTGGTCTCTGTTACACAGAGCACGTCTAGCTGTTTGTCCGCCATGACGGATATCAGCTCGTGCAACTTACCTTCCACACAACCTCTTACATTCCACGTGCCCACCCGGCACTCCGTTCTCCTCGACTCGCCTGACTGGGCAAGGCGTGATGGGTGGCGGCCCCCATCGCCGCAACTGCCGATGTTCGTACCGACGGGGGCGGGTCGGTACGCGTCGCCTCCGGGGGACGCCCTAACCCGCATTGCGGTACGCATTTCGAGCCGGATAAAATAAGTTTAAGTAATTTAGATGATGAACAAAAAAGGCACACCAAACTTTTGCTGTTTGTCTAGACTTCGTTTTAGTAACTATAAAATCAAATAATATATTTTTATTGTACCAGAAACTGAATCAAAAATCCTATAACTGATATTCACCTACTTGACATTAGATTAACAGGGCACTTTGCTTTAGTTTCCCCACAAACTTATAGAGGTCATATAGTTCATGGCTGACGCTCTCCATCTACTCTAAATACTGAATATATGTATATATTCTAAAACGTATACGCATTTAGTCATCATCTTATAGAGGAGGAAAACTTTCACAGTACATTATCCTCTCCGCGCTTCGTCTCATAAAGCCTTTTATCCTTAATCGCGGGCACTTACTTATTGTTGCTTACTTCGAGGACTAAGTCAGTTACATTACTTCCACAGATTTCTTTTTGTTTTTATCACAAGGCTTACGCTTTTAGTGAAATATGTATTCAGAAACAATGTTTTAATTTGATATATTAATATTGCTTCGGGTTCTGATGACATGACTTTTTTAATTAATTTAAAATCATTTTTTTTTTATTTATAAGTAATGTTTCTAAGAAATAATGCATCTTTATATCATGAAATTCACATCATCATCATTATTTGCCTGCTCTCATCCCATGCTAAGTGGGGTCGGCACAATACGTTCTTGACCTCCACAATCTTCTGTCAGTCGTCATATCTGCACTCATAATTTTCATACACATATTCTCGTTTACACATATTACATCAATTACTTTTTGGGTCTCCCACGATTTTTACGCCAATCCATAAGCATATTGATAACCCTATTATGAAATGTACAATAACACAATTTTTATTTCTCCTACTCTTACCCCAATTGCTTGGGGTCGATACAATATGTACTCTTCTTTCATAGTACATATTGTAAAAGTTATTGGTAATAGTTGTATGACCGGCCGGCTGCTAGACGTCAACCCTCCTTGGGAATGTAATTGTTGACCAAACGGCATCAGATGGACTTGGCCCAGATAAGGCCCGTTATAAGGCTCTTTTAATGATAATAAATAATAGCCAGACTCCGAATATTGGTGCACCCTATAAAGCAACGTCGAACACTGGTCATTTTTCTGCATAAGAATTATATTACTTGTAATACTTTATTTGTGCCTTCGAATTTATTTTATTCTGTAGAACTACATATTGTATTTCGTTAATGTTAAATATTCTTTTTTTTTAATAATTTCATCTGTGTTAAACATACAATAAATAATCCAAGTCCAAGTTTCCGTGTGGTGACGAAGTAAGAATACAATTCACCACCCCCTATCTTACCCGTGGGTGATCGTACGAGACGACTAAAGGATATATCATCATTCATCGGTGGAACAGCTAGAGCAAAAATTAAATGACACCGCCGAAGAGCTATACGAGTGGTTTCGTGCGAACGGTCTAGTTCTTAATTTAACCAAAACGTACCTGATTCATTTTGAATTATCTGGACGGTCAACTAAGGCATTGACAGTAGGCATGAACAATGAGCAACTAACTCAGGTCGAATCAATATCCTTCCTTGGAATTGAACTGGACCGATGTTTGAAATGGGAAAACCACATTAATAGAGTGTGTGGTCGACTAGGCAGCGCTTGTTTCGCTCTCGGTCGCATCGCTCGGATAGTATCTGAGAGAGAGGTGCGAGCCTGTTATTTTGCAACAGTACACTCATTGCTACAGTATGGTGCAGAGCTGTGGGGACAAGCGGCAGACCGCGAGCGCATCTTCCGAATGCAGAAGCGCGCCATACGGGCAATGGTCGGGATACCAAGCGACGCGACAGTAAGACCATACTTCATTAAGTTAGGAGTCCTTACTTTTCCCAGTATGGTAATATATCAGGTCGCTTTGTATCTGCGAGTTAATTTAGTTAGTTTTCCAAAACCAAGCACTACACATTCTTATTATACACGACATCGAGAAAACCTCTCGGCCATATCGCGTACACTTACCAAGTCGGAGAGAACGACTCATGTTATGGGCCCAACGGTGTATAATAAATTGCCTAGACAAGTAACTTCTGCCCCAAGTCTCAATAGCTTCAAAGTTCGCCTAAAGCAGTGGCTCGTCAGGCAGGCATTTTATACTTATGACGAATTTATAAAAATGTAGACAATGCTTATTTGCAGCTATTGCTTACGTTTTATTATTATTGGTACTATTTGACATTATTGTTACTATTTGACATTGGCTTTTATTTAATTTTAATATAAATGACATTTTTAATTTGATGTACCTAAATAATATTTAATTATGTATTATGAAATGTAACAATGACATGTAAGAAACCCTTATGAATAAATGAGTTATGAGTTATGAGTTATAAAATGCATACAACATCTACGCGAGAGAAGAACCTCAAAACAAAACCCTATACCAACACGTCTGACCAGCGTGGTATGCTAGGTCAATTACCCTCCCATTATCCATAATAAGGAGGCATCGAACCCAAGAGTGGGACATATATGAGCTGAGATGATGGTGATAAGAGGATGAAATAATACAAGTTGCATCTGCTGGTAATTACAATATTTTACAAATCCTTCTGTTTTCTTTTTTAATTAAATTTGTTGTTTGTGCCAAGAAAATTAAAAGTGCTTCCCGTGACTTTCTGAGTGTCAAACCTCGGTGTCTTTTACGGACCATTGTGGATCCTGGCTTACAGGCATTACAAATGGTAGGAATGTGAAATAGAATTAGTCCTATATAAAAAAAAACACAGTACGCCTTATCTATACATTTATTCTTTATCCATTGGCTATTCACCACTATTTAGACTATTTGGTATTTAGTTTTATTTTTAGTTTACCATCTTTTGCAATGATTTAGAGTCATAATTCATAAGTAATATATTAGATTTTCCGTGTGGTGACGGAGTAAGAATACAATTCATCACCCCCTATCTTACCCGTGGGTGATCGTAAGAGACGACTTAGGGATAAAAACGAATCCCGCACGGCGTCGAGAGGTATATATTAGGGCGGGTCTACGGGGTCTTGCGCCGCTTTTCCTGTCGCCCCGGACGGATTAGCGGGGTTTGACGTACCGTAGCCCGCCGCCAAAAAAAAAAGGGTTAAAAACGAATATAACATCTATGCAAGAGAAGGAAAACTCGAAACAAAATCATCTACCAACACACTGACCAGCGCGGTATAGTATGTAACTATAATCATATTACTCTTAGTGGTTATGGACTGAAGTCCTTGCAATATATAATTACCTCAAGACGTGGTGAAATTTCTGATTTCTGACAAGAGACTGTGTAGATTTGATATTTGTGTTCGCTCATGTTGAGCCACATGAAAGATAAATAACGAAGTCATTGGACTTGAACGAATACGAATTCAGCATTCTGTGGTAAATGTAAACTCAAGTACCTACAATAATATCTAAGTATATAACTTTGATTAAAGTCATATTGTTTACTTTTGAATCTATATTACTATTTCAAAGTTATGTTTGTTTATTTGAACTTGAACTTAAGTACAATTGAGTTTTAAAAATCTTTGTGGTTTGAAATAGCCTGTTTTCAAAGTAATTTGGCGAGTAGATGCTCTAAAATATCCTAATATAGCACCTACTTCCAAATGAAGATCGACGTCCGAGCAATGGCAATGTGCTGTTGTGCATCGTTCGGTGAGCGAGAAAGCCGGAAGCTCAATTAATTTTTTTTAATTTTTTTTTTATTGCTTATGGTGGTAAACGAGCAAGCAGCACACCTGATGATAAGTGTCACTGCCGCCCATGGACCTTTGCAATACCACGGGTATGCGTGCGTACGCCCCTCTATTGCCCCGGACTGAGTGGTGCGAGGAAAGGGCCGACCAAAACCCATCCCCAAAAAAAAAATTCGTAACACAAATATGCCTACCGAAATTCAAGTCTGTAGGAGCGTTATTAAAAACATGAGGATTTTCTTAGGCATTTCCTTTTGGGAACGCCTCCGCATTTTATTTTGGGAACGGAATTTTGTAAAATCTGTAATCATCTGACCAATTAACCAATCAATTACTGCAGAGAAAATGTTCAATCAAATGTAATATGATTTTTACCCCCAGAAATCCCATATTACTGGGACCTTTATCAACACTAATAGAACCCAAAACAATGGTTTATAAAATTTTTGTCTGTTTATCTGTTTGTCTATTTATCTGTTTGTCTGTTTATCTGTTTGTCTGTGCGTCTGTGCACGCTAATCTCAGAAACGGCTTATCCGATTTAGAGGCGGTCGGTTCACTAATGTATTGTGGTAAGCTTCACTTAATATTTAGGCTTTATTTCATGTCAATTGGTTTATAAATAAAAAAGTTGTGTCAATTTAAAAAATGTTCGGCGAAAAAAATCTTTATCGATTCTTTTCAAATTACGTACAAATTATCTTCAGTAAAAATAAATAAACACGTGTTTCAGCATTTGTTGATTTTCACCCTTTGAGGGTGTGAATTAGGCCTGCAAAGCGGGTTGGACGACTAATTAAATCATTAGCGCCAAGCCGATATTATTGAAGCTGGCAACTTGAAATGTTGACAGTGGTTTCTTTATATGACGTAGAGATTTATTAAGAAAGGATTTTACGAAATTATACCCCTAAGGGGGTGGAGCAGAGTGGCAAAGTTTGTATGGAGAGAAAAAAATCTTTATTGATTCTTTTCAAATTACGAGTCGAATCAATTATTCTAGGGTAATATCCGGCATTTGTCAATTTTCACCCTCTGGTTGTGTGAATTAGGCCTGTGAAACGGGTTGATCGACTCATTACGCCAAGCCGAAACTATTAAAGCTAGAAACATTAAATTTTTAAGCACGTTTTTATTTATGACATAGAGATTCAATTTAAAAGGATTTTATGAATTCCGCCCCTAAGGGGGTGTTACAAAGCGGCAAAGTGTGTATGGGGAGAAAATTTCATTATCTATTCTTTTCAAATTACGTACAAATATTCTTCGGTAAAAATAAATAAACACGTGTTTCTCTATCCCTCTCCATCAACACCGCACACCAGTGCCGTTGTGGCGACCAGTGCCGGCGTGAGAGCTCACACGATACTCATAGTAGACAGGCAATAGGTTCTTGCCTAATGGGTTAAGATGCAGGTTAAGTTTAACTTCAAAAATGTTCACTCTATAACTCAAATAATAAATCATATCTAATGAGGTCGCAACTCTGCTGGTGAAACAAAACAGTCAAATAAAGGGTGGCGATAATTATATTTTTATCCCATGGTCATACCTTAAATATTATTTTAATGGCAATATAATTTGTAGAATGAATAGAACTTTGAACCACCTTTTTCTTTAGTGACCGGCTATGGTATATATACACACGCGCACCGTACACGTACATCTACGTTATGCGGGCGGGCCACCGCAACCGTCGAGTCGAAGCCCTCATGCAGTGAACCTCAATACAGGTACTTACGCTTGCGCCGCCCAAAGCACCGACGGTAGAGTGTGTCAACCTAGAATATTTTCTCTTGGACCCACCCTATTGCCTAATTCCGTTAGACAACTAACTCGCAGAAGGCGGCGACCGCATCCCAGTTTCTGATGCTGTTGATTATCGTCCTAGCGACAACCTTTAACACCTTGCATTGCTTTTTCTATTTAACTCTGTCAGAGATGACTTCTGCCTGGACGAAGTCGCGGACAAAAGCTAGTATATATATAAATATAGAAGATAGATAAAGTCAAGAAGATAAGAAGATATAGCTTTGGCACTCTGTTCTCTCTGCCTACCTTGCATGGGATATGGCGTGATGATATGTATGTATGTATAAGAAGATTGCTTACATAAAAATAGTATTTGATGATAAATTATTACACTCAAATTAAATATACGATTTCGATTTACATAATATGAATATATTAAATAAAGTCTATGTTTATGTTGTATATACGAGTAGCTCTGATTATATGAAAACGGACTTAACGCGATGTTAAATTAAACGTATCATAAAAACTGATCATCGATTATAGCTTATCATTGGATAAATTTCATAGTAATCCAAAGTCTATGAGTACCCTCTATTAATCTTTACGACGTACTTGATATTGAGATCCCGGCTAGACGATTCAGGCGTTACTATATTAAACTATAATAGCTAAGAGTTTCAGTAATAAATTTCTAACTTCCTTAACGTAGCACCTGCCATAATCGTTATTGAACTTCAAATAACTTTTCGTTCTACACATACGATGTAACATTAATACGGTGTCATAAATTTGCCGTGTTTCAATAAATTTTAAAATTTTATTTAGACATTTATTATAGTACGTATTATAAATCAATAGATCAATATTAATGTATTATAATGTAATATCTGGATGACCAATCCTTGCTCGGTATTTTCTTGTTAGTGTGTTTTGGAAGATATATTTAAATATAATAAAAGTAATGAAAAAACTAAATTAAAAGGCAAAAAGTAAAAATTTAAACTAAAAAAAAGATATCGAGCAAAAAAAAATTAAAATCACGTTTGTTGTATGGGAGCCCCCTTAAATATTTATTTTATTTTGTTTTTTAGTATTTTTTGTTATAGCAGCAACATAAATACATCATATATGAAAATCTCTGTCTAACTGCTGTCTTACTTCATGAGATACAGCCTGGTAATAGACAGATGGACGGACGGATAGACAGCGAAGTCTTTGTTATAGGGTCCCGTTTTACGCTTTGGGTACGGAACCCTGAAAATGTTGAACTCACATAAAAGCTTAGTGCAATGGAAATACTCTTTAAAATTGGAATGCCTTGAAAGTCACAATACTGTATTAATACGGCATTTGAAGTTTCTAAGGCTAAGCTATAAAGAGGTCATACACTTTTAGGACACGGCATCTTGTAGCTGGGAGCTGGGAGTTTGAAATTTTAAATTGTTGAACAGCAATTTTCTAAGCCGAATATTGTAATTGAGAGCCATGATACATACATTGCACCGAATAACTGAAATCCATCGCTCATAAGATGTATTATCCTTTTTTATTTTACTCTGGTGAGGGTATTTTTACAGCATAATGATTAGGAAAGAGAGTCATTTATTATATTTTAGTTTGCTGTATAGCCAGCGTTTAATCAACATATTTGTAAAAATCAAGACGGAAAGGCCGAGTTATATTAGAAACAATCAGTAAGATACGATAGGGAGACAGCATGTTAATGATGATCAGATTAGTCTCAAGACGCCATGACCTACCTATGTGCGCTACTACGGTCGTTTCGATTTCTTTATACCATTTACTTGCAAATATTTTATCTCATTTGAAGGGGTCGAATAAGATGTGTGGCAGCGGCTACGAATACAACCAACCCTTACTTTGCTCGTGGGTGTCGTAAAAGACGACTAAGAGCCTTATAACGACCTGGGCCATTTCCATCTGATGCCGTTTGGTGAACAATTACATTCCCAAGGAAGGTTGACGTCTGGCAGGCGGCCGGTCATAAAACTATTGCCAATAACTTTTACAATATGTACTATGAAAGAAGAGTACATATTGTATCGACACCGAGTAATTGGGACAAGAGTAGGAGAATGATGATGATGATGATTTGAAGGGGTCGAATATCAAAAAAAAATCTTTCGAATAAGTGATAAACCCCGAGTTCGACGACCGGTCGAGTTCCTGAATACTCTGCAGGCTCCCAGTCTCCCAACTCACATCATAAAATTGAAAGCTGTCCCGCCAAAATTATACAACGCCACCAGCTTGCAAGAAAAAACATTGCATTGCAATGTAATCGGATCAACTTTACTGACCGGTTGTTCTTGTGCAGAGTCTGTATTTATTCCTAAGATTTTTCAAATACCATCACATCACTCCTCCGAATTTTAGAGAGTACAATTTGTCACTAAGGTCTGCTTCGCAATAACCATAAACAAAGCTCGAGGTCAAATTCTTAAGGTAGCGGGAGTAGACTTGAGAGAAAGCTACTTCTGCCATGGGCAGTTGTATGTGACATGCTTCAGAGTAAGCTCACAGAGTAGCCTGGTAATTCTAGCATCCGAAAGAAAAACGAAAGATATTGTTTACAAACAAATACTGTAATAGGTGTAGTATCGCGGGTGGATGTCAAAAAAGCAGCACCAGTACCCTTCCGTCGCCTCGGTCGGAATGAGCGCGGAGTGTTCAAAACATGGCCTGCTAAAAAAAGCCTCGTGTCCATAATATATAACTAAATTTCATTTGATTTTCATGTTTATTAAACCTTCCCTATACTATAATAAAGATTGTTATAATTATCATCATCATCATCACAGCCCATATACGTCCCACTGTTGGGCTCGGGCCTTCTCCATAATGAGAGGGAAGTTAACCTACTATACAGCACTGATCAGACGTGTTTGGATAGGGTTTTGTTTCGAGTTTTGCTTCTCTTGCATAGATGTTATATGCATTTTATATCCCTTAGCCGTCTCTTACGATCACCCACGGGTAAGATAGAGGGTGGTGAATTGTATTCTTACTCCGTCACCACATGGATATAATTGTTTTACTATATAAGTATACAAATATTTATACATAATAATTTTATTCTAAAATGGAGGAGAGGAAGGAAAACCCACCACTTTTCCACGGTTAATCAATATACCGTACCTACACCTCAAAAAAGGAAGGAATACGGGATGGGATCAAGGTGGAATAGGATATAAGGAAATCTTACTCCTGTGATGAGCACCGCCTCCAGAACTTCTACTTGCAATTTTCCGCAGAACTTCGAATAAAGATTCGACACGTGTTTCGCCTCTAAACGAGGCATCCTCAGGACGGTTCGGCTTCAAATGCGCTCCGATTGACTGTACGCACGCCTTTTATACCCGCTCCACTATCAAACTACCCGCGTTGAGTCATTTTATTGACACGCAAACAACTTTAAAAGTGGGGATGTATTAAAGTTTGTTTGTTCATTCAGCAATGTATGTTTGCTACATTTTAAAATCTCTAATTGTTCCAATATACACAGCCTGAAATCTTTGTTACAAATATGTAAGGGCTGGAAAGTATTATTATTATTTATACTGTGATTACTGTCTATTAAATGTTGAGCAAAGTTCGATTTATGTGGGTAGTTGTTTCTATATGCGGCTAAATGTTCTTTGTACCTAGTTTCAAAATTGCGACCCGTTTGTCCAATGTAAACATTGTGACACGTGTCGCATTTTAACCTATATATACCGGACTTTTTACTTGTTTCGAGCTTGTCTTTTCCATTACACAGGGTCTTGAGTGTGTTATTTGGTCTATAAGCACAGTGAATGTCATGTACTCTAAGAATTTTCGCTAGTCGGTCAGTCAAGTCACCGAAATAAGTTAAAGTACACGTGAATTTTGTAAGCTCTTTTGAAGAGGGATATAAAAGTTGTTTAACAATATTACTTTCTTTTCTTTTAATTAGCCTATCGATCAACTCTTTATTATATCCGTTGGATTGGGCGATATAATATATGATATTGAGTTCTTTTCTATATGACTCATTGCTTAAGGGCAATTTAAATAATCTATGTATCAAGCTATGGAATGCTGCTAGTTTATGTTGCCATGGGTGACACGATGAAACAGGTATTGTAGTATCTGTACACGTTGGCTTACGATAAACTTCAAATTTATGCCTGTTGCCTTCCCTACGTATGGTAAGATCTAAAAAGTTGATCATATTATTCTCTTCTTCTTCTAATTTAAATTTGATTTTGGGATGTAAAGTGTTCAATCTATTAACAAATTGATGGAGTTGCCGGGTAGTCCCAGTCCATACTAGTAATATATCATCAACATAACGGTAATAATATAACAATCTACTTTCTTGGACTACGTATTTACGTTCATAATCGTCCATAAAGATGTCTGCCATTAAAGGACTTAAAGAAGACCCCATTGCTAGACCTTCTTTTTGAATGTAGTGTTCGTTATTAAATTGGAAATAATTTTGCTTCATACAGAGCTCAGTAAGGCGTAGAATGTCGTTTGTTTGTCCTGGATGTATATTTTGTGTTCGAAACATATTTTTTAAGAACACTAAACATTCCTTATATGGGACCTTTGTGAATAGGCTCTCTACATCTAAAGAAACTAATTTGGCATTAAATGGTAAATGGAAATCTCTAATTTTGTCTATTAATTCAATACTATTTTTAATACTGTATTTTGGTTTAAAGCGCGATTTATCCTTTATATATAATGATATATAAAGGATATATATATAGATAATGTATTCAAATATTGTATATATATATATACTATAGATAATGTATTCAAATATTTAGCTAATTTATATGTAGGCGCGTGTACATAAGAAACAACCGGCCGAATAGGGATTTGTTCTTTATGAATTTTGGTTAAGCCATATAATAAAGGACACTGAGGGTTCATCATAACTAGGTTTTTACCGTGATATGAATTTGGTGGAAATAGTTGTATAGCATCTTTAATACATAACTTTAGCTCAGCTTGAAAACGTTTTGTGGGGTCAGAGGACAAGCGTTCGAATTCATCAGTCAATATGACGTCATTTATTTTACTATTATATTCGGACTTGTTCATAATAACAACTGTATTGCCCTTGTCTGCTTTATTTACAACTAAATCGTTAATTTTATTTTATTTTGAATGGATTTAAATATTTTGTATTCTGCGTTATAACGTTCACTGCCTTTGTATTTTTTTTATTGGTTGGCAGCTAAACTTTTAACTATGTCGTCCTTTTTATTTCTAAAAATTGCTATTTCTGTATCAACAGCCAAGGTCTCTAGAGATTTTTTATTAATATTTTTATGTAAATTGTATTTTAAACCCTTTTCTAGTAAGGTCATTTCGTTACTAGTCCCACTATCAAAATTCCCACAAGATACCATTAACAGTGTAGCCATAGCACTGTTGATGATGGTGACAATTTGACTTAGACAATGACTAACCTGAAAGACCAAAAACGTAAAAATAATTATAACTTGACACTGGCACCAATAGCTCGTATAAGTAGCTGATTGCCAATACACAAAGAGAAGAAGAAGAACGTTTATGTGACATCAACCTTTTTAGAGTTCCATACCCAAAAGATAAAACAGGACCCTATTACTAAGACACTGCTGTCCATCCGCTGCTTTGCCTGTCTGTCACCAGGTTGGTCTCATGAACCGTGATAGTTGATGAATTTCTTTTGCCACTACAACGACAAATACTAAAAAACAATAAAATAAATATTTAAAGGAGGGGTCCCACACTGCAAAGGTAATCTTTTTGCTCGTTTTTGCTCGATATTGATAACAAAAATAGGTAGACGTTTGAAATATTCACAGGATATTTCGTTATATATTCCCTTTAGAAATAAATAATTAAATTAAAATAAAACAAATAGAGAATTTAAGCTCCCATACAACAAACATGATTATTTTGCCATTTATAGATAACTAGCTTCTGCCCGCGGCTTCGCCCGCGTAAAAGGTTACTTTCCTAAAGTTTTTGATCCCCTATTTTTATTTTTGACCGTCGGTAATACAGTGCAACGGTATTACAATACTCAGGGTTGGAACTTCATTACTGGACTGCTAGATGCCGTTGAAGAAGCTAGATTGAGATTTTTAGACAAACAATTTTTTTAATATTTCATATAAAAAATTTGATTTTTTTTTAATAAAAAGTATCCTATGTTACTTTTAATACCTCCAAGAATATGTGTACAATGTTTCATGATGATCGGTTGAGTAGATTTAGCGTGAAAGCGTAACAAATAAACTTACATTCACATTTATATATTAGTAGGATGGTACGGATCCCTTCGTGCGCGACTCCGAGTCGCTCTTAGCCGGTTTTTTGAATATAATCGAATTGAGTTTACAAACATGTGTCAAAATAAAATGTCTTTTAAATCAAAATTACTAAGAAGTATTGATATCAACTTTAAAGCAAATCACCCCTAAAATAACTTTCCACCCCTTTTTAACCCAGTTAGGAGATAAATCTCAATAAAATATGAATCACATCTTTCATCAATTCTGTTAAAAAATGTTAATGCAAAATTTGAAATAGATTGGACCAAGGAATCACGTTGTCCCATACAAACTTTGCCCTGCTTTTTCACCCCCTTAGGTACATAATTTCGTAGAATCCGTTCTTAGCTGACCTCTACTCGGCAAAAGAAATATTCCTACCAAATTTGAGGTTTGTAGGCCTTATGGTTCCAGAGATATCGTGATGAGTCAATACATAGGTGGAAATCTCTTATATATATAGATTAGCAAAACCTAAGGGGTTTCAATGAAGCACTTTGAGGAACTCGGTCCATAAGCAATTTAGCATAAAGAAGCAGCTTATATTACTAATCCTATATAAGACTTTTGTTTGAAATATATACGCAGAGACGTATGTAGAAAATTTCTCGCTTATGGTATTAATATGATTAAATGAGTATGGGTTTAAGTAAATTACTTGCACAAATTTATTTTATTCTTTACATAATTTCTTCATTTCTCGTGTTTTAAAAAGAGCATTATTATTCAAGCCTTAAGTCCAATTAGCGTTTTCTTTTGCATAAAAAAAAATAAGTTAAGAACTCTCGAAAGAAAATTAGGCCTCATTATATTGAAATTAAGTTCGACGTTCGAGAAAACCAAAGTTTTCAGAAACTTCTCAACAACACGAGCGAGATGGTTCTATAATAAAAGATGAAATTATTTCTACATTTAAAGTAAAAGACATCAATTTATTTTAGTGCAAAGTATGCTATTTGCGATAAGTTAAATATGATGATTATTTGATTGCACAAATGGTATAGTGATTAAGATACTTATCGTGCCAAGTATCATGAGTTTGATTGCCATGCAACACTTTACACGTTACAAACATTGTTGAGCTCAATCTGAGTATAATTTGTATCCATTAATCGTATGTAAATTATGCAAAGTGTGTAATTGTATGACAAATCTCTACAATACAAGGATTATTTCCTGCGAGTTGCTTGTGGGCCATTAAATTATGTTATCATTATATTGTGATGTAAACATAATATTTAGCAATGATATAAGAGTAGAATGCCAATAGAAGGTTAAAAATAGATTTGAAATCTAAACAGGGGTACATACACGAGTATGGGTATATTCTATCATCACTCACTCTTATCCCAATTACATATTGTAAAAGTTATTGGCAATAGTTTTACGACCGGCCGCCTGCCAGACGTCAACTATTCTTGGGAATGTAATTATTGACAAAACGGCATCAGATAGAGTTGGCCCAGATCAAATAGGTCAATAAGGCTATTACCCGTCTTTTAGGACATCCACGAGCAAAGTAAGGGTTGGTAGTATTCGTAGTCGCTACCCCACAGCAAAAATGCAACAAAATATATGGTATAGCAATTTTTAAACCAATATAATATAGGTATTTAAATAATAAATATATATAATAAATATAATAAATTATTATTGTACAATTGTAACCCAAGTTGGAACGAGTTTCAATATAATATATATATATAAACAAAGGAATCTTTAGACAGAAATCTTAGATACATACATACATACATACATATCATCACGCCATATCCCTTGCAGGGTAGGCAGAGAGAACAGATAAAATTAACAGATTTAATTAATGAACAGATTAATTAATTATTGATTATTAATTGATTATTTTAATTTAATGAACAGATTTAATCTTAGATAAAATATGTAAAAAATATTATAATGTTAGAAATAAATGGAGGACTATTTTACCGTAATACAGTGCTTACTAGTACGGAGGATAGTGTACCGGTTTCAATCTCGTGAATTTTAAGCAATTAAACAATCTTACGGCATTATTGTAATTAGATATATCACAAATAAGAAGCTTTATGTGTTTTTTAAAAAGAATAAAAGTGATATTAGATTGACTGCAGACTAAATTTAAGATTGAAAATATGTAAGTGCCCTCACTGTTTATACTTATTTATTCATTATCTGTAAATCTATTTGGTAATAAAAAAAAAGTTGGAACGCGTTTCAATATAAAATATATCAAAACAAAGGAATATTTAGACAGAAATCTTAGATAAAATATGTAAAAAATATTATAATGTTAGAAATAAATGCTTCTAATATCTCATTTGTTTTATCTATCTATCCAGATGGATAGATAGATTTATATCTTTCAACAAGCAATTCTTGTATATTTCTTCTATATTTACGTATTTATATATTTCTATATATTTAGAATCACGGTAACGGTTCCGACGATTTCCATGAAATTATTATACTCTTCACTACGATGGGATTTTTAGAATGTGATGGTTTTTTTTTCCGCTGTCATCAAGAATAAAAATAGGTTAGTAAAGCGAGAGAGTAATCGAGAGTAGCTCAGTTAGGAAATCGAGCAGTCACTTAAACCAGCCCCGGTTCTATCCTTCCCTTTTTTTCACTTTTTTATATTATTAAAACCAATTAGGTTTTATATTATTTCGTGAATTATTTATTATGTTATATAAACAACCAGTTCATTTAAAAAAAAAAAACAAAAAGTACTAGGCTCGGTCGTCTCGATATTTTAAATCGATATTTGAAAAATAAAAAAATGTAACTTTGCTTTCGAATTACTGAAAATTAATAAAATCAATACAAATAGAAAAATATAATTTAACTAATATTGGATGTACTACTTTCTGCAGACATAAAAAGTTGTCGCAAATGAAGCTACAAAAATTAACTAGTCTCTTTATACATAAAATTTAAAACCCTATTTTTATTTAATAAAATTGACATTTATGTCTTTTATAGTCTTTGTACCCGTCTCGCCTCTTAATAAATTTATTTCACGTTTGTAACAAAAGTAGATACAGTAAAGTAAACTAAAAGCTTTTCAAATAGTCTCAAACATAAACTAAGTAACTAACTAACTACTTAGTACTGAAAATAGAAAACGTGATATGTTAATTAATGCTTAGCAATCACTTGATGCTATAGAAGTAAGAAATAGTAGTCGTAATAGAAATTGCTTCAGCGGAGTATCACTTGCTTCATCGTAGTGTCCGCTGGCTCCTTTACAAAGCAGAGTAAATAAAAAGACCTTATATCTGACCGAATAAGTGTCAATATGACTTTCTTTGAGCTGGTGACAAATAAAATCCGATAATCAAACAATGTTTTCGACAAATGAAGATATGTACTTATTTGATGCTGCAACTATTTGTAATTTAAACACCAGATTGTGTACTAAATTGATTAATTAATTTGTCTACATAATATATATTTATTTTGCTTTTGGTATCTGAAATACGATTTACACTTGTTTTTTAAAGACCGATTACAGTTTATAGAAATAAAATTGATATTCTTCTGTTTTGGTAAGAAAGGCGTTTCTATTACTATTAAAATACTTAATAAAAAAATTACCGACAGAGTGAGATTACATTCAATACAATGGAGAATTAACAAAGACCTATTTAAGAATATAATTACGTAACATATATATATCCCCCGTGTGGCGACGGGATAGAATACAAGTGTCGCCACCCCTTGCTTGCCCGTGGGAGTCGTAAAAATCGGCTAAGGGTCCACCAGGAGAGAGGGCAGCAGCTCTCTCCTGGGATACGTATAACACCACACTGCGATCGCCAACCCGCCTGCCAAGCGTGGCGATTATGGCTCAAAACCCCTAATGATAAGTACAAATAAAAAAACGGCCCCCAGTCACGGCAGCTCCACTATCCTACGGGCTCATTGTGGTAGCGGGCCTGGTAGCGATGGAGTAGGGGGTGCTAAGAATCCCCGGCAGCGATCCGGCTACCAATCAAAACGACCCTTGGCCCTGGTAACACACAACATTCGGACACTCAGGACCGACGAAAGGGTCATCGAGCTGGAAGAGGAATTGAGCAAAATCCGCTGGGACATTGTAGGATTATCAGAAGTGCGAAGAGAGGGCGAGGGCACGATAATCCTCCGGTCTGGAAACTTGCTCTTCTACCGCGAGGGATATCACCCGTCCCAAGGCGGTATAGGGTTTATCGTTCGCAAGTCTCTTGTAGGCAACGTGGAGAGGATCGAGAGTGTGTCGACAAGGGTAGCGTACCTTATACTCAGAATTACCAAACGGTATTCGTTGAAGGTCATACAGGTATACGCACCGACCTCGGCATACTCCGACGACGAGGTGGAGGCCTTTTACGAGGATATCTCGAAAGCCATACACGCGTCCAAAACCCACTTCACGGTGGTTATGGGAGACTTTAACGCGAAACTAGGCAAAAGGAGTGATGATGAGTTGAGAGTGGGGAAACATGGATATGGACAGAGGAACCAGAGGGGCCAGAAACTGGCTGAATTTCTGGAGAAGGAAAGCCTCTTTATGATGAATTCCTTCTTCAGAAAGCAGCCACAAAGGAAATGGACCTGGATTAGCCCCGATGGTTCAACAAAAAACGAGATAGACTTCATCTTGTCGGACAAACGACATATATTTAATGATGTCTCAGTGATCAGCAGGATTAAAACTGGGAGCGATCACCGAATAGTACGAGGCTCATTAAATATCCATACGAAAGTCGAACGGTCACGCTTGATGAAGTCTACCCTCCGACCTACACCTGTCCAATACCAGAACCTCGAAAGCTTTCAACTCGAACTACACAATCGCTTCCAATGTCTAGACGAGTGCGAATCTCCGAACGATATGAACAACAGGTTCGTGGAAACTGTCCACGCGGTTGGGTCGAAGTTTTTCAAGGCTCACCGCGCCAATAGACCTAAAAAACTTTCTGACCAGACTCTCAGGCTCATGGAGCGGAGAAAAGAAATGCCAGTACAGTCTTCAGCCGATTGGTCCGAACACAGGCAGCTTAATAGGCAGATCTCCAGGTCTGTGCGTCGCGATATTCGCCAATTTAATACGCTCCGTGTTAAAGAAGCGATAGAGCGGAATCGTGGCTCAAAAGTGTTCGCACAAGATCTGTCTATTGGGCAAAGCCAATTGACTAAGCTGAAGACCGATGACGGCACTGTCATTTCATCCCAGGGTGAGATCTTGGGAGAGGTCGAAAGGTTCTATGGACAGTTATATAAATCATCCCGAAGTCCTGTTGTCGGCTTGGTCCAAGATCCCAGATCCAAGCTAACTCGGCACTATACCGAAGAAATCCCGGACATTAGCTTGTGCGAGATCAGAATGGCTCTTGAACAACTACGAAACGGTAAGGCACCGGGAGATGACGGAATTACGGCAGAGCTACTGAAGGCAGGCGGTAAGCCGGTCTTAAAAGCCCTTCAAAAGCTATTTAATTCCGTTATCCTCGGGGGCGACGTTCCAGAGTCGTGGACCGGGAGTGTGGTGGTGCTGTTCTTCAAGAAGGGCGACAAAGCTCTTCTAAAGAACTACAGACCCATCTCACTCTTGAGCCACGTCTACAAGTTGTTTTCGAGGGTCATTACCAATCGACTCACGTGCAAGCTTGATGACTTCCAGCCACCCGAACAAGCTGGCTTCCGAAAAGGCTATAGCACCATAGACCATATTCTCACGCTTCGGCAGATTATCCAGAAGACCGAGGAGTACAATCGGCCTCTGTGTATAGCGTTTGTGGACTATGAGAAAGCCTTTGATTCAGTCGAAACTTGGGCGGTGCTGCAGTCCCTTCAGCGGTGCCAAATCGACCATCGTTATATAGAAGTGCTGAAGTGTTTGTATAGAAACGCCACAATGTCAGTCCGTATCCGGGATAAGAGTACGAAACCGATCCAGTTGCAGAAAGGCGTGAGACAGGGAGATGTCATCTCTCCGAAACTGTTCACCACTGCACTGGAAGATGTCTTCAAGCTCTTAGACTGGACCGGACTAGGTATTAACATTAACGGCGAATACATCACTCACCTTCGATTTGCAGACGATATCGTCGTTATGGCAGAATCCATGGAGGACCTTGGCACCATGCTCAACGATCTCAGCAGGGTATCCCAACTGGTGGGGTTACGAATGAACATGGACAAGACGAAAGTCATGTCAAATGCCCATGTCATTCCTGTACCGGTCCTAGTTGGCAATGCGATTCTCGAAATTGTCGATCATTATGTTTACCTTGGACAAACAGTCCAGTTAGGCAGATCCAATTTTGAGAAAGAGGTCAGCCGACGAATCCAACTCGGTTGGGCAGCGTTCGGGAAACTTAAGAGGATCTTCTCGTCCAACATACCTCAGTGTCTGAAAACACAGGTCTACAACCAGTGTGTGTTACCAGTGATGACTTACGGCACGGAAACGTGGTCCCTAAATGTAGGCCTCATAACCAAGCTCAAAGTCGCTCAGCGTGCTATGGAGCGAGCTATGCTCGGGATTTCTCTGCGTCATAGAATCCGTAATACGGAAATCCGCAGAAGAACGGGTGTAACCGACATAGCACGAAGAATTAGCACGCTGAAGTGGCAATGGGCTGGCCACATCGCTCGAAGAACCGACAACCGCTGGGGAAAAAAGGTTCTAGAGTGGCGACCACGTACCGGACGACGCAGTGTAGGACGCCCCCCCACTAGGTGGACAGACGATCTAGTTAAAATTGCTGGGCGTCGATGG
Source organism: Lymantria monacha (assembly GCA_905163515.2). NCBI lineage: Eukaryota > Metazoa > Arthropoda > Insecta > Lepidoptera > Erebidae > Lymantria > Lymantria monacha. The sequence continues at coordinate 14,335,089 of LR991097.1, read as the reverse complement.
ATGCAGACGGCACAGAACCGCACTCTGTGGCATACCATGAGGGAGGCCTATGTCCAGCAGTGGACGGCGATGGGCTGAAATGATGATATATATATTTTGCCCGCGACTTCGTCCACGCAGAAATCATCTCTGGCAGAGTTAAATAGAAAAAGCAATGCAAGGTGTTGAAGGTTTGTCGCCAGGACGATGATCAACAGCGTCAGAAACTGGGATGCGGTCGCCGCCTTCTGCGAGTTAGTTGTCTAACGGAATCTATACATATAATAAAAATGTAACGGATCGCTGTCTGTACATGGAAGATATATGAGAAAAAATATTACTGGCACCTTTATTAGGCAATATGGTGGGTCCGAGAGAAAATACTCTACGTTGACACGCTCTACCATCGGTGCTTTGGGCGGCGCAAGCGTGAGTACCTGTATTGAGGTTCACTGCATGAGGGCTTCCACTCGAGATGATACCCGGTTGCGGTGGCCCGCCCGCATAACGTAGATGTACGTGTACGGTGCACTATGGGGTCACGCGTCACCTAAGACGGATTGGGTGCGGTGTGTCTATATACCATAGCCGGTCAGTAAAGTAAAAGGTTGTTCGAAGTTCTATTCATTCTACAAATTATATTGCCTTTAATATACTATTTACGGTATGACTATGGGATAAAATATAATTATCGCTACCCTTTATTTGACTGTTTTGTTTCACCAGCAGAGTTGCGAACTTGTTAGATTTGATTTATTATTTGAGTTATAGAGTGAACATTTTTGAATCTAAACTAAAACTGTATCTTAAACCCTTAGGCAAGAGCCTATTGCCGTCAACTATGTGTATCGTGTGAGATCTCACGCCGGCACTGGTCGCCACGACGGCACTGGTGCGGGGTTGATGGAGAGGGAGAGAGAAACACGTGTTTATTTATTTTTACCGAAGAATATTTGTACGTGATTTAAAAAGAATCGATAAAGAAATATTCTCCCCATACACACTTTGCCACTTTGTTACACCCCCTTAGGGGCGGAATTCATAAAATCCTTTCATATTGAATCTCTATGCCATAAAAGGAAACGTGCGTCAAAATTTAATGTTTCTAGCTTTAATAGTTTCGGTTTGGCGGTAATGAGTCGTTCAACCCGCTTCACAGGCCTAATTTATTCAACCAGAGGGTGAAAATTGACAAATGCCGGATATTACCATAGAATATTTGATTCGACTCGTAATCGGAATCAATAAAGATTTTTTTTCTCCCCATACAAACTTTGCCACTCTGTTCCACCCCCTTAGGGGTGTAATTTCGTAAACTCCTTTCTTAATAAATCTCTACGTCATAGAAAGAAACCACTGTCATAATTTCAAGTTGCCAGCTTCAATAATATCGGCTTAGCGCTAATAATTTTATGAGTCGTCCAACCTGCTTCGCAGGCCTAATTTACACCCCCAGAGTGTGAAAAATGCTGTAACACTTGTTTATTTATTTTTACTAAAGAATATTTATACGTAATTTGAAAAGAATCGATAAAGATTTTTTTCGCCGAACGTTTTTTAAATTGACATTTCTTTTTTATTTATAAACCAATTGACATGAAATAAAGTTTAAGTGAAGCTTACCACAATATATTAGCAAAAATCGTGTCTGAATCATATAAGCCGTTTCTGAGATTAGCGTGCACAAACGCACAGACAAACAGATAAACAGACAAAAATTTTAACAATTGGACGTTTAGTAGTCAAAAAGTATCCGTATTAGAAAATTTAATACATATAAAAACAGATGACCAATTATGAAATACTTATTGCTGAAATTATATCAAAATCGTTGTTAGAAGAATATCATATATTAAACAACTTAGAAATTTGGGAGATATTATTTGTATTATACAAAGGAATTTCTAATATGGATATCTACAGATTCATATTTCAGCACGCCTTCGGCTACAAGGAGCATTTGGCTAACCACATTCCGTATAATGACTGAACATATATTAAATTTATTATTACTAAAAAAAATCTATTAGATGAAATACATTCTAACATATCTTTCGACAGTTTTCTTGCAAATTCCTTAAGGATAAAATCATATAGTAGTTTTTATTAGTCTAGCGTTTGTTTAGTTAGAGAGAGAGGTAGCACAACAAAAGCTCTACTCAGTAGACACTGACTCTGTTAGCTAAGAACATGAAATAGAAAGCATCTAGTTTTTGCTTTTAAGCTGGTGGTAAAGACGGTTACTATTTTAAATGGTCGAAGAGTACAAAAAGCGGCCAAATATATTTTGACGGAATTCACTGCTTGTATCTTCTGCTAGTGATGTCTTAATAGTATTGTGCATAGGTAAAGGTAAAATTAATATAATAATAAAATTTATAATACAGTAGTTAGTTAAGGTATAAGGTAGTTTATACTATTTAATCTAGTCTATTAAAATAATTTATTTCATGCTTCACATAATAAGTCACAGATCGGTTTGCGAGTGATTTTAAAATTTTACAAAAATACAATTAATAGATACAAATAACATTTAGACCAGGAATAACCATTTGTGGATAACCTCTGCGTAGGGTTCGAACACCTTAGTCACGTTCACCATCCATAGTCGTGTGCAATCTTAAAAAATAATCAATCCATCCATAATCAAGTCCAGCCTTTGTGCAATCTTAAAAAATAATCAATAAATAATTATAAAGATACAGATATAAAGTAAATATCTGTCTTTTAAATTTTTGCGGCTATCTCCCTTAGAATTGCTGTAAATGAAAATGAATAACTGAATAAGAATGTTAGTTAATACTTGATGTAACTGACATAGCACAGAGAATTAGTAAGCTAAAGTAGCAATGAGAAGCTAAAGCTTTTGCCAATCGATAGACGCTGGGAAAGAAAGGTGCACGAGTGGCGACCACAAAGAATCAGATAGATCGAAGACTTGGTGAAATTTACCGAGAGTCGTTGGATGCGGGCAGTAAATAAAACTCGCTTTTTGGCAATCTGTGAGGGAGACGTATAGCAGAACGACAAAAGGCTAAATGATAATGAAGAATGTTTGTAAAATTCGATCTTATAGTATAGAATACATATATTTTAATAGTGGTAGTACTACGCTGTTAATAGTTCTCTGTCTGCAGCCGCGACCCGGTCCTTTCTGGGTACTACCACACTCTCGCAGAAGATCGACATCTGAGTAATGGCAATGTGCTATTGCGCTTCGTTCGGTGAGTGAGTGTGCCGGGAGCCCAACTTGGTTTGGTGGATTTGGAGTTTGTATCGGTAGGCAGCGGCCTTTTTTTTTTTTTTTTTGTGGTGGGCCATGGACGTCGCACCCCGCCAAATCGGTCCGGGGTGACGGAAGAAGCGGCGGGCAACCCCATTGACCCACCCTGCAAGCACCTCTTCTTCGCCGTGCGAGGGGGCCACCGGTACCCGATCTTTGTCTTCGGTGGCCCGCTCGGCGGTATGCCCTCTCAGGCTCCTCTCCTGTCGACGCCCCGACAGATTTCGCCGTCGAGGCGTCGTCCTCACGCAGTGGCCTCGCGTCGGGTGACTGGACAATTCCCCGGTCCGATCACCCGAAGCCTCGGTTAGGGCGGCATCAGGCGCTGGTATTCGCGCCTGCGCCGCCCCGGCCGCGGGCGGTGGCCCGGGTCACGAGAATCCTCCCGGGTCCGTTCCGCCGCCTCCTTCTGCGAGATGACAGCCTCGCAGAAGGCGGCGACCGCGTCCCAATTCCTGACGCTATCGACCATCGCCCTCGCGACAGCCGGCAGCGTCAGGTCGGCACCGATAATAGCGACGAGGTCGCGGCGCTGCCCGTCCCAGCCCGAGCATTCCTCGAGCGTATGTTGTGCCGTGTCCTCGTCACTACTGCAATGATGGCAGCCCGGAGTCCATTCCCTGTACACGACCGTGTGCAGGTATTTCCCGAAACACCCGTGCCCCGTTAACACCTGCACCAGTCGGAAGGTGAGGACCCCGTGCCGCCGCTCCATCCATTCCATCAGTACGGGCCGGAGGGCCTCGACGGTAGTGACACCGTGTCTAGGCCTCTCCAGCCGCGTAGCCCAACGGGCGATGACTTCTCGGCGGACGTCCTCGCGCCAGGTGGCTATCTCGTTAAACGATGGGGAGTCACCCTCTTCGCGCATTGAGGTAACCCGCCGGTAGAGGTCGGAGAGCATCTCCGCCTCTAGGTCCCACGGGGGTGTCCCGGCCAATAGGCACGCCGCCTCTGTCGACACCGTGCGGTACCCGCGAATGGCTCTGACCGCCATGGCTCGCTATGGCCTCCACAGCACCGCCCTGAGCTGGGCGTTCAGAGCCCTCGCCCACACGGGTGCGCCGTACATGGCCATTGAGCGGATCACCCCCGCATACAGCCGTCGGCCCTCGAAACTGGGTCCGCCCACATTCGGCATGAGCCGAGAAAGGGCGGACGCCGCGCCGACCAGCCGGGGAGCAACGGTAGGCAGCGGCCTAGCCTATACCCTTGGTATTGCAAAGGTCCATAGGCGGCAGTGACATTTACCATCAGGTGTGCTGTCTGCTAGTTTGCCACCATAAGCAATAAAATAATAAAAAAAAAATTGTTATAAGAACTAACTCAACAACAGAATAATTCTAATAGAAACTACGTAAAAGCATGTTGCTTTTACTTTACTTTAACTGTGTTCCACGGACGTTCCGTGGAACACAGTTGCTACATTCTCAGATATCGTGATCACATAGAAGGAAGGCGACAGAGTAGGTTAGAGAGGATGGCCTTGTATATACAATCGCAAAACGCTACGTCACTGTTTCACTTCACTGAGTTGTAATATGATTTTTATATATGGGGTATTTTATATGACACACGACATCGATGATTGATTGATATTCACATGTAAATTCACAGTACATTCAATATGTAAAATTGAGGTGTTACTTAAAATGGGGGCGTCGTTGGTACCATTAGTTTAATTATACGGAACATTATAAACAGTTCAAGATGAAAAATTTAATCCTAGTGGCAATTCTCACGCATAGTAAGTAACTGTCACGAAATTAAAAAAAAATGGAATTCGAGCTTTTCACAATCGTGAAAAAGAAATATGCGTAACCCAATTTAGGTTTTCTTTGAGATAATATCTAATTAGATATTTAATTCGAGTCTTGGTCTGTATACTCATTTTTCTAACTGGTAATTTTACATACATACATACCATCACGCCATGTCCCTTGTAGGGTAGGCAGAGGGAACAGAGTGCCAGAGAACTCTATCCTTGCATACTTCACTCGCTTCCTCAACATTCATAATTCTCTTCATACACGCTCGCCGGTTTCGGAGACTCTTGACACCACCTTCCTTCAGTACATGACCGATCTGATTTAGATAGGTTAGTCTCGGTCTCCCCCGGTACCTACATCCTTCCACTTTCACATTGCATATATCTTCTTAACCAGACGTTCGTTCGGAATTTTTTCTACATGTCCGAACCATCGGAGCATTCCCTGGTATTCACTGGTAATTTTCAGTGAAATTAATTTGTATTTTTTTTGTATTTATCCATGTGGTGACAGAGTAAGAATACAATTGACCACCTTATATCTATCTTACCCGTGACTGATCGTAAGAGATGACTAGGGGATATAAAACGCATATAACATCTTTGCGAGAGAAGGAAAACTCGAAACTAAACTCTATACTAACACGTCTGACCAACGTGGTATAGTAGGTTAATTTCCCACCCATTACGAAGGAAGCCCGAGCCCAACAGTGGGACATATATGGGCTATGATGAAGATGATGATAATTTGTATTCACATGTTCGTTAACTAAAAAAAACTACCACATCTTAATTTTCACTTTTCGAAGTTATTTTTGAGATCAATCCTATGTAATTATATTGAATACAGGCGCCCTATACATGATTACTACACCCTATACTTATGTATATGTAAATGGAGGCGGAGATCAAAAGTATTTATGGACAGAGATAAAAGAGCTTAAAAGCATCAGAATAGATGGCTGGAGATAGGTGTAGTTGGATGAATGGGGATAAACATGGTTAGATGTTTTAGAATGAATGGGGTTGAATAAGGAGGAATGGACGCATGGAATGCAGAACGGGCGAATGAATTTAGAGATGGAGTGGGTTAGTATATTGGGTGATAACAATTTACTCTAAAAAATTGTATTTTTACATGTAATTTTGTCGAGCTGAATTTCGAGATTACTCTTTGCACGAACTCAATCAGTCAAAATTTAAAACTAACAAATCAAATGCTAGTGTTCGAGGAATTTAAAAAACGACCTCTGTAGAATTGCATAATTTGATTAACAATTATGAAAAAATTAAAGCTTAAATAATTTTAAAGCATAAATCCGTTACTCTTTCAATGATATGAGGAAAATATGTTATTACATATTACAGCTGTATAGAATGTAGCAACATTATTTTACCCTTTTTCTAAACTCGTATTCCTCCTACTGCTAGCCACCCTTCCACGAATTGAAATAGCCTACACTACCATATTTTGATCTTTTTTTATCTGCACGCTTTTCTTTTTACTATTCCTTTTTTTTTCTTCACTCTGACATACTGCTGCCGACGTATCGGGCGACGTAGGTGCGAGTACCTACTCCTGACGCCACTCTAGCTAAGTCTAGTCTAGGTCGCGGGTGGATGACTCCGGGATCAGTTGCTACCCGCAGAGAGGCCGACTGCATGAGGACCAAGCTCCAATGATACTATTATTAGTTGCCCGGTTGTGGATGGAGAGGATACCTGAAAGGGTAACTCGCCGGGCATGGGACACCTCTCTTCCGTCACCCTGGATGTAATGGGTGAGGTGTGTCCAGACCATAGCCTGCCAAAAAAAATACCACATCGAACAGTTGCGATGCATAAAGTTTAATTTCAAGTTATTTTCTCTTACAGTAAACTTATCTGTTTAAGTCGTTTTGTCATAATGATTTCTGATGTTTACGCGGGTGCTACGACATTTGAAATAAAACTACTTTTACGGATTCTATCGCGTTTATATTTGATTTTTAATTTGCCGACGTTTCGAACACTTTACAGTTTATTTATTTTTTATTTATTTCTGAACAATATTTATTTGAGTTGAAAATGTGATAGATATTAATACAATAGTGCTTAGTAATATAATAGTTATTAGAATATTAGTCAATAAATAAATTTAATTTTTGCATCATCACAAATCATTTACACTATATAGACATCTATTTAGGTACTCCTTTAATTTTATCTTAAACTTATTTGTATAAACAGCATTTTTTAAATCTTTAGGCAACTTGTTAAATAACTGTACAGCTTGATAATGCGGGCCGTGTCTGACAACATCATACTTGGGATTCATTTTTGTTTTAAAATCTTTTCTACGAGTTTCATCTCTCACTTGTCTCAAAATTACTTATGTATTTATTTAGAGAAATTTGTTAAAGCTACTAGGATATATAGACTTGGAATAGTAAGGATATTCAAAGTTTTAAAATACTGTTGACAACTCTCTCTTTGTGGTATACGCATGATGGTCCTAATGGCTCGTTTCTGCAGTACAAATGCCCTTTAATGGTTATAGCTGTAGCTTTGATCCCAAAATTGTATGCTATACCTGAACCTTGACTCCACCAGCGCATAGCAAACCATCCTCAATTTCTCTATATCAATATCATCTCTTAATACCCTTAAGGCGTAACACGCTGATGATACAGAGGAATCTATTGCCTTTAATTCAGGTTTCCAATTTAGCATATCATCTATGTGTACTCCCAAAAATTTAACCTCTTTTACTAATCCTATTTCTTTACTATCCAATTTGATCTTTATGATGTCATTATTACGTGCTGTTGTTTTGAACAACATAATATTGGTTTTTGCAGTATTTATTCATTAATACATTAATTTTACTTGTTAAGTTATTAAGATCTTTGCCCCCTATAGTAGTATTCGTGTCATCAGCGAACATGGTAAGCCGAGAGTCAGGTATTATCTTATTATATTATAAACAATTAGGTAAATCATTAGTGAAGATATTGAATAAAATTGGTGCTAAAATTGATCCTTGGGGAACACCTGTTTTAGTATAAGTAGTCTTAGATCGATAAGATTTTTTGTGGCCAATTTCATCAGTTTTAGAGACTTCTACATACATTTTTTCATTTTTTAGATATGTTGAAAATAACTGTAATGAATTACCTCTTATACCATAATGACACAATTTGCTAATTAGCAGGTCATGATCCACCATGTCGAATGCTGAACTTAAATCTAAAAATATGCCAGCAACTCTCATTTTATTGTTAATATGTCTTAATACGTCCTCTAATAGTGCGTATATTGCATCGCTAGTTCCAATTCCTTGTTGATACCCATATTGTCTCCTGGTGAGTATAGCATTCACCTTAAGATGAGATACAAGACGATTTTTCAAAACTTTTCAAAAATTTTTGAAAGTGTAGGTATTAGGGATAGGATAGTGATCATTGTCGCAGGAGGACTGTGTGTTTGTATTATCATCTCTTATGATAAAGCAATGATAGGCAAAGTTATACCTACAATGTATACAACATTCAATAGTCAGTCACCATACTAAAGAATTTATCTTTTTTTTATTGCTAATGGTGGCAAACAAGCAAGCAGCACACCTGATGGTAAGTGTCACTGCTGCCCATCGACCTTTGCAATACCAAGGATATAACTAGGCCGCTGCCTACCAATATAAACCCCAAACCTACCCAATTCGGCTTCCGGCTCTCTCGCTCACCGAACGAAATGCAATAGCACATTGCTATTACTCATATGTTGATCTTCTGCGAGAGTGTGGTACTACCCCGGATGGACCGGCCCGCGGCTGCAGACAAAGAACTGTCAACAGCGTGGTCCTACCACTATTAAGATCTATTATCTATTTTGTCACAGAAAATATGTTTAAGACAACACAATAATAACATGGCAAGAAAATGTGGTACTGTTTTTTGGAACATATGTGGAGCAGTAGGTACATATTTCTAGAACAATCCTTCGATTATATTGTAAATAGATCTTGTACGCAATAAGTTTATGTGGAATTTTCCAATAACGGAGCAAGTGGAGACGATCTCGCGTGAGGGAATTCGAAACGCGGAGCTATGCAATCATCGGCATGGATCGTTATAATACAAGTAGGTTATAAAACCATCATCGCAAAGCAATTAAAACTTTGTTTTATCAGGTATGATTCAAATATTTTATATTATTATAATAGAGTTGATGACTATATTTATTTGTATATTTATTTGAACACGATAATCTTAAGAACTACAACTCAATTTAAATATATATATATATATATATTTGGTAGAATCTAAGGCCACTTATCAAAAAGAACAGAGTAGGCAGAGAGGACAGAGTGCCACAGAACTCTATCCTTGCATACTTCACTCGCTTCCTCAACATTCATAATTCTCTTCATACACGCTTGCCGGTTTCGGAGACTCTTGACTCCACCTTCCTTCAGCACGTGACCAATCTGGTCTAGGTAAGTTAGTCTCGGTCTCCCCCGGTACCTACATCCTTCCACTTTCGCATTGTATATCTTCTTAACCAGACGTTCATTCGGCATTCTGTCCACATGTCCGAACCATCGGAGCATTACCTTTCGCATATTTACACCAATACTCTCTTTCATACCTACTCGCTCTCTTACGTCGTTGTTGCGAATGCGAATATCAAAAATAATTAGGTTATAAAATATGAAACTATACCATCATCATCATCATCATCATCAGACCATATAAGTCCCACTGTTGGGCTCGGGCCTCCTCCGTAGTGCGAGGGAAATTAACTTACTATACCGCGCTGGTCAGACGTGTTGGTATCAGGTTTTGTTTCGAGTTATCCTTCTCTTTCATGGATGTTATATGCGTTTTATATCCCTAAGTCATTTCGTACGATCACCCACGTGTAAGATAGGTGGTGGTGAATTGTATTCTTACTCCGTCACCACGCGGATAAACAAAAAAAACTGTACCATATAGGAATATAGAAATTGTCACCATAAATTCCCGGGATTTTTTTAACACCACCCTCCACTAAGAAAATAATCCTTGTATTGCGAGGGACTTTACAAACATATAATTAACGCTGAAAATTACACTCAGACTCAGAACAACACTTTGTGGATCGCACAAAGTATTGTTCTGCGTTGGAATCGAACCCACGGCACTGGCACTGAAGGTCGGTATCTTAACCAATACGTTCTCTATACACTCAACACAGAACGTGAACGTAACACAGAACATGATCACTGTAAAATGTCCGAAACGTCGGGCAATTAAAAATCAAATATAAACGTGATAGAATCCGTAAAAGTAGTTTTATTTCAAATGTGTAACACTTGCGTAAACATCAGAAATCATTATATTAGCAACTAATTACTGATTATAAAATGTGTACAAATAATCAGCAAATAACGATTACAATTCAATTTTTAATTTAAATTTAGTCAAACGCATTCTCTTAGCTGCTGGGCTGTAAACTTCAAAGGCTTAAATTGTCCTATTTTATAATAAAATTTAATTAAATCACTAAGAGAGTGATCATTAAAGCTGTCTAATAAAATTAGTTATTCTGCAAAAATGTCACTTGAACGGGACCAGACTTGTTTCTTGTGATTTCTAGACTAGGTTATAGAAGTTTTAACAACATGGTCAGCGGAATTGAAACTAACTCAACTACATTTTACAATTTTCCACTCCTTCTCAGACGCTATAGCTCACACTAATGTAAATTAGTAAATACGCTGACTAAACATCTTTTATTTAGAGATTCTATCTGTCTACCGATTAAAATATTTAATCGATTTTGACAGATTGTTTCCTGTTCGACCTCTTGTTACTCCATAATCATAATAAAAATTAAATACAGAAATCTAAAATATATCTTGTATCAATCAAGTATTTATTAGACAAGTCACAAATAATTTCCAGCCAAAGACATAGATTTAGTACCGTGCTATTACTGAAAGTGTTCGGTACCAAACATTTTTATTATAGTTTAATAATTAATACCATATTGGTAGTTCATAATTCTTTTGGTTCGTTGTTAGCTCGGAGCCGGCCGAAACTTGCGTTGGAAGTAACGGTCGCATACATAGCTTCACGCCTGTTTCCCAGAGGGGTAGGCAGAGACTACGGATTGCCACAAACCACGATCCTGGCATACTTCCATCGCTTCATTCACACTCATAACAGTCTTCATGCATACTCTACGATTACGCATACTCTTAATATGACCTCTCGTCAATACATCGCTAATTTGATCCAGAAAATTATGACGAGGTCTTCCCCTTGTATTCGTCCCACTCACGCTTGCTTTATATATTTTCTTCGTCAACCTCTCTGCACTCATTCTTTCTAAGTGTCCAAACCACCTCAGCATACTCTTTTTGATCTTTGTCACTACTTCTTCATTCACACCACAGCGCTCTCTTATAACACTATTCCTAATTTTATCTTTCAGGCTCACATCACACATACTACGAAGACCTCTCATCTCTACAGCATTTATTCTACTTTCATGTCTTCTCTGCCAAATCCAACTTTCACTACCATACATGAGGGTAGGTACTAATACTCCCTTATGCAAAGCTAGACGTGCCTTTTTGGACACATTTCTGCTTCTCATAAAGGTGTACAGTGCCCCATTCACCCTATTACCAGCATTTACTCTTCTTTCAACATCATTATCATTTTTACCATCTCGAGTAAATAATACACCCAAATACAAAAATTCTTTCAACTGTTCCAATTCCTCACCATTTATACTAATTTTACATTCCGTCATACATTTATCCTTTTCAAAAACCATTATTTTCGTCTTACGTACATTTACTTTCATGGCTTTTCTGTCAAAAGCTTCATGCATAGTAGTTACCATCGCCTGTAAGTCCTCAGCCGACGATGCAAGTAACGGTCGCGTATGCATATATTTTTGTAATTGCTACGCCTTTTGTTAACTAAAGCCGTGAAATCTTGGTATTTATAATATCGCGCGCCACCTTTTGTTTTGTGTACCATTAATGTATGCGAGTTGATTAGAACTATATATTTGTGAACATTTATAATAAGTTATGTGTGCAAGTAGCAAGCCCGAAACCCTGAGTTGTACGAGGCCGCTGTCGTCACCGCGCCTTTGGATACAAAGCTAAGTGACCCCTCAGTTCGGTTCTATTTGTCTGGCCAGACCGAACGCTGAGTTAGGTTACGTTATAGCCATCTCCGCGGTACCTACTTGTAAGTTTGAAAAATCGGTTCTTGTACTAACATTTAACAGAACTTTAAATAGCCTTGTGTAATCGCAAGCCAAGGTTATTAACCCATTTGTTACCCTCACTGCCCCTTCCACTGCGCATCCTAGGTCAGTAGGGGACGATATTGAACAGAAATGTATATAGGTATGTATTGAGTAAAAGGACAAACTAGTCCTTTAATCAGATTTCAATAACAAACGAATTATATGGAAAAATAAATGGAAAATTAACTTACAATACACAATTAATTCTAAGCGTTGTTTTGTAATTTCATTTTTCTTTTCTTCGTACAATATGAATACTTTTTTAACATTCTTTACATAAGTTCAACACAAAGATTTCACTCACTTCAAAGCTCTTGAAATAAATTATTTCGTAATTAATTTTAAAAAACTCTCACAAAAAAACTGTGGTAGTAGCGGATACTTATTTTACTGATAAAAAATTATTAATTAGACACTTGTTAAGACAAAATAAAGTTATTTAGGTATTATTACTTGTTATTATTAATAAATATACTTTTAGAATGACTTTCCATGTGGTGATGGAGCACAAATAAAATTCACTAACCTTTATCCAAGAAAAACGCGAAATAAACCCTATATCTACCCATCTGACTAGCGCGGCGGTATAGTAGGTCAATTTCCCTCCTATTGTAGAGGATGCTTGAGATCAGTAGTAGATCTTGAGGGGCGTAAACGAGTTGAATATATGATATAGAATTACATTTATTCATCCACCCCATCAGCCTGTTGACATGCACTGTTGGACATGGGCCTTCTCACGAGAATTCAAAAGTTCAAAGGCAATTATTCTATCTATGCTTTATTTCCCATAAAGCCTTGCCGTAGAATATATTCTAGACAGCTTTTACATTTACATCAGATGTATGGAGTAGAAAATTAACATACCTACACTATAAGACCGAATAATTCTGAAATTGCTAGTTGGAAAAGATTTCAGGTCGACATATTCAGGTCAGACTGACAAACTAAATTACATTTGTACGTGAATTTTCTTTGTATTTTATTAAGGTGCGATTTCTTTCCTCTTAAACACACCGCTTGGGTACAAATAATCTTATTGTAGGAACTTTGAGAACGTACAACAAAAACAAATTAAATCAAAATTCGGAACGATGAACTTTTTTTTTAATAATTCATCATCATCATCACAGCCCATATAAGTCCCACTGTTGGGCTCGGGCCTCCTCCATAATGGGAAGGAAATTAATCTACTATACCGCGCTGGTCAGACGTGTTGGTATAGGGTTTTGTTTCGAGCTATCCTTCTCTTGCATAGATGTCATATGCGTTTTATATCCCTTAGTCGTCTCGTACGTTCACCAACGGGTAAGATAAGGGGTGGTGAATTGTATTCTTACTCTGTCACCACACGGATAATATTTTTTTTTGTTTATAATTAAAAGTACGAAATTCAGCACAGAAAGTTTTATATATGAACTTCTTTAAAAATGGCATAAAGAATGGCCTCACATCACTTACGCTGATTACGTTTTTGTTTCCGTTCTTTGCCAGCAATGGTGTCTGATTATGTATCTTAGTCTACTGCTCGATTCTTTTTATTGTCCAAAAAATATAGTGACTATTCGTTATAAAATAAAATGCTTCATCTCGGCTTATAAACGTCCCACTGTTGGGCTCGAACCTCCTCTATAATGGGAGGGTAATTGAACTACTATACCACGCTGGTCAGACGTATTGGTATAGAGTTTTGTTTCGAGTTTTCCTTCTCTCGCATAGATGATATATGCGCTTTATATCCCTTAGTCGTCTCGTACGATCACCCACAGGCAAGATAGGGGGTGGTGAATCGTATTCTTACTCCGTCACCACACGGAAATTTGCTTATTGTACTTGATCGTTAAAAATAAAATTTTTATTATATTCGATCGTTTATATAATCTCAATATCGGTGCAAAAGAAGGCAAACTCGAAATAAACCTATACACGGATACATTTGACCAGTGTGGTGTATATGCTATATAAATCCATAAAATCAATAGTGGTTAATTTTTCTTGTACGTGGAGGAGACCCGAGCCTTACTGGGAAGTATGTTAACTGAAATATTTCGCATTCACAACGACGACGTAAGAGAGCGAGTAAGTATGAAATAGAGTATTGGTGTAAAGATGCGAAAGGGAATGCTCCGATAGTTCGGACATGTGGAAAGAATGCCGAACGAACGTCTGATTAAGAAGATATACAATGCGAAAGTGGCAGGATGTAGGTATCGGGGGTGACCGAGACTCACCTATCTAGACCAGATTGGTCACGTACTGAAAGAAGGTGGAGTCAAGAGTCTCCGAAACCGGCGAGCGTGTATGAAGAGAATTATGAATGTTGAAGAAGCGAGTGAAGTATGCAAGGATAGAGTTCTCTGGCACTCTGTTCTCTCTGCCTACCCTGCAAGGGAAATGGCGTGATGATATGTTTGCATGTATGTATTTTGATACTATAAAATAAAAGGAAAATGAGTCTAGGTATTATTGTTTGGGTTAATTTTATTAAGTGTTATGTAAATAAAAAAGGGGTAACTTTGTGTAAATGAAGTAAACAATTATTCAACCCCTTTTACTTCTTTGTCACTGTTGCAAATAACTCAAATACTTAAGCGGCTTGAAAGTTTATAGTATTAATTAAAATTTTGTATACCATTTAAAATTATATTTACTTGATTATAAATAGAGAAATAAATTATATTAAAATTACCATACTCTTAAAAAATAAGCAAATATTGAATATAACTGCGTTTTATAAAGAACTAGCTTCTGCTTGCGGCTTCGCCCGTGTAAAAGTTTACTTTCCTAAAGATTTTCATTCTCTATTTTTATTATACCCCTTAAGGGTAAATTTTTGACGACATTTTAATGTCATATTTATTTATATCTAACCAATAGTCTAAAAATAAGATTTAAGTTTCTGGCTTTAAAAATGAGCATAAGTCCTTACAACTTTTCATCTACCTTTACAACCCTTTTTTGCATTAAAAAGTAGCCTATGTCCTTTATCATGCTCTAGACTATTTGTGTACCAAATTTCATTTATATCGGTTCAGTAGTTTTGGCGTGAAAGAGCGACAGACGGACAGAGTTACCTTCGCATTTATAATATTAGTAAAGATTTTATATTTTTGAATAAATTTATAAAAACCCGATTACGAAACGAAAAATGATGTCACAAGCGGGGTTCGAACCCGCACCTATTGGGAGTCCGGTTCAATCAAGAAGGTGTAAGTGGCAGCATGATTGGGCTGGACTCCCAATAGGTGGGAGTTCGAAACCCGCTTGTGACATCATTTTTTGTTTCGTAATCGGGTTCTTATAAATAATTAAGCATATTAAATGCTAAATTTCAGTAATTTGAATAACAAGGTTTTGCCATCGTTTAATACAATTCTAACTGTAAAGTTTGGAGTATTAAGCCTATACAATGTGTAAACCTTGTCCAGTAGATTGCACACGTCACCTTAAAGACGTAAATATGATACGAAGCGAGATTTGTATGTCCTACAATAGTTCACGGTGGTGTAAGTGGCAGCACGATTGGGCCGGACTCCCAATAGGTGCGGGTTCGAACCCCGCTTTTGACATCATTTTTCGTTTCGTAATCGGGTTTTTATAAATAATTAAGCATATTAAATGCTAATTTTCAGTAATTTGAGTTTTTGAATAAATTTGATTTTCAATATATAGGTACGAATATTTAAATGAAACAAACATAACATACAAATATTTACACAGTTGCATATTATATAGAGTAGTGGGAAATAAAATATTAATTTCAACATTTATATTTTTATGTACTTTTAATTATAGCAAATATTCACAAACAAATAATAGTTCCAATGGCAGCCATTATCATATCAGCTCATATAAACATTTTAATAGTGGTACGGCCACACTGGTTGATGTCCGGGATATTATCACACTCTTGCAGAAAACCGTGTACAGTTGCAATATGCTGTTGTGATTCGTTTGGTGAGCGAGAGATCCGGCAGCCCATCTTTCTGGGTGGGATTGGAGTTTTTGTTGTGGTAAGCAACGGCTTATTTATAATACTGGTGTTGCTAAGAACCATAAACGACAGTAACACATCAGGTGTGCTGACCACCATCAGCTATAAAAAAACGTAAGTCATGTTTGTGGACTCGAATCTTCTCAAAATTATAAGGAATTATTGACGTACTCTATCACGCTAGTCAGATGGGTGGTTTGGATTTATTTCGAGTTTCCTGTCTTTTACATAAATGTTATTTATATCTCTTGGTCATTTATATGACAAGTACAAGAGATACTTAATGAATTACATTCTTACTACTTCAGTACACAGATATTTATATAATAGCGCAATCATCATTCTTCTACACATATCCCAATTAAAATTACTGAAATTTTTAGCATTTAATATGCTTAATTACGAGTATTTATAAATACCCGATTACGAAACGAAAAGTGATGTCACAAGTGGGGTTCGAACCCACACCTATTGGGAGTTCATCCCATTTGCATGTCCTACAATAGTTCACGGTGATGTAAGTGGCAGCACGATTGGGCCGGACTCCCAATAGGTGCGGGTTTGAACCCCGCTTGTGACATCATTTTTCGTTTCGTAATCGGGTATTTATAAATATCCCAATTACTTGTCGACGCAATACGTACTTGTACATATTGAAAAAGTTATTGGCAATAGTTTTATAACCGGCCATTTAGCTGGCGTCAATCCTCCTTGAGAATGTGATTGTTGACCAAACGACATCAAGTAACCCAGGTAAAAATAAAGCTCTTAGTCGTCTTTTACGACATCCTCGAGCAAAGTAATGATTGCTAGTACTCATAGCCGCTATCACACAGCACTATTATAATATGTAATGGCAGCAATATTGCTCACAAATTATTCAAAAATCAATAATTTCACTGAAACAAATTGATAGAAGAGAGTGCCATCATTCAATTCTATTTGATAAGAAAATAATGGCCATTATCAACAAAATTTGTAAGGTTGTATTAAATGTGATTGCCAAACAGAAACAAAAATTTATTACATAAATGACAGGCCCTTTTTAAATCCAAACTAATATCATAAATACGAATGTGAGTTTATTTGTTTGTTTGAAACCTATTTTTTTTTTCGCTAATGAAAGGCTACATTATCAGCGAGTATAAACGATGACACAACCTTGTTATTCAAATTACTGAAATTTAGCATTTAATATACTTAATTATTTATAAAACCCGATTACACTCGATTAAAATCCGATTATTTATAAAACCCGATTCATCGTTTAATACAATTCTAACTGCAAAGTTTGTAGTATTAAGCCTATAACAATGTGTTAACATTGTGGCCTGTCACCTGTAAAATTTGCATGTCCTACAATAGTTCACGGTGGTGTAGTGGCAGCACGATTGGGCCGGAATCCCAATAGGCGCGGGTTCGAATCCCGCTTCTGACATCATTTTTCGCTTCGTAATCGGGTTTTATAAATAATTAAGCATATTAAATGCTGAATTTCAGTAATTTAAATAATATCTATTATATAAATGGTTTCATGTCATCATCATTATTTTCTTATTCCAAATTATTTAGTTCTAATGTAATATGTACATCGTACATATAATCTAAGTTATTGGCAATAGTTTTATGACCAACTGCATGTCTGACGTCAATCCTACTTGGAAATGTATTTGTTGACTAAATGGCCTCAGGCAGAGTTAGCCAAGGTCGATATAAAGCTCTTAGTTGTATTTTAAGATATCCACGAACGAAGTAAGGGTTGGTAGTGTTCGTAGCCGCTACCACACAGCAGAAATGCTGACATGTAATATGCTTATAATATTTTTTTTTGTATTTTAAAAGCATATTTATAACTTTTCAAGCTAGGATATAGATATGCCGACTTTATCAAATTTTTCGACATTTCAGTTTATCATATCTTTAAGTGAGTAAACGATTCTTGATTATTTCTATATTTTATGAATCTCTGAAACAACACCAGCGATATCCACGAAATTTAGTATGTAGGAGGTTTTGGGTAAAATAAATCAATCTATTTTTAATATATTTATCAGTGTTTTCAGCGAATGGAAAATAGAATTAGAATATGAAGGTAAATGAGATCAATGCCATCATAAGAAAAAATAGCTCATCTAAAAAGTCGAGCAGTCTAATCCAGATAGCCTCGGTTTGAACTTTGAGTTTCCCTTTTTTATTATAATTTGCCTTTCTTAATTGTATATTAATTTTTGCTTTAGGTGTGTGGTAGCGGCTACGAATACTACCAACCCATACTTTGCTTGTAGATGTCATAAAAGACGACTAAGAGCCAACTCCATCTGATACCGTTTGGTCAACAATTAGATTCTCAAGGAGGGTTGACGTCTGACAGGCAGCCGGTCAAACTATTGCCAATAACTTTTACAATATGTTCTATGAAAGAAGAGTACATATTGTATCGACCCCAAGAAATTAGGTAAAATAATAATAATAATAATAATTAAATATTTAGATATTAATTATTTAGATTAAATTTCTCCAAAGGCCTCTGCGTGTTGGATCCATATCCCCATGTAAGCCTCCCAAAGGACCGGGCATCTTCCCTATGGAAGATCCCGTGAATTAAAAGGAGATACAATAATAATAATAAAAAAAAAAAAACAAAAAAAAAAAACCCTCCTTGGGAATAATAATAATAATAAAGTCGTTACTTCACCATGAGGCTAACGCAAAACTCGGAGGAACATTATTTGGCTCCCTAAGTTCTTTTGATATAAAAAAAAAAATTATCACAAGATTTACAGGAAAGCCAATAAACCGCAGGGCAGCTTGTGGCGAGCTGAATGTGAGTGGCGACACTGCGGTCCTGAATACTCCAGAGAGTCGATCAGGGACTCGTCTCCAGCTGGCCTTCATTGGCTGGCTAGAGTGGAAACCGAAGAGTGCCCGAAGGACTCTCAGCTCTGGCTTGCCTTAAACAGCTGATCAGAGAGGGGTCGCCAGAGCTATATGCTCGGAGGTGGAAGTGTCATTTTCAAGGACATAATTACGGGGAAACCATGAGTTTGTTTATCGCAGACTCAATGGTGACACCCCTAGCCACTTACATCAATGTTGCCCTCTGTTGCCCGTATGACTTGTGTGTCTGTGGCGACTATTTAGGGGGCCCATTCAGTGAGTTGGCGAGTCACCGTCTGCCACCGTTCATCTCTTAACATGGGTTTGAAGGCAGACGACAGTTTATAATTTCATAGATATAAGATGAACCAGTCCACTAAGCACCCACTCCCATATTCATATATTAGATACCATCATCACACAATAGTTTTACACTTAGTGCTAGCATTCCACGTATGTTATGTGCAGACGTGGAATGTCATCGGTAGGTGTCCCATCCCAATATTTAGATTAAATTTCTCTAAAGGCCTCTGCGTGTTGGATCCATATCCCCATGTAAGCCTACCAAAGGACCGGGTATCTTCCCTACGGAAGATCCCGTGAATAAATGGAGATACAATAATAATAATAATAATAATTTATTTATATCAGACATCAGAGATCCATAGTATTGTTAGTAACTA
Source organism: Lymantria monacha (assembly GCA_905163515.2). Lineage (NCBI taxonomy): Eukaryota > Metazoa > Arthropoda > Insecta > Lepidoptera > Erebidae > Lymantria > Lymantria monacha. The sequence continues at coordinate 14,315,212 of LR991097.1, read as the reverse complement.
AACTTAACCTATGTTAGATCATGTTACAATCTCATCAAAATCATGTCAATCAAAGAGTAGGAGAATGTAGATTTATTTTTTTCCGTGTGGTAATGCAGCAAGTACGGGTGAATTGTACACCCGTGGGTCATTAATTCATCTTACACGTGGGTGATCGTAAGAGACGACTGATGTATATAAAATGCATATAACATCTATGCTAGAGAAGGAAAACTCGAAACAGAACCCTATACCCAGACGTCTGACCAGCATGGTATAGTATAGGTCAACTATGGAAAAGGCTCTTGCCCAACAGTGGGACATATATGAGCTGAGATGATTCTGTTTTCATTATCTCATCAATTATTTTTTAATATCGAAATATATTTTCCAAAAAACACAACTTACTAAAAAAAGTAATACCGAGCTAAGCTCGATCATCTAGATATTAGTACTTATCAAGACAAATGCCCCCAGCTATAACTCGGTTATATTACATAAGTATTACTCACATTTAGCTCACGACCATGTCATGTAATTTTCTTTTATTTTTTATTTTTAGGATCAGCAACAAAAGATACGCAAATATAGAATTTACTAAATAAGTACATGAATTAAATTATGTGCTCTTTCAATTATAAGTAATCACAATTAACTGATATATTTTCTTGATATCATAATATTGAATTATTAACGAAACTACTTTTTTTTTTGCGGTGGGCTATGGATGCGTCTCGCCCCGCCAAATCGGTTCGGGATGACGGAAGAGGCGGCGCGTGACCCCATAGACCCACCGTGCAACTCCTCTCTTCGCCGTGCGAGCGGGCCACCGGTACCTGATCTTTGTCTTCGGTGGAGACTACTTGGAACTAAACTACATTGCAATAGCATACTTTAGAATTTTTATACGTGCAAATGAATTTAAAAAAATAAACCTAACTTTAGATGTCTAGAACGTAAGTGGTTACTTGATTGTAAAATCAAATACAGAAATGTTTACAGTTTTAGTCATCGTCTCAGCTCATTTACATCCCACTATTGGGCAAGAACTTTCAAAATGGAAGGGAAATTGACCTACTACAGCACCCTGGTCAGACGGGTTGGTATAGGTTCATATTTCGAGTTTTCCTTCCCTTGCAAAGATATTGTATACATAATATATACATAATATATATGGTATATAGAAAAGAGGTGGTGTTTTTTTTTAAAGACAATAGCATACGTTGTGAAAGCAATCCTACACGATTGCTTGCAGGGGATTTTATAAATATATAATTATGGACAAAAATTACATCCAGACCTAGACTAACATTATATGGAGCATGGAGTGCAGACACTTGACACGGTACTCTTATTTAATAGTAAAATTGTATTGGTTAAAAAACTACTACGCCATCTAATGCACACAGTCATATTACATACTTAATACTCGTTAAATATAAGGAATTAAATTATCCAAGGACTATAAGACACATATAAATTACCTTTTTTTGGCAGGCTATGGTCTGGATAAACCCCGTTCGTTCCGGCTGGCGTTCTGCTCCATAACCCATAATATTCCATTCCCATCACTATTATGTCGAGAATTGATACCGATTTTTTTGACATCCGTAGTCCGCCCCGCGCACCTATCAAATAACTGTCTAAGTCTCTCTAACTCTAAGTCATTACTAAAGTTATAATATACATAAGTATGACTACTTATTTCATTTAACACTTTTGACGATAAATTATTATTATAATATATAAGATGTAAAACTAATTAGGCAAATTTGTAATACACAAGGTAAAAATTTGCAAACCAATGCGAAAATATTTTTATGAATTGAATCTCCGTCCGGGATTTGATGGCGCTAAGAATAATTTGATCACCGGCATTTAATTAAAGTGATGCTTCATCATTTATCACTGTCATGTTTATAATTAATCTTTATTCTTCAACCTGTCCTCAATTATTCCGCTCGGCAAATTTCGAAATTAAAATTATTCTGTCTAATTCAGTACAAGAAAGCATCTCATTTTATAATCTATCGCATAAATCACTAAAAGCATAAGCATATGTGTAACACATCATCGGAATTTATTTAATCAGTTTAAAATTTCATTATGGTGACGGATTTAAAACACAATATATCATCTCAGGTCATATACATCCAACTGCGGGACTCGAGCCTCTTCCAAAATGGTAGGTAAAGTGACCTACGCTAGTCAAGTAGTCACCTGACTATTCGACCAATCCACCTGGATTGGTATAGGGTTTTGTTTCGATAGATGTATTGTAAAGATACATACATACATATCATCACGCCATATCCCTAGCAGGGTAGACAGAGAGAACAGAGTGCCAGAGAACTCTATCTTTGCATACTTCACTCGGTTCCTCAACATTCATAATTCTCTTCATACACGCTCGCCGGTTTTGGAGACTCTTGACTCCACCTTCCTTCAGTACATGACCGATCTGGTCTAGGTAGGTTAGTCTCGGTCTCCCCCGGTACCTACATCCTTCCACTTTCGCATTGTATATCTTCTTAACCAGACGTTCGTTCGGCATTCTTTCCACATGTCCGAACCATCGGAGCATTCCCTTTCGCATCTTTACACCAATACTCTCTTTCATAGCTAGTCGCTCTCTTACGTCGTCGTTACGAATGCGGTCGGTCAGTCTTACTCCACAGATTTGCCGCAGAGATCGCATTTCGACCGCATTAATTTTACTTTCGTACTCTTTTCTGCATACCCAACTCTCGCTTCCATACAGTAATATTGGGACAAGCACTGCGTTATGTATTGCTACACGTGCCTTCTGGCTGAGGTGGTGGCTACCGAGAAGTTGCCCCAACGCTCCGTTCACTCTATTGCCCGCATTCACTCTTCGCTCTATATCAGTGGTGTACCTTCCATCTCGGCTAAAACCACATCCAAGATATACAAATTCATCCACTTGCTCTAGTACATCATTACCTATTGTTACTCTTACATCTGTTCTGGCTTCATCTCTTTCAAAGACCATTATTTTGGGTTTATTCACATTCATGCGTAGACCCCTTTTCTTACATGTAAAGATACTATCTACATATACAATATGTCATACAAGCTTATTAGACGTCATCTCTGCAGTCACTCCCTATCTATCCATGTCATGCCTCATGCAGTCCATCCGTCTTTTCTTTGGTCTTGTTTTACCTTAAAGCCTTCATCAACATTCATACTTAAAATTTTCCTCACAACATTACTTTCATCCCACTTCATCACATGTCACTACTTAATTTTTCTGTCACTGTCGCGACTTTCAAACTTCCTCTAATATGTTCTCTCACAACCCCTCTAGTGAGTCTAGTGTAATTATGCTATTTCACCTATTGATGATGGAGTTGAATGAATAAAATAAGGTCTAAAGGTGGAGACATTCTTACACAAACACAAGACGTGTTAAGCCGATGGAGTGAATATTTTGGCGATATGTATGCGGATACTACGGTTGGCGCCGGTGTCGCATGTGGTCTAGTAGATCAACATTCGGCGACGGCGTCCTCCGATGGCATCAGTACGGATGAAGTTGAATGGGCGATAAGAAGCTTGAAAAATGGTAAGGCAGCGGGCATTGATATGGTGTCTGCCGAGATGATCAAGCTTGGTGGCTCCTGTGTCCGGGAGGCGTTCCTGTTGCTCCTCAATTTATGTTGGAGCTCGGGAATGGTTCCCGGGGACTGGAATAGCGCAGTCATCGTGCCTTTATTTAAAAACAAGGGTTCACGTTATGACTGCGCAAATTACAGAGCCATAAGCTTGACCAGTTCGGCAGCAAAAGTGTATGGTAAAATTATTGAAAGGAGAATGAGGATGGTGTCCGATGGTTTACTGTGTGAGACACAAGGAGGTTTCAGGAGTGGAAGGGGATGCATGGATCAAGTGTTCTCTCTGCGCAATATTGTGGAGAAGCATCTGGCTCTAGGTCAGAGGGTTTTCTGCAGTTTTGTGGATCTGGAGAGAGCATTTGACACGGTTGTACGAAAGGAACTTTGGGACATTTTACCGGAGTATGGTATTAACGGTAAACTGCTGCAGGCTGTGCATTCCAGTTACATGGGCTGTAGAGCCTGTGTGCGGCTGGATGATGGAATGTCGCCTTGGTTTGACGTCAATATCGGCGTTACGCAGGGCTGCGTTCTATCAGCCAGGCTGTTTATCATATATCTGGATAAATGTCTCCAAAGGTTGAACGATATGAATGTGGGAGTCCAGATGGGTGACTTAGTGGTCTCTCCTCTGCTTTATGCAGATGACGCAGTCCTGCTGGCACAGTCAGCGACTGACCTGCAGACCCTAGTCGACACAATGACAGAAGATTGTAAGAAAAGGGGTCTACGCGTGAATGTGAGCAAAACCAAAATAATGGTCTTTGAAAGAGATGAAGCCAGAACAGATGTAAGAGTAACAATTGGTAATGATGTACTAGAGCAAGTGGATAAATTTGTATATCTTGGATGTGGATTTAGCCGAGATGGACGGTACACCACTGATATAGAGCGAAGAGTGAATGCGGGAAATAGAGTGAACGGAGCGTTGGGCAACTTCTCGGCAGCCACCACCTCAGCCAGAAGGCACGTGTAGCAATACATAACGCAGTGCTTGTCCCAACATTACTGTATGGAAGCGAGAGTTGGGTATGCAGAAAAAAGTATGAAAGTAAAATTAATGCGGTCGAAATGCGATCTCTTCGGAAAATCTGTGGAGTTACGCTGACCGACCGCATTCGTAACGACGACGTAAGAGAGCGAGTAGGTATGAAAGAGAGTATTGGTGTAAAGATGCGAAAGGGAATGCTCCGATGGTTCGGACATGTGGAAAGAATGCCGAACGAACGTCTGGTTAAGAAGATATACAATGCGAAAGTGGAAGGATGTAGGTACCGAGGGAGACCGAGACTAACCTACCTAGACCAGATCGGTCAGGTACTGAAGGAAGGTGGAGTCAAGAGTCTCCGAAACCGGCGAGCGTGTATGAAGAGAATTATGAATGTTGAGGAAGCGAGTGAAGTATGCAGAGATAGAGTTCTCTGGCACTCTGTTCTCTCTGCCTACCCTGCAAGGGATATGGCGTGATGATATGTATGTATGTATGATGGAGTTGTATGAAGAGAATTATGAATGTTGAGGAAGCGAGTGAAGTATGCAGAGATAGAGTTCTCTGGCACTCTGTTCTCTCTGCCTACCCTGCAAGGGATATGGCGTGATGATATGTATGTATGTATGTATGTATGTATGAGGGAGTTCATACCCTGCCGCCAAGTTTATATTCTTATATAGCTCAGGTTTTGCTTAGAGAAGAATAATATAGATAGTGGTAGAGCGTGGCGTGATAGAGCAAGTATGAGTGCAGAAGATAGGCTGACTAAAAACTTCGAGGGTAACACCAAACTCTTTTGGAGGGAGGTGAAGAAGTCTCGGGGTGGTTGGTCAGCCTTCAGAATGAATAAAATAAGGTCTAAAGGTGGAGACATTCTTACACAAACACAAGACGTGTTAAGCCGATGGAGTGAATATTTTGGCGATATGTATGCGGATGCTACGGTTGGCGCCGGTGTTGGATGTGGTTTAGTAGATCAACATTCGAAATAAAACTACTTTTACGGATTCTATCGCGCGTAAACATTAGAAGTCATTATGTTAGCCAGTACGGACTGGAAATTGCAAATAAAATACGCCAGTTAGAGTATCTTTATACAAAGCGCGCAAGATATATAACATCGCTAAATTTCTTGAAGAGATGTCGTGATCATGGTCTCATTCCTACGTGTGTGAGGATCCCTTGTAAGAAAAACATACGTGGAAGCGCTAAGATCTTAGAACAGGCGAGTAAAAAGTTATTGCAGACGGTAATTCACGAAACCCGTCCGCGATAGAATCCGTAAAAGTAGTTTTATTTCAAATGTGTAATACTCGCGTAAACATTAGAAGTCATTAGATCAACATTCGACAACGGCGTCCTCCGATGGCATCAGTATGGATGAAGTTGAATGGGCGATAAGAAGTTTGAAAAATGGTAAGGCAGCGGGCATTGATATGGTGTCTGCCGAGATGATCAAGCTCGGTGGCTCTTGTGTCTAGGAGGCGTTCCTGTTGCTCCTCAATTTATGTTGGAGCTCGGGAATGGTTCCCAGGGACTGGAATAGCGCAGTCATCGTGCCTTTGTTTAAAAACAAGGGTTCACGTTATGACTGCGCAAATTACAGAGCCATAAGCTTGACCAGTTTGGCAGCAAAAGTGTATGGAAAAGTTATTGAAAGGAGAATGAGGATGGTGTCCGATGGTTTACTGTGTGAGACACAAGGAGGTTTCAGGGGTGGAAGGGGATGCATGGATTAAGTGTTCTCTCTGCGCAACATTGTGGAGAAGCATCTGGCTCTAGGTCAGAGGGTTTTCTGCAGTTTTGTGGATCTGGAGAGAGCATTTGACACGGTTGTACGAAAGGAACTTTGGGACATTTTACCGGAGTATGGTATTAACGGTAAACTGCTACAGGCTGTGCAGTCCAGTTACATGGGCTGTAGAGCCTGTGTGCGGCTGGATGATGGAATGTCGCCTTGGTTTGACGTCAATATCGGCGTTAAGCAGGGGTGCGTTCTGTCAGCCAGGCTGTTTATCATATATCTGGATAAATGTCTCCAAAGGTTGAACGATATTTTTTTTTTTTTTTTTTTTTTTTTTTTTAATTTATTTAATCCATAAAGAAAATACATATTAATTATTATTGTACCTTTAAACTTTTTTAAGTTTGTATAGGTACTCACATTCAAACAGCGAGGCCAATAAACGAGTCTTATGATAGGTACTTACATTACAATATACAAATACATATAACTTATTTGACAATCGAGAAAAAGTAAGAAACGCGTATCTTAATACACACATTTTTTTTTGTATACATATTTTCATTTTCTTTTAAAGAGGGTAGTTAAAATAAAATTCGCAACAGATGAGCAAGCGAACCTTATACAGCCTGTTTCATATATATGCTATTTCATTATCTGTCACTGTATATTTAATTTTTGCAATGTAAAGCTACTTCACACTTTGAATACACAATATTCCAAGTATAGTGCAATCAATTTGAATTGTCTAATTTGAAATTAATGTTCAGCAAATTGTACTCAAATAGTATTTTTTATATTTTTGCTTGTAGTTCATACTATTTATTTCTGTATTGATTCGTATTGGTATTTCATTTATTAGTGAAGGAATTATGTAAGCAAGTGTTCGTCTCCCGTAATAATTGCAGGCTTTTGCACTCTGCAATCTATTTTGAGTTCTACTTCTAGTACCTATATTATGTGATATCGGTATTTTTACTGCACTATTATTATATTGTTCGATTAATAACGACATGTTCACTCTCTTATGGATAGGTAGTATATTACAATGGGAGAAAAGTCCGGAAACGTTATCTTTCGACTTATTTAAAATATGTTTGGGTGCAATAAATTTTAAAATTCTAGATTGAAGAGAGAATATTTTATCTAAATGCGATTTGAATGTACGACCATAGCTTGTTATACCATATGATATAATAGATTCACCTAAAGCAACATACATATTTAAGAGTATTGCAGAAGGTATTTTGTGCTTAATTATAGTAAATTTAGCAAGTATGGCACGTAACTTTTCGCATACACCATCAATATGATAATTCCAGCTGAATCGATTGTCGACGATCAATCCAAGGTATGTGTAATGGGCCACTTCTTCAATATTGTCACATGAACATTGATCTGTGTTAACTGTGCTATGTAAACAGTTATGAGTATGGGCTCTTATTTTAAAAGATCCGGGGTGCCGCATATAACTGGAGTGTACGTACATAACCTTCGTTTTACTACTATTTAAGACAAGGCCGGCATCATGGGACCATTTGGAAACCAGTGTAAAATCATCCTGAAGCCATTTGACCGCGATATCTATATCTTTGTTAGCGACAACAAGACATGTATCATCTGCATATTGGTAAATAGAACATTTTTTAACCACATTTTCCATATCGTTCACATATGCAAGGTAGTGCAAAGGCCCTAAAACCGAACCTTGGGCTGTTCCTTCCGTTATCTGCATAGGATCGCTATATGAACCACCTATTCTAACACAAAATTCCCTATTTCGGAGATAATCTTTACACCAACGCAACAGTGGTCCACGTATACCAGATAATTCTAGTTTTTTGATTAGAATGTCATGCTTTAAGGTGTCAAATGCCTTGCTAAAATCAATAAATAGCAGTATAACGTGTTGTTTTTTATTTAAGTATTCATTTATTTCATCAGTAAAAGCCGAGAGTAGTTGGGTCGTTGATTTATTTGGTTGAAATCCGTATTGTACTTTAGACAGTATTTCATTATTTTTGTAAAATGTGAGGATATTACTAGCTATGTATTTTTCAATAATTTTATTTAATACCGGAAGTATCGTAATGGGTCTATAGTTTTCATAATTCTTGTGAGTCCCTTTTTTATATATTGGTCTAACTATTCCCATTTTTAGACCACCAGGATATATACCAGTTGCTACACTTACATTAATCAATTTACTTATAATATCTGCCATTTCATTACATATGACTTTAACATCTACACAGCGAATCGAATCAATACCTGCACCTTTATTAGTATTTAACTTTTCAATTATACTAGAGATCTGTCTATTGTCGGCTTTACGTAATAACATGGACTTATTTTCTGGAAACATATAATCTGACTCGCGTAAAATGATCCTTGAACAATTGTGTATAATGTTTTTAACACTTTTATGAAATTCATGTGCAAATTTGTCTGCAATTGATTTTAAATTTATTTTATTTTTATCAAATGCATTAATAATCACCTCATCAATTGAATTTTTATGTCTGCCAGATAATGAATTTAATAGTTGCCAAAGTTTTCTCGGATTGTTTTTATTTATACTTATTTGATTGTTATAATAATTATTTTTAGATTTTTCTATTAATTTATGAGTTTTATTTCTATATATATGAATGTGGGAGTCCAGATGGGCGACTCAGTGGTCACTGCTCTGCTTTATGCAGATGATGCAGTCCTGCTGGCACAGTCAGCGACTGACCTGCAGACCCTAGTCGACACAATGACAGAAGATTGTAAGAAAAGGGGTCTACGCGTGAATGTGAGCAAAACCAAAATAATGGTCTTTGAAAGAGATAAAACCAGAACAGATGTAAGAGTAACAATAGGTAATGATGTACTAGAGCAAGTGGATGAATTTGTATATCTTGGATGTGGATTTAGCCGAGATGGAAGGTACACCACTGATATAGAGCGAAGAGTGAATGCGGGAAATAGAGTGAACGGAGCGTTGGGGCAACTTTTCGGCAGCCACCACCTCAGCCAGAAGGCACGTGTAGCAATACATAACGCAGTGCTTGTCCCAACATTACTATATGGAAGCGAGAGTTGGGTATGCAGAAAAGAGTATGATAGTAAAATTAATGCGGTCGAAATGCGATCTCTGCGGAAAATCTGTGGAGTTAGGCTGACCGACCGCATTCGTAACGACGACGTAAGAGAGCGAGTAGGTATGAAAGAGAGTATTGGTGTAAAGATGCGAAAGGGAATGCTCCGATGGTTCGGACATGTGGAAAGAATGCCGAACGAACGCCTGGTTAAGAAGATATACAATGCGAAAGTGGAAGGATGTAGGTACCGAGGGAGACCGAGACTAACCTACCTAGACCAGATCGGTCATGTACTGAAGGAAGGTGGAGTCAAGAGTCTCCGAAACCGGCGAGCGTGTATGAAGAGAATTATGAATGTTGAGGAAGCGAGTGAAGTATGCAGAGATAGAGTTCTCTGGCACTCTGTTCTCTCTGTCTACCCTGCAAGGGATATGGCGTGATGATATGTATGTATGTATGTAAGAATAATATCGTTCAATTTGTTTTTGTACTCATTAGCTATGTCAATTATTTTATATGGGCCTGAATTTCATTTGCGTCTTTCAATCTGTATTAATAATGATTTGAAGATAGAATAATAACAATATACAACTATATATATTACGATGCATATGAAATATGACATCATCATCATCATCTCAGCTCATATATGTCCCACTGTTGGGCTCGAGCCTCCTCCGTAATGGGAGGGAAATTGACCTACTATACCGCGCTGGACTGTAATGTTAGTATAGAGTTTAGTTTCGAGTTTTACTTCTCTTGGATAGATGTTATTTGAGTTTTATATCCCTTATTCATGTCTTACGATCACCCATGGGTAAGATAGGGGGTGGTGAATTGTATTCTTACTTCGTCACCACACGGATAAAAGTATGACATAGACAAGGGCTATAGTATGACATAGACAAGGGATATAGTCTATGATAATAAAATTAACTATAGTAGTCTTTATTTAAAGTGTTGAAATATGCGCGCGACCGCTACTAGTGCATAATGGGTTTACTATGTAACGGTAATGCGTTGTCACATACTGTGGAAAAAATAAACGCATACTTCATCCTCACCGTAGTCATTTTTTTTCACACGAATATTTATTATATAAATACGTAATAGTTCAACTGCAATTCATATTTAATGCCGTATATCTTCTGTTTGGTGACGTTTTTTGAATAGCATTACTTACTTACCCTTGGAAATTATAAAACCTTCCGGTAAATACATGTATGATATAAAAATTGATACAAAATTTATTAATAATAAATAATCACCATTCATCATTTCAGCTCATACAAGTCCCACTGTTGGGCTCGATCCTCCTCCATAATGGGAGGGCAATTGACTTACTATACCGCGCTGGTCAGACGTGTTGGTATAGGGTTTTGTTTCGAGTTTTCCTTCTCTTATATAGATGTTATATGCGTTTTATATGCCTTAGTCGTCTCGTACGATCACCCACAGGTAAGATAGGGGATGGTGAATTGTATTCTTACTCCGTCACCGCACGGAAAAATAATAAATAAATAATAATATTTATACTGTTATAAACATGAATGTTTAAACATGGATGTTATGTTTTAAAAATACTGGAGTATTTTTATGAATTTTAACGTATCAATATGTGATGTTCACTATCGTAGCTATAGTAGAACAAAAGTAATAATAATTAGAATTCATAAAAAAAAAGTGTGTGTGTCAGCTCCGACGCACGACTGGAGTTTACTCCTTAAGTACGATTATCAAAACAGGCGCAAAAAAATCTCGTTTGACTAAAAATAATATATATTTATTTACATTTATTAAAACTGTTCAGTGAAGTATTATCTCACGTCAGAAAGTGAAAGGTGCGCAGAATAGGTTGCGCACCAAAAACGTAACGAGGTCATTCGATCACTAGATTTTATTCCTCAAATTTTCTCATACCGGGCGCCTTATATGAAAATCAATTCTTAATGAGTAAACTCCAAAATACCGATTAAATTATATACTCCATTCATAAAGAACGTACGAATCCTGCCAAAACAGTTCTCGTATCAAGAACTTGATAACTTTTAAAGATGAAAACATCTTTAATAATAAAATAAAGCCCAAACAAACAAAATATTTGACACATATAATAAGAAAAATGATACGACATTTGAATAACGCATTATATCTATATACGCATTATATCTATATAACGCATTATATATATATCCTTATGGTTATACGCGTAATGCGCTGTACTGCCTGTATATATGTATATTCTCTTTTATATATTGCCTATGTATGTTAAACATTGTAAATTAATGTGTTTTTATTGCTTGTTTTAAAGAGTAATATCCGGAATTGTGTAACAATGTAATTTTGAATGAAAATTGCTTGTTCATATTTTCGATACGATGGAGAGATGGGTGATGTTTTTTCCAAGTTCATATTACAGGAAGGTGGAAGATGCGTTTTTATATCAATTACACAGCAAAAGTTTTTTTATTGCACGTGGTCGCAGAATAGTTTATATTTGAAACTAATTTGCCTTTAGAAAAAAAATTACTGTATGGTAGCGGCTACGAATATTACCAGGCCTTACTTTGCACGTGGATGCCGTAAAAGACGACTAAGAGCTTTATATAGACCTGAGCGAACTCCACCTGATGCTGTTTAGTCATCAATTACATTCCCAAAGAGGGTTGGTGTCAGGCAGGTGGTCGATTATAAAACTATTGCCAATAACTCTGTAATATGTACTCGTATATATTGCGTCGACCCCAAGTGGGGACAGGAGTAGAAGAATGATGATATTGCCTTTAGAAAAAAAAAACCCTTTGTATGCCAATACCGTGCGAACGAAGGTGTGGGAACAATTCTTATACATTATATAAAAACATTCAATTTGTGTATTCGTTACCTATGTGTTTACTGAACGGAAGTTGAAATCTTGTACGCACGCTCAAGGATCCTGCGACAAAAATCAGCACGATGAAATAAAATTTGATAAAAAAAATGTTTACATGAAAAATCGTATTATATACGTGCCTTTCACGCCTTTGTCTGCTTTTGTTGTTTAAGAAGTGAAAAAAGTTGTATTCATTCTCTCATTTTTCAGAATATATTCTCTGCGTTCGTTAACTGTATACTTGTTATTTGCTGCAATTTTTGGTACTAATTTTTAAAATACAATATTACAGGTACTTAATTTACAGTAATATATAATTAATAATTATTTCATTGTCCCTAAATGTTCTATTACTGAGAACAAAGGTAATATCGAATAATATACCGGTTACACAAATTCGTGTAAATTTTTGTTGGGTTTACCTTTTCTTCTAATGAGTATTTGGCTACGCTGAGTGGAATTTTCTATTTAGTCCCCCGCAATACAAGGATGATTTGCTCGTATATAAAAAATTACAACATCCTCAAGCATTGTGATTGGTGGTGACATTTTCTTCTTAATTGCTAACTAACGTAATCACTATTTTAGAATAATAACATTTTCTTTTCATCATCTAATTATCATATCAGCTCATATATGTTCCACTGCTGGGATATAGCCTCCTCCCCAGCAGGAGGCAAATTGATGTACTGACCGTACATAAATTTTAAATGGGTTGGAATGGGGTTTATTTCGAGGTTTACCTTCTCCTGCAGAGATGTTATATTCACATTATATCCTTTTGTCGTCTTCTACGATACCCACTGATAAGATAGGGGTAGTGAATTATATTATTCCGTCACTACAAAGAAAACTTCTCTAAATTGTTAAAAACTATTCTTTTCAAACTTCTTTAAAAAAAGAATTATTTAAAATATATTTACCAGAATTGTTTTTAAATATCTTCGTATTTTTCTCAAGTAATCGTACATCCAGGCACTGTTTCAGCCCTTAGGTTACATCAGTGTGCGCGGAATAAGCAAGCGTGCTCTATCAACCTGAATGATCTCGGCTTAGTACAGCTTTCATTCTAAATCCGATCGGTCCCTTTAATCTGTGGAAGGGCCAATGCCATTTGGAGCTGTTTCACTTTTTTTGTTAATGCGATTTATGAGAAAGTATTTTAACATTATATAAAATAACTAGCTACTCCAGTAATTTCGTAACATGTGAAATTTTATTATGGAAACTATGTGCTCGTGCAAGCAATAAACTTTTCGTTGTTAAAATAACATTTGCAGTCATGAAAGATCAAAGTCGTATTTTATTATAGTTATTTCATTATATGCCGCCATATAAGAATTATCTTAAATAAAATTTGATGTTTTTTGTTGATTTAGCATGACTTTTCATAAAAATCATTTATGAAACAAAAAACATGCCACTTCTTTCCAAACCACGACTAGTACTCACATTTATTAATCTTTTTCATTTGAGTTACCAATTAAACTATCGAAGCTCTTACTACTTATTGTAAAAGCATTTAAATTTTCTATTCACATCTTTATCGAAGACGTTTTAGTATGAATTGTGCTTACAAATTCTTCGATTTTGAATAATATGTAAAGAAAGTAACTAAATTATTATTAGAACAATTGGATTTGCTTTACTATGGTGATTTCTTATTTGCTTTTCAAATAATTTTTATAAAATATTTTTTTTTAGAAAAAAGTTGATTTGCGATATATAAAACTATGGGCGGCAATGTATAGGGGGGAGCCTTAGTGCCAACTACTAATATATAGGACAATTTGATTTTTTTTCTTTATTGCTTATGGTGGCAAACGAGCAGGCAGCACACCTGATGGTAAGTGTTACTGCCGTCCATGGACCTTCGCAATACCAATGACATAGCTAAGCCGCTGCCTACCAATACAAACCCCGAACCCACCCAGTTGGGGCTGCCGGCTCTATCACTCACCGAACGAAGCGCAATAGCACATTGCTCTTACTCAGACGTCGATCTTCTGCGAAAGTGTGGTACTATACCGGACGGACCCGCCTGCGGCTGTAGACAGAGAACTGTCAATAGCGTGATCCTACCACTAATGACTTTAATGATGGACTTTTGACGGGAATTTAAAAACGTCATGTGGTGCTCTTGTATTATATTCGATATCTTAGTGTTTTAATGTGTTATATTAGATAATTTTAATGGCATTTTATGTAATATAAAGCGGCGGAACTACTGGGATGTAGTGAATATCATATAAAAGTGCTTTACAACGTTTTCGTTTTCCATCAAAATTCCCACAAGATACCATTAACAGTGTGGCCATTGCACTGTTAATGGCGACAATTTGACTTAGACAATGACAAACTTGAAAGACTAAAAGCATGAAAATATTTATAACTTGACACTGGCACCAATAGCTCGTATATGTAGCTGATTGCCAATATATAAAAAGAAGACGAAGAAGACTTTAATGATGACACTAATGGCTTTTTGATACCAAAATTTGGATATAGAGTATCCAGCAAAAATATAAAAGCGAAATAAATGTTATAGAAATACAATTTGTGCAACGTGACTTATTTTCTTTTATATCACATAAAATATAATTTAATTCATCTACAACTACAATATAGAATATTCAGATATTCAGGTTATATTTGTCACATATAAGACACGATTGACGTAAAATGTCTATAATATTACCAAGATACTAACATGACCATTGATAAATTCATGTCGTGACAATGTGTCAGTTCTTCGATCGTGATTTTTTTATTTCCTCATTGATATGCGATGTACGCCCCAATCTATTATGGTTGCGAACTTCTTCCATAAGAATAAAAAATTGACTTAATTAACCACGCTTGATAGATAAGTTGGCACAGTCTTATTTGCAGTATTATGGTTCTTGTTCTAGTGATATTTGCTTCCTGAATGAAATGCCTTCATCCATCAGCCTACAGATGTCTACTATTAAACAAAGCATTTTCATGAAGAATAATGCTATAACTACACTTGGTACCCTGATACCAAATTTGCACGTAGAGCATTCCTGCCCACTCTTAATCCATAGTGGTTTTTTGGCCAGTTTTCAGAACATCTACAAGTGAGTTTATGGGATGGCTAACATATTGTATTCTTTACGCTTTACCAGGAGGAGTGAATCAAGTTCGATTCAAAGGAAAGGTCTCTTTAACCTCTACTACACTCTAATATATAATTAAAGTAATTATGATTTATAGCTTTACTCGCATTATTGCAGTTTTTGTTGTACTTTTATCCTGAACGGAGCCTTTTCTATGGCACTGACAACTTGTATGCAAAAATTTTAGGATAATTGCTTAAGTAGTTAAATGCCTAAGTAACAAACTTATGAAAACTTTTTTGTTGCGACGGGCTATGGTCTGGTCATACCCTGCTAAATCCATCCGGGACGACAGATAATGCAGCGTACGACCCCATAAATCCACCCCGCAATGTACTCCTCCACGCCGTGAGAGTGAATCACCGGAACCCGGTCTTTGTCTTCGGTGGCCCACCCGACAAACTTATGTAAGCCTAGGTAGGCACTAAACTCATTCTTGTTTCCATCATATTAATTATAATAATAAAAAAACCCCTTACAGTGTAATACTATATATAATAGTGTTAGTATATATAAGTTAGATGTGAAATAATAAATTTTGACACAGTTACATCGAGGTTTTACGCTGTCATCGAAAAAAAATATTCTTTCTTCATGAGTTTCAATACGTGACTGGAATAGTGGAAGTTACTTCGGCTTGAAGCCGTATCTAAATAATTATGTTAGCATTCTAAATATTGCTTTGCTACGAATTCTTCTAACCAGATTTTTTATTTGTTTTACCTAAAGTCGTAACATAATTATTATCAATTTTTAAAACAGTTTATCATCCTCAATTATTATCCCAATTACTTGGGGTCGATACAATATGTACTCTTCTTTCATAGTACATATTGTAAAAGTTATTGGCAATAGTTTTATGACCGGCCGCCTGCCAGACGTCAACCTTCTTTGGGCATTCCCAAGTAACTGTTGACCAAACGGCATCAGATGGAGTTAACCTAGGTCGTTATAAGGCTCTTAGTCGTCTTTTACGACATCCATAAGCAAAGTAAGGGTTGGTACTATTCGTAGCCGGTACTACACAGCTTTTTAAAACAGTTTATATCAAGTCATTTATTGTTTGAACTGTGGAAGCACTGATACATTGTCAATTCTACGCTACCATCTTTATAAATCTCACTGCTGAGTTTGAGCCTCCGTCACAATAGAGAGGAAATCCACCTACTAAACCACGCAAGTCAATGGGGATGGGTTTTGTTTCGATTGTTCATAGATATTGCATAGATTTTATATGCACATTATATTCCTTATACATCTTTTACAATAGCCACGGTCACTATCGGAACATAGCCGTCACGGAGAAGATTTGGTAAGAAACTCACCGTGTTTATTTATTATTATTTTTTTTACTGAAATTTATTATATATAAAATTGTATGCTTAGTATGTATTAGCTTAGGTTTAATGCTCCTTGAACTACGGCAATATATAATTATCAAATATAATATAAATTATACTGTAATAATTTATAGAGTATTTGTTTTTTAATTATTGTGACTACTGCGTTCCAGTTCATCGTCTTATCGATGGTCGGCAGGACCAAATCGGCACTGAAAGTTGCAGCGAAAATTGATGGAGACTGAATTGCTGATGATCGAGACACCTGCGGGTGAACCGTTGCGGGGCTCATGGAATAATAGTGCCTCCGTCTTATTGAGGGCACACCTAAGTCCCAGCGCCTCGATCAACTTGACGAACCCTTCCGTACCGAGAGTTACCTGGCGTGCTGTTGCTCTTTCAGCATTCCACACTGGATCGTGATACCGCGTGTCTTCAGCGTAACAAATTACGTTCATCTTACAGCTCGGAAAGGAGGCCATCCCGCAAAGCCCATTTGTAGCCATTTTTAACATTTTAAGTTTTGCTTTTTAATCAAGTAGGAAGCAAATACAAACAATTTTACATGTAGTTGAATTTTACATGAAGACTTACTGGAAGGGTAATTACATAACCCATTAAAATACCCATAAGACATTTTTTTACGTAAGTTTATTCGTTTTATATGATCGACTTCTAAGGTACCTATCATTTTGTTGGATAAACAGATGATTTAAGCATCCAAGCCTACATTTATGATCACAAAAATCTAATCATTTAGCGAATTTATAAGACACCTATCGGCAAAGAAAAGTGTTATTAACTTTTATACCATAAAAGTTAGTAGAGTATATTTTCGTGAATTAAGCTTTAGCAATGACAGCTGTTACAACTAAGTTATGAAGGCGCAAAACTTTTTCAATATCATTGAGTAGGAATGGAATATTATAGGCAATCTGTATCTAAACATTCACCACTCAATCGTTATCGACTTAGCTACCGGTCTACTACGCAATGGGAACACAAAATAAATGTTTTTATATTTAAGTAAAACTCCGTCACCACACCATTCGTGTCTCACCTATTCGTATGGTGACGGAGTAAGAATGCAATACACCACCTCTTTTGTTTCTTGTGGAAGGTACTAAAACACAATAAAGGGAAGCTAAAAAGAATCTATATATATAAAGCCGTTGGGTGACTGACCTATCAACGCTGAGACAAAACTATTGATACAAAAGACATGAAATTTTGACCGTAGTTTCTTTTTATAACGTAGGGCTCCATTAAGAACGGATTTTACGAAATTCCGTCCTTAAAGGGATGAAATAGAGTGGCAAACTTTGTATGGGGAGAAAAAAAAAATCTTTATCGATTCTTTTCAAATTACGTACATATATTCTTCAGTTAAAATAAATAAACACATGCTTCAGCATTTGTCTATTTTCAGCCTCTGGGGGTGCAAATTACGCCTGCGAATCAGGTTGGAGGACTTATTAGCGCCGAGCCGATATTATTGAAGCTAGAAACATGAAATTTAGACAATAGTATCTTTTTATGACGAAGAGATCTACTAAGAACGGATTTTACGGAATTCCACCCCTAAGGGGTTGAAACAGAGTGGCAAAATTTGTATGGGGAGAAAAATAAATTCTTTATCGATTAAAATAAATAAACACGTGTTTCAGAATTTGTCAATTTTCACCTTCTGGGGGTTCAAATTAGGCCTGCGAAGCTGGTTGGACGACTCACTAGCGCCAAGCCGATATTATTGAAGCTAAAACATGAAATTTTGACAGTTTTATCTTTGTATAACGTAGAGATATACTAAGAAATGATTTTATGAAATTCTTTTGCTAAAGGGGTTAAACAGCGTGGCAAAGTTTGTATAGGAACAAAAAAATCTTAATAGAATCTTTTCAAATTACGTTCAAATATTCTTCGGTTAAAATAGATAAACACGTGTTTCAGCATGTTTCAGCATGTTTCACCTTCTGGGGGTTCAAATTAGGCCTGCGAAGCTGGTTGGATGACTCACTAGCGCCGAGCCGATATTTTTGAAGTTAGAAACATTAAATTTTGACAGTAGTTTCTCTTTATGACGTAGATATTTATTAAGAAAGGATTTTACGAAATTCCACCCATAAGGGGGTGAAACAGAGTGCAATGTTTGTATGAGAGCAAAAAATAGCCTTATTGATTCTTTACAAATTACGTTCAAATGTTCTTCGGAAAAAAATAAGTAAATATGTTTCACCATTATCAATTTTCATCTCCTAAATGAATAAGTAGAGTAAAAGCGTAACAAAAGTGTCCCAGATTAAATTATACGGTGATACGTAATAAGTAAGGTGGTAAGTAAATTCCTACACAACTAACTTTTATGTCTTCGAGACTTACTAAAAGGGAAGGAAGTCAGTCTCTGAGGATATATTTCTCCTCAACAGCTTTTTATTAGCTATGTTCTTGACTCGCTACGTTTGTTCCGTCCGAGGTGAGGCGGCGTGCGGTTATATGACCGCGTTAGCTCTCCGTGGCCATTAGGATGACCATGGAACGAATGTACGAAATACCGATTCGTTGACATCCGTGGCCGGTCTGGCAGATTCCCTTTACGGGGAACGTTCCCATCAACGTCGCACCAGTGCCGTTGGGGCGTAGCTATCACGCGATAAATATAGTAGACGGCAATATAGTTAATAAGCTTAGCTATAAAAATTTTCAGTCTGTAACTCAAATAATGAATCATATCTGACGAGGTCACACAATAGTTTAAGTCAGTTAAGAGAGTTTTGTTTCTCACATGGGCAACTTCTCATGGCCTGTTTCGAAATAAATTCCACTAACAGTCTGGTAGTTCTTGCACTGTGTTATCTACACAATGAATGTTCTGTATAAAGAGGATCTGCACTGATCTGTGTACGTTAACATCTTTATACAACAAAAACAGTATATAAAAGGCAATAAAGTTTATAGATTGGATAGAATATAACCTTTAAGAAGATATACAATGCGAAAGTGGAAGGATGTAGGTACCGAGGGAGACCGAGACTAACCTACCTAGACCAGATCGGTCATGTACTGAAGGAAGGTGGAGTCAAGAGTCGCCGAAACCGGCGAGCGTGTATGAAGAGAATTATGAATGTTGAGGAAGCGAGTGAAGTATGCAGAGATAGAGGTCTCTGGCACTCTGTTCTCTCTGCCTACCCTGCAAGGGATATGGCGTGATGATATGTATGTAGAATATAACCTTCTGTTTACCTCTGTCACAGTTTATTTCTAGAGAGACGAAATTAATAGCAATTATCATCGTCTGAAGGTGAAATAGGGGATTTTATTTTGCTATGATACTTTTATTTCAAACATATTAAATTATGAACTAGGACAGATGTGTACTAAATAGCCTATTATTAATTTTATTATATTGAGACTCACTAAAAATATATAAATTCCAAAAATCAGTGAGTCCTTATATGTTTCCCAGAAAGAGGATGTAGCATATTCTGCTGGTGAGACCAACCCTGCTGGTGAAACAAAAAGGCCAAATAAGGGGTGGCGATAATTATATTCTTATCCCATAATCATACGGTAAATAGGATATTAAAGGCAATATAATTTTTAGAATGAATAGAACCTAAACAATCTTTGTCTTTGGCGACCGGCTATAGTATACACACCGCCCAATCCGTTTGAGTCGACGCGTGACCCTCCATAACCCGCCGTACGCGTACCTCTACGCCGTGCGGGCGAGCTACCGCAACCGAGTGTTTATTAGTAGTGGTCCGTCCGGTGGGTTACTCTTTCGGGTATCATCTCGAGTCGAAGCCCCCACGCAGTGAACCTCACTATATATGATACGCCACCTGAGCCGCCCAACGCACCGGCGGTAGAGCGTGTCACCGTAGACTATTTTCCCTCGGACCCGCCCTATTGTCTAATTACGTTAGACAACTAACTCGTAGAAGGCGGCGAATACATCCCAGTTTCTGACGCTATTGAGCACCGTCCTAGCGACAACCCTTTAATGGTTTTTGGCTCTTTCTATTTACCTCTGTCAGAGATGACTTCTACGTAGACGAAGTCGCGGGCAAAAGCTAGTAACAATATAAAAGAAGAAAAACTTGAAATAAACTCTAAGCGTACCTTATATTTTTTTTTGTTCACGCTGTGAAAATGCAATCTCCTGTCAATGATAGACGGGGTGTATGTGGGACTTCAGCCGCCTGCTCGACCAAAATAACCATTAAAACCAAAGCATTCCTTTTCGCTCTTATAGGGCTACGTCCAGTCGAACACTATACCTACCTGTGTGATCAATATAATATGGTAATTTCCCTGCCACTATGGCGGAAGCTCAAACTCACAGACAGACAAACTAGATAATTAGAGAGATATTCACAGACAAATTCGCAGGCATATGAATAGAGATACATACATACATATCATCACGCCATATCCCTTGCAGGGTAGGCAGAGAGAACAGAGTGCCAGAGAACTCTATCTTTGCATACTTCACTCGCTTCCTCAACATTCATAATTCTCTTCATACACGGTCGCCGGTTTCGGAGACTCTTGACTCCACCTTCCTTCAGTACATGACCGATCTGGTCTAGGTAGGTTAGTCTCGGTCTCCCCCGGTACCTACATCCTTCCACTTTCGCATTGTATATCTTCTTAACCAGACGTTCGTTCGGCATTCTTTCCACATGTCCGAACCATCGGAGCATTCCCTTTCGCATCTTTACACCAATACTCTCTTTCATACCTACTCGCTCTCTTACGTCGTCGTTACGAATGCGGTCGATCAGCCTTACTCCACAGATTTTCCGCAGAGATCGCATTTCGACCGCATTAATTTTACTTTCATACTCTTTTCTGCATACCCAACTCTCGCTTCCATACAGTAATGTTGAGACAAGCACTGCGTTATGTATTGCTACACGTGTCTTCTGGCTGAGGTGGTGGCTACCGAGAAGTTGCCCCAACGCTCCGTTCACTTTATTTCTCTATTTGAATGGAGATGATGATGAAAAAAAAATTATTACTACTTCTCAGTAAGGTGACGGATAAACAAATATTATAATACATTTTCATCATCATCACACCCCATATATGTTCCACTGTTGGGCTCCTCCATAACGGAAGGGAAATTAAACTACTATACTGCGTTGGTCAGACGTGTTGGTATAGGGTTTTATTTCGAGTTTTCTTTCTCTCGCATAGATGTTATATGCGTTTTATGTCTCTTAGTCGTCTCTTACGATCACCCACGGGTAAGATATGGGGTGGTGAATAGTATCCTTACTCCGTCACCACACGGAAGTAAAATCTATATATATGTACATAATGCCTTAATTTTTTATTTTATATAACAATAGTATCTAATTAGTATTATAGCAAGTATTCGTAGTAACTATAATAATAAAAGTTATCATTAGCGATCTAATTTTCAATATTTAATTATATTAGCTTAATTCTGTAATAGCTGGTTAATTATCTTTCCTCGCTTATTCAGAGGCTGTCTACGTATATAAGTGACATTGAACTTGATTACCGCTTTCATTACATTTATATGTATGATGTTAATACAATTTTATAATAGTATCAGTAAGAAATTTGCTTTTCATTTTATGTATGACATTCAAAATAAACCTTTCATATTATTTCTATTCAAGCTTATTCTTTCCACGTGTAAGTTGAATTTTAACAGTTGTCTAACTGAATATAAAATGTAAAATATATTTACAAGTCTTAAAAACTATTTTTTTTATATATATATAAATCCGATTTTGTTATGTAGAACTAGATAACAAGCCTATTCGAAGGCAACAGTACTAATTTTTATTGTGTTGTCTGTGCTATTTTAATATTGTAATGGCATTTATTAATGTGTGGAGTCAAGAGTCTTCGAAACCCAAGCGTGTATGAAGAGAATTATGAATGTTGAGGAAGCGAGTGAAGTATGCAAGGATAGAGTTCTCTGGCATTCTGATCTCTCTGCCTATCCTGCAAGGGATATGGCATGATGATATGTATGTATGTATTTATTAATGTTTATTTTGTTTTGATACACTACCCTACACAAAGGAAATAATCCTTATATTCCAGAGGACTTTACAAACATATAATTAACGCAGAAAAATTATACCCAAACTCGAAACAACAATTTTTGGATTACACAAAGTATTATCCTGCGTAAAAATCGACTCCATGGCACTGGCATGAAAGGTCGATATCTTAACCACTATGTCATATATGCAGGCGTTGCTTTTTATCATTCATTTTACTGCAGATCAAAGTCTAAAGATAATTTATAAAGTACAAAAACAATATACGTTTTGATTTCTATCGAAGGAAAGGGAATGCTCCGATGGTTCAGACATGTGGAAAGAATGCCGAACGGACGTCTGGTTAAGAAGATATACAGTGTGAAATTGGAAGGATGTAGGTACCGGGGGAGACCGAGATTAACCTACCTAGACCAGATTGGTCATGTACTGAAGGAAGGTGGAATCAAGAGTCTCCGAAACTGGCGAGCGTGTATGAAGAGAATTGTGAATGTTGAGAAAGCGAGTGAAGTATGCAAGGATAGAGTTCTCTGGCACTCTGTTCTCTCTGACTACCCTGCAAGGGATATGGCGTGATGATATTTATGTATGTATGTATTTCTATCGAAAAATCTAAAACACATATTTTACTACCCATTACTTTACATCATCATCATCTTGATCTTATCCCAATTACTTGAGGTCAAGGCAATATGTACTTCCTTCTATTGTACATATTGCAAAACTTATTAACTTCAGTTTTATGTCCGGCCACCTGCCTAACGTCAAACCTCTTTGGGAATATAATCGTTGACCAGATAACATCAGATTGATTTGACTAATATCAATGTAAAGCTATTAGTCATCTTTACGTCACCCACGAGCAAAATAAGGTTTGGTAGTATTCATACCCGCTATCAAACAGCACTATACATTTCTTTCCATGGTTGTTAAAGCAGAAGAATAAATAGGTAAGTAAACATATAATATAAATATAATAACGCGACAAAGTCCAAATAAAATATTATATAATATTCCGATCTTGTAGTCTTGTTGACTCAAGACTTACAATAACACATCCATATACAAATTTATGAAGAATATATGATCTGTCATAAATGCTTGTGGAGTAATATATTTACAGAAATCATTTTTTTTTTTAAATAACACTCGGCGCTAAGGAAATACATACATACATACATATCATCACGCCATATCCCTTGCAGGGTAGGCAGAGAGAACAGAGTGGCAGAGAACTATATCCTTGCATACTTCACTCGTTTCCTCAACATTCATAATTCTCTTCATACACGCTCGCCGGTTTCGGAGACTCTTGGCTCCACCTTCCTTCAGTACGTGACCAATCTGGTCTAGGTAGGTTAGTCTCGGTCTCCCCCGGTACCTACATCCTTCCACTTTCGCATTGTATATCTTCTTAACCAGACTTTTTTTTTGTGTGTTTTTAGCCGTTAGCCGCAGATGGCTTTGACAGCTTTACGCGGACTATGGGTGAGCGCTGAAGGCTCTCTACCCGAAACCAGACGTTCGTTCGGCATTCTTTCCACATGTCCGAACCATCGGAGCATTCCCTTTCGCATCTTTACACCAATACTCTCTTTCATACCTACTCGCTCTCTTACGTCGTCGTTACGAATGCAATCGG
Organism: Lymantria monacha; assembly: GCA_905163515.2. Classification (NCBI taxonomy): domain Eukaryota; kingdom Metazoa; phylum Arthropoda; class Insecta; order Lepidoptera; family Erebidae; genus Lymantria; species Lymantria monacha. The sequence goes on along the minus strand of LR991097.1, from coordinate 14,290,733 downwards.
TCAGCCTAACTCCACAGATTTTCCGTAGAGATCGCATTTCCACCGCATTCATTTTAGGTAAGGAAATAATCCTTGTAATGCGGGCAACCTTAGAAACATATAATTTAACGAACACAAATTACACCCAAAATTAAAACAACAAGCACAAAGTATTAAGTTTTGATCGCAAACTATGGTACAGCTATAACCCGCCTGATCCATCTTGAACGACATATGGGACATCGAGCGATTCTATAACCTACCGTGTATATTTCTAACCTCTTTAAAGCCATGTGGCCAACTGCCAGTACTCATTCCTTGTCGTCAGTGGCCCATTCGGTGCAAAATATTGACCTAAGTGGATATCAAAACCCCCGAGAATTGGCACACATATGCAGTCCACCTAAAGTTGCGCCAGTGACGGAAAAGTTAAGGAGTGAAAGATTGACATGGTATGGGCATGTGATGAGACGGGATGAAAGTTATGTTGTGAGGAAAGTTTTAAGTATGAATGTTGAAGGCTTAAAGGGTAAGGGAAGACCGAAGAAAAGATGGATGGACTGTGTAAAACATGACATGGATAGACACTGAGATGTCGTCTGATAGAGTTGTATAGAAGGAGAAGACATATGACCCCAAATAAACTGGGATAAGAGCAAGTTGATGATGATGATGCAATCCACCTATCATGCCTCATCTATAAGTATACTCGTATAATGAAAATTTCACGAAAGAAGATACCATGCCGCCATTGTGTAAGTCTTAATCATATTGTTCTGTTGAGTTATATTTATTTAATGTTACTATGGAATTTTTATTTTAAATATAAGACGATACCATTTATATGATTAAAAGACATATCATCTTTTTTATCATTTCAGCTCATATATGTCCCACTGTTGGGCTCGAGCCTCCTCCATAATGGGAGGGAAAGTGACCTACTATACCACGCTAGTCAGACGTGTTGGTATAGGGTTTTGTTTCGAGTTATGTTATATGCGTTTTATATCCCTTAGTCGTCTCGTACGATCACCCACGGGTAAGATAGGGGGAGGTTAATTGTATTCTTACTCCGTCACCACACGGAAAGAAGAAGACATATACTATTTGATAAATCACTATGAAGTTTATTGTTTACACGTGCCTACCCATAGTCGTTTATTTGCCACGCTACCGCGAATACCGCGCCAATAATACCTCACTTCATAATACGCTTGTACGTCAAATACATACAGAAATCATTTCACACCAATCGCAACATGTTTCAAATTTATTTAGTCATAGGGATTAAGGTCACTGAAGGAATAATAACAGCAATAGAAAACGAATGATATAATTATTTTAGTACAACTTTTGAGACAAGATCATTCTAACAAAGGTTAACCTTCGTAAGGATATGAATCTTAAACAGACACTTTCAAAACCGCTCAAGCATATCTTATTGGTTTTCGGCGTGATCTAAATTGCTGACATCAGTGTAATCAGAATAGAAGAAGCAAAAAAGTTGCGAAAGCAATTTTGTGGACAGTAAGCAAAAAATTTAAAAGCAGAATTTTCGACTAACTGCTTGCATTTTACTGATTTAGTCAAATTGGTGTATAATTATGAATCAATTTTACCTATCATTACGAATACTCGTAATCATCTCTTCATCTCAGCTCTTATAAGACCGACTAATGGAACTATTGACTACTACTACGCTGGTCAGGCGTGTTGGTATTGGGTTTTTTTCGAGTTTTCCTTCCATTGCATAGATGTTATGTGCGTTTTATATACCTCAATCGTCTCTTACGATCACCCACGGGTAAGATAAGGGTTGGTGAATTGTATTTTTACTCCGTGACCCACAATCCTTACGAGTATTATAATATTTATAACACCATACGCATATTTCTTATTCATAAAATGAAAAAATCTATCAAATGTTTACGGATGATACATCCTGACTCCGTCCATGCTATAGTAGCTGGCTGAACATTTATGTTACATTTATGTTGTTATATTTATCCATCCATCCAGCAGCTGCAGCTGTGTGGTAGCGGCTTCGAATACTATCAACTCTTACTTTGCTCGTGGATGTCGTAAAAGACGACTAAGAGCCTTATAACGACCTAGGCCAACTCCATCTGATGCCGTTTGGTCAACAATTACATTCCCAAGGAGGGTTGACGTCTGGCAGACGGCCGGTCATAAAATTATTGCCAATAACTTTGAAAATATGTACTATGAAAGAAGAGTATATATTGTATCAACCCCTAGTAATTGGGATAAGAGTAGGAGAATGATTATCTATTCATCCATGAGCACGTAGACGTCCATTTTTAGACGTAGATCTCACTATGATAATGCCACTCAGAACTGCCCTGTCCATCCAACCGTTCCCTGTGACATTTAAAGTTGTCAGTCTACCTAGTGGGGTCGTTCAAAAGCATAGCTAGCGTGATATGTTGAGACATATTCCGTCTTTTTATTGAGAAGGCTCGTCGTTAGTTAGTTATCTTGTACGATATCCACGGGCAAGAAAAGGAGCTATGAATTATTTTCTCTCTCTGTAACTACACGTAAAGTTTTTTTTAGATATGTAAAATAAATAATACATAGAAAAAATAACCCTAAAATTCGTAAACTTTCGAGTAAAAGATACGAAAAAACCTAACACATTTACAAAACTAAATCATAGAAATCACTACTTATATTGGTACACATAAACCTTCGATTTGTTCGCGTCATGTTGAACCCGGTCACTTGATATATGATGCGTCTGAAACACAGACCTTCATGATCGATGACTTGGATTTCGTACTACGAGTAAACTTTAAGCTAATCATTAAAAAGGTTGTTTGGTTTGCGTTTACGCAAACTTTAACATTATAAAAAAAATACTGTGAATAATGATTAAAATTTATTAGTCATATATAGGAGTAGGAATTTTTTTCTTTGGCTGGCTATGGTTTGAACACACACCGCCCATGCCGTCTTGGGCGACGCAAGGACGGTGTGCGGTCCCATAACCCACCGCGTTGCTTCCACATCGCCATTAAGCTGACTACTGATACCGCTGCCTTTATATAAGTGGCCGGCTCGACAGTAGTGGGGTATGATGCCATAATCGCCACGCTTCGCAAACTGTTTAGCGATTGTAATTGGTAATACAAGGTTCCCAGAAGTGTGATGCTACCAATTCGCCTGCTCCCTTAGCCTATTTTTGGGACATTCACGAGAAAGTAGAGAATGGTGACATATGAAAGAGAAGGTGTTAAATTTCAATGTAGACTTTAGTACCTTCTTCTTCATTTGGATGTTAGCCTGCTATTACAATCGACGTAACGCTTATCATGCGCATTGAAATATTATTAACATTAAAGTCAAATAATGTAATAAAATGGATTTAATGATTTTCTTTGCAAACAGAAACTTCAGAAAAACAAAACAACAAAATATATAGCATATTTATTTTTAATAAAAATATAAACATGGATCAAGTTGTATCCATTTACAATGTATCCAAATTACTGAACACAATGATAATAAAAAAAAAAAAAAAAAAAAAAAATACCAATACATCTTTATATTTCTCAAAGATTTCTTGTTATTATAAAATACTAGCTTTCGTCTGCGACTCCGCTCGCGTAGTTTGTTGATAAAAAGGTAGACTATGTAAGGACATGGGCTACTTTTGGGGAAGGCCCCAGGTTTCAGTCGCGCCTCTTGCCGTCACTCAGCATCTTTCAATGGTTTTAATTTTGTTTTCGCGGCACTCTATTTTCTAAAATAAAAGTAGCCTAAGTTACGCCTTACAACGTTAGCTATCTGCCAGTGAAAGTCCCGCTAAAATCGATCCAGTAGTTTCAGAGATTGGCAGGAACAAACAGACAGACAGACCGAGAAGAATTTTAAAAATAGTTTTTTATGTAACTCTCTTATATAATACATTCATCTGTATTTAGTGAAAGGCTGTTAATTTGGAATTACAAACAAACACATCAATTTTATTTATATGTATAGGTGTATAGATATTCGGGTGATCGGACCGAGGAATAGTTTGGTCATCCGAAGTAAGGCCACCGCGTGAGGACTCGAGAGGAACCCGTGTAGGTAAACCGCCGGGCAGGCCAACTAGGATAAAGATCGGGTACCGGTGGCCCGCTCGCACGAGAAGAGAGGTGCTTGCAGGGTGGGTCTATGGGGTTGCACGCAGCCTCTTCCGTCGCACTGGACCGATTTGGCGGGGCGCGACCCCATTCATAGCCCAGCGCAAGAAAAAAAAAGGTGTATAGATACATATATTACATAATAATGCATAAATTTTAATGTTTTTATGTTTTTCCGACATTTTCAAGATTATTTTCCTCTCTACAATTCGCCATTATTAGTATACTCGTTAAAGTATCACAAAATTATTGTTCACATTAAAAAAAAAACAGTTTGAAACTTACATAAACATATTTTATTACAGTTATCATCATCATTCTGCTCTTATCACAATAATCTGAGATCGACGCAATATATATTCTTCTTCTACCATACATATTGTTTAAATGAAGGCAATTGCTTTACGAACAGTCTAACTGTCGTCAACCCTCCTTGAGAATGTAATCGTAACCAAAACACTACGTTTTTTTTTGTGTCTGTCTTTTAACTGTTAGCCGCAGATGGCTGTCACAGCTTAACCCGGACTATGGGTGAGCGATGAGGGCTCTCAACCCGGTATTCAGACCACTACGGAATGAAGGCTAGATTTATATAAAACACTTTGTCGTATTATACGTCACCTACATAGGTATAAATATTCGTAGCAGTATTCACCACAGAACTCACGCGAAATTACATCCAAGGATTTCACAAACATGCAATTAACGCAGACAAATTACACCCAAACTTATAACAACACTTTGTGGATCGCTCAAATTGTTGTCCTGCGTGGGAATCGAACCCACGGCACTGGTACGGCAGGTCGGTATCTTAACCTCTACACTATCTGTGCAGTCAGTCATTATAATTATGTATCATCATCTAAGCTCATATATATCACTATTGGGCTCTAGCCTCTCTATAATGAGAGGGAAATTGAGCTATATCACGCTGGTCAGAAGTGTTAGTATAATATTTGGTTTCGAGTTTTCCTTCTCTCACATAGATGTTATATGCATTTTATATCCTTTAGTCGTCTTTTTCGATCACCCACGAGTAGGATAGGGGGGTGCTGAATTGTATTCTTACTCCGTCACCACACGGAAATATATAGGTAATAAATCCTCTATTAACAGTACAAAGTATTCCCACGGATCTTGTACGTTTAGAATAAAGTGCATCGAAGTAGCACTTGATGTAATACCATTATTCAACATAGTATCTTTTTAAGATCTCACTTAGCTTTTACTGATATTGCCTCCAACAATTTTTATATGACATTTTATCAGCTAGCTAATGGTAAATATACCATTACGATGAGTAATGACTTTTTATTACAAGCGTACGAACGCGGTAATATTTTGCATGAAAACATCTAAATGAAATATCAAAATGTTTTTAATATTACGGGGTAAATTCAACGAAGTGGAATATTCAAGGCAATATTTTTTCGAGTTATCTTTGACGACTCTCGTGGGATATTGAGGTATTTTTTTAGTGGCTTAGTTGTTAGCCGTAGATAGCTATGACAACTTTACCTGGACTGTAGGTGTACGCTGATCTCTTTTAATACGATGGGAAGGTGGAGTATGATGTGTGTTATATTTCAACCCATTATTTTATGGATTAACGACTGGTCTAATCATATTGTATTTTTTTCCCCGCACTGAGCCATAAATACGATATACAACACAAATAACAAACAGAAGGAATTGCCCTGTATAGGAATCGAGCCTTGACTCTCGGCATGAGAGTTTAACCAAATACGCCTTTTTTTGGCTGGCTATGGTCTGGACACGCGCCGTCCGTTCTGTCCGAGGCGACGGAAAGGCGGCGCATGGCCCCATCACCCACCGTATTCCCTCTGCATTGGAGCGTCCACTGGTATCGAATCCTTGACAACTGTGGCTGACTAATATACCGTGCAGTGGTCTAATGCCAGTAAAGAGTAATCCGCGTTTATTGTTTATACATACGGCCATCAGGGACTTAAAAAAAATATTTCTGCATCAACCTAAACCCTATTTTAAGAACAGCTCTGGTACGTCTGAGAAACTGTGACATAACATTTTGTAATGACTTATAATGTTTACGCGAGTATTACACATTTGAAATAAAACTACATTTACGGATTCTATCGCGTTTGTATTTGATTTATAATTTCCCGACGTTTCGAACACTTTACAGTGATCATGGTCACGGGAGGACTGAGGTGTCTTACGTCCAATATGTCATTGTTATTACAGAAATTTATTTATATCTACCCTTTTTTTTTTTTTTTTTTTTTTTTTTTTTTGGGGGGTGGGCTACGGTCGGCGCACTCCTCGCACCACTCCATCCGGGGTGACAGAGGGGCGCAAGCGCGCACACCCGTAACCCACCCGTGACGTCGCCTTCGTCGTTGGGCCGACCACCGGAGCAGAGTGACTTGACGTCAGTGGTCGGCCCGACGGAATACCCCTGAGGAGTACCCTCTCCTCGACCGACATCCCCCCCTCGGGTAGGATGTCGGTCTTTCCTCACGCGGTCGGCCTCTCGGCGGGTGACGGACTAATTCCCCGATCCAGTCACCCGCGGCCTCGGCTAGGGCGGCATCAGGCGCAGGTAATCGCGCCTGCGCCGCCCCAGTCGCCGGCGGCGGCTCGCGCCGTCGAGGAGACGCTCCTCGCGCACGCGCTCCGCCGCCTCCTTCCGCGAGACTACTGCCTCGCAGAAGGTTGCGACCGCGTCCCAGTTCCTGACGCTGTCGAGCATCGCCCTGGCGATGGTCGGCAGCGTCAGGTCGGCACCGATGATTGCGACGAGTTCACGACGCTGCTCTGCCCAAGCGGCACAAACCTCGAGCGTATGCTGCGCCGTGTCTTCGTCGCAATCGCAGTGGTGGCAGGACGGTGTACTCTCCCTCCCGACGACCTTATGCAGGTATTTGGCGAAGCATCCATGCCCCGTCAAAACCTGCACCAGTCGGAAGGAGAGCACCCCGTGCCGCCGTTCCAACCACTGCATCAGCACCGGCCGGAAGGCCTCTACGGTCCGCACACCGAACCGAGGCCTCTCCAGCCGGACTGCCCAACGGGCAATGACATCTAGGCGGGCGTCAACGCGCCAGGCGGTGAGTTCCCTCAAAGAGACCACACCGCCCTCCGCGCGCACCCCCGACACCCGCCGATACAAATCGGCGAGCATTTCCGCCTCCAGGTCCCACGGGGGACTCCCGGCCAACAGGCACGCTGCCTCCGTCGCCACCGTGCGGTACCCGCGTACAGCCCTGACCGCCATGGCCCTCTGTGGTCGCCACAGAAGAGCCCTGAGTCGGACGGTCAGGGACCCCGCCCACACCGGTGCGCCGTACAGGGCCATCGACCGGACGACCCCCGTGTACAGCTGTCGGCACGTAGCGCTCGGTCCGCCCACATTCGGCATTAGCCATGAAAGGGCGGACGCCGCGCCGACGAGCCGCGGAGCGAGCCTGCGGAAATGCTCCCGAAACCACCAATGCCCGTCGAGCACCAGGCCCAAATACCTCATATGGGCCCGGATGCTGATGTCAACCGAATTGACGGTGATCGAAACGCCGATGGGAGGGCCCATGCGGGGCCCATGGAACAAGAGGGCCTCCGTCTTGTCCAGGGCCACCCTCAACCCCAGCGCCTCGATCCGCCTGACGATCTCTTCGGTGCCGAGAGTCGCCAGGCCTGCCGCCTCCTCCAGCGTCCCACCGCGGGCTGTGACGAGCGTGTCGTCGGCGTAACAGATCACGCCCAGCCCGGGTGGGAGGCTCCCTCTCAACGCCCAGTCGTAGCCGATGTTCCACAGGGTGGGTCCAAGGACCGACCCCTGTGGGACACCGCACGTCATGGGCGTTCGCACAACGTCCCCTACTCGGTTGGTGTAGAGGACGCTGCGCCCCTCCAGATAGTCCGCCACTAGCCGCCTCAGGTAAACTGGCACTCCGTGGTATCGGAGCGCCTCCCTGATGCAGCTAAATGGCAGACTATTGAATGCGTTGGCGATGTCCAGGGACACCACCAACAGCACTCCTCCGCCGGTGACGGCCTCAGTCGCCACGGCCCTCAGGCGCAGCAGAGCCGCGATCGTCGAACGACCCCTCCTGAACCCAAACTGGGCGTCCGACAGATCGGGCCCCGTGCCAACGAGGTGCCGCTCGATGCGGGCAGCCAGCACCCTCTCCAATAGCTTGCCCGCATCGTCAAGCAGCACAATAGGCCTGTAGGCCGAGGCCAACTCTGGAGACCGTCCCGGCTTCGGCAGGAGCACCAGCCTCCCCTCCTTCCAGCACCCAGGGAACCGCCCGGACGCTAAACACGCGTCGAACAGCCCCCTGAGGCGGGGACACAGGTGGTCGAGGACCAGGGCCAGCACGCGGTTGGGAACACCGTCGGGCCCGGGGGCAGTGGATTTGCTGCGCATGCGCGCCACCGCCACCCCCATCTCGGTTGCCGTGATGGGCGGAACACTGTCATCGTCGGCCTCCCGGTCAGTGTCTGGCGAAGCCATGACCGGGGGCGTGTGCTCCGCCCGTCGCGGGAACAGGTCCTCGATGACCCTGGTGAGGAGGCCGGGCTGGAGGGTCTCGGTGAGGGGGGGGCCCCGCGCGCGGAGCTTACTCAGCGCCGCGCGATAGGGGCGACCCCAGGGGTCTCGATCGAGACCGTCCAGCATCTCCTGCCGACTGACGTCCTTGGCGGTACGGACGGCCAGCCTGAAGGCCGACCGCGCATTGCGGTAGCCCTCATAAAGCCGGCCCTCCCGCTCCTCATCACGATGGTGCCGCCGGCTGCGGGTGTAAGCCCTCCGGGCGCATATACATGCGGCCCGAAGATCCGCCAGCTCCCGGGACCACCAGTGGACAGCCCTTTTCGGGGGCAGACACCGTACACGGGGCATGGCCGCATCGCAGATCTGCGTCAACGCATTGCGGATGCGGCCAGCCTCGGCGTCCACCCCGTCCAACTGGTGGGCAGAGGACAGCCACGAGTGAACGATGGCTGCCTCCGCCAGCAGGTCCCGGTCCAAACGACCCACAGCCCATCGCGGGAACGCGGGACGTCCGTCCGCCTGATGACCCCTGCCGGGCGTCGGGAGGGTCCGGGAGACCTCCATCCGGATATACCGGTGGTCCGATAGGGTCTCAACCTCCTCCGCGACGCACCAGCTCCTCACGCGTGCGGCGACAATGGGGCTAGCGAACGACAAGTCCACTATCGACCCGCCCCGCTGCCGCACGCACGTATGCACCGAGCCCCTGTTCAACAAACAGAGGCCCAGTGCCGCCGCCCACTCCTCGACCGCCCGTCCTCGGTCGTCCGTCCTGGGGGACCCCCACGCCATGGACTTGGCGTTGAAGTCCCCCAGAACGAAGACTTGGCGCGGTGCCAGTCGCCGTAACGAGGCCCCTAAGATGGTCAGGGAGGCCCCAAAATCAGTCACGCTCCTGTTAGGGGAGAGATAGACTCCGAAAAGCGTAATCTCTCCCCAGTCCGCCGCGACGTATCCGACGCCCCTATCCCTAAGGGTCAGGGACGACGAAGGCCACGACGTGGAGGCGACGATTGCCACAGTGCCGTCGGTGCTACCCAGCCAGTTAGGTCGGTCGGGCACCACGTACGGCTCTGCGGCTACGGCTACTGCTATCAACCACTCCGCCATGGCTTGCAGGAAAACGTCCTGCGCACCGGCGGAGTGGTTGAGATTGGCTTGGAGGAGACGGATGGCTTCGTGGTCCATTAACGGGCCGTATCCATCGTCTCCTCCTCCGCGCTAACGGGCGATCGGGTCGCGATCGGAGCGGGAGCGGGCCCGGTCGATGAGCCGCCCCACCCCTTTGGGGCCGATGCCGGGGGTCTGCAGTCCCCAGAGCCCATGCGGTGCTTGGCAGGCCTATTGCCCGCCGCACACGCGGGGCAGTGGGGCACCGCAGAGCACGATGCTGCCTGGTGCCCAGCCTGACCGCAGCGGAAGCATAGCCCGCTGCAGTCAAAGCAGTTGCGACACGTCGGTCGGGTATGCCCGACCGCCATGCATTTGTAACACCTCGCGGGCCGGGGCTCCAGCACAGTTACCCGCGCCGAACTCCAGCCCACGAGGAGCCTGCCTGAGTCGGCCAATTTCTTGACCGACTCCACCGGGCACTGCACCCAGACAGCACCGACGCCGCCCGGACCAGGACGGATGGTGCCAATCCGGACGGTGTCCGAGGCACATCCGGTACGCACCATAATGGCCTCCCGGACGTCCTCCACCGTCACGGAATCGTCCAGACCCGTGAGGCGCATCTCTGCGCACTTGACGGGCCTGGCGATTCGGACTCCATCCTCCGGCCCGAACAGCCCCCTCAGCTTCGAGGCCACACTATCAGCCGCCTTGGCGCCCTCGGCCCCAGGGAACTCGAGAATTCGAGCCCCTGTCCGGGCCTTGCGGGTCCTCGCCTCGACGCCCCCGATGTCGGAGACGTCCAGCTCCCGCCGGGCGCGTCTTAGGACAGCCTCATAGTTGAGGCCCCTCTCGGCCGCCTCAGGCAGCACGGTGATAATGACCGCAGCTGTCTTCGGCGACTTGAGGCCCCTGCGCGACCTCTTTCCCCCTTTGTCGGCTCCCGCCTGTGGAGCAGCAGCCACAGCGGCACTCTTGGCTGCCGCTCTCCGTTTCTGACCGCGTTCCTTCCTGCTCCGCCCAGCCACCTGCCAGCCCTGTTCGAGCCTGGCAGCAGCGCTGGGCACAGCAGGCGCAGTCGCGGGTGCGCTGGCCGGAGCCTGCGGTGCAGCCGCTGGCGCCCGCCGCTGCCCGGTTTTGGCGGGAGCCGGCACCGTGCCGGCCTTCTTCTTGGCCCCCTTAGGCCCACCTACGGCCGCAGCATAGCTCACCACGCGGCCACCCTGACAGGGCAGCGGGGTGGGAGCTGACGCTTGCGGCCGCTTCGTCCTGTCTGTGGCGGGTGGCAGCCGGAGGGGTGGCTCGGGTGGAAGACGATCCGCCACGGCCTGGATGCGCGCATCCATCATCAACTCCAGCCTGGCGAAGATGACGCGCATCGCCTCCTCCGGCACACCGTGCACCGCAGGGAGCGGCTCCTCCCCTTTCTTGGGCCTGCCACGCTTCCTGACGGTGCTCACGGCCAGCGCCGCGGGCACAAGTGGCGCAGCAGGCACCACGGGCGCAGGCGGCGTCACAGGCGCAGGCGGCGCCATGGGCGCAGAGGACGGGCCCGCCCTCTCCAGCGCAGCCCGCTTTTGCGGCGAGGCCAGTGTCGGCGGCATGGCTGGCACTAAAAGTGCGAATTGAGACCGCAGGTCGGCCACGTCCTTGGCCAACCCGCGGTTCTCCTTCCGCACCGCCGACAGCTCCGACTCGAGTCGCCGGTTTCGCTCCCGCAGGCCGGAGACCTCCCTATTGAGGCGTGCGTTCGCGCCCTGCAGGGCCGCCACCTCACCGCTTTTATTGGCCGGACTCGGAGTCACCGGCCTCGCTGCCACCGCCGATCCACGACCCCTACGCCCACGGCGTGCGGTCGGGACCTTGGGAGGAGGCATGATGACACTCCCCTCTGAGTCGGAGCTGCCGCCCTTATGCAGGGGGCGCTTCCGTACACTCGGGGGGAGGGCCTCCTCCCTCTCCCTGGCATTTAAGGCCGCCGTCAGAGTCTTCCCCGCACGGTGCGGCTCAGACTCCTCGGCGGCCTCGGCAGCCAAGCTGCTCTCCTCCATACTGGACGGCTCTGCGGCATTGCCGCCCTCGTCCCGGCTTCGGCCGACCTCATCGTCGGACGACTCTGCAGCCTTACCGCCCTCGTCCGACGGCTTCTCCGAGGCCGTGTCGGTGTCGGAGTTCCCACAGCTCTCCGACAACGGCCCTGCGGCTTTACTGCCGCCCTCACTACGCGACGGCTCTGCGGTAGATCCGCCCTCGTCGCTCGACAGCTCCGTTGGGCTGCCACTCATTCTCCTCTCCTTGGACGGCCCTGCGACATCGTCGCCCTCATCCCGAGACACACACCCGTGGCCGCCCGCCCTCCGCGACGGCCCTGCGATGCTACCACCATCCACTTGCGACGGCTCTGCGGCTACTGTGCCGCCCTCGTCGCTGAGAACGCTGGTCTCGCGGCATGCCGCGGCCTCCAGCGCCTCCCTTTCCTTCTTGAGCCGGTTGGCGCGCCGTTTAGCGCGCTCGCCGGCTGGAGTGATGATCCGCCTACGTTTCTTTCTTTTTGGGGCCTCTTTAGTTTGTGCCGGGCCCTCGGCGGACGCCTCAAGTCCCAAGGACGAGGCGTCGTTTGTGCCAGTTTTATGTTGGCTTGGCAAGGCCTTAGGGTGGGAATCCGTAGGATCCCCGTCTTTTAATTGGTGTGAAAGTAGATCCATTTTGGTTCCCACGAGAATGGGAGAATTGACAGTCGACCCGAGCAGAGATCCCTGTACTCGGGCAAGCCTACATTTACCAACCAGGGGGGCAGCCGGTACCCTGGCTGGAGCGTGCTAAGAACTGAATACCCCATCAGCCATGCATCCTCTCGCCGCACGCCAGAACTTAGGATTCTGGGTAATTCTTTATAGAGGTTGTCTTCCTCGCGGTCCGGGCGGTTAAGCCAAGTTATATCTACCCTATAAGATATTAAATTTTGACCCACATTTTTATACAAAAACTAGCTTCTACCCGCAACTTCGTTTGCGATATTGAGGTAGTTTCATTAGCCTATAAGAGATCGTCTATAGACATATTTAATAATTTTTGAGGTAGTCATTTAGGGTAAGTAGTTCATCATCACCATTTGCCTGCCCTCACTCTACGCTAAGTGTGGTCGGCACAACACGTTCTTGCCTTATACAAACTTTTTCAGCTGTCACCTGTGCCTGCATTCACAGCTTTTAAGTACATATCCTCGTTTATACAATACATCCATCTCATTTTGGGTCTCCCACGATTCTTACGTCCATCCACAAGCATATTGCTAACCCTCCTTGTCACATGCCTTTCATTTTTCTTCATCACCCGACTCTACCAAGACAATCTCGCGCTCCCGATCTACTCTATTACGGATGCCACTTTTAAATTCCCCTAATATATTAGTTTCTTATTTCATCTAATCTTATTACCCCACACATTCATCTTAACATACGCGTCTCAGTAGCATACAATGCAATCTTCTCTCATCCGTCTTTTTCCATGCCAAACATTTAGATCCATTCATAACGACAGATCTAATGACACTTGTAGATTTCCTGCTTAAGTTTAAGGGACATCCGCGCGTCTCATATTGCTCCCAAAACCTGTCGCCATTTCATCCAGCCTGCATGAATAGTTTAACTAACTTTCCGGTCAATATTGCCATCGTTTTGGAGAAGCGAGCCTAAGTACTTAAAATTAGAGCAAATCGGTAGGGATATCCCATCTAAGACAATGTGAGAGAATTGGGAAAAGCCACTGAAGTTACAGAACAAATGTTCAGTTTTGGTGCGGCTGATCTTAAGACCAACTCTTTCCAACCTCTCCTGTCATTTTTTCAATCAGCTCTGTACCTCAACTGCGTCCTCTCTGACGATAACAATGTCATCTGCAATTCGGTATTTTCGATATCAGAGCATCCATCACCAAGAGGTACAGGTACAGGTATACTGTCTGTGCCAACATGTTTACCATTTTACATACTCTGAACAGCCTCCTTTACTTCATCTATACGTACTTCCTCTACCAAACCCAATATTATTGGTCGATAGAATCTCTATTTTTCTTTCGTTGTTCTCATTTTTCATTAATTTCAAAATAACTCTTACAGCTCCATTCTATTTCTTCATCATTGATTAAAACTCTACCATTACAATCTTATATACATTTAGCATTCACAATATCTCTAGCATTCCTTTCTCTCGCTTTCGATAGACTGTATAATTATTTATGTCCATTGAGACTACCGAGACTTTGATATAGTCATCGCTTTGATATAGTTTGATAAAGTATATAGTGTCTTACCTCTAGCAATTGCGACATATTTTTTACTCTTTTTCTTACATTTCACATAGGCTATACTTTTTACTCTTTCAACACCATCAGTTATCAACACTCACACTTTTCCAGTCTTTAAAAGCATTCTTCTTTTCTTTCAAAAGCTTTTGTACACTATCATTCTACCACCACGTATATATCATTCCTTTACTCGTCGTCTCACTAAGAATATCCTTCGCTACTTCTCTTACATAGGAAGCGATGGCTTCCTGTGTAAGGGATTCCTATGTAATGAGATGTCATTCCAACATTCATTTACAGTCTTTTCTTTCATTCTTTTCTTTATCTTAATCATTCTATGAACTACTTTCTTCTGAAATTCTTTCACGCAATCTTCTTAGGTTTAATACTAACTTAGCCATTTGCATTGAGATTTTAACTTCCAGAAACAGTAAGCGATATTGGGAAGTTAAGGCTGACGTGGAGTCCTCTACTGCGCATATTTATTTCTTCTAAGAAGAAAGTAATCTATTTGACTGCTGTGGTTCGCACTTTAATGTGTTATTAAGTGACCTTCGCGCTTCTCAAAAAAAGTATTGACAACAGCAAAATCGAAGGCTGATGCAGCCTGCAGTAGAGTTTCACCTGCCGCGTTTCGACTTCCTAAGCCCCATCCGCCATACACTCCCTCATACGCTGCTTTCATCCTTCCTACATGTCCATTACTAACTTTGCACCACCTTTTAACCCCCTTAGGGGGTGAATTTTCAAAAATCCTTTCTTAGTGCTCCTCTACGTTATAAAAGGAACACCTATGCAAAATTTCAAGTTTCTAATCCTTATAGTTCTTCTTCTTCTTCTTCTTATGTATTGGCAATCAGCTACATATACGAGCTATTGGTGCCAGTGTCAAGTAATAAATATTTTCACGTTTTTAGTCTTTCAAGTCAGTCGTTGTCTAAGTCAAATTGTCACCATTAACAGTGCAATGGCCACACTGTTAATGGTATCTTGTGGGAATTTTGATGGAAAACGAAAACGTTGTAAAGCACTTTTATATGATATTCACTACATCCCAGTATTTCCGCACATCACATTACATAAAATGCCATCAAAATTATCTAATATAACACGTTAAAACACTAAGATATCGAATATAATACAAGAGCACCACATGACGTTTTCAAATTCCCGTCAAAAGTCCACCCTTATAGTTTAGGCTCTGCGTCGATATGTCAGTCATTAAGTCAGTCAGCTTCTTCTTTTATATATATAGATTAATACAAATTCATTGCCAGTACAAAAAAGAAAATGATTCTATATATAAAATTTATGTTGTTCATGATTTGTTATTATTAAGGTATTTAATTTATGATAATTATTATTGTGGCAATTTTACAATTTTTACAAAACTAACAAAAACTATTCAGCTACTACCGGATCGGAACACGACCACACTGAGAAAGATCCGGCGAGAAAACTCAGTAGGCATGATACTAATTTTATTATTGAATTTTAGAGTGGCGGCCTACTTTATCTTACTAAAATTAATTAAATTAAAATTTAACTATTATTGTGGGTCAAATCTATACAATACGTGCTCACAGTGTCTTGCAGTCTTGTGGTGGTTTTCTTAGTTTTATTTTTAATTAAGTGAATAACAGGATCCCAGCTTGATGATAATACCCAGCCATCCTCACTATTGAAATTTTTATGTTTTTTGATTTCAATAGCCTCGCGAACCATTCTAGGTAGGTATTGGTGTTTTTTTGCGAGGATTTGTGGCTTATCAAACCTGATGTAATGGCGGGCGCGGTCCTGACTATGCTCACAGACTGCAGACTTAGTGTGACGGCGGTGTTTCACATCAGCTATATGTTCCTTGATCCGAGTTCTTACAGATCTCTTTGTTTGGCCTATATAAGAGAGACCACAGTCACAGTCTAATTTATAAACTGTTAAAAGTTTATACGTGTGAATGTGAGCAAAACCAAAATAATGGTCTTTGAAAGAGATAAAACCAGAACAGATGTAAGAGTAACAATAGGTAATGATGTACTAGAGCAAATGGATGAATTTGTATATCTTGGATGTGGATTTAGCCGAGATGGAAGGTACACCACTGATATAGAGCGAAGAGTGAATGCGGGAAATAGAGTGAACGGAGCGTTGGGGCAACTTCTCGGCAGCCACCACCTCAGCCAGAAGGCACGTGTAGCAATACATAACGCAGTGCTTGTCCCAACATTACTGTATGGAAGCGAGAGTTGGGTATGCAGAAAAGAGTATGATAGTAAAATTAATGCGGTCGAAATGCGATCTCTGCGGAAAATCTGTGGGGTTAGGCTGACCGACCGCATTCGTAACGACGACGTAAGAGAGCGAGTAGGTATGAAAGAGAGTATTGGTGTAAAGATGCGAAAGGGAATGCTCCGATGGTTCGGATATGTGGAAAGAATGCCAAATGAACGCCTGGTTAAGAAGATATACAATGCGAAAGTGGAAGGATGTAGGTACCGAGGGAGACCGAGACTAACCTACCTAGATCAGATCGGTCATGTACTGAAGGAAGGTGGAGTCAAGAGTCTCCGAAACCGGCGAGCGTGTATGAAGAGAATTATGAATGTTGAGGAAGCGAGTGAAGTATGCAGAGATAGGGTTCTCTGGCACTCTGTTCTCTCTGCCTACCCTGCAAGGGATATGGCGTTATGATATGTATGTGTATGTATGTAAAAGTTTATAAACTGTTAAGTTAAAAGTTCTATTTTATTGATTGATGAGTGATAATTAAAAAAACCAGCTCAGGGATGGCCAAGAAAGTATGCAGTAGTATCCGTTTGAGCAAGCAACATCACTGCTAAACTGCCTGTCAAGCGTGGTGATTATATCTTTATCCTCCCTTGTAAGACTAATACTCAACAACGAACGTTGATAAGCATAATAGATGGTATAAATTATTATGCATAATAATGTGTTTCAAGTCACGTAGCGTCCACAGATTCTTTAAGAACTTTTTATATGAAAAATAGCGCCCAAAAATCAGAAAAGATAACGAAATTCGTAGCAAAGCATTATGTTAAACCAAACGAAATATCTTTCCATTAATTTCAGCAGCTATATTAATCTGAAACATTTTCTTATTGCTCTCTTCAGAGGAATTTAAGATTTACAATCGTTATAAATTAACAATTTTCGCTTACAAATTCAATATTCATTTCTTTTTTTGCTTCGTTCAAATTTGAGGTAAGTTTTATTTAATTATTTTTTAAATACCTACTGCATAATCAACTATAATCATCATCATTCTCCTACTCTTATTCCAATTACTTGGGGTCGATACAATATGTACTCTTCTTTCATAGTACATATTGTAGAAGTTATTGGCAATAATTTTATGACCGGCCGCCTGCCAGACGTCAACCCTCCTTGGGAATGTAATTGTTGACCAAACGGCATCAGATGGAGTTGGCCCAGGTCGTTATAAGCCTCTTAGTCGTCTTTTATGACATCCATGAGTAAAGTAAGGGTTGGTAGTATTCGTAGCCGCTACCACACAGCTTTAGTAAAGCTGTGTGGTAAATTTGTTAGTAGGAATGTCGTTCGTTGAAGTCTTTTCATAATGATGTCAGCTATTTGCCGCTGGATATTAGTATTATATATCGTATTATTTTTCTTTTATTATTATTAATTTAAAGTGAAGGCTAGATTAAGCTAGAAGGTTAGGCTCGGCTTGGCCTTTTCTTTTTTTTTTTTTTGCACTATGGATGCGTCTCGCCCCGCCAAAACGGTCCGGGGTGACGGAGAGGCGGCGCGTGACCCTATAGAACCACCGTAAAACTCCTCTCTCTTCGCCGTGCGAGCGGACCACCGGTACCCGATTTTTGTCTTCGGTGGTGGCTGGGCTTGGCCTCGTTCTCCGGTTAGCCTTCGTTATTGTTTTATTTTAACCTTCTAGCAATAGGGTTCCACAGGTTTCCGTCGTCTCAATTTAGTAAGATATCAGCTATATGGGTAACTGCTAATACCGAAAAATATACAAAAAACATTTCAAAACGTACGTCCCTCAACTAGATTTGGTGGCAGTTAATATATATTTTATTTACATATAAATGCTAAGATCCGCTACAGACATTGACTTTCTTTTTCTTAATTTTCTTTTTTTACACATCATGGCAAACTATAAATGAAAATAAAGTTAAAACTCAAAACATGTTCTGTTTACTTACATGTAAAAACATAACCTAATTTGATGAGCTTCATAGACCTTGTGTAACCTGTCGAACTAGGCATATATATATATATATATATATATATATATATATATATATATATATATATATATATATATATATATATATATATATATATATATATATATATATATATATATATATATTGTAACAAAATATTCATTTAAAACCAAACAAAATAAAATATATTTTATGAATATACAATGCGAAACCATATTATATACTTTAATGAGGATTCTTTTCTAACTATTTTATTAAAGTTTCTCATTTTCTTACGATTTATTATTTAAAATAATCAAACCATATAAAAATATAGTCTGTCTACTATGTTGTTTAAATAAGGAATTTTCTATTCGTCAACGATGTACGATGTCTTTTTTTTTTTTTTTTGGCGGCGGGCTACGGTACGTCAAACCCCGCTAATCCGTCCGGGGTGACAGGAAAAGCGGCGCAAGACCCCGTAGACCCGCCCTACAATATACCTCTCGACGCCGTGCGGGTGGGTCACTGGTACACGGTCTTTTACTTCAGTGGCCCACCCGGCGGTCTACCCTCACGGGTATCCTCGCTGTAATGTCGACGCCCGGACAGTTTGCACCGTCGGGGCGTCGTCCTCACGCGGTGGCCTCGCTCCCAGGGTGACCAGACTAATCCCCGGTCCGGTCACCCGTTGCCTCGGCTAGGGCGGCATGAGGCGGAGGTATTGTCGCCTCCGCCGCCCCAGTCGCCGGCGGCGGCGCGAATCCTCGAAGAGAAGCTCCTCTCGGATTCGCTCCGCCGCTTCCTTCCGCGAGACGACGTCCTCGCAGAAGGCGGCGACCGCGTCCCAATTCCTCTCGCTGTCGACCATCGCTTTCACGACGGCCGGCAGCGAGAGGTCGGCACCGATAGCAGCGACAAGGGCACGGCGCTGCTGAGCCCAGGTCACGCAGACCTCGAGCGTATGCTGCGCCGTTTCCCGGTCGCTGCCGCACTGTTGGCAGGACGGAGTCGTCTCCACCCTTGCGACTGTGTACAGGTACTTGCCGAAGCAACCGTGCCCCGTCAAGACCTGCACCAGCCGGAAAGAGAGGACTCCGTGCCGCCTCTCCAGCCACTCCATCAGTACGGGCCGGACGGCCTCGATGACTCGTAATCCGGATCGAGGCCGCTCCAGCCGCGTGGCCCAACGGGAAAGAACCTCCCGGCGAGCGTCCTCACGCCAGGTGGCTAATTCGCTAGGCGAAACATCGCCACCTTCTTCGCGAGTTGAAGACACCCGCCGATATATTTCGGCGAGCATTTCCGCCTCCAAGTCCCAAGGGGGCGTTCCGGCCAATACGCATGCAGACTCGGTCGCAACCGTGCGGTATCCGCGGATAGCCCTGACCGCCATGACTCTCTGCAGTCTCCGCAGAATAGCCCTAAGACGGACGGTCAGAGCCCTCGCCCACACGGGAGCGCCGTACAATGCCATTGATCGGATCACCCCCGCATATAGCCGTCGACTCTCGAAGCTCGGTCCGCCCAAGTTCGGCATCAGCCGAGATAGGGCGAACGCCGAGCCGACTAGCCGGGGAACAAGTCTACGGAAATGCTCCTGAAACCACCAGTTCCCGTCGAGCACCAGACCCAAATACTTCATATGGGCCTGGATACTGATGGGGACGGAGTTGACGACGATCGAGACGCCGACGGGCGGCCCCATGAGGCGCCCATGGAACAGGAGCGCCTCTGTCTTCTCCAGGGCCACCCTAGGCCCCAGCGCCTCGATACGCCTGACCATCTCCTCAGTGCCGAGAGTGGCCAGGCTCATCGCCTCTTCCAGTGTCCTGCCCCGGGCTGTGACGAGCGCGTCGTCAGCGTAGCATATAAGCCCCAGCCCGGGGGGGAGACTCCCTCGCAACGCCCAGTCGTAACCGATGTCCCACAAAGTCGGCCCCAAGACCGACCCCTGTGGGACACCGCACGACATGGGCGTGGGCACAATGTCCCCCGCGCTATTTGCGCAGAGGACACTGCGCCCCTGCAAATAGTCTGCCACTAGCCGCCTCAGGTATAAGGGCACTCCGTGATACCGGAGCGCCTCCCTGATGCAGCTGAATGGCAGACTATTGAATGCGTTGGCGATGTCCAAAGACACCGCCAAGAGCACTCCCCCGCCAGTGACGGCCTCCCTCGCCGTCTGCCTCAGGCGCAGTATAGCCGCAATAGTCGAACGCCCCCTTCGAAAACCGAATTGAGCGTCCGACAAATTGGGCCCCACCTCGTCTAGGTGCTGGACGATGCGGCCAGCGAGGATACGCTCCAGCAGCTTGCCCACATCGTCCAGCAGCACGATAGGCCTGTAGGCCGACGGCGAATCCGGGGACCGCCCCGGCTTTGGCAGGAGCACCAACCTCCCCTCTTTCCAGCACCTAGGGAACTGTCCAGCCGCTAGACAGGCGTTGTACAGTTGCCTAAGGCGTGGCTCCAGGTGTTCGAGGAACATCATCAACACCCGGACGGGTACTCCGTCCGGGCCGGGGGCGGTGTTGGCGGAACGAATCTTCGCCACTACCGCCCCCACCTCTGATTCCGTCACAGGCGGAACACTATGTTCATCGGCCTCCCGGTCATCATCTGACCATGAAGCCATAACCGGAGGCGTGTGTTCCGGCTGTTGCGGAAAGAGTCCCTCGACCACCCTGCGGAGGAGGTCGGGTTGAAGGGTCTCGGTGAGGGGGGGGCCTGCGCGCGGAGCTTACTCAGCGCCGCAAGATACGGGCGACCCCAGGGATCACGGTCGAGACCGTTCAACAACTCCCGCCAACTCTCGTCCTTGGCGAAACGGATGGCCACTCTGAAGGCAGACCGCGCACTGCGATAAGCCTCATACAGTTGGCCCTCCCGCTCAACATCGCGGCGACGCCGCCGACTGCGGGTGTAGGCTCTTCGGGCACTGTTACAGGCCGCACGAAGATCCGCCAGCCTCGGGGACCACCAGTAAACCCCCTGCCTCGGAGGCAGACGCCGTGCTCGGGGCATGGCCGCATCGCAAATCTGCGTCATCGCACTGCGAATGCGGACAGCCTCGGCGTCCACTCCTCCGTCCGCTGGGGGCGGTGAGGACAGCCATGAATGCACAATGGCCGCCTCCGCCAGCAGGTCCCCATCCAGGCGTCCCACAGCCCACCGCGGAAACGCGGGAGCTCCGTTCGCCCTGTGACCCCTACCGGCGCCCAGGGGTGAGATCTCCATCCGAATGTAAAGATGGTCGGACAGAGTCTCAGCCTCCTCGAGGACATGCCAGTTCCTCACTCGTTGTGCGAGCGCAGGGCTAGCGAACGATAAGTCCACTATCGACCTGCCCTGCGGCCGCACACACGTGTTCACTGAGCCCCTGTTGAGAATGCAGAAGCCCAGTGAAGCTGCCCAGTCAACAACCGCCTCAAAATCCCCCGCGGCAGTCGGAGCACACGCCCCCGGTCATGGCTTCGCCAGATCACGACCGGGAGGCCGTCGAGAGTGTTCCACCCGTGACGGAGTCGGAAGTGGGGGCAGCCGTGGCGAAGATTCGTTCCGACACCACGGCCCCCGGCCCGGACGGAGTCCCAGTCCGGGTGTTGACGTTGCTCCTCGAGCATCTCGAACCTCGCCTCAGGCGACTGTTCAACGCTTGTCTGACGTCTGGACAGTTCCCTGAGTGCTGGAAGGAAGGGAGGTTGGTTCTCCTGCCAAAGCCAAGCCGGGACGGCCCCCCGATTCGCCGTCGGCCTATAGGCCCATTGTGCTTCTGGACGATGTGGGTAAGCTGCTGGAGCGTGTCCTCGCTGCCCGCATCGTCCGGCACCTGGAGGAGGTGGGGCCCGATCTGTCGGACGCTCAATTTGGGTTTCGGAGGGGGCGTTCGACCATCGGGGCCCTGCTACGCCTGAGGCAGACGGCCGCGGAGGCTGTCGCCGGCAAAGGAGTGCTGCTGGCGGTGTCGTTGGACATCGCCAACGCCTTCAATAGTCTGCCATTCAGCTGCATCAGGGAGGCGCTCCGGTTCCATGGAGTGCCCCTGTACCTCAGGCGGCTGGTGGCAGACTATTTGGAGGGGCGCAGTGTTCTCTACGCGAGCCCCGCAGGGGACATTGTGCGGACGCCCATGTCGTGCGGTGTTCCGCAGGGGTCGGTTCTGGGGCCGACTCTGTGGGACATCGGGTACGACTGGGCGTTGAGAGGGAGTCTTCCCCCCGGGCTGAGCGTTATTTGCTATGCTGACGACACGCTCGTCACAGCCCGGGGCAGGACATTCGAAGAGGCGGCGAGCCTGGCCACTCTCGGCACCGAGGAGATGGTCAGGCGAATTGAGGCGCTGGGGCTCAGGGTGGCCCTAAACAAGACGGAGGCCCTACTATTCCATGGGCCCCGTGTGAGGCTGCCCATCGGCGCCTCATTAGTCGTCAACTCCATCCACATCAGTATCCAGGCCCATATGAGGTACTTGGGTCTGGTGCTCGACGGGCGATGGTGGTTCCGGGAGCATTTTCGTCAAATTGCTCCCCGGCTGGTCGGCGCGGCGTCCGCCCTTTCTCGGCTCATGCCGAATGTGGGCGGACCCAGTTTCGAGGGCCGACGGCTGTATGCGGGGGTGATCCGCTCAATGGCCATGTACGGCGCACCCGTGTGGGCGAGGGCTCTGAACGCCCAGCTCAGGGCGGTGCTGTGGAGACCACAGCGAGCCATGGCGGTCAGAGCCATTCGCGGGTACCGCACGGTGTCTACGGAGGCGGCATGCCTATTGGCCGGGACACCCCCGTGGGACCTAGAGGCGGAGATGCTCTCCGACCTCTACCGGCGGGTTACCTCAGTGCGCGATGAAGGTGGCTCCCCATCGTTGAGCGAGATAGCCACCTGGCGCGAGGACGCCCGCCGAGACGTCATCGCCCGTTGGGTTACGCGGCTGGAGAGGCCAAGACACGGTGTCGTTACCGTCGAGGCCCTCCGGCCCGTACTGATGGAATGGATGGAGCGGCGGCACGGAGTCCTCTCCTTTCGGCTGGTGCAGGTATTATCGGGGCACGGGTGTTTCGGTTTGTACCTGCACACGGTCGCGTATAGGGAGTGGACTCCGGCCTGCCACCATTGCAGCAGTGACGAGGACACGGCGCAACACACGCTGGAGGTGTGTCCGAGTTGGGACGGGCAGCGCCGTGACCTCGTCGCTGTTATCTGTGCCGACCTGACGCTGCCGGCTGTCGCGAGGGCGATGGTCGACAGCGTCAGGAACTGGGACGCGGTCGCCGCCTTCTGCGAGGCTGTCATCTCGCAGAAGGAGACAGCGGAACGAGTCCGGGAGGATTCCCGTGACCCGGGCCGCCGTCAGCGGCCGGGGCGGCGCAGGCGCGAATACCTGCGCCTGATGCCGCCCTAACCGAGGCTTCGGGTGATCGGACCGGGGAATTGTCCGGTCACCCGACGTGAGGCCACCGCGTGAGGACGACGCCTCGACGGCGAAAGCTGTCGGGGCATCGACAGAAGAGGAGCCCGAGAGGGCATACCGCCGAGCGGGCCACCGAAGACAAAAATCGGGTAACGGTGGCCCGCTCGCACGGCGAAGAAGAGGTGCTTGGAGGGTGGGTCAATGGGGTTGCGCGCCGCCTCTTCCGTCACCCTGGACCGATTTGGCGGGGTGCGACGTCCATGGCTCACCGCAAAAAAAAAAAAAAAAAAAAGTCAACAACTGCCTACCCGCGATGGTCCGTCGTAGGGGACCCCCACGCAGTGGAATGTGCGTTGAAGTCCCCCAGGACAAGGACGAGGCGCGGTGCCAGTCGCCGTATCGAGGCCCCCAAGTTGTTAAGGGAGACCCCGAGATCGATCAGACTCCTATTAGGGGAGAGATACACGCCGTAAAGCGTGACCTCCCCCTACTCCGCCGCGACAAATCCGTCACCCCTCTCCCTAAGGGATAAGAGCGGGGAGTGTCGCAGCGTGGAGACGACGATTGCCGCGGTTCCGTCCTGACTGATCACCCAATTAGGGCGATCAGGCACACAGTACGGCTCCGCGACTACGGCTGCACCAATCGACCACTCCACCATGGATTGCAGGAGAAGATCCTGCGCACCAGGGGAGTGATTGACGTTGGCCTGCAGGAGGTGGATGGACTCAGCCGCCATTAATGGGCCGTGTCCATGCCCTCCCCCTCGCCAGCAGGCGGTTGGGCCGCGCTAGGAGCGAGAGCAGCCGCGGTCGAACGGCCGCTCCGCCCCTTTGGGGCCGAAGCTGGAGGCCTACAGACCCCAGAGCCCATGCGGTGCTTCGCGGGCTTATTGCCCGCCGCACACGCGGGGCAGTGGGGCGGGGCAGCGCAGAATGCCGCCATGTGCCCGGGTTGACCGCAGCGGAAGCACAATCCGCCGCAGTCAAAGCAATTCGTGCACGTCGGTCGGGTGTGCCCGACCGCCATGCACTTATAGCACCTCGAAGGCCGGCTATCCAGCACGGTTACCCGCGCCGAACTCCAGCCCACGAGGAGCCTGCCTGAGTCGGCCAGTTTCCTGACCGACTCCACCGGGCACCGCACCCATGCAGCACCCACGCCACCTGGGTCAGGGCGGATGGCACCAACCCGGACAGCATCGAGGGTGCACCCGGTTCTCGAGGCAATGGCCTCCCGGATGTCCTCTACCGTCACGGAATCGTCCAAGCCCGTGACGCGCATTTCTGCGCACTTCACGGGCCTGGCGATTTTAATGCCGCCCTCCTCGGCGAACAGGCCCCTCAGCTTGGCCGCAATGCTGTCGGCCGTCTTGGCGCCCTCGGCCCCAGGGAACTCGAGCACTCGAGCCCCTGTCCGGGCCTTGCGGGTCCTGGCTTCGACGCCACCGATATCGGTGACGTCTAGCTCCCGCCGGGCTTTCCGAAGAACGGCCTCATAGCTGAGGCCCCTGTCGGCGGCCTCAGGCAGCACAGTAATGACTACTGCAGCTGTCTTTGGCGCCCGGAGCCCCTTGCGCGGCCTCCCTCTCTCCTTCCCTCCGGCTCCTGCCTGGGGAACGGAGGCCTCAGCGGCGCGCTTGGCCTCCGTCCGTCTCCTTTGGCCGCGACTCTTCCTGCCACGCTCGGCCACCCGCCAACCCTGTTCGGGCGGAGCAGATGTACCGGGCGCGGGAGGCGCAGTCGCGGGCGCACTGGTCGCCACCCGCGGCGCAGCTGCGGGCGACGACTGCGGCCCGGCCTTGGCAGGAGCCGGTGCCGTCCTCTTTTGGCCTTGCGGAGCGGGCCCTTTCGGCTTGGGCCCGGCCACGGCCGCGGCGTAGCTCCCCACGCGGCCACCCTGGCAGGGTAGCGGGGCGGGGGCTGCCGCCACGTACGGCCGCTTGTCCGCGGCGAGTGGTGGCCGGACTCGAGGCTCCGGAGGCAGCCTTGCCTCCAGAGCGGCCATGCGCGCGTCGACCAGTTTCCCGACCGACTCAATTATGGCGCGCACGGTTTCGTCCGGCACACCCTCCACCGCGGGCAGCGGGATCGGCTCTACGGGCCGAACCGTCTCGGGGGCACGCTCCGCAACGCGAGGCGGCTCCCTCTTTCCACGTCCCTTGGGGACGACGGCACCCGGGCCGGCACTGGTCGATGGCGCAATTTGGGCCCGCAAGTCGGCCATTTGCTTGGCCAACTCGCGGTACGCCTGCTGCACCGCCGCCAGCTCCTTGCCCATCCGGAGATTTTGACCCCGCAGTCCTGACACCTCGCCACTAAGGCGGGCGTTTTCGGCCTGCAGGGCCTCCATCTTGGGCTGGGGAGGGCCGCTGCCCGCCATGTCCCCGGTCGCCTCGTCAGCAGGGAGGGGTCTTTCCGACGCCCTCACCACCGACGCGGCGACCGCTTTGGACTTGCGAGTCGCAACTCCCCCAGTCGAACCAGCCGGCGTTGGAGCCGCCGCCCTGGTTGCCGTCGCCTTCCCCCTACCGCGGCGCGATGTCGCCACCTTCGGCGGGGGGAGTTTTGAAGACCCCTCTCCGAGGTCGGATTCCGAGCTCCCCTCTACATGGGGACGCTTCCGAGCCCTCAGAGAGAGGTCTTCCAGTCGCACCTCCAGTGCCGCCGTCAGACTCGCCGCGGCAGAACGCGTCGAGGCGGTGGCCCGGAGGTCTGTGGCAGGTATATTGCCGCTTCCGTCGTTGTCCATTATGGTTTTTACCGTGTGTCCATCATTAGGCGCAGGAGACGCAGATGGGCGCGTCTCCCGGCCTCTAGGCGGAGAGATGCGTTGATCCGCCATCCCTTCCACCGCCTTTAGTTGTTCCGCCTTCTTTTCTCTTTGACGCCGCCTAGCCTCCGCGTCCACTATGCGCCTGTATCGTGTGCCTATCAGGCTTCTGGGCGTCCTCTTCCTCTTTTTCTTTTGTAATGGGGCCGAGTTGACGGCCGGGGCCCGCGCGGCCAAAACAGAAGGTGCCCCCCCCCCTATACGAACTGGAGCTGACTGAGCTGTCATCGGAGCGCGTTCCCGGAACGCGCCCCGATGACAACTCAGCAAGGGACTCCCCGACATCGTCGGGACCCTCAGGAGGATTGTACGTTGTGTTGTCTTCTGCCATGATCTGTTGGGGGTTTTAAGTCCCCCCGGGTGACTGGGTACCGCTCTAACGGCTGACTCCTCCGGAGTAACCATGCATCCTCTCGCCGAGCGGTGAAACTTAGGATTCGGGATTGTTTTTTCTTTGGAGGGTTATCTATCTCCGCACCCTAAATCCCGGCCCTAAATTTAGGATATCCTAAACTCAGGGACACGGGCCGGACATGAGGGACATCTCGAGAGAGACCCCATGCCCTTTGGAGAGAGGACGACGGGGAATGCCATCCCTTCCTACAGGGTCAAATTGTACGCGCTCAGACGGCGCAGAACGCGGCGAGACCCGATCGCTGAACTCTTGGCCGTCAGATGGGGAAAAAGGGTCTGACGTTTCCAGGGTGCACCACGTGGAGGTGGTTCAGCCTCGCACCCCAACGATGTACGATGTCTAATTATATGTTGTAGATATATTATTTCTAACAAGAAATATAATATTATAATAGAATATTATATTTCTAACAAGAAATATAATATTATAATAGAATATTACGTGAATACTTTTTTTATTGATGTGTGGTAGTTTTTTTATTTTTTTATTTTGTTGCGCTGTGGAAAATGCGTTTTTGCATATCCTTTACTTGTTACGGCAAAGGGGTATGTAGGACTCACTGACACAGTATGGTTTTACTGCATCAGAACACCTACTAAAAACCACAGCGGCCCCGCGTCCCCGCCGGTCGTGGAACGCCAAAGGTTCGCCTTTTGGGCATACGACTCTGACGTTCCGGCGGTTAGCTGACTAGCGCCCTAGGTTAATCATGACTGAGGGAAGAGGAGCGCGTAGCGTCTTCTCCGTCTCCCCATCCGTCGCCTGCGCAGCGGGTCAGCATAGGCACATGCCTCACGGGCCTGCCCCGTCGCTTCCTTCTGCGCTATGACCTCCTCGCAAAAGGAGGTCATAGCCATCCAACACCCATCACTGTCGACCATCTTATTAATAACGGTCGTCAGTATTAGGTCTTCACCCATAACAGACTCCAGGGCGAGCCTTTGATTTCTCCATGTAGGACACTCTTCTAATGTGTGGCGCGCTGTGTCTATGGACGCGCCACATGCGTGACATCCAGGAGTCTCATCGCATCTTGCAACTTGATGCAGGTACTTACCGAAGCACCCATGTCCGGTAAGTACCTGTGTCAGCCTGAATGTCAGAGTGCCATGCCGTCTATTTCACACCTTTATCCAGCGATAGAGATGTGGGCCAACAGCCTCCACTATCTCTCTTCTGGCTACAGGGGATTCTAAATCCTCCCTCCATCGTTGGATCAAGGTTCCCCGAGCCGTCACCATCAGTCCATCCATATCTCCGTCAGAGATCTGCTCACTCTGGGCCCGCGTAGTGGCACGTAGCCGGTAGGCCTCTGCCTGGACCTTCGCTTGGAGCTCCCAGGGTGGGCCACTTGCTAGCATCGTGAATGCAGTCCACGACACCGTACGGTAACCCCTTATAATCCTTATCGCTATTACTCTCTGTGGCTGTCGCAAGAGACGTTTGCTTCGAGCAGTGAGGGATTCCGACCATATAGGGGCACCGTACAGTGCCATGGATCGGAGTATACCCGTATAGCTGTGTGGTAGCTGCTACGAATACTACCAACCCTTACTTTGCTCGTGGATGTCATAAAATATGACTAAGAGCATTATATTGACCTGGGCCAACACCACCTGATGCCGTTTGTCAACAACTGCATTCCCAAGGAGGGTTGACGTAAAGCAGGCAGGCAATCAAAAAACTATTGCCTAATAACTTTTGTTATGTGTAGGAGGAACACATTAAGTCAAACCCAAGAGATTGAAATAAGAGCAGATGAATGATGATGATGACGATGATAATGATGATGGTGTCTTTTTTGTAAAACAGCAATCACACTTTCAACTAAAATTGTAATTTATTAAGTCCTGTAAAATATTTCTGTAAACAAAATTCTCACTGGATAATTAAAAAAATAATGTTGCGGTAATACTTACAAAACTCTTTTAAAATGTAATTACATGGACTTGGAATTATTCTCAATACAATTCTAAAAATTCTAACGATGAAAAATATAGTATTGCTCTTGTTTACATTTTGTTAACAATATAATGGTCATATAGATTCTATCTTATCTACTAGTTATTGCATTATCAAATAAATTATAACATACCCAAAACATATGCCATCAAGCTAAAAAAGAAGAATATTAAATTCTATGTCATTTTAAGGCGATTTAAATGCGGTCATTTTATCATGCTTATTCTGTAATGTCAGATGCCATAATTTCGATGTCAATAAAGAATGAATTCATTTAAAAAGGAATTAAAAGTTGAAACAGAGTGATAAAATGAACTTATTACAATGGGACGGCACAGGAAAGCTCTATATAGCTCTAAGCTATTATAAATATTGTGTCATTTCTAAGTGCAAAAATAATAGCAAAACTACACCTAACAAAGTTTATTTCCTTATGCTAAAAATACAAGTGTAAGGAAAAAATGGTGCAAGGCGCTGAGAAGAAACAATATATCATGTTTGAGTAATTTATACTGTTGTAAAGATCATAATAAAGTAAGTAAGGACATTGGAAAAGTAATAAAAGACTATACATATTAGAATTATTTTTACTTAATTGCCCACAAACAAAACAAATATTGTTTTGTTGTCAAACTTTGACAAAAACATAACCTAGTTGACGAAAAATTCATAGATAATAATCCATAAAAGTAATACTTGTATAGTATTATATTATCTGTGGTACATTTTATTAACTTATTTATTAGCTGGCGGGAATTTTTAAAAGAGGCGGTCGATTTTAATTTCCGAGTTATAAAATTTTCTTTTTTGTGATTTATGTGATAAAATTAACTTGTTAATTAGATTAAAACTTACATATAATGGAAGTAAATGAGGGTGAGGGGGATAATCCCCCGAACCCTAAGGCGAGAAAGAGAAAAGAGGACTGGGACAAGAGCGGCGGTGAGGCAAGTGAAAGTGACACTAATAGTTATTTAACATTTGTTAAACCTAACTACAAAAGACTTTATCCTGAGCATTCAGGTATAAGCGAATTTAAAGTTTTTGTTGAAATTCAAGACAAGGAACGACTGGGCAACAAAAGCCCCATTTATCTTAATCATATTTTTGCTGCTGAGGTGAAGGGTGTGGTGACGATTCGGCGGGTTAACGCCAATAAAATAGCCGTGATATTTCGACAGTATAATACTGCGAATAATTTTATTAACAACATGAATTTGCTCGACAAATACAAAATGAAAGCCTATATACCAGCTGCACAAATTGAACGTATTGGAATTATTCGTTATGTACCAATAAATATTTCTAATAAAGAGCTATACTCAAAGTTATCGTCAGTATATGAAATTGTGGCCATAAGGCGTTTTACAAAAAAAGTTGGGCACAGTCGTGTACCATTACAAACAGTTAGCCTTACATTTCTAAGTAACTCATTGCCAGATTGTGTACAATACGATTTATTTTCATATCGGGTATTTGATTATATCCCACCACTGCAGCAATGTTATCGATGTTTTAAATTTAATCATACAGCCAAAGTTTGCAACAGCAAGCAGAGATGTAGTTGCTGCAGCGGTGAGCATTTCTACCGAGACTGTGATAAACCTAATGAATTGTGTTGTGCAAACTGTAGTGGTCCACATCTAGCTATTTCAAAATTATGTCCAATTAAGATGAAAAAGATTGATGAAAAAAGAAATAAGATTTCACATGCAAGTATTGCAAACACAAAGTTTAATGATAATTCATTTCCTGCTTTATCAAACATAAATAAATCTGCTAAGACAACATATAAAACAAATGATGTAAATAATGCTCCTATAAATAATGTAAATATTTCCTCTGTTAACCCTGTAAATAATATAAATAACCCTGTATCAAATGTAAATAAACCAGTTCTGTTAAAGGCTGAGGATCTCAAGGCCCAGCTGCTTGTAAATAATGATTTGACTATGGCTATAGTTCGTACATTAATTTCATTGGCTAATAAGTCTGATGATTCTCCAATTACAACAACTACTGTAAAAGATATGCTTTTTAAAAATCTTTCATAATGGATTGTACACCCAATACACAGTTACAATTACGTATTGCTCATTTTAACATTCAAAGTGCAATAAATAAAAAGCCTATGTTAATAAAAATTTTACAAGATCAATGTATTGATGTCTGTCTTCTCAATGAAACTTGGTTTAAAGATAGTTATCGTATTTTTCACATACCAGGATATAATATACATTTTAAAAACGCCAAGAATGAACATGGGGGAGTTGCTATACTCCTTAAATCATATCTTAAATATAAGTTCCTACAGACTACATTTTATGAAGATGTTCAAACTGTTGCTGTATCAATATCAACAACTTGTGATCTCTCAGTTTTATGTTGTTATTGTCCTCCCTCTAGTAGGCATATTAGATTAAATAAATTACAAAATATATTAAAAGACCTGCCTAAGCCTATATTTGTTGCTGGTGATTTCAATGCACATCATATTGCCTTTGGATGCTTAGCAACCAAAGGTCGAGGCCAACAGTTGTATGATATAATTGATGAGTTGGACTTATGTATATTAAATGATGGTTCAGCAACTACAATTCACTACCCAAATACTGTTCCCTCTGCTATTGATGTTAGCTTTATTAGTGCATGTTTAGCTCCACTTTGTAAATAGTTAGTTCACGATGATAATTATGGAAGTTATCATTTTCCTACTATTATAGATATTACATTGGGTATTAACAGGTATCAGTATAATCCACCTACAGAAAAATTTCTTTATAACAAGACTGATTGGAATCAGTTCAATATACTATCTAAAAACCATTTTAGTAATGTAATTGTGGATTTGAACAATCCATTGAAAACTTATAATTATTTTTGTGATAGGCTAAATAATCTGAAACTGGAGTGTGTGCCCAAATTTATTAAATCTAATACATACAGAAGCAAACCACCAGCTCCTTGGTGGAAGCAGAAGTGTGAGCAAGCTGTAATTGCTACATATGAAGCTTTGAAATTGTATCGTTCCAATTCTACAGTAGCAAATTTTCTTAAATATAAAAGACTGAATGCTATTAAGAAAAAAATTATTTGTGAAGAAAAAAGGAATAGTTGGCGTAATTTGTGCAATAGCTTTAATAGAACTACTCCAATCAGTAAGATTTGGAATTCTATGAAAATGTTTAAAGGTGTTAAGTCCTTTAATAAATCATATTCTGATAAATTTGTAGGTCCGCTATTAGAAAAGTTATCATGTAATAGCACAGAGGTGGTGAATTTAC
Source organism: Lymantria monacha (assembly GCA_905163515.2). NCBI lineage: Eukaryota > Metazoa > Arthropoda > Insecta > Lepidoptera > Erebidae > Lymantria > Lymantria monacha. The sequence goes on along the minus strand of LR991097.1, from coordinate 14,258,534 downwards.
AGCATTATTTCAATCTTCATAATGCAAACAGCAGTTCTCAGTTTTTATTAGACCCATTTACTTTCAATGAATTTAGGATTAGTTTACAGTCACGCAAAAACACTACTCCAGGTTTGGATGATTTACCCTACATCTTAATAAAAAATTTACATGAAACAGCTCAAAATTTATTTTTAGAAATACTCAATTGCCTTTGGCTACATCAAATAATACCAGAGTCATGGAATACACAATGTGTTATTCCTATTCTTAAATCTGATAAGCCTCCAGATCATGTTGATTCTTATAGACCTATTTCCTTATCTTCATGCTTAGGTAAAATATTTGAATGTATGATTAAATTTCGTCTTGATTGGTTTGTGGAGACCAACAGCCTTATTCCTAGTGTACAATATGGATTTCGAAGAGGCAGAAGTTGTAGTGATAGCATCTTGACTCTTATCTCTGACCTGGAAAATGCAAATAAATATAAATCAATAGTGTGTGCTTTCCTAGATGTTCAAGGTGCATTTGATAATGTCCAGCCAGGGATATTAGTAAAAGTTTTAACAAATCTGGGTATTCCCGGCCGCTTATGTAAATGGATATACAAATTTTTACACAATCGAACAGTGTATGTTAGATATAATAACACCTTATATGGTCCAAAAGTTGCCTCCAAGGGTACAATGCAAGGTGCGAGCCTCTCACCATTACTCTATAATCTGTACACTAGTGAAATTTGTAAATATATAAATACAAATAGTGTAAATATATTGCAATTTGCTGATGATATAGTTTTCTATAGTATAGATTACAATGTAGATATAGCTATTAATAATGTAAATAATGCTTTAAAAGAGTTACATGCATACTATAAATGTATACTAAATTTAGATATTAACCCCAATAAAAGCAATGTAATGATTTTCAGTAAAGACACACCTACAGAAGATGTCACTTTTAATAACATAAAAATCCCAACAACAGATTCTCACAAATTTTTAGGTGTTATTATAGATAAAAAGTTAACTTTTGAACAACACATAAGATATGTAGCACAAAATGCTCTAAAGGGCATTAATATAATGCGATGTTTAGCAGGGGTGTCTTGGGGTGCAGACCCTAAAACACTTTCTTTATTGTACAAAGCAATTGTAAGAAGTCATTTTGACTATAGCTGTTTGGCATATGTAAATAGTAAGCATGTACATAAATTAGATGTATTACAAAATAAAGCTCTGAGAATTATCATGGGTGCCATGTGCTCTACTCCCATCAGAGCTATGGAGGTAGAATCCCAGATTATGCCTTTATCTCTTCGGAGATTATTATTTTGCAAAAAATTCTGTTCTAAAGTACTGGCATCAAATAACAAACAGATAATTAATAGAATCATACCTCATGCATTTAGTCTTGAGGAACCAATTACATCTGGTAGTAAACTACTATCAGGATTTTTTCCACATATTTCTCATATATTTCTGAAAATTAAAAATAGTTTTTCAAATGTTTATAAAGACAAACTTTGGCCATGTTACTCAGTCCCATACAATAGCATTATTTTACCTATCAAAGTAATTAGAGAAAGAATTCTTACTAATGAAGATTATCTTGAATTTTTAGAAGATAACAAAAAGTTTTATAGATTCTATACAGATGGAAGCAAGGGTGATGCCCATGTACGTAGTGCTGTGTATGATCCTCAAATAACATTTTCCCAGAGCTTTATTTTAGACAATAACAGTTGTATATTTACAGCTGAAGCATATGCTGTATTAGAAGCATTAAGACGTATACCAACTGTAAAATTTTGTAAATATTTTCTAATTATCACAGACTCTTTGAGTTTAGTTCAAAGCCTTGTAGATATGAAACTACATTACAAGACCAATTACCTGCTTTTCAACATTAAGGAATGTTTGTATAAATATGCAATGAAAGGTATAGAAGTGTCTTTTTTGTGTGTACGCTCTCATATTGGAATTTCTGGCAATGAGATAGCCGATAAGACAGCATTCGAAGGTATTAATTCAATAGACGTAAGTTCAGTCATTCAATTCCCATTTACTGATAGTAGTTTATCCATCAACAAGGAAATAAGGAATCTTTGGTTGGATTTTTGGAAAGCAGATATGCAAGTCAAAGGAAAATGGTACGGTACAATTCAACAAGACTTACCAAATAAACCATGGTTCAATGCATCGAATACTGCTAACAGACATTTTATAACAACCATATGTCGTCTTAGATTTGGACATACCACCACACCCTTTCATTTACACCGCCTACATATAAAATCAAGCAGCACGTGCGAATTTTGTGAGAATCCTGTATGTGATCCTGAACACTTGATCTTGGCGTGCCCGTCATTTTCGTTGCAACGTTTAGTTCTCGCAACTCAAATTAGTGATCTACAACTAAATAGTTCCTCCCGCCGCTTGTGTGATCTTCTTAAAATCAAAGAGTGTTTTCAACCTGTATATAACTTTATTAAGAACACGTTTGCCAAACTTTAGATACAGCACAGTACCTGTTAAATAAAACGAAGTGCCCGATTAAAAAGAAGACTTGGCTTAATGGTCTAAGCAACCAAGCCATAAACTCCAAAAAAAAAAAAAACTTATTTATTAGCGGTTTTAGCGGGAAAGGAAAAGTGTCATATAGTACTCTTTGTATTATATTCAATATCTCAGTGTTTTAACATGTTATATTAAGTAATTTTGATGGCATTTTATGTAATTTGATGCGCTGGAAGTGCTGACGGGGAGTGAATAATATGATTTAACAGTGCCTTTTATGAGGTGGAGTGAATATGATATAACATACGTTTTCGTTTTCCACTAAAATTTCCAAAAGATGTCTCTAACAGTCTGGCCATGACACTATTGAGGGCGATGTTTTGACTTACTGACCTTAAATTAAGTTAATTTATAAAACATAAATTGCCTTAAAGATCTTATTAACCAGGCCATAAACTAAAAAAACACTTATTTATTACCTACCAATGAAAACTTGTAACTTGTTAAAGTAAGAAGGAAGTTCGAAACTATTTTATTTATCTTTCTACTACTACTGGGTGTCAAATTGAAAAGGCCTTTAGGAGCTCTGCCGTAGTTTCCGGTGCATTACTGTTTCTTAGTTGTTTGAGAGCGATTCTGATCTCATACAAGCTAATGTCCAGGATTTCTTCGGTATAGTGCTAAGTCAGCTTGGATCTGAGATCTTGGACCAAATCGACAACAGGATATCGGGATGATTTATATAACTCCATAGAACCTTTTGTCCTCTCCAAGATGTGAGATCTTTGGGATGTAATTAGAATACCGTCATCGGCCTTCAGCTTAGTCCTTTGACTTTGCCCAATAGACAGATCTTGTGCGAACACTTTTGAGCCACGGTTCTGCTCTATCGCTTCTTTAATAAGGAGCGTATTAAATTGGTAAATATCGCGAAGCACAGACCCGGAAAATTAATAACTTATTATAAAATAAATGTGAAACTAAACAAAACGGTAATCACCAAAAATCATATAAACAACTTGGTACCAGAAGAGTCGCTGCTGTAAATTGACGTCACGCTTTGTTATACCAATAGCATTCCGTTTTTGGATATTTGAGAAAGATTAAAAAAAAACACGTTGATGATTAAATTTCACTAATAAATTATTATCATAATTTCAAAAATAATGTATACATTTATTAGCAAAAAATATAACAAATAAAAAAAATCATCATTTTTGTCCATAGGAGTCACGTGCATATTGCATATTATATTAGTTGCACCAAATAGCTATGTAGTGGCTACGAATACTACCAACCCTTATTTTGCTCGTGGGTATTGTAAAAGACAACTAAGAGCTTTATATCGACCTTTTTTTTTTTCGCAAGGTGGGACCATGGATGTGGTCGCGCCCCGGCAAATCGGCCCGGGACGATGGAAGAGGCGGCGCGCAACCCCGTGGACCCACCCTGCAAACACCGCTCTTCGCCGTCCGAGCGGACCACCGGTACCCGATCTTTGTCTTCGGTGGCCCGCCCGGCGATATACCCTCTCGGGTTCCTCTCTCGTCGACGCCCCGACAGCTTTCGCCGTCGAGGCGTCGCCCTCACGCGGTGGCCTCACGTCGGGTGACCGGACAATTCCCCGGTCCGATCACCCGAAGCCTCGGTTAGGGCGGCATCAGGCGCAGATACTCGCGCATGCGCCGACCCAGCCGCGGGCGGCGGCCCGGGTCACGGGAATCCTCCCGGACTAGTTCCGCCGCCTCCTTCTGCGAGATGACAGCCTCGCAGAAGGCGGCGACCGCGTCCCAATTCCTGACGCTGTCGACCATCGCTTTCACGACAGCCGGCAGCGTCAGGTAGGCACCGATGACAGCGACGAGGTCACGGCGCTGCCCGTCCCAGCCCGAACATACCTCAAGCGTATGTTGCGCCGTGTCCTCGTCGCTACTGCAATGGTGGCAGGACGGAGTCCACTCCCTCCGCACGACCGTGTGCAGGTACTTGCCGAAGCAACCGTGCCCCGACAAGACCTGCACCAACCGGAAGGAGAGCACTCCGTGCCGCCGCTCCATCCACTCCATCAGTACGGGCCGGAGGGCCTCGACGGTAACAACACTGTGTCTAGGCCTCTCCAGCCGCGTAGCCCAATGGGCGATGACTTCTCGGCGGGCGTCCTCGCGCCAGGTGGCTATCTCGTTGAATGATGGGGAGCCACCCTCGTCGCGCATTGTGGTAACCCGCCGATAGAGGTCGGAGAGCATCTCCGCCTCTAGGTCCCACGGGGGTGTCCCGGCCATGGCGGTGTCTACCGAGGCATCACGCCTCGGTAGACACCGTGCGGTACCCTCGAATGGCTCTGACCGCCATGGCTCGCTGTGGCCTCCACAGTATAGCCCTGAGCTGGGCGTTCAGAGCCCTCGCCCACACGGGTGCGCCGTACATGGCCATTGAGCGGATCACCCCCGCATACAGCCGTCGGCCCTCGAAACTGGGTCCGCCCACGTTCGGCATGAGCCGAGAAAGGGCGGAAGCCGCGGCGACCAGCCGGGGAGCAATTTGACGGAAATGCTCCCGGAACCACCATCGCCCGTCGAGCACCAGACCCAAGTACCTCATATGGGCCTGGATACTGATGTGGATGGAGTTGACGACTAACGAGGCGCCGATGGGCAGCCTCACACCCATGGAATAAAAGGGCCTCCATCTTGTTTAGGGCCACCCTGAGCCCCAGCGCCTCGATTCGCCTGACCATCTCCTCGGTGGGCTTTATATCGACCTGGGCCAACTCCACTTAATGCCAATTCATCAACAATTACATTCCCAAGGAGGGTTAATGTTAGGCAGGCGACCGGTCATAAAACTACTGGCAATAACTTTTTACAATATATCCGATGGAGACAGAGTGCATTTGCGTCGACTCCAAGTGGTTGGGATAAGAGCAGGAGAATAACGATTAGTTGCACAAAATATAGAAGTCAATAACTCAGCTAGTTATATAAATGTAAACAATAAGTCTACTTATATAAACCTTCATGATGAAACATAAACACCACGTTTAAGTAAAAATAAATGTATTACATTTCGGCCCTCTTTTGTAGCGTATAATATTGGTTTCATTTAACCACAATTTTAATACATATATAAAAATATATCGATTTTTCGCAGAAATAATATAAAAATATATCGATTTTGCGCAGAATATAATATTATACAAATAGAAAAGCTTCAATAATTCATTAAAGTTTATCTGCTGGATGTATTTATGCAAAATACAATTTGGTCTGCTATCTGACAGTGAAGAAGTAGTTACTCGATAAAGTGTCATGCCGAACTTCAAAAAGCAGAGAGCGTTCAAGACTAAACTCTTCTTCTTTTTTCTTTACGGCCTTTAAATGTCTTACTTTGGCATCTGAAACTCTTATATCATCTCAGCTCATGCACATCCCACTGTTGAGCTCGAGCCTCCTCCATAATATAAAGGCAATTTTGTGAAAAAATATAATAAAAAAAAAAATGACGAGCCCACTGAGTTTCTTGCCGGATCTTCTCAGTATGTGGCTGCTTGCCGATCCGGTGGTAGATTAATTCAATTTAATTTAAAACACAATGTAAAATTGACAATATGTAAGTGCCTCTATGGGGCTTATGCAAAATAAATGATTTGATTTGATTTGAAAAAATTGACTTACTATACCACGCTGGTCAGACGTGTTGGTATAGAGTTTTATTTCGAGTTTTCCTTCCCTCGCATAGATGTTATATGTATTTTATATCCCTTAGTCGTCTTGTACGATCACCCACGGGTGAGATAGGGGGTGGTGAATTGTATTCTTACTCCGTCACCACACGGACAGCTTTCTCTATACATCTATCTATATAACTCCTATATATCTCTAATGAAATAGATATTCTGCACCACGCTGACCAAATATTTTGTTACAACATTTTATTTAATTTTTTCCAGCTCTTGCAATGCTATGTGCTTGCTTCTCAGCCAACACAAGAATCCTTTTATTTATTACTCTATCAATATCCCTTTTTAGACATGGACCTCTTCATAGAGATGTTTATGTTCCGGTGGCCCGCTCGCACGGCGTGGAGAGGTGCTTGTGGGGCGGATCTATGGGGTCGCGCGGCGCTTCTTCTGGCGCCCCGGACGGATATGGCGGGGCGTGACCACTCCATAGCCAGCCACCAAAAAAAAAAAGAGTGGTTAATGTCATTATAACCAGACCTTTTTTTTTTGGGGGGGTGGGCTACGGTCGGCGCACTCCTCGCACCACTCCATCCGGAGTGACAGAGGGGCGTAAGCACGCATACCCGTAACCCACCCGTGACGTCGCTTTGGTCGTTGGGCCGACCACCGGAGCAGAGTGACTTGACGTCAGTGGTCGGCCCGACGGAATACTCCTGAGGAGTACCCTCTCCTCGACCGACATCGCCCCCTCGGGTAGTATGTCGGTCTTTCCTCACGCGGTCGGCCTCTCGGCGGGTGACGGATTTAATTCCCCGATCCAGTCACCCGCGGCCTCGGCTAGGGCGGCATCAGGCGCAGGATTATTACCAGGCCTAGCAGACGAGTTAGCGATCGTACTGCTGTTATATGTTACACAAGAGAACACTACAGCCTATACATTATACTCTTCATCCAACATTTCTAGACATCATGTTTTATATATTTATATAGCACTAGCTTCTGTCCGCGGCTTCGTCCGCGTAAAAAAAAAACAAAAACTTACTTTCCTAAAGTTTTTCATCCCCTATTTTTATTTTACCCCTGAAGGGTATTTTTTTTTCAAAATATAATGTCATAATTATTTATATCTAATCTATAGCCTAAAATTAAGTTTCAAGCTTCTGGCTTTAAAAAATAGCGATACTTCGTTACAACTTTTCGTTTGAAAGAGCGACAGACAGACAGAGTTACTTTCGCATTTATAATATTAGTAAGGATTAGCGTTTTATATCATATACACCTACCGTTAGAGTATTAATGTCTATATAAGCCATATTCTCGGCCCAATTAATTTTGTCTAAGCAGCAGCATTGTACTTAATATAATGGATAGGTCACGGACATGATCTCAGCTAGATATGTGCTACTACTAGTCTCGAGCCTTCTCTATGGTAAGAGAGAAATAGATCTATTTATTTGCGTCTTTTAGTCTCCTTTTACAATCAACTATGCGAAAAGAAGAGACTACTGTATTACTTTGTTAGCACATAGATTAATACAATAGGTATAGAGATAATTTATCAGTTGATATAGTACGCGTTAATATTAGATAATAGACCCTCTATTAAAGTAATTGACCATTATACTCGAAATAATCTTCACGTTAGTGTTAATCAAGTATAAATAAGGATTATGTAAATTTTGAATTAAGTGTTCCACTATAAAACGAATATTACATCTACGCAAGAGAAGGAAAACTCGAAACAAAACCTTATACCAACACGTCTCACCAGCGCGGTATAGTAGGTATTAACCTATAATGTAGGAGGAAAATTCTTCCCTCCCATTACAGAGGAGGCCCGAATCCAACAGTGTGACAAATATGGGCTGTGATGATGATTTAGCTGATATAGTGTGGACCTTTGATAAGTTAAATTGATGATATCGTAAAAGTTGCAAGGGCTACTGAATGCAGGTGGCACAAGAGAGTTCTAAACAGTTTATTTGTGGAGAGGCGTATGTCTAAAGTGGACGTAGTCTAATGGATGGATCAATAGTGTACTCAAAACACAGTGTGTACAGGATTATACAGCCCCATTCTCAACGTCCTAGCTAGAAATATGCGTAACAAAAACATACAGAAAATTTTGATTATTCTCTGATTGTTAGGAAACCTTATTATTAGTTATATTATTATCGGTCATGTACTGAAGGAAGGTGGAGTCAAGAGTCTCCGAAACCGGCGAGCGTGTATGAAGTGAGTTATGAATGTTGAGGAAGCGAGTGAAGTATGCAAAGATAGAGTTCTCTGGCACTCTGTTCTCTCTGCCTACCCTGCAAGGGATATGGCGTGATGATATGTATGTATTATAAAGTAGACATATAAAGAAAATAAAATATGATTTAGATTTGGAGAAGCATAAAAGAAGTATATTATATATACTATCTACTTAGATAAGTTATTTAAATTATAATGTGGTGTAAATTGCACCTAATTTTCATTCGTGTGGTGACGGAGTGGGTGATCGTAAGAGACGACTAAGGGATATAAAACGCATATAACATCGATTCAAGAGAAGGAATACTCAAAACAAAACCCTATACCAACATGTCTGACCAGCGTGGTATAGTAGGTTAATTTTTTACAATATCAAACATACGTTTTGTTAATTTTCGACAACTTAGAAGCTGCTCTATCAATAAATATTTGACTAACATGACGAATTACAATTGAAATTGGCTTAATTGACTATATGAGTTGCCATAGAATTTTACTTCTTATATAATTGTGTTTTTTTTTTAATTACTAATGGTGAGAATCGAGCAAACAAGGTAAGAAGTATTACTGTCGCTCATGAGCCTTTGGGGCCGTTCAAGTATTACGTATGCAGATTTATTACAATTATTAACCCCCTCTTCCCCCTTGCCAGCAAAAGTAACCAAAGCTCTTAAAAACAAACCCCCCCCCCCCCCCTTCTGCTATGCTTACGTAAACATGATTTTTTTCTTGAAATGTGTTTTTTAATGATCCATGCGCAGTAGTTATTGTTCTAGAAATAAAAAAATAGATTTAATATAGCGGACTTTAACATGTGTAAAGAGTAAATAACTACTGCTGACCTAATCACCATCTAGACAACCTTATCATCAAAAATAAGCAAATTAGAGAAATCCCCCTATAGTGCTTACGTAATACTTGAACGGCCCCTTTATAATACCCGGGATATAACTACGCTGCTGTCTACTAACCAATACCCACCCAGAAAGTAGAGCTTCCGGCTCTCTCGCTCTGTGAATGAAGCAAAACATAATGACTACTATATCTATATAGTGAATAGTGTACTATTCAGACATTGATTTTCTGCGGGAATGTGGTACGAATCGGCTGGCTGGATGGCCCCTACCACTACAAGTATAATTCCTTATAATAATATTAACCGTAAACATATTTACAATTAAAGAACTACACGATTTTTATGTATTACGATATTTATGAGACGCCTTATAATAATTATGAGAGTAATCCGGAACATGTGTCTAAAGGTAGCGTATAAGGATTATGTTATGAAATATGAGGGGATAGAACTTTTCGAGTTGTCTTCGATTCTGTTTACAAACAGATTAAGCCATAAAGAAGGCTCATTTGTTATAAGTATTTTGTGTACTTTGAGACTCTACAAACACTCTACAAGCACAGTATTTAAATTATAACGTATTAAGATAATTTTTAAAAAGTAGTTAAAAGATCTTTTTAGTAAACATATACTCTTTTAACAGATAACAGTTTTGTTACAAATCAATCTCTATTGTGCAGGGGTTTTAAAACAAACGGATAAAATTACACATAATCCCGCAGTTACATGCAATTATAGAATGCATACAAAAGTAATTTGTAGAAATTACATACATACATATCATCACGCCATATCCCTTGCAGGGTAGGCAGAGAGAACAGAGTGCCAGAGAACTCTATCTCTGCATACTTCACTCGCTTCCTCAACATTCATAAGTCTCTTCATACACGCTCGCTGGTTTCGGAGACTCTGACTCCACCTTCCTTCAGTACATGACCGATCTGGTCTAGGTAGGTTAGTCTCGGTCTCCCTCGGTACCTACATCCTTCCACTTTCGCATTGTATATCTTCTTAACCAGATGTTCGTTCGGCATTCTTTCCACATGTCCGAACCATGGGAGCATTCCCTTTCGCATCTTTACACCAATACTCTCTTTTATACCTACTCGCTCTCTTACGTCGTCGTTACGAATGCGGTTGGTCAGCCTAACTCCACAGATTTTCCGCAGAGATCGCATTTCGACCGCATTAATTTTACTTTCATACTCTTTTCTGCATACCCAACTCTCGCTTCCATACAGTAATGTTGGGACAAGCACTGCGTTATGTATTGCTACACGTGCCTTCTGGCTGAGGTGGTGGCTGCCGAGAAGTTGCCCCAACGCTCCATTCACTCTTCGCTCTATATCAGTGGTGTACCTTCCATCTCGGCTAAATCCACATCCAAGATATACAAATTCATCCACTAGTACATCATTACCTATTGTTACTCTTACATCTGTTCTGGCTTCATCTCTTTCAAAGACCATTATTTTGGTTTTTCTCACATTCACGCGTAGACCCCTTTTCTTACAATCTTCTGTCATTGTGTCGACTAGGGCCTGCAAGTCAGTCTCTGACTGTGCCAGCAAGACTGCATCATCTGCATAAAGCAGAGCAGTGACCACTGAATCGCCCATCTGGACTCCCACATTCATATCGTTCAAACTTTGGAGACATTTATCCAGATATATGATAAACAGCCTGGCTGACAGAACGCAACCCTGCTTAACGCCGATATTGACGTCAAACCAAGGCGACATTCCATCATCCAGCCGCACACAGGCTCTACAGCCCATGTAACTGGACTGCACAGCCTGTAGAAGTTTACCGTTAATACCATACTCCGGTATAATGTCCCAAAGTTCCTTTCGTACAACCGTGTCAAATGCTCTCTCCAGATCCACAAAACTGCAGAAAACCCTCTGACCTAGAGCCAGATGCTTCTCCACAATGTTGCGCAGAGAGAACACTTGATCCATGCATCCCCTTCCACTCCTGAAACCTCCTTGTGTCTCACACAGTAAACCATCGGACACCATCCTCATTCTCCTTTCAATAATTTTACCATACACTTTTGCTGCCAAACTGGTTAAGCTTATGGCTCTGTAATTTGCGCAGTCATAACGTGAACCCTTGTTTTTAAACAAAGGCACGATGACTGCGCTATTCCAGTCCCCGGGAACCATCCCCAAGCTCCAACATAAATTGAGGAGCAATAGGAACGCCTCCCAGACACAGGAGCCACCAAGCTTGATCATCTCGGCAGACACCATATCAATGCCCGCTGCCTTACCATTTTTCAAACTTCTTATCGCCCATTCAACTTCATCCATACTGATGCCATCGAAGGACGCCGTTGTCGAATGTTTATCTACTAAACCACATGCAACACCGGCGCCAACCGTAGCATCCGCATACATATCGCCAAAATATTCACTCCATCGGCTTAACACGTCTTGTGTTTGTGTAAGAATGTCTCCACCTTTAGACCTTATTTTATTCATTCTGAAGGCTGACCAACGCCGAGACTTTTTTACCTCCCTCCAAAAGAGTTTGGTGTTACCCTCGAAGTTTTTAGGCAGCCTGTCTTCTGCACTCATATGACTCTACTCATATCACTCTTTCACGTTTCTCTTTCACTAAGGCCTTGGTGTCATTCTTACATTGCCGATATATTTCTTTCTTCTGTTCAGTCATACTGTCATTCAGATTCAAAGAAGAGACATAGTCCAGCCACGCTTTCTTCTTTTGTTCTACGGAAACTGTCACTTCCGCATCCCACCATGCATCACCATTTGTTTTTCTATGCTTCTTTGAACTTCCACATACTTCTTTCACTGTATCTACCATACTCTCTTTCAATACTCTCCAGCATTCTTCAATGTCCGATTGCGGCTGGCTTGCCATCGTCAGCTGTTCTAGGACACCCTCTGCGTACTTTTCTCTTACACACTCTTCTTGCTTGCAATTTGTAGAAATTGATTGCACAAATGGCGCAGTTGTTAAGACAACCGACCTACAGTGCCAAGTTTCGTCAATTCGAATCAAATTGCTACGTGGCACAATTTTCCAGGCAATTCACAAATTGTTACTCTGAGTCTGGATGTAATTTGTGTCTCTTAATTGTATGTTTGTAAAATATTCCGCAATACAAGAATTGTTTCTTTATTGCAGGTTTATATTTTCATAAAGTAAAAGCAAACCAAACATTCCACAATGCATACGGAAGATCAATGTGCGCCATACGATCAACTATATTATCTTTTTTTAACATTTTTTCATTATTATTCACAATATAAACATACCTTTATATTATTCTAAAACTTTGTAATGATAAATCACTAAAAAAAAGAAGACACTATTAAAAAAAAAGGTTTTTTTTTTAAATAGAAAAAGTAACATGTAAATTACACACCTTAAGAGTCTGTTAGGTTTATAAACTATAAATTAATTCGCAAAACGTTTGATTATAACTATACAGAAACGGTCTAGGCGCTTAGTCGAATTACTAAACGACACAAATTATTTGAAGACATAAATTAACCTTAATAATGAACATTTTGGTTAGTAAATAGGCAATTAAGTAAGAATTTATGGCTGATACTAGCACCTATTAATTTTTATTTATCCTTATTTTTGAAGTAAGCAAACTGTTGTTAGAATAAAGTATGCCTATTAGTGTAAGGGTGTGTTAGCGTCACTTGTATACAGAAGTTTGTTCTTCAAAACAATACAGAGCTTCGTAATTGTTGCCAACTTTTGCTTCATATACAACAACATTAATTAGTTTTGTATAGTCGTAAAAGTCACTTACTTTCTTTAGTATGTTGTCATATTCTTAACAGTTTTACTACAAACAACTGTTTTTTTTTATGGTCATGTTTTCTTATTGGCCAGTTACGACTGCGATATTTTTTTTTAAATAAAACAGTATCTACTAATCTTTATATCACGAAGGATTTTAAACATATATAATTAACGAACAAAAATAACAGCCAAAGTCGAAACAAGCATTTATTGATAAAACAAACTTCAATTTGCTGTCAAAGTCATACCAGATACTAAGTAGATAAACATGTACAAACTAACCAAAAAGTTAGTTGTTTCGCATGAAACACGTAGAAGGACTAAGGACTAAGGTGGCATACATGTATTATTTATGTATTTTCATCCACATATTAAATTTATTAACATTTTACAAATAATATAATATATCATCACTATGTCTGACTATCATACAGGTCTTGTACCTACTACAGACAAGGCTTCTTCTTAAGGCTACCTAAAATAAGATAAAAAACTTATAACATGTATTGTACCTTAAAAGAGAAATAAATAAATAAATTGCAATAAAATTTATACTCTATATTACCGAACGCTATAATTTTAAGGTTCACTAAGAATCACTAAGAAAACAATGTTAAATTTCATCAAAGCATCTAAAAGAACAGCTAAGACAAGGTATTTTATTTTTTAAGCCCTTTCACGATAAAGAATGATTATTTCTGTCTTTTCAGGTTTTTACTTGTCGGCAAGATCGTGATCCTACCGTCTATAAATTAAAACGTGGCTCCCATTATTTTGTCTGTCCCATAATTCTTTTTGCGTTGAGAGAAATATAGTCTACGAAATAACGGGCAGTACAAGGAAATTAGAGAATATTACTAATATTCTCTAATTTACCAAACGTAACTTTTTTTTAATAAATATTTCGTATTTATTAATAATTGTTACAATGACAGAGGCATCGGAGTGGGTAAGAAAAACTTATTTTAAATCGAGAGCCTTAATTATTTATTTATACATAAAATAACACCTTTGATCACTAACAATGTCCTTAAGGTTTAATTCATCAGTAGTTTTTGGTCTTTTTCAATCATATGTAATTTGAATTGCGATATAAGTCAGTTTCTCATATTCGTCTTTAAATTATTAATTTTATTAGAAAATTCCATCTTCAATTGTTTTGTTCAACTGTGATCATTCTCTTACTCTTATCCCAATTTCTTGGGGTCGATACAATATGTACACTCCTTTTATAGTAGGTACATATTGTAAAAGTTATTGGTAATAGTTTTATGACCGGTCTCCTGCTAGACGTCAAACCTCCTTAGGAATGTAATTGTTGACTAAACGGCATCAGATGGAGTTGGCCCAGGTACGTTAAAAGGCTCTTAGTCATCTTTTACGACATCCACGAACAAAGTAAGGGTTGGTAGTATTCGTAGCCGCTACCACACAACACAGCTTTGTATTGTTCAACTGTATTTTCACACATACCATTGTATTGTTCAACTGTATTTTCTGCAAACCAAGTATAAATGCACACCTCAATGCAATAAACCATTTAGCTGCAACATGAGATGATCAAGCTTGGCGGCTCTTGTGTGAGATGATCAATCTTGGCGGCTCCTGTGTCTGGGGAGCGTTCCTGTTGCTCCTCAATTTATATTGGAGCTCAGGAATGGTTCCCAGGGACTGGAATAGCGCGGTCATCGTGCCTTTGTTTAAAAATAAGGGTTCACGTTATGACTGCGCAAATTACAGAGCCATAAGCCTGACCAGTTTGGCGGCAAAAGTGTATGGTAAAATTATTGAAAGGAGAATGAGGATGGTGTCCGATGGTTTACTGTGTGAGACACAAGGAGGTTTCAGGAGTGGAACGGGATGCATGGATCAAGTGTTCTCTCTGCGCAATATTGTAGAGAAGAATTTGGCTCTAGGTCAGAGGGTTTTCTGCAGTTTTGTGGATCTGGAGAGAGCACTTAACACGGTTGTACGAAAGAAATTTTGGGACATTTTACCGGAGTATAGTATTAACGGTAAACTGCTGCAGGCTGTGCAGTTCAGTTACATAGGCTGTAGAGCCTGTTTGACTTGTTTTCGCCTTGACTTGACGTCAATATCGGCGTTAAGCAGGGGTACGTTCTGTCAGCCAGACTGTTTATCATATATCTGGATAAATGTCTCCAAAGGTTGAACGATATGAATGTGGGAGTCCAGATGGGCGACTCAGTGGTCACTGCTCTGCTATATGCAGATGATGCAGTCCCGCTGGCACAGTCAGCGACTGACCTGCAGATCCCTAGTCGACACAATGACAAAAGATTGTAAGAAAAGGGGCCTACGCGTGAATGTGAGCAAAACCAAAATAATCTTGAAAGTCTTTGAAAGAGATGAAGCCAGAACAGATGTAAGAGTAACAATAGGTAATGATATACTAGAGCAAGTGGATGAATTTGTAAGAGTAACAATAGGTAATGATATACTAGAGCAAGTGGATGAATTTGTATATCTTGGATGTAGACTTAGCCTAGATGGAAGGTACACCACTGATATAGAGCGAAGAGTGAATGCCGGAAATAGAGTGAACGGAGCGTTGGGGCAACTTCTCGGTAGCCACCACCTCAGCCAGAAGGCACGTGTAGCAATACATAACGCAGTGCTTATCCCAACATTACTGTATGGAAGCGAGAGTTGGGTATGCAGAAAAGAGTATGAAAGTAAAATTAATGCGGTCGAAATGCGATCTCTACGGAGAATCTGTGCAGTTAGACTGATCGATCGCATTCGTAACGACGACGTAAGAGAGCGAGTAGGTATGAAAGAGAGTATTGGTGTAAAGATGCGAAAGGGAATGCTTCGATGGTTCGGACATGTGGAAAGAATGCCGAACGAACGTCTGCTTAAGAAGATATACAATGCGAAAGTGGAAGGATGTAGGTATCGGGGGAGACCGAGACTAACCTATCTAGACCAGATCGGTCATGTACTGAAAGAACGTGGAGTCAAGAGTCTCCGAAACCGGCGAGCATGTATGAAGAGAATTATGAATGTTGAGGAAGCGAGTGAAGTATGCAAAGATAGAGTTCTCTGGCACTCTGTTCTCTCTGCCTACCCCGCAAAGGACATGGCGTGATGATATGTATGTATGCATTTGATAATAGAGGGAAAGCCCGTGATCGCCAGACCTACCAGATAGTATAAAGGCTAAAAAATTTTCTCTGCAAGTACCCTACAGCAGGTAAGAAGGTTTTGATATTATGAATCTCGAACCGTGGTGGCTTTGGCAGGTAACAGGTAGCAATGGTGAGCATAATTGCTGCCCAAAAACATTATAGCATAATGCGCAATTTTTCAGTATGTTCTACAGGATACTATTAGAATATCATACCATCCGTTGCCAGACACTTTGTAGGGTGGCAACCCCCTGCCTTTAAAGTTTAATAAATAATAATTCTACTTACGTCATAATATAAAATCTGAGTTTTATATATGTTACTTGATCAACTGTTCAAAGATGTTTCCCAAACGGCCAGACAGTTTCAGAGGTTCTAACACTCTCCCAGACATAGTTGAAAGTCAGCTGTAGGGCGAGCGCAGAGGCGGTTTATATACTATATGCAATATAAGTAGTGAGTATGATTTATTGGTCAATCCAATCGTACAAAAATATTATTTTTATAAATTAAAAATATCTTTCAATTCATCATCATTCTCTTACTCTTATCCCAATGGCTTGGGGTCGATACAATATGTACTCTTGTTTCATAGTACATATTGTAAAAGTTATTGGCAATAGTTTTATGACCGGCCGCCTGCCAGACGTCAACCGTCCTTGGGAATGTAATCGTTGACCAAACGGCCTCAGATGGAATTGGCCCAGGTCGTTATAAGGCTCTTAGTCGTCTTTTACGACATCCACGAGCAAAGTAAGGGTTGGTAGTATTCGTAGCCGCTAGGGTCTAGCGGCTACGAATGCAATGCACCTCTTTTCACTCGATCTTTGTTTTCGGTGGCTCGCTCGGTGGTTTAACCTCGCGGGCTCCCCTCGAGTCGATGCTCCGGCAGCCTGCCTCCCGCGGTGGCCTCACCCCGGGTGACCGGACTAATCCCCGGTCCAGTCACGCGTTGCCTCAGCTAAGGCGGTATCAGGCGCAGGTTTTGGTCTGCGCGTGCCCAAGGCGTCGGCGGCTGAGCGTTTTGCCGTAGAAGAGTTCCTCACGGATTCGCCCCGCCGCATCCTTCTGCGAGATGACTGTCTCCAAGAAGGCTGCGACCGCATCCTAGCACCTGACGCTGTCAGCACTAATGATTGCAACGAATTCATGTCGCTGCTGCGCGCAGTTCACCCAGGCCTCGAGCATATGCTGCGCCGTGTCCTCGCTGCAACCGCAAACAGCGGAGCATAGTAGATAAAATTCTCTGCAACTCCGGATAAGGCTCGAAGGCCGTGCAGTGGGATGTATGAGTTGGGATGAGGATTTCTCTCGTCATCATCATCAGCTCAGCTCATATATGTCCCACTGTTGGGCTTGAGCCTCCTCCAGAATGGGAGGAGGCTCAAACCTACTATATCGCGCTGGTCAGATGTGTTGGTATAGGGTTTTGTTTCGAGTTTTCCTTCTCTTGCATAGATTATATGTGTTTTATATCTCTTAGTCGTCTCTTACGATTACCCACGGGTAGGACAGTGGTGAATTGTATTCTTACTCCGTCACCACACAGATCAAGGCATTGGAAGATCACTCTAAGTGATGTTAATAGCTGAGCTGTCTTAATATACTTTAACACAATAGCTTTTACATACAGTTACCGACTGCAACTTGCATCTGTTTGAGTTCTTATGACATACAAAAACATAAGCCTTTGTGTGGCCTAAACTGAAATACATGAGGTTAATATTTAGACAATTATACCATCCGTCGTTCCGTGCCTGACGTTAACTGCTGAAGATAGGCCACGAGAATGTCACTCAGAATGATCTTATACCTCTTACATCCAATGGTTCCATGCAACTATTAATATGTCGCTCGTCCACATTCGTCATATGCTCGGTGTCCGTTTCATGGTCGCTACTTGAAAACTTTTCTATCCCATCCACTGTGGGCTCGACGTGCGATTCGATGTACTTCAACGTTCTTTCATTTTATTCATGAATATCCATAACGCGGTCACTTTGTTTTTTATTGCTGTTAGTGACAAACGAGCAAGCCGCACACTTGATTTACCATCGGTAAGTGTTACTGCCGCCCATGGACCTTTGCAATCGGGTACCAGTGGCCCGCTCGCACGGCGAAGAAGAGGTGCTTGCAGGGTGGGTCAATGGGGTTGCGCGCCGCCTCTTCCGTCAACCCGGACCGATTTGGCGGGGTGCGACGTCCATAGCCCACCACAAAAAAAAAAAAAAAAATATGGACCTTTGCAATACCAGAGATACAGGTAGGCCACTGCCGGCTCTCTCGCTCATCTAACGAAGTGCAGCAGCATATTGCCACTGCTCAGACGCCGATTTTCTGCGAGTGTGATGCTACTCCGGATGAACCGGCCCGCGACGGTAGACATAAAACTCTTTTAACAGTGTGATACTACCACTATAAAATAACTTTGAACTTTTCAATGAGGCCAACAATTTAAGACCACGTCACAACGCGATACGTCATGGCTGAGAACACGTACAGGTTGTTTCAGATATTACACCATATTGAAAGAGAAGATCTTCCTAAATTTTCCGAACGATACCCAGTTAAATTCTTTTCATTTTTGGAAATTATTTTTTGTAGTTAGTATTTGATCTAAATCAACTGTGTAAATCTTTTATTTACAAATAGTAGGTGTTTATCTAGATATAATACTTAATTTTAACATATTTTTCATTAGAATTTTTAAATCAATAGATATTTTTCAAAAATTAACTGTAGTTATATTTTAAATGGCCACCGAAGAGAAGGACCGGGTACTGATGGCATGATTGCACGATGTTGAGAGGTACATTGTAGGGTAGGTCTATGGTGTCGCGTATCGTTCTTTCTGTCACCCTAGACAGATTGAATGGGGTGTCACCATTCCATAGCTCGTCGCTAAGAAAAATAGGTTGTATTATACATAGACGTATCATCATCATTCTCTTACTCTTATCCCAATTACTTGGGGTTGATACAGTATGTACTCTTCTTTCATAGTACATACTCGTATTGTAAAAGTTATTAGCATTAATTTTATGACCGGCAGCCTGCCAGACGTCAACCCGCCTTATGAATGTAATTGTTGACCAAACGGTATAAGATGGAGTTGGCCCAGGCCGTTATAAGACTCTTAGTCGTCTTTTACGACATCCATGAGCAAAGTAAGGGTTGGTAGTATTCGTAGCCGCTACCACGCAGCATTTATATATAGACGTATGTATATATATTAAAAAAATAAGAAAAGATATTTTATTAAAATATTAAGCAGCAGTTTCAAAAACAATGTTTAATTTATGTCTGTGAAAGTATTGCAATATTTCATAAAGTATATTTCGAACAAGGGTGAATATTTAGTTTTTTTTAATTTACCTAAATATTTTATTATAATCATCATCCCAACCAAACGACTAAAGATATTAAACTTTGAAGATACTAACTTTAGTATTATAGCTATTAGCGATCAAATGAAAAATAAAGTGCTGTTAGAGCTAATCAGTGGATCTCTACAGCTTGTAAATTGCATGAGATTGGATCTAAAATAGCTGAGCTCCACCTGAAAATTGAGTTATAATTAAAGTAAATTCAAAGGTTTTCTCATTATAGAAACAATAATGTAAATGGTTAATTTCCCATTATTTTGTTGCCAAATTTTATATACAATCTCTATTATTATAAAATGGAGGAGAGGAAAGAAGACCCACCACTTTCCTACGGTTAATCAATATACCGTACACCACAAGAAAGGAAGGAATACGGGATGGAATCAAGGTGGAATAGGATATAAGGAAATCTGACTCCTGTGATGAGCACCGCCTCCAGAACTTCAACTTGCAATTTCCGCAGAACTTCGAATAAAGATTCAGACACCCGTGAGAAAGTAGTGGGTCTTCCTTCCCCTCAGCCATTTTATTTGGATTGGATTTCCGCCATGTAACGCCTAATTCAATCAATTATACAATCTCTATATAATAGAGTCAGAAATATGTAGTATACTGTGGATGAATGAATTTTGTATAAGCACATAACCCCATCTGTGTGGTGACGAAGTAAGAATACAATTCACCAAACCATATCTTACCCGTAAGTGATCGTAAGAGACGACTAAGGGATATAAAAGGCATATAACATCTATGCGAGAGAAGGAAAACTCGAAACAAAACCCTATACCAACATGTCTGACCAGCGTGGTATAGTAGGTCAATTTCCCTCCCATTATGGAGGAGGCTCAAGCCCAACAGCGGGACATATTATGAGCTGAGATGATGATGATGATATAACCCCAAGCACCAGGGTTGAGTCAGACTTGTTGTGGACGGATTCTATACAACAAACAGTTATTTTTTTGGTCAACTATTTTTAGCAACCTCCAAAACTTAGCATGGAGATGATTATTGAAAAAACTTTTTGCAAACGGTACTTCATTTCTGTATCTTCATTTCACCAACCGGTGAAACGGGTTAAGTCACTGGAGCTTAAAAAAAACGCTATTTAGCCAAGTTTTTATTGATTTTTTTTTAGATGAAGACCCTCTTGTTTCATGGCCTTCGCAATGGTCCACCCACTGGCGCTTTGATCACCATCAATTTGAACCCCATCAACATCCGGGCCCAAATGAAACTCCTGAGTTTGGTGCTCGACGGAGTGTGATAGTTCCAGAAACATTTTCGTCAACTAAATTTGCAGGGTCTTTCGGGCAGTCCTGGTGAAGCGGTTTGTGCAAATCTTGTTAAGGCATAACTGCTTTAGTAAGCAAAGGTATATATAATAGATGACAAGGCACTGCAAACACTCGAGGTCTGCATGACACGAACAGAGCAGCGCCATTTTGGTCTACCCAAATGACGAGGGGGATATAATAATACGGCCAGATTAATAGGATTGCACGTCGCCCTTCCATCGCCCCAAGCAGTACGGGAGGAATATGTCCAGCCCATAGCCTGTCAGAAAAAATAGTTTAACAAAATAAATAAATATAATTACATGTCACTGTTTATTAACTAAGTTAAGATTTATTATATTGTTAATATTTGTCTGTCACAATATATTTTTCTTATTCATCTACAAATCTTCCTAATCTAACATATATGTTTGCGTAATGGCTATTCGCAAAATTGTATTTGTACTATTATATGATAAAAGTTTTTACATTATATGTACTCCTATTTTGAATTCATATAATTTTCGCCTGGGGATGGAGAACAATATAATAATCGCCTTCCTTTTCCGAAGGTATCAAATACATTAAGGAGGAGGAAAATTGGAATTAAAATCCTAGGTCACAACGTCTGGTTAACATATAGTGGGCTATTTCTTTTTGGAGAAAACCCATGGCCAACTTTCAACGTGTATGAAAGGATGAAAAATAGAGAATATTTTAATACAAAATTATTGTAATTATAATTAATATATAAGTAATTCTTTGTAGACTAGTTTCTAAACTATTATTGAACTGGATTAAATTGTTATTGAATCTATTGAGCTCAAAAGAATAACGGTAATCTACTGATTAGACTAAATTTCAAAATATTTGAAGGTACTAATTCATATTTAAGCACATCGACTGTCATAGATATTCAAAACAGCCGAAATCTATTGCTTAACGTAACCTATTGGGAACTTATAAAAGTGTTTTTGAAAAATTTTTAGAACTACTTTTATATATTATAGAGGTTCCTAATTTATTATATACAAAAGTTCAAAAACGTGAAGGTTCGCGATGTGAATTCGTATTCGAGATTTCTGGTAAGCAATCTGTTGGTCCCTCACTATTATATTTTCTTTTTTTAAATGCTTTTCAAAACCAGTTGCTTTTACACATGGCAACTAATGGAATTAATGCGTTACTATACTATCTCTAGTTCTATAAATGTACTATTACAGTAAAATTCTTAAACTATTACCTAATTAACCATTACGTTATTTGTGCAGCCGTTGCTGTTAATATAAAAATACTCTTATTTAAATTGTTTAAATTACAGGAAACAACCCAGAATCTCTTTCATTCAGAAAAAATCTACTAGTGACCTCGAGCCTTCTCCGTAATGAAAAGAAAATTGACCTATTAGACCATTTTGTTTCGAGGATTTCTTGTCTTGCAATGATATTATTTGCTTGCGTCACTTAGTCATATTTTATGATCACCAAAGGAAAATGAAGTCACACATTGTATTCTTACGTCATCACCACGTAGAATATATCTCATTTCATTTCAGCCTATTGCCATCCACTGCTGGACGTAGGCCTTGTTCATGTTACGCCACAGAGTGCGGTCCATTTCTTTTTTCTTGCTTATCATGAGAGGATAATCCCGTAATCGCCACGCTCGGCAAGTGAGTTAGCGATCGCAGTGAGATGTTGTACATTTCCTAGAAGAGAGCTGCTGCCCACCAGGAGTGGTAAGCCCTTAGCCGATTTTTACGACTCCCACGTGTAAGCAAGGGGTGGTGACAATAGTATTCTTATCCCGTCACCACAGGGGGAAGAATATATCTACTTACTACTAATTAGATATAACTCACACTCAAATTGTTCTAAATATTATAGTATTCTATATTATTTGTGACTGAACCGTCATTTCACGAAGCTTAACGGACTAAATGTAAAATCTAAATGAGCCATAAGATTGGACTACGACCCCTAGATAATAGACATTCCTCGCTTTACATAGTTAAACGACGACAGTTCCTACCTTCAGTTACCCGTGATATTATCTTAAATATCTACAAAGATACAAGCGGACATCAGTTTAGCCCAACTAAAGTAATTACATCTTATTTTTTATTTAATAAGGTATTTTACTAATTTTCTGTGTGGTGACGGAGTAAGAATACTCTTCACCACCCCATATCTTACCCGTGGGTGATCGTACGAGACGACTAAGAGCGGTTACGCACTACGTCCGATCCGAATCCGATACGAACCTGTGAAAATATGGATCTAGAAAACTCGGACCGAATTCGGATATTGCTTACGCACTTGTTGGGTTCGGATCGGATCCGTGAAAATATGGGTCTAGAAAATTAAGACCGAATTACGTAATTTTACGCGGAACCACAGCAGAGCTGATCATGAGTCCTTTAAATCGACGTCAACTTCTGGCAATACTATTGTACGTACGAAGAACGTAGTCTTACGTTCGTACGTATGTAGATGTACGTACGTACGAACGTAGAAAGGAAGAGGTACGTACGAATTAATACGCTGGATGGATGCTTGCCGCTTCACGTCACCCAGCCGCATACCCCGTCGAAAATCTTCTCCGGCATGGAGATTCTAGAATGACGGAATGAAATCGGATGACGGAGATCGGATGTAGTGCGTAAATTACCATAGAAATAGTTCTACGGCTACGACGGACCATATTTTCACGGGTTCGGATCGCGTTCGTAGTGCAGAACCGCTCTTAGGGATATAAAACGCATATGGCATCTATGCGAGAGAAGGAAGACTCGAAACGAAACCCTATAACCAACACGTCTGACCAGCGCGGTATAGTAGGTTAATTTCCCTACCATTACGGAGGAAGCCCGGGCCCAACAGTGGGACGTTTGTGGGCTGTGATGATGATTTTACTAATAGGTATATAATTATAAGTTATTTTAATAAAAGCTATGTGGTAGCGGCTTCGAATACTACCAACCCTTACTTTGCTTGTGGATGTCGTAAAAGACGACTAAGAGCCTTATAAAGACCTAAGCCAACTCCATCTGATGCCGTTTAGTCAACAATTACATTCCCAAGGAGGGTTGAGGTCTGGCAGGCGGCCGGTCATAAAATTATTGCCAATAACTTTGTCAATATGTACTATGAAAGAAGGGTACATATTGTATCAACCCCAAGTAATTGGGATAAGAGTAAGAGAATGATGAAGGTATTTTAATAAATATATGGTAATATTTAAAAAACCATAGATTTTTAACGCTGGGATTTGTGTATAGTTTTTTTTTTTAATTTATTCATAACGCACAGCACAACATGCAAAAGTGTGTTATATTAATAGTACCTGTTTAATTGTTATTTTTCAATCTCTTAGGCATAATATACACATTTTTGTTTTTGCATATCGATCCTAATATGTACCTATTTGTTGTCTAATTTTTATTGCTCTGGGTAGCAAACGAGTCTGCCATTCAGCTGCATCAGGGAGGCGCTCCGATTCCATGGAGTGCCCCCGTACCTCAGGCGGCTGGTGGCAGACTATTTGGAGGGGCGCAGTGTTCTCTACGCGAGCCCCGCAGGGGACATTGTGCGGACGCCCATGTCGTGCGGTGTTCCGCAGGGGTCGGTTCTGGGGCCGACTCTGTGGGACATCGGTTACGACTGGGCGTTGAGAGGGAGTCTCCCCCCCGGGCTGAGCTTGGTGTGCTACGCTGACGACACGCTCGTCACAGCCCGGGGCAGGACACTCGAAGAGGCGGCGAGCCTGGTCACTCTGGGCACCGAGGAGATGGTCAGGCGAATCGAGGCGCTGGGGCTCAGGGTGGCCCTAAACAAGACGGAGGCCCTTTTATTCCATTGTGCCCCGTGTGAGGCTGCCCATCGGCGCCTCGTTAGTCGTCAACTCCATCCACATTAGTATCCAGGCCCATATGAGGTATTTGGGTCTGGTGCTCGACGGGCGATGGTGGTTCCGGGAGCATTTCCGTCAAATTGCTCCCCGGCTGGTCGGCGCGGCGTCCGCCCTTTCTCGGCTCATGCCAAACGTGAGCGGACCCAGTTTCGAGGGCCGACGGCTGTATGCGGGGGTGATCCGCTCAATGGCCATGTACGGCGCACCCGTGTGGGCGAGGGCTCTGAACGCCCAGCTCAGGGCTATACTGTGGAGGCCACAGCGAGCCATGGCGGTCAGAGCCATTCGAGAGTACCGCACGGTGTCTACCGAGGCGGCATGCCTATTGGCCGGGACACCCCCGTGGAACCTAGAGGCGGAGATGCTCTCCGACCTCTACCGGTGGGTTACCACAATGCGCGACGAGGGTGGCTCCCCATCGTTTAACGAGATAGCCACCTGGCGCGAGGACGCCCGCCGAGAAGTCATCGCCCATTGGGCTACGCGGCTGGAGAGGCCTAGACACGGTATTGTTACCGTCGAGGCCCTCCGGCCCGTACTGATGGAGTGGATGGAGCGGCGGCACGGAGTGCTCTCCTTCCGGTTGGTGCAGGTCTTGTCGGGGCACGGTTGCTTCGGCAAGTACCTGCACACGGTCGTGCGGAGGGAGTGGACTCCGTCCTGCCACCATTGCAGTAGCGACGAGGACACGGCGCAACATACGCTTGAGGTACGTTCGGGCTGGGACGGGCAGTGCCGTGACCTCGTCGCTGTCATCGGTGCCGACCTGACGCTGCCGGCTGTCGTGAAAGCGATGGTCGACAGCGTCAGGAATTGGGACGCGGTCGCCGCCTTCTGCGAGGCTGTCATCTCGCAGAAGGAGGCGGCGGAACGAGTCCGGGAGGATTCCCGTGACCCGGGCCGCCGCTCGCGGCCGGGGCGGCGCATGCGCGAGTATCTGCGCCTGATGCCGCCCTAACCGAGGCTTCGGGTGATCGGACCGGGGAATTGTCCGGTCACCCGACGTGAGGCCACCGCGTGAGGCCACCGCGTGAGGGCGACGCCTCGACGGCGAAAGCTGTCGGGGCGTCGACGAGAGAGGAACCCGAGAGGGTATATCGCTGGGCGGGCCACCGAAGACAAAGATCGGGTACCGGTGGTCCGCTCGCATGGTGAAGAGAAGTGTTTGCAGGGTGGGTCCATGGGGTTGCGCGCCGCCTCTTCTGTCGCCCCGGGCCGATTTGCCGGGGCGCGACCACATCCATGGTCCCACCTTGCGGAAAAAATAAAAAAAAAAAAGGGTAGCAAACGAGCAAGCAGCACACCTGACGTTAATTAACACTTAGCTGTAGCCCATGGACCTTTGCAATACCAGAGTATACCCAAAACTCATCCAGAAAGTTGGGCATCCACCAATCTCGCTCACCGAACGAAGCACATGCCACTGCTCTCACTTTAACTCACTTTTCTGCGAGAGTATGCTTAGACAAAAAACTGTCAACAGTGAGGGCTTACCACTATTCACCGAAGTTAAAATCGAGTACCGGTGGTCCGCTCGCACGGCGAAGAGAGAAGGTTTTACGGTGGGTCTATGGGGTCACGCGCCGCCTTTTCCGTCACCCCGGACCGATTTGGCGGGGCGAGACGCGTCCATAGCCCACCAATAAAAAAAAAAAAAAAAGGGCTTACCACTATTAAATTTATTTTTGTTCAGGTATGTTTAGAATATATATACGAGTATATATATATATATATATATATATATATATATATATATATATATATATATATATATATATATATATATATATATATATATATATATATGTATATATATATATATATAGAGCGAAGAGAAGAGCGAGAAATAGAGTGAACGGAGCGCTGGGACAACTTCTCGGTAGCCACCACCTCAGCCAGAAGGCACGTGTAGCAATACATAACGCAGTGCTTGTCCCAACATTACTATATGGAAGCGAGAGTTGGGTATGCAGAAAAGAGCATGAAAGCAAAATTAATGCGGTCGAAATGCGTACTCTACGGAAAATCTGTGGAGTTAGGCTGCCCGACCACATTTGCAACGACGACGTAAGAGAGCGAGTAGGTATGAAAGAAAGTATTGGTGTAAAGATGCGAAAGGGAGTGCTCCGATGGTTCGGACATGTGGAAAGAATGCCGAACGAACGTCTGGTTAAGAAGATATACAATGCGAAAGTGGAAGAATGTAGGTACCGGAGGAGACCGAGTCTCTCTACCTAGACCAAATTGGTTACGTACTGAAGGAAGGTGGAGTCAAGAGTCTCCGAAACCGACGAGCGTATATGAAGAGAATTATGAATGTTGAGAAAGCGAGTGAAGTATGCAAGGATAGAGTTCTCTGGCACTCTGTTCTCTCTGCCTACCGTGCAAGGGATATGGCATGATGATATGTATGTATGTATATATATATTATATATATATATATATATATGACTTCAATGTCAAAATTATGTATAAAAGTTACGCAATTTTAAATCGTTACGGCAAATTAGAATACAAAGGATATTTTAAGCCTATTATAACAGATTAGATACACTATTTGTGATTTCCCTTAGTTTTTATCTCTGATGTCGAGGTAAAATGTTAACGTAAAAATCTGTTAAAACATCAAAACATTTTCAATTTAAATGAACGATTCGATATCAATATTACAAGGGCACAATATCAGTTATATCAAGTTGAAAGAGGTGACATTGCGAAATTTAAGAACGCCAAGTAACTAATTCAATAAGAACTTTTGATACAATAAATTCTTATCTTTAACATTTTGCTAGCTTTAAATGTTTTACATCTATATTAATATAAATTTGCTTCAACATTCTTCTAAACATAAACAGTTAAATGTTTCACTTCTAAAAATCATCAAATATTGCATTTTAATATATTAGAATCTACCTCAATAATGCCCTTCCAATCACATTTCAATCACGGTCACTTGTGTCAATAGATATTGGCCAACTGCGCAAGAAAGACATTTAACAAATATGTTCACACTCTATTTCCTTAATCTCATAAACTAATAGGACAAAATTTCACACATCTGGAGAGAGAATTGGCACAGTAACAAGGGCTTTATGGTCCCTTTACAATGCGAACGCTCCACTATCGCCCTAAACCTCCAGACAGGCTGACGCGACTGTCTTGTCGCATACGATACTCAATATATCTATACGACTGCTTAGCGCGCTCAAAATAACTTTTCAACTATAGTAATACAACTTGTTTCATATATCGACTATAGTAAATCAAGTTAAATGCCTTTTCTGTTGGTTTGGGCTGGACCGGAGCCAAACTTTAATGAGAGCCGTCAGATCGTTAACCTAGATACCAACACGTCTAAGGCTTAGGTAGCCAACTAATATACCTAATTGTAAAATTGCATTGTGAAAATATTTAGATATTTATATCCTTATGATTAGAACCTAATCGATTTGCCTAATTATATTTAGACACTTCAAATTTGAACTTATACTTTATTTAATGAAGAAATAAATTGAGAAATATAAAAATTCTTTCAGTGCAATACTACGTATGTAGCGAAATGTTATCAATATTGAGCTCGCGTGGGCTTGCGGGCTTGATTCTTACACATGACTGTATTTGTGTGATACAAATCTTTAATATCAATTATGATACACATTTATGGTATTATGCTATTAAATAATTTAGACGCACGCTAAGTTCTAGGAATCTTAGGTCAGGTACTTGGCTAATAATAGAAGAGAAAATATAGTCGAAAATATTACAAAAGCAATGATCTTCTACCAGTCAAGACCATCTGGCAAATTGTGTTATATTTGCATTGCCTCTATAAATAGTGGTAAGTCCACACTGTTGACAGATGTTTGTCCACAGCCTCGAGCCGGTCTGCCCGGAGTTGTAACACACCCATGCAGACAGGTGACGTTTCTTTTAATTTTTTTTAAAACACCGCCTGGTACTAAGTATATAATCATTGTATTGCGGGGATTTTACAAACATAAAATTAATGCAACAAATTACACTCAGACTCAGAATAATAGTTTGTGGATCGCACAAAATATTGTCCTGCATAGGAATCGAACCCATGCAGCTGACATGAAAGGTTGGTATTTTAACCACTACGCTATCTGTGCAATCATATACGCCATTTGAGTAGTGTCTATATGGTGTTATGCTTCTTTCAGTGAACGAGAAAGCTGGAAGATCAACTTGGATGGATTTTGGTTGGTAGGTAACGGACTAGCCATACGCCTGGTATTTTAAAGGTCTGTAAGTAGCAGTAGCACTTACCATCAGGTGTGCCTGCGAGTTTACCACCAAAGGCAATGAAAAAAGTATTCGACCAAGGATGTGAATATAGAAAGAAGTCATGTCAGAAAAGCAAAAAGGATTTTTGCTCCTTTTAGTAGAGCGCCATCACAAAAAATAATCTTAAAAAAAAACTACTATCCATCAGGGGTCAATCTTAAAATAAAGCATAAACTCTTTATAGTTCTGTATTTTTTTCCACCTGTATCTACTTAATAAAAAAGAATCAAATCTTTTGAACTTTCAATGAAACCACGCGGATTTTTACGTATTTTGTTGCATTGTATTTGGTTTTTGTTATCCCGATGTTTAGGATATTTTTCAATATTCACAGTTTTATCAAGATCAGTGAATGTCTCTTTCATTTTATTTTGGTCCCAGTCCACTCAAAAGATTCACTTATCGGTAATGTATATGTATACATATGTATATCGATTGACCTACTTGGAAGCTACTTATCATGTAACTTGCAATCCCATATTGTTCTCTATAACAAATATTCTGTGTTGTTATCTTACTTTCAGAAAGTCCAAATTTGAAACTTTTCTTTTGTGACACAGTGCCATGATTATTGCTTTATATAGAATGAGAATTAGTCAGGTTATTAAAAAAAAACTCGTACGAATAGAGATTTTCAAGAATGAAAGAATTCCGAGATGCTGTTATGATATAAAACAATTTTTGTGAATATAATCACCTTTTTTTTAACGCTTTATTTACTTGCCCAACGTAGCTCTCGTACACATAAATACAAATAACAAAAATATTAGATTTTTTTAAGTCTGTCTATTATTCTATTTAGTTCAGCAATTCTGTTCTCTCTGCCTACCCTGCAAGTGATATGGCGTGATGATATGTATGTATGTATGTAGTAGAGCCAGAGTGTAGACTATTTTCTATCTACAGCCGTGGGCTGGTCTATTCCGGGTAGTACGTAGCTCGACTAACTGATAACAGTTGGAGAAGAAAATTTGCCAAGTGACAACCAGGAATCATACAACAACATCTAGAATAGCTTCAACCAGATTGAATGACTACATTATAAAAGTGGGTGAAAATTATTAAATGTTACGTTCAAATGAATGAACGAAAAGTAAAAAATATACTCTTCTCTGACCTTTAGGTCTTAATGTTACAACCCCTATATTTATTACCCAGCAACTCAGAATATATCTTATTTATAAACAAAACACGCATCCTATTATTGAAGCTATCTGTACAATTTTAGGTTTGGTTGCTTCGTTTCGATTTATTGTCATATATGAATATATAACATACGTGTTCAGAAAAAAATATTGGCTATTAGACAGCTAGCAATGTTCTTCTTCTTCTTATGTATTGGCAATCAGCTACTTATACAAGCTATTGGTGCCAGTGTCAAGTTATAAATATCTTCACGTTTTTAGTCTTTCAAGTTAGTCATTGTCTAAGTCAATTGTCACCATTAACAGTGCAATGGCCACACTATTAATGGTATCTTGTGGGAATTTTGATGGAAAACGAAAACGTTGTAAAGCACTTTTATATGATATTCACTACATCCCAGTAGCTCCGGCGCTTCATATTACATAAAATGCCATCAAAATTATCTAATATAACACGTTAAAACACTAAGATATCGAATATAATACAAGAGCACCACATGACGTTTTCAAATTCCCGTCAAAAGTCCAGCTAGCAATGTTCTTGTTTCTCTTACTGTTGACAATTCATTATTCAATACGAAACTCCTACAAAATATAAGAGATATATGGCTTAGTAGTTACACAGTTCAGCAGAGGTGTTTTTTATTTATTTTTTTTATTATTTGTGATGTTACGTTCTTTAATGGTATTCTACTAAATCCGCAAGAAAGGACGCGAGTAAGATATAAGATAAACCGAAACTACGGAAACTAAAAATATGTATGTAATTTTGTCATTGATAATAGTTTATTTTTGTGACGTAGTAACTACCTACACCTAAGGCATTTTAAAAAAATACCCTAAAGGAAATAAAACGTAATGAAAAGTTTGTTGTAAGTGAAAAACAAAGTTATCCATTGCAGCACCATTGCTCTTCAATAAAAATAAAGAGACATGTGTTTCAAAATTTGTTAATTTTCATTACTTGATATTTTGTTAAATTATAAATTGGCCTAATTAGGCTAAATAGTGTTTAATTAAACACTAATATATACTTTACCCTCTTTATAAAACAACAAAATAAGAACATAACAAGTGATTTAGTTGCCTGCACAGCTTTTTCTGTCTATCTCTGTCACATATATTTTCTACTAGGATAAAGTCGCAGTCAAAGAAATATTATAATATACTAACAAAAATAAGTACAATGATATTAGTATCCTTTAATGAAATAGATCCTTTGAAATGTTCATAATGTAACACTGTAATAAAAATTATTATACACACACAATTCACATTTCGAAGAATATCTTCACAAGCACGACAAATAATTATTATTCCAGTAATGTCTACAAAAGCTTAGCAAAGAAAATGTCAAGTATAAAATAAATGTAACATAATTTTGCTAATTCATTCTGATAAAAAGGTCTTTTAAAACATTTTAAATAGAAAGGACTAAACAGTTAAATTATCCGTGTGGTGACGGAGTAAGAATACAATTCACCACCCCCTATCTTACCCGTGGGTGATCGTAAAAGACGACTGAGGGGTATAAAACGCATATAACATCTATGCAAGAGAAGGCAAACTCGATAGAAAAGCCTATACCAACACGTCTGACCAGCGCGGTATAGTAGGTTAACTTCCCTCCCATTACAGAGGAGGCCCGAGCCCAACAGTGGGATATATATATAGGCTGTGATGATAATGATGAAACAGTTAAATCAATGGCAGAAAATCATGTAGGAATATTGTATTTTTACAAATTTTATTGTTAATAATAAAAACCTTATAATATTAATTTAGTATAATCGTTACTATTGCTCTAATACTTTTTACACTAATATTGCTCTAATACGAATTACGTTATGGTCATTTGAGGACGGCTGATCTGAGTCTTTGTTTTGGTGGCAATATATTTATAGCCCAAGCAAATGACAATTAGAGTTTAATTTTCTATTTTACAGCAATCTTAAACAAAATCTAATGTAATAGTTATCTCGCTCTATAGCTTAAAAATCAAAGAGCGTGGAAATCGTGAGTTGAGTTTTGGCACCGCATGCTACGATGTCACAATTAAGAGGGTTTCGCCTATAGCCTACCAACAAAAATATATCCCGCTAGCTAGATCCAATGGCTTTAATTTGGTTTCCAGTTTTCTTTTTCCTCGATTCTATGTGCTTATATCTTTTATTAACCACATCATACATGTAGATTGGAATTTTTATTTTCACTCCAATCACAAGTTATGACGAATAAAGCATTACCATGCAATTTCTTTCGCATGGATGTCGTAAAAGACTACACCTTTACACGTATACCTTTACATTTTAGTTGCTCAACCAGACATCTTGAATTTACCGGGATATGTTGTCAGGAATACAGAAAAGGCTTTTTTTTGGCAGGCTATGGTCTGGACACACGCCATCCGGGGCGACGGAAGGGCAGCGCATGACTCCATAACCCACATGATTCCCTCTCCTTCGTCATTTGGCCGGCCACTGGTACTGAATCCTTGACACACCGAATCCTTGACATACAAAAAGCCTAATAGGCCTAATAACTTTTGTCCAAAAAAAATATTGAAGCCGTCGCCGTAATATTTACTAATTAATTACACTATTTATTTTATCGCCTTACTATTTAGTACTAATTTACCATAAATAGTAAGAAAATACGCATATTTTTTAACATAATACCCCGTTTTCGATTTAAATCTTTGTTAAGGTCTTCACACACATACAATCAACGGATACAAATGAAACTCTGAATCAAAACCATATTTGTAGAAAGTAGAATTGTTCTGCGTAGAAAACGAACCTATAACACTCGGCACTAGAAGTCAGTACTTTGAACATACCGCTATCTATCAAGTCAATTTGTTATAATACGTAAAACAAAATGTCAAGAAAATATACTTGAATAAATAAGAAATTATATTTTCTAATGATGTTATTTGATATACCTGACGTAAAGATACGCGATATACGCAATTTATTCAATGCTTATTTTATTTCTTTATATTCCAATGATATCATAAAGCTATTAAGATGAAAAAATGATGTATGACGAGGTTTTTTTGTTTATATTTTTATACACAAAGTATGTCAAGAATGATAACACTATTACTAAAACTTCTCTTTTCGGTTTTTGATGTTTAGCTAGTATTAAAAAAAGGAAATACTGTATAAGGGCCGTCCATTAATCACGTGAGGTTTGAAAGAGGGGGGGAGGTGTTTGACAAAAATCATGAAATATCACAAAATGTAGTAAGATATTACGTGTATTCATTTTTTCGTTAAATGCTGCGATTTCTGAACTGAAAAGCGGCGTTTAGTGTGACTTTGACTTGCCCAAAACGAAGTTTAAAGTAGATGATCTATATAAAGACCTTTTTGCGAAGTATAAAAAAGCAAAAACCGAGAATATAATGAGCTGTGGGCTACTTCTTTGTAGGTGCTAAATATTCACGTGATGTTAGTGGGGGAGGGGGGTCATAGTCTTAAACCTCACCACGTATCACCAACGCGGGGGTTAAAAAATGCTAAAAATAGTTCACGTGATTAATGGACGTCCCCTAATATGTAAATATTGTTGGCTAGATAGGCACACGTCTTCTTTAAAGACGAAAATATAAGACGAGGCGAAAATTTACTGTCATACAACTCTCACGCTGGTGTAAGTGGTAGCACGATTGGAACGGATTTCCAATAGGTGTGGGTTCGAATCCCGTGTGTGACAATCATTTTTCGCTCGTATCAAGTTTTTATAAATAATCAAGCATGTTAAATGCTAAATTTTAGTAATTTGAATAGTATTACACATTTGAAATAAAACTATTTTTACGTATTCTATCGCGTTTGAATATCCCGATAGCGTTAGTGATCACGGGAAGACTCAGACCGTTATATTATTAAACGGGAGAACTCAGTCCTCCCGTTTAAAATATAACAGTCTATCAATAAAATAATAAAAGAACTGGAAAAGGATAGAATTTTTTTCACCAATATTTACGAATAGTAAATAATATTAATCAAAATATTAAATTTAAATCACTACTGAATATAATATATTCGCACTTATATGAAACTAAAACACGTGTTGTGAATGTAGAAACTAGAAAGAGGTTTTATTTTTTGTTGGTAGTTTTTTTCGAGACTTAATGAGTGGTTTTGCGGCTAACTTCAACATGTTTCTTTTGTGATACAATAATGCGCGCACATCTTAAAATTTCATTCTCGGTTTTGCGACCAACTTCAACCTGTTACTTTTGTACTACAGTGATGCGCGCGCATCTTAAAGTTTCACTTAATTTTTTTTTTTTATAACGAGCCTAAAGAAATATAACTTCAGTAAATTACTATAAAATATTACAAGGGTCTCCAAACTAATCAATCTTTGTGATTTTTCTGGAATTAATAACAACAATATCTCTTTTTTTACAAAAATATTTAAAAAGTATATAAGTATATTTAAATCTTGTTGATGGAACGTACTATATTTTACTTTTATATGGTCTGTACACACGCCGTGAGTTCCGTCCGGGGCGAAAAAACGTAATATCCTAATGTATAAACATATTAGAGCTCGACGTAACATAACCTTATCCTCTAAGTATTTTTAAAGAGAAGAGTATATTCCACTGTAAAGGTCTTGGCTAGGTTTAGTTAATAAATAAGAAGAGAAGATTAACAAAGATATTTTCAAGGTAAACCCCAGCTTGGATTTAAAAGGAAAAATTTGTGAAGCCAGCTCCGCACCTAGTAAATTATATAATTTAAATAATTTGATGATCATAATAATAATAATAAAAAAATACTGAGTCATAAAAGGCACTCGAGTAAAAAGTACGCGATAATAGCCTGTAAAGGAATCATTAATTATCTCCCCGTCAACGATCTACTATAAAAGACGAACCTGTCACAAGCAAAACATTGAACAACGAAAAGTCTTTTCAATAGAAATTAAATGAGCGGTAAAAATAACAAGTTGATCTTATTGCTTACTCAATACAGATATAACAATCGTATCAATTGAATAAGAACAAATGTCAGTTAGACAATACTCTAATATTATATTACTACTTTATTAAATTTACTTGTATTTTAAATAAATAATTGAAATTTAAATCTCTAGGTAAATGCTTAACGTGTGGTAATGAAGCAAGAATACAATTGACTACCCTTCTATCTTGTGCGTGACTCGGGATTTGGGTGGTCGTAAAATACAACTACCTATATATGTATATATATATATATATATATATATATATATATATATATATATACTAGCAGACCCGGCCACGCGTTGCTGTGGCTAAGGTAGTCTCAGTAACATGTGGTGGTTATGCTAATAAATTGTAGCTTATATGAAACGTTTCTACGTTTAACATAGCGCCATCTATTAAATACTTACTCAATCCAGTCAACCGATAACACCATCTTTTAGAATCGTTTGGAGATAACAGATAATTATGACTGTCAAATAATAGACAAATAATTTGCAATAAAATAATATTGTGACTATAAATTGAGATGGAAGCTATCCTATCTTTTAAGTTGGATCAAACTACACATATTATGCAAATTTGATTAAAATCGGTTAAGTACTTTAAGAGTGCATGGATGATATATGGGCTATGATGATGATGCGGCGGAACTACTGGGATGTAGTGAATATCATATAAAAGTGCTTTACAACGTTTTCAAAGATACCATTAACAGTGTAGCCATAGCACTGTTGATGGTGACATTTTGACTTAGACAATGACTAACCTGAAAGACTAAAAACGTAAAAATAATTATAACTTGACACTGGCACCAATAGCTCGTATAAGTAGCTGATTGCCAATACACAAAGAGAAAAATAAGAACGTTTATGTGACATCAACCTTTTTAGAGTTCCATATCCAAAAGATAAAACAGGACCCTATTACTAAGACTCTGCTGTCCATCCGTTGCTTAGCCTGTCTGTCACCTGGTTGCTCTCATGAACCGTGATAGTTGGACAGTTGAAATTTTCACAGATGATGAATTTCTTTTGCCGCTACAACGACAAATACTAAAAAACAATAAAATAAATATTTAAGGGGGCTCCCACACAACAAAGGTAAGGTTTTTGCTCGATATTGATAACAAAATAGGTAGTTGTTTGAAATATTCACAGAATATTTAGCAATATATTCCCTTTAGAAATAAATAATTAAATTAAAATAAAACAAATAGAGAATTTAAGCCCCCATACAACAAACATGATTATTTTGCCATTTATAGATAATGGTACGGTACCCTTCGTGCGCGACTCCGAGTCACTCTTAGCCAGTTTTTTGAATATAATCGAAAACTCATTTCAAACATGTGTCAAAATAAAATGTCTTTTAAATCAACATCACTAAGAAGTATTGATATCAACTTTAAAGCAAATAACCACTAAAATAACTTTCCACCCCTTTTTAACCCAGTTAGGAGATAAGTCTCAATAAAATATGAATCACATCATTTATCAATTCTGTTAAAGAATGTTTATGCAAAATTTGAAATAGATTGGACTAAGTAATCACGTTGTCCCATACAAACTTTACCCTGCTTTTTCACCCCCTTAGGGATATAATTTCGTAAAATCCGTTCTTAGCTGACCTCTACTCGGCGAAAGAAATATTCCTACCAAATTTGAGGTTTGTAGGCCTTATGGTTCCAGAGATATCGTGATGAGTCAATACATAGGTGGAAATCTCTTATATATATATAGATATATCATCATCATCATCATCATCACAGCCCATAAATGTCCCACTGTTGGGTTCGGCCCTCCTCCGTAATGGGAGGGAAATTAACCTACTATACCGCACTGGACAGACGTGTTGGTATAGAGTTTTGTTTCGAGTTTTCCTTCTCTCGCATAGATGTTATATGCGTTTTTATAATATCCCTTAGTCGTCTCGTACGATCACCCACTGGTAAGTAAGTTAAGGGGGTGGTGATTAGTATTCTTACTCCGTCACCACACGGAGAGCGTCTTGTATATATATTCAGGTCTTTTTAATATTATCTTTCTTTTATAAGCAGAGGCTTAAGGTATACATATACATACACTATACACTATATCATTTTTGCTCTCATAACAAAAGGTTAATTTATATGGCGAATAAAAATTCAAAAATGCAAAGGGGGTATATTTTCACTTGACGCACTCCAGGCAATGTGAAGTGATGGTTAAAATACTTACAGATTTCTGCATGCATCTCTATTTAACAGAAGACTCAGCAAACAATCGAGACCTGAACGAATTTCCAAGTTTACACAAAGCATTGTTCATCCAATCTAAGATTCAAACCGAAGACTTCACGATCGATAACAATATACTTATATTATACAAGCCTCTAGAGTCTAGATGAGTCAGTCAGACGCTAAAATATAAAAATATTTTTAGGAACTAACATTGCGTATCTTGGGAATTGTCATATTCATATATCAAACCAAAAAGTACGCATAACCTTATATTTTAGGTAAACGAAAAAAAAACATAATCCCACAATAAAGTTTGCGCGAAGATTTATGTGCAGGTGGTACATTAAAGTTTCATATAAAACCCCTACTTTGAGCAAACGGAATGATAAATGTTTATTTTTACGATCGACTATACTGGCGAGGATCCAATGAAGCAACCAATTTTGAACATTTTAATGGATCACTGCAATTTTAGACGTTATTTTACTGTTTAAAATCCATTATGGGATTCAAAAACAATCTATAATAACCTTACTAATATTATAAATGCAAAAGTAACTCTGTCTGTCTGTCGCTCTTTCACGCCAAAACTACTAAACCGATCTAAATTAAATTTGGTACACAGATAGTCCAGTGCCTGATAAAGGACATAGGCTATTTTTAATGCAAAAAAAAAGGGTTGTAAATGGGGGTGAAAAGTTGTAAGGAATTATCGTCATTTTTAAAGCCAGAAGCTTGAAACTTATTTTTCGGCTATTGATTACATATAAATAAATTTAACATTAAATTTTTGTAAAAAATTTAACCTTAAGAGGTAAACTAAAAATAGGGGATGAAAAACTTTAGGAAAGTAACCTTTTACGCCGGCGAAGCCGCGGGCAGAAGCTAGTGATGTATATATTTGTAAGAATGTTGGGATGTGTTGTAGCGGCGACGAATACTACCAACCATTACTTCACTTGTGAATGTCGTAAAAGACGACTTAAAGCGTTTTATCGACCTGAACCAACCCAACCTGATGATGTCAGGTCAACAATTACATTACCAAGAAGGGTTGACGTCAAGCAGGCGGCCGGTCATAGAACTATTGCCAATAACTTTTGCAATATGTACGATGGAGGCAGAATACATATTGCGTCGATCCCAAGTAATTGGGATAAGAGCAGAATGATGACGATATTTGTAAGAATGTAATAGGTAATATCTGATAAATAATTCTTCACTATCAAATACGAACCTCCTTCACAATGGAGTTAAAGCTGACCTATTATTCCACGCTAAACAACCAGATGGATATAAGTACTATTATCAAATTTTATTTATCATACATTTATTTGCATATAACTAAGCATATAGCAAGAAGAGCATATGTCCCACCCTTTTCAAGTTCGACAGAGAAAACTTTAAGTGACTTCCATATCACGTATCTACTCGCATTTCTTCACACACAAGTTCAAAGGGTGTAACGAATACATCAGTGATTGCTTAGAGACACTGTTTGTCTTGATACGTATAGATCTCGGATTTAAAGCTACAAGCGTGCATAAATTATAGATTGGTAAGTATTGCTTGCTAAGTTGTAATATGTTTGGTGAACATAAGTATCATGACTTTTTACTTAAAAGTATGTGTAGACGTAAGCAGTCAAACGACACTGGTATTGCAGGTCAAATAGCGTAACCACTTGTGCAATCATTTTCTTCTTATCTGTTTTAATAACTATCACTTTTGATACTTTAGAAAAATTATAAATGTATTTATTCAAAAATATTTTTCAAATGAATTACCTCATAGAAGATTTGTGATTATTCATTGAAATATTCAAAAAGTTAAAAGACTTAAAAACTTTGCAAATTCATTATGGTACTTGTATTAATGTCCTGAATTGTAATCCGTTCATCATTGTTTTAGTTCCCTGAGGCCTTTACGTCAAAAATTATGAAATCAGGGGAACTTTCCACGAACTTTATTTAAACTTAATGACTGGTAAGGAAATTCATTTAACTAATTATACTAGTATAAATGAAAATTTCTATGCTATTAAATATTTGTAAAATATTTGACAAGAAATTAGTTTGTTGAGTTTGTATTTAATTTAAAGTCGAGCGAAAGTCATAATTGTAACGATTAATAATAGTTTTCCTAGCCTTTATTAGTCAAAACATTTTGTCAATTTTTAATTTTTATTTTGTTAATTTGTATAATAACATATTTTATGATATTTTTAACTTATTTTTCTCTTATTATCTATGTTTTTAATGTCATTGTTTTTACTTTTTAGAACTATATAAATAACTAAATACAAATATAAAATCTTGTATAAGTATGTAGTAGTATAAGACTGTATGTACAGTCTATACATATATATATATATATATATATATATATATATATATATATATATATATATATATATATATATATATATATATATTATAAATAAAAAAACAACCGTTTATTAATATAACTTTCCTTCAATACACAACTTCGAATATATATATGAACAATATTATACATTATTAAACAAACTAAATGTAATAAATAAAATAATTTAAGCTGCATCTTTTTTTTCATTATCTTTATATTTATTTAGATTAGTACCATGTAATAATTTTGCAACATGTACGCCATATAGTGCCTATGGACGTCGGTGACATCACTCATAGGTGCCATTTGAAAATCAGCGCCAGGGCTTTGTAATGTGGCACATTCTGAAATGGAATCCTGGTTGATACATTTTCAATATACATAGTCTCTTGTTATTTTTGTATAATTTTGTAATTTGTTAAAGGAATGTATCAACAATTTTTTTCTTTCTTTCTTTCTTTCAAATTGTACTAAGGTTTTATTTTCCAGTCTGTCTACTTTAATCTCCATAAATTTTTTTTGCGAAG
This sequence comes from Lymantria monacha, assembly GCA_905163515.2. Lineage (NCBI taxonomy): Eukaryota > Metazoa > Arthropoda > Insecta > Lepidoptera > Erebidae > Lymantria > Lymantria monacha. Next base: position 14,218,171 of record LR991097.1, on the reverse strand, counting down.
ATACGAAGATAGATTTAAGGTACAATTCGAGATTTAACATCATCATTCTTTTGCTTTTGTCCCAATTACTTGGGGTCGAAGGAATATAAATTACTCTTCCATCCTACATATTGCTAAAGTTATTGGCAAAAGTGTTACGGCCGGTTGCCTGCCTGACATCAATTCTCTTTGTAATATAAAGCTTTTAATCCTGTTTTACGACACCCACGAGCAAAGTAAGGGTTGGTAGTATTTGTAACCACACCACAGCACTAAATTCGAGAATTTAGATATTATTATTTTTTATTCGTCTTGGTGGCAAAAGAGCAAGCAGGATATCTGATTGTAAGTATCACTGCCACCCGCAGACCTTTGTAATACCAAGGGTATGGCTAGGCCGCTGCCTACCAATCAAACAACAACAAATCGCACCTAGTTGGGCTTCCGGCTCTCTCGCTCACCGAACGAAGCACATTAGCACATTGCCATTACTCAGACGTCGATTTTCTGTGAGAGTATAGTACTATCCCATATATAGAAAGATAACTGTTTACAGCGTGATCCTATCACTAGAAAATTATTTATATATATATATAATCAGATATATGTGTGGTGTAGATATTTGAGGGAGTACATAGTCAGTGCCTATTCGCTGTCATACACGTTCATAGTAGGCGGAACTGTTAGATAGAGAAGTAATTTTAAAAAAACGGATTCATATTTTGAAACCTTTTTTATAAAAGTGATTTTAATAAGATATTCTTATCCTCCTCATGTTACTTACGTTCGCCGTTAAAGCAAGTAATCATTATTAACTTGTAATTTACACACGCCCGTATTTTCGAATCCGAGGTCCCTACGTGCCAAGACAAATACGATTTTGTCTCCAAGCTATTACTATTTTTTTTTGTTTTATTAATAAGTATGGCAATTTATTTTTATGAGTTTCATCTTTTGTTTTGCATGTTTATATTTTTGGCTTATGACTTTGTTTGCTTTACCTGTGTTTGCTTCAGCTACGAGGACCGCGTTTCTCCCTTCCTTCCAAGGTAGTTGAGCAATAGCTGCTCTAAGAGTTATTCGTGATCGAGTGCTGTTTATGAGATCTTGTTCAATCTTAGTTGCATTATATTTGGAGACAATATTATGATTTCAAAGTCAAACTTATTAAATACGTATTTAATACGTATTTAATACTTATACAATTTTATTTAAAAAAAAAGTCAAATCTGCTGAGTTTCTTACGGAATTATTTCAATGACGGCAGCGTTTCGATCCGGTGGTAGATTACTGGTTTAATTTATAATATAAGATAAAATTGGCAAAAGCGGGAATTATACATAATAAATAATGTTGAAGCTGTGTGGTAGCGGCTACGAATACTACCAACCCTTACTTTGCTTGTGGATGTCGTAAAAGACGACTAAGAGCCTTATAACGACCTGGGCGAACTCCATCTGATGCCGTTTGGTCAACAATTACATTCTCAAGGAGGGTTCACTTACTAAGTTGGTTGAATAACTTTTACAATATGTACTATGAAAGAAGAGCGCATATTGTATCGACCCCAAGTGATTGGGATAATAGTAAGAGCATGATGAAATAATATTGAATTATTTTTCGTTCTTTTTAAAGACAACAATCCACATTAAGGAAACAATGCTTGCATTACTGGGGCTTTACAAACATATACTTAATTAAAGGACATCATCACAATCCCACAAAGAATTGTACTGTTTGGTATTCGAACTCATGACACTGGCACGGCAGGTCGACATTTTAACCACTACACTACTGAATTTGAAAACGTCATGTGGTGCTCTTGTATTATATTCGATATCTTAGTGTTTTAACGTGTTATATTAGATAATTTTCATGGCATTTTATGTAATGTGATGCGTAGAACTACTGGGGTGTCGTGAATATCATATAAAAGTGTTTTACAACGTTTTCATTTTCCATCAAAATACCAATAAGATACCATTAACAGTGTGGCCATAGCACTGTTGATGGTGACAATTTGACTTAGACAATGACTAACCTGAAAGACTAAAAACGTGAAGATACTTATAACTAGTTATTGGAGAAATCTTGTAAACGCCATTTAAAACAAAAAAAAAACATAAAAGCCACTACACTATCTGTGTAGTCAAATTTGAATTCAGCTTGTTATTTTAGCGTTTCATGCATCCTTTGGTGGTACGGCTCAGTAATTGGATATTAATTTGTGGCGACTATCCACCACTACCTCATATTGGACCGCAACCCAACAATTCGAAACAATCCGCTCCGCTAATGTATATTGGACCATACACCAACATCACCTGATATATCGCCTGATGTATCAGCTGATGTACCTACGGCGAGGCGCGCGACGCGCGCGCCGCCGCCGACACTCGCTTCTCGTGAACGCCACGATTAACACGCTTATCTGCTATTATATTATTCGCTCGCATATTTCATATCATTGTATTTAGTCTTATAATAATTCATTGTATATAGTATTCAGTTCATTAAATCATTAATCGTAATAATAACAATCTTCATTCTGATTCAACATTCTTCATTCATCTTCCTGGTTACCTCAAAATATACAGACAGTTATAGCTACATCTGGTGACCCCGACGACGGCTTCGGAAGATATCTAGTGGAATTTACTGTAGTCTAAACGATTCTGGTGAGCGATTTTTTCCTTACTAAAATAATGAGTGTGAAAAGCAATGATGAACGTGTGTGTGACGTGTTGCGAGTTAGCGTGAGAGTACCTCCTTTTTGGCCAGAAGAACCTGCATTGCAACCTGTAAAGCCTGCACGAAGTCCAAGTTTGATCACGCTCGAGATCCCGTTTTAAGAAGAACAATCGCTCACGCGCTCGTTCTAGACCGCGACAACCGCCGGCTGATCATCCTCACTGTTATTATCACTACACTTATGGTGCGAAGGCTAATAAGTGCAAGCAGCCATGTACCTTCCAGTCGGAAAACTCGAAGGGCAGTCGGAAGTAGCGGCCCACGACTGTCCCACAGCAACAGGCTGTCTATTTGTTACTGATCGCGTTTCAAAATTAGAATTCCTCATGGACACTGGTACAGACTCGCGCGCTTTTCCACGAGCTACTACTACTACTACTACTGCTACTACTGCTGCTACTACCTCGTGCGCTTTTCCGCGAGCTACTATTGCTACTACTGCTACTACTGCAGACTCGTGCGCTTTTCCGCGAGCTACTATTGCTAGTACTGCAGACTCGTGCGCTTTTCCGCGAGTTACTACTACTACTACAGCTACTACTACTACTGCTGCTACTACTGCTACTATTGCTGCTACTATTGCTGCTAATACTACTTGACTGCTGACGTCATCTAGTACGCGACACGTCTTAGCGCGTACATGGCGAAACGGTCACCTCGTCCAACTTCTTGGCACACTACATCATCATATATTGCGAGAGATTCTCAGGTTCCGGTCCAACCAGCCCAAGATGACATCAGGCGGACTTCCAGTGGAAGAAGAGTACGCCTACCAAACTTCTATCGACCGTAGCCACGGTCTGCAGGGGGGAGTACTGTGGCGACTATCCGCCACTACCTCATATTGGACCGCAACCCAACAATTCGAAACAATCCGCTCCGCTAATGTATATTGGACCATACACCAACATCACCTGATATATCGCCTGATGTATCAGCTGATGTACCTACGGCGAGGCGCGCGACGTGCGCGCCGCCGCCGACACTCGCTTCTCGTGAACGCCACGATTAACACGCTTATCTGCTATTATATTATTCGCTCGCATATTTCATATCATTGTATTTAGTCTTATAATAATTCATTGTATATAGTATTCAGTTCATTAAATCATTAATCGTAATAATAACAATCTTCATTCTGATTCAACATTCTTCATTCATCTTCCTGGTTACCTCAAAATATACAGACAGTTATAACTACAAATTCAACCACTGCTGAGAATCCCCTGAGTAACTGCATGTATAGAATGACTGACAGTATGCTTTAAAAAGTGTTTTGACTATTGTCATACATCGAGCAAACCCGCGAGCCAGCGTGTTACATCGAACAGCCAGCGACCTACATTCTCTGTCTATATTGAGATTGTCTCTCAAATCGTCAATTATCCAGTGGCCTATTGTTTTTTTTTTGCGGTAGACTATGGATGCGTCTCGCCCCGCCAAATCGGTCCGAGGTGACGGAAGAGACGGCGCATGACCCCATAGACCCACTATGCAAAGTCCTCTCTTCGCCGTCCGAGCGGGCCACCGGTACCCGATCTTTGTCTTCGGTGGCCGTTTATTATCCAGTGGTACCATATGTAGTGGCGTCTCGTACAGTGGCACATACGGAAATGTGGAGCTGTTAATCCCTTTCGCATTAAAAATCATTAGCTGATTCTTAGTGACGTTATACTTCAGGCCGTGGAATATCGCATACGACAATCAGATTGAAGCGAAGTGTTAATAATGTTAAGCATATAAATTTACAAATGTTTGTTGAATTTAAATAAGCTTTTGTAAATTTCTAAATAAAAATAATATAATTTATATTATTCGTATCCAATCGTAAAATAGAAGAGGCTGCAAAACTCATTATTAAACAGTTATATTTAGCTTGACCTGCTTGTGAATATTTTTTGCTTGTTTAGGGCAAATTTAGTAATTGAAATTTTACCCTATTTCTGTTGGCAGATTGATAGATATTTGGTATACATTAGTTTTGATGATAATCATCATCATCTCAGCTCAAATATGTCCCACTGTTGGGCTCAAGCCTCCTCCATAATGGGAGGGAAATTGACCTACTACACCACGCTGGTCAGACGTATTGGTATAGGATTTTGTTTCGAGTTTTCCTTCTCTTGCATAGATGGTATATGCGTTTTATAGACCTTAGTCGTCTCGTACAATCACCCACGGGTAAGATATGGGGTGGTGAATTGTATTCTTACTCCGTCACCACACGGAGAATGAAATTTGATGACAATACCATTGAGTATATTCAGTACCATTGTAAATTCAAGATGACCGCTGCCACAAAATAGCAAATTACATATTAGTTAGATACTAGGTAGAAGAAGTTCCGTATGATTATGGAGTCGGAGTAAGAATACAATTCGTCACCCTCTATCTTACCCGTGGGTGATCGTAAGAGACGACTAAGGGATATAAAACGCATATTACTTCTATACAAGAGAAGGAGAATTCGAAACAAAAATCTATACCAACTCGTCTGACCAAGGTGGTAAATTTTCCTCTCATTGTGGAGGAGGTTTGAGCCCAACAGTGGGACATATATAAGCTGAGATGATGGTAATGACTAGGTAGAAACATAATGAGACAGCTCCAATGTATCAATGGTCACATCACGTTTCTCATCAATCTAGAGCATTGACAGATTTGTAAGTAAAAAAAAAAGTGTGTGTGTCAGCTCCGACGCACGACTGGAGTTTACTCCTTAAGTACGATTATCAAAACAGGCGCAAAAAAAGCTCATTTGACTAAAAATAATGTATATATTTTTATTTACATTTATTAAAACTGTTCAGTGAAGTGTTATCTCACGTCAGAAAGTGAAAGGTGCGCAGAATAGGTTGCGCACCAAAAACGTAACGAGGTCATTCGATCACTAGATTTTACTCCTCAAATTTTCTAATACCGGGCGCCTTATAAGAAAATCGATTCTTAAGGAGTAAACTCCAATTAGGCTTAGCATACCTTTTGTTTTACGGTTGACTATGGATGTGGTCGCACCTCGCTAAATCGATCCGAGGCGACGGAAGAGGCGGCGCACAACCCCACAGAACCACCCTCTCTTCGTCGTGCGGGCGGGCCACCGGTACCCGATCTTTGTCTTCGGTGGCCAGGCGTAGTATACCTTAAGAATATATAAAAATACACACAATATGAATCATTTACTGATGCTGAAATCTCATCCACCTCAATATAATTTTTAATATATTATCTAATATCTATATATTTATTATCTTTCTTTTCAATAAAACTTAAAAATATGTTCTCCTATTTTATTTTAATTAACCTGTCTCTATAAATCCAAGTACCATGAAGTTCCAGCCTCAAGTCTATTACATTCCTCAAAGAAGTGTAAAAGCGGAATGCTTATATAATTTATAACTCTCACAGTAATAAGAAATCAGGACTATTTGCTGACCCGTATCAGCTTTTTAGGGATTTCAAAATAGTCGTAATACACGCGATATTTGACATTACTGAATAATAAATTAATTCAAATCATATTTAATATATTACCTTATAAATATAGTATTTAAGTTTGCTATATTTTCTAGCGGCTTTTTTTTTACTCAATACTTTTTATGATAAATTTAGTTAAGAGAGAGAGCCGACGGCCCAACATTCTGGATGAGTCTAAGGTTTTCATTGGTAGGCAGCGACCTAGCTTTGCTTTTGGTATTTTAAATACTCAACGGCATTAACACTTACCATCAAGTGTGTCTGATAAATTATTTGCTAGTTCATCATAATCATCATTCTTCTGCTCGTGTCCCAATTACTTGGGGTCGACGCAATATGTACCCCTCTTCCTACATATTGCAAAAGTTATTGGCAATAGTTATATGACCGGCCGCCTGCCTGACGACAACCCTCTTTCTGAATGTAATTGTTGACCAATCGGCATCAGGTAGTATTGCCCAGGTCGATATAAGGCTCTTAGTCATCTTTTACGACATCCACAAGCAAAGTAACGGTTGGTAGCATTCGCAGCCTCTACCACACAGCGAAAATTATTTCGTAGTTATGTATTAAACAATGTCGTAATTTAATTACTCTACATAACTAGGAAATTAATGCCCATTATAACTAATAGGAAATAATAATTATTCTACATAACTGTAGAATAATTAATTAACGACATTGTTTAATGTTTACCCAAAGAAATCCAATCTTTCTTTTCTATAATGTCGAAATTCCCTGTGTTAAGATATTTATGGACCGTAAAAAGTCTTTAAAATAAATCATTAAATCTAATATAATGAATAGCTCTTTGATAAAATATACTCTAGATTTTATTACATCAACTTTCCCTTTCTCTAATGAAACGGGAAACAAACTTCTACGTAGTACACTAATTACGATACACGCCGTTACCTTCGCTGAATTAATGCCAGCTTAACTTTGTTTGTATTCTTATTTGTATTCTCCGTTCTTCGTGTAAAGTTCTTCATTCAACGGTGCCGACGTTCGCAAGATACTTTAAATCACTCGAGAACGTCGTTCAAGTGTTTAATTATTTTCTGATTGTATAAACGTCTTCCTTTTGAAATACTATATTGCCTCGCTAGAATATGCGACTTTAAGTTCTTAGGTTCAATGTTCGGGTCAAATTAATAGATTTAATTAGTTTTATCAGTACAATTTTTATTGTTTCACATTTGTAAATCGTATTAATAAATATTTTAAAATGCAATGTCATAATTAATGTGACAAATAGTGGAATAGTCTAAATGGCTTGGGGACCAAGTGTTGAGTGTTCTAATGTGCAAAACAATCTTTTGTTCTATAGCCAAATCGTAGTTCTGGGTCTGGGTGTAATTTACATTCGTTGTGAATTTGCAAAGCTTCCTGCTATGTAATGACCTAAATTCGTAACGCAAAATGGTGTAATTTTTATGAATAATATACCATCGGGTAATTATATATCACTCAATTTTTTTAATGTTTTTTGTCTGATTATGGATTCTCTCTGATCTAAGGATGTACTGACACGTTTTACCTCATTTCTAGCTTAGAAGTTACTAACCTGATGAAATAAAATCATTAAAATCAAAAAGATACTTTTTATTAAATAAAGAGGACTAACAGGGCATTGCATAATAAATCAGTAGAATTCCCGTGTCTGTACATTTGATAAATTCATTAAAAAATGAATCTACGCAGTAAGAAAACACTAACAGAAAACAAAAATATTTTTTTGGAATTTCTTGTCTGTCTGTGTGTCTGTATATCTGTATGTCCGTAATCGCTAATCTCGGAAGTTACTGAACGGATTGTTTCGCAGTTTTGATAAAAAGATTAAGCCTAATTCAGAGCAACATTTAGTTTTTGTTTCATTGAAATCTGAAAATGTCTGTAAAAAAGTTATTATCATTTACATACATACATACATACATATCATCACGCCATATCCCTTGCAGGGTAGGCAGAGAGAACAGAGTGCCAGAGAACTCTATCTCTGCATACTTCACTCGCTTCCTCAACATTCATAATTCTCTTCATACACGCTCGCCGGTTTCGGAGACTCTTGACTCCACCTTCCTTCAGTACATGACCGATCTGGTCTAGGTAGGTTAGTCTCGGTCTCCCTCGGTACCTACATCCTTCCACTTTCGCATTGTATATCTTCTTAACCAGGCGTTCGTTCGGCATTCTTTCCACATGTCCGAACCATCGGAGCATTCCCTTTCGCATCTTTACACCAATACTCTCTTTCATACCTACTCGCTCTCTTACGTCGTCGTTACGAATGCGGTCGGTCAGCCTAACTCCACAGATTTTCCGCAGAGATCGCATTTCGACCGCATTAATTTTACTATCATACTCTTTTCTGCATACCCAACTCTCGCTTCCATACAGTAATGTTGGGACAAGCACTGCGTTATGTATTGCTACACGTGCCTTCTGGCTGAGGTGGTGGCTGCCGAGAAGTTGCCCCAACGCTCCGTTCACTCTATTTCCCGCATTCACTCTTCGCTCTATATCAGTGGTGTACCTTCCATCTCGGCTAAATCCACATCCAAGATATACAAATTCATCCACTTGCTCTAGTACATCATTACCTATTGTTACTCTTACATCTGTTCTGGTTTTATCTCTTTCAAAGACCATTATTTTGGTTTTGCTCACATCACGCGTAGACCCCTTTTCTTACAATCTTCTGTCATTGTGTCGACTAGGGTCTGCAGGTCAATCGCTGACTGTGCCAGCAGGACTGCATCATCTGCATAAAGCAGAGCAGTGACCACTGAGTCGCCCATCTGGACTCCCACATTCATATCGTTCAACCTTTGGAGACATTTATCCAGATATATGATAAACAGCCTGGCTGACAGAACGCACCCCTGCTTAACGCCGATATTGACGTCAAACCAAGGCGACATTCCATCATCCAGCCGCACACAGGCTCTACAGCCCATGTAACTGGACTGCACAGCCTGTAGCAGTTTACCGTTAATACCATACTCCGGTAAAATGTCCCAAAGTTCCTTTCGTACAACAGTGTCAAATGCTCTCTCCAGATCCACAAAACTGCAGAAAACCCTCTGACCTAGAGCCAGATGCTTCTCCACAATGTTGCGCAGAGAGAACACTTGATCCATGCATCCCCTTCCACTCCTGAAACCTCCTTGTGTCTCACACAGTAAACCATCGGACACCATCCTCATTCTCCTTTCAATAATTTTTCCATACACTTTTGCTGCCAAACTGGTCAAGCTTATGGCTCTGTAATTTGCGCAGTCATAACGTGAACCCTTGTTTTTAAACAAAGGCACGATGACTGCGCTATTCCAGTCCCTGGGAACCATTCCCGAGCTCCAACATAAATTGAGGAGCAACAGGAACGCCTCCCAGACACAAGAGCCACCAAGCTTGATCATCTCGGCAGACACCATATCAATGCCCGCTGCCTTACCATTTTTCAAACTTCTTATCGCCCATTCAACTTCATCCATACTGATGCCATCGGAGGACGCCGTTGTCGAATGTTGATCTACTATACCACATCCAACACCGGCGCCAACCGTAGCATCCGCATACATATCGCCAAAATATTCACTCCATCGGCTTAACACGTCTTGTGTTTGTGTAAGAATGTCTCCACCTTTAGACCTTATTTTATTCATTCTGAAGGCTGACCAACCACCCCGAGACTTCTTCACCTCCCTCCAAAAGAGTTTGGTGTTACCCTCGAAGTTTTTAGTCAGCCTATCTTCTGCACTCATACTTGCTCTATCACGTTTCTCTTTCACTAAGGCCTTGGTGTCATTCTTACATTGCCGATATATTTCTTTCTTCTGTTCAGTCATACTGTCATTCAGATTCAAAGAAGAGACATAGTCCAGCCGCGCTTTCTTCTTTTGCTCCACGGAAGTTGCCACTTCCGCATCCCACCAAGCATCACCATTTGTTTTTCTATGCTTCTTTGAACTTCCACATACTTCTTTCGCTGTATCTACCATACTCTCTTTCAATACTCTCCAGCATTCTTCAATGTCCGATTGCGGCTGGCTTGCCATCGTCAGCCGTTCTCGGACACCCTCTGCATACTTTTCTCTTACACACTCTTCTTGCAACCTTTCAACCTTTATTCTTTCAAGCCCTCCGAAGTGGACACGCTCTCGCCAGTGCCTCCACTTTCTGAACAGACCACTAAATCTCGCAATAACGAGATAGTGGTCCGTGTCGACTGTGGGGCCCCTGTAGGCTCTTGCGTCCAATATTTTGCTTCGGAGGCGACTGTCTACCAAAATTAAATCTATTATGCTTTTCTGTTCATTCCTTCTCCATGTATATATATGGATGTCCTTATGTTGGAAAAATGTGTTTGACACAATAAGGTTTCTCTCCATGCATACATCCGCTATGAGCCTACCTGCGTCGTTCACTCTCTTATCACCAAATGGACCAAGTACGTCCTCATAGTCGGGACGCTTGGTCCCCACCCATCCGTTCAAATCTCCGCATACAATCACGCGTTCACTGGTTTCTGCCATATCCAGAACTTCCCTAACATTGTCCCAAAACTTCTCTAGGTCTGATGCCACCGAGGATCCTACGGGAGCATATGCTACAACCATGAATACCTTGGTGACACCTAGTTTTATACGGACCCAGAGAAGTCTGGGATCATACATTCCGTAATCCTTCACACCTGAGGCCAAGCGAGAGGACAACAGCACTCCTACCCCCATGCTGGCTCGATCGCTCTGTGGTACACCAGACCACAGAGCCATCCCGCCACCAGGAAGATCGCAGGCGTCGCTGCCCCTTCGCTTGGTCTCTGTTACACAGAGCACGTCTAGCTGTTTGTCCGCCATGACGGATATCAGCTCGTGCAACTTACCTTCCACACAACCTCTTACATTCCACGTGCCCACCCGGCACTCCGTTCTCCTCGACTCGCCTAACTGGGCAAGGCGTGATGGGTGGCGGCCCCCATCGCCGCAACTGCCGATGTTCGTACCGACGGGGCCGGGTCGGTACGCGTCGCCTCCGGGGGACGCCCTAACCCGCATTGCGGTACGCATTTCAAGCCGGATTAGCAGTCTAATTAGACTGGCAGGGGACGCGAACGAGCACGCTCCGGACTATGCCCCCCATTGTCATTTAAGTTTTTAAAATTACCGCTCGCCTTTTATATCACTAGAAGGTTCAATTCAAAATAACTATTTAATTTATCTATAGTGTAAGGAAAGTATTTGTATTACTTAATATATTGTAGTTTCATCAATTCAGCTTATATACATTCCACTGCTGGGCTCAAACCTCCTTCAAAGTTGAAGGGAAGTTGACATAATACATAACATTAGTCAGGTAGTCAAAATAACTATTAAAACTATTTGTGATAAAAAATAATAGTTTAATTAGTTAACAATATATAATTTAGCTATAAATTAATAAAATGTATGATTTCGTTAGTTTGTTAAATGAGCAATAGATGGCGCTATAATTTAGTTTAGAATTTTAAATCATTTTTTCGTTATATTTTAAAGCTACTACATTAACTTCTTGAACTTAGTAAAGCTACTTTGGGTGGAAAGCTCTCAGCACTCACCTAACAGTCCGAGTAAAGTTGTCATAGCCATCTGCGACTAACAACTAAGTCAAACACGAAAAAGAAAAGTAAAGTCCACATCATCAAAACGTACATACTTAGTTAAGATGCTACTTTGGGGCGAGTATGCAAAGTGCACCCTTTTTTGTTTTTGCTTGGTAGGCTATGGTCTGGACACGGCCATTCCTTCCGAGGTAACAGAAGGGCGTCGTGTGGCCCCATAACTCATCATGTTCTTTGCTCAAACCATCAGGCTGGCCTCCGGTACCGCTTACTTGAAATCCGTGGCCGGTCCGGGGGTTTACCCTTCCAGGTATCCTCTCCGTCTACACCCCGGCAAATAACAGTGTTGTATCGCCCTCACGCAGTCGGGCCCTCACGCAGTCGGTGTCTCTGCGGGTGGTAAATTAATTCCCATGGTCCATCTACCCGCGACCGCAGTTAGGATGGCAACAGGTGCAGGTACCGCGCCTGTGACGTTCGATGCGCCGGCGGCAGAGTGTGTCAGCAAGGAGAGTCTCCTCTGTTACACGCTTCACCGCCTTTTTCTGTAGGACGACTGTCTCGCAAAAGGCGGCAACCGAGTCCGAAATCCTGACGCTATCGGGCATCGTCTTTGCGATAGTCGACAGTACCAGTTTGGCACCGATGATTGCGATGAATGCACGGCGCTGCTTTGCCCAGGCCACGCAAATTTTAAGCGTCTGCAGCGCCGTGTCCACCTCGCAATTGCAGTAGTAGTTAGACGGTGTGCTCTCCCTCCTTGCGACCGTGAGCAGGTACACGCCGAAGCAACCATACCCCATCACTACACCAGTCACTTTAGCAATAGTGCTGTTACTGTTTTTCACATTTTTATACACTGTTGATAGCATAGAGTACCTTTCAAGCAGCTTGCAGAGCACTTGAAGGTGATCAGCGCTGAGATGACACCCTTGAGTAGGCCTGTAACAGTCATAGCCCCATTCGTTTGAGTCTTTTGCTTTTAATGATGTTATTGTTTCACAGTCTTGCAAATTCTTTGACATTATTATAAAATATAAAAGATATCTATCTGAAGATATTCTACGCTAATAAAAAGCGACATGAACCAAGAAATTCATTTTTATTAATTCTTTCGTAATGAAAGCCATTGATTATATATTTACCCGTGGGGTTGCGCAGTTAGAATACAATTCACCAACCGCTTTCTTACCCGTGGATCGATCACCCACGAGACGACTAAAGGACATCATACATATCATACATGTATGGAAGAAAAGGAAAACTCGAAACAAAACCCTATACCAACACGTCTGACCAGCGTGATATAGTAGGTCAATTTCCCTCCCATTACGGACGAGGCTTGAGCTCAATAGTGGGACGTATATAAGCTGAGATGATAGATGTCCATGTCCCCAGGTAGCCCTGAAAAACTTATCTGAGCAGAGCAACGCTACCAAAATGAGGAGACAGCGTAAAATAACTTTGGAAGTAACTACGTCAGAAACCGCAGCTGAATTACTTCTTGGTGGTAAAAAAACTTTGTTTAAAAACCCGATAGATTTATAAAGCAATGAAACACCGAGATGTTCAATAACATGAAACTGCGACACATTCAAAGTGTTTTTTTTGTTTTATTGTGTACGGTGGTAAACGAGCAAGCTGCATGCACTTATTTCTTTGGGAGGCCATGGTCTGGACACACGCCTTGCATTCCGTCCGCGTGGTCCCATAACCCACTGTTTTCCCTCCCCATCACCATTGGGCCTTTCGAGTACTATCGCCGATAACGCCTCGGGCCATCGGGCTTCACCCTCACGTGGTCAGCCTCTCTGCAGGTGACGGACTATTCCCCATTCCAGTTACCCGCGGCTTCGGCTAAGGCAAGTAGACGCAGGTAATCGCGCCTGCGCCGCGCCGCCGCCTCTTACAAATTAAGCGGAAATAACACATTGCCACTGTTCAGACGTTGCTTTTCTGCAAGAGTGGGGTACTAGGTCCGACTAGGGGTTGGACCGGCCCGTAGCTGTAGAAAGAATACTATCAACTGTGGCTTTACCACTATTAGTGTTTTTATTAAGGATTGCTGTCTAATCGTTCGCGTTGATTGGACAATGATATATAAAAAAAAATCGTAGAGGCCGTAGATAATCATCTCACTCAACGCCAATTAAACGCAATCTAAAGAGAACGATATTCTAAGATATAGCTGCTTGAACTATCACAGATATGTACCTGTGACAGCCGAGATTGAAGACTTAAAATGAGCACATATATAAAAATATATACTATCGTTATTTATTAATCTTGGAAGGGCCTCAATTACTTTCTTTACCCAAAATCCGATCGACCCAACTTCGGGTAGGATAATTTCATTTGAGTCCATTTATCTAATAGGCACACATTTTTTATTAAATGTTTTGTAAATAATCATGTGTATTTTTAAACCAGAAGAAACTAATATTTACTACTCTCATAAATATCAGTGTCTTCTAAGGTAATCATAATAATAAATAATCGTATTGTATTTATAGGCATAGCAAGTTTGGCAGATTCTACAGGGCCTACATAGTTCCGAAGTAAACATTTTAGTCTCGAGAATCTGGTTACGTTTCGACAATCTCTTCGAAGAAACTAAAATTTTAATCTGTGCTATTGCGCTCAAAATTATAATGACCAATTACTCCAAAAATATAACCCGAGGGATGGCATGATTGACATCTGTCATCAGGCGTACCAGTGAAGGCGCGAGATCTTCAGGGATATCTTTCATTTATTCTAGTATTTTTAAAGATATATGCATAAGATAAAAGATAAGATAGACGCATTGATAATCAAATAGTCAAACTAATACCCCAGCAATTTGCTATGCATTGTAATCTTATCAGCAGAGGGAGATTAGTCCGTCACCCGAGGAGAAGTGGACCGCATGAGAGCAACGCCTCAAGGGTAAAAGCTGTAGAGGACTCGAGAGGATACGGACGGGCAAATAAGACGAGAGGTGACTATTCCATAGTCTGCCACAAAAAAAAATAAAAAAGAACATTTCTTGAAACTGACTTTTTCACATTGAGCTGTAATCTATCTATCATAACTGCTGTAGCCAACAATCGTAGTGTAGTAGCGTGGTGATACATCGGTTTTACTAACAATCGACGTCAACATCTGACGTTATATGCTCAAAGCTGTAAAAGAGAAACAGGTGTTTCTCTCTAGTTGGCTCATATATGTGGAATGTACAAGGATCGTTATGACGGTAGCTGTTTCGGCCAAGGGTTAATGGATAAAAAACTCCACTAGTATCATGAAATTTTTACGTCAAATCGTTAAGCGTCATATTAAGAAGATAATACTCCTCGATATGGCACAGACAGTTAGCAGTTTTCCCTATCTTTTTATGTTTGGGGATAGGTTATTTTATGGTCACACCCACCGGAAGTGGCAGTGTGGGACCCCATAACCTGCTGGACACCCACCTCTCTGCACCGTGCGTGCGGGCCACCAGAACCCAGTATTTGTCATTAGTAGTCCCTCCGGCGTTTTACCCTTTCGGATATCTTAAAGGTTTTTTAGTTTGGTTTATATATCTGGTGCCTGTGTATCTATTTTCATATTTCTAAATGGACTATCTCGAGTTTGTTGTCGATCCGCTCTGTAACGATCTGACCGTTTTTAATGTTTTTTTATGTATTTGGTGAGTATGAGTAACGGACGCAAAACATTATGTACCTTCCTGCTTCCAACTTCTATTTTTGAATCCTGATTTTAACATTCTTTAAGAACATATAAAACTGTGAAAAAAAATATTCAAATAATTTAAACACCATTCAGAAATAATTTTAATATTATGTAATTAAGGTTTTCTCCCGTGTCAAACTCACGTATCTACCTTTATGTTTATCAAAGTGTATAAACGCATAAAAATATTGCTAGGTCACTGTTACGTGTGAAATAATTCTTCAACTAACGTTGAAACCCTACACCCAAGCCAGTAATATCTAATTTTAATAAATAAATAAATATTCATAGAAAGTTCTGTACCAACGTTATATAACATTCATTGGTAGCTACCGTCCTTTACACATCCAATTCAACTAATGTAGAATTGTAGGTACCACTTTTTACTATTCATTCATTGCTAGTAACGGTAAATACAACATATTCTATTGTGGAAACTTTCAATATTTAGAACAAATTAATTTCTATATAATGACGGAATAAGAATATATTTTTTTTTTTTTCTTAACCCTATACTTGGCAGAGATTTTAATCCTAAAACTAATGTTTTTAGCTATTTTTGCATATTAATTTTACTATTTGGATGACAGAAAGAATTAAATAAAATATCTGTAATTCAGTTTTCCGGATATCATGTGTATCTAAGTTCACACTGCCAGGTTACAAGTAAAAATCAATAGAAGGAATATGTGTCTTTATATGCACTCTGCCTAATCGTAGGTAAACAATATGTTATTTGTCTTTTTGGTTTTAATTACTTTAAATGAACAGATAGTTATCCCTGTGGTGACGGAGTAAGAATACTATTGACCACCCCATATCTTAACCGTGGGTGATCGTACGAGACGACTAAGGGATATAAAACGCATATAACATCTATGCGAGCGAAGGAAAACTCAGAGCAAAACCCTATACCAACACGTCTGACCAGCGCGGTTATAGTAGGTTAATTTCGCTCCCATTACGGAGGAGGCCCGAGCCTAACAGTGGGACATTTATGGGCTGTGATGATGGTGATGATGAACAGATGGTTAAAAATCTTTAAAATACATTTATTGAAAATATAATTAAAAATATTAAACATAGCAACAAGATTTTACTTAAAACCATATACGGTAGTGTATGGTTTTTGCTTTATAGATTTAGCCAAAGCTTCGGCCCCTAAGACGCATACCTATTTCTTTTTCTGCGAAAATATGATTTCATGTCATCTCCTCCGTAAATTATTAAGTCATGGTCTATCCCAGACAGCGAAGCACGAGCAAATGATTGAACACTCCATTTCTTCGAGTCAAATTCAAATTCAAATTCATTTATTATGTATAAACCCTGTGAGGGCACTTATATATTGTCAGTATTAACATTTTAATTTTAATCTAATAAACTACCACCGGATCGGAACTAGACCACTACTGAGAAGATCCGGCAAGAAACTCAGCGGGTTTGTTTATTATTATTTCTTTTCATTTTTTATATATATAAAAAGAATGGTACATGAAAGAAATAGCTCCAGTGTGATGCCCTTCGAACCTAATAGTTTAAATACAATGTAAAATAGCCAATGGCTGGACCAGATCCCACAAGCGGCACCCGATCACGAGTTAACTACTAGAGCAGCCAACACTCCCCTCAACCACCTTGAAGGGAAGGGAGGGATCCGCTTGACGCAGCTACCGCAAGTAGACCTTTCAGTGAGCATGACCAATACCATGTATTACTAACGCTAACCATAGTCAAAATTCGTTAGGCAAAACACGCTACGCTTCACAGGTATGTAAGATTAACATTATAAAAAAACATAAAACAAACCGTTTACAAAGACAAGGTAATTGCTGAATGAGGAGTTGCTCATAGCCAGTCAGTACTATCGCTTAGATAATCCGAGATTTTATAATAACCTTTCTTACAGAGTCTGTTCTTGACAGCCCTTTTAAATTTATTCACAGGCATGTCTCGGATATCTTTTGGCAGTTTATTATAGAAGCGTATACATTGCCCCATAAATGACCTATTAATTTTTTCGAGACGAGTCGTGTGTACGACTCATTTGTCCTTATTCCGAGTATTAACACAATGAATGTCACAATACCTTTCAAAATTATTGATATTTCTTTTTACATACAATATGTTTTCGTAAATGTATTGTGATACAACAGTCAGAATATTTACTTCTTTAAATTTTTCTCGAAGTGAAACTTTTGGGCCTAGTTTATAAATTGCGCGGACAACCCTTTTTTGGAGAACAAAGATACTACTCAGATCCGCGGAGCATCCCCACAGTAATATGCCGTATGACATAAGACTATGAAAATAAGCTAAATAAACTATTCTAGCCGTTTCAATATCGGTCAATACTCGAATTTTTTTGACCGCATAAGCCGCTGAGCTAAGCCTGCTCGACAATTTTTCAATATGAAGGCCCCATTGCAGTCCAGCATCTATAGTAATACCTAAAAAACGGTTGATTCGACAAGGTCCAGAGCCACACCATTCATTTGAACATTGGTTCCCACTTGTCTCACATTAGGTGTGGTAAATTTAATACACTTTGTTTTATTCTCATTAAGAACTAAGTTATTTGTGTTGAAGCAATGAACAACATTAGGCAGTGCGTTGTTCACATCGTCATAATTAAACTTTTGTCTTTTAATTTTAAATAACAAAGATGTGTCATCTGCGAACAACACAATGTTTTGATTGTCTCCTATATAGTAGGGTAAGTCATTAATGTATACAAGGAACAGAAATTGCCCCAGAATGGACCCTTGTGGAACACCCATTTTAATAACAGAACCAGATAATCGTGCACCATTAACTTCGACCCTCTGAATTCTGTTGCTTAAGTAAGAAGTTAAAAGCTCAAGGGCGCTATCCCTGATCCCATAGTGGTATAATTTTCTGATGAGGGTTTCGTGGTGCACACAATCAAATGCCTTAGACAAATCGCAAAATATACCCAAGGCCCCATGCGATTCCTCCCAGGCTGCAAAGATGTTCTTTAACAATTCTACACCTGCTTCAGTAGTAGAGCAATTCTTAGTAAACCCAAATTGGTTTTTATGAAATATACTATGTTTGTTGAAATGACTCAACATCTGATTAAGCAAAATTTTCTCGAATACTTTACTATGGTACGTGTACGTACGTGTTGGTAGTATGGAAATAGGACGAAAATTGTTAACATCTGACATACTACCAGATTTGTGCAACGGAATTACTCTACTAATTTTCATGAGTTCAGGAAATACACCCCGAGCAACACAGCCGTTAAATACAGATGCCAGGTGGGGAGCAATAATAGGTATTATAAAATTAACAGTCTTTACAGATAAACCCCACAGATCTGTTTTTTTAATATTAAGAGTTTTAAAAGAATTTAAGATATCATTCACACTAGCGGTTTCGAGTGCCAGAGAACTCCATCTTTGCATACTTCACTCGCTTCCTCAACATTAATAATTCTCTTCATACACGCTTGCCGGTTTCAGAGACTCTTGACTTCACCTTCTTTCAGTACATGACCGATCTGGTCTAGGTAGATTAGTCTCGGTCTCACCCGGTACCTACATCCTTCCACTTTCGCATTGTATATCTTCTTAACTAGACGTTTGTTCGGCATTCTTTCCACATGTTCGAACCATCGGATCATTCCCTTTCGCATCTTTACACCAATACTCTCTTTCATACCTACTCGCTCTCTTACGTTGTCGTTGCGAATGCGGTCGGTCAGCCTAACTCCACAGATTTTCCGCAGAGATCGCATTTCGACCGCATTAATTTTACTTTCATACTCTTTTCTGCATACCCAACTCTCGCTTCCATACAGTAATGTTGGGAAATAAATAATTTGAAGTAATCAAACGGTGAATTCTCAAGATCAGTAGATTCAAATAATGTGTCTTCTATTTCCACTTTTTCTAGTAATTTCTCTTTTTTCCATTTGGGGAGCAATTTAAGCAGTTTCAAAATAGTTTTCTTTTTGATTATCCGAGTTTTCTTAGAACGACCAACATGAAAAGGTGTATTAGTTGCTGCTGCAGGTGAAAGACTATAGTTAGAGTCTACAGATGGTGACGATGGGATAAATACTGATGGTGACGATGGTATTATGTCAGGATTATTTAGAAAAATCAGTCTAAAGTATTTAGAAAAATGAGTCTAAGGTAGAATCAATAGTATTTTTAGAATGAAAAATTGGTTGTGAATGTTGTGATGCGTGTTCTTTATGGAGAAATCTTTATCCCAATATAATCGGATCGACGCAATATGTTTTCTTTTTCTGCACAACTCTGTTAGATGTCATCTCTGTATTCCTTCTTAGCCCATGTCACACATAATCGTTCTATCATTCTCCCAATTCATATAGGGTGGATGCAGTATATATTCTAATATCGAAATTCTAAATTCGAAAGGAAGAAACAGAGATAATTGCAAAACTTAGTTTTAAGCACGGAGCAAATACAAAGAGGAGACGGCCTAAGTAACTGTGCACTGTGATTCTCAAGTAGGCCCTGACGTCATCACGTTAACATCAATAGTAGGCGTGGCCTATTAGTCTTCTCTCGTCGCTGACGGTGTTCGTACGGTGCATAAAATTATATTTTTGGTTTATTTTTATGTTATTACGAAGAAAACCATGAAGTGTTGTGTTTTATCATGTAAAAACTACTCCGATAAACGTACAGATGCTATGGAAAGAATCACATTCCATTTGTAAGTATATTTATTCATAATTTATCAAAATAATTTCTAGAGAGTTCTTTTGACGGTATCATGTTCAGAAATAATTTTACTCAACGTTAGATGGCACCACTTTTCGTAATAGGACCTAGAACAATAAAAGCACATACAGTTCAAACTATTAAGATTATTCTAATAACTAATAACCATGAGTATTAAAATTTATACCCAAAGCCTTTTACCTCAACAAAAATATGAGTTTTATATGTAGTTAATAATTATTTTGTAAGCAATACGCCAGCTGTCGTTAACTATGAAGAACTATAAAAGTGTCAAAAATCCAGGGTCGTAATTAGAATATAATTATAACATTCGGATTTTTCATCAAAGAAAAATATTTTTTACACTACTTTAAATGAACCTATTATAATTAAACTGTAAATTTTGTATGTTTTAGAATACCGTCCAATGACGATGTTAGAAGCAATGGATTTCAAAAATTAATAGAAAAACTGGACTCCTACGAAATATACAAAGATTTGTTCTTCTCATTTTAACAATGAAGATTTAAAGGACTGTATTGCAGCCAATAGAAACCACTTCGAACAAGCTTTTTATATTTTAAATTGTTTTATATTTATGTATTAAACTAACACTAAAAGTAATAAATATCTTTTGCAATAGAAAAAGGTTTTTCTTTGTTACAGTATTTAGGGCAAGACTAGGTATAGCTCAAGAAATATATGATACAAAAGAGTATTTCATTTTTATTATTGGAACCAATGTCACCCTTTCTCCTTTATTTATTAATAATGTAATTGCACTCGATGCAATTTCTTGATAAGATTAACGAGGTTGAGCACGTCACAAAAATATTCAAAATGGTGGCGGCGATGACCGGGTCTTCAAGTTACCTTTGGCATGGCTAAGTTTTAGATGGCCCGTGCGTCAATCAAACGGTTGCTACCAGGGGAGGGGAGGGGCCGGTGTGCTCGCTTGAAATACTCTTTACATGTCTTGGTCATTGACACCATTGTTGCATTATCAATTTTATAAAGCCTTATTTTAATAGAGTGGTTTGATTTTTTTTTATATGGAAAAGACAAAAAGGAAGGAAATAATACCGCGTAACTAACATATTTACTTAAAGTCCAACTACTTTCATTCGACAATTTGTTAGAAACCCAAACAAATAATTGTATTATTTGGTCGTATGAAAAGGACACAAATATGAAGAAAAAAAAGGTTTTTAAACTTCTGAGTTTATCAGAATGACAGTAAAGAAAAGATGGATTTTTCAGAAAATATTAACATTATGAACAATGCTGACAAGCCTTATAAAGAAATTTTCGGTTAAAAACAGTAGTCATACACCTATTCGCTATGCAGAATTATTTGATTATAAACGTTTGTATTTGAATAGAGCAAACAGCTAATAAGATTTGTTTGTATCTTTGAAATATAAAAAAATTAGCACTCCTTGATATAGGTAAATTCTGAGTACGTTCCTGTTATACCATACACTTACTGACATCTAATGCAAGATAGCTCAACTGCATACAATATACGAAATTAGTAGTTGTGCTAATAGCCGGTAGATGGACATAAAGGAGGGAGTGAGACAAGTACTATTACTTGTCTCACTTTCTCCATTAGCAGCGTTCCCCTCAGCCCCTGTAAATGACACGCATTGTTTCATAGAAAATATTCATTACAACAGCTCCTCTTTGTATTTGCTCCGTGGTTTTAAGGTTGGATAATCGATGACGTAACTACACAGCATAAAAAGGAATAAATTAACGCATATTTTGATTGATTTCAGTCATTTTGAAAGAAAGTCGTTCTTTAGTGGTAGGACCAAACTGTAGACAGTTTTCGGTCTACAGCCGCGAGCCGGTCTGTCCTGGGTAGAACAACACTCTCGCGGAAAATCGATACCTGAGTAATAGTAATGTGCTGTTGTACTTCGTTCGGCGAGCGAAAGAGCCGGAAGCGCAACTTTCTGAGTGGGTTTGAGTTTTTCATTGGTAGGCAGCGGTCTAGCTGTACCCCTAGTATTGCAAAGGTCCATGGGCGGCAGTAACACTGACCAGCATGTGTGCTGCTTGCTCGATTGCTATAAAGAGCTATATAAAAAAAAACTAAAGCAATACTAAGTATTGTTCGATATTATAAGTAATTTTATATGCGAAACACATTATCAGGCTTTTTTTTTGGGTGAGATACGGTCGGCGCATTCCTCGCACCTCTCCATCCGGGGTGACAGAGGGCCGTAAGCACGCACACCCGCAACCCACCCGTGTACCTCGTCTTCGTCGTTGGACCGGCCACCGGAGCAGCGTGAGCTTGTCATAAGTGGCCGGTCCGATGGAATACTCCCTGAGGGGACTTTATCAGGCATAAAAATGACTGCAAGAAAATGGAATCTCAAAACAAACGCCCATTCCGTTCTCGTGTAGAAAGGTAGCGCCGTACCCAACATTTGGTGTATATAATTTGAAAAAGATGGTTATTAATGTGAATCAAAAAAGTTTTATTATTCTCGTAAGGTCACTATCAAAATCTGCCGATACATAAATTAAATTTTGCTCTTTAAAACGTAAGACAGCTGTTAGAGTATGTTTAATGATGTTCGGGTTTTATCTCTCACGCCTGATTACACAGTCAATCTGTTATAAGAGTAAAGCAACTGCGTCGTGATTTAAAGATGCTGATTTTATGGTAATGGCGTTGGGTTAATTTATTCTACATCGGTTTTTAATCTTTTAATCTTTGACTATTTTTTAAAACTTTTAAGAATATATTATATTTCTTTTTATTTATTGCTTTTGGTGGCCAACGAGCAAGCAGCACAACTGATAGTAAATGTTACTGCCGTCTATGGATCTTTGAAATAACCAAGGGCACAGTTAGCCCATTGCCTGCCAATTAAAACCCCAAACCCACCCCGAGAGTTTAGCTGCCGACTCTCACGCTCATCGAACGAAGAAGATTGTTACTATAATAAATAGGTAAATAATAAAGCGATTGAGTGTTACTTATCAGCTGTGTGGTAGCGGCTACGAATACTACTAACCCTTACGTTGCTCGTGGATGTCGTAAAAGATGACTAAGAGTCTTATAACGACCTGGGCCAACTCCATCTGATGTAGTTTGGTCAACGATTATATTTCCAAGGAGGGTTGACGCCTGGCAGGCGGCCGGTCATAAAACTATAGCCAATACCTTTTACAATATGTACTATGAAAAAAGAGTACATATTGTATCGACCCCAAGTAATTGGGATAAGAGTAGGAGAATGATGATGAGAGTGTTATTTTATCATTTGAATCATATTCAAGAATTGTGTACATATTCAATAATTGTGTGTGAGAATAAAATATATTTTAAGAGTCAATAAAAGATTTTATTAATAAATAACCTTTCCTTACATTATCATATTAATATACATAAAATTTAAGTAATAACCTAAGTTTTTATCAAGTTAAACAAGTCCCGAGACGCACACGTTTTTGTAACCTTTATATAGCACTAACAAATATCTTAGTATCGAAAGAATTTGGCCACCGAAGTTAAAATCGAGTACCGGTGGTCCGCTCGCACGGCGAAGAGAGAAGGTTTTACGGTGGGTCTATGGGGTCACGCGCCGCCTTTCCGTCACCCCGGACCGATTCAGCGGGGCGAGACGCACCCATAGCCCACCAATAAAAAAAAAAAAAAAAAAAAAAAAAAAAAGTATCGAAAGAATTTACATCCTTCCATTTTGATTTTAGAAATTAATTTTATGTTTTAATTTATATTAAAAAAATCCCAAGGAGTGTTGACGTCTGGCAGGTGGCCGATCATAAAACTATTGCCAATAACTTTTACAATATATACTATTAAAGAACAGTACATATTGTATCGACCCTAAGTAATTGGGATAAGAGTAGGAGAATGATGACTTTATATTTAAACAAAAATTTTATGCGTGGAAAATAAAGGATATTACACAATGTATTCAGTTTATACGAAAAAATGGTAGCAGAAGTAATTACTTCATATTAGGTTTCATTTAATATGCATTAACTGTGTGTCATAGTCAATAGTTGTCTTTCATGCCACTCAGAGGCAAGTGACTGTGATCGTTATTATAAGACTTTATCTATTATCCCAGCTTATCCAGCCTGCCAGATATTTAACAATGCACTGTAGCACTAGCTGGACCTACTTAGAAACAGAATTTCAATTGGCTTATCGCAGTTTTAGATTTGGTAGTATTCATGTGCATCTGCACATGAATACATTTCACTATTATATCAATCTAGTCAAAAAATATTTCATTCCATGCGTGTTAACATCACGCGTGACACAGAGTAATAACAATTACGATGTCTAGAAATCTAATAATGTAATAGTATTATGACTTCACTTTGACGTCGCAAAAAAGGCAAGCAGGATTTATGATGTAATCTAAAAATGTATGTGAAATTATTACCTCAAAATGAATTATGTGTTTACATCTACAATAAATTAAGAGCTGTGTGGTAGCGGCTACGAATACAACCAACCATTACTTTGCTCGTGGATGTCGTAAAAGGCGACTACGAACTTTATATCGACCTGTGGCATCTCCACCTGATGCCGTTTGGTCAATAATTATGTTCCCAAGGAGGGATGACGTTAGGAAGACGGCTGGTCATAAAACTATTGCCAATAACTTTTGCAATATAAACGATGGAGGAAGAGTACATATTGCGTCGACCCTAAGTAAGGATAAGAGCAGGAGAATATATTTTACTATAAAAATTACTTTCCATGTGATGGATTAAAAATATATCATCTTTATTTTATTTCTATCCGTGTGGTGACGGAGTAAGAATACAATTCACCACTCCCTATCTTACCCGTGGGTGATTGTAAGAGACGACTATGGGATATAAAACGCATATAACATCTATGCAAGAGAAGGATAACTCGAAACAAAACCCTATACCAACACGTCTGACCAGCGCGGTATAGTAGATTAATTGCCCTCCCATTACGGAGGAGGCCCGAGCCCAACAGTGGGACGTGTGTGGGCTGTGATGATGTGATGATTATTTCTATAATAATTAATTTTGGAGTATACCAGAGGAGCAGATAATATAATTAAATAGGACTAGACTAATATAATTAGAAAATTTAAAAATAAAGCGTTATACCAACTCAACAGACATATTAGTATAGTGGGCCAATTACTAAATTACGTCAAGGAATCGGTACCAGTGATCGGCCCAATGGCCATGAGAAGAAGACACGGTGGGATATGAAGCTTCAAGACGCCTCTCCGTCACCCAGCCAGGCAAAAAAATAAGTCACTAACCTAACAATATAATTCTTTTTTCTCTATGTCTGAAGTAATTTTACAGTGGTTTTCTCTTTCTTCTTCTAACTTTTTGTCTGTATTTTTTATTAACTTCACCTTCTACTCAATCTAATCACTATCGTTCAATTAGTGGTTCCCTTAGGAAATATTTCTGTAACCAACAGACACATTACTCAATGTTGTTTTACATTTACCACACTTTAACATTTTCTCTGCTTTTACATCGCAAAAAATACTACGTAAACTAGTTTATATTATAAAGAATAGTGTGCTGTATTATGTATTAATTTTTTTTAAGAATAATAATATAATACATACATACATATCATCACGCCATATCCCTTGCAGGGTAGGCAGAGAGAACAGAGTGCCAGAGAACTCTATCCTTGCATACTTTACTCGCTTTCTCAACATTCATAATTCTCTTCATACACGCTCGCCGGTTTCGGAGACTCTTGACTCCACCTTCCTTCAGTACATGACCGATCTGGTCTAGGTAGGTGAATTATATGTAATTCGAAATATTTCTTTTTCAAAAGCCATTGTGTAAATTCCCTTTTAAAAATATTGATGGCCATGTCTTCAAAAACATTTATCTAATGATCCTTAATCCTTATGACATTTCTTAATATATTTCTCTTAAATATTTCTACCATACAGTAAGAAAAAATAAATTTGTTTCTATGGTGTTACTACGTAACATAATGATAATAATACAACAAAAATGGAACAGAATAAAAACTAAGTAATCTATTGTAAAATATTTGTTTATATTCAATTACACTTAAATTTCCTTAGAGATTAAACTTAGTTAATTTCATAATTTAATTTAACTATGTACATACATACATATCATCACGCCATATCCCTTGCAGGGTAGACAGAGAGAACAGAGTGCCAGAGAACTCTATCCTTGCATACTTCATTCGCTTCCTCAACATACATAATTCTCTTCATACACACTCGCCGGTTTCGGAGACTCCCGACTCCACCTTCCTTCAGTACATGACCAATCTGGTCTAGGTAGGTTAGTCTCGGTCTCCCCCGGTACCTACATCCTTCCACTTTCGCATTGTATATCTTCTTAACCAGACGTTCGTTCGGCATTGTTTCGACATGTCCGAACCATCGGAGCCTTTCGCATCTTTACACCAATACTCTCTTTCATACCTACTCGCTCTCTTACGTCGTCGTTACGATTAAATAATTATTTAACTATGTAATAACTATAATTGCCAGTAATTTTATAATTAAATGAAATTTACTTCGAGTCACTAGAAAATTGCTTTGTGTTACGCTGAAGTATAGACCTAGTAGTGCTTTTCTGTTATATAATTACCAACTTTATGTTAAAGAGTTTAATTATAACCAAATTTATATAACTTTTAATAGCTAGATTTAATAGATAGAAATAGCTAGATTACTTTCTTATTTGAAATATATAAGTAAATTATGGTTAATAAAATACTTAACATTGTTATTATGTGGTTAAAATAAGTTAGAATAAAGTTAAAATAAGCGTGTATGAAGAGAATTATGAATGTTGAGGAAGCGAGTGAAGTATGCAAGGATAGAGTTCTCTGGCACTCTGTTCTCTCTGCGTACCCTGCAACGGAAATGGCGTGATGATATATATATATATATATATATATATATATATATATATATATATATATATATATATATGTATGTAAAATAAGTTACTAATATAAACATAGGTATATATCTGGATTACTGATGTGTTACTTTATCGCATAGGTTACAAGTGACGAATTTAACCATTGCCCATCTCATTCTGAATTAAAATCTGCGACTAAGCACAATAAATATATCATCATTATCATCTCAGCTCATATATGTCCCACTCTTGGGCTTGAGCCTCTTCCATAATAGCAGGGAAATCTGGAAAAATTAATCTGAAAAAAGAATTAGTATAGGGTTTTGTTTCGAATTTTCTTCTCTTTCACAGATATTATATGCGTTTTATATCTCTTAATAGTCCCTTATGATCATCCACAGATAAGATATAAGTGGTGAATTGTGTTCATACTCCGTCACCACACGGATGAACATAGGTATAAATATATGTATAAACTTGCTAATTTTCAACCCATATAATTTTCTTTTCTGTACTGGAATTGCCTCTGTAATGAAATAAAAATGAACTCAGGCTCTGTTTTAGCATTCATATACTGTTTTATGTTTTATAGCAATCTAAACGGACTTATACCTACATGGACATAAGTAACGTGTCCCATTAAAACAACATAAACTGCAATGAACACCTTTTTCTTTTCTTTTGGTGGACTATGGACGTGGTCACGTCCCTCCAAATCGATCCGGCGGCGACGGAAGCGGCGGCGCGCAACCCCATAGATCCACCCTGCAAACACCTCTATTCGCCGTGCAAGCGGGCCACCGCGCCGGTGCAATGAACACCCTGGAAAAGACTACGACATTTCACGGGTACACTTTTATCAGACTGCACAAAATATTCGTCTGTTCGAACTTAGGTTTAAATATATTTTTTTTATTTAAAACTTTACCGAGTTTCCATATACTTGCAAACCATAAGCTGAATGCAGTTCATCTTTATATAATGAAACTACATCAATAAGATGACTAACACAAACAATGGAATCATAATATTTGTTTCACTCTTTTTATAGAGGTTTTGCAATCAATTGTAGATCTTCGGTCCATTAATGTGATTATTTTATTTTTATTGTGTTTTTATTTGATATAGGTAAAAGTATTAGTAATATATATTGTATAAGCTGTGTGGTAGCGGTTACGAATACTACCAATCCTTACTTTGCTCGTGGATGTCGTAAAAGACGACTAAGAGCCTTATAACGACCCGGGCAAACTCCATCTGATGCCATTTGGTCAACAATTACATTCCCAAGGAGGGTTGACGTCAGGCAGGCGGTCGGTCATAAAACTATTGCCAATAACTTTTACAATATGTAGGTACTAGGAAAGAAGAGTACATATTGTATTGACCCCAAGTAATTGGGATAGGAGTAGGAGAGTGATGATAGGAAAAAGTATTAGTAATAGAAGATGTGTTTAGTGCAGTGATAATTTAATGGGAGACTAATACAATATTGATTAGAAATGTCCATTGGTCTCAATTATGAATCTACAGTGCACGGTTTTGTCAATTCAAAGTCAAGTATGTACAATGTACATATTATATTGTTATATCTTTAAAACATAATTTCAATACGAAATAAATTTGATTTTGTGTCGCATTTTATTACGTGTCAATGTATTTTATTCTCGCAACGTTTCATATATATTTTCAATTCTATACTCATATTTTATAAAAATACGTATTATAAATAGTCTATAAAAGTATACTTTATTTTGATGATTTATCAAATATTAATTGATATTTAGTAATTATTATTTACAATATGAAAATTTATAAAATTTAATACACAGAAGACATGGCTATCTCTCACAGAAAAATCACTATGTGAAAGATATGCGAAATGGGGATTGAACTCCAGACTTAAGCAGCAATTTATTGTTCTTTCACTCGGGCATCGCTGAAAGCATATGTTTAATAAAACGGACACAGTTAAAGAAAATGCTAATAATTTAGTTATATTAGGGCGCAGGGCCGGCTTTACCTATAGTGCAGAGGGCGCGGTGCACCCGGGCGCCAGGAGTTAGGGGGCGCCGAGAGCTGCTCGGGACACATAGAGTCTCCACTGTAACGCTCTGCACGGAGCGGGAGCACCTTACGCAACGAGTGTCTAACCATTTATAAACTTAGTGAGTGCATTATTAGACTAGTTTGGGTAGGTTGCTTTGTCGCCATGTTCACTGTAACTTCATAATCCGATCGCGTTTACTTGGTTTCGTGTCAAAACAACAAAACTAAGCATGTGACAATGCATTCCAGCGAGGTTCGGAGTTTAGTCGAACGTCTTGTTAGTATCAACCTATTCCATTTTGTTCACGCATTCTGATCCAAGAGGGCGCCAGGTTATTGATTGCACTCGGGCGCTACATGTGCTAGAGACGCTTCTGTTAGGGCGTTTTATTTTAAATGCAAAACTGTTTATTTTTGTTTCATATTACTATCAAAACTTCATTAAATTCAATTTATATATTTTCGTAATAGATATTACTTCGTGTAACCATAATTATCCACAATAGTGATATTCCCAAAGTTTAGTTAAATAAATGATCTTAACAATTTTGTTTTTTTTTACTAATACGATTCGGGATTTGTCAGACGCTAGAGTAGTTTCGAGAAATGAGACGGCGACAACGTTGGCACCATCGTCGAATTAACCTCAGGCTCTATTAACTAAATATGTAAATTAGAAAACAAATTAGTTAAATAAATTAGATGAAGATAACACTAATTGGAATGTGCAAAAAAAATAAACTTAATTAAGTTTATTAAGTAACTTAATTAAGTTATTAAGTGATTATTCATCATTTCATCATTTTCCTACTCTTATCCCAATTACTTGGGGTCGATACAACATATACTCTTCTTTCACAATACATATTGTAAAAGTTATTGGCAAATAGTTTTATGACCGGCCACCTGCCAGACGTCAACCCTCCTTGGGAATGTAATTGTTGACCAAACGGCATCAGATGGAGTTGGCCCAGATCGTTACAAGGCTCTTAGTTGTCTTTTAAGACATCCACCAGCAAAGTAAGGGTTGGTAGTATTCGTAGCCGCTACCACACAGCATAATTAAGTTATTAAGTATTAAACTTAAATTTTCTCAATACACTTATGTACCGTCGCCAAACAAAACTTTTCTTCTTTACTTATATCTTAAGTACCATATAGTAAGTACCATAATGAAATATTTTCAATATAGTATATTTGCTATTTTACTTTATAATTTCCCGACGTTTCGAACACTTTACAGTGATCATGGTCACGGGAGGACTGAGGTGTCTTACGTCCAATATGTCATTGTTATTACAGAAATTTATTTATAGCTACCCTATAAGATATTAAATTTTGACCCACATTTTTATACAAAATTAATACAATTCATTGCCAGTACAAAAAGAGAATGATTCTATATATAACGTAAACGTCGGGAAATTATAAATCAAATACAAACGCGATAGAATCCGTAAAAGTAGTTTTATTTCAAATGTGTAATACTCGCGTAAACATTAGAAGTCATTATGCTATTTTACTATCAACTATGCTCATACATGTCCCACTGTTGGGCTCGAGCCTCCTACATAATGTGAGGGAAATTGACCTACTATTGGTATAGTATGTTACAGGTCAGGCGTGTTGGTATAGGGTTTGGTTTCGAGTTTTCCTTCTCTCGCATAGATGTTATATGCGTTTTATATCCCTTAGTCGTCTCGTACGATCACCCACGGGTAAGATACGGGGTGGTGAATAGTATTCTTACTTCGTCACCACACGGAAAGTATATTACTATATCTGAACTTAATATTAATTTAATGCTGTATTTTTAATTGTAATATGTATGAAGAGGCCCATGAAAGGTCGACGCTACGCCACGTTTGAGGAGATAAAGACGGCATCCACGGAGGAGCTGAACAATATCACAAAAATGTATTTTTAAGTGCTTCCAGGATTGAAAAAAACGTTGGCGCATGTGTATTATATCCAAGGGGGATTACTTTGAAGGGAACAAAATAGATATACATAAATAAATAAATACTTTTTGAAAAAATACAAAATTCGCTATACTTTTTGAACAGACTATGTATATGCTGTGAGTTGTAACTCGAGTAATATCGTAAGAGACGAAAATACATAGAATCACTAGAGGTAAAGACCACATGAATAAAATACTTTTGCTTTATCCTGTATCTATCACACCACAAAACAACGTCAGCGTATCCAATAATAAGATGGATAGTGAACCACTACACTGCGAAGATCAAAATAACTTTATGTTGATTTCTTGTGTGATAACGTTTATTAATTTATGTGCTTTTTAATATTAGTCTACTTTCAAATAATAAAAGACTAATCATCATCATCATCATCTCAAGTCATATATATGCCACTGTTGGGCTCGAGCCTCCTCCGTAATGGGAGGGAAATTGACCTACTATACCACGCTGGACAAACGTGTCGATATATGGTTTTGTTTCGAGATTTTCTTCTCTTGCATAGGTGTTATATGCGTTTTATATCCCCTAGTCATCTCTTACGATCACCCACAGGTAAGATAGGGGATGGTGAATTTTATTGTTACTCCGTCATCACACGGTAAAAGACCTTTTTTTTCAAGAATTGCCGCTTGAATTCATAATTCTAAAAGTAGAGATTATATGTTATTCTCGCCTACTTACTACATGTCTGAAGGAGCACTGCAGACTAATCAAATATACAAGAGTTAATTAACCAACATATTCTAGAATATTGCATGCATAGAACTGAATATTACAATATAAATTAATTAGTTCTAATATCTGAATATGTCTGAACATATAGTAGTAATTCGTACTGATAAAAAAATGGCAAAGCTTCTAATGTCAAAGTATTCTTTTTATATTACTTCTTCATCAGTGTATCAAGATGCATTATTAAATATATCCAATAGAGGCCTCTCCATAAGTAGAATAATACCAATCTTTTCTTATTTTTTGTTTCTATTAGATAGATTACATAGTCTATAGAGAACTAAGTATTTATATAGATTTTTGCATCAACATGGGATATAAGGAACACTATTGACTACAAGTCTTCTCCACCATATGACGGAAAATCATTAAAAATTTTAAATACAAGAAAAGTAAAGAATAGTAGTATCAATCTTTAGGTATTAATTACCTAAATATTAAAATTTTAATAATTGACTGATAAATAATAAGCGATGTTATTATTTTCTATCAAAATTTTCAGAAGATACGATTAACAGTGTGGCCATGACAAGGTTAAAAGCGACGAGTTCACTTATTGCCAGAAAATAACTACATGAAGTGCTTATTTTCAAATAAAGACTTATCAAAAAAAAATCTCGACATTAGCAACAATGGGTTATTATAGTCCTTAAAATGTAGCTTGATCTCTGTGACAGATAGCAACAAAACCGATGAAGTAATTATGAATACGCGTCATGTTTACAATTTTAATTTGTATTTTTTTTATTGCTTATGGTGGCAAACGAGCAAGCAGCACACCTGATGGTAAGTGTCACTGCCGCCCATGAACCATTGCAATACCAAGGGTATAGCTTGGGCCGCTGCCTACCAATTAAATCCCCAAGCCCACCCAGTTGGGCTTCCGGCTCTCTCGCTCACCGAACGAAGCGCAATAGCACATTGCCACTACTCAGGCGTCGATCTTCTGCGAGAGTGTGGTACTACCCCGAACGGACCGGCCCGCAGCTGTAGATAGAAAACTGTTAACAGCGTGGTCCTATCACAATTGATTATATCGCCTATATTTTCATTCTTTAGGTGCCAGTTATATCTCAACTGAATTATGAATATAAAAATATGAATATTTACAACCAAAACTAGCACCTCATATGTTTTAAAATACTTAGTAGGTATTCATTTTATAAAAGTATGGTGCTTACGCAAGTACAAGATCATACTGAACTGAGAATAAGATAGAGATGGGGCAATCGATAAACGTAAATCGATAACATTCTTATTAATTATTTAGAAAATAAGTAAAACCAATACATTACCTATATAAACCACATGGTTACTCTATAAAATAAGTAAATTGTGTTAATTTAGTATTCCGACATCAGTTATAATATTAATAAGACCATTTCTATAATACTAAAAAGATAATTTCTTTTATAAAATAAACGTGATTATTCATGAAATAATCTGTGACCAAGACTCGTAATCAACCTACAGGAATGCTCCAGCGATGATGATAATAGTGATGATGAACTTGGATGTATTCCTTTCGAATAATAAAAAAAAATAATTAACAGCTTTAGTTTAAATTAAATAAAATCCATTAATTTAAATTTTATAAGATTTTCATAAGTTGTTTTAAATTTATAATCGATTCATCCATCCATTTGATTTAAGTTCAATAAGATTTTCATGCATTGTTTTTCAATTGCAGTAGCAAATAACTTTAAAAAATAAGGAATTATATCGACAAAAATACGAACTGCATCGTAAGCGTGCGGCACTAGTGAGAAATGTCACAGAGATCAAGCTATATTTTATAGACTATAGTTGCCAATTGACATTACAAAATAAAAGAAGAAAGCATTTTTTAATTTAAATTGTTATATTTCTTAATTATATAAATATTTTTGATAGTCGTAGTCAGGTTTTTTTATTAAGGTCGACTATGGAGGTGGTTACGCCCCGTCAAATCGGTCCGCGGCGACGGAAGATGCGGCGCGCGACCCCATAGACCCACCCTGCAAAACGCCTCTCTTCGCCATGCGAGCGGGCCACCGGTGCCTGATCTTTGTCTTCAGTGGCCCGCCCGGCGGCTTACCCTCTGGAGTCCTCATACGGTGCCTCACATCGGGTGACCCACAGAAATATTAATAATTCTGTGAGGTGACTGGTCTAGTCCTCGGTCCGGTCACCCGATGCCTCGGCTAGGTAGTTAGGTACATAATCCAACGTTGTTCTATTTTTAAAATTCATTCTCACCATAGAGATGGAAGCAATTACTATGACACTTTTCAGGCCAAAAATGAGGAGCAACGTAAACACTACTTTCGGAGTATGAGAAATGAAAAAGAATTTATACAATCACTGACGCATTATTATTCTGAACTACAAGGCTGTTCTCGCATTGTCTGTAATTTACTGAAGATACAAGTACATGTTGTATAGTATAGAAGGTTATGTGTTGACCTCAGACCCTTAGTTTGAGCTGTCGTCGCGTTATTTTCTTTTTTACGACACTCACGAGATTGTACGAATAGCAATCGGGGAAGTCTTCCATGTAATACGTATCGAAAAAAGGGCACGTACATAAGTTTGAAAAGTAATAATATATATTTT
Organism: Lymantria monacha; assembly: GCA_905163515.2. Classification (NCBI taxonomy): domain Eukaryota; kingdom Metazoa; phylum Arthropoda; class Insecta; order Lepidoptera; family Erebidae; genus Lymantria; species Lymantria monacha. The sequence continues at coordinate 14,183,642 of LR991097.1, read as the reverse complement.
GACAACATTTTTTATTGTATATGCTGATATGATGATTGTTAGAAAAGCTTACAATCAATATTATTGTGAGTTCAATGCTCGATTCCCAGGTAAAACAATACTTGATCGCCAAATTCTTGTTTTAATTTAAGTCTTGGTGTAATATATTTCTAAAAGCCACCGCAATACAAGAATTATATACTTGATACACTATTTGCAGGGTATTATGCCTTTAAAAAATACAAGGTTTATTTCCTTAGTGCAGGGTGGAGCCTTTAAAAAAAAAAATATAGTTGCATTATTTATGTCACCAGAACTTTTAATAAAAGCAACTTTAGTTAAAATAAATAAGACGTAATTTATATATCATAATATTTATTTTTATATAAGCTGTGTGGTAGCGGCTACGAATACTACTAACCCTTACTGCGCTCGTGGATGTCGTAAAAGACGACTAAGAGCCTTATAACGACCTGGGCCAACTCCATCTGATGCCATTTGGTCAACAATTACATTCCCAAGGAGGGTTGACGTCAGGCAGGCGGCCGGTCATAAAACTATTGCCAATAACTTTTACAATATGTACTATGAAAGAAGAGTACATAATGTATCGACCCCAAGTAATTGTAATAAGAGTAGGAGAATGATGAATATTTCTTTTTATATACTAAATATACTTTTCGTATTTAAGTATTTATAAAAAAAAAATATTTATTGAACTTCATACAAAAAGTAGAAGCGGGCTTAATGCCAGAGGCATTCTCAACCAATTTATGTGATATTATTATTGGATCCATCACTAAATGTACGTTCTTTCATGTAATCTTATAACGAGTACATTGTTTCTTTTTAATGATTTCAAATGTTTACGCGAGTATTACACATTTGAAATAAAACTAGTTTTACGGATTCTATCGCGTTCGATCTATCGCATTGGGAGGACTGACCTCCCGTGACCATGATCACTGTAAAGTGTTCGAAACGTCGGGTAATTAAAAATCAAATACAAACGCAATAGAATCCGTAAATTGTAAATCCGTTTTAATTCAAATGTTTCTTTTTTGATTGCGAACCTAAGTTTTAGTGCCGCCTTTGCTATACTAGAGGTACAGCAGGGGCGCTGCCTACCAATCAAAACCCACCCAAGTTGGACTTCTCGCTCTCTCAGTCACTGAACGAAGCACAATAGTACATTGCTATTGCTCAAACGTCGATTTTCAGCGAGAATGTGGTACTACCCCGGACGGACCGGCCCGCAGCTGTAGAAATACAACTGTCAACAGTGTGGTCCAGTATTACCATACTGTTTTCTACTGGACATAAACATTATAAGTAAATAAATATTAACTAATAGAACATTGAAAATATTAAAAAAAAAACCTTACCTAAAAATATCTCTCTCTTAATTAGAAACTTGTTAAATATATTTTTAAACGTACACATACATACATACATATCATCACGCCATATCCCTTGCAGGGTAGGCAGAGAGAACAGAGTGCCAGAGAACTCTATCTCTGCATACTTCACTCGCTTCCTCAACATTCATAATTCTCTTCATACACGCTCGCCGGTTTCGGAGACTCTTGACTCCACCTTCCTTCAGTACATGACCGATCTGGTCTAGGTAGGTTAGTCTCGGTCTCCCTCGGTACCTACATCCTTCCACTTTCGCATTGTATATCTTCTTAACCAGGCGTTCGTTCGGCATTCTTTCCACATGTCCGAACCATCGGAGCATTCCCTTTCGCATCTTTACACCAATACTCTCTTTCATACCTACTGTCGACTGTGGGGCCCCTGTAGGCTCTTGCGTCCAATATTTTGCTTCGGAGGCGACTGTCTACCAAAATTAAATCTATTATGCTTTTCTGTTCATTCCTTCTCCATGTATACATATGGATGTCCTTATGTTGGAAAAATGTGTTTGACACAATAAGGTTTCTCTCCATGCATACATCCGCTATGAGCCTACCTGCGTCGTTCACTCTCTTATCACCAAATGGACCAAGTACGTCCTCATAGTCGGGACGCTTGGTCCCCACCCATCCGTTCAAATCTCCGCATACAATCACGCGTTCACTGGTTTCTGCCATATCCAGAACTTCCCTAACATTATCCCAAAACTTCTCTAGGTCTGATGCCACCGAGGATCCTACGGGAGCATATGCTACAACCATGAATACCTTGGTGACACCTAGTTTTATACGGACCCAGAGAAGTCTGGGATCATACATTCCGTAATCCTTCACACCTGAGGCCAAGCGAGAGGACAACAGCACTCCTACCCCCATGCTGGCTCGATCGCTCTGTGGTACACCAGACCACAGAGCCATCCCGCCACCAGGAAGATCGCAGGCGTCGCTGCCCCTTCGCTTGGTCTCTGTTACACAGAGCACGTCTAGCTGTTTGTCCGCCATGACGGATATCAGCTCGTGCAACTTACCTTCCACACAACCTCTTACATTCCACGTGCCCACCCGGCACTCCGTTCTCCTCGACTCGCCAAACTGGGCAAGGCGTGATGGGTGGCGGCCCCCATCGCCGCAACTGCCGATGTTCGTACCGACGGGGACGGGTCGGTACGCGTCGCCTCCGGGGGACGCCCTAACCCGCATTGCGGTACGCATTTCGAGCCGGATTAGCAGTCTAATTAGACTGGCAGGGGACGCGAACGAGCACGCTCCGGACTATGCCCCCCGGCTATTTTTAAACGTCCAGAGTAAAAATCTAAATTAATGAATAATTACATTAAACTTAATGACAGCGACTGTTTCACTTTGCTGTCAATTAAACTAAAGTGGATAATCTCATTTTTTAAATTACTTTCTTGTACCTCCTAACTAATATAAAACACACATTACCTTGTATATATTAGGTTTACAATTTTGCTGCCGCCATTTTGCAATAGATGGCTGTAGCAGTAAGTGGTAGTTGAAATAAATAGATCGTAGATGTCATGCAATAAGCTTAGGTATTTGTAAACATAACGCCATCGAAATATTAGTCGATTTGTGTCGGCATCATAAAATTATTCTCGATCAAACATGTCAGCATACGAGCCAAATTCTCGTCATTTGCGGGAGGTTTTAATTTTCTGCTTTAATATGAAGAAATCTGCGGCTGAGGCTCATCGAATGCTCTCAAATACCTATGGTGAGGCCGCTATTAGTGAAAGAACGTGCCAAGAGTGGTTTCAACGCTTCAAGAATGGTGATCTTTTTGTCGAAGACCAGCATGGCGATGGAAGATAGAAGGTTTTCCAAGATGCAGAACTGAAGGCATTACTTGAACAAGACTACTGTCAAACGCAACAAGAATTGGCAGAATCATTGAGAGTGACGCAACAAGCCATTTCAAAACGCCTGGAAATCATGGGAATGATGCAGAAACAAGGAAATTGGGTGCCGTACGAGTTGAAGCCGAGAGATGTTCAACAGCGTTTGTTTGCTTGTGAACAGCTGCTTGCAAGGCAAAGACGGAAGGGATTTCGGCATCACATTGTAACTGGGGATGAAAAATGGGTTCATTGCGATAATCCCAAGCGCAGAAAATCATGGGGATATTCCGGCCGTGCTTCCACGTCGACGGCCAAACCGAATATTCACGATTCCCAGGTCATGCTCAGTATTTGATGGCACCAGCTCTGCGTATTGTATTATGAGTTGCTAAAACCGACTGAAACAATCACAGGCGATCGTTATCGAATGCAATTTATGCGTTTGAGCTGAGCATTGAAAGACAAACGGCCGCAATACAATGAGAGACATGATAAAGTGATTTTACAGCATGACAATGCTCGACCCCATGTTGCGAAAGTGGTCAAGATATACTTGGAAACGTTAAAATGGGAAGTCCTACCCCAATACCGCCGTATTGTCCAGACGTTGCTCTCTCGGAATATCACTTGTTTCGATCAATGGCACACGGCCTGGCTGACCAGCACTTCTGTTCTTATGAAGAAGTAAGAAATTGAATCGGTTCGTGGGTCGCTTCAAAAGATGACCAGTTTTTTCCACTCGGAATTCGTACGCTGCCCGAAAGATGGGAGAAAGTAGTAGCAGCGATGGACAATACTTTGAATCATAAATGTCATCATCATCATCACAGCTTATATAGGTCCCACTGTTGGGCTCGAGCCTCCTCAATAATGGGAGAGAAATTGACCTACTATACCACGCTGGTCAGACGTGTTGGTATAGGGTTTTGTTTGGATTTTTCCTCTCTCGCATAGATGTTATATGCGTTTTATATCCCTTAGTCGTCTCTTACGATCACCCACGGGTAAGATAGGGAGTGGTGAATTGTATTCTTACTCCGTCACCACACGGATAATATCATAAATGTATAACCAGTTTTTTTTAAATAAAGCCTCGAATTTCGGGAAAAAAACGGCGGAAGCAAAGTTGTACACCTAATATAATCCTGTTCTTAAATAAATGCCATAGTCACGATGAGAGTAGCAAATGCTATGGAGCTCCGGTACCATAACTTAAACTATCTTTTCACCATCATCATCATTTCATCTCATTTTTTTTAATGTTTCTATTTATTCTATATCTCTCCGTGTGGTGACGGATTAAGAATACAATTCACCATCCCCTATCCTCCACATGGGTATCGTACGAGACGGCTAAGGGATATAAAATGCATATAACATCTATGCGAGAGAAGGAAACCTCGGAACAAAACCTATACCAACACGTCCGGCGTGGTATAGTAGATCAATTACCCTCCCATTATGGAAGAGGCTCGAGCCCAACAGTTGGACATATATGAGTTGAAATGAAATGAGATGATATTCTGTATATGTTTAGTTATTTTCACTAAAATATTAGATTAGATTATTTTTATGTATTTAAAAATCATATTTACATATTTCTTTATTGCATCGATCCATTTTTGACCTTTTTGCAACCTTGCCTCCAGAACGGCCACACGCGCATCGACGAGTTTCCCGACTGCGTCGATGATTTGGCGCAGGGCCTCGTCCGGTAAGCCTCCCACCGCAAGTATCGGGGTCGGCTGGGCCTCTTCGGGGGCCCGTTCCGCGGCGCCTGGCGGCTTTGGCGCCGCAGGGACGCTAGCCGGCGGCATGCGGTCCGCAGCGAGAGGCGTCATCCTCACCACGGGGACCAGTTTCGCCGCGGCGACCGCGCCTGCGTCAGCCGGCGACGCGCGCTTCACAGCGGCAGGCGTCTTTCTCGCTGCGGGGACGGGTGTCACGGTGACGCCAGTGCCCAGCGTCGTCGGCACCGCAGCGCGAGGCGGCTTTGGCGCTGCAGCGGCCGCTGAGTGGCCGGCCTTGGCCGGTGGCGCAACTGGCGCAGGCGGCGCGAGCAGCGCCATTTGCGCCTTTAGGTCGGCCACGTCCTTCAATAACTGGCAGTTTGCCCGCCGCATCCCCGCCAGCATGTCCCCCAACTGCCGGTTCCGGGTTCGAATGGCCGACATCTCGCCATTAAGGCGGGCATTTTCGGCCCGCAGGTCGGGGGGGGTCGCCGTTGGCGCGGGCAGCAACCGCCGCCGCCCTTTCCTCTCCCGAGGCCCCTCGCCCTCTTCGGGAGGCGACCTTAGGTGGCGGCATGTTGGCCACGCTCCCTTCAGAGTCGGCACCCGAGCTGCCACCCTTACTCAGGCGGCGCTTCCTCTGCGAGGAGAGGGCCTTCTCCTTGGTCGTCAGCGTTGTCGCTGTCGGCGCCGGGCTCTTTGCCACAAGACGCGCTGACGACCTGGCAGGGGCTTCAACAGCCGGCCTGCTATCCTTCTTGGACGGCCCTGCGGGAATGTCACCGCCCTCGTCCATTTTGGCGGTAGAACCGCCACCCCCGTCTTCTCCGGACGGCTCTGCGACATCGCTGTCGCCCTCGTCCGTCGACGGCTCCGTTTCGGCTCTACCGCCGTCCTTCCTCGCTTCCGCGGCGGCAGCCTTTCTGCGCGCTCGCCGCTCCTCCAACCGCCGTTTGAAGCTAGAGGTCTTCCCCCGGCTCCTCCTGGGCGACCTCCGCTTCGATGTTATTTGGGCCTCCGTGTGTTGTGCCGGACCCTCGGCGGACGCCTCAAGTCCCGAGGACGAGGCGTCGTTTTGGTCAGTTTTCCGTTGGCATGACCGGGCCTTGAGGTGGGAATCATCATGATCCCCATCGTATTTGTTAATCATTTTAAAAGTTTCCATGATGGTCCCACGAGTGTGGGAGAAACTATGACGTCGACCCGGGCAGAGATCCCTGTACCCGGGCAAGCCTACATTTACCAACCAGGGGGGCAGCCGGTACCCTGGCTGGAGCGTGCTAAGAACAGAACAACCCATCTGCCATGCATCTTCTCGCCGCACGCCAAAACTTAAGATTATGGGTGATTTCCGAATTCGAATGTACATCCGAAATTCTTTATAGAGGTTGTCTTCCTCGCGGTCCGGGCGGTTAAGCCAAGACCCTCGTTCCTGAAACTAAGACAAGCAAAGAATCAGGTTTACGATTTGACGACGGTGGCGGTGGAACGTGCCTGCCCAGCCCTGAAATGAATAAGTGACCGAGCCCGTCGCGGATTCGCGTCCGGTCACCTTCTACGGATAGAAGGCTAGGAGCGAAGCGCCAGATATTCGCTACGGACGACAGTACAACAGAAGAACTGGGGACTGCCGTCCGCACCCAGGGTACACCGCGTGGAGGTTTCTGACATCGTACCCCATTGTAAAGCGTACCCTAGCCATAAAATAATAATTTACATAATTAGAAATAGCTATTGTAAGAAGTTGTTCGATAAATATATACAATTAGTAAAGTATCCTTCGCGCGCATTTTTATTTGCCTGAACAACTTCAAACTAAAATAATAATTTTCACTGATCATGATAATCTCATCATCTCAGCTCATATATATCCCACTGTTGGACTTGAGCCTCCTCTATAATGAGAGGGAAATTGACCTACTGTACTATGCTGGTCATAAGTGTTGGTATAGGCTTTTGTTTCGATTTTTCCCTCTCTTGCATTGATATTATATGCGTTTAATATCCCTTAGTCGGCTGTTACGATTACCCACAGGTAAAATATGGGGTGGTGATTTGTAATGTACATATATGTCCGTCACCACATGGATAGCTTAGGGATATCCGAAATCAAAATATATTCGAAACTGATATAAAAATTACCAATAAAAAAGTTTTCAATCGACCAGCCGAACAAACTAAATGAAAGCATTCCCAAAGGAAAATGATACGATAATCACCAAACTTCGTTTATTTTTCTTTTTACAATTCTTTAAAAAACCAATATCGGTAACCGAAACTATCATAAAATGTCGAACAATTCGAAATAATTTCAAACCCGTAACGTTATTTAAAACCGCTATAATGTTATTTTAATATCCGTACCGGTTGTCACATCCAATCTATTTATATATATATATATATATGTTGGGATTATGGATATGTGATAATGTATTAGTTTAAATGATTGTCATTGGAAGATATTCTTTTATTCAAATAGAGTTTTCGGAAGTGTGTCTTAACACCGTCAAGGATCAGAGAGAACTAACTACTTACAACTATATTTCTACAGTTGTCCTTTTTACATCGTGTAACATTTAATGTTTATGGAGTCTATACAATACTCCAATTGTACCTAGATTTTATGACTCGTTGTTCGAGTACTTTAAACTATCTTTCTACGAAATAATAAAATAAAACCTTTTTCAAGGGTAAACATGTGTTCACCAAATGTTACTTAAAAAGGAAACTTTTACTTTAAAAATATAGTATCATAAAAAGAATGATTTTTGTACAGACGAATTCAATATTTCAACAATATATATATATATATATATATATATATATATATATATATATATATATATATATATATATATATATATATACTAGTCACAAAAATTGAAGGATATAAAAAAAAATCCAAATTTTTGGGTGATTTTCAACGAGCTGTAACTCCGAGGAAAATAGTTGTACAGAAAAAATAAAAAAAGCAAATTGTAGCTCTAAGTGTCTAGTTTTCAGATATGACTATAATTTTTTTTTATCATGTCCAGGTCTGGAGTAATTCTAAGAAAACAACCAAAAAAAAATTTTTCAAATTTTTTTTTCGTCTAAAAAAAGGTCCACGGGCTTCAAAAAAATTCTTTTGAGTGTTTCGTTCAAAAGTTCTTTTAGAAAATTTAATACTCTTTAATTTGACGTATTCAAAAAGCCTGTACAATGATTTGCCGCGGAGTTATCGTCAATCAAAGCAAAAAAGATCTTTTTAACTTTGATAATCAATAACTCCGGAAATAATGATTGTATAGAAAATTGAAGAAAGGTTTTGAAAACTGCACAATATTCTCTATAAGAAAATGTAAACATCTTTTAGAAAAAAAAAAAATTTTGAATTGAAAACTCGGACTGGAAAAAAGACAAAAATTCGCATAATTAAGGATATTTGGATAACTTGGTATAACTTTGGATAAAATGGATGAACGAAAGATATCGTCGGTAATTTTTTAACCTTAAAGTGTCCCCTAAAATCCCTCAAAAATTCAAAGCGCTGCGATTTTTTTTTCATTGTGCCCCGAAGCTTCAAATTCTTTGTTTTTGCAAAAATCACCATTATGAGCAATTTTGTGATTTTTATTAATTTTTTCAATGGAAAAATTTTTTTCTCTCTAAAATCTTTATTTTTTTGATCAAAAAGATTAACTGTTTAAGAACTTTGAAAAAAAAAAATCAGTCATTATTTCAAGAGATATTGATTATCAAAGTTAAAAAGATCTTTTTTGCTTTGATTGACGATACTTACGCGACAAATCGTTGTACAGGCGTTTTGAATACGTCAAATTAAAGAGTATTAAATTCTCTAAAAGAGTTTTTGAACGAAACAATCAAAAAAATTTTTTTTTGGTAGTTTTCTTAGGATTTCTCCGGACCTGGACATGACAAAATTTTTTTATAGTCATATCTCAAAACTAGACACTTGGAGCTACAATTTACTTTTTTTATTTTTTTTGTACGACCATTTTCCTCGGAGTTACAGCTCGTTGAAAATAACCCAAAAATTTGGAATTTTTTTTATATCCCTTAATTTTTGTGACTAGTGTATATTCCACCTATGTATTGACTCATCACGATATCTCTGGAACCATAAGGCCTACAAACCTTAAATTTGGTAGAAATATTTCTTTCGCCAAGTAGAGATCAGCTAAGAACGGATTTTACGAAATTATATCCGTAAGGGGGTTAAAAATCAGGGCAAAGTTTGTATGGGACAACGCGATTCTTTGGTCCAATCTATTTCAAATTTTGCATAAACATTCTTTAACAGAATTAATGAAAGACGTAATTCATCTTTTATTGAGATTTATATCCTAACTGGGTTAAAAAGGGGTGGAAAGTTATTTTAAGGGTGATTTGCTTTAAAGTTGATATCAATACTTCTTAGTGATTTTGATTTAAAAGACATTTTATTTTGACACATGTTTGAAAACTCAATTCGATTATATTACAAAAAACCGGCCAAGAGCGACTCGGAGTCGTACACGAAGGGTTCCGTACCATTATCTATAAATGGCAAAATAATCATATCAATAATTTATTGTATGCGAGCCCCTCTTAAATTCTCTATTTGTTTTATTTTAATTTAATTATTTATTTCTAAAGTGAATATATTACTAAATATTCTGAGAATATTTCCAACGTCTACCTATTTTTGTTATCAATATCGAGCAAAAAGATTACCTTTGCAGTGTGGGACCCCTCCTTTAAATATTTATTTTATTGTTTTTTAGTATTTGTCGTTGTAGCGGCAAAATAAATTCAGCATCTGTGAAAATTTCAACTGTCCAACTATCACGGTTCATGAGAGCCACCTGGTGACAGACAGGCGAAGTAACGGACGGACAGCGGAGTCTTAGTAATAGGGTCCTGTTTTATCTTTTGGGTATAGAACTCTAAAAAGGTTGATGTCACATAAACGTTTGGTACAATGCAAATACTTTTTAAAATTGAAATGTCTCGAATGTCACCGCACTATATTAGTACGGTGTTTATAGGTTTCTAAGCTTTAGAGAGATCATGTAATTTTTGGACAGGGCCTCATATGAACGTAAACTTTGAAATTTGAAATGATTGGACGAAAATTTTCTAAGCAGAATATTGTTATTCCAAGCCCTGGTAATACCTTGCATCGAATAACTGAAATCCATCGCTCACACGATGCATTACAGTTTGTGTGACAATATCCGTTTATGTGATGCTACGGCGATGGTCGATACTCTATTTCAGCAGTTGTTTGATTTTTGAATTGTGCTAAGATATAGCTATTGCGATACTAAAACCACAAATACCGCTTTATAAAATTATACGAGTATGTACTGCAAATTTTTATTTTACCTTATAATGATTAGGAAAGGAGTATAAGATCATCTGCAATAATTTCGTTCGCTGTTTAGCCAGTTTTTAATCAACATGTTTGCAAAAATGGAGACATAAAGGATGAGTTATAATCTATATATATATATATAAGAGATTTCCACCTATGTATTGACTCATCACGATATCTCTGGAACCATAAAGCCTACAGACTTTAAATTTAATAGGAATATTCCTTTCGCCGAGTAGAGGTCAGCTAAGAACGGATTTTATGCAATTCTACCCGCAAGAGTGGTTTGCTAGGGTGTAACAATGACATTATATTAAATATAGCTCCTACAGATTTGGAATTTGGTGTAGCCTTTCTTTCTGGCCTGTAAAGGTCAGATGAAGTAGGATTTTCAGAAATTCCTTCTCCGAAAGGAATTCTATATCGCGAAAGTAAACTACACAACTGAACTGACGTAACCGAAGTGAAGCGAGGGCGGGTCGCTAGTACTTCATATCCATAACATCCCTAATACAAATTACGTGCTATAACTACTATCAACACACGCTCGATCATAAGTCAAGAAGTGTCGTGGGGTTCAATTTCATTATTACTGTGGACTTGTTGTTACAAGCCATCGGCATTACAGGATTTAATGGTGACAGATAATGTCGCAGATGTTATGTTATCAACATCGTAGAAACACCCTTGAGCCAGGGAGATAAATTAATGGTGATTTGATTCATTGTAAACGCTCTGAGCAACGCTTGAATGATAACGTAAGCCTTCTATTTTTTGGGGGGTGGGCTACGTTCGGCGCTCTCACCTACACGCACGCACGCCCGTAACCCACCCGTGACACCTCGCCTTAATCGTTGGACCGACCACCGGAGCAGCGTGAACTTGACATCAGTGGCCGGTCCGACTGAATACCGCCTGAGGGTACCCTCTCCTTGACCGACAACACCAACCCGGGGGAGGACGTTGGTCTTTCCTCACGTGGTCAGCCTCTCGTGGGATGACGGACTAATTCCCCGGTCCAGTCACCCGCATGATAAGGTAAGCCTAAAGGCAACTTGAAGCAGTCCTGATTATAAGAGTTAGAGCAAGCTGATAAACGCCAAGGATAGAAAATAAAAGTTGACAACCAAACCAGTAAAATTTCTCAAATTTTTAAAATATTAATATCACTTTCTTCTTTTTTTTTGTGTCATATCCTTTTTTGTGGTAGGTTTGGCTATGGACACACTCCGTTCATTCCGTCCGGCGCGAAGGAAGGGCGGCGCGTGGTTCCATAACCCACCGTGTTCTCGCCCTATCGCCATTGGGCTGGTCACTGTTACCGCTATCTTGACATCCGTGGCCAGCCCGGTTCCATATATTTTGGACAATACACTCATACATAATACTATAACTATCTCCTGTGTGGTTAAGGAGTAAGAATTTTTGAAGTGAAAACTTCTTTAGGCGCGTTGAGCGTTTTTGGAGGGAAAAACTTATAGGTTCGCGTCACCGACATGCTAATGCTAATAGTATATCTATAGCTATATGAAAACTTCTTTAGGCGCGTTGAGCGTTTTTGGAGGAGAAAAACTTATAGGTTTTTATTTTTATATAAAAATTAGATAATTATTATTATTTCAATTAGTCTTAAGTTAATAGTTTTCACTTCTATAGGCAGTCCCCATGACTGCCTGTTGTTTTTTTTTTTAGACACCACCCTGCACTAAGGAAATAAACCTTTTATTGCGGGGGACTTTACAAACATGCAATTAACGCAGACAAATTCGACCCAGACTCAGCACAACACTTTGTAGATCACACAAAGTATTATTCTGCGTGGGAATCGAGCCCTCGGCACTGGCACGGAAGGTCGGTATCTTAACCATTACGCCATCTGTGCAGTCATCATATAATTAATCACCCCGACTCTTGCCCATAGGTGTTGTAAATGATGACTAAGGGATAAAAGCAGGTAAGATCAAAAGCACATATCAGCACGAGAAACAGGTATTTAGAAGAGATGGAAAACTAAATACCTATAAAACTTGCCTTTATATAAAATTCGATATAAAATTTTACTTGACAACGTAGTGGTTAAGATACTTGCCTTACCAGTGTCGTAGGTATGATCTCTTTACTGAACGATACTTTGCGTGATCCATATATTGGGACCGACCGACCGCATTCGTAACGACGACGTAAGAGAGCGAGTAGGTATGAAAGAGAGTATTGGTGTAAAGATGCGAAAGGGAATGCTCCGATGGTTCGGACATGTGGAAAGAATGCCGAACGAACGTCTGGTTAAGAAGATATACAATGCGAAAGTGGAAGGATGTAGGTACCGAGGGAGACCGAGACTAACCTACCTAGACCAGATCGGTCATGTACTGAAGGAAGGTGGAGTCAAGAGTCTCCGAAACCGGCGAGCGTGTATGAAGAGAATTATGAATGTTGAGGAAGCGAGTGAAGTATGCAGAGATAGAGTTCTCTGGCACTCTGTTCTCTCTGCCTACCCTGCAAGGGATATCGCGTGATGATATGTATGTATGTATATATTTGTTGTTCTAAGTTTGGATGTAATCTGTCTGTCTTATGGAGGTTCGAGCCTAACAGAAGGATTTATATGGTTTGAGATGATGATGTACCATATTATAAACAGTATTACTTTAGTCTAATATTGACCGACTTAAGACAGTCCATCGAGGTGCGTAATCGCGACGCGCATAAATCATAAATCTAACCGTGGGCATGCCCATTTTACCACCAGCGAGGCCCCAAGCCGAGGTCCGTTCCCCACAGTGGGAGCCCTTGGGCGATGTCGCTTAGCTTACTTTAATCGGGTTGAGAGCCCTCAGTGCTCACTCATAGTCCGCGCAATAAGCTGTCAAAGCCATCTGCGGCAGACATGAAATAAAAAAATAAAAAATGTGTGTGTGTCCGCTCCGACGCACGACTGGAGTTTACTCCTTAAGTAGGATTATCAAAACAGGCGCAAAAAAAGCTCATTTGACTAAAAATAATATATATATATTTTTATTTACATTTATTAAAACTGTTCAGTGAAGTGTTATCTCACGTCAGAAAGTGAAAGGTGCGCAGAATAGGTTGCGCACAAAAACATAACGAGGTCATTCGATCACTAGATTTGACTCCCCAATTTTTTCTCATACCGGGCGCCTTATATGAAAATCGATTCTTAAGGAGTAAACTCCAAAAAAAAATAAGACAGTCCATCACCTACAATATGGTCTACGGCGTAGTTATGGTTTCCTGACTTCGGCGAATGAGCCAGATGGAATATTGGGGTTGAATACATAAAGAAACATCGGTCTGCTCGAAAGATGATTAACGGGCGTACAACAGTGTGATCCTAAAATATATTTTTATTATTTAAAAATATGTTTTATCTATTATGTAATTAATTTCCAATCGTTTATTCCGTCGCTATCAGATTTACAAATTTAATACATTAAATAAACTCCTCTTTTTCCTACTGATTATTATCTATGCTACATCTCTTTCTGCTTAAGCCGAAGACTCAACAATAAAGGTGTAAAATTAAAAAAAAAAATATTAAAAACATAAATTTTCATGAATTTTATCAAACATTAATATTCATGAACAAGCTTGTAATTTGAATAAACGAATTGCCCATACGATACATTTTCACAAAAATTTATACAAATATTTGATTAACCAGAGGCTCTCGTAATATAGCAGTATTACAAAAAGCCTATTTATGCAAACACAAAGCCTTGTGGGATATTATACTCTATATGAGTTCAAATATTTGCCATTACTACTTTTTTTGTACTTTTGTACGATTATAAAAAGAAAATTCTAAAGCATAGCCAACGTGTGAAAATAATATTATCGCATCATACCATTAGAATCCTTATAATTTTATAATAATTTACTTTTAAAGAACTTAGAAATAATAACGGTTTAAGTATTTTTTTTCCTAAAGTCGCTTTGTTACATTTTCTTTATTCTTTTATTTAATGTTTTGCTGTGTAATTTTAGAGCTTTAGTTGAGGCTTATTTTGAATAAGATAGAGACTGTCTCGTTGCTACAAATACTTTTTTAAGTTTATATAATTAAATACAATCATTAATATAGACTAGGCTACTTTCCGTGTGGTGAAGGAGTAAGAATACTATTCACCACCCCATATCTTACCCGTGGGTGATCGTACGAGACGACTAAGGGATATAAAACACATATAACATCTATGCGAGATAAGGAATACCCGAAACAAAACCCTATACCAACACGTCTGACCAGCGCGGTATAGTAGGTTAATTTCACTCCCATTACGGAGGAGGCCCTAGCCCAACAGTAGGACATTTATGGACTGTGATGATGATGATGATTAATATAGACTACAAAACCGTCGTAAATTTGATGAAATATATATGTATATATATATCTATAAAAGAGAATGTTTATATATATGACATCGCTAAGCTCGAAAACTAATTGACCGATCATTATGAAAATTGGTATGTATAACTACGTATATTTTCACGAAGAAGATTTATGTGCTATCTCCATTGTAACTCGCCACCTGGCGGTCCTGCGATATATCGATTTCTACAAATAAATCAACGGTCTGGGTTTGATAGTTTTTCTTGAATTCGTGGGTATACAGTACTATATGCAATCGCCGTTATATAAATTAACATCAAATTTCGCATAAAATTCTAGGTACCTAGGCACCCTCAGTATTAATGTCATCAATGTTATATTAGAAACAGTCCGTAACTTAATTGTAGTGACAACTTAGAATTAATTCAAACATTAGGTTAAAAGGTCAAAGAATTTTACGCTTGAATTAACTGTGATTTAGGAACATTAAATTATTCAGGTAGCTTCTTGTTAATAGGTTTCGTAAACTCTAAGATATTCATTAATAAACAATGTGAACATTTATTTAACTAAATTTCTCTTACATGTATTTTTGAAAAAAAACTTCTCTTACATGTATTTTTGAAAGACATCATGTACTAAGGAAACAATCCTTGAATCACTGGGGCCTTTACAAACATGCAATCAACGTAGACAAATTACAACCAGACTCAGAACAACACCCTGTTGATCACACAAAATAAATTTGAATGGAACCCATAGCGCTGACATGGAAGGTTGGTATCTTAACCACTACGATATCTGTACAGTCCATTATAATAACTAGCGATCATCATTATCATCATGATGTCCATTATAATAATTTGCGATATTAGTTGCATATTATTCCAATAAACAATGTTAAAATATAAAACTACACTAACAAATATAATTATATTTCTCTGTATGAATGAGAATTTTCCGTGTGGTGGCGGAGTAAGAATACTATTCACCACCCCATGTCTTACTTATCCTTGGGTGATCGTACGTGACGACTAAGGGATATAAAACGTTAATTTCCTTCCCATTACGGAGGAGGTCCGAGCCCAAGAGCGGGACATTTATGGCCTCTGATGATGATGTGATGATGTGTGAATGATGGGATTATGACACGGATGGATATAAAGAAATAGAAATTGAAATCGATTTCTGACGTTTTTATGATTGCTTTATATGAAATAAAACTATTATCACGTAGGTATATATATAACGTTTTAATTTTATTTTTATTATTACTGTATAATTTTTAGCATTCATTAAAGGACTAAGGTGTTTAAGTTTATCATGGTCATATTCATCATGTTCACGTTGTCATAATATCTTTCAGACTCTGCCAATTGTAACAAATTTTGTTCTACTCACTCCAAATTACTTTTCTATATATTATATACTCATTTCGATAGTATAATTATTTCTAATAGGAATAAGAATAATTATTCTTTAAATACAGAGTAACAAAAATAGAATTAAAACGCTATAAAACCTGTAGCAGTAGTTTCATTTTTATTCATGCGCCGAGCAACGGGAGCACCGTGGTTCGTACGAAACGTCGATCTTCATGTCGACCTCGAACTACCGACCATCAGGCAATTTATGAAACTGTGCTCTCAAAGCTACTTTGACTCTGCCATGACACAACTCAACCCACTAGTGGTTGGGGCGGCTTCCTACACGCCCTCTTGTAATTCAAAAATCCGACGTCCGCGGCACGTCATCGACGATGACGACGACGATATCACACTCGCTCAATTAAGAGCTTACACGGCCCGCGAGGCCATTACACATAAATATCCGCGGTTTCATCCTCGCCATCGAGGTGCGAAATCGCGACGCGCAAAAATCATAAATCCAAACGTGGGCACGCCCACTTTGCCACCAGCGACGCCCCGAGCCGAGGTCTGTTCCCCACAGGGAGAGCCCATGGGCGATATCGCTTAGCTTACCTGCCCTTAAAAACTGCCTTTAAAACCAAAATAGATATTTATTAATATTGATTTTAACACTCATCATTCTCCTACTCTTATCCCAATTACTTGGGGTCGATACAATATTTACTCTTTTTTTCATAGTACATATTGTAAAAGTTATTGGTAATAGTTTTATGACAGGCCGCCTGCCAGACGTCAACCCTCCCTGTGAATGTAATCGTTGACCAAACGACATCAGATGGAGTTGGCCCAGGTCGTTATAAGACTCTTAATCGTCTTTTACGACATCCACGAGCAAAGTAAGGTTTGGTAGTATTCGTAGCCGCTACCACAGAGCTCAAATATTGATTACAACAGTATTGTATTAAATTATTAATCTTTAGATATTTTTGAATACAAACGTTTTAAATATGTGACTCTTACTACTTAAGCTCATAATACAAACATTTTCAAGTAAACAATAGACGTACAATAAGCCTATCAAGTTATACTGAAATTGGATGGTCCACTTCTGAAACGTTAATTCAGTTATGGAGCCGTACAATGGAATTAAGTATTCTCAACTCGGGGGGAGTAAATTTTGACCCAGTTCATAACGTGGTATTCGTTGAACACACATACATTAGTAATTACTTTGAAATTGGGAATATCATTGATACACAATTCGTTACATCATGAAGCTTAACCGTTTAAAAATATATCGGCAATTATCATTTCCGAACATAAATATTTGTTTTTAACAAACTATTACGATATAATTCTTCATTGGATACATTCTGTTTCGTTTATTCTTAGAAGTCAGCTACGTTTTCAAGACTTTTGTTCTTTAGAGTTGTAAGTAAATGAATTTTTTTTTTGTTTAATTTTCGCTCTTAATTACCCGTAAAGCTGTGTGGTAGCGTTTACGAATACTATCAACCCTTACTTTGCTCTTGGATGTCGTAAAATACGACTAAGAGCCTCATTCGTCCTGAGCCAATACGACCTGATGCCATTTGGACAACAATTACATTCCCAAAGAGGTTTTACGTCTGGCAGGCGGCCGGTCATAAAACTATTGCCAATAACTTTTACAATATATAAAGTATTGTTCTAAGTCTGGGTGTAATTTGTCTGCGTTAATTGCATGTTTGTAAAGTCCCCCGCGATACAAGGATTATTTTCCTTAGTGCAGGGTGCCTTTTAAAAAAAAAAAAAAAATCACGAAAAGAGGAAAATGTATTTATATGTTTATAGTTCGTATTAAATCGTTTATTTCACAATAAATGTTTACATAGTCCAATATAGTCACATAAAATAATCAACAATATGGAATATTACAAAGTATGAACACTACGAAACTCGCGTCGGTGCGCCGGCGCGTGTACCGCGCGCGTGGTCCCTGAGCAAGGTCATAGTTCACACTCTTCACAGTGCCCACGCGTGGACACACACCGCCGCTGGTCGCACGCAGGCGACCGCGGGCGAGAGGTACGCGGGGCGCAGGGCGCAGCCGCGCGCTCGGGTCGTTCCGGCGAGGCTCCGAAACGCTCCGGAGCCCTGCGCGTTCACCGAGGGCGCGGGGTAGGAGGGGTAACCGTGTTAGGCGCTATATCCTCCCCCTCCAAGGCAGTGGAAGAATTGGGAGCTGCCTTGGGAACTGATGATGTCGTATGTTTACGTGGTCTCCCCTTATTGCGGGGGTGAACAGCCACATCGGCATCACCACCATATGGTGATAGGAGACTGGCATGATATTTTCCACGTGGTGAATTGTTTTTGTCCACTACTTCGAAAGTGGTAGGAGAAACTACCTTATGAATACGGTAGGGGCCTTCGCGACGCGGAGCGAACTTACTTGTAAAACCTTTCGCAGCCTGGCTTAGACGATGGCTCTCGACGAGAACGAGGTCACCCTCCTGATACTGTGGTCCAACACGACGGCCCTTGTCCGCGGCTTCCTTTCGTATATCTTGCTGACGTTCTATTCGCCACTTTACATCTTGCAGGCTTTGAACAAAATCGTGCAAGTATGGCGTAATTTGCGGTATATAGTTTTCCTGTTCTATGATCGCTCGCATGTCATGTGTTACATCTACAGGTGAGCGGAAAGAGCGGGCAAATGTGAGATAAGCGGCGGAGTGATCAGTGGCTTGGTTTAACGCGGTATTTAACGCGAATCTAACCGCAGGAAGAACTTCAGGCCAGTGGCGATGCTCCGGGTCTATCAGAATCGCCAACATCTGTTTCATCTCTCGGTTCTTTCGTTCAGCGGGATTACATTCGGGATGATAAACTGGGGTTAGATTTTGCTTGATATCTAGTACGAGCATAACCTTCTGCATTACAGCCGAAACGAATTGTAAGCCATTGTCTGAAATAACACGCCGAGGAAAACCATATCTCATAAAAACTTCTTCTATTAATATCTTAGCACAACTTTCCGAGTTAGCCTCTACCAAGGGGAACAATTCAACCCATCTACTTGCTGTATCCTCAATTAAGAAAATCCATCTCTCTCCTTTACTTCCTTCTGGTAAGGGACCAAACAGGTCCATGGCAAGAACTTCAAACCGTTGTTGGGGAACCGGCGTTTGCAGAAGTCCAGCTGGTTTGAGATTGGTAGGCTTAAACTTTTGGCATAAATCACAAGATTTAAGATATTTGGCAACATATTGGCGCATGTTAGAGAAATAATAGCGTTCTTTCATCTTCTTTAGTGTGCGCTCAAGGCCAAGATGTCCTGCTGTTGGTGCGTCATGGAATTCCTTCATTATTTCCGCACGCATGGACTCTGGCACAACCAATTGTGGTTCTTCTGATTCTCCGCCAGGGTCGAATCGGAACATCACTCCTTGGTGAATATAATATCCTCTTTTTGTCCAGCGGGCAGCGGCATCACTGTCTTCGAAGTCGGTAAATATCCCTTTCAGGTCACTATCTTCGAGCTGGAGTGCGCGGATCTCTTCAAAGCTACGGTGAGGTAAGTCAACTGCGATTAGGCTAATATCACAGGCGGGCTCCTCTTCCATAGAGGTGGGACATACAGGACGACTCAGTATATCCGCCACTACATTCGCTTTACCCGGGGTGTATTCAACATTCAAATTAAAAGCTTGCACCTTTAGGGCCCACCTTGCCAGGCGGCCACTTGGGGTCTTAAGTGTAAGCAACCACTTTAAGGGTTGATGGTCAGTAGCAACGTGTATTTGAGCACCTTCAAGATAACCTCGAAATTTGTCGAGGGCCCACACCACAGCTAGTGCTTCTCGCTCTGTCGTAGTGTAGTTACGCTCTGCCGACGTCAATAACCTGCTTGCGTATTCAATAGGTCTCTCCGACTTCGGATCTGGTCCTTGCATGAGCACAGCACCTATAGCATATGAACTGGCATCTGTGCGCAGAATAAAAGGTTCTTCGAAGTCTGCCTTTCGCAAGATGGGACTACTGGCTAATCTCTGCTTAAGTTCTTCGAAGGATTTAGTCTCAACTTCTACCCATTGCCAGGGTCTATCCTTCTTGGTTAGGTCCGTCAGGGGCCTTGCTACTTCAGAAAACTGAGGGATGAACTTGCGAAACCATGAACAGGTTTGTAAGAAGGTCCTCAACTCCTTCAGTCTGGTAGGAGGTTTCATGTCCATCACGGCCTGGACCTTATCCGGGTCAGGTTCTATGCCGTGAGTGGTGATTACATGGCCTAAATAAGACACCTTGTCTCTGGCGAAAACACATTTCTTTCTGTTCGCCTTGAGCTTGAATATCCTGAGCTGATCAAACACTTGCTGCAAGTCACGGAGGTGGGAAGTAATAGTATCCGATATTTTATCCAAATATCGTCCAAATACGTGGCCACAGTTACATCCTTCAGACCAGATCGAAACCTGTCCATCAATCGTTGGAACGTCGACGGTGAATTCTTAAGCCCAAAAGGCATACGTCGAAATTGAAAAGTTCCGAACGGCGATACGAAAGCTGTCTTGTGTTTATCTTCTGGCGCAAGACAACACTGAAAGTAGCCAGATTTTAAATCAATTGTTGACATTACACAACCACTTCTAGTCGAGGAGATGATGTCGTCGATCAGAGGCAAGGGATACTTATCAGTGCGAGTCACTGCGTTTAATTTTCTATAATCGACGCAGAATCTAGTACTTCCATTCTTCTTAGGTACTAACACGACTGGAGAAGTCCACTCTGATTCGGCTTCCTCTATTACTCCCTCTTCTAACATCTTATCTATTTCAGCTCTCATTATCTCTTTCTTCACAGGGGACACTCGTTAAGGCGGCGTGCAGACAGGTGCGGCGTTACCTGTATCGATTCTGTGTATAGCAAAAGGGGTCGGCCCTCCCCCTGCACTGAAAATATCTTCATTATCTTTCAGGAGTGCAGCCAAGTTCTCCCTATCTGATGCTGATAAGAGTGTGCCCTCGCACTCGCGGAGGCCAACAGAAGAGCTAACTACGGCGAGATCCTCGCCTTCGTATTTCAAATCGCAAAAGCCCGTACCACGTAACGCGTACCGATTATTTTCAAAGTCGAGTACCATGCCAGCATCCTGTATAAAATTCATACCCAAAAGTGAATCGGTGGCGCCAGGTAAAACCATGAATGACGTTAAAACGGTTACACCTCGCAGCTTAATACTAACTACAGTGGTTTCTACAATCTCTGTACGTCTAGTACCATCCGCGAATTTTAAATCAGTCTCTACGAAATTAAATATCTGACCGTTATTACGTAAATGTTTTGTTAAACTAACACTCGCGACGGAATTTTTAGCGCCTGTATCGAGTAAGGCGGTACCCACGGCACTATATACTTCTATATTGAATATAGGGCGCACACGCGGTTTAAACTCGACACTATTTAGTTTCACTGACATTGATTGAAATGCCGTCGTTGACGACGACGCTGGCGGCGCAGATCGTCGTTGTTTACAAACCTCACAATTCGATCGAATCACACCGGGCGCACCGCATCCAAAACAGGCGAGGGCCGGGCGACTATCCGGTTGTAATTGGATTGGTTCAGTCTTAACGGTCTCCGAATTCTTGTTAATTAGTCAACGACAATCGTCTTTGACATGACCGAAGAGTTTACAGAAAGTGCACCGAGGTCTAGACTTGACGGCACGCGGCGTACTCACAGAATTAGGCGCCGCAGAAAATCCATCTGACACTGGCGGTGTAAAGTTCGTCACAGGTACCGAGGCAGTAGGCATGTTCATGTTCCTTCTTGTAGAAGTGGGGACGCTCGTCTCTTCCAATAAGTCTTCTACAGCTCGAGCGTTATGCAACAGCTCGGAGAAGGAGCTAAAAGTGTCTCTACCCACTCGTTCTCTTATTCTTCTGTGCAGTAGACCGTATACCATATCTAATTGTACTGGATTTTCCGGTAGTGTTTGGGGCGGTAATTGTGCCAATAATGCTCGAAGCCTGCACACAAATAAATCTGTCTTCTCGTCGCCCTGCACTTTACTAAAGATCTCTCTATATATGCGATGAGGCGGGAGACGTGGCCCAAAGGTTTGTCGTAGCAAGTACAATGCGTCATCCCAACTGCCTACGCTATGCTTAATGCCTTGCCACCACGTGGCAGCGAAGCCGGTTAGTAACATCGGGAGTCCTCTCAGTGCTATTTCATTGCTAATCGCTAGGCAATCCTTATAAATTTCTACAGCATTTATAAACGCGACGATATCACCGGTACTATCGAATCTCGCAGAACAATTTGAAAAATTGCCACTACTCACAGTTACCGGCGGCGTCGATGACGGCGAGCCCTGAAACGGGGGCTGCGGCCGTAATGTCTGCAGTAAGAATGCAAACTGCTGGTCGGACAACACGATGTTGGGCTGTGCTGAGGTGACAGACGGCATAAACCCATGCAGCGGCGGCGATTGGACTGGCAGTGGCCTCGGTGGTGGGGCGGACACGCCGGCGGAATCTTCTTGTCCAGCCAACGGCGGCGTTGACGTACGCTCGTCAACCATGACGCTCCCACGACCGTGTGACGGCATCTCGCCGTCTCCATGCGATCCCGCACCGGAGTACATTCTGCTCGACCGTGTAAACACCATCACAACAAAAATGCCTTTTTAAACTTATTAACGCACGTAACGTAAGTCCGGTTTAAAGCGGTAGTAGGTATAGGTACAGTTTACTACGCGTTTAAACATGTCGCCGTACGTTGGGACGCCAGATTATAGTTCGTATTAAATCGTTTATTTCACAATAAATGTTTACATAGTCCAATATAGTCACATAAAATAATCAACAATATGGAATATTACAAAGTATGAACACTACGAAAGTCGCGTCGGTGCGCCGGCGCGTGTACCGCGCGCGTGGTCCCTGAGCAAGGTCATAGTTCACACTCTTCACAGTGCCCACGCGTGGACACACACCGCCGCTGGTCGCACGCAGGCGACCGCGGGCGAGAGGTACGCGGGGCGCAGGGCGCAGCCGCGCGCTCGGGTCGTTCCGGCGAGGCTCCGAAACGCTCCGGAGCCCTGCGCGTTCGCCGAGGGCGCGGGGTAGGAGGGGTAACCGTGTTAGGCGCTATATGTTATTATTATTTTTATTAACTAAATTATTATTCGCTTTTTTTATTGATAACGCAGTGGTCAAAATGCTATTGCGCACTAACCCCCGCCCGTTACAGATGGGGAGTCTGTAGTGTATGTGGGACTCGCTAGCCTCGGGGCTGGAATACCCACTAAAACTTCCACTGCGGTCGCTGTTAGCCGAGATGACTTTGACAGCTTAACCGGACTACTTATTATTCGTCATCATCAGTTAGACTTATACCATTCACAGCTGAGCGTACACCTCCCCCACAAATGAGGAGATAAGCAATACCGTAATCACCATGGTTGGTAAGCGATCTGACGATTACAATAAAATGTTAAACGTTGCCCAGGAAATAGCAGCTGTCTACTCTCCTGATGAGACCCTTAGCTGATTCATACTACATCCACAGATAAGTAAGAAGTGACGACGAAGTTATTTTAAAAGGCAGAGCCCACAAACTTAATTTCCAAGGAGAGTTGACGTGTGAGAGTTGAAGTGGCTGATCATAAAACAGTTGCCAATAACTTTTACAATATGTATATTTACATTATTTTACATATTACATAGACCCTAACTAATTGGGATAAGAGCAAGAGGAATGATGATGATAATGAATTTAGATCGTAATTATGTTAAAAGATATCAACTATATTTATGTATTACGAATATTTTTATAATACACAACCTATTTGTATGCTTTCTGCACGTATACTGAATTTAAATTCTGTGTACGTATAGATATGAAAGTAGAGTTGGTTGGGTTTTTAAAAAAGGTTATTTAAAAAGATTGGATTAATCCAACCTCAAATTGGTCATTGATATTTCATAAACCAATCATGCCCTTTTATCCTTTGTATAATTAATAAATGGAATGGGGAACAAATTTCTTTTTTTTTTTATTCTCATTGAAGTATATATATATTCGTATGGTGCCGGAGTTGGCGTGCAAATATCCACCTTCTTTTTTGCTTGCAAATAACTTAAAGGACAACAAAGTGATATACACAATAGGCAGATAACAAAAATGATAATACTTGAAATAAAACACTATATACAAGCCATCTAACCAGCGTGATGTATCAGGTCAATTACCCTGTAATTTTAAAGAAGGCTCGAGCAATGATTTTATGTATGTATAAAGTTAAAGTTTATGAGTTTTCACCTAACACATACATATTTATTTTAGGAACTCCTTTATGATAAGACACTGCTTTACATGATAATAGAGCCTATCAGGTTAAGGCATGATATAAAATCATAAAATGTTACAATTCCCTTAAAAAATAATGTTTTTCGTCATCGATTTTGTAATCAAGTCGCCATGGTGTCACTGTGAGCGTTGAAACGTCCCTCTAAATGACTGTTTGTCACGATTTAGCCAATAATAATAAAGATACAGCTACCCAAGGTAACAATAGTGTGTTATGATTATATATTTTTATCTTAAATTAAGGAGACGAATTTATTTACACCTAGCAAAAAGTTTTATATTTTTTATACCATAAAAAATTATGTCGTATTTTTTTCTGTGTGGTGACGGAGTAAGCATACAATTCACTGTCCCCTTTCTTGTTTGTAGGTATCGTAAGAGACGACTAAGGGACGCAAGCGTATAATGCTACAGAAGAAAACTCGAAATGAAACTTTTTTTCTAAAGTTTACCATACAATAATTATTACAATATTGAACTTGGCCCCCATTTTCACATTCACGTTCTTATGGAATACAATTCCACGGCTTTTCATTTTAAATAGGTATTGTAAAAACAAGTGGAATACTTAAATAACGTCAAATAAATTCTTATAACAACAGTTCTCACTTGTATGGTTTACTAAATGTCACCGAAGACAAAGATCGGGTACCGGTGGCCCGCTCGCACGGCGAAGAGAGGTGTTTGCAGAGTGGGTACATAGGGTTGCGTGCCGCCTCTTCCGTCGCCCCGGGCCGATTTGCCGGAGCGCGACCACATCCATGGTCATAAAGTATGGTTTATTAAATCATATTTTTTTAAGAGACTATCACACATGACATGCACTCTACACTATGCTATCAATCATTGTTTTGCAAGGGGACTTTACAAGCATATAATTAACAAGCACGAATTACATTCAAACTTAGTACAACGATTTTTGGATCGTACAAAATTAATTATTTACTTAAATTAACTTCCCTTTACCATCAAGGCCCTCATACATAGGGTCTTGATGGCTATCTGTACATATGCATATACCTCAATATCAGTAAATTATTACTTATATATATTATTCTTAAAGTTATATACCATTCATATACTAGATATATACTATTCTTAATGTTATCATTTCAGCTCATAATATGTCCCACTGTTGAGCTCGAGCCTCCTCCGTAATGGAAGGAAAGTTAACCTACTATATCATGCTGGTCAGAAGAAGAGAGGTCTTGGTATAGGGTTTTGTTTCGAGTTTTCCTTCTCTTGTATAGATGTTGTATTCTCTAGTATAGATTATTGTAAATTCGTTGTGAAAAAAATAATTATCCGAATCGATTTTTTTTCTAGCCTATCATTACAAGTAGGACTAGTAGGGTTACCTGTCTTTGTTTTCGGGAGCGATCCCCTTCCACCCTGTATGTATAAATTAAATTTATTTCTCCTTTATAAAACCACATCAGTCAAATTGCTTAATTTATGAATCTACGTACATTCCACAAGATTGCTAATGTAACTAGAGACAGATGCTTTATCTTAATCAAATGAGGTCTAAAATTTAACCAAACTAGGTCTTACCCGAGCCAAGCCTTAATTAATTACTCTTGTGTAAAACGTCCTCTAAACAAATTGTTAATTTTGACCATCCATTTGTAAGCAGTGTTATTCAATTTAAATGTATCCATCAGCACAGCGACGACACCTCTTGGACGATGAGATCCCTTGTGGTTAAGGGAGGAAATACCTCAATCTCTACGTTTGGAAAGCGGATTCATGGTAGTAGTTAGTATTATGTTTTGCAGAAGAGCTTGGCTTATCATCGCCATGTGATACATCAGCTAGTTTTTAATATTTAAATAGAAAATTTTGAATTTGTGGCACCTTATCTTTATTAATAAATGGAGAGCTCGTTTTTTTTCGATTATTCTGCAAAAACTACTGAACTGATCGGAATAATACTTATGCCATAAGATGCAGCGTGTTTCGTAGAAGGTTTTAGTGTGATATGTTGGTGATTACTTATCCGATAAAAAAGGAAGCGGGAGGGGGGATAGCTAGTACTTACTATTAAAACTTATTTGTAATTAATGATATTGGGAAGAATCCCTTATGAAGATTTCACAAAGATAACCATATCGTAATATTTTCTGCTAATATTTGTAACTTAGTTGTGTTAAAATATCATGAACATAGCTTTGAAGTGGAACTAAAAAGTATTAATTGTATTGAAAGAGAAATTACTTCATGTAATAAACATAGAAAACTTAAAAGTAAGATTTAATTAGATGTTATCTTTTATGTAAGGTGACGATAAGTGTTACTGCGACTCATGGACCTTTGCAATACTAGGGGTACATCTAGGCCACTGCCTACCAACCAAGACTTACTCCAGAAAGTTGGGCTAAGGACTCTCTCGCTCACCAAACAAAGCACAATATCACATTGCCACTCATACGTCGATTTTCTGCGAAAGTGTAGTCGATTTTCAGGGAGTGTGTATGGGACCAAATCGCGGCTGTAGACAAAAACTTTCAACAATGTGGCTCTACTAGTACTAGATTTTAAGTACATTAGCTGAATGGCCAGTTTTAAACATCACAATTTATTCATGAAATATAGAAATTGTGTGTGATATTACTCTTTAGTCGACTCCTTTGGGAATCAAAGCGTGAGATATAGTCTTATTTCAATAGAAAAGCTATTCGAATTACGAAGTTACAATCGTATTGATGCTATAATATTTATTATATTTCATTATTGTCAGTAAGAGCTAATAACTCTTTGAAATAAAACTACTTTTACGGATTCTATCGCTTTTGTATTTAATTTTTAATTTTATATATAGAATCATTTTCTTTTTGTACTAGCAATGAATTTGTATTAGTTTATATTAAAAATGTGGGGCAAAATTTAATATTTCATAGGGTAGATATAAATTTTTGTTATAACAATGACATATTTGACGTAAGATACCTTAGTTCTCCCGTGACCATGATCACTATAAAGTGTTCGAAACGTCGGGCAATTAAAAAGCAAATACAAACGCGATAGATATTCATAAAAGTAGTTTTATTTCAAATGTGTATCTCACTCGCGTAAACAATAGAAATCATTATGTAATAACTTTTGCTTGGGAACCTATCATCGCAAATCCTAACATACACCTATCCTAATACATCTATACATATAATAAAAATCGCTGTCTGTACATGGAAGACATATGAGAAAAAATCTTATTGGAATCTTTATCAATACTAATAGAACCCAAAACAATGATTTTTAAAATTTTTGTCTGTTTATCTGTTTGTCTGTGTGTTTATGCACGCTAATCTCAGAAACGGCTTATCCGATTTAGACGCGGTTTTCGCTAATATATTGTGGTAAGCTTCAATTAACATTTAGACTTTATTTCATGTCAATTAGTTTATAAATAAAAAAGTTATGGCAATTTAAAAAATGTTCGGAGAAAAAAATATTTATCGATTCTTTTCAAATTACGAACAAATATTCTTCAGTAAAAATAAATAAACACGTATTACAGCATTTGTTAATTTTCACCCTCTGGGGGTGTAAATTAGGCCTGCGAAACGGGTTGGACGACTTATTAAGTCATTAGCGCCAAGGCGATATTATTGAAGCTGGCAACTTGAAATCTTGTCAGTGGTTTCTTTCTATGACGTAGAGATTTATTAAAAAAGGATTTAACGAAAACAGAGTGGCAAGCGGAGAAAAAAAATCTTTATCGATTCAAATTACGAGTCAAATCAAATATTCTATGGTAATATCCGGCATTTGTCAATTTTCACCCTCTGGTTGTATAAATTAGGCCTGTGAAGCGGGTTGAACGACTCATTACCCCCAAACCGAAACTATTAAAGCTAGAAACATTAAATTTTGACGCACGTTTCTTTTTATGACATAGAGATTCAATATGAAAGCATTTTATGAATGCTGCCCTTAAGGGGGTGTAACAAAGAGACAGTGTGTATGGGGATATTATTTCTTTATCGATTCTTTTTAAATCACGTACAAATATTCTTCGGTAAAAATAAATAAATACGTGTTTCTCTCTCCCTCTCCATCAACCCCGCACCAGTGGCGTCTTGCCGACCAGTGCCGGCATGAGAGCTCACACGATACACATAGTAGACGGCAATAGGATTTTGCCTAAGGGTTTAAGATACAGGTTAAGTTTAGCTTCAAAAATGTTCACTGTATAACTCAAATAATAAATCATATCTAACGAGGTCGCAACTCTGCTGGTGAAACAAAACAGTCAAATAAAGGGAGATAATTATATTTTTATATTTTTTGGAGATAATTATATTTTTATCCTATGGGCATACCATAAATAGTATATTAAAGGCAATATAATTTGTAGAATGAATAGAACTTTGAACAACCTTTTCCTTTAGTGACCGGCTATGGTATATAGACACACCGCACCCAATCCGTCCGAGGTGACGCGTAACCCGTACATGTACATCTACGTTATGCGGGCGGGCCATCGCAACCGGGTATCATCTCGAGTCGAAGCCCTCATGCAGTGAACCTCAATACAGGTACTCACGCTTGCGCCGCCCAAAGCACCGACGGTAGAGCGTGTCAACTTAGAGTATTTTCTTTCGGACCCACCATATTGCCTAATTCTGTTAGACAACTAACTCGCAGAAGGCGGCGACCACATCCCAGTTTCTGACGCTGTTGATTATCGTCCTAGCGACAAACCTTCAACACCTTGCATTGCTTTTCTATTTAACTCTGTCAGAGATGACTTCTACGTGGACGAAGTCGCAGGAAAAAGCTATATTAAATATATAATATCCAATTAGTAAAAACCTCAATCCAGACTCTCAATGTAATTTTTTTTCTACATTGAAAGGATGATTCCTTCTCTCAATATTCATTCTCTTGATTTTGATAAAACCTACACCAATGTTTTAATTTGATCAGCACTTAATTAATTTTGTATTGTTATTGAAATCCATTAATCGATTTTCCAAACTAAATAATGATAGACATAAATTCAATTTCTGCTTTAGGATCTATTATTATATTGACCTCGTTTTTGTTAAAATATTAATGATTACCGAGTTTTTGAACGATGTTATAGCGGATTGGCATTTTGTTAGATTCGTGTAAATCAACGATTATAAAAAAAAAATACTTCTCAGGTTGCACTAATTATAATGTATAAAATCCCAAGGCATTTATAATTATTACAATTTCCTATACACTATTATTCCTTTGGCTTACACTTTCAATTAAATTCCTAATGAAGGGAACAAACAACGCGGAGACAATTAGTGTCAATGCAAGGAGATGACAATGTAGTTTCCTTGCCATACCGATAGTGAGAAACTAATTCAATTGCTAGCTGCAGTTATATTGCCATCAATTACATGTCAGCAATAAGCTATTGAAATTAGGGATGTAACAATGTCATTTAAATTTGCTGATATAAATTTTTAAGAAGAGTGTTTTTCCCATTCCTTTGGTGAACCCTTAACTAGTATTACGACTCCTATGCTATGAAAAGGACGGGCGATGGCAAATTGTGTTCTCAATTTCAATCGAAAAACCTATAATTCGTTCACATCATTCAATATTGAAGAATTTGAACATTTCATGAATATTTTTGTAATATAAAATAGATATAATATAACTACGCACGGCCTTTGTGTAAAGCTTTCACGATTAGCATAAAGGCCGGACAAAGACAGACTTTGGCCATTGTAAATAACGTAAACAGCTATTTATGTGAGAACTTGAGCTTCTGAAAATACATTTTGAAATAATGGGAGTGAATAAAATAAAGGTAGGTCAACATTTGTTGTTAATTAATATCTTCTATTAAACATTCTGTGGCAACACGGTCTCGTTCCTTTGAAAAACTATAATTAAATTAGTCATGAACAAATTTTGTACTCATGAATAACAACCGGACATACGTTTGTCATTAAAAAAAACTAATCGGAATGCTTGGCATTAAAACCATATAAATCCCCATTTAAAAGAATTATTTGTGTGATAATGATCTCTGATGCTTACGCTTAATTACATTTGAAATAAAATTATTTTTACGGATTCCATCGCTTTGTATTTGATTTTTAATTTTCCGATGTTTCGAACACTTTACATTACGGTCATTAGAGGACTATGATATCTCACGTCCAACAAGGCATTATTATTACAGAGATTTATAACTAACCGCTACAGAATTCGTTATTACATTTTGACCTACATTTTCGATACAAATTCATTGACAAAAAGTGATTCTATAAAAAAAAATATTGTTTATGGTCAGATATTATTATACATTAAATGTATGGTAATTATTATATTATGACAATTTACGAGTTAAAAAAAACAAACAAATATATTAAGCTACCATCGAAGCGGAACGCGGCCATTTTGAAAAAGATCCAGCCAAATAACTCAGAGAGCAACAACACTAGTGATTGACTTTTCAAGACGCCTTTTTGAGTGATCCACAAGTGATTGTTTTGAGCCTGAGTGTAATTTGTGTCGATTAATTTAATATTTGTGAATTCAAAAATAAATTCTAACGTTTAAAAACAACACAATAATTTATACTACATTACGTAACGTTGTCTTTTAAAAAAACTATATTTCAGTAAAATAATCACGCTAGTAAAAACGCAGTGTAATGCCCTCCAAACTAGGATATATTTTCATCAACATATAATATAAGAGATTATGTCTGAACCAGATACCTATAAGCACCAGCCAGAGGTTAATCACTACATCAGACATCATATCCATAATTAATAGAAATAAACGTCACTGTACTGAATCTCGACTAGAATTTTTTTCGTCTTCCTTAGCAGGACCGGACCGGGTATGCTCGATGTGGACCAGATAAGATATGTAATGCAGAAGATATATCTGGACTCAATCAGGAAAACCTTATCGGGTCCATATCAGGTATTCCTGATCGGGTCCAGATTAGGCATTCCTGATCGGGTCCGAATGAATTTTGGATCCAAATCAATTATCTGCGTTATATATTTTGCCTGATCCAAAACGAGTATGTCCAGTCCGGTCCTTTTAAAAAACATGAACATCTTAAAAAACATGTTTAATCAATAAAAATATAAATTAATATATGACGTAGGCAGCGAATGCAGTGCTATATTCTTATCATAGAGAGTAGAGAGTCCCAGTGAGCTGTTCCAATTAGGGCGCAACCACCAGACGCTAACGACTTCTACTGGCGCCTGAATTTCTCATTCATGACTTGATCGATCAGTTTTGATCTGATTCGATAATAACTAATTTAATATTAGGCGATGTCATTACGCTTCGGAGAATCTTAACACCGCGATTCAGATAATGACGTCATTTTACTAACGCCATCTACAATTTATTATAACCCAAAACATTAAATGTTAGAATGGTTGTTACAATATTATTATATTTATTTCTATCTATGTTTTCAAATGTACCTATTATTTATTTTTGTTTTTACTTTAAATATAAATTATTTTTATATTATTAATTAAACCTTATTATTATTAAATAAATATGATTAATTAAAGATTTCAGATTTATCTCCTCAGATGCAAATACAATTTACACCGTGGCATAAATATGACAATCATGATATGATACATTTTTTGAATTTTGATTGATATTTTTTTTGTGTTACGAAAACTGTTTCTGGTCCTGATATACTACATGCCTTACTGTATACTTGATTATATTTTACATCAGGCTGTTCTTATTTGATCCAGACCTGGTCCTGATCCGGTATGCCTTACCATACTTGATGATATTTCACATCAGGCTATCCTTATTTGGTCCTGATCTGGTCCTGATCCGGTATGCCTTACCATATTTAATGATATTTCACTTCAGGCTATCCTTATTTGGTCCTGACCTGGTCCTCATCTGGTATGCCTTAACATACTTGATGATATTTCACATCAGGCAGTCCTTATCTGATCCTGACCTAGTCCAGATCCGGTATGCCTTACCATACTTGATGATATTTCACATCAGGCTATCCTCATTTGGTCCTGATCTGGTCCTGATCCGGTATGCCTTACCATACTTGATGTTATTTTACATCAGGCTATCCTGATCTAGATCAGGCCTGGTCCTGATAGGGTTTGCCGGATCCGGCATGCCTCATTCTGTCCTGATCCGGTCCAGATACATGATCTGGTTGAACCATACTTTTTTCTAGTCGGGATGAATTTTTCTTTATGAATGAATTTAATGTCACTGTACTGAAATACGCAATATAGCTGTAATTATAATAATTAATCATCAAAATCGAAATTATTCAAATTACTGAAATTTAGCATTTAACATGCTAGGCTATTAATAAAAACTTGATTACGAGCGAAAAATCGTCATCGTCAAAAAAGTCTCACGTGTAACACTAATTTTTCGCTTGTAATCAAGTTTTTACGAAATTATTCATTAAATTTCTTTTTAAATTATATCCGACAATATAGTTTTCAGTCGACAATTTAATCTTTAATACTCTTCTTTGCATTCGTGTCAAAAATGATCCATTTTATCGACAAATTGCGTTTCTATCATGTACCCGTACATGTCATTAGCAGACGAAAAAAGGTATTTCATTATTCTTCAACGTCTGCCTTTATTTCTTAAAAAAAATTATATATTATTGTGTTTTTGTTTCTGACTAGCAATATTGTATTTTTAATAGAAATATCTTATTCGATGTTAAATATTTTTAACCGACCTTTGCTCCTTTAATTGGCGGCAAGCTATAAAGTAGTAACACCCGACCAAATCCGTCCGAGGCAGCGTCCTCTGCCCCTACCAAGTGATTATGCCATTATTCTAGTCATTATTATAATCATATATTTTTTTGGGGATTTATATGTAGTATGGATGTATGTATGGATGTGAGGGCTATAGACGAAAGGATAGATACTCGTATGTAAAGATTAACATAAGATTAGAGAAGATTAGAGTTCACCTTTGTTAAACAGTTTTTTTGTGCCAAGCTATGGTCTGGTCAAACGCCGCTCTATCCATACCTAACCGACTGCCCAAGATATTGCACAAACAGTTATCTTTTCAGGTGTGATAAGAATCCAAACCACTTTCCTAAGCATAGCAGACTGCTTAAACCACTATAAAATCTGTGTAATCGATTTAGTTTGTCAGTATGTATCATTCAAGCATTAGCTTATCAACGTCCACTATTGGACATGAGAAGCTGAAGAAGAATTTTTTATTTATAAAAACTCGATTACGAAGCAAAAAATGATGTCACAAGCGGGCATCGAAATTCGAATTCAAATCCCGCTTGTGACATAATTTTTTTTCGCTTCGTAATCGGGTTTTTATAAATAATTAAGCATATTAAATGCTAAATTTCAGTAACATGAAGAATTTTTTATATGAAATAAAATTGAAAACAAATGACAATAATACAAAAACGCGCTGAGTTTCTCGCGCTTGATCTTCTCAGTAATGGTCTAGTTCCGATCCGGTGGTAGTTTATTAAATTAAATTAAAATGTTAATACTGACAATACGTAAGTGCCCTCGCAGAATTTATGCACAATAAATGAATTTGAATTTGAAGCTCATATCTAACAGTGGATGCTTCTTTTTTCTTGACATGCTGTAGTCTGGATACATACCGTCCATTCCATCCAGGGGAAGGGTGGCGCGTGGCCCCATAACCCACCGTACTCCCTCCCAATCGCCATTCGGCCGGTCCCTAGTACCGCTTCCTTGACATCCGTAGCCAGGACAGTAGACGTTGAGAGTGAGTAAACTGTCACAAAAGGAGTATATGCTATAATAGCCAATTGACGGGTGGTTTTGCTATCGCTGTAGGTGTTATGAGTCTCACAGGAGAGAGCTGATACCAACTGTTTTCTTACCCAGTTTTAATAACTCCTAGATTAAAATAAATAATGTTGATTTATTGTATTCCCATTACCCAAAGGGAACATAAATAAAATTTTACTTAATGAATTGTCATAAATTTTAATGAATTGTCGTCAATTGTCATCTCAGCTCGTGTACTTTCTATTAATAGGTTGGAATCTCCTACAGAGTATAAGGGAAATCCAATTACCACGCTGGTTAGACCGTTTCGTATAGGGTTTCATTACGAATTCACCTTCTCTTACACACATTATATGCATATTATATCTCTTAGTCATCTTTTTACAACACTTAATGTACTCTTACTCTTTCACCACATGGAAAAATTAATTATAATGTTCGTCACCTCATCTCAGCTCATACATGTCCCACTGTTGGGCTCGAGCCTCTTCCATAATGGGAGGGCAATTGACCTACTATACCACGCTAGTTAGACGTGTTGGTATAGGGTTTTGTTTCGAGTTTTCCTTCTCTCGCATAGATGCTATATGCATTCTATATCCCTTAGTCGTCTCTTACGATCACCCACGGGTAAGATAGGGGGTGGTGAATTGTATTCTTACTCCGTCACCACACGGAAATTGAAAAAAAATATAATGTTACACTAAATAAAATACACTCCCACCAAACTACAATAGATAGATTATTACAGAATGTGAACTATGAAAGCAGATTATGGATAATAATTCATCAAATTTAACATGTCATATAACGAACATTGGGTTTCAGTTTACTAGTTCCCTATTAATCTAATAGGCTTTTACTCAAAATGTACTTCACATCATAACATACATATGTACTCGTATATTACAGTTCCTCTGTTACGTATTTTAATCTACTGCGGTTCATTATTGTTGAAACATTATTGAATTCATATATAAATGAGTTATATTTCTCTATGGTTAGGTTATTTTATGATTATCATCTATATTAAAAAAGAGAATGCAAGCTGTGTGGTACCGGCTAGGAATACTATCAACCCTTACTTTGCTCGTGGATGTCTTATAAGACGACTAAGAGTCTTAGAACGACTTGGACCAACTCAATCTGATGCGGTTTCGTCAACAATTACATTACCAAAGAGGGTTGACGTTTGGAAGGCGGCCGGTCATAAAACTATTGCCAATACCTTGCAATATGTACTATTAAAGAAGAGTACATAATGTATCGACCCCAAATAATTGGGATAAGAGTAGTAGAATGATGATTAAAAAAGAGAATGCATAATATTTAAGTACTTATTTCAATTCTATTGTGAGGAAAGATCATTGCCTAATTTGGAGCTATAAACATACTGTGAATAACTAAGCAAGAGTGTAGTTCTAAACATACTTCTCATCTCAACTCATATATGTCCCATTGTTGGGCTCCAGCCTCCTCCACACTAGAAGTGAAATTGACCTAGTATACCACGCTGGTTATGTTTTTTTTTTGCGGTGAGCTATGGTGTGGTTACGCCCCGTCAGATCGGTCCAGGGCGACGAAAGAGGTGGCACGCGACTCCATAAAACCCACCCTGCAATGCGCCTTTCTTCGCCGTGCGAGCGGGCCACCGGAACTCGATCTTTGTCTTCGGTGGCCCGCTCGACGGTTTTTACTCGCGGGTTCCTCTCGAGTCGATGCCCCGGCAGCTTTCGCCGTCGAGACAGCGTCCTCATGCGGTGACCTCACTCCGGGGGACCGGACTATTCCCCGGTCCGCCAAATCGGTCCGGGGCGACGGACAGCCCGACTAGAAATTTTTTCGTCTTCCTTAGCAGGACCGGACCGGGCATGCCTGATCTGGACCAGATAAGGTATGTAACGGAGAAGATAGATCTGGACCCGATCAGGAAAACCTTATCGGGTCCAGATCAGGCATTCCTGATCGGGTCCAGATCAGGCGTTCCTGATCGGGTCCGGATGAAATTTTACTGATCGGAACCATATCAATCATCTGCGTTATATATCTTGCCTGATCCAAAACGAGTATGCCCAGTCCGGTCCTTTTAAAAAACATGAATATCTTAAAGAACATGTTAAATAGGTACAAATATAAATTAATATATGACGTAGGCAGTGCTATATTCTTATCATAGAGAGTCCCAGTGAGCCGTTCCGATTATGGCACAACCACCAGATGCTAACGACTGCAACTGTCGCCTGAATTTCTCATTCATGACCTGATCGATCTGTTTTAATGTGATTCGATAACAACTAATTTAATATTAGGTCATGTCATTACGTTTCGGAGAATCTTAACACCGCGATTCAAATAATGACGTCATTTTACTAACGCCATCTATTTATTATGACCCAAAACATTAAATGTTAGAATGGTTGTTACAATATAATATTTCTATCTATCTATGTTTTCAAATGTTAGGTACATTTATATTATATATATATATCATATATATATATATATATATATATATATATATATATATATATATATATATATATATATATATATATATATATATTATTTATTTTTGTTTTTTACTTTAAATATAAATTATTTATATTATTAATTAAACATTATTTATTAAATACATATGATTAATTAAAGATTTCAGATTAATCTCTGAGGCAAATACAATTACGCGGTGGTATACTGTTTCTGGTTCTGATATACTACAAGCCTTACTATATACTTGATGATATTTCACATCAGGCTATCC
This sequence comes from Lymantria monacha, assembly GCA_905163515.2. NCBI lineage: Eukaryota > Metazoa > Arthropoda > Insecta > Lepidoptera > Erebidae > Lymantria > Lymantria monacha. The sequence goes on along the minus strand of LR991097.1, from coordinate 14,146,669 downwards.
TTATTTGGTCCTGATCTGGTCCTGATCCGGTATGCCTTACCATACTTGATGTTATTTCACATCAGGCTATCCTGATCAGGACCAGACCTGGTCCTGATAGGGTTTGCCGGATCCGGCATGCCTCATTCTGTCCTGATCGGGTCCTGATACGGTATGCCTTACCATACTTGATGATATTACACATCAGGCTATCCTTATTTGGTCCTGACCTGGTCCTGATCCGGTATGCCTTACCATACTTAATGATATTTCACATCAGGCTATCCTTATTTGGTCCTGATCTGGTCCTGATCCGGTATGCCTTACCATACTTAATGATATTTCACATCAGGCTATCCTTATTTGGTCCTGATCTGGTCCTGATCCGGTATGCCTTACCATACTTAATGATATTTCACATCAGGCTATCCTTATTTGATCCTGATCTGGTCCTGATCCGGTATGCCTTACCATACTTGATGTTATTTCACATCAGGCTATACTGATCAGGACCAGATCTGGTCCTGATAGGGTTTGCCGGATCCGGCATGCCTCATTCTGTCCTGATCGGGTCCTGATCCGGTATGCCTTACCATACTTGATGATATTACACATCAGGCTATCCTTATTTGGTCCTGACCTGGTCCTGATCCGGTATGCCTTACCATACTTAATGATATTTCACATCAGGCTATCCTTATTCGGTCCTGACCTGGTCCTGATCCGGTATGCCTTACCATACTTGATGATATTTCACATCAGGCTATCCTTATTTGGTCCTAACCTGGTCCTGATCCGGTATGCCTTACCATACTTAATGTTATTTCACATCAGGCTATCCTGATCAGGACCAGACCTGGTCCTGATAGGGTTTGCCGGATCCGGCATGCCTCATTCTGTCCTGATCGGGTCCTGATACGGTATGCCTTACCATACTTGATGATATTACACATCAGGCTATCCTTATTTGGTCCTGACCTGGTCCTGATCCGGTATGCCTTACCATACTTAATGATATTTCACATCAGGCTATCCTTATTTGGTCCTGATCTGGTCCTGATCCGGTATGCCTTACCATACTTAATGATATTTCACATCAGGCTATCCTTATTTGGTCCTGATCTGGTCCTGATCCGGTATGCCTTACCATACTTAATGATATTTCACATCAGGCTATCCTTATTTGATCCTGATCTGGTCCTGATCCGGTATGCCTTACCATACTTGATGTTATTTCACATCAGGCTATACTGATCAGGACCAGATCTGGTCCTGATAGGGTTTGCCGGATCCGGCATGCCTCATTCTGTCCTGATCGGGTCCTGATCCGGTATGCCTTACCATACTTGATGATATTACACATCAGGCTATCCTTATTTGGTCCTGACCTGGTCCTGATCCGGTATGCCTTACCATACTTAATGATATTTCACATCAGGCTATCCTTATTCGGTCCTGACCTGGTCCTGATCCGGTATGCCTTACCATACTTGATGATATTTCACATCAGGCTATCCTTATTTGGTCCTAACCTGGTCCTGATCCGGTATGCCTTACCATACTTAATGATATTTCACATCAGGCTATCCTTATTTGGTCCTGATCTGGTCCTGATCCGGTATGCCTTACCATACTTAATGATATTTCACATCAGGCTATACTGATCAGGACCAGACCTGGTCCAGATCGGGTTTGCCGGATCCGGCATGCCTCATTCTATCCTGATCGGGTCCAGATACATGATCTGGTTGAACCATACTTTTTTTCTAGTCGGAAGGCGGCGCGCAACCCCATAGACCCACCCTGCAAACACCTCTCTTCGCCGTGCGAGCGGGCCACCGGTACCCGATCTTTGTCTTCGGTGGCCAACATACTCCCCCCTAAAAGAGATAATGTTCCTAACCGCCACGTTTGGTATACAATTGACGAAAGTAGTTAATTAAAAACGCCTAGGAGAGCACTACGACTAGTTTCTCAGAAAAATATTTAATTGCTCCTAGTACTCCCTCAACTGATTTTTACAACTCCTACGGGAATATAAGAGAGTGTGATACGTTGTGTTCTGATAAATCCTCGTTGAAAATAAAAGTTTAATAGATATCAGAACGAATTGGCCCAGGTCGATATAAATTTCTTACTCGTCTATTACGACACCCATGGATAATATAAGGTTTGGTAATAAACATAGTCCGCCACCGCAAAGCAAGGGCCAAAGAGAAGAAATTCGTATATTAGTTGTAAATACATTATTTCAAGATAGCTGATTTGATGTATCTTAACAAACCTGGTATAATAAAACAAAATTTTTAGTCAAACAGCTCTTATACATGTTTGTAATGGCCGAACCCTCTGTCCGGCCTGTAAGCTAATTTAGCAAAGTTCAACATAAAAGGTCACCAACAGTTTTGTTATTTGTGTTTCGAGGCGCACCCGCATCCTTATTAGCATAGTTTCATTACCCACTATGAGTAGCTACAATATAAATAAACTCTTCTTTTTATTTGGAATAATAAGTATAATTGAATATTTATATCTCAGATCATCATCATTCTCTTACTCTTATCCCAATTACTTGGGGTCGATATAATATGTACTCTTTTTTTCATAGTACATATTGTAAAAGTTATTGACAATAGTTTTATGACCGGCCGTCAACCCTCCTTGGAAATATAATTGTTCACCAAACTCTATCTGAGCTGGCCCAGGTCATTATAAGGCTCTTAGTCGTCTTTTACGACATCCACGAGCATAGTAAGGGTTGATAGTATTCCTATCTGCTACCACACACCTATAAAATATTTATATCTCAGATACTGGATCAATATCACTCAGCTGAAATAGAGTAAGACTTTTAAGAAGACCATTGTTATATTTAATGTATGACTGAAGTTGTATGTCAAATATGCTATGTAAATTTTACAGGGTTCTCGAAGCAATTATATTTGCTCGATACCGTAACTTGGAGTATCTGTGCATACCTCTCAAGCAGCCCTTATCAACGATAAACATAATTTAGATTACGTCTCTCTCAGCTATAATATTGTACAGACGTGTTAATTAACAAAATTTATTAATTAAAAATGTATTAAGCGTCAAGAAATATAGGCATTTACAGCCATATAAAATCATGCAAATATCATCATTCTCCTACTCTTATCCCAATTAATTGGGGTCGATACAATATGTACTCCTCTTTCATAGTATCTACATATGTACTGTATAAACGTTAATGGCAATAGTTTTATGACCGGCCGCCTGCCAGACGTTAACCCTTTTTGGGAATGTAATTGCTGACCAAACGGCATCAGATGGAGCTGGCCCAGGTCGTTACAGGGCTCTTAGTCGTCTTTTACGACACCCACGAGCAAAGTAAGGGTTGGTAGTATTCGTCGCCGCTACCACACAGCTTAAAATCATAGCTAGCTTAAGGGGGCATCGAGGATTTTACAGAAAAAATGCGCTCGTTTGATGTCTTACTGTATCCTTATTTCCAACGCTTTAGTTGTGTAATTCTTATATAGGATATTTAAGGATTGACTCTATGCATTATACATTTTAAAAACACGATCACTTGTAATTTCCTCGATAGAAAAAAAATCCAAAGTCACCTCTAAATGAAAAAATAAAACCATAATACGGCGTAAATACTTCATAAAAGTTTATAAAATTTTGAACGTTAATAAAACTTCGTGTTTCCTATAACTTATATATTTTACTTCTTTAAAATGTGTATTTGTTTAAATAACATGAAGGAAATACCTAAAATCGTCCGCGGTGTGTCCACTTTAATTAGAGCCACCACCCTTCCGCCTAGGGGTGTCCACTTTGAAAAAACATCGATGTTTTTATCGATTCATTTCGATGTATCGGATGCATTTCGATGTATCGGATGAAAACATCGATGTTTTGTAAACATCGAGTACTTTTCTAAAATATATTACAAAGCTAAAGTCATATCAAAAGTGATACTTCAAAAAAAAATAATTGTGGCATTTATACCCATTCCAATCCCTTATAATTGTAATTTATTAATAACTGTAATTTATTACATAAACTTGAGTTTTTGTAACATTAACTGGTTATCATCGATTTGATGTTTTATGAAAAAACATCGATAAATTGAGTATTTCGATAGCTTTTCAAAACATCGGATCGATTCGATGTATCGCATTGTAAACATCGATGTTTTCGATGCATCGATGTATATCGAATATCTCTACTTCCGGTTCCGCCCTATCCGCTAACCGCTTTAGTGCTGCTTCGGCTATCGGACGCGGAGGTTGTGTCGCTTGCGCATACAAACAATTTTGTAAACGTATCAAGATAATTTTCATTATTTTACTTTATTTCAAATGGGAAATAAAGTGAATAAGTCAAAAAAAGGAGATGGGTGAAAAAACAAAGCTAAACGCTTACATGAACTAATAAAACTCAAATATCTATTTAATACGACTGCACACATGGCGTAGTGGGTATGGTACGGGTCTACCGTGTCAAGTGTCGCGGGTTCGATTTCCGTGCGGGACAATACTTTGTGTCATCCACAAACTGATATTCTGAGCCTGAGTGTAATTTTTGTCCGTCGAATGTATGTTTGTAAAGTTCCCCGCTATATAAGGATTATTTCCTTGGTGTAGTCTTAAAAAAAAATGTTTCAACTGGATATTTTAAAAGCAATTAATTTGTCTCTCTAGAGCGAGAAACCAAAAGGTAGATAGTTTTGACGACAAAGAATATACCTCCGTTACTCCGTAAGTATGTATGTATATTCAGTCCCTATCAACATACTATCTCAAATTTTGAACCCCAAGAGTGGTATTTGCTACTGTGGATTCATAGTTGACACTTACCTACGTACCTACCTATATATTTGCAATATCTAAACTAAAAGGTGCCCATTGCAAAGTTATTTACTTCTTTCTATTTATAGGGTAGTTGTACCAGTTGTTGGCAATTCGAATTCGCCTATGAGGCAAGTGAAAAAATAAGAGAATGTGTACTTATAGTAAAAGGAGGGTGTCCCTAGACGAGAAAGTCGGGTCGGGACTGTCACAGAGTCAATATGGGTTCAGGGGCGGCCGGTCAACTTGTGACGCGCTGGCCGCCCTGAAGTTCTTGGCCACCGATGCGGTGACCAAAAAAGCAGTCCTCCTGGTAGTTTCGCTGGACATAAAGAACTGCACCCGCCCCCCGCATGAGACGCTAAAAGAGTTAGACCAGACAGAAGCTCTAACATCAGCATTTTTTAAGTGAACAAGTATTGGCGGGGACGGTCACCCCCAGTACTACCTAGCCTGTGGCTAATTTTAATAGCACTAGGAAGTATTTGTTTTAGTGATAGTTTGTTATATAAAATCGCTGAAATTACCTCAGAACAGTTCTCTTTATCGGTCTTAGAAATATCCAGGAATATGAGAATTTTACAGCGTCGTCTTGTTTCCAAAAAGTCTATAGCTCTGGTGCATTCATTGATTTGATTACGAAGTAATCCAAGCATGGTATACATAAGTTCTCTGAAGGTCTGGAACTCCTCTACAACTTTGGCAAGAGACGTGTTCTTGTTTTCAGTTCCAGTTCCACTCCTGTCAATAGTTTTACCTATTCCTGTAAGACTTTTCACGTAGTCTTGCTCTTTTATCTTTTAATTTCATAGTTTTACGTATTTCTGCAAGTGTCCGGTTCTGACACAAAAAACGGGACTGTTACTTAAGAGTCCCGTTTTGAAATTAAAAAAATATGGTTATATTAGGCATATGTCCCACGCTCTCTGCCAAAACCACTATGATTTCTGTATATACGACATTCTTTTACCAATCGTTCGGATTTGGTCCAAAAAATTTTCACCTTCCTAAATCTCCTCAATTATTTTACGTAGTTCTCAATGTATATTAACAGAAACTTAAGCGAGGTTTTTATTGAAATATTTTTTTACGGAAATACGAACATTGTAAATTTTAATGCAATTAGTTACATGTTAAATTAATTATATCTGGTTCTACTGAAGATATCGTTACATTTTTTTTTCGCTGTCCATGCAGCGTGAAGCGCAGTTTTAAATTATATTCTCACTCTTAAATTAGTAACGGTAGTAAATAGTAAATCCTTTTGAAAGAGACTTTTGTAGCTAAAAATATATTTAGAATACGATGGAAAACTTTTTCAATCGTTTTCGTTGTGGTTTACAATTAAATTGTTATCATTTTAAAGGCACTCAAAGTAAAGGTACAACAATCACGTGACTAAAAGCTAATATTACTTACCTTTCAAATAATTAATGTAACGATAGCAGCAGTAGAACTAGAGATAATGAATGTAACATGTAACAGAATTGAATGAAGCATTGTCAAATGGTCATATTTTCGAGAAAAGATTTTTTGAACAAAAGCCTTGTATATGTTTTTCCTTATGTTCAGTATCTACAGAAAAAAAAATTAGGTCCAATCAAAATTATCAAGCCAAAAACGTGTTTGACTTGTAAAAAAATGTCCCATATAACAATCAATTTCCGCATCACATATTTCTGAAGGGGCATCTGGGCCATTCCATTGTGACTGGTGGGACATTTGACTCCGTAATTAAACTAACTGTAAGCTATGATTATTTCATCAAAACTCATAAAATAGTAAAATGTGTTTTAAAACATAGGTGAATAATTGATGTACAACAGTCCGTTAAAAAAAATTACTGAAATTTTTCTGGCTCTTTAATCATTATTAGACTGAACGCAACTGGTGGGACACCGAAAAATCACCCTTTCTTACCATGGAGTACTTGAATACAAATTTTTGTTCGATCACTTAACTTTTGAATAAGATTTTTTTTAATGTAAAATTTATTCTATATTCTTTCGTTTTTATTTGTAATTAGAATGATAGAATACGTAAAAGCAATATTTTTTTTATTTAATTGTGACTGGTGGGACAGATCTTTGTGACAAAGTCCTAATTATTATTCTAATTATTTATTTAGATCAGTCATGAGGTCTTTATAAACTATATAAGCATTGTTAATCATCAATTTTCCTATTATTTAAAATAAGGATTTACGGATAAAAAGAACACGAATAGAGTTTCAAACGTACTCTAATAACAAAAGTTAGATAAAATTTAATTGTTAAAAAAACACTTTTGTCTTAAACTACCATAAAATAAAACGATGATATCTAATTAAAAAAATATATAACTATTAATTTAGTTATTCATTTTCACTCGAATTATATACTTCTCAATAAATTAACTTTTGTTCCTGAATCATCAAAGCTTTTTTGAACTCAAAACATATTGCCGTCAAAGCATAAATGGTGCATTTGTTTCCTTCACATTTAAAATGATGATGGTTTTGTATATGTGGATTCGTTTTAATGTTTTGCCATATTTTGTTTAGATTTGTTTTATGTTCCTTTATTTCATCCATGCCACCAAAGGAAATATATAACCTATCACTATATTAGTATAATTGATTGAATTAGGCGATACATGGCGGAAATCCATTATTATTATAAAATGGAGGAGAGGACGGAAAACCCACCACTTTCCCACGGTTAATCAATATACCGTACACCTCAAAAAAGGAAGGAATACGGGATGGGATCAAGGTGGAATAGGATATAAGGCAATCTTACTTCTGTGATGAGCACCACCTCCAGAACTTCTACTTGCAATTAATATTTATTTCATGTAAAAAAATAAATTATTTTTTTTTAATTGAAGGTCAGGAAGAGAAACAAAGTTACAATCTACCGAAATCAATCATGATTCTATCGTATGTTAACTGTAAGCTAGAGTCTCAACAATAATATGTGGTGGGACATAATTAAAAAAAAATTCATATGAAAATTTTAACAGTTATAAAAAGTTTAAATAGTTCTTCACAAATATATATTTGTGAAGAACGAAGTAACAATATTGTTACTTCTAGAATAAATCGGATGTTATAAAGTCACATTTGAGGTTAGATAAACAACTTCTACTTCTTTTTACGTGACTGATGGGGCATGTGATATGCTTATATTCAGACATGTAATATACAAAAACTAACATATATTTTTTAATTAATTATATGTAGTTAATTACTTTCTTTAAACACTTTCTGAAAAATGTAATCATCATGTTGCTGACATCATTTAGATGCCTAAAAATGATATTGCCAACTTAAGTAACATTCGCTCCCTAGATAATCCAGTAAGATTCAAAAGTTTTTATCGAGAAAATATCAGTTATTTTTGAATAAAAATTTTGTTTTTCCACAAATTAATCAATTATAGACTTTTGACAATGAGTTAGTACTAAATTAAAAGTAATTAGAGGAATTTATATTTTTTTATCGTTTTCCTCTTTTCCATAGAATGCTCCATCTCTAAAACATCGTTCTAATGTAATTATAATAATTTTGTAATCATTCAACATTTATTGCACTGATTTATAATTAGAATCATTTGAATTAAAAAACCTTAACTCGGCCGGGAATTGGGATTTTTACCCTATTTAGGCGTTCTATTATTTAAATTATTGAGTTCACTTTATTGTTTTTCTTTTTGTATAGTTACATTTTATTATTTTCGTAATATTAGATATTATTCAAATGCAGTACCTAACTATGCCAGTAAATTACAAAATAAAATATGTGTAAAATCTGGAAGCGGTTGCTAACTGTAAATAACTTTAACAAAAGTATTTTAAATAACTTTTGTTATTTTATTTTGTAAATATCAGCAACACCGTCGCTACTCGCTAGTCGATCGGCGCATGGTTCAAGTCGCTCGCTTTTGTTTGTGTGCCTCACGCACACATACACGGAGCGCAAAAAATACCTAAAATCGTTTAGCGACAAAAGCTCTAAGCCCCTTTAAAGCCCGCAAATACAATATATGATAAAAAAAAATACAGCGAGGTAAGCAGTCGAAATTTATATTATTTCTTATAGTCTAGACGTTCTTTATTCCCAATAAAGCTATAATCCAGTCATGGGCCCGGGGCGGTAAAACTGAATGAGGCCCCCTTTCTTTTTTTTTTCTCGCAAGGTGGACCATGGATGTGGTCGCGCCTCGACAAATCGGTCCGGGGCGACAGAAGAGGCGGCGCGCAACCCCATGGACCCATCCTGCGAGCACCTCTCTCCGCCGTGTGAGCGGGCCACCGGTATCTGATCTTTGTCTTCGGTGGCCCGCCTGGTGGTTCCTCTCATGCCGACACCCCGACAGCTTTCGCCGTCGGGGCGTCGCTCTCACGCGGTGGCCTCACGTTGGGTGACCGGACAATTCCCCGATCCGATCACCCGAAGCCTCGATTATGGCGGCATCAGGCGCAGATATTCGCGCCTACGCATGCCGGCCGCTGACGGCGGCCTGGGTTACGGGAATCCTCCCGGACTCGTTCCGCCGCCTCCTTCTACGAGATGACAGCCTCGCAGAAGGCAGCGACCGCGTCCCAGTTCCTGACGCTGTCGACCATCACTTTCGCGACAGCTGGCAGCGTCAGGTCGGCACCGATAACAGCGACGAGGTCACGGCGCTGCCCGTCCCAGCTCGGACATACCTCGAGCGTGTGTTGCGCCGTGTCCTCGTCACTACTGCAATGGTGGCAGGACGGAGTCCACTCCCTATACGCGACCGTGTGCAGGTAGAAGCCGAAGCAACCGTGCCCCGATAATACCTGCACCAGCCGGAAGGAGAGGACTCCGTGCCGCCGCTCCATCCACTCCATCAGTACGGGCCGGAGGGCCTCAACGGTAACAACACCGTGTCTAGGCCTCTCCAGCCGCGTAACCCAACGGGCGATGTCGTCTGACGATGACTGAATGGAGGAGCTTTAAAAAATATGTAATTTTACAAGCTTTTTTTTTAAGTGCAACTTCTTTGCGCGCCATGAGGGTAAAATTTTTACAGATGTAACGCAATATTAGTGACACGAAAATGTGGGACTTTTTGTCCAAGAAGAGGGATAGAGTGATTGAGACCGATTGAGAAAGGGCGAACATAGCATGAAGCACAGGCCATGGAGCAAGAGTAGGGAACAAACGAGTGAAAAAGAGAGAGTGAGATAGAGCGAACATCGCATCACGAACAGTGCAATGGAGCGAAAGGTGGGAGAGAGCTAACGAGAAAGGTTGAGAGAGAGTAAGATAGGGTGAATGTCGCATAACGCACATAGTCATGGAGCGAGAGAAGGGAGAGAGAAAAGGAGAACGAGAAAAAATTCACGCTATCTGTTGATATATGTATGTAAACGAGATTGGGGGATGGGGAGAGAGAGAGAGAGAGAAGAGTAAAGAGAAAGAGAGACTGGTACAGATCTTAACGGGGCATGGTTGCTTCGGCAAATACCTGCTCACGGTCGTGAAGAGGGAGAGGACACCGTCCTGCCACCACTGCGATTGCGACGAGGACCATCGCTAAGGCGATGCTTGACAGGGTCAGGAACCGGGACGCGGCCGCCACCTTCTGCGACAGTCGTCTCGCGGAAGGAGGCGGCAGTACGGCTCCGAGAGAAAAACCTCTTGTGTGACATGCTCTACCACCGGTGCCTGGGGCGGCGCAGACGCAAGTACCTGCACCTGATGCCGTCCTAGCTAAGGCCAGGCCACGGGTGACTGGACCAATAACCCGCCGGGCTGGCTATGGATGGCAAGGAAGCGGTACCAGTGGCTGGCGCAATGGGGATTGGAAGGGAATACGGTGGTTTATGGGGCCACGCGCTGCTCTTCCGTCGCCCCGGACGAAACGGGAGGCGTGTGTCCACAGCCACAGCCTACCCAAAAAGAAAAATATAGAAAGCCAGAATTGTATATAGGTTAGAATGCTAAAATCACAAATAGCCGGTAGGAGCATGTTTGCTCTTGATCTCGTATCTAGATTTGCTTTTGATGGATGGCTGTAATGTTTTGATCTTGATGAAATTATGAAGCTACTAAGCATATTTTTAAAGTCTTGTTTAGGATTTGATCAGAGGAACGCGGACGCATTGCAAAGAGACCAGAGCTCCAGGGCGGTACGCCCCTTCCGCCCCCCTGTTAGTCCGCCACTGAATCCCGGTCATATTGTTGAGAATTATTCAGAAAACCCTAATATTTTTTCTTGAACCAATCCGATTTATGCGATTATTCGCGTAGGCTTAGGCCACTAAATCTTCTTGTTAGTAGTCACGTATAGCCATTGAGGCCTTTACTTTCTAATTTAACAATAGCATTGTTTTATAAAAAAAGTAAATAATTTTCTATTCATTCGTAAACATGTGCACATGCTAAGTTTAATTGCATTTTACTTGCAAAACAATTATTCATTTTTTTAGAGATTTTAGAGGACACGCGAATGTATTTTCTTTTATCACCTGAAAATTATATCAATTAAACAACTTTATCACATTGATACATAAGTATATTTATAAAATAGAAATACTGAACTTATTAAGAACAAATTTTAGAAGTAGTCTAAGTTACTCCTCTTTTAAAATCGATCCAGCCGTTTCAAAGTTTATCCGAAACGTATTGTATAATTATATTTATAAAATAGAAATACTTAACTTACTAAGAACAAATTTTAGAAGTAGTCTAAGTTACTCCTGTGTTAAAATTTATCCAGCCGTTTCAAAGGTTATCCGAAACAAACAGACAGAGAAAAATGTCAAGAAATATATTTTCATTTTAGATGCCGTATATGTTTTCATATGCATTTATTATTTAGCTGTAATTTTAACATTATAAAAACAACACTACAATTTTATTTATATTCCCTCGTAACATTGTACACAGTACCATTTCATGGAAATATATGTGGCAATAGTGTTCGTAGATATATATGTCTCGTTTATCCACGACTCACATTTTATTAAGCCAACAGTGAAATTATTGGCGGGTGAAATGCATCGTATAATTTGAAGGTCTCTGTCTGATGCACTAATGTCAAAAAAAAAATTGTTTTCTATTTTTCACCAAAAAAAGAAATATTCAAAATTAAAAATGCAGCGAATGTAAAGACAAGATGAAAATTTTATATCAAAATCATTAAATAAAAATTTGTATCAACCAGTAATCTTATTAAACATTTAAGTACATGGGCTTTTTTAAATATCTCTAAATTGCTATGAATATAAAAATGCTATGCAAATAAAAAGTGAAAAATCGAATTAAAAAAATTTCAATGTGTAAAGAAGAACAACTATCGTTACAAAAAGCGCGCGAAGTAAGAACAGATGTACAACGGCCTACCGACAAACCCACACTAAACGCTGCAACACCATCGCGCCTTGCTAAATTCTAGCGGATAATATTATAGCTATAATTAATTACTAGTACGTACAGTTAACTGTTTAATCATTTAGATACAGGTCACGCACAAGCAGTTTGCATAATAGTCCTCGCAGATTACCAATGGTGGCAGGCCAAAAATATTGCGAATTAATGTAAATTACTTTATCTATGGAGTGTAGCGTGTAATGAGTGTATTTTTAGACATAAAATTAGATAGCGCTACTGGTACAAAATAGTATCTTATTTATTAAAATCACAAATTTCAAATTGCATTTTCTTTTTTTTCTTTACAGTCCATTTCCTGCTGACTGTTAAAAGAAAAAAGAACAAGAATAAAAAAAAGAGTTGTATCTCAAGTTGTAATGGTCTAAGTTATTTCCTTCTGGGCTATAGACTTACCATCTATCTCTTCCTATGAGAGAATGAAGTATGTAAAAGAATCGATGGAGTGTAAATGGTCTGTGACTATAAATCTTTTTTCTATGAGTGTGTGTGTAGAACACCCCGAAGGGCCCATTATGGCTACATTTAAAAAAATCCTAGCGGCGTAGGTCCACCATAAATAAATAATCATAATATTGCTTTGCTCTTTTCCCAATTACTTGGTGTCAACGCAATTTGTACTCTACTTATTTTGTACATATTGTAAAATTTATTGACATTAGCTTTATGTCCAGTCGTCTGCCTAACTTTGATCCTCCTTGGGAATGCAATTTTTGACCAGATGGCATTAGATGCAGTTGGCGCAAGACAATGTAAGAATCTTTTTAACACACTTACATTGGTAATGGTTGGTAGTATTCGTAGCCATTAACACACAGCAGGCCTGCCATAAAATTGGAATATAAATTTGAAATTTATTCATCTTATTTATATTCTTTTGTGAGAAAAAAAAACCGAAGAAAAACGAGTTAATAAGTTCTTAAGAAAGAAAACATATTTTGTACTAGCTTCTGAGGCACCCACGGCCACATGAGTAAATAAACGTACAGAGACCAAGCTTCTAAGGAGCGAGCAAAATTGTTACCTATTCTGATAGGGTTGGCACATGAGGATGAAAATAAATACACAAAACGTTTGTCAGCTTTTTATGTGTGGATATTTTTTTACAAATTGCTTACTCTAAATAGTTTTTTTTTTTAATTTTTAATTTTTAATAATTTGTTATATCTCTTAATCGAATGATAAATTCTAAATCTAATATAAAGTTTTTTTAAATAATCAATGGGGAAGCACTTGCATGGCATATCAAATTTACAATGTTGTATATGTTTTAGTATATCACTACCAATATTAACAATATTTATGTCTAGATCGAAATATTCTCGAAATTTCTTCTCAAACAATTTAACAAATGCGATGAAGTTGTCAGGAGGTATTATTAAATTTGTACCAGCTTCTGCCCGCGGTCACATGAGTAAATAAACGTACAGAGACCAAGCTTCTAAGGAGCGAGCAAAATTGTTACTTATTCTGATAGGGTTGGCACATGAGCATGAGAATAAATACACAAAATGTTTGTCAGCTTTTTTATGTGTGGATATTTTTTTTACAAATTGCTTACTCTAACTAGATTTTTTTTGTAATTTTTGATTTTTACTAATTTGTAATATCTCTTAATCGAATGATAAATTGTAATCTAATATAAAGTTTTTTTAAATAATCAATGGGAAAGCACTTGCATGGCATATCAAATTTACAATCTTGTATACGTTTTAATATATCACTACCAATATTAACAATATTTATTTCTAGATCGAAATATTCTCGAAATTTCTTCTCAAGCAATTCAACAAATGCGATGAAGTTGTCAGGAGGTATTATTAAAAAACCCAATTGTATACTGCTTTCGTTAAAGTCTTTGTAATGGCTGAAAAAGAATATTTCCCCATATTTATAGGTTGTTCAGATCTATTAACATAAAATGTCATTTTCAAAAAAAGATATGTTTTTATTTTTTCGATTATTGTTCATGCACGCAGTACAATAAACCATATTTACCCTCTTTCTAATTAATTCAAATTTCAAATTTAAACAAACACGCACGACGCGATGCACAGCAAGCGGTGAGTGAGCCCTTTGTTTGAGCACTGGCCGAACCAGCCTAAAAAGATTTCGTTCCGTACGTGACGAGCCGCCAGTGCTCACGCACACACGCGCATCATACTTGTAGTGATGTACCTACCGTGGCGCGGTTGTTTGAATGTTTGTCTCTGTACGTTTATTTACTCATGTGCCGCGGCTTCGCCCGCGTAAAAGGTTACTTTCCTAAAGTATCTAGTAGTTATCTCCTATTTTTATTTTTCCTCTTAAGGGTATTTTTTTTTACAAAATTTTAATATCATATTTATTTATATCTAATCAATAGCCTTAAAATAAGTTTCAAGCTTCTGGCTTTAAAAATGGCGATACTTCCTTACAACTTTTCATCGCCCTTTGCAACCCTTTTTTGCATTAAAAAGTAACCTATGTCCTTTATCAGGCTATCTTTATAGACTATCTGTGTACCAAATTTCATTTAGATCGGTTGAATAGTTTAGGTGTGAAAGAGCGACAGACAGACGGAGTTACTTACGCACTTACTTTACGCATTTATAATATTAGTAAGGATTACACTAATATCCATAATAAGTGACTTTATTATTATAAGATATTAACAACATATTCTAGTTACCACTTGTAACATTAATTAAGATTAACTATGTTCCTCTACTTGAATAATTTATTTCATTAAGGATATATTTGGTCACAGATATGCTAAAGACGTGAAATTACATACCTAAACTTTAAAAAACAATTTACATGATAAGTCATTACAATTGTATTTTTATTCGTATCGTGTTTTTATATACATTGTATTTATAGTACCTATAACTGTATTTATATCATAATTGTATTTATATCATAATTATATTTATATCATAATTGTATTTAGGTATATTAAGGATGTAGGTACCGGGGAGACCGAGACTAACCTACCTAGACCAGATTGATCACGTACTGAACTAAGGTGGAGTCAAGTGTCTCCGAAACCAGCGAGCGTGTATGAAGAGAATTATTAATGTTGAGGAAGCGAGTGAAGTATGCAAGGATAGAGTTTCTGGCACTCTGTTCTCTCTGCATACCCTGCAAAGGATATGGCGTGATGATATGTATGTATGTATGTATTTATATTATAACTGTATTTATATCGTAATCGTAATTATATTATAATCGTATTTATATCATAATTGTATTTATATATTTAGTAATTCGATGTATTAGAATTTATTACCACAGTTCACTGTTGGACTTAAGTTTCCTCAAGGAGCGATATCGCCACACTAGGCTTAGCGACTGCAGTTGGTGTTAGAAATTGCTCAGGAATACTGCTACCCATTTTTTTAGTGATTTGTCAAGGAGTTTTAGCAGCATAGCCATCTCGGTTCAAAATGAGAATCATTCCTGCCCTATGGATTTATTCGAGAGTGAAGTCGTGAGACAATGGCAATATCATTCACGACGTATACATAACTCACATTCTACGAAACATCGTTTCTGATATTATTTTACACTAGCTATGACCCGCGATTTCGTCGACTTGGAATTAACTTGACACAGTATATATGTTAATTAATAAAAAACAAATCAATTCGTAAAATTTGTGAATTGTTTATAATTTTCTATTCTTTCGTAAATATGTGTATAGGCAAAGTTTAATTCCTTTTTTCCTTAAAATAAAAAGTTTTTTAATAGGCTCTAGACGTGGACGCGTTATTACCTGAAAATTAGGTCAACTTATCAACTTTGTCACATTGATATATGAGTATATTTACCAAATAGAAATATTGAACTAACTAAGAACAAATTTCAGAAGTATTCTAAGTTACTCCTTGTAACATTATCTATCTCACAATGAAAGTTCCGTCAAAATCAATCCAGCCCTTTCGAAGATTAGCCGAAACAAATAGATGGACGAAAATTTCAAAAATTGTATTTACCTTTTAAATGCTGTATATACTCGTACTTTCATATCATCTTTGTGGTGACGGAGTAAAAATAAATTTCACTACCCCAGATCTTACACATGAGTGATCTTGGGAGATGTCTAAGATATATACAATGCATATGACATATATGCAAGAGAGGGAAAACTTGAAATCAAAACCCTAATATCAACACGTCTGACCAGCATGGTATAGTAAATCAATTTCTCTGCCATTATTAAGGAGACGCGAACCTAACAGTGTAACATATGTGAGCTGAGATGACATGCTTTCATAAACATCCTTACTAATATTATAAATGCGAAAGTAACTCCGTCTGTCTGTCTGTCTGTCTCGCTTTCACGGCAAAACTACTAAACCGATTTAAATAAAATTTGGTACACAGATATTTTAAAACCTGAAAAAGGATATAGGCTACTTTTTAATTGAAAAAAAGCATAGTAAAGAGTTGAAAAGGGGGATGAAAGATTGTATGAAAGTATTGTCATTTTCAGAACTGGAAGAATAACACTTATATTTTAGGCTGTTGATTAGATATAAATAAATATAGTATTCAAAGTTAAAAAAAGCTACTCTTAAAAGGGTGTAAAATAAACATAGAGGATAACACATTTACGGATGATTTTTATTTTATTACAATGAACATCTCAGGAGATATCACTATTTTAAAAATAACATCACAGCAAAATAATGATCAAGTACTGCGTGGGTATTTATGACTAGCTTCTCTTCGGGACTTCGTCCGCGTGGAATTGTTACTTTAGATTAACGCTAACTTACGATTATTCCACGCGTACAAAGTCACGGGCAGAAGCTAGTTTAATATAAAGGTGTAATTTCGATATTACAAATAAAGAATAATATTTTATTTGTATATATATTTCCTCGTAACATTGTACACAGAAACATTTCATGGAAATATATGTGGCAATAGTTTTCGTAGATATATAGTACGTAAGCCTACTTTAGTAACACATATATCAATGTCTCGTTTATCCACGACCCAAATAATGTCACAGTACAATTTTTTTTTTTTTTTTACTAAGCCAACACTGAAATTACTAACGGGTGAAATGCATCGTGTAATTTGAAGGCCTTTGTGTGATGCACTAATGTCACTGTTCGCCTTTTATCACAAAAGCACATAACTTCCAACGTGACCCAGATCTGTACGCATAGGTGTTTTCAAACATAATTTTGTTAGCAAACACTTTTGCGTTTTGTTTTTTAAAAAATGTTCATGACGAGGCTTATAGCTTTGTGTTATTAGCAGCTATGCCTTCAGTTTAAATTGCATTAATAAGGATTTGTCAACTAAATGTTTATTTTATTAAAAAGCACTAAGGAAATTATCTTTGTATTGTAGAGGACTTTAGAAATATGCAATTAAAGGATGTAAATTACATTTATTTTATCATATATATGTGGGATCGTTTTTAAGTAAAAGGTGGGATGAATATAGCAAAATTCTTTATTTTCTCAGAGTAACTTCGTACACGTCTTTGTCAACTTTTTTCCATCTTCCTTCTCTCTCTATCCTTAACGTACTATCTCTTTCGTAACTAAATATAATGTTGCCACTACAACAAACTTAAACAATAATAATGAGAAAACAAACTAAAAAGAACATAATAAAAATAACATTCTCCACACGGCCATCCTGGTCATTCATCTGGCCCAGATGAACTATCTTCATCTACAACCCAAGGCTTCCATCACCGACTTTCTTTACAGCGTACCGATCATGGTGTCTTTTATCTACTACTTCGTAAGGCCTCAGAAATTTTGAATACAACTTACTTCCCTAGGTGAATTGAGTTCGCTTCATAGCTACCAAGTCACCTACTTCGTAATCTATAGTCTTTTTCCTTTTTCTATTGTAGCTTTTGAATTTCTCCTCTTGCATTTTCTTAATAGATTCTTTAGCTTTACTTCTCAGTTCATTCCGTTTCTTGCTATAATTCTGTATCTCTTCTTCTTCTATTAGCTTCATAATATTTTCATTTTTGTCTTTCATCTTAGTCCCAAAAAGAAGTTCAAAAGGCGTCATACCAATACTCCTCTGATACATGTTATTCAAACAGCATTGTACTCCTGAAACTCGTCTATACCACTTCGTTAGATCATCAGCACTAAGCTTACTTAAGCAGCTTATGATTATTTAGTGAACTCTCTCGACTTGGCCATTTTCTCGTGTTCGCTTTCCAGTAGTAATCATGTTTCGCTGTCCAGTAGTAATCATGTAATGAGTAATGTCTTCTTCTTTATAGTACTCTTGAAAATATGTCGATGTAAATGCGGCGTTACGATCTGAAATAATCTGTGGTGAGCCAAATATTTGTTGTTGGATTCTTAACTTATCTAAAGTCTCTTCTGTAGACAAAGTTCTCGTAGGTAATATCCAAGTGAATTTAGTGAATCCATCCACAACAGTTAGTATGTTCTCATAATTTTTATAGCTTGATATCAACGGACCGCGATGATCAATATGATACGTCAACAGCGGTACATTTCTTTTATACAACGGATGTAAATATCCCTCCTTTTTTCTTTTCTTATATGAAATAAGAATACATACCACACAATTATGTATAATCCGTCTAATCTTTTCTTTCAGGTTCTCTATGTAGTATTCTCTATTCACAAGTTCTTTCGTCTTAATTATTCCAAAATGTCCATGTTCGTGTTTCTTTTTTCTAACTTCATATTGCATTTTCTTTAGAACTACAATAAGTCTCGTACCATTCATTTCTTTGCAAAGTATTCGTCTTTCTATGACATAATCTTGATAGGGTCCCTTTTCTAACATTTTCTTTAACAAATTGGTATGTGAGTCATCATCTTGTGCTCTCTTTAGTCGGGTTGTAGCTTCTGTTAATATCATACAAATTGGGTTTCTGCTTAACGCGTCGGCATGTTTAAGTCTTGTTCCAGGTCTATGCTCTATTTCATAATTATATTCTTCAAGAAGTAGCGCCCCACGCGCAACACGCGGAGGTAAGTCTTTCTTTAGTACATTGGTCAATAGTTTCGTTGTTATTGAATTATTGGATATCTTTAATTTTGAAACTACTGCAATCTTTTCTTCTGAATTACGTCTTACTTCGCTTGGTTTGTATTCTTTTATCATCATATTAGTTATTTTCTCTTCAATTCCTTTATTTTTACAGCCTATAAAATCAGTAACCGTCTCTTCAGCCATTGTTGTCAATTGTAAAATCTTCTCAAAGAAAATACCATCTGCAGTAAAATTTATTTTGAAGTCTTTCAAGATAGGATTTCCTAATATAACTTTGACACGTATAGCATCATCTTTGACTATATGTAACTTAATATCGGCGTAGTACTCATCAATCGTAAGTATGGCATTCAAAACTCCTTCAGTACGTAGTTCTTTTCCAGCAATCCCAGTCAAATTAATTGTGATATCTCTATTATAGCTTGACTTGTCTCTCAGAATATTTTTAACTTCGGAACTTTTTATCAAATTAACGTCACTTCCGGTATCGATCAAGGCTGTTACTTTAATATCATTAATTTTTATCTTCTTGTAAGGAGTATTAACTTCTTCTGTTTCTTCTATAGCATCTTCTTTTCCTTTTGTAGTATGTATTTGAATATTTAGAGTATTCTTAGGTTTGTTTGTACATTCTGGTCCCTTATGTCCGAATTCATTACATCTGAAGCATTTGATGCCCTTATTACAAGCTGATACTTGATGGTCTAAGTCACCACAGTTAAAACATCGCTTCATATTGTTGTTTCTTTGCATTTGAGGGCGTTGAGAAGTCGTATTAAACGTAGTCGGACGAGTAGATATTTTCTTCATCATATTGCTGTAGTTCTCTAATCTCTTACGAAAATCCTTAAGGTTTGATGCACCATACAACATAGATTTGTAAGACTCACTGTCTTGGATGCCATCAATAACATACTCCATAAGTGCATCGTCTTCAATTTTACCGTGAAGTGCGCACTCCTTCATGTGGAGAAAATACTGTTGGTACGTCTCATTACTTTTCATTTTTCGTGAGCTCAGTTTCTTATGTATGGCAGCACTATTTAGTTTAGGACCAAATTCTTCTTCGAGTTCATTCTTTAACGTCGTCCAATCTTTCACACCACCTAGTGACCGTAAAAATAATTTGGCAGTTCCACTAAGCAGACGTTTTGCATAGATAAGTTTTTCGATCTCACTCCAATTCATTAGTTGTGCTGTATCCTCCAATTCGTCAAACCATAATAAGATAGGGTAGGTATCATCGCCACTAAAAGTTGTCATCGATTTCTCCAAATCACGGAACGGAATATAAGGTGGGTCATCATGAGTGTCGTGAAATTCTGCATCTTTAATATCCTTCTTCGGCGGCATCTTTAATGAGTAAGTTACTTAGTCTTGAATTTATAAAATAAATAAATCTTCTTCTGTTGTTAATCGTCTTAATAAATCCTCTTCGTAATTTCTTCCTTAAGTCGTAAATAATGCACATAGGTGCAACATCTTATATTCGTCGTAGAATCTTCTTCTTAATACGTAAAATCTTCTTAAGTCTTAATATTCGTAAAATCTTGTCATCATAATAACCATCTTCGTAAAACATGAATAATCATTACTCGTAAAGTCCGATAATCGTAATATTTTTATTTCGCCTTCGTATATTTGTTCATAAATATTAATTTATAATGACGTCAATAACAACGTCCCGTAGCATTTGTCTCAATAGTTCGTGCATCGGTAAACCATAGCTTAGTTACGTCCCGAAGCATTCGGTGCAGCGGGTGCAATTTGTGTCGGTAAAACAGCGTTCGATTTCTTGAATGAGTTTGACAGAACAGTGTACTATATTCGTTTTGTTTGAAATCGGGTCGGTAAAACAGAATCAAAATGGCTTGCCTGTTGCTTGTATCTTCTGGATAATATCTTCGTAAATCTTCAAAATTCTTTCACACAGATACTTTTCTTGATCCCGGACGAGCCCCCATAAAAGTTGTGGGATCGTTTTTAAGTAAAAGGTGGGATGAATATAGCAAAATTCTTTATTTTCTCAGAGTAACTTCGTACACGTCTTTGTCAACTTTTTTCCATCTTCCTTCTCTCTCTATCCTTAACGTACTATCTCTTTCGTAACTAAATATAATGTTGCCACTACAACAAACTTAAACAATAATAATGAGAAAACAAACTAAAAAGAACATAATAAAAATAACATTCTCCACATATATGTTCAGCCTATATATGTTCCACTGTTGGGCTCGGACCTCCTTCATAATGGAAGGGTAATTGTCCTACTATACTACGCTGGTCAAACGTGTTGGTATAGGGTTTTGTTTCGAGTTTTCCTTCTCTTGCATAGATGTTATATGCGTTTTATATCCCTTAGTCGTCTCGTACGATCATCCACGGGTAAGATAGAGGGTTCTGAATTGTATTCTTACTCCGTCACCACACGGAAAAAAATACATTCAGAGTCAGAAAAATAACTATGGATAATGCAGAGTATGCTGCTCAGATGTTAAGGTACTAACTTACCCTACTTAGTATTGCGTTCTCGATTCCCCTACAGGACAATAGTTTTTGCGATCTATAAATTGTTTATCTACGTCTGAATATAATTTTTGTTTGTTAATTGTTAAAACTCTAGCAATAAAACGATTAATTCCTTAGTGTTGTATGTTCTCTTAAAATAACATAAAAAAAACCCTTTCGCATTTATAAGTTAAGATAGGTACATATATAGATTACTGGGCGATGAAATTTTATTTATTGCACTCTCTTTAATAAAAATCCATAAACAAAATAATTAAGAAATAGAAATTGTATTAGCTATATTCATATATACGTCTTCAAAAAGGAGTATTATATATAGAACTTAATGTTTTTTTCTTAGGTTATGTGTGCGTTTGTGCTGCGGTGAAGTTGCGGTGAGTGTGAAAACGATCCTGCTATAAAAGAGCAGGTATAGCGTGCGGTTTTTAGCTAATAGTACCGCTAATATATAGTCATGGCTTGTTCGGTAATGGAACATAGAAATAAAATAGTGACTCACTCGATATAAATTAGTATATTAAAATAGGCAAATAGATACAATGAAAATATGCGTATACGTTTTTCAGGTTGATCGGCGAGTGTTCGCGAGTGCGGTGGAGGCGTACAACAGTTGAGCGCCTTCCCCGCACTCTTTACTGACCCCGTGGTTACCTTCGACGTCACAATATCGGCGACAGGGCTAAGCCCAACATACTCCATCTTTCCTGAAAGGTGAACATGCGTAAAGAAAGTATTTTCTCAAGCGGAAAAGAAAATGAGTGAGTTTGTATGTGAAATATAAAAAAAATAGCCAAGTTATACAACTTGGCTAACAGTTTTTTATATTTGCAGTAATGAATACGTATTACTGTATTGTAAAGTATGCTAGTATTTAATAATTATTTAGTTATAATTTTGTTTATTGATATGTGTTTTATATACAGAGTGAAAGGGGACCGCTCCCAAAAACAAAGACAGGTAACCCTACTAGTCCTACTTGTAATGATAAGCTAGGAAAAAAAACCAATTCGGATAAAAAAAAAAAAATTATTCACCACGCGAGGTCATTGAAAATTGAATAGATTGCGTCTTTTCTCATCTGAATAAAGTTACGTAGTTTTTATGGCATTATCGTTACATGGCACTGTCTTAATACGATGGAATGTGAAAAAAAACTTGAAATTCGTAGAGAAAACATTTTTTTTTCATCCGAATCGATTTTTTTTCTAGCCTATCATTACAACATCATTACTAGTAGGGCCTAGCCTATCATTACTAGTAGGGCCACCTACCTGTCTTTGTTTTCAGGGGCGGTCCACTTCCACTCTGTATATAGCATTTTGATATGTTTTATTTTATAGTATATGTTTAATGTTCATTATATATAGACATAGCTTAAATTATAAATAAAGCACCAAGAATAAACGATGTTTGCATTGCCTGTTTTCGGGACAACCTTTCTTATTCTCTGGTTAGACATTAGCGGTTAGCATCCCGTACAACATGAAACCCGGATGACTCTCCAGCAAAACCGCCAATGCTATTTCAGAAATTTTCCGCAATTCTCCATTTCATTAGTGAAGTTTTTCCTTAAGATTTATGTTTCACTCGGTAAGAAAAGTACAGCTATTACAATAAAATATGGTTGAATTATTCACTCCAGTGGGTACCTATATTTAAAATGGTGCCTGAGAAAATATTTATGATGGTAATAAGTAAATTAATTTATTATATTAGTAATAAGATATGTTATAAAGCGACAAACATTTCGTTAACATAAAGCGTTACTCTATTTAATTACACAAACATACAAGTGAAACGCTCGAATGGGAATGAAACTTGGCACAAGATATAATGCGATTTACTTATACTAAATAATTACATAAGGGTAACTAGAGAGGCAATATTACAAACTATAGATATGTTTAAATAAGTTTTTTATAATGTAAAAAAATTATCATAATCTCATCTCCGCTTGAATTCACCAGTGAAATCATCAGTGGAAGGTAGTAGGTACCAGGGGAGGCTGAGACTAACCTACTTAGACCAGATTGGTCACGTACTGAAGGAAGGTGGAGTCAAGATTCTCCGAAACCGGCGAGCGTGTATGAAGAGAATTATGAATGTTGAGGAAGCGAGTGAAGTATGCAAAGATAGAGTTCTCTGTCACTCTGTTCTCTCTGCCTACCCTGCCCCTGCCCTGCCTGATATGGCGTGATGATATGTATGTATGTATCACTCCGCTTACATATATCCCACTACTGGCCATTAAACGTCCTCCACAATGTGAGGGAAATTGATCTACCATAGCACGCTGATCAAGCAAGTTGTTATAAAATTTCATTTCAGTTTTTTTCTCTTGTAGCGATGTCATCTTCTTGCGTCCCATAGTAATCTTTTACGATTACGCACGGACAAGAAAGAGGTCTTGTAATCTTAATATCTTACCACATGGACAAAACACGGTTAAAATAAGTTTTCTTTAAGATACATTGTATATATTTACAGATTATATGAAATGTAAAAATATATGCTATGTGGTAGCGGCTTCGAATACTACCAACCCTTACTTTGCTCGTGGATGTCGTAAAAGACTACTAAGAGCCTTATAACGATTTGGGCCAACTCCATGTGATGCCGTTTGGTTAACAATTACATGCCCGAGAAGGGTCAACGTCTGGCAGGCGGCCGGTCATAAAACTATTGACAATAACTTTTACAATATGTACTATGAAAGAATAGTACATATTGTATCGACCCCAAATAATTGAGATAAGAGTAGGATGATGATGAAATATATAAGCTTATTTAAGAACAAAAAATGCCACACGCGGGATCATTCTTTTTCCACTATTGTTCAATTAAGATTCATTATTCAATCATTTTTCATCCGCAAAATGAGGCAATATAAATGCTAAATTTTAAATAATTTACATACTGTTCATATGTTTCCATATTATAATCGAGAAAAAGTGGCCAAGTAAAAACATATATGTTGTATATTTACCATATACCATACCATACCATATATTTTGTGTATTTTGCCTTTTATATTCAGCTTTATTTTATTTATTGCTAATCGTAATGAAAATATTTAATTAAAATTTTAACTGTCTATCTACTATAGTTCAATGAATACAGCTCGCTGACAGACTGATGGACGGGAGGGCCAGCAAAAGCGTATTAGTTTTCATTGGCTCTCTTTGGGTACGGAAATCAAATAAGATAATTGTGTCAGCTAGTAAAATATTTATGTACCTATCATTCAGCAGGATATTACTGTATAATATATTATGTGGTCCAGATTAGAATGTAATTATTACAGTACTATAATCATTACCATTATCACACCTATTATCATACCCTAGTCTTCAATACCTGCTTTGTGGTAGCGGCTACGAATACTACCAACCTTAACTTTGCTCGTGAATGCCATAAAAGATGACTAAGAGCTTTATATCCTGAGCTAACTCGACCCATTGTCATTTAAATACATGCCTGATTACAATAGTAATATTGACAATTACGATGCTATAGCCAGGCCGTTGCCGTATTGGTATTACAAAGATCCGTGAGCGGCATTAACACTTATCATCAGGAGTACTGCTTGCTCGTTTGCCAGCATAAGCAATAAAAAATGAATTAGTGCTTTTATTCAAAATATTAATTGAGTACCACGCGTATAAGTCTTCAAAAACATTCGTTTACAAAAGAGTATAAAAATGCCGTTACTAATAATCAATTATCAAGCCAGTTTTTTTTTTTTTGTTGGCGGTGGGCTATTGAGCGGTCACAACCCGCTAAGTCCGTCCGGGGCGACAGAAGAAGCGACGCGCGACCCAATAGACCCGCCCTACATGTACCTCTCTACGCCGAGCGAGCGGGCTACAGGAACCCGGTCTTTGTCTTTGGTGACCCGCTCGGTGGTTTACCTCGCGGGTATACTCTCGAGTCGACGCCCCGGCAGCTTTCGCCGTCGGGGCATCGTCCTCACGCGGTGGCCTCGCTTCGAGGCGACCAGACAAATCCGTTGACTCGGCTAGGACAGCATCAGGTGGAGGTACTCGCGCCTGCGCCGCCCAGGTGCTGGCGGCGGTGCGTGTCGCAGTAGAGGAGTTCCTCACGGGCACGCCCCGTCGCTCCCTTCTGCGAGGTGACTGCCCCTCGTTACAAATAAGTCTCCACAATTACATCAATCCATCCATAATTTTTACACTTGCAATAAAAAAAATTAAAATGATATTCAATTGTGATATCTCATTTAAGGTTATTAATAAATAACCTTAAATGAGATATCACAATTGAATATAATCCTTACTAATATTATAAATGCGAAAGTAGCTCTGCCTGCCTGTCTGTCTGTCACTCTTCCACGCCAAAACTATTGAACCGATCTAAATGAAATTTGGTACACTCTCTAGGGTCTCTCTCTGGTTTAGAGCCTGATAAAGGACATAGGCTACTTTTTAATGCAAAAAAGGGTTGTAAAGAGGGATGAAAAGTTGTAAGGAAATACCGTCATTTTTGAAACCAGACGCTCGAAACTTATTTTTAGGCTATTGATTAGATATAAATAAATATGACATTAACGTGTTGTAAAAATTTACCCTTAAAGGGTAAAATAAAAATAGGGGATGAAAATCTTTAGAAAAGTAACCTTTTACCCGGGCGAAGCCAAGGGCAGAAGCTAGTACTTTATATTGTTTCTTCTATTACCCCACGTATAAAATAATATTACTTTTTAATAAAAAACATGTCACTTGTTTGAGATTGGTAGATACCTATTTCCTGAAAAGTTTTCAGAATTTTCTGTTTCAACATATAATAGGTAACGATCAGTCGTAACTGCAAAAGCTAACAATTTCCCCAGGGGATGCAGGAAATAGGATAGCAAGACTGAAACTTTTACAATACTTACTAAGTATTACAATGTAGCCTTGTATTGGATTATTTACTTAGCTATATTTGCGAAGTCATACGTGTTCAATTATATTTATAGGTTTCACATATATACTCTGTGTGGTAGCGGCTATGAATACCACCAACCTTTATTTTGCTAGGTAGTTTAGTCTCGGTCTCCCCCGATACCTACATCCTTCCACTTTCGCATTGTATATCTTCTTAACCAGACGTTCGTTCGGCATTTTTTCCACATGTCCGAACCATCGGAGCATTCCCTTTCACATCTTTACACCAATACTCTCTTTCATACCTACTCGCTCTCTTACGTCGTCGTTACGAATGCGGTCGGTCAGCCTTACTCCACAGATTTTTCGCAGAGATCGCATTTCGACCGCATTAATTTTACTTTCTTACTCTTTTCTGCATACCCAACTCTCGCTTCCATACAGTAATGTTGGGACAAGCACTGCGTTATGTATTACTACACGTGCCTTCTGGCTGAGGTGGTGGCTGCCCAGAAGTTGCCCCGACGCTCCGTTCACTCTATTTCCCGCATTCACTCTTCGCTCTATATCAGTGGTGTACCTTCCATCTCGGCTAAATCCACATCCAAGATATACAAATTCATCCATGATCGGTCATGTACTGAAGGAAGGTTGGAGTCAAGAGTCTCCGAAACTGGCGAGCGTGTATGAAGAGAATTATGAATGTTGAGGAAGCGAGTGAAGTATCCAAAGATAAAGTTTTCTGGCACTCTGTTCTCTCTGCCTACCCTGCAGGGGATATGGCGTGATGATATGTATGTATATATGTATTATTTTGCTCGTGGATGTCGTAAAAGACGACTAAGATGCCTTATAACGACCTGGACCAACTCCATCTGATGCCATTTGGTGAACAATTACATTCCCAAGGAGGGTTGTCTGGCAGGCGGCCGGTCATAAAACTATCGCCAATAACTTTTTCAATATGTACTATGAAATAAGAGTACATATTGTATCGACCCCAAGTAATTGGGATAAGAGTAGGAGAATGATGATGTTTCACATATATACTCGACGGCAAGGTGATGTCATAACTATGCCTTTCGAATTTGATTGGATTTCTTCTTAGTTCTTATACATCCTACTATGAAAGACGGCTCTATTATAGATGAGAAAAATTAACCTACTGCACTACGCTAGTCAAACGGATCGACATCATCATCATCACAGCCCATAAACGTCCCACTGCTGGGCTCGGGCCTCCTCCGTAATGGGAGGGAAATTAAGAAATTAACCTAGTATACGGCACTGGTCAGACGTGTTAGTTGATGGATCGACATAGTTTTAATTTAAGTTTTTCTCGTCTTTCAGTGATGCTATCTGCTTACGTGCATTTTATATTACTCACGGTAAAGGAAGGTATGGTGAAAATTCTATTCTAAATATCCCAAAAATACACTGCTGGCCTTTTTTTTCGTAATCCCTCAGCCGGTTCTTATAACTTCTATGGGAATAAGCAATGGAGACACTTGGTATTTTTAATCTGTCACTATTCAAGAACCCTTCCGTATGGTGACGGAGTAAGAATATAATTCACCATCCCCTATCTTGCCAGTGGGTGATCGTAAGAGACAATAAAGGGATATAAAACGCGTATAACATCTATGCAAGAGGTAACTCAAAACAAAACACTATTTCGACACGTCTGAATAACGTGGTATAGTAAGTCAATTTCCCTTCCATTATGATGGAGGCTCGAGCTCAACAGTGAGATTTTTTGAGCTGAGATGACATGATGATGATTCAGAAACCAGTAGAAAGTAAACATTTATTATGTTTAGTGCTAATGATCCAGTAAAAAAAAGCAGAGGGTTAATAGGCAGAATACGCTATTTTCATTTCGAACAGATGGTCATTCCGTAATCTAACAACACAGTTCATCACAAAAATAGAAAACGAATGTAGTTGTAATAGATACACAACATGTAATAAGCAATGATGTTTCATAATTAATATAATTATTATATCACGCTCACTTTCATGGTTAATATCTTATTATATTTATAAATTAGATGGAATTGGGATAATTAACATTATCACTTTTTGCTGCTGCTAATTGATGTTGATTTATATCAGGGTGTCTTGAACCGTATCATTGGAGCCTTAATTAAGGGTCTAATCCGGGGGTCCAAAGTCCCATTTCACAGAAGCTCCTCGCCAAAAATGCTTATTCATGTTTAATAAGTATTTAATATGGTAGATAAGGATTTAGTTACGTATCAGAAGGATCTTTCCTGAACTCAGATAAAAAAATCTGTTAGCTATTAGTGCTGTAAATACAACATTTTGATTAAATACATCATTCTTCTACTCTTATCCCAATAATATATTATACTCCTCTTCCAAAATACATATTCCAAAAGCTAGTGGCTATACAAATTACTGAAATTTAGCATTTAATATGCTTAATTATTTATAAAACCCGATTACGATATGAAAAATGATGTCATAAGTGGGATTCGAACCCACACCTATTGGGAATCCGACCCAATCGTGCTGCCACTACACCACCGTGAACTATTGTAGGACATCAAATCTCGCTTCGTATCATATTTACGTCTTTAAGGATACGTTTGCCATCTACCCGACAATGTTTAAACATTGGCTATAGTTTTATGGGATATTAAATAGCTTCTGGCGGAGTTGAACCAGGTTGATATATGGTTCTGAGTCGTCTTTTACGACATCCACGAAGTAAAGTAAGAGTTGATAGAATTCGTAGCCGCTACGACACAGCCCGTTGTCTCATAATGCATTTTTTGTCGCAGGGAACTTCAGGCACATACAAATAAAAAGCACAAGTCACACCTGAACTTATAATTGTTATTTGAAGATTACGTAAAGTATTGTTAGTGAAATCATTTATCCTCAAGTTACTCGTAACTGTAGTACGGGTGGAAAGACTGGCTATTAGTCTACCAGCTATAAGTGACTATTAGTGGAGTAGGCCCAGGTCAATACAAAGCTCTTAGTCGTCTTATATAACATCCACAAGAAAAGTAAGGGTTTATAAAAACTCGATTACGAAGCGAAAAATTATGTCACAAGTGGGATTCGAACCCACACCTATTCCAAAATCCGTCCCAATCGTGCTGCCACTTACACCACCGTGAACTATTAGGAATATTATAACTAGTAGGACATTCAAATCTCGCTTCGTGTTTTATTTAAGTCTTTTAAGAAGGCATGCGCCATCTATCCGACAATGTTTACACGTTGTATGGGCTTAATACTTCAAACTTTGCAGTTAGAATTGTATTAAACGATGACACAACCTTGTTATTCAAATTACTGAAGTTTAGTATATAATATGCTTAATTATTTCTAAAAACCCGATTACGAAGCGAAAAATGATGACACTTAAATTTGCATATTAAATGCTAAATTTCAATAATTTGAAAGTAAGGGTTGGTAGTATTCGTAGCCGCTACCACACAGCATAGCAAAAATAAAATTTAACTAGCTATCGGAGCATTCCCTTTCGCATCTTTACACCAATAAATACTCTTTACTTTTAGTTAATCACTTTATTTTGACTACGCAGATGATGCTACACTTTATTTTTAAGCTACGTGTTAAAGTGTGCGTGATATTTATTCTCCAATCATAGAATAATTTTTTGTACTATTATTTTACATACTTTTATTATAAAAGGACCAGTTATCGTTAATTAAAATTAAATAAAGTTTTATAGATAAAAACATTTGTAAGTGACAGATGATTTAATGCTTTAGTGACTTTCATTCTAATCTTTTTGTTATCAGTACCAGATAATAATAAAATATTAAAACATTTGAGGATAATGTTTGCAAAGGAACTGATTAGGAATATTAAAAAAAATATTTTATAAAAAAACAAAACCGACTTCAAAACTATACCTACGATAAACGATATACAATAAACTTACACTAAAAAGTAGAAAATAATTCTTTTAATTAGTTTAATCTCAAAAGAATAACAGAACAATTTACGAAATTATAGTATAACTACCTATTTACAGGTAGGTATGTAAAAACTTATACTATGTCAAGAAAAATGGATAATAATATTATATTTTGTATTTCAAAGCAAGGAGCATTGAAATACAATGAACGAAAATATTAATATTTATTTACAAGTACTATTTTTTTGGAGTCGGTGCCAGCTAAATCAAAATTAAATTCCCTTGCATAAATCTTTTAAGCGCATTAAATCATCTACGAAAATGCCCGCGTTCGGGTAGTTCACTCAGTGACATCACCCCTCTTTTCGTCTCCGTCGTCCCTTTCAAAGACTATGTAAATAACTTAATAGTTGTTTAAAATTTCAGGTTTCGTGTTTACAATCATGTGTCATCAACGTTTGACCGAGGTTATTGTGTATTAAAAAATGCAAAACATCAAAATGCACTTCTTAGATTAGATGAACTATAAATTATGTACAGAGGCGTCAGAAACAGCATTTTTGCCCTACATTTTAAGGAATTACTCTCGATTTTCCCAGGATCCCAGCATCAGATCCTGATACCCTGCATATGGGACTACCCTTAGAGTATCCTCTTTCTAACAAAGAAAGAATTATAAAAATCCATCCATAATTGGCGTTGCTATCGCGTAACACACATACAAAAAAAAATAGCGTTCGAATTGAGAACCTCCTCCTTTTTGGAAGTCGGTTAAAAATAAGTCCCTAACGCTGCATTCCTTCGCCGTTAAAGCAAATAATATAATAATTAATAATTTAGGATTTATCACAAAATTAAATATGCTCGTTTTACCTCAGCGTAGCAGTCCAATGGTCTCTCACTTAGCTATCTCTATTTTTACGTACATACAAACATAAATACAATTTTTCAATGTGATTTTTAATGATTTCAAACTTTTACGCGAGTGGTTACACATAAAGTAAAACTTTTATTACGGATTATGCCATTTATATATTTTTACTTCAGACAAATCGAACACTTATCAAATTTCAGTATAGTGTATATTTTAATAGTTAATACTGTAATGAATATTATACACCCCTATTAGCCCTTTGGTGAAGTAAAAGATCACTTGGAAAATCCAAAAGTGCACGCCTTATATGTTTTATATTATTTATCATTTACTATTAGCCAATGCCATAAATGAAATTGAAAGAAAAAGAATACTTTTGAAATTTCGTGTCATACCTCTCCCTTTCCCTCTCCCTCTCCCTCTCCCTCTATGCGTATGTATATGATAATATCAACATTCATCATCATCATTACCCTGCTCTTATCCCAATTACTTGGGGTCGACGCGATATATCCTTTTCTTCCACTCAATCCTATTCGATGTCATCTCTGCGTTCACTCCCTTTCTATTCATATCATGCTTCACGCAATCCATCCATCTTTTCTTCGGTCTTCCCTTACCCCTAAAGCCTTCAACATTCATACTTAAAACTCTTCTCCCAACATTACATTCATCCCGTCTCATCACATGTCCATACCAAGTCAGGCGTTCACTTTTCAACTTTTCCATCACTGGCGCCACTTTCAAACTTCCTCTTATATACTCATTTCTTACCTTCTCCATTCTCGTCAAGCCACACATCCATCTTAACATTTCTTAGTATGTGCATATGTAATATGTAATAATTTATTTACTAAACTTACTGTTTAATACTGAATAACTAATATAAGTTTGTTTATTTTTGTAATGCTGTTAATTATAGGACGACATCGTCAATGTTGACGAAGTTCCTTTAAATAAAGATAAAAAAAAAAAAAAAAAAAAAAAAATGATGACTTGTTGGACGTGGAAACCTGCCTGTCCATGTCCTGCCATGACCATGAATACTGGGAAGGTGTTCAAAAGGTCCTAAACGTAAAAAACAAATAGAGACATTATACAATCCGTTAAAATATTCATATCATTTTAAAATAGAAAACAAATTTAATAGTAGAGAGAAATAAATGGTACCTACTATCCTTTCCTAACATCAATGTTTCATTTGACACAGTAGTACGAATACTCTATGTAATGGACTATAAAGTCAGGATGCAATATGCACTTTAACGGTCGCGTATATGTATATAGCGCGCGCTATACAGAGTGGAAGTGGACCGCTCCCGAAAATAAAGACAGGTGATCCTACTGGTCCTACTTGTAATGATAGGCTAGAAAAAAAATCGATTCGGCAGAAAAATATTTTATTTTTTACAACAAATTTTAAGTTTTTCTCACATTCCATCATATTAGGACAGGGCCATGTAACGATAATAACATAAAAAAATACGTAACTTTACTCTGATGAAAAAAGACGCAATCTATTCAAAACTCACGATCATATGTTCAAGAGTTCAATGACCTCGCGTAGTGAAAAAAAAATTTTTTTTTCATCCGTATCGAATTTTTTTCTCGTCTATCATTACAAGTAGGACTAGTAGGGTTATCTGTCTCTGTTTTCGGGAGCGGTCCCCTTCCACCCAGTATAAAGTTAAAATAGAGACTCTCATGCATAGTTACAACAAAGATTTCTTTTTGCGGTGGTTTATGGAGGTGGTCACGCCCCGCCATATCGGTCCGGGGCGACGAAAGAGGCGGCGCGCGACCTCATTAACCCACCCTGCGAAGCGATTCTCTTCACCATGCAAGCCGGGCCAACGGTACTCGATATTTGTCTTCAGTGGCCTTAAGACACCACCTTGCACTAAGTAAATAATCCTTGTATTGCGAGAGACTTTATAAATATATAATTTACGGAGACAAATTACATCCAGATTCAGAACAACAGTTTGTGGCACAAATTATTATTATCCTGCATAGGAATCGAACCCAAGGCACTGGTACGGAAGGTCAGTATCTTAACCACTACGCCATCTGTGCAATCAAACGAATTTGTGAATATTTGCCTTATATTTTTTTAGAACCAATCCCACCATCGCATCATTGTAACTCTTGTAAACCAGTATCCACCATAGTTTCAATATATAACATCGAGCAAAATGATTCTATAATTGACATTGAAGGACTCGAATATCTCTTTAAATTCTTTTATTTCTCTTGGAATCCGCAACTAATTTAATTAGCAAATATAAACAGAAAGAGTTAGTCGTTATGTGGTAGCGGCTACGAATACTACCAACCCTTACTTTGCTCGTGGATGTCGTAAAAGACGACTAAGAATTTTCTATCGATACAAAAATTATTTCCTTAGTAAAGAATTTAATATAAAAAATGAATGCGGTCGAAATGCGATCTCTGCGGAAAATCTGTGGAGTTAGGCTGACCAACCGCATTCGTAACGACGACGTAAGAGAGCGAGTAGGTATGAAAGAGAGTATTGGTGTAAAAATGCGAAAGGGAATGCTCCGATGGTTCGGACATGTGGAAAGAATGCCGAACGAACGCCTGTTTAAGAAGATATACAATGCGAAAGTGGAAGGATGTAGGTACCGAGGGAGACCGAGACTAACCTACCTAGACCAGATCGGTCATGTACTGAAGGAAGGTGGAGTCAAGAGTCTCCGAAACCGGCGAGCGTGTATGAAGAGAATTATGAATGTTGAGGAAGCGAGTGAAGTATGCAGAGATAGAGTTCTCTGGCACTCTGTTCTCTCTGCCTACCCTGCAAGGGATATGGCGTGAGGATATGTATGTATGTATGTGTAAGAATTTAATAAAAAATTATGGCATAAAATATTCTTCTGATCGTAATTCACAACCATCTTATCATCATTATCCTGCTCTTAATCCAATTACTTAGGGTTGATACAATATATACTCCTCTTTTATAGTACATATTGCAAAAGTTATTAGCAGCAGTTTTATTACTGGTCACCTTACGTCAGCTCTCCTCGGAATTGTAATTGTTGATTAGACAACATCAAATGGAGTTGGCTCAGATCGATATAAAACTCTTAGTCATTTTTTATGATATCTACTCGTAGTCGTCTTTTAATAGTGGTAGGACCACGCTGTTGACAGTTCTCTGTCTAGAGCCGCGGGCTGATCCGTCTGGGGTAGTACCACATTCACAGAAGATCGACTTCTGAGTAATGGCAATGTGCTATTGCGCTTCGTTCGGTGAGCGAGAGAACCGGAAGCCTAATTGGGTGGGTTTGGAGCTTGTAATGGTAGCCAGCGGCCTAGCTGTAGCCTTGGTTATAGCAAAGGTCCATGGGCGGCTTTGACACTTACCATCAGGTGTGCTACTTCCTCGTTTGCCACCATCATCATTCACCTGCTTATCACCTTATCCCAATTACTTGGAGTCGATACAATATGTACTCTTTTTTCGTAGTACATATTGTAAAAGTTATTGGCAATAGTTTTATGACCAGCTGCCTGCCAGACGTCAACCCTCCTTGGGAATGCAATTGCTGACCAATCGGCATCAGATGGTATTGGCCCAGGTCGTTATAAGGCTCTTAGTCGTCTTTTACGACATCCACGAGCAAAGTAAGGGTTGGTAGTATTCGTAGCCGCTACCGCACAGCTTGCTCATTTGCCACCATAAGCAGTAAAAAAAATCCACGAGTGAAGTGAAAGCTTATAGTATTCGCAGCCTTTACCACACAGCAACAATTCGCAACCTTCTTTATATATAAAATACTTTCCATAATAAAATAATACTTTCGAAATTTCAAGAAGATTTAATAAGACAATCATTAACATTTAAATTTAATAACAATAACATTTTTGTTTTTTTAAACAAGTATTATCAACTAAAAAAAACAAAGAAACAGATTATTTTATAAATGTCGTAGAAAGAAAAATAAAATTATCGGCTCATAAAAATTGCTCAGACACCTTCTCGAACACCTGCTCAGGGTTACGAGAAGGTTGATTAAAATTAAATAAAAGGGTTTGAAAAGGTACTCGAGAAAATCCCTTTGGGACATCGTTTATCATTATCTCTCGCCCTTTATTCCGGGATGGAAGACAAGAGGGCTCAAAACAAACACACAATAGATCATTAAAAAGCAAAGGTATTGCACGTATTATAGTGGTTAATAATGGCGGCTTAACAATAAAATTACTTGTAATTACAACACGACAGCAAAGATGGCTTAGTGGTTGTTGGCCAGCCGTACCAGTGTCGTGGGTTCGATTCCTACCTAGGGACAATACTTTGTGTGATCCACAAATTGTTATTCTAAGTCTGGGTGTAAATAGTGTCCGTTAGATTGAATATTAGTAAAGTCCCAATATAAGAATTATTTCCTTAGGGAGTGTTGTCTTTGAACTGGAAGTGGCCCTCTCCCGACTTAAAGGAAAAAGGAAAGCGCCTGGCCCGGACGGTGTCCCGGGGCTTGTGCTCGACGTCGTCGCAGAATATTGCATGGATGTACTCCGGGAACTGCTCAATGAATGTTTGAGGTCCGGGCAGTTCCCGGAACAATGGAGGACTGGAAAATTGTGCTTGCTGCGGAAGGAGGGTTGCCCAATCGACTCTCCTTCTGCATATAGACCACTGGTGCTGCTCGACGAGACGGCAAAATTGTTTGAAAAAATCATCGCGGACCGTCTCGTCCGGCACCTCGAGGCTATCGGGCCGAGACTGTCGGAAAATCAGTTCGGGTTCAGGTGCGGCTGGTCAACAATCGATGCATTGGCCGCCCTGAAGACCCTGGCCACCGAAGCGGTAGGCAAAAAGGATGTAGTTCTGGTAGTCTCGCTTGATATTAAAAACGCCTTCAATAGTCTCCCACATGAGACTCTAAAGGAGGCGCTCCGATATCACGGGGTGCCTCCATATCTCCGGAGGCTATTGGAGGCATACCCTCGAGAGGAGGCACGTGCTCTGGGAGGGGGACGACGGGCGTATACATCGTCATAGGGTAGAGTGTGGCGTTCCACAGGGTTCGGTCCTCGGTCCGACCTTGTGGAACGTCGGATTTGATTGGTTGTTGCGGGGCCAGCTTCTCCCCGGGATGTGGGTAATTTGCTACGCAGATGACACTCTCATCACGGTGAGGAGGGCTGACTTCCGTGACGCCGCCCGACTAGCAAGAGTCGGAGTAGCGCTCGTCGTTGACCGGATTGGCAAGTTGGGCCTGAGAGTCTCGTTGGGGAAGACGGAGGCTCTCCTATTTTATGGTCCCAGCCAAGGTCTTCCCCGAGGGGCACAACTCAGTGTGTCTGGGGTTACCGTGCCGGTGCAGACCCGGATGAAGTACCTGGGTATGCACCTGGATAGTAAATGGAACTTCGGGCGGCATTTTGCCCATTTAACATTGCGCCCCTTCCAACTTTATGAAAGCACTTACCGAAGACTCCGCGTCTGATAACCACCTGCATCTAAGGCTGCCATGCCTTCTATTGATCCAGTGGTGGAAATGTAGCGCAACCGCCTCTACAGTCCCCGGCCCTGCTACAGGAGACTCTAGATCTTGCCTTCACTGCCAGATGACTACCCTTAAGGTAGATGCACGACCTGCGACTACACTATAGGTACATACATGGATATAGTATTTACTGCTCAGAGCCCTAATACTATAACATATTTCAATCTAGCTACCTACTTTATTTTTATGTATCATCTAAAGAGATTACTAGTGTAGTCTTATCTACACTGGTGCAACCTAAAGATCTTAATTTAAAACGTCACTTTACTGAAAACTGGTTAATTCAGAAATTAATTATAAAATTTTCTTTATTACATTTTTTATATTTTGACGTGAATAAAATAAGTAATGTTTGTGAATAATAAAAATAAAAAATATTAAGTCTGTGTAAAACAAACAGCTGTGACCCAAGCACTCTTCTCAATTTTTGATATCGCTTGGTAACAAGTATCTTCAAAAATTATAAAGTCCACACGGAGGCCTCACCCAAATTACACTTATTCCGTGTAATTTTTAGGTCAACCTCACAGTGGTTTACTTTTATAAGACAAATATTATTATGGTTTCAATTACATTTGTTATGTGGAAATAGGTGTTTTATAAAACTCGTTGAAAATAATATTACCACAGGTGAAATTTGAATCAACAACTAATGGAAATTCATTCCAAGTGCCCACGCAAGCAATTTCTTATTAATATTGAAATCTTTAATTTTCATAACACCTATATGAAAAGACCTGCTCTTACTCTGCTCACATAGAAATTGATAAAATAAAGTATTTTAATAAAATAACTAAATTTCTTCTTGTTAATAAACATTTAAAATGGTAGACTTTTTACAAACATCCACGTGCGAACTAATAATGATTAACCTCAAGTAAGACTTGAACCGATAACTTGTAAAAAGCCTTTCAAACGCTTTAACAGTTAAGCTAGGATAACGTGTATGTACATTAGTCTGCGATCCGCACAGAGGCCGAGCACGCAAGAGCAAGCCCTAATAACACTGTTGTTAGTTGCCTGGGCGTCGATGAGAAAAGTACTCGAAAGTGTTACCCGCCGGGTCGGCCATGGTTGTCAAGGAGTAGATGCCAGTAGTTGACCCAATGGAAAGGGGGTGAACACGGTGTATTATAGGGCCGCACACTGCCCTTCTGTTGTCCCGAATGAAATGGGTGAAGTGTGTTCAGACCACGGAGCAAATACAAAGAGGAGCTGTTGTAATGAATATTTTCTATGAAACAATGCGTGTAATTTACAGGGGTGAGGGGAACGCTGCTAATGGAGAAAGTGAGACAAGTAATAGTACTTGTCTCACTCCCTCCTTTATGTCCATCTACCGGCTATTAGCACAACTACTAATTTCGTATATTGTATGCAGTTGAGCTATCTTGCATTAGATGTAAGTGTATGGTGTAACAGGGACGTACTCAGAATTTACCTATATCAAGGACTGCTAATTTTTTTTTATTTCAAAGATACAAACAAATCTTATTAGCTGTTTGCTCTATTCAAATACAAATGTTTATAATCAAATCATTCTGCATAGCGAATAGCTGTATGACTACTGTTTTTAACCGAAAATTTCTTTATAAGGCTTGTCAGCATTGTTCATAATGTTAATATTTTATGAAAAATCCATCTTTTCTTTACTGTCATTCTGATAAACTCAGAAGTTTAGAAACCTTTTTGCTTCATATTTGTGTCCTTTCCATACGACCAAATAATACAATTATTTGTTTGGGTTTCTAACAAATTATCGAATGAAAGTAGTTGGACTTTTAGTAAATATGTTAGTTACACGGTATTATTTCCTTCCTTTTTGTCTTTTCCATATAAAAAAAGAATCAAACCACTCTATTAAAATAAGGCTTTATACAATTGATAATGCAACAATGGTGTCAATGAACAAGACATGTAAAAGAGTATTTCAAGCGAGCAGACCAGCCATGGTAGCAACCGTTTGATTGACGCACGGGCCATCTAAAACTTAGCCATGCCAAAGGTAACTTGAAGACCTTCGACGCCACCACCATTTTGAGTATTTTTATGACGTGCTCAACCTCGTTAATCTTATCAAGAAATTGCATCGAGTGCAATTACATTATTAATAAATAAAGGAGAAAGGGTGACATTGGTTCCAATAATAAAAATGAAATACTCTTTTACATCATATATTTCTTGAGCTATACCTAGTCTTGCCCTAAATACTGTAACAAAGAAAAACCTTTTTCTATTGCAAAAAATATTTATGACTTTTACAGTGTTAGTTTAATACATAAATATAAAACAATTTAAAATATAAAAGCTTGTTCGAAGTGGTTTCTATTGGCTGCAATACAGTCCTTTAAATCTTCATTGTTAAAATGAGAAGAACAAATCTTTGTATATTTCGTAAGAGTCCAGTTTTTCTATTAATTTTTGAAATCCATTGCTTCTAACATCGTCATTGGACGGTATTCTAAAACATACAAAATTTACATTTCAATTATAATAGGTTCATTTAAAGTAGTGTAAAAAATATTTTTCTTTGATGAAAAATCCGAATGTTATAATTATATTCTAATTACGACCCTTTTTTTTTTTTTTTTTTTTTTTTTTTTTTTTTTTTTTTTTGCGGTGGGTTATGGACGTCGCACCCCGCCAAATCGGTCCGGGGTGACGGAAGAGGCGGCGCACAACCCCATTGACCCACCCTGCAAGCACCTCTTCTTCGCCGTGCGAGCGGGCCACCGGTACCCGATCTTTGTCTTCGGTGGCCCGCTCGGCGGTATGCCCTCTCGGGCTCCTCTCTTGTCGACGCCCCGACAGCTTTCGCCGTCGAGGCGTCGTCCTCACGCGGTGGCCTCACGTCGGGTGATCGGACAATTCCCCGGTCCGATCACCCGAAGCCTCGGTTAGGGCGGCATCAGGCGCAGGTACTCGCGCCTGCGCCGCCCCGGCCGCGGGCGGCGGCCCGGGTCACGGGAATCCTCCCGGGCCCGTTCCGCCGCCTCCTTCTGCGAGATGACAGCCTCGCAGAAGGCGGCGACCGCGTCCCAATTCCTGACGCTGTCGACCATTGCTCGCGCAACAGTCGGCAGCGTCAGGTCGGCACCGATGACAGCGACGAGGTCACGGCGCTGCCCGTCCCAGCCCGAACATACCTCGAGCGTATGTTGCGCCGTGTCCTCGTCGCTACTGCAATGGTGGCAGGACGGAGTCCACTCCCTCCGCACGACCGTGTGCAGGTACTTGCCGAAGCAACCATGCCCCGACAAGACCTGCACCAACCGGAAAGAGAGGACTCCGTGCCGCCGCTCCATCCACTCCATCAGTACGGGCCGGAGGGCCTCAACGGTAAAAACACCGTGTCTAGGTCTCTCCAGCCGCGTAGCCCAACGGGCGATGACTTCTCGGCGGGCGTCCTCGCGCCAGGTGGCTATCTCGTTGAACGATGGGGAGCCACCCTCTTCGCGCATTGAGGTAACCCGCCGGTAGAGGTCGGAGAGCATCTCCGCCTCTAGGTCCCACGGGGGTGTCCCGGCCAATAGGCATGCCGCCTCGGTAGACACCGTGCGGTACCCGCGAATGGCTCTGACCGCCATGGCTCGCTGTGGCCTCCACAGCACCGCCCTGAGCTGGGCGTTCAGAGCCCTCGCCCACACGGGTGCGCCGTACATGGCCATTGAGCGGATCACCCCCGCATACAGCCGTCGGCCCTCGAAACTGGGTCCGCCCACGTTCGGCATGAGCCGAGAAAGGGCGGACGCCGCGCCGACCAGCCGGGGAGCAATTTGACGGAAATGCTCCCGGAACCACCATCGCCCGTCGAGCACCAGGCCCAAGTACCTCATATGGGCCTGGATACTGATGTGGATGGAGTTGACGACTAACGAGGCGCCGATGGGCAGCCTCACACGGGGCCCATGGAATAGTAGGGCCTCCGTCTTGTTTAGGGCCACCCTGAGCCCCAGCGCCTCAATTCGCCTGACCATCTCCTCGGTGCCGAGAGTGGCCAGGCTCGCCACCTCTTCGAGTGTCCTGCCCCGGGCTGTGACGAGCGTGTCGTCAGCATAGCAAATAACGCTCAGCCCGGGGGGGAGACTCCCTCTTAACGCCCAGTCGTAACCGATGTCCCACAGAGTCGGCCCCAGAACTGACCCCTGCGGAACACCGCACGACATGGGCGTCCGCACAATGTCCCCTGCGGGGCTCGCGTAGAGGACACTGCGCCCCTCCAAATAGTCTGCCACCAGCCGCCTGAGGTACAGGGGCACTCCATGGAACCGGAGTGCCTCCCTGATGCAGCTGAATGGCAGACTATTGAAGGCGTTGGCGATGTCCAACGACACCGCCAACAGCACTCCTTTGCCGGCGACAGCCTCCGCGGCCGTCTGCCTCAGGCGTAGCAGGGCCCCGATGGTCGAACGCCCCCTCCGAAACCCAAACTGAGCGTCCGACAGATTGGGCCCCACCTCCTCCAGGTGCTGGACGATGCGGGCAGCGAGGACACGCTCCAGCAGCTTACCCACATCGTCCAGAAGCACAATGGGCCTGTAGGCCGACGGCGAATCCGGGGGCCGTCCCGGCTTTGGCAGGAGAACCAACCTCCCTTCCTTCCAGCACTCAGGGAACCGTCCAGACGTCAGACAGGCGTTGAACAGTCGCCTGAGGCGAGGTTCGAGATGCTCGAGGAGCAATGTCAACACCCGGACTGGGACTCCGTCCGGGCCGGGGGCCGTGGTGGCGGAACGAATCTTCGCCACGGCTGACCCCACTTCCGACTCCGTCACGGG
Organism: Lymantria monacha; assembly: GCA_905163515.2. Taxonomy (NCBI): domain Eukaryota; kingdom Metazoa; phylum Arthropoda; class Insecta; order Lepidoptera; family Erebidae; genus Lymantria; species Lymantria monacha. The sequence continues at coordinate 14,104,913 of LR991097.1, read as the reverse complement.
CGGAACACTCTCGATGGCCTCCCGGTCGTGATCTGGCGAAGCCATGACCGGGGGCGTGTGCTCCGACTGCTGCGGGAACAGCTCCTCGACCACTCTACGAAGGAGGTCGGGCTGGAGGGTCTCGGTGAGGGGGGGGCCCTGCGCGCGAAGCTTATTCAGCGACGCGCGATACGGGCGACCCCAGGGGTCACGGTCGAGACCGTCCAGCATCTCCTGCCAACTCGCGTCCTTGGCGGACCGGATGGCCAGCCGAAAGGCGGTACGCGCACTGCGGTACGCCTCGTACAGCTGGCCCTCCCGCTCAACATCGCGGCGACGCCGCCGACTGCGGGTGTAGGACCTTCGGGCACTAATGCACGCCGCACGAAGGTCCGCCAGTCTTGGGGACCACCAGTAGACCCCCTGCCTCGGAGGTAGACGCCGCACCCTGGGCATGGCCGCATCGCAGACCTGCGTTAACGCACTGCGGATGCGGACAGCCTCGACGTCCACTCCGTCCGCTGGGGGGGGTGAGGACAGCCACGTGTTCACGATGGCCGCCTCCGCCAGTAGGTCCCTATCCAGCCGCCCCACAGCCCACCGCGGAAATGCGGGAGCTCGGTCCGCCCTGTGACCCCTGCTGGGGTCCCGGAGAGGGGAGACCTCCATCCGGATGTAACGGTGATCCGACAGGGTCTCCGCCTCCTCCAGGACACGCCAGTTCCTCACTCGTGGTGCGACAGCGGGGCTAGCGAACGACAAGTCCACTATCGACCCACCCTGCTGTCGCACACACGTGTTCACTGAGCCTCTGTTTAGGACACAGAGGCCCAGTGACGCCGCCCACTCCACGATCGCCCGCCCGCGATCGTCCGTCATCGGGGACCCCCACGCCGTGGATTTGGCGTTGAAGTCCCCCAGGACCAGGACGAGGCCTGGTGCCAGTCGCCGTATCGAAGCCTCCAAGGTGGTGAGGGAGGCCCCGAAATCGTCCATTCTCCTGTTAGGGGAGAGGTAAACGCTGTACAGTGTGACCCCTCCCCAATCCGCCGCGACAAATTCCTCGCCCCTATCCAAGAGGGATAAGGACGGGAAGTGCCGCTGCGTGGAGGTGACGATTGCCGCGGTACCGTTCCGGCTGACCACCCAATTGGGGCGATCAGGCACGACGTACGGTTCCGCGACTACGGCTGCACCGATCGACCACTCCGCCATGGATTGCAGGAGGAGATCCTGCGCACCGGCGGAGTGGTTGGTGTTGGCCTGCAGGAGGTGAGTGGACTGGGCAGCCATTAATGGGCCGTGTCCATTATCACCTCCTGGCTTGCGGCGGGCGATCGGGCCGCGCTAGGAGCTGAAGCGGCCGGAGTCGAAGGGCCGCTCCGCCCCTTTGGAGCCGAAGCCGGAGGTCTGCACGCCCCAGAGCCCATGCGGTGCTTGGCAGGCTTATTGCCCGCCGCACACGCGGGGCAGTGGGGCGGGGCGGCGCAAGATGCCGCCATGTGCCCAGTCTGACCGCAGCGGAAACAGAGTCCGCCGCAGTCAAAGCAATTAGTGCATGTTGGCCGGGTATGCCCGACCGCCATGCACTTGAAACACCTCGCAGGCCGGTGCTCCAGCACGGTGACTCGCGCTGAGCTCCAGCCCACAAGGAGCCTGCCTGAGCCGGCCAGTTGCCTGACCGACTCCACTGGGCACTGCACCCAGGCGGCACCTACGCCGCCCGGACCGGGTCGGATGGCACCAACTCGGACGGTGTCCAGGGGACACCCGGTTTTCGAGGCAATGGCCTCCCGGATGTCTTCCACCGTCACGGAGTCGTCCAGACCCGCGATGCGCATTTCGGCGCACTTCACGGGTCTGGCGATTTTCACGCCACCCTCCTCGGCGAACAAACCTCGCAGCTTCGACGCCACGCTATCGGCCGTCCTGGTGCCCTCGGCCCCAGGGAACTCCAGAATGCGAGCCCCTGTCCGGGCCTTGCGGGTCCTGGCTTCGACGCCTCCTATGTCGGAGACGTCAAGCTCCCGCCGGGCTTTCCGCAGGACGGCCTCATAGCTGAGGCCCCTTTCTGCCGCCTCAGGCAGCACAGTGATCACCACTGCGGCTGTCTTCGGCGGCCGGAGCCCCTTGCGCGGCCTCTTCCTCTTCCTCCCGCCTCCTTCGGCTCCTGCCTGGGGAGCGGAGACCTCAGCGGCGCGCTTGGCCACCGCTCTCCTCCTCTGGCCGCGACTCTTCTTGCCGCGCTCGGCCACCTGCCAACCCTGTTCGTGCGCAGCGGGCATGCCAGGCGCGGGAGGCGCGGTCGTGGGTGCGCTAGTCGTCGTCGGCGGTGTTGATGCGGGCGACGACTGCGGCACGGCAGGAGCCGGTGCCGACTTCTTTTTAGGGCTGGGCCCCTTTTGTTTGGGTCCAGCCGCGGCCGCGGCGTAGCTGCCCCCCACGCGGCCACCCTGACAAGGCAGCGGGGCGGGGGCTGGTGCCGCATATGGCCGCTTGTCCGCGGCGAGAGGCGGTCGAACACGTGGTTCTGGAGGCAGCCTTGCCTCCAGAACGGCCAAGCGCGCATTGACCATATTACCGATCGTGTCGATAATGGCGCGCAAGGCCTCGTCCGACACGCCCCCCACCGCGGGCAACGGGATTAGCGTTACTGGCTGGACCTCTGCCGGGGCCTGCTCTACGACGGCGACATTTGGCGGGCTTGTGCTGGTCGGCGGCGTCTTCGGCGCGGCGGCAACCGATGGACGGCCAGCACCTCGAGGCGGCTTCGGGGCGGCGACGACGGCGACGGTTCCTTGGCGGCCAGCATTGACCGACGGCGCAGATGGCGCAGGCGGCACGAGCCGCGCCATTTGGGCCTTTAGGTCGGCCACGTCCTTAGTAAGGAGGCGGTTGGTCCTCCGTACCGCGGCCAACTCTGACTCCAAACGGCGGTTCTGGGCCCGCAGGCCTGACACCTCGCCACCAAGGCGGGCGTTTTCGGCCTGCAGGGCCCCCACGTTCGCGGCTGGGGCACTCGTGCGGGCACCAGCGGCCGCCACTTCGGTGGGAGGGATGCCGGACAACACCCCCAGCACCCTCGCGGCAGCCGCCTCGTTGTCGGCCCGCCTACCAGCCTCCGCCACTCTATGCATTCCGCCGGCCGGGGAATGAGTCGTCCTGCCCGTCGTCGCGGCTCCTCGCCCTCTGCGAGACGCCGGCACTTTAGGGGGAGGCATGATCACCACGCTCCCCTCAGAATCGGCGCCCGAGCTGCCCTCCTTGCTCAGGGGGCGCTTCCGCATTTTCGAAGGGAGGGCCTCCACCCTGACAGTCAGGACCGCCGCTGCAAGATGCGGTGATGACCTGGCAGGGGCGGTTTCCTCAACCGACCCGCTGACTTTCTTGGACGGCTCTGCGGAATCGCCCTCGTCCATTTTTTCGGCAGATCCACTGCCCTCATCTTTGGACGGCTCTGCGACACTACTGTCGCCCTCGTCCATTGACGGCCCTGCAGTAGATCCGCCGCCATCATCTTGGGGTCCAGCGGTGGTAGCCTCCCTGAGAGCCAGCCGCTCCTCCCGCTCCGCCTGTCGCTTTTTGGCGCCGGAAGCCTTCCCCCTATTCGGGGGCCTCCCACGCCTCTTCGTCTTTGGGGCCTCCTTGGTCTGTGCCGGGCCCTCGGCGGACGCCTCAAGTCCTGAGGACGAGGCGTCGTTGTCAGTTTTACGTTGGCTTGACAAGGCCGTGATGTGGGAATCCGCTGGATTCCCGTCTGGTAAAGAGTTTTTAGGCAAATCCATTTGATTCCCACGAGTATGGGAGAACTAACGGTCGACCCGGGCAGAGATCCCTGTACCCGGGCAAGCCTACATTTACCAACCAGGGGGTCGGCCGGTACCCTGGCTGGAGCGTGCTAGGAACAGAATACCCCATCTGCCATGCATCCTCTCGCCGCACGCCAGAACTTAGGATTCTGGGTAATTTCCGAATTCGAATGTCGAATTCTTTATAGAGGTTGTCTTCCTCGCGGTCCGGGCGGTTAAGCCAAGACCCTCGCTCCTGAAACTACGCCTCACGACAATATGTCTTGAAGCAAGATATCAGGTTTACGATATGTCGGCGGTGGCATAAGCCTGCCCAGCCCTCAAATTAATGAATGACCGGGCCCGTCCGAGATTTCGCGTCCTGTCTAGATCTGTCTGTATCTAGATTTAAACAAGGTACTGTTCCCTTCTTTAGTTTTCTAAAGCCTTTGCTTGTTACTACGTAATCTTCATTGTTAAAATGAGAAGAACAAATCTTTGTATATTTCGTAGGAGTCCAGTTTTTTCTATTAATTTTTGAAATTCATTGCTTCTTAACATCGTCATTGGACGGTATTCTAAAACATACAAAATTTACAGTTTAATTATAATAGGTTCATTTAAAGTAGTGTAAAAAATATTTTTCTTTGATGAAAAATCCGAATGTTATAATTATATTCTAATTACGACCCTGGATTTTTGACACTTTTATAGTTCTTCATAGTTAACGACAGCTGGCGTATTGCTTACAAAATAATTATTAACTACATATAAAACTCATATTTTTGTTGAGGTAAAAGGCTTTGGGTATAAATTTTAATACTCATGGTTATTAGTTATTACAATAATCTTAAATGTTTGAACTGTATGTGCTTTTGTTCTTCTAGGTCCTATTACGCAAAGTGGTGCCATCTAACGTTGAGTAAAATTATTTCTGAACATGATACCGTCAAAAGAACTTTCTAGAAATTATTTTGATAAATTATGAATAAATATACTTACAAATGGAATGTGATTCTTTCCATAGCATCTGTACGTTTATTGGAGTAGTTTTTACATGATAAAACACAACACTTCATGGCTTTCTTCGTAATAACATAAAAATACACCAAAAATACAATTTTATGCACCGTACGAACACCGTCAGCGACGACAGAAGACTAATAGGCCACGCCTACTATTAATGTTAACGTGATGACGTCAGGGCCTACTTGAGAATCACAGTGCACAGTTACTTAGGCCGTCTCCTCTTGGCCACCGAAGACAAAGATCGGGTACCGGTGGCCCGCTCGTACGGCGAAGAAGAGGTGCTTGCAGGGTGGGTCAATGGGGTTGCGCGCCGCCTCTTCTGTCACCCCGGACCGATTTGGCGGGGTGCGACGTCCATAGCCCACCGCAAAAAAAAAAAAAAAAAAAAAAAAGGCCGTCTCCTCTTTGTATTTGCTCCGTGGTTCAGACCATGCAAGAAAAAATGATGATAAGTACATTTAGCAATCAATACTTCATTCACATTCTTGTCTTTACTGTAGACGTGGAACGCTAGAGTAGATAACTCGCTTGTCAACATTTGACATGAGATTGTTCGGAGATTGTTCGGCGCATTCAGGCGCTGGGGCTAAGGGAGACCTTGACAAAGGCCTCCGTTTTTGTTTTTAGCCCTACTATACCAATAGTCGATATCAGTCTGCCTTTTGCGTGGTAGTCGTCTCGCAGAAAAAGACGGTAGAGTGGGTCAGATAGCAGAGCTTTCACATTAAAATGCTCCACCCCCGGCGCTTCGAGCATTTACAAAGCGTTAACACGACCCAATATTCTAAATTATTGGTTACTTTAATAAGTAATAAACATAATTAACACATGTAGGATTTGAAACCAAATATATGTATTTTGAAATCTGTTTCAACCTCATCATATTTTTTTAGTCCAAATATATTTAAATAACGAACTCACTGCACATGGCAATTGCACCCACAACCACTGAAAATTTTAAATCATACTAAATAAAATCTACTGAATCATATTATGACAGCATAATAACATCTTTGTCTGAGGCTGTCGTAAAAAAAGACCTAAAAACCTTAAAAAAATAATTTAAACATATAACATCATTGCAAGAGATAAAACGCTCAAAATAAAAAATAAGCAATCACGTGACTGCTGGCAGATGAAAAACGTCGAAATTATTTTGTACCAGTGATAGGCATAAAAGTACAGATTATGACAGAAACTAAATATGGCATGATGAACAAATACAATATTACGAATTTTCTTCAGAAAAGGATGACAGTTTATTTACATATACATTTATTTTCTTTATATTCAAAAAAAATGAAATAAAAATTTATTTAAAACCACGAGAACTTAATTATTCTCATCAGTAACTTGTGTAGGTAATAGTTATCATTCGATGTTGCCTCTGATGTGACCATTGGTCGATAATAACTGAAGTATATTACAAAAGTATTAGACATAACAAATTAATAAATGATGATGATGATGAATAATTTATTTCAATATTAATTATAATATTATTTATTTTTGGTTGTATTAATCATGAGCAGCACAAATACGAGTAACATATAATAGTATTACAATAAAACGCTATACCGTTAATACATAAAAGAGTAAAATTTACGTATTATTAAGTAATCTCGGCAATGTACAATTATAACATAATGTTTAATAAATTAAATTAGTATATAAATATATTAAATAACAAAATGTATATATAAATATGTAATTTAATAATATAATATAAACAAATAATTATCAATAATATTGTAAATTAGAAATATTTATATACCTATACAACTTTATCATTATAAAAATATTTAAAAAAAATTAAAATAATGATCATAATATAGAGAAAAATAAAATATTTAAATTAAAAAGTAATTAATTATTTTAATTATTAATTAATTTATATTAATTACGAGAGCTCAGTGCGGCGAAAGAGATTGCGCACAGTGGCAGGGCATGACATCGCGTCGCTACGTCTCACACATTACTACGCGTATTCTGTTCTACTACGTATTGGTATTTATTTTTTGTTTATGTCTTAGTTGTTAGCCTCAGATGGCTATGACAACTTTACCCGGACTGTGGGTGAGCGCTGAGGGCTCTCAACCCGATCACGTATTAGTACGTATAGTAGGTACATATATTGCATCATATAGCGCGTCGATGCGTCGCTCGCCACGGCCGCCCGTCTTAGACGTCTAATCAGTTTACCCCTCGCCTACAGATGTTTCCCATTAAAAATCCATGACTTTAGACGGGAATTTGAAAACGTCATGTAGTGCTCTTGTATTATATTCAATATCTTAGTGTTTTACCGTGTTATATTAGATAATTTTGATGGCATTTAATGTAATGTGATGCGGCAGAACTACTGGGATATAGTGAATATCATATAAAAGTGCTTTACAACGTTTTCGTTTTCCATCAAAATTCCCACAAGATACCATTAACAGTGTGGCCATAGCACTGTTGATGGCGACAATTTGACTTAGACAATGACTGCCCTGAAAGACTAAAAACGTGAATATATTTATAACTCGACACTGGCACCAATAGCTCGTATAAGTAGCTGATTGCCAATACATAAGAAGAAGAATAAAAAACCACGACAACCGGTATGACCAACGTGAGTTTTATATCTCATTATAGAAATATTTCGTTAAACAATAGCCCTTTTTAATAAATACAATTTTATTTAAACATAACGTGTGCAAAATTTCAACAAAATATATGGACTGTAACGGTCCGATGTGCAAACTGAAACCCATATAATTTGTTCGCAGTGGTCCACCGTTTAAATTCTATAATTATTTACGAGTAATCTCCCAGCGGCTTCTCTCTGTGAAAGCTGTAAAATAAACTGTATATGTTAAGCCACATTTGTGTTTTAAAATTCCACAGCGGTAGCGGTTAAGATACCCGACCTACGTGTTACGGTGCAAAGTTGAGTCTTCAGCTGCACTCTTCTCTGGATAACTCATAATATCAACTGCAATCTCCTGCCAGCCGCGACAAATATTTCATTGTTTTTCTATTTAGTATGGAAGGCTAAGAATAGATTAACTAATGTATGGATGTACGATATAAGTTTATCGATAATCAAAAGCCATACATATTAATTGTTAAAAAAGTGCCCAATAGCTACTCTATTTATAATTAAAATAAACCTACATATATTATAAATACTAAGAAAATGATTAGGTATCATTAATAATAATGTAATAAACTAAAACCTTTTTGGAATAAAACTATTTTTACGGACCATGAACAGAGCGAAATGTTTGAAATGTCGAGAAATCAAATACATGTGATAGATTTCGTAGCGATACTTTTCATTTTAAACTAGCAAACCCAGTACTTCGGTTTGTTAGTAGAAGTCGATATATCTCAGCGCCGTCTGGTGGCGAGTTACATCAATGGGAATAGCATTTAACCTTCTCCGTGAAAAAACACATATACATACCAATTTTCATTATAATCGGTCAAATATTTTGTAAGTTTAGTAATATATTTGCAAATTACCAGCTACATATCTGGGGTGTATATGTTATGGCGCGCCAGCCTGGGCCGACAGAACTACGATAGGCGCAGCACGTCGTAAACTACTTCAAAGTCAACGATTAGCACTAATATTCTTATGTAAGGCATACAGAACAGTTAGTACCGAAGCCTTGCCAGTGCTTGCAGGTTTACTTCCGGTCGACTTGGAGATACAAAGGCGCGCGTCAATGTATTATTCTACCAGGGAAAACATGAGCACCGATTTTCTTCTACCACGCGATCGTATTAAAATTACCAGACTTTTCGCACCGCAATCCGTCGTGTACGAAAAGCTCTTGACCGAATGGCAGGAAAGGTGGGACTCATCAACTAAGGGTCGTCATTTATATCTTTTCTTCCCATCTATTCGAGATCATTTAGAGAAAATATGGTTGGAAATTGAACACTTTGTAGCACACTTCCTTACTGGTCATGGGAATTTTAGAGGTAAATTATTTTATTTTAAACTTGTAGCTTCACCATTTTGTCAATGTTCTACATCTAATTGCGAGTTTGAGCAAACAGCTCACCACATCCTCTGGGAGTGCAGTATTTGGCGTAACGAGCGCGATCTCATGTTAGACAGTCTGAAAATCACGTCTGGGGTAGTATATTATACAGACCTTGTATCAACTCGAGAAAATTGCCGTGCGTTCAGGCGCTTCTGCCATACCTACTGTTGCAATCAATGTTAAGGCTCACAAATAGGCCCCATAAGCGTTGCCATATCCGTGGTGCTGTACTGCTGCGCTTCACGTATCAGTACATCCTCTTATCTATTGGCCTATTAGCCAATTTTTGCTTCATGTCTCCCGCTTTGCATAGTAGGGAAGTGAAATTTTTTAACTCCCCTGTTTTTCTTTTCTAATTAAATTTGTTGCGGGTTCCAAGACAGTTAAAAGCGTTTCCCGGGACTTCCCGAGGTTCAAACCTCGGTGTCTTATATGGAGACCATTGTGGATCCTGGCTTACAGGAGTTACAGTGATGGGAATGTGTGGTGGGATTAGTCCCAAAAAAAATATATTTACAAACATTTTCTTTCGAGCGTGTATGAAGAGAATTATGAATGTTGAGGAAGCGAGTGAAGTATGTAAGGATAGAGTTCTCTGGTACTCTGTTCTCTCTGCCTACCCTGCAAGGGACATGGCGTGATGGTATGTATGTATGTATTTTCTTTTATAGATATAGATCATCCCATCATCAGCCCATTGCACATTGAACGAAATCCAACAGCAAATTACCACTGCTCAGACTTAAATTTTCTGCGAGAGTGTACCACAGATAGACCACCCCCACCGCGGAGTTCAACAGCCCAGAATTTCAGGATTCATGATCGAGGAAACAGACCAATAGATAAATGTACTAATTAATCATAATCTACAAAATATGGTTTTCTCTAACCAAATTCAAGTTTAATAAGTTAAAATCCTGTAAAAATATACATTTAAATTTTAATAAGTCTTAAAATGTTAATATTTAATTAACACTTTGTGAATGATGCAAAAGTTTTTAACGCTTCTATTAAAAGTCTTTTAATTCCCGCCACTTTTCTTAAGCATCAAGTTTATCCATATTTTATTGCCGTCTTTACAAACTGGGTTTAGCTAATCATAATAAAAAATAGGTATGTAGTTTTAGTATTTCATCAAATATTACCTGATGATGAGAAAGTCGCAAAAAGAGCACAACTTTTTGTTTTTCTAATAAAATCTTAGTATTGGACCACGTTGTTGACAGTTTTCTGTCTACAGCCGCGGGCCGGACCATCCGGGGTGGTACCACACTCTCGCAGAAGATCGACGTCTGAGCAATGACAATATGCCGTTGTGCTTCGTTCGGTGAGCGAGAGAGCCGGCAGCCCAACTGGGTGGGTTGGGCTATGTATTATTAGGCGGCGGCCTAACCTATACCCCTGGTTATGCAAAGGTCCATTGGTGGCAGTAACATTTACCATCATGTGTGCTACTTGCTCGTTTGCCACCAAAAGCAATAAAAAAATAGGCGTTCAGAAAAGACACCTTAATTTTAAGTAACTAGCTGTATAGAACCAACCCTATATAACACAACATTAATGATTAATGGCTTTCATGTGTTATTGCAATATTGTCATAAAACATTGACGTTTAAATTGACTTAGGCGTTACCTAAAATTTAAATTTAGTGAAAATACTCATTTTAACTGTTTATCATATATGTCCCACTGTTGGGCTCGAGCCTCTTCCATAATGGGAGGGTAATTTACCTACTATACCACGCTGGTCAGACGTGTTGATATAGGGTTTTGTTTCGAGATTTCCTTCTCTCGCATAGATGTTATATGAGTTTTATATCCCTTAGTCGTCTCGTACGATCACCCACGGGTAAGATAGGGGGTGGTGAATTGTATTCTTACTCCGTCATCACATGGAAATATTAGTAGTAGACTATTGTAGCCTTCTTTCTATCCGGTGCTACTGACAAAATAGTAAAAGTAACTGAAATCTATATAAATAATATGAGGATGAAGGCAGTAGAGCGGTGCTCGTTAGAGAATCTTCATATGATATAGTGGTAGGGTTATACTATTTCCATCGGGCCGGCCGCTGACGACAAGTTCAAGCTGCTCCGGTCCAACGACGAAGGCGAGGTTCACGGGTGGGTTACGGGTGTGCGCGCTTACGCCCTTCTGTCGCCCCAGACGGAGTGGAGCGAGGAGTGAGCCGACCGTAGCTCAACCCAAATAAAAAAAAATTCTATACTATTGACAGTTTTTCTACAGCCGCGGGCTGGTCCGTTTCACTGTATATAAAAATGAGTATTAGATACTCATCTAATACTCATATTCATCTTAAATTTTCTTCAAACTAACCCAAATTCTTTCAAATGTACTTACATCTCTTTATCTCACAGAAATTAGAAACTGAAACATCTTTTCGGAAAGATTGTAAATCTTTAACATGAATATATATTTATACTCATAGATTACTAGCTCTACATTTTAATAAAAATGCTAGTGGATGCCACGGAAAAAATAATTTAATTTCCGACGTCGGGTGCTAGGAAAACTCGGCTGCCTTACAAAGATAAGATGCAATATGAAAACGGAAGCGCAGCATTGAAGTGTAAAGTAGACAACATAATTTGTAATAAGATAATTAGCTTTCTTCCGCTTCCATCTAGACTTGAATGCTACATTGGCGGTACTGCAAAGAACTGTATTTTCTGATTGAAAATATTTACTTCAATATATATTACATTTTTATGACCAAAAATTCGAGACTCAGTTTTTGGAAATATTATACGTGCCTTTTTCAGAAAAAGGGACTTTTTCTTCAGTGGCCCTTCCGGCGGTCTACCTTCGCGGGTATCCTCTCGAACAGCAATCTTTCCTGAGTGAGTGTTGTAGAAGACGAGCAAATGACGTAGTTTACGTCGATATATATATATATATATATATATATATATATATATATATAAAGATAATTAGCTTTCTTCCGCTTCCATCTAGACTTGAATGCTACTTTGGCGGTACTGCAAAGAACTGTATTTTCTGATTGAAAATATTTACTTGAATATATATTACATTTTTATGACCAAAAATTCGAGACTCAGTTATTGGAAATATTATACGTGCCTTTTTCTTCAGTGGCCCTTCCGGCGGTCTACCTTCGCGGGTATCCTCTCGAACAGCAATCTTTCCTGAGTGAGTGTTGTAGAAGACGAGCAAATGACGTAGTTTACGTCGATATATATATATATTTCCCCAACTTTTTTCCCCAACGATTGTCAGTTCATCGAGCGATGTGGCCTGCCCATTGCCACTTCAACGTGCTGATTCTTCGGGCTATGCCAGTTACACCCGTTCTTGTACGGATTTCCATATGCCGGATTTTATCATGTAGAGAAATACCGAGCAAAATTTATCTATTTTCCGTAAATTGTATAATCATAATAGTTATGTAGATTTTGATTTTATATTTTTTTTTCTCTTTTAATGCTTTTAAACCCTTACTTTTGTCGTAGATGTCGTAAAATACGACCAAGAACTTTATATAGACCTGGGCCAAATCCACCTGATGCCGTTTGGCCAACAATTTCGTGACCAAGGACAGTTAACGTCAGGCAGGCGGCTGGTCCTAAAACTATTACCAACAACTTTTGCAATATGTACTCGTACATATTTCATCGACCCCAAGTAATTGGGACAAGTGCAGGAGAATGATGAATGATGAAGTTTTTTCCTCACCCATTTCGGATGCTTGTTCCTAGAAAGGTTAAATGAGAAGGTGGACATCTTACCTTCACGATCGACTTAGGCGGTGAGTTAGTATGAAATGGGCAAAAACTAAACTCATTTAAGCCTTTTTTTCATTTTCTCAGCTACACAACATATATTTTTCTTAGTAACAAAACATATTACATTTTTCTCAGTAGTAAAACATATTAAACATACTGATTGGTGTTTACACAAGTATTACATATGGTTGAAAAGACTTCTGGCGGAGTGCGAGTCCTTGCCTGACTATGAATGCTGAAAAATGTTCGAAATGTCGGGAAAATAAAAAACAAATACACACGCAATAAAATTGAAATAGTTTCATATACATAATTACATATATATCATCACGCCATATCCCTTGCAGGATAGGCAGAGAGAACAGAATGCCAGAGAACTCTATCCTTGCATACTTCACTCGCTTCCTCAACATTCATAATTCTCTTCATACACGCTCGCCGGTTTCGGATACTCTTGACTCCACCTTCCTTCAGTACGTAACCAATCTGGTCTAGGTAGGTGAATCTCAGTCTCCTCCGGTACCTACATCCTTCCACTTTCGCATTGTATATCTTCTTAAGCAGACGTTCGTTCGGCATTCTTTCCACATGTCCGAACCATCGGAGCATTCCCTTTCGCATCTTTACATCAATACTCTGTTTCATACCTACTCGCTCTTTTACGTCGTCGTTGCGAATGCGGTCGGTCAGCGTAACTCCACAGATTTTCCGTAGAGATCGCATTTCGACCGCATTAATTTTGCTTTCATGCTCTTTTCTGCATACCCAACTCTCACTTCCATATAGTAATGTTGAGACAAGCACTGCGTTATGTATTGCTACACGTGCCTTCTGGCTGAGGTGGTGGCTACCGAGAAGTTGTCCCAACGCTCCGTTCACTCTATTTCCCGCATTCACTCTTCGCTCTATATCAGTGGTGTACCTTCCATCTCGGCTAAAACCACATCCAAGATATACAAATTCATCCACTTACTCTAGTACATCATTGAATACAGTTTCATATCGTAACTACATATTAAGCAGACCATCTCAAATGCCTCACAAAAAGGCTTTAAGTCGCTCAACATGCAATGTAGAGAGCTATGCTCGATATTTCTGTACGTGATTAATTTTGAAATATGGAAATCCATAGAAGAACGGATGTAACTGACCTAGCCTAAGAATTAGCATTTTGAAGTGCCAACAAGTAAGCTACATCTCTCATCGAACTGACCACCATTGGCGAAGAAAGGTTCTCGAGTGAGTGACCACGAATCGGACGAGGCAGCGTAGGATGATTCGCTGACTTAAAATTCGCAGGGAGCCAATGGATGCAAGTGGCACAGTACGATTTTAGATATCATTCTAGGGGAGGTATATGTCTAACAGTAGACGTCTATAGGATAATAGATAATGCAAGCAATTTAAAAAAATAGATTTTTATTTTCTTGTCAAGCTCTTATGAGAAATTGATTGAATTTTGCCTACACTGGTTACATAGTACATATAGGCTGCAGACTCAATTTCTTATTCCTTCATATTTATAATTAACAAACATAAGTTCAAGTTCAGGTTTCAGGTTAAACAGGCTCAGAAGAACTATTTATAAATAGCACACAATATTAACCTAGATTATATGCCATTAAAATGGTAATAAAATATTAAACTTCTCATTACTTAGTATTTAAATTTGTTATGAAATAGCCATGTTTACTTGAAACGGATCACAAAGTAATCTTTTCATTGCGTTAAAATTTGAATTTGTAATTTTGCTGTCTATGATAATATTAATTCTTAAAACCGGCCCCTACTCAAACGATCATAATTTTAAAACTTTTTGACAAGTAAAGCGCTTGAAATTAAACTAAAGCCTGATTTTATTCAGAGTTATGCTAAAGTTCAAGTAGCTACCTACTTAATGAGTATATATGTAGCCAAAAAGCATCATTATAATATTATACTTGACTGCACCATCCCTAAGTGGGTTAGAGTAATTTATTTACAGTATACTACCACTCAAGTACTGTTGTTCGATTCACGCACAGCACAGAGCACAGGGTGACTGGACCGGGGAATTAGTCCGTCACCCGCCGAGAGGCTGACCGCGTGAGGAAAGATCAACGTCCTCCCCGAGGGTGGGGGACATCGGTCAAGGAGAGGGTACCCCTAAGGGGGTATTCCATCGGGCCGGCCACTGACGTCAAGTTCACGCTGCTCCAGTGATCGGTCCAACAACGAAGGCGAGGTGTCACAGGTGGGTAACGGGTGTGCGTGCTTACGCTCCTCTGTCGCCCCGGATGGAGTGGTGCGAGGAGTGCGCCGACCGTAGAGCGCTCAAAAAAAAAGCGAAAACATTTATACAAGTTAGAGTCAATGAGTTATTATATTATTATACTCATGAATTATATTTAAAATATGCAACAATTTTTCTGTATGGTGACGAAGTAAGAATATAACCCACCACCCCCTATTTTACCTGTGGGTGATCGTAAGAGACGACTAAGGGATATAAAGCGCATATATATTTATGCAAGGGAAAAAAACAAAACAAAAACCCAATACCCACACGCCTAACCAGCGTGGCATAGTAGGTCAATTTCCCTCCCATTATGGTCCACCATGGGTCGACCCCAAAACTGTGGGACATATGAGCTGAAATGATGATATGTAATAAAACAAGTATTTATCACTTCAATTTCTTTTCTATAAGTAA
The DNA here is from genome assembly GCA_905163515.2 of Lymantria monacha. NCBI lineage: Eukaryota > Metazoa > Arthropoda > Insecta > Lepidoptera > Erebidae > Lymantria > Lymantria monacha. The sequence continues at coordinate 14,089,618 of LR991097.1, read as the reverse complement.
AACATCTTGTAATAAGGAGTGAATACTGGTATCGTGGGAGATTTTGCGAACCTATAATAATTAATTGATATTATACCTAGCATCAAAACGTAAAACAAGCATCGTAAATCACACAAATGACTGCCCTGCGGGGAATATGCCCAGGACTCCTGGCATGGTAGATTGCTACCCAGTAGACATGTGTAAGTAATGCGAGTGATGCATCACACGTAATATTACCCGACCGCGTACTGTCATATTACACATTGCGCGACTAAACATGACATGACATTAAACATCACACATCACATTAAACATGACGCCGAACACTCGTGTACTGTTCTGTATTTCTGCAATGTTCGGTAATTTGGTAATGGTTATCTATCTCTCAAACGCGCCGTGTGTCTTTTCGGGAGAGTAAGAGGGATAGAACGACTGGACCGCGCTGCGCCTGCGGTCGATAAATATTTATTTTGAGCTCTATTTTTAGAACATTAAGGCATATATTAAATGAAATGTCATGTGTGATGTTTGAAGTGATGAAAAAATGTAATATTACTCGGCACGAAATGTAATGCCATATAACATCACTTCGCGAAGTACTGTTTCGCGCATGTCTACTACCCAGACCAAAATACAATATATCTTTTTACAAAATATAAGACACCTTTACCTAAATAAGAAATATTCATGTAGTGGCGGTCTTTATAAATATACAAATTACATTCAGACTCGGAACAATAATTTGCGGATCGCACAAAACTTGCCTCGCTTGGGGTTCGAGCCCTCGTCACTTGGCAAGAGAGCTATATAGACCACTTCGCTATCTATGCAGTCTAATACATATTATTTTAATTCTTGTAATAGAATCCAGAATTACGTAATAATTACAATAAATTTTGTTATATTTACAGTAACAAAGCAGTTTGATTGCTGAATTGCTGTGTGGCTACGAATACTACCCTTATTTTGTTCGTGGATGTCGTAAAAGACGATCAAGAGCTTTATGTCAACATGGGAAACTCCACCTGATGCCGTGGGGTCTACAATAAGATTTCCAAAGAGGGTTGACGTCAGGCAGATGGCCGGTCATAAAACTTTTTTGAACTCCTCCTCCTAAATCTTTTTTTAATTAAATTTGTTGCGGGTCCCAAGACAAAAGCATTGCCCGGGACTGCCCGAGAGTCAAAACTCAATGTGATTTATACAGACCATTGTGGATCCTGTCTAATAGGAATTATATTGGTGGAAATATGTGTTGAGATTAGGCCCATTATAAAAAAAAACTAAAACATTATTCATAGCTGTTATTATTATAAATACGATAGAACTATTCTAGGGGAGATAATGCTATAATCGCCTCACCTAACAAGTTAGTAGGCGTTCAGATTTGGTGTTAAGTTTCTCAGAAGAAAACTGCTGCCAAATCTTCTGGTAATTCTTCAACCGATTTTCACGTGTCCCATTTGAAAATAATTACAAATTGCATTCATCCGTCACCACACGTAATCAGTCACACGCTTCACTAATTTTATTTAACCACACCCTGACTTAAATAAAGTCTACATGCCTTCCAATCCAATCCAATGCAATAAAATACATACATATCATCACGCCATATCCCTTGCAGGGTAGGCAGTGAGAACAGAATGCCAGAGAACTCTATCCTTGCATACTTCACTTGCTTCCTCAACATTCATAATTCTCTTCATACACGCTTGCCGGTTTCGGAGACTCTTGACTCCACCTTCCTTCAGTAGGTGACCAATCTGGTCTAGGTAGGTGAGTCTCGGTCTCCCCCGATACCTACATCCTTCCACTTTCGCATTGTATACCTTCTTAACCAGACGTTCGTTCGGCATTCTTCCCACATGTCCGAACCATCGGAGCATTCCCTTTCGCTTCTTTACACCAATACTCTCTTTCATACCTACTCGCTCTCTTCCGTCGTCGTTGCGAATGCGGTCGGTCAGCCTAACTCCACAGATTTTCCGTAGAGATCGCATTTCGATCGCATTAACTTTGGTTTCATGTAGAGATGGGCGTTTTCAGATTTTTACGCAAACCGATACAAATTCGATTTCTGATTTTTCGATATTTAAATCGATTTTAAAAACCGATTTCAGAAATCGATTTCCAGAGCGGTTGACGGAGCGGGTTTACTTTAGTTTCGATCGATATTCGATGTTTTTAGTTATTTTAGCGTAGCAAACGAAAAACGCAATCGAACGAACGCATTCAAATAATTTTTCTATAATTTCTTTGTTGAATGGATTTAGGTGTACGATTTTCCTTCATACTTTATCTAGGCTTAACTAGAGTACATACTAGACTAGCAAAAATGTTTTGTTTTGGATATGATACAAAACTTTCTTGCGTATTTAAAAATCGTCATATTTACAATGATTTCATGATTATATTATATAATGTACATTTTTTTTTGTATGGTTTTTTTTTATTAATCCCGATTACGAAGCGAAAATCTTACCTTTTTACATTAAATAGTTATTTCTTATTTTTCATCAAATCGTATGTATGATACTAACATACGTTAGTATAGTATTGAATCGTAAAATACCTATCTAATTATATAGTTCACGAGATCACAAAAATAACATTACGCGCACACCGCACGTGTCACCAAGGTCAAGTGTGCAAAAACTCTCCCATAATTCAAAAATCTATTTAACAAACACAAAACTTAAACTACTATCATTAAGTATTGTGTAATATTATCATGGAAGTAGTTGCATTCTAATATAGTTCTTATTCCCTGACTCTTGTAATTCTGTTTCGTTTCCATCTGCCATTCTGAGTTTCTTAGAAACCGCCAAATTCCAAAACAGATGACAATTCGCTTCATCTCTTTCAATGCACTAAACGATCGCTTAGTTAGAATGAAAGGAGGCGAATTTTAATGAAATTCGCTTTCTCTCATTCTGACTAAGCGATCGCTTAGCGGAGTGAAAGAGATAGTTAGTAAGTTTTCAAATATTGGTTTGGTTTGCAAAACTAGCAATAGAAAACGATTGCGCGATGATTAGATTTATTATTAGTTTGCGTTTTCGTAGTTTTGTTTTGATATGTGTTGATTTAGTTTCTGCCGAAATACGTTTTCTAAAATCAGTTTGTATAGTGTTGAATATCGATACGATACGATTTCTGACTGAAATCCGATTTCAGATTCGTTTTGATATATCGGACGCATACCTAGTTTCATGCTCTTTTTTCCCCTATCCAATGCTATACACGATATCGATTTATTAAAAACAATTTGAATGGTTTATAACAATAAACGTAGCTAACATAACCTTATTTTTTGTGAGACTATGGTCTGAACACATCCCGCTTATTCCATCCAGGACAACGGAAGGGTGGCGTGTGTCTCCATATGCCACCGTGAGCCCTCACCATCGCCATTGGACCGACCACTGGCACCGTTTCCTGGACATCCGTGGCTGGCCCGACGGGTTATACTTTTGGGAATCATCTCCATCAACGCCCCGATAACAAACAACGGTGTTGCTGGGGCGACGCCCTCACGCGGTCGGCCTTTCTGCGCATGGCGGACTAACCCTGGTCCATCCATGCATAAGCTAATATAACCTAAGGCAATAAATAATTAACTCTTAAGTCGCATTCTGTTAAATATTAACTACTTAAGAGTTAATTATTTCTTCTAAAGCTTCTTGTACATAAATTTAGTTAGAGGTAGATGCGTATTTTAGGTATAAGTAAGTCTAGGTATACGTAATTCTGCCGAGCGGACTACCGAAGCCAAAGATCGGGTACCGGTGGTCCGCTCGCACGGCGAAGAGAGAGGATTTTACGGTGGGTCTATGGGGTCACGCGCCGCCTTCTCCGTCACCCCGGACCGATTTGACGGGGCGAGACGCACCCATAGCCCACCGATAAAAAAAAAAAAAAAAAGGGATACGTAATTCAATTCATTCCTTGCTCTTTAAATAATACAGGGTAGAAGAGGTTCATTGCATAAACAACATTAGTCAATGACTTCAGAGATTTTTGCGTAAACTACTAGATTTTTAATAAGATCCAGATGAAAAAGGTATTATCTTATATGAAATAATAGTGTTTTTACAACTCTTCTCGCGTTTGTATTTGTTCTTTACTTTTTTGACGTCCCCGAACACTTTTGAACATTCATGATCATGGATGAGGACAAGAAAGTAAGTATTTTACTATAATATTATACATTAATGATTTAAATGAAGATTGATTCATATTAATAAAACCTTTCAATTTCTGTTTCACAGCGAAGGCTTATAATTAAATAATGCTCAACAATAGTCATACACTATTTGAAAAAAAAACCAGAACACTTAAAAATGTTCAGAATAGTGTTTTAGCATGTGCCATTTTAAAACATTATAGCTGGCTAACTGTAAATGTTGAAGATAATCCAAATAAGAATGGCGGTATGATTCTGTACCTAAAAGATATTAAAACCGCCAAAATTCATACATGTGGTAATTCGTTATAAGGCTCTTAGTCGTCTTTTACGACATCCACGAGCAAAGTAAGTGTTGGTAGTATTCATAGCCGCTACCACACAGCATTATTTTAGTTAAGTTATATACCAATAATCCTATTTCTTAATAAAACAGCATTAGTCAATGAACCTTTTCAGATTTTTCATTATCGTTATTAGTAAACTGTGGATATTATTTCGACATTTCAATTTATTATAAATAAATATATACAATATATTTGATCCGATGGTTCGGACATGTGGAAAGAATGCCGAACGAACGTCTGGTTAAGAAGATATACAATGCGAAAGTGGAAGGATGTAGGTACCGGGCAGTGTTGTTATCGTATAAATCTGAGCTGCCGTATGTCAGAGTCTAGTTTGTCGTATTTTAAAGGAAAAAAAAATACCAAATTGCCGTATTTAATTATTTATTTTAAAAATGTCTATTCCTCATTTGTTTCTTCTCCATAAAGGTTTCTTATCGTTTCTATCACTTCAGATTCATGTTTGTCTAGTGCATACTTGTCCTTGCTTCTCATTTTGTCGCACATGTCGCGCGATACCTTAAACTTTGTACAGTTTCCTTGATTTTGAATCAATTGTCTTGCCAATAGAGTCTTATTTACGGTTGATGTTGTTAATTTACTACGTATCTTGGTCTTCATGTTGTTAACTTGACTGAATATCCTTTCACAGTCTGCGTTACTGTGTGGAAGACATAGAACGTCTAAAGCAAACTTTGCTAGAGTTTTGCAGTCGGTTGTATCATGGATGTTTTCCCAAAATTCGTGAGCTTTGCAAGTGCCGATGTCTAGTGTCGAAAATCTGGTAAAAGTCGCCACTCATCATCGATTTTTTGGAGGTCACTTTCAATTTTGAGAATTCATGGTAATTTCTGGGTAAGTGGCAACATTGACGGAAAATTCTCTCTATTGCTGTGGTGCACAGCTTCTTCAGGTTATAGATATGTGAGGAGCGCAAGAATTTCATTAGAAAAATCATAACGTTTCCGAATTTCCTTACAGCTTGTAATTAGAAAGTCGCGGCAACGAGCATAAAATTCTGCCTTTTTTTTTTTTTTTTTTTTTGTGTGTCTTAGTTGTTAGCCTCAGATGGCTATGACAACTTTACGCGGACTGTGGGTGAGCGCTGAGGGCTCTCAACCCGAAAATTCTGCCAAGAGCTCTTTCTTATTTAAGGTATTGGTTTTTTGAGTTTCACACGTGACTTTAACACCCAAATACATTTGTAGGCGGCGCGACGGTCAGTAAAAATAAGTAATGTTTTAAGTGTGCCAAGGTGGTACCTATGTACGTTCCGTTTCAATCATTACGCTAGTGAAAAAACGTTTCATTTCACCACCGCCAATTGCCGTATTTTGTGATACGGCAATGGGAGACCTGCCGTATACCGTATTTTCTGAAAAAAAATCGTGGATTGCCGTATAATACGGCAATTGCCGTATCAATAACAACGCTGGTACCGGGGCAGACCGAGACTCACCTACCTAGACCAGATTGGTCACGTGCTGAAAGAAGGTGGAGTCAAGAGTCACCGAAACCGGCGAGCGTGTATGAAGAGAATTATGAATGATGAAGAAGCGAGTGAAGTATGCAAGGATAGAGTTCTCTGGCACTCTGTTCTCTCTGCCTACCCTGCATGGGATATGGCGTGATGATATGTATGTATATATTTGAAAAAAACAATTTTTACGGATTCTATCGCGTTGGTATTTAATTTTTAATTTCTCGACGTTTCGAAAATTTTGCAGCGTTCATGGCCGCACAAGATGGATCACATTTTACCACTTACAGACGGGGATCCTAGCGGTTCCCACATTACAGCCTCGCCATGCTACCATAAAACTGGCACAGAAGACGCCTCGTCCTCTAGACTAGAGGCGCTCAAACCCGCCGAGGGCCCGGCACCCATGGAGGCCCAATCGAAGCCGAAGAGGCGTGGAAGACCACCCAAGGCGACTCGTGGGAAGGCTTCCGTCGCGAAGGGGCGCCAAAAGGAGCGAGAGGAGCGGCGGGCTCTCAGGGAGGCTGCCGCCGCTCCAACTCATGAAGGAGACGACAGTTCTGCTGCAGAGCCGTCGAAGGACGAGGGCGACAGTTCTGTCGCAGAGCCGTCCAACGACGAGGGCGGCAGATCTGTCGTGGAGACAGAGGACGAGGGCGGCGATGCCGCAGGTCCGTCGGAGATGGAGGAGGGCAGCATGTCGGCTGCCGAGACTGCCGCTGCATCATCGTCGCGTTCTGCGGCAACCATGGCGGCGGCTTTGACGCTCAGGGAGGAGGCCCTCCCCTCGAAGGTGCGGAAGCGCCCCCTAAATAAGGGTGGCAGCTCAGGGTCCGACTACGAGGGGAGTGCAATTATTATGCCTCCTCCCAAGGTGGCAACCTCTCGCAGGGGGCGAGGGGCCGCGGTGGCGGCAAGATCGGCGGCTTCGTCCCCGGTCGGCCAATTGAGGGAGGCCGAGGCTCGCATGCGTGCCGAAAATGAAGCAGTCGCCGCGAGGATGGTGAGGGTGTTGTCCAACATCCCTCCCACTGGCGCGGCGGCAGCTGAGGGCGCTGTGAGCAGCGACCCCCCAGGCACTCAGATGGAGGCCCTGCAGGCCGAAAATGCCCGCCTTAGCGGCGAGGTATTAGGTCTGCGGGACCAAAACCACCGACTGGAGGCGGAGTTAGCGGCGGTGCGGAAAGAAAACCGCAAGCTGGCCAAAGATATGGCCGACTTGCGGAGCCAATTCGCGCTTTTGACGCCGACAACGCCGTCGACAAGGTCCGACTCTGTCGCCGCCTCAATTGCGCCGGCTCGAGCTGCGAGGCGCGCCCCGATAGCCCAGCCAGTAGCGGCAGTACCGCTGCCCGCGCTGCCTGTGGTGGACGGTGTGCCGGAGGCAACCATGCGCGCCATCATGGAGTCTGTTGGCGTCATGGTCAATGCGCGCATGGAGGTTCTTGAGGCAAGATTGCCTCCGGAGCCACGTCTCCGGCCGCCACTCGCTGCGGACGGAAGCAAGACCACGCGGCCGGCTATAGCGTCGAGACCCACCCCGCTACCCTGCCAGGGTGGCCGCGTGAGCTTCGCCGCAGCTGTAACTGGCCCCAAGGCTGGGTCCAAAGGGCTCGCTTCGGCTAAGAAGCCGAGATCGGCGCCGGCTCCTGCTAAGGCCACGCCGCAACCGGTGCCCACACCTGCGTCGCTGGTACCGGCTAGCGCGCCCACGACTGCGCCTGCTGCGCTCAGTGCTGCTGCCATGCTCGAACAGGGCTGGCAGGTGGCTGAGCGAAGCAGGAAAAGTCCCGGCCAAAGACGGAGGGCGGCGGTCAAAAGCGCCGCTGAGGCCACCGCTCCCCAAGCAGGAGCCGAAAAGAGGGGGAAGAGGTCGCGCAGGAAGCTCCGGTCGCCAAAGTCAGCAGCAGTGGTTATCACTGTGCTGCCTGAGGCGGCTGAGAAGGGCCTCAACTATGAGGCCGTCTTACGTCGCGCCCGGCGGGAGCTAGACGTCTCTGACATCGGAGGCGTCGAAGCTAGGACCCGCAAGGCCCGGACAGGGGCTCGAATCCTCGAGTTTCCTGGGGCCGAGGGTGCTAAGGCGGCCGATAGTGTGGCCACGAAGCTGCGGGGGCTGTTTGGCCAGGAGGATGGCGTTCGAATTGCCAGACCCGTCAAGTGCGCAGAGATGCGCATTGCGGGTCTGGACGATTCCGTGACGGTGGAGGACATCAGGGAGGCTATTGTCTCGAAAACCGGATGCGCCTCGGACACTGTCCGGATTGGCGCCATTCGCCCTGGACCGGGCGGCGTCGGTGCTGCCTGGGTGCAGTGTCCGGTAGAGTCGGTCAAGAAATTGGCTGACTCAGGCAGGATCCTCGTAGGCTGGAGTTCGGCGCGGGTAACCCTGCTGGAGTCCCGGCCTGCGAGGTGTTTTAGGTGCATGGCGGTCGGGCATACCCGGCCAACGTGTACCAACTGCTTTGACTGCAGCGGACTATGTTTCCGCTGCGGTCAAACCGGGCACATGGCGGCATCGTGTGCTGCCGCACCCCACTGTCCCGCGTGTGCGGCGGGCAATAAGCCCTCCAAACATCGCATGGGGGGTGGACAGTGCAGACCCCCGGCTTCGGCTCCAAAGGGGCGGAGCGGCCCGGCGACCCCGGCCGCTTCCGCTCCTTGCGCGACCCAATCGCCCGCCGGCGCGGAGGAGGTGATGGACACGGCCCACTAATGGCTACCGAGTCCATCCACCTCTTGCAAGCCAATCTCAACCACTCCGCCGGTGCGCAGGACCTTTTCCTGCAAGCTATGGCGGAGTGGTTGATAGGTGTAGCCGTAGCCGCGGAGCCGTATTGCGTGCCCGACCGATCTAATTGGTTGAGTAGCAGTGACGGCTCTGTGGCAATCGTCGCCTCAACGTCGTGGCCTTCCCCGCCTCTGTCTCTAAAGGACAGGGGTGATGGATACGTCGCGGCGGACTGGGGAGAGGTAACGCTTTACGGCGTGTACTTCTCCCCTAACAGGAGTGTGGCAGATTTCGGGGCCTCCCTCACCAACTTGGAGGCCTCGATACGGCGACTGGCACCGCGCCAGCTCTTCGTAATGGGGGACTTCAACGCCAAGTCTATGGCGTGGGGGTCCCCCAGGACGAACGACCGCGGGCGGGCGGTTGAAGAGTGGGCGGCGTCACTGGGCCTCTGTTTGCTGAACAGGGATTCAGTGCATACGTGCGTGCGGCAGCGGGGTGGGTCGATAGTGGACTTGTCGTTCGCTAGCCCCGATGTCGCACCACGTGTGAGGAGCTGGTATGTCCAGGAGGAGGTTGAGACCCTATCCGACCATAGATACATTCGGATAGAGGTCTCCCGGACCCTCCGCCAGCCCAGCAGGGGTCACACGGCAGACGGAGCTCCCGCTTTTCCGCGGTGGGCTGTGGGTCGACTTGATCGGGACCTACTGGTGGAGGCAGCCATTGTGCATTCGTGGCTGCCGTCACCGCCCTCGGTGGACGGGGTGGACGCCGAGGCTGGCCGCATTCGCTGTGCGTTAACGCAGATTTGCGATGCGGCTATGCCCCGTGTACGGTGTCTTCCCCCGAAGAGGGCGGTTCCCTGGTGGTCCCGGGAGTTGGCAGAGCTCCGAGCTGCGTGCATACGTGCTCGGAGATCTTATACCCGCAGTCGGCGGCGTCACCGCGACGCTGAGCGGGAGGGCCAGCTGTACGAGGCTTACCGCAGTGCGCGGTCTGCCTTCAGGCTGGCCATCCGTCAAGCCAAGGACGTTAGTCGGCAGGAGATGCTGGACAGTCTCGAGCGTGACCCCTGGGGTCGCCCCTATCGTGCGGCGCTGAATAAGCTCCGCGCGCGGGGCCCCCCCCTCACCGAGACTCTCCAGCCCAGCCTCCTCACCAGAGTTGTCGAGGAACTATTCCCACGTCGGACGGAACACACGCCCCCGGTCATGGCACTGCCGAATAGTGACCGGGAGGCCGACTACGAAAGTGTTCCGCCCGTTACGGAGACGGAAATGGGGGTGGCGGTGGTGCGAATGCGTGCCAAGACCACCGCTCCTGGGCCAGACGGGGTACCCGACCGGGTGCTGGCCCTGGTCCTCGAACATCTGGGTCCACGCCTCGGGGGACTGTACAACGCGTGTTTATCGTCTGGGCAGTTCCCTGGGTGTTGGAAGGAGGGGAGGCTGGTACTCCTGCCGAAGCCGGGACGGTCTCCGGACTCGGCCTCGGCCTATAGGCCGATCGTGCTGCTGGACGATACGGGTAAGCTGTTGGAGAGGATCCTGGCTGCCCGTATCGGCCAGCACCTTAGCGAGGTTGGCCCCGATCTGTCGGACGCCCAATTTGGTTTCCGAAAGGGGCGTTCGACGATCGCAGCCTTGCTGCGCCTGAGGGCCGTAGTCGCGGAGGCTGTTACTGGCGGTGGGGTGCTGTTGGCGGTGTCTCTAGACATCGCCAACGCATTCAATAGTCTGCCATTCAGCTGCATCAGGGAGGCACTCCGGTATCACGGGGTGCCTGTATACCTGAGGCGGCTGGTGGCAGACTATTTGGAGGGGCGCAGCGTCCTCTATAAGAACCGAGTAGGGGATGTTGTGCGAACGCCCATGTCGTGCGGTGTTCCGCAGGGGTCGGTCTTGGGGCCGACTTTGTGGAGCATCGGCTACGACTGGGCGTTGAGAGGGAGCCTCCCGCCCGGGCTGGGCGTAATTTGTTACGCCGACGATACACTCGTCACAGCCCGGGGTGGGACGCTGGAGGAGGCGGCACGCCTGGCAACTCTTGGCACCGAGGAGATTGTCAGGCGGATCGAGGCGCTGGGGCTAAGGGTGGCCCTGGATAAGACGGAGGCCTTATTATTCCATGGGCCCCGCACCAGTCCACCCACCGACGCCTCGATCACCGTCAATTCGGTTCCCATCAGCATCCGGGCCCATATGAGGTACTTGGGCCTGGTGCTCGACGGGCGATGGTGGTTCCGGGAGCATTTCCGTCGGCTTGCTCCACGGCTTGTCGGCGCGGCGTCCGCCCTATCCTGGCTTATGCCGAATGTAGGCGGACCCAGCGCTACGTGCCGACTGCTGTACGCGGGGGTGGTTCGGTCGATGGCCCTGTACGGCGCACCCGTGTGGGCGGGGTCCCTGACCGTCCGACTTAGGGCTCTACTATGGCGACCACAGCGGGCCATGGCGGTCAGGGCCATACGCGGATACCGCACGGTGGCGACGGAGGCAGCATGCCTGTTGGCCGGAACACCTCCGTGGGACTTGGAGGCGGAGATGCTCGCCGGACTGTACCGGCGGGTGTCAGCGACGCGGGCAGGGGGCGGCACCATCTCGCTTAGTGAGATGGCCGCTTGGCGGGGCGACGCCCGCCGTGACGTTATTGCTCGTTGGGCAATCCGGCTGGAAAGGCCTCGGTTCGGTGTTCGGACCATCGAGGCCTTCCGGCCAGTGCTGATGGAGTGGTTGGGTCGACAGCACGGGGTCCTTTCCTTCCGACTGGTGCAGGTCTTGACGGGGCATGGTTGCTTCGGCAAGTACCTGCACACGGTCGTGAGGAGGGAAAGTACACCGTCCTGCCACCACTGCGATTGCGACGAGGACACGGCGCAGCACACGCTCGAGGTCTGTGTGGCCTGGGCAGAGCAGCGCCGTGAACTCGTCGCGATCATCGGTGCCGACCTGGCGCTGCCGACCATCGCTAAGGCGATGCTCGACAGCGTCAGGAACTGGGACGCAGTCGCCGCCTTCTGCGAGACAGTTGTCTCGCGGAAGGAGGCGGCGGGGCGACTCCGAGAGGAAATCCTCTTCGGTGAGACGCTCCGTCGCCGGCGCCTGGGGCGGCGGAGGCGCGAGTATCTGCGCCTAATGCCGCCCTAGCCGAGGCCGCGGGTGACTGGACCGGGGAATAGTCCTTCACCCGCAGAGAGGCTGACCGCGTGAGGGCGACGCCCCGGCAGTTGGCTGGAGCGTTGACGGGGGATGGTACCCGAAAGGGTAACCCGCCGGGCTGGCCACGGAAGGCAAGGAAGCGGTACCAGTGGCCGGCCCAATGGCGATGGGGAGGGAATACGGTGGGTTATGGGGCCACGCGCTGCCCTTCCGTCGCCCCGGGCGGTACGGGCGACGTGTGACCGGGCCATAGCCTACCAAAAAAAAAAAAAAAAAAAAAAAAAAAAAAAAAAAAAAAAAAAAAAGCGTTCATGGCCGCGGGAGGACTAAGTTGTCTCACATGCAACGAGCCATCGTTATTAAAGAGATTTACATCTACCCACAGCAGTAAAAGTTATTAAATTTTGTCCCACATTTTTTTTTTATATAAATTCATTGCCAGTACAAAAAGAAAATGATTCTATATATAAAATTTTATATTGTTTATGATCAGTTACTATTAAACATTTAATTTATGATAATTATTATATTGAGGCAATTTACAAGTTTCATCATTTTCATCATCTTTTCAGCTTATGTATGTCCCACTGTTGGGCTCGAGCCTCCTCCATAACGGCAAGGAAATTAATCTACTATACCACGCTGGTCAGACGTGTTGGTATAGTATTTCTATTTTCGAGTTTTCCTTTTCTTGCATAGATTTTTATGCGTTCTAAATCCCTTAGTCGTCTCTTATCACCACCCCCAATATTACCCACGGGTAAGATGTGTGGTGAATTGTATTCTTACTCCGTCACCACACGAAAAATTTACTAATTTAAAACTAACAAATCTATTAAGCTTCCACCGGATCGTAACGCCGTCACACTGAGATTACTAAATACCTAACATCATTCACAAAACATGTATATTACAACTACCTATAATACTTTTTCTCGGTCGTCTGTTGGAAAAAACATACTACTTTCATAACTTTACACATAGACCCTTATTTATACCCGTAGTTGATAAAATCATGAAAGGTTTCCAATTTAAGGCACGTATCCTATAACTTTTGTATTTTAAGTAATGATATATGCCTGACAACTTTTAAACTCTTCAAATATTATACCTATTATTATTTTAATAGAAGGTTACCTATTTAAGTTTAAATATGATTTACATTTTCATATTATCATACTATATGTGGTGACAAAGTGAGAATACAATTCATCACCACTCTCTTGCTCATGGGTATCGTAAATGATGATTAAGAGATATAATATGCATATGACATCTGTACAAGAGAAGGATAACTCGAAATAAAACCCTATACCAACACGTCTGACCAGCGTGGTATATAAAACTCGAAATAAAACCCTATACCAACACGTTTAACCAGCGTGGTATAGTAGGTCAATTTCCCTCCCATTATGGAGGAGGACAAAGCCCAACAGTGAGATATTATGGGCTGAGAAGATGATTATGAATATTATCATAACGTTTTACTAATTAGTTAACATTCAGACTCGGTAAGTAGATTCGGAAGGCACTGCCCTTTTTTTAGTTTAAATAAATTTGTACTTAAGTACCAATCAATTAAATTAATTGTATAAGCATTATTAATTGATAAATAGGTGAAATAAGCTTCTAAATTGTATGAGTTCGAAGGCAAATTTATTTATTAGTGCTTATTCAGTGTAATAGCACATTTTAATTAATTATTGGTGTAATTTAACAACCTATGTAAAAAAAGTTGTAAGTATACCTACAGATTCTATAGTAATGAATCAGTATATTATTATAGTATATTATATTAGCTCATATAAGTCTTACTGTTGCGCTCGAGTCTCTTTCATGATCTTAGGGAAATTTATTTTCAGCTCCACCACACTCTTCAGAAGGATTAGTGTAGAGTTTTATATCAAGGTTTCCTTCTTTGCATAGAGGGTAACTGTTTATTTTATCCCTTAGTCCTCTTTTACGATTCCTACGAACAAAAAATGGGTGATGAATTGTATTCTTACTCTGTCCACACACGGAAAGTTGGGCTCGAGCCTCCTCCATAACGGCAGGGAAATTAATCTACTATAGCACGCTGGTCAGACGTGTTGGTATAGTATTTCTATTTTCGAGTTTTCCTTTTCTTGCATAGATTTTTATGCGTTTTAAATCCCTTAGTCGTCTCTTATAACCACCCCCAATCTTACCCACGGATAAGATAAGGGATGGTGAATTGTATTCTTACTCCGTCACCACACGGAAAATTAATTAATAATAGCGCTTAAAACCCACTAAGATTTAAACCCGTGCTATAATAATATGCTTACTTTCAAAACATGTTTAAGTATAGTACAAAGTAGAATATACAAGTATGTATAATTATATCAGTAAATACACTATGCTTTTACATATTCCTTAAGTTAAATCAAATTTATTACATATTCCTCAAGCTAAATCAAAGTTATATAATTAATTAATACTGTACTTGTGTATGTCACTAAACTCCTCCTAAACGGCTGGAATGATCTTCTTGAATTTTTTTATGTGTGTTTAAGTGGATCCGAGAATGGTTTAGATTCACAATTGAATCCGGTAGGTGGCGCTGCGGTTTAGTTGTGGGATTTTTACTTTTAGTACACGGACTGTTAGGCGGAACGACGTTTGCCGGGTCCGCTAGTTTTAAAATTTTTGTATGAAGGGACACAGTAGAGTAAGTGAGACCATAGTTTTAAAAGTTGCTTGATTGTATTTTCTCCTCTGCGTTTGTATATACTGTATGCTCCATCGACATAATTTTAAATAAATCTGAATTCATCACTGACATAAAGTTTTTTTTCCATTGGTCAGCGTTCCAAAATTAATGGGTACGGCGAAAACTAACATGTTTCTCCGATGTACTGCAAATTTTGAAGCTTTGATAAGCATTAATGAATTATTTAATCAGATTTTTTAAGTTTTTTACGAACTGTACGCTCACTTCCTATTACACCTCGAACTTCCTAAAACTCATTACTAGTTCCGACAGTCTTTGTACGGGGGTTTCTACGAACTTGAAGCTGATCAAAACGGTTATCTCTGCTCGTAGTATGCTGTTTCCTGAGACTAGGACAGGCTTAGTCTTCTCACAAAAGCATTTGTCTCTATATACCGTTTGATACTGCGGTATATTGTCGAAACAAGTCTACGAACAATTCTAGAAATTACTTTGTTTGTTCATCATCTCAGCTCATATATGTCCCACTGTTAAGCTCTAGCCTCCTCCATAATGGGAGGGAAGTTGACCTATTATACCACGCTGGTCAGACGTGTTAGTATAGGGTTTGTTACTTTGTTAGGTTTGTTCAGTTCTCCGTATTTCAAGAACCTTGGCAATAAATTATTTGAGCCTAAATTAGGTGTAATGAAATATTTAATTCCTAAAATTATCCAATAAATATGAAAAAGTGAATAAAATTTAAAATATCTATCACAAAATTTTACAAATTTTCATATATTGATTATAAACTAATTTGAGAGAAAATTTCGTACAGCTTTGTGCAATTTTATAGAACAGAGAGAATGTAACATAACCTCACGCTTTACATTGTTCATGGTAATGAACATTCATGAACCATGATTCCATGAACGCAAAAAATAGTTTTATTTCAAACATAGCGTTATTGATTTTTTTTTTATATAAAAGAACGGTTTTTAAGCTTTTTAATAAGTAGTTGTAAAACTACTTATTATTAAGCTTGAAAACTGGTAAGCTGTTTTGATGGGTAATCTAAGTTTTCAATAAGTTTCCCGTATGTACATCGAAATTTCACTTCATTCGTAAATTATACTGTTAAACTGAAAAGGGTACATTTTCGCTTCAATCTCCGATTTCAACACTCTAATTTAATAGCACTTCGCATTTTTTCCTTCTTAAATGACCCATTAACATTGATTCATGCAATAAAATCCCGTGAACGCCTTAGTCCACTTTTGCGGTTCTTAGGACCTTAGCCTACATTTAAATATACATAATAAATGTAAGTATTTCAGCGTATTAAACTATATATTATTTCAAACTATATTATATGTCTTTGCACTGTTCCTACGCTCATTTTTCCTGCTTTGTTCTCATCTAATAAGGTCGTTCATATTGTAAGACACCGATAGAAAAGAAAGGTATCGAATATCTTAAGACTTTATTGCACGCCTCATAAGCAAAGCGTTGACGTCTTGCTCTACTCTCGATATATGCAAATCAAGGACTTTTCAAACTTAAAAATGATTGTATTTTTCTCACATTGCACTTATAGAATAATATTATCATACATATATCAAGAAAAACATTCGTTTAAACGTATTTGATATTTTTAAAAAGTAATTATTTTGTTTACGATTAAAAGAACAGTACTACGTCGAGAATGGCACGAAATTTCAAAGTATTTTGTTTTCTTTCATTTTCATTTATGGCATTGACTAATAGAATATGATAAATGATATAAAAATTATGAGGCGTACACTTTTGTATTTTTCAAATTATTTTAAGATATTACCAGTCGATTAATAATATTTTTTTTTTTGCTTCTTAAAGGTATACGTTGCCATAGCACCTGTTGTAATTTATAATTATTAAAAATTTATCTACAACTAGCAGACTCGGCCACGTGTTGCTGTGGCTTGGTAGCCTCAGTAACACGTGGTGGTTATGCTAATAAATTGTAGCTTATATGAAACGTTTGTACGTTGAACATAGCGCCATTTATTAAATACTTACTCAATCCAGCCAACAGATACCGCCATCTTTTAGAATCGTTTGGAGATAACAGATAATTGTGACTGTCAAATAATAGGCAAACATTTTGCAATAAAATAATATTGCGACTATAAATAGAGATGGAAGCTATCCTATCTTTTAAGTTGGATCAAACTACACATGCTGTGCAAATTTGATTAAAATCAGTTAAGTACTTTAGGAGTCCATCGCGGATAAACAACGTGACGCGTAATTTATATATATATTAAGATTATTGTAATTTACCATTGCTTATTGAGCAGTTGCTATGGTAACCACTGCCATGACAACTATCGCTAGATAACTGTTGTTAAATCTTTAATGTTTTCAAATTCTAATATTTGGTTTTTTTTTTTTTTAAATAATCTTAACTTATGTAAAATATATTTTAACAAACGAGCATAATATATCTTTCTAAATTGTGGGTAATGGAGCGTGTTTATTTTCTGTCCCTGCGGTGATGTATACGGTCATGTATTAAAATCTTAGGATATTTAAAAATAAATGAAATCTGTTAGACTAATCCACAATTTGATATCCTTTATAGCACTAAAGTAATTTAATACTATAAAATGTCCATGCATGAATCAATCTGTGAAATTATGGCAATTGTAGATTTACTTCGTTAGTAGCTACCTCACGGCTTCAATTGAAGAAACAATACAGGTTGTGAAGTGACTACGGTTTACGGACAATTTTAACTATGATAATTTTGATGCTTTAAAAAAGATTTAGGTTGCCATTCAAATTGAAAGTATGTTGCAAGAAACGGGTGGGTATAAGATAGTTAAAAATTAACTGCACATTATGTACGGTGTATGCGAAATACTACGGAATGGAAATATGCCTGATTTTTTTTTATTTTTTTAAACGTTTCTACTAGTTATTACATTACCAAAAATAAATATAACACATCCAAAATATAAACCATTACTTAATTACATGCACATACTTGTTTTGTTTACAAACTTCGACGTACACATACCTGCCTAGTTTACGTAAAGTTCTTAAAGATATATTTTCAATATTTAATAGGTACATGGGTCTTTATCCATAAAAGTAATATATGTTTAGTCATCTATGATACCTATGAGTGAAAACATGTAACTAATTAGAGTAAGAGAATAGTTCGAAATGATTTATTATTTATCTTTCTATTGGGTTTCAGATACAGAGAATTATATGCAATGCAAAATAATGGCATTAGAACAAGGACAAAAAGTGACGTTTGTTAAGTCTCTCATTCACAAGGATTAATACTTGAACACAGAAAACTAATAACTCATGAAATAACTGGGTAACGATACAAAATAATCACTAGAAACACCTTGATACCAGAAGACTCGAGTGTACGATGACGTCACGTTTTGAACAACCAATCGCGTCGCGTTTTAGAAATTTGCGAGCGAATTTCAAAAAAGCCGATTTAGCCGCTATGTTAAATTTCACTATTAAATAATTATGAATTTCAAAAATAATTGTATAGGTATGTTTTTTAAGCAATAAAGATTACAAATAAAAATATTTTGTTCATTTTGGTGTCATGTGCATATTCCCTATTGCTAGTAGAAAATTTGTCCTTGTGTAAACCATGAGTGCATTGTTAAATAAATAGACTTAAGAAAGATTTAAAATAGTAAAGCAGAAAGTAATGAACCAATCTCGTTTACGCGAGTAATACATATGTACGTAAAATAGAACTGTAAAGGAAATTATAGGTACTATAGCTGGCACAGATGGCTCAGTGGGACTAGTCTGGTCACCCGAAGTGAGGCCACGGCGTGAGGAACCCGTAAGGGTAAATCGCCGGGCGGACCACCAAGGACAAAGATCGGGTACCGGTGGCCCCCTCGCACGGCGAAGAGAAACGCTTTGCATTGTGGGTCTATGCGGTTGCGTGCCGCCTCTTCCATCGCCCCGGACCGATTTGGCGGGGCGTGGCCACTCCATAGCCCACCGCAAAAAAAAATATAAAGGTGTTGCCTTAAAAAAAATCGACACGCTGGTTTGTAAACGTTGAAATGTGAAACGTTACGTAATAGTATTCTAATAATTTTACTTTTATCTTGCTTTTCAAATACATAACCGAGGACAAATCAGTTTTTAATATAAATAAAATTCTGATGTAAAAGTGAAAATATAAAGGACAACATTGTTTAAATTACTGAAATTTTTAGCATTTAATATGCTTAATTATTTAATTTCGTAATCGGGTTTTATAGACAACATTGTTTGTTATTTCTTGAAAAATATTATAAATACTTCGCGAGCTATGTTTTTATTACAACAGTAATCTTAAAAGTTTTCATTTATACATAACAGATAAAAGTTTGTTATTTTTTCAAAGGTAAACATTATACAAATAAGCTAAATAATACTTTTGTAGCAGAGATATGAAGAAAAAACTAAACCCTGGTATCTAAAAACCAACTTGAAATAAAACTTTTTTTTAGAACTATTTGTCTTAAAAAATGAAGAAAAAAATGCAAAACTGTTACAAAATCTCTTTCTCGTAACTCTTAAATTCATGTGGTAACACAGTTTTCTAGTTTGATAATAGATTTAAGTAAATATATAAACCTCTTTTTTTGTCATGCTGTGGATTAGGACACGCATTTACGCGCTATCCCCAGCCGGTGTGACAGACGAGACGAGATTTAGCAACCCCCCCCCAAAATATTTAAACCTGCACAATCCATATAATAATGAAGTAATAACGTATAATCTTTCTGTGGCAGTTGTAAGAAACATATAACAGGAAAGAAAATTCCAAATAAACTCACAAAGTCTCTAATTCTTCAAACAGAAGGACATAACAGCACAATTTTTCTCTAGAGAACTCCAAGGCACTTAACAATTCAAAACACTAAAGATATATATATTTTATTAGATTTACCAATGGATTATGTCAAGCTTTATATATTTATCATCATCATCACAGCCCATAAATGTCCCACTGTTGGGCTCGGGCCTCCTCCGTAATGGGAGGGAAATTAACCTACTATACCACGCTGGTCGGACGTGTTAGTATAGGGTTTTGTTTCGAGTTTTTCTTCTCTTGCATAGATGTTATATGCGTTTTATATCCCTTACTCGTCTCGTACGATGACCCACGGGTAAGATATGGGGTGGTGCATAGTATTCTTACTCTGTCACTACACGGAAATATATATTTATATTGTAAGTATATTATTCGTATTATTATTAGCATACCTAAACAAATAAGTAAATGGCTGATGTTTCAAACGGCTCACTTGTGAAAAAAGGTTTTTTTATATAATGTTTTCATTTAGTCAAACCAGCATAACGCTTAAATGTGAGGCACACAAATTATGTTATTATAAAAAAGAAACTTCAAAAAACACTAAAACAAAAAGTTTACAAAATTTTCAAATTGCTCTCTCGTGAAATCAGCATTTTGGATTGCCTTTATTTACTCGAAGTAGGTTTATGTTTAAAGTAAATAATAGTTTTTTTTTTTTAATATTATAAACACTAGAATTAAAAGATTTTTTATAAAGATACGCGTCAAGAGTCTCCGAAACCGGCGAACGTGTATGAAGAGAATTATGAATGTTGAGGAAGCGAGTGAAGTATGCAAGGATAGAGTTCTCTGGCACTCTGTTCTCTCTGCCTAACCTGCAAGGGATATGGCATGATGATATGTATGTACATATGTATGTACGTTTATAAAGATTCAACGTCGTCATGACATGAAAACTTTTCCTCTAGCCAAGATTGAAAAAGATCATATTATACTTGAAAATTTTTCATCATCTTAGCTCCTACAAGTCTCACTACAGGGCTCAAATCTCCTCTACAATAGGAGGGAAATTGACCTACTATACCACGCTGGTCAGATGGATTGATATAGAGTTTTTTATTTCAAGTGTTCCCTCTCTCAGATAATATATGCAAATTGTATCTCTTAGTCATCTTTTACATCAATAACCCACGGGCAAGATAAAGGGTGAGTTATATTCTTACTCCGTCAGGGAATGGAGAAATAAAATAAATATATTTCGTAAATAAAAACTCCTAGAAGTTTCATATCTTAATATTCTATAACTAGCTAATTTTGTACTATAATACAGAGTTATGTACTGTTGTACGCCGCAGAATCTATCTATCTATCTATCCAGTAGGTACTCTATCAACGTCTATTGTTGAACATATGCCTCCCTATGAGTGCGGGGTAAATGCCATAATTGTCACGCTTAGCGGGCGCGTTGAAATTCAATTCTAATCCCTATTAACAGCATTAATAAGCTTCTATTAGATAAATAGATAATATTACAATGTGGATTTTCAGTCAATCTTTAAGCAATATTCGCTATAGGAAACTCCAGTGACAAACGGAAACGTGGGTGATGGTAGACACTCGGAAATAATATCACCGCTAACGGATATGATATAATAGCTTGGTATAGTTACAAGCAGAATATTAATCAGTTTTATTCCTATAATAATAAAATACGACTAGTTTAGGCGTATTTTTACCCGACTGCGCGACGCGAAGGAGTGGTATTATGTTTAACAGTCTATGTATGTATGTATGTTCCTTTGAAGTGCTATATAGGCCAAACGCCTGGGCTGATCTTTATGATTCACACGTCAATCGATTCCTCTTAGTCCGGCGAGTGTCACTACAGATATGACGTTAATGAAAATTCAATATGGCGACTATTAAATGCCATATTGTATTGTAATTGTAAAAAAAAAAAGTTTTTAGTGTTCTCACAACATTTTTCGATCCGACTGACCGTTTAGGATCTATATCGGTTTAAAGTTTCGGAACAACCTTTCTCACATATAGGATTTTAGACAATAGAAATTTACTTTAAGTAAGTAATGTATGTTAGTAAGAAATATAAGTCTTCTCTTAGTAAGAACTAATACTTCGCATACTAATTGAGAATTTATTGCCTATATTACTGTAACATAGACGATTCCTCATCATCATCATTATCATCTCAGCCTATATATGTCCCACTGTTTGGCTCGCGCCTCCTCCATAATGGAAGGTTAATTGACCTACTATACCACGCTGGTCAAACGTGTTGGTATAGGGTTTTGTTTCGAGTTTACCTTCTCTACATGTTTAGAGGGTTTTATATCCCTTAGTCGTCTCTTACGATCATCCATGTTTAAGATATGGGGTGGTGAATTGTATTCTCAATCCGTCACCACACGGATATTTATCTTGGTTCACCCTGTGGGAATGCAATTACGCACCTTTATATTAATCCGTCACTCGCAACGAGGCTGATCACGTAAGTGCGATGCTCCAACAACACACAGTTTATTATCGCAGCGTGGATGCTACGCGAATGTGTAACCTACCGGACTAATCACAAAGATCAAGGAATCGGTACCAGTGGTGGGTGGAAGGACGGCAGGTTATGGAACCGCGCGCCACCTGTCTGTTGCCCTAGACGAATTGAGTATCTCCAGACCATAGCCTGCCACAAAAACCTG